>LR824558.2:8398767-9670017 GCA_902850265.1 Spodoptera littoralis | reverse complement strand
AAACCTAACCTAACCTAACCTAACCTAACCTAACCTAACTAACTAACCTAACCTAACCGGAAATATTTTGGAAACCAAACAACCGATTTCGGAGCAGTTTTCAGTTTTTACCATCTCCTCTAAGCTCCCAATAACCATTTCGGTACTTTTCACAGTCGAGGGCTCAACCCCCGAACTAATTTCCACCCCTAAAGTTACTTTGGACCAAAATATTTCATTCGAAAATTTTTTACTTTTTTCATATTTGACCTAGGGCGACAAAAGTTTTAATACAGCTTCAGCAACTTATAATCTACGATTTGGATAGGTTTTTGACTCAATAACTCCAGACGTTTCGCGAAAAATCCTCGCAATTGACCAAAATTTGGTGAAAAAACTCGTTTTTCATTAAAAACTTTAAATTATTTCAGGAAACCGATCCGGGATTTTCACTCTGTTGGACGGCCCGCGCCGAGACGCTTCTCCCGACGTATCGCACGCCCCGATCGGATAACAAAAATTTTCAAATTTTGCCCTCCCACCCGCCCTTGTACTATACTATAGGGATAGGGACAAAGAAGACTCTTCTCGACCGAAAAAATTTTTATTACTTTTATCGACGGACGATATCGAGAGGATCAAATATTTCATTGTGTCCGCTTCGTCCGGTACTTGGTTTGGACGGAGTTCCTAATCGAAGTCTGCTTTTTACTTATTTACTAAATTTGATTATAATTATTTACTTGACCAATTATTATTTACCGTTATCACGAATTTATTTATTTGACAATTTATTTATAATTTGACTATATCATAATCTTGGTCCCCCCTTTACAGGGCCAATTATTTGTTGAAATTTTATTATAGACAGTCCCCTCTTTACAGGGAAAATATTATTTCCGACATCTGTATCCCCTCTTTACAGGGATACAGCATATAGAGCCAGGTGCTTCCTTTATCCTGCTTGCCTTCCCCTGCTAATATGTGTGACACCACTCCCGAGTCGCCGGCTCCTCCCAATGCGATACGGTGTCTGTTTCCCGACACCGTAAAGACGCCAGCAAGCAAACAGCGCGGTCCGGTCCCGCCGAGTTGCGTCCAGCGCAACCTGGCTCCCGCCAAACCGCGAGAGCGTAGGTCCTCGGGGCTCGCACCCTCACCCAATTCCCCTCAGCCAACTCGAACATTCGAGAACCGGACGGTGGAGGCGCGATACTGGCTTAAACAGGCCAAGTGTCAACTGGGTCTCGCAAGAAACCTAAAAACGGAGATAAAGACCCAGGCGACACTAGCCATTGAGCGCCTCTACCAACTGGTGAAGGAGTCCGAACACCAGCGGCTCCCTGAGGTCGGAGGGGTTGTGGGTCTGGAGGCCCCCAGAATGGTGGACAGAGAGGACGAACTCCTCACAAAAATGGCGGAACACGGTGAGCTCTTGAGGGTGGCCGCCGTCCAAATGGGAGATTTGAAGGCAGCTCTCATTGACCGGCGGAGTATGGATGCTGCTTCTGTCGCCGAAGGCCACAGCGGCAAGGGCGTAGAGCTTCTTGCAGAGATGCAAGAGCTCAAGTCTGCAACCCGGGAGATCGGTAGACAGGTCTCCGAGATGAGGGCAGAAGCGCCCTCCTATGCGGAGGTCCTGTCGAAACCGAAGAGTGCAGGGCGGATTGCAAGACCGAAGCACTCTGTCGTTGTGTCCTCCGGCGACGCAATGGAGACCAGCGGCGATGTTGTGGGTCGGGTCCAGCGGGCGCTAAACGCGAAGGTGAGCGGCCTTCAGGTGGAAAAGGTCCGAAAAGTCAAGGACCAGAGGGTGGTGCTGAGCTGCGCCAGCAAAGAGGAGCTGGAAAGGATGACGGCGCAGCTCGGGACCGACGGGCAGTTGCGGGTGGAAAACGCGCGTCAGCGAAATCCACTCGTAATTGTCCGGGACCTTCTGGCCTACAATACAGACGAGGACATAAAGGCCGCTCTTAAGACGCAGAACGCGCGTCTGCTGGAGGGTCTGTCAGCCGAGGAGTCAGCCGTGACCATCAAGTACCGGAGGAAGGCGCGGAACTCCCTCGAGAACCACGTCGTCCTCCAGGTCTCACCTCGGATGTGGGAGAGGCTGACCTCGGCTGGCAGAATCTACGTCGACCTGCAGCACGTCAAGGTGTTCGACCAGTCTCCGCTGGTCCAGTGCAGTCGGTGTCTGGCCTACGGGCATGGGCGAAAAAGTTGCACAGAGAAGGTGGACCTGTGCAACCACTGCGGGGGGCCTCACCTCCAGGCGGATTGCCCTAGGTCTGCCGAAGGGGTGGGACCGTCCTGCATTAACTGCAAGAGAGATGGACAAGGTAATACAAGCCACTCTATTTTCGCCCAGGACTGCCCTGTCCGCAAAAAGTGGGACGCCTTGGCCCGAGCGGCCGTCAGTTATTGCTAAGGTGGAATTTGGCGTCCCACAGGCAGTCAAAAATGGTTCAGACACCGACACACTTTTGGAAAGATTCCCCTACAGGATGATCAGGGCACGTTTGCGGGCGCCCGACGGTGACAAGACAACACCAGCTGGTGACATGGGTGTATCGGGTGCGGGCGGGCTGGCGGCGAGCGGCGTGTCGAAGCGAAAGAAAAATGACTCAGATCACAGCGGCTCGGAACTGAAGCTGACAAATGGCATCCATCTTTATAAGAAAGTGGCCCAATTTGTTTTTAACAGAAGAACGTCACCGTTGTGGTCCAAACATCGAGGCATAAACCGTCCGAGGGTTGCCGCCGCTGGTCCTCCTGAGGCCCGCGCGTGGTACCAAGAACTCCACCCGTCACCGCTGGGTGCCTGCAACATCCCATGCGACGTGATCAGAGAAAAATCAAAAGCCGGGAATGAAGACGATGTCCTTCGCTTGGCAAACACAGGTTCTGGCTGCTTAGACCATCTCGTCGGAAGTCCTAGAAGGCCACGCAAACGTCTCTAAAAGACATGTTACACATGGTGGAGCGTTTGCGTGAACACGGCACGGCGATGACGGAAAGCGCCAAACCTCAAAAAAGCATATCAAGCGAAGGGCAGAAAAGTGGCGAGCTAGGTACAAAATATTAAATAATATTGCGACATTAGCGTCAATTATTAAGTTATATATCTATTATTTGTATTATATATATCAATTATACACTATGTATTAAAACTAATTATTTATCTATCTATATATATATCAAAATGGATCCCAGCTCAAATGCCGTAAATATAAAAAGTATAATAAAGGTCTCTGATCACGTCAGAGGAGCACTTTGGCACAGCAGGAGGGGTTTTAGCCGGTAAGAGTCCGGCAGTACTCACACCTTCCTATTCGTGGGGAGGTGTGAGTCTCCATGAGGATTTCCCCTCCTGCTGTATAATAAAAAAAAAAAAAAAAAAAACCTAACCTAACCTAACCTAACCTAACCTAACCTAACCTAACCTAACCTAACCTAACCTAACCTAACCTAACCTAACCTAACCTAACCTAACCTAACCTAACCTAACCTAACCTAACCTAACCTAACCTAACCTAACCTAACCTAACCTAACCTAACCTAACCTAACCTAACCTAACCTAACCTAACCTAACCTAACTAACCTAACCTAACCTAACCTAACCAAACCTAACCTAACCTAACAACCTAACCTAACCTAACCTAACCTAACCTAACCTAACCTAACCTAACCTAACCTAACCTAACCTAACCTAACCTAACCTAACCTAACCTAACCTAACCTAACCTAACCTAACCTAACCTAGACAGACAGACAGACAGACAGACAGACAGACAGACAGACAGACAGACAGACAGACAGACAGACAGACAGACAGACAGACAGACAGACAGACAGACAGACAGACAGACAGAGTTACTACCATTCTATTATTCATTCTAGCTATGCTATTTTAATTATAAGCATATCAATTCAGTTAAATAACATAATCTAAACCGAGTCGCGTGGTCGTTTATTAAAATGAAACATTATTAAGTTCAGTAGTCATATAAGCGCGCGGTACCACGACAACTGCGTCAGCGCGGTCGCGCGGGGCTTCGTCGACGGCCTAGTACGCCGTACGGCGCGCATATTAGGCTGTTTACGTGTAACACAAATAGTGGAATAACATTAGAACGGTAGCTTTTTTTTAAATTATTTTTTCGTGATTATATTATGGAATAAATGTTTCAACAAAACCTTACATTTCTTGCAGCTATTTTAGTAACACCTTATATAATGTTATAGTAATTGAGTGGTCGTTTCAATATAGTAGAAGCAATTAGGTAACATACAGCACAACAATACATTTATATAAAAAACCGAGTTAAAAATATAAACAAACAAATTGCCTCGATGAAAAGTCTGTACAAAACAATTAATAAATTAAGCATACATAATTTAGAAATTAAATTAATACTGTACGAAATTACCGACATGAAAAACACTGGCCTTGACCACATCAGGGGTTTCTGAAAACAGCAGGAAGGGTTTTAGCCGGTAAGAGTCCGGCAGTACTCACACCTTCCTATTCGTGGGGAGGTGAGTCTCCATGAGGATTTCCCCTCCTGCTGTATAAAAAAAAACCTAATTAAAAATTAACCTGTCCATTCGAGGACTATTAAAAATGTTATTATCAATTAAAAATCATTAACGTTATACGAGATTATTGTTTCTCTTTCTTAAGGATGTACTCGCGTGACCCCGCCCTGACTTCACGCTTTCTTGACCATTTTTTGTTACGTACACACAATGACATGGCGGCCTATTCTGTTTATTTTATTAACATTGCTGTCGCTTATTCTGAAATATTGTCGAACTTGAAACGATTTATTACAGCCGTATTTTTAACTATTGGCCCTTCTCTTACATTGAACCTATATATGATCTCTGTGACATGGCCCCGAGAAATGTCACGACATCAAAACTACACCTTGTATTTCGTTTGCTTATAACATACCTAATATTATATGTTATGTATATATTTTTCATCATATATCTATGTTTTATCATGTTTATGAATTTTTTTTTAGTGTCTCTTTACCTATATATATACATATATATGTCGGAAACGGTCATGAGTATGGACACTAAATGGAACACAAGTGCGCCACCTAGCGGATTTCCGGTGCGCTTAGGCAGACTCGTGGCGTCGGAGTTGCACTCGGCGGAGCTCACTTCAGTTCGAGTCGCCACCGAGTGAGGACGTTGTCACGGTACTGCCCTACGTTTCGCTTAGTGCCCAGTTACTGTACCTTGTGATTATAAGAAACTCTGTGATGAATTCTAAACGCTTTTCCTATTTGGAACATAATCATGCCTCCTCCAACATCAGAAGACGGATGAGTGTTGCCGCCTTCGACATCACAATTTGGATGGACCTACGAGATTAAAGATGTTGAAGTCATCGGAGCCGTTTCGTGAAAAACTAGCTAGGTACATACAATTGCGACAAAGAAAATAGTGCTAGAAGATTGGAAGTGCCTCGCTATACATCGGTACTTAATAGTGAAAATTCAACGTGGCTAACGTTGAGGTAGCTACCTCAAACCGAATTGCTATCCGACGTAACAAATAGAGCCGTGACGTGGCGCCCATTCAAGCCGGAGCACACTGGCGTCCAGTGTATGGACAGCTGTAGCTGGCCAGGAGACGTGCCATGAGCACGGCGTGAGATACATGGCGTTAACGCTGCGTTTGGTGAGCGGCGTGTTGATGTCTGCAGTTGGACACTGTTTCCATCAGAATGATACCAGGTGACTCTGTTCCTTTTATTATGATTCTGATACGTCTGATAAGTACTTTTTGGGTCAAAACGAGTCAAAGATTTAAGTTTAACGTTATTGGTTTTCCAATTTGAATTTAATTAAATTTTTGACGGGTAGTTATTTAAAGAAAATAGTCGCGATGTTTGAGATCCGAGATTATACATGGTCATTAGAATTACATCTGATAGTGTTATTTTGTGTTGTATATTGTTAGGTAATATCTCAAGTAGTCTTAGGCTTTCATTTGGTTGGTACTTGGAGGTATGGTTTTCGCGAGGTAGATGCAGAATGAAGTGGTGCTTACTGTCTAACGCGGTATAGAGTATTGAGAAAAGTAGTTTATAACAATTAAAGGTCAAAAGCTGCTAAGTATTGGTAGTTAAAGTCAGAATTGAAGAGTCCTCTAAAGTCCTACGTTCCTTTACGATTATTGTTGGGTTGGAAAATAGTTGAAGCTCTAAGAATACTCTGTTGATAAACATTCTTCCCTTGATCTTTCCTTTAGGATTTGTTATAATTAGGGTCTTTCAGTAGTGAGTTGGTACATGTAAGGGTGAAACTTCTGAATTTTTTACTGCACCGTGTGTGCTAGTCGTAGTCGTTACTGGGGCAGGGACTCGAGTCTATATAATGAAACTGCAGTCGTGGCTGACTGTGACTCTGGGGTACTTGCGAGTGACTATCCGCACTTGGTGAAACTTAATGTAAAAATTGTGGTTACCTTGAAAATCTTGATGGCTGTTGATCATTTCTTTTGATTTTGATTTAAAGATACCTTAACACATGTTTTCGCTAAGTGCGTTGTAGTGGGTAGATAGGGTGTTCGGTGGTTATTCCAAATGTAGTGAAGTTGGGTTTTGTCTAATAGAGAAAACGCGGAGTAACGAGACTCCGCATCTCATTATTATAGTGCGTCTTTAAAAATGTCTATCCGTCTATCGCAGCGCCTATAAGTTACATAAAATGTCGAGCAATCTAATTGTAACAGATGAAATAGAAATACAGTAGATCTGAGGACAAAGGATGAGAAGAATATCTGATCACCACTAATCACCAGGTTCCTCGAGAATTTTTTAAAGTGTCAATGTCATGAGTTGCACTCTACACCTATAACTCACACAGTCACACTCACATACCCACACTTCTTACATCATATTCCTGCCCTCGTACTCGGACCGCACCAATGAGGAACATGTAGCTATGGGTCTTCACACACCAGACCGCATTCATGAGGATCATGTGGCAAATCGCCTGTGTGGCAAAGCGCCTGTGTGGTGAATTGCTTGAGTGGCAAATGGTCTGTGTGACGTTATTTAGTATCGTCTGAGTTTATGCAGGTTCATTTTGTAAGATTAAATGTTTGGTTATCTGTCAGATTATCTTGTCTCTGATTCGATCCTCCAGAATACTCCGTAGATAGATGTTTCTTGTCTCTCTTGTTCACGTTCTCTTGTGTCCTGTAAGGTTCGCGTTAGAAAAGAGTAGCTGTGAGTTACAGGGCTATGCACAGCCGTGATCACTTGTAAAGTTTAAATGCTTTGAGTTGCTTGGGAGAATAATTTCCTTGTGAGATGCCGTCATTGTGAAACGTCAATTTCTCTAGAAGTTTTCTGTTATTGGTTTTGCTACTGAAACGTTGTAGTAAAATAATAATTTTGGTGTTATTTATTTGTTCTGTTTGTGGTAATGAGTAAAGTAAAAATAGGGGAGGGGGGCACTAAGTGTCTTACTCGGGAGTTTCTAGAGTTGTACTGAGTAGTTTTTGGAACGGTTGTGATGCGTGAGTCTGGCTATTAGGGATGTAAATTTCGTTATTCGATAAATCTCATGTTGCGGTTAAAAGTTTGATGTCTTTTTCGCTTTGAATTTAGTAAAACATACATGTTTTGAATATTGATTTTCTTTGATTTTTATCAGTAATAATAGTTTGGTAAAAATAAAACGAAGAGCTTAATCGAATGAAATTAGAGCTGTAATTAGAAAGCCTTTTGAATTGATTATTGAATTGCTGTAATTAGAAAGCTAACAGAGTACTGTTAGCTTAGCGAGCCAAAGATGTCGGTGTCCGATATGTTTTGAAATCATTAATTAATAAGCGTACCTCCAAGTATGCGCATGATCGTATTGGATGCCTGAGGACCAAATACTGATTGAGATTGTCGATGATGAGATGGATGATGAAGTAGCATTTACTTAATTACTTGCACAAGTTTATAATTCGCTGAGTCAGAGACTGTACCAGAATGCCGTAGCCCTAACCTAGTAGAAATCGGCATCTACTTTCTGAGTAGACCGAGGGTAGGCAGTAGGCGGTAATTCTGGGTGGTACAGTCGGATCTTGCCTTGTAGCACAGATGTCAGGGGTAGGATAGGAGTCAGGAGTCGACTCGGGCTTCCCTTGAGGATGGATGTGTGTCAGTTGGAGCTATTGCATGCAATGGCTCTGACCACGAAAGTTTTGATGCTTGTTGAAATTGAATTGGTTGATTTTAAGTGATTTTCGCTATCTACTCAAGGGTACGCGGTCTCAGTGAACCAGTTTTTATAGTTTGTGAATAGCTAAAGTATTGTCAGGATTGGCCGAACGCAGATTGGGCTGTTTTTCGTTTTTGTTTCAGATTAACACAAGGACGTGTGTCATGCAGGATGGCCGTGTCGGAACCGGCCATGAGTATGGACGCGAAATGAAGTGCGCCACCTAGCGGATTTCCAGTGCCCTTAGGCAGAGTCGTGGCGTCGGAGTTGCACTCGGCGGAGCTCACTTCAGTTCGAGTCGCCCCCGACCACGGAGTGAAGACGTTGTCACGGAACTTAGCAGTTTGTGTCTCTTTCTGAGAATTTGACAGATGTCGTTTTGCCATTTGACAGATATAATTTCAACGTTAAAATTGACACTTTATACATGTTATTTTGACTTTGATAGATGTCATTTTGACATTTGATAGATTTAGTTTTGACCAAATGTCATTTTGAATCATGTAATTCTGACAGCTGTCATTTTGAAACATCTCGGACAGAATGTTTTAGACAAATAATCTGACTATACAAATTAAATATCAATGAACCAAGTAGTTTTTAAAATCACTACATAGTACAAAACAAAGTCGCTATCCGCCGTCTGTCTGTCCCTATGTATGGTTAGATGTTAATGTAAAAATACATGCATATTGGACCCGTGCGAAGCCGGGGCGGGTCGCTAGTATTATTATAAAATAAAAGTCTCGATTATGTATAATAGTTATGTAATTACGTAACACGTATTATTGCTGGCGAGCACATGTGACTATGTTGCTGAATGGGGGTGCAGCGCGCAGCATGGCGTGGACTAGTGCAGGTGTAGCTTCATCAAGTTGGCGCTGCCGCGTGTCACGCCGAGTCACGCGCCCGCCCGCAGGTACACCTGTCCACTAAGTGCTGTTAGCCTGGAACACAACAAGCTTATATTTTTATAGCAGTTCTAATGGTTGTCGATGGTACCTATTAATTATTATTATCATATGTTTGTAAAGTATTATGAACTGCCTAGAGAGCTAAATATTTTTATTTTGTTCTTACTAGTGTGATTAAAACAAAATGTCTGTTATCATAACTATATCATCACAATACATGTTTTATTCTTACTACTCAAATACTGACGTGCTACTCAATTTTCAGTTGTGTCATTATCTTGCTATTTTCTTTACATTGACTATTTAATTTTGGTCTATTTGATCCTATATTTGTATAATTTTAATTTTTTTTGCAATTTTTTCTTTTTTTTATTTATAAAAAATCTGTTTAGTTTGCCTCATTTATTGTTTAGGTAATTAAATATTACCCCGTTCCTAACGACAGATCGATTTGATGTTCGGTACACACTCTTAGTGTTGATAACCATGCAATATATAATCTACAGTTACTTCTATATTGATTTCAAATGAAATAGCTCGATTGGGAGCTAGTTAAAACGGAACTTTTCATGGCTCCTCAAAATAATGGCCTCTGTTCAATAATGGCCACTCCACTGGACAATACTCAAATGTAGTCAGTAGTTACTCTGATTCCAATAGTAGGTAATTTAATACTTTCATTCTAATGTAGACAATCTAGTTTCCTTGTGGCATCGAGCATTTGTGTCTTTATTGAAACAGTGTTCCCTTTTCCTTGTATAGAAGCAGTTTTTATGGATTGTCGGTATGCATGTGTGAGCATCATGTTAGACTACAAGATTTTTTTGTTTTGTTTTTTTATTTTAGTAAGTTTTGTAATTAGTATAATGCGTCAAGCGTGTCTTTGCATTGTTCTCACATATACGTACAGTATTGGAATATGTATCAGAGCCATTGTAGAACATACTTTTTTTAAAAGAGTAACGAATGGAGTTTCTAGCTCGTTCGTTCCTTCTTCTTCATTCGAATCTATAAATCTACACTGACGGACAATTATTTATTTAGTATTTGTTGATGTTTCAAAAGTACCAAATGATGGTTTAATTGAAATAAATGCTTTGACTTTGACATAATTGAATAATTTAGTATTTGTGATGTCAGTTGTCGCAGTGGCTGGCCAACCAGCTGGGTTCCCATACGTACAGAACAATCATTCTCTGTGACTCTTGTCCTAGAAGGACTACACAACGACGCGTTGACGTTACGTAATCCTCAAACGTGACTGACCGGCGCCGGCGGTGTCGGCGGCGAGGCTGGCGAGGCCGGCGAGCAGGTCCAGCGCGGCCAGCTGGTGCTGCAGGTGCTCCGACACGTTGCCAGCACTACACACACACGCACACGGCTATTATATTATTATGCATAATTTACTATAAACCGTGAAACATTTTGTACTTGTGGTGGACGTAACAGGGTTCGTCATTATCATACGAATTACAATATTTAGACGTACTCATGTATGTACCACGAACGAATCTTGACTTGACACAATCAAGATTTGACTTTTCAGGATAAGTATCGGATTGAATAAACCTGATGATGTAACACTGTGTCCCGTCAGCCTGTCACCACAACCTTCGTAAGAAAACGCTTTTCACGGAACGTTCTGCCTCGCACAGCGAACGTTCAAGTAAAGAGCGCACTCTGTTCTGAGGCAGGTGTCGCACTTGACATTCAACTGGTGTTACGTCTGTTTGTTTACCTACTATCACCAAAAAAGTAAAAAATGTTAGTTGTATAACCGGTGCCTTACCTCGGAAGGAGACTCAGTGACTCGAACAGTGGGCCCGCCTCCGCCGAGGTACTCCACTGCGGATCAATAGCACACGTCAGATATATGACACACATAGTCCTGTACTACGGTATAATAACCGCCAGCACTCACGAGCAGCAGCAGCGCGGGCAGCAGTAGCAGCACGTGCAGGGGGCGCCACATGGCGGCAGTGAGTGGCAGGGAGTGGCAGTGACTGGTGGCCACTGGCAGGACTTGACGGCGACTGGCCGGTGCAGGCCGCGCGCCTGTATGTATACTGCGCCTGCATTTCCATCACAATGCACCAGCACACACAGTACTAGGTCGCGCCGCGGCACGTGACACTTCGCTAGATGCTGCACATGACTCCCGCCGCAGTGACGTCACACACCACTCACCTCATCACCTGTGCGACTCCAGGTGCTCACACTAACTGACTCCGGCGAAGTCCTCGGTTCATTTGCTTGTAGACTGCTCCCCATTGGTGACTGACTGACTGACTCGCTGACTGACTGTCATAGTGATCTATCAACGCACAACCTAAACCACTAAACGGATGGGGTTGAAATTTGGTATACAGGTGGGTAAATGTTATGACGTATGCATCCGCTAAGAAAGGATTTTGATAAATTCCACCCCCTAAGGGGATAAAATAGGGGATGATAGGTGTTCAGTGTAGAAATAATCTTTCTGAAAGATGTACTCTTCCAACGCCATACTACTATTTATTGTTATGTCCCATAGCTCGATAGATGGCGTTGGCCGATTAAAAAGAAGCAAGCTATGGTTTCGTTCCCTGCAAAACGTTAGGTTGTTTGCTTTGACACAAATAAATTGTCTCACTCTGAAGTACTTTTGTTTCATTCACGTACTGAGGCTTTTAAAGAATCTTGCGCCGATAATGTAAATGTAATAGTTTGAACGTATTAGTACCTTAGGGAAACGAATAAATTGAGGTAAACATAACAATTAGTTTTAAATGTCGACAATAGATTTAGAAACTAAACCAGTCTTATAAACCACTGGATCAGTTTAAATGAGGCCCAGACATATTGTGAGACTCAAAAAACGTAGACTTTGTAATGATCGATATTTGGTTCGTAAGTGCATTACTAGATGGCGTTACTAGGATAGCCACAATAATAATTATAGATCAGATATTTATCAAGGTCAAGTGAGGGTGGCAGTAAAAGAAAATAAAAATAAATCTGACAGATGAGAATTATAAAAGGGAAATTAGACAGCTAACGGTTGCTCTTCATTTAATTTACATAATTACAGTAATCCAAAGCCATAATTGTTCAGTAATGTGTAATGAATGGTAAATACATAATTATATAAGTATTGTTGCCAGTGACAAGTGAGTGTGGGGGCAGTAACGGGGTAAGTGTTTGCGTTTACTTTACGTAAGTGTACATTAGATCATCGGCAATATTTTACGAGGCTGATTGTTTTTACATTGTCCTCAGCTTGCGGGCTCAATTAAGGGCGTATCTTAATTATTTGGGAGAAACATTTAGGACCGTAATTCAATTTCCATTACGCCAGTTGATCTCGACGCCTACAGATCAACATATTCACCACTGTTCTCAAGTAACCAGTTGGTCTCGGGGTGTAGCAACGTATGTGGCGACACGGTTCAACTCGGCTTTGAACCGTTATATTTCATTTATTTCTTTATTCTTATTTAACTGTTCTATTTAGGTTTTATGTATTTCTTTTTGTTTTTTTTTTAAGTGTTTTCCAGTGATTTAATCACAAAACGTCATAGTCTTATGAACCGACAATAATTGTCAGTGTTGGATAAATTTTATGTACCTATTGCCGCTGTTTAATCCTTCATTACCCAGTTACTTGAACCCAGGTCATTACAACTTTTATTATGTCCCACGGAAAGTATGCGTCAAAATCCCCGGAACTTTTTATGTTTTGAACCATAGAATTAAATTCGGTAACACGATAGTTTGAGACCTGAGAAACGTGGATGATGGTTTTTATCGCGGAAATATCACGAGAACGGTAACTATATTTTAAACCCCCGGGACTCTCGACCTTTAAGTAACTGAACTTTTTTTAGAGAAATTCAGTACAACAATAGTCGATAGAATAGTTTTTAGCGGAAGGAAGAAAAACTTAATTTCACACGCTGAAACAAGTGACATAATATACAGATTGTAATGTTAGTTTAGTTTGTAACTACTGATGGGCACATGTTCATGTCCAGTCTAATGGGACCAGTTCAGCATGTGTAAGACTGGGCATTGCACTGGTAGTCTACTAGCCCCTTAAGTGACTCACGGACAAACAAACCGCGTTATCACTACAACGTTACGGTTCCGGGCTCTGTACTGGTAAAACCCCTGCGGAATTATTTATTTTTTGAAACCACGATAATTAATTAATTTCACAATAAATCTAACTTGGGCACTGAATCGATTCTAATGGCATTTGTTGCAGCCGCAGAGTATACCTTGGAAAAGATGGATTCAAAGACCCAAATTCTACCAAAAGTTCTACCAAATTCTACACGGACGAAGTCGCGGGCAAGAGCTAGTATAACATACTTTCCCAGATATTAGTATTTACAGTTTCTGCAGCCTGTAACGATTGATTTGACCACTGGGACCAGTTGCATGACGTGTAACTCGTTACTCGAAACATGTTGAGTAGGGACCACAACTCTCGTCTCCACTACACACTCACTCTGCCTCGTTGGCCGAGTGGTCGCAAGTGTGACTGCCGTGCAAGGGGTCTCGAGTTTGATTCCCGCGTGGAACAAAGTATTACTCGGTTTTTAAAATAAAATTCTCAGTGGTATCACTGGCTCTAGAATTGTGCCGGGCATATGGTAATAGGCTCACCCCCAATTATATGAGACTCATAACATAAATAGTGAAAAGTGGGTGTTACATTGTACAGTGGCATTAAGTGCCGTAATGTGCACGTTTGCCTATCTCTTCTTTTTTTATGGTATAAGCCGGTAAACGGGCAGACGGATCACCTGATTGTAAGCAATCGGCGTCGCCCATGGACACCTGGAACACCAGAGGCGTTACAAGTGCGTTGCCGGCCTTTTGGGATTAGGAATTTGAGGATTGTTGGGGATTCAAGTGCCCCTAGAAGATTCCCTGGCAAGCTGGTAGTAAGTAAGTAAGTTAGGTGGTTCGTTTGGTCTTCACGTCACGCCTTTTAATCCCTGAAGGAGTAAGTAGAAGTGTAATATACGTAGGTACACAATGTAGCGACAGTTTGCATCGGTAATGTTATAAGTCCCCTGTAATGGGAGTGAATATACCGCCTCTGAGGAGGTACCACTAGAATGTATATTATATTGATATCCCGCAGCATCAACTATAGGATGATGCAACGTCACGTGAAGATGTACAATGAGCGCGCGCTTGTGGCAAGATGTTGTTGGTAAGAGTCAATACTACCATGAATTACTTTCTGGTCGTTAGTTCATCAACTTTTTTAAACGCGAGCAGAAGTTGTACATATTCCGCCAATGACTGATGACGTCATGAATTTTATGTCATGCAGACATGAATGTAAAGTTTGCCCACGTTGTAACGCTGCTAGTAAATCCCAACTACAATTAACTACTTGTCAATAGCTCGCAGGCGTCACCTCGTGGCGGTCGGAGGGTCCTCCATGTCCTGACAAACACTCAGTTCCCATACTGTACGTATGTCCTAGTCTTTATATTTGTTCTGCTTCTGTGTGGCCTTGTACGGAGTAACAACAGTTTATTTTATTTTACTTTATAACAAACGTATTCAAAAATCCAAAACAAAGCTATTTCCAGTGAGTGAGTGGAAGGTACGAGTGTACGACAGAGACAGTAGCGTGTACTTCCTTTGGGAGCACTAGATAGCTTTTCCTAAAACTACGTGGACTGGGAATACAAGATATCTATGTGTTTTAATTCGGTATTAAGTTCACAAAAGAGAAACAAGGTGATCAGTAAAAACTAAGTGTTTATTGATTACAAAACATAATATCACATCAATAACTGGACCATTGTAGTCGTACAATACATTACAAGTCGGCAGTGGCTGGCGGCCGGCGGCTGGCGGCTGGCGGCGGAGCGTGCAGGCTCTCACCCTGTACGTGTAACAGGACATAATGTTAGCAAGGCGAGGGGAACACTGGTGGAGGGGGAGGGGGGGTCTGGGCGACGGGTAGTTACCGGTGATGTTGGCGGCGATGGCGATGAAGTCCTCGAGCACGTTGAGCGCGGTGATCTTCTTCTGCAGGTGCGACAGTAGCAGCGTCTCCAGCAGGCTCGAGCTGTTAGTGCTGCCACTGCACAGAATGTAATTTATTTATGTAACTCAATATTACGATAGTATGTATGTACATGAAATATTTCGGCCAGTTGTTGTAGTTGAGCTCTGTACGCACCTGGCGAGCAGGCCGAGCAGGTTGAGGAAGGGCGCGGCCTCGCTGCAGCCGCTCCACTGCGGACAAGCAACACGTGACGTCACACCAGTACATGTAACCAACATTCCTTGTAAGTACTGCTCATTGGGAACACTAAACAACCGCTGTTGTGGAGGAAATTAACGGAGAATGCATGTGTGTTTCCGCACACACTTGTGCATCTCCTGAATAGGTTGACTTCTCGGCTTGTCCAGTTACACAGACTGGCCGGTGGGATCGAAATCGAAAATTTAATGTTTGACACACAGATGCTACTATACATAAGAAATAAGTGCTCGTTAATTACAAAGTATTGATGTAGGTCAAGAGCGGCGAGCTGTGGCCGCGCATTCATATGTAAAGCGATGCCCTCGCACCTCCACCGCGGCGCGCACACACACGTGGTACTGAGACATTACGCTTCATTATGGAAATATCTCGAGATACCGTTTCGTTTTCGTAAAATTGTACTTAAGACGAAAATTATGTTTAGGCTGTCCTGATTGGACAGCCGAATCTCTGAATTGTTAATTAAAGTAGCAGTTGACGCAACCACAACGAGTACAGCACGAGCTGCAGCCAGGCTGCAGCGCGACACTCACGAGCAGCAGCAGCGCGGGCAGCAGTAGCAGCACGTGCAGGGGGCGCCACATGGCGGCAGTGAGTGGCAGGGAGTGGCAGTGACTGGTCAGTGAGTGGTCAGTGTACGCCGCGCGCGCCTTTATACATGGACTGTATTAGCATCACAAAGCAGCGAGCATTCATACACAGGTACACTTGCATGGCCGCGCCTGACCGTCTCTAATGTATGTACATCGTTACGTCACTGACATCATCTCTGCGGAGTACACTTGGCCCTGAATGTGACACTGCTGCGGTGACAGCTCCGGACGTCCGTGGAGTACCGAACATAGTGGACCATGTCTGCTGTACTGTTGTACCATGTTGTTGGTACATCAGTCGCTAACGACTGTTGAGGACGAGTCTCCTAGTGTTTTCTTGCTTTTTGAAATTCTCAGTAAATCATGGAAATTGACATAACACGAGAAAAGTAGTCAGAAGTTTGTAAGTGTATCAATTTATTCAATGTCCTTATTAAGCGTATCCAAAGAGTTTTGAAGTGCGTGGCCCTGGACAGAGGTCGCGAGTCTACTGTACAGGACAATGATGCAGCCTGTCTATGTGTGTGTCGATGTGTGTGTCGATGTTCACGCTCATTACGTCACGTGGTGCACCATACACAGGGTGCTCAACTAGTTGCTCACACATCAACGCTCTGTTTGTCAAGTTTTCTGTCCGTGGCGTTAGAGATCGCATGTTGCATATCGATGGTGTCGCCAGTTGTCGGATGAATATCGTCGGTATCGGGAGCGGCTGATCCCCTCTTTGTGCGTTGCGTGGCTTGTCAAGGGGGTGGGAGTGCGGGGGCGCGGGGCAGCGGGGGCGCAGGGTGGCAGGGGTCGGCACGCGGGGCAGCAGTTGGTCGCGGCGCCCGATCAGGGAGGACGTGTCGCGTGTGAGTGATAGTGTTGTGCGACTTCGTGTCCCGACTCGGTGAGTGTGCTCCGACGACAACACGGTGCTCCAGTGATACAACACACGCCACAGCACACCCACCACACGATCCACGTCTGTTACTACTTGCTGGAAGTGTCGTGCGCTAGTTTCCAACACTTGTCCCGGACTGATCTCCCTTCAGTACTTCCAATAGGAACGACACTTTGATGCTGAGCATTGTGTCAGTTTTGTCTCCGTCAGGCTGAGGTCAGGTTGTTCAGCTCTCGCGTGAGTCAACGTATAGTTCGTAAAGATACTAATTGCCATTAGTAAACGATTGACAGACGGAAGTATTTATAATTATGTATTTTGTTTTCTTGTTTGACGATTGAAATTAAAGTAAATATTGTCTTTAAAAGGAAGACAGGAATAGTAGTTAGCAGGCAAAGTTGAGTGATATATTTATGGAATGAGTAGAGTGCAAGTGTATCTACTGAGCTGGTTGCTGGAGATCAGGTCAGTCAGCTCCGTGGATGCTGTGCCGCGTCCCCCTGTGTCAGCCGCGCGGCCAGTGTCAGTGGCACCGAGTGTCACGTGTCACGTGGGTCATTAACATAAGTTATTCAGAGAGGTGCTCGCGACCCTGACTCACATCGTCGGCATAACAACAGCGTGCATTGAACATTGCTGTATTGTAGCGGAGACCACTATGTCAGCCATAAAGGAGCAGACAGCCTCGGTAGATTGTCTGGTAAGTGCCGTGAGCACTGCGCGACGTGTGCACGCGACGTGCCGTGGAGGCCAGGTGATGGTGGCACTGACTCGGCCTCCAGTCACACAGCCTCGCGTTGCCTTCATCTACAACTGCATGCGTTTCCTCCTGATGTAAGGCACTGCGTTGTTCCTCGTTAGTTACGTATTCAATAGGATCATACTAGTAATGACAGAGGACAGGCAGAGACCTGTCGCGCATTTTTCACTTTATCTGTATCATTCATGCTCGATACTTTGGGAACTGCGCAAATTATAAAAGAACAAGTAATGGAGGCGACAAGATCTACGTATTACTTCGCCAGACTTGTATACTAACTCGGCTGCATGGTTGTTGGTGCATTAGTTAAGCGACCGGCTACAAAGCAACATGTTGTGGATTCAATCCACGCAATGGACAATATTTTGTGTACAAGTTAGAAATATAGATGAGTAGGCGCCAGCCGTGGACTGAATGTTTTTGTTTCTTAACTTATACCTTGTTCCCTAAATATGAGTAAACGCACTCACCATGATACGGGGTAACATCCTAGTGTGGAGTGTAGTTTTGTATTTAAACATAGTTAACAGATCGGTCATTCTTAGGCTAAATCTGTGGGGTAAAACAACAACTTAAATAAGAGAGGGGAGAGAAAAAATGGTATGTATAGGAATATTTATTTGTATGTATGTAGTTGTGAACCAAATAGATGCGGAATTTTAAAGAATTATAAGAAAGACTAGTCCAGATTATGAATGCACAATACTAATGCAATGGCATTAGTTCAATTTCGACGACAGGTGCTTAACTACTCTTGAAACCAATCTCAATGTCAATGCAATTTCAATCCAATAAAATCTAAATAATGATTTACTGTCAAAACTATACAACTCCTATCGTGGCTGTTGAAATAACACAATCCAAACAACAAAGCTATGTAACTAGACAATTGTATTGTGAACCTGATTGAAAAAGAGTAACCTATGGAGTTTCTTGCTCGTTCTGCTTCATAGGAATCTACACCTGGGGATGAGTGAAACATATAACAAAACTTTGTTCACAAATAACACTGGTCGAAGTAGAACGACAAACTGGTAATATTCGTGTTGGAGGCGCGCCCTGTACTTGTCGCAACTTCTTATTGCTGGAATTTTTCTTGTGCGCGTTTGTTGTTGACATTTATCAATGGCAAGTGCCGCCCCCTCTCCCTCCTCCCCCCCCCCCCTTCGCTCCGAGCCCCTGTCAGCCCCGGGGTTGCTAGTCGTGTGTGTTTGATGGTGGAAGAATTAAGAACAAATTGACATGTGAGTCGAGCGCCCACTAGCTGCAGGTGTCACCTTCTAAATCCACTGCAAGGCTTAGGCACAAAAAGATTGCACAACTGGGGGAAACCAATCACGGGAATTTTATTAAAAACTAAATGGTTCCTGTGTGTGAGTTCTGAAATGTATATCCAATACGTGTAATGAAGGTAATTGCAAGCTCGTCCCATTAAAAAAAAACAGTGCAGAGAGATGCAAACTGCAGATCTGTCGGCGAGGTGCAGACCTCGCACACAATGTGTTCGTGTGATGCAAAGTGTGGCGAGTACAGGAGACGCTCGTTGTGTGTGTGTGTGTGGTGGGGGGGGGGGGGCGGACTCAGGACACACTCTAGTTCCATAATGTACATGTCAGCCACTGTGGCAATCGTGAGATAGGTCAAACGTCGGCCCATCAAATATAAAAAAAATCAGTGTACTCGTGCAACATACCTCTATAGCATATTTCAGAACTCTGTGTCGTACCGACTATACACAATGTCCTGTGTAGCGGCTGCGTTTATGTACAAGTTCACATACACAATTACACATGCGGGAATTCCGGGCGGGAATCGAACCCTCTAAAGAAATTCCTCCGCACTTCGAGCTGGAGCCCCGGCATCATGTTAAGTCCTTCGCAGCAAAGAAAGAAAGAAAAATACCTCATCAGTTAAATGTTTCTATTGCAAATATTGATTATAGTCACTGAGACGTTATTGCTCTTCAGGAGTCAAGCGAGTGACGCGACCCAGTACTACAGAGCAATATGAGAGTGGATATCAATAAGTAGAGTGAGTGTCGTGCTCGCAGTGCGTCCCCCGCTGTAGTAGTTTGTTGCCCGCCGCCGCCGGAGTCGCGGCGCGGAGGAAGCTCGCTAAACACTTCCTTCCACTCGATCCCGAGAAATACGATCCCCCCCCTCCCCCCGCCGTGCTCCCCGCGCCCCGCATCCCGGCCGATGTGGCTCAGAGACGACAACACGATGCAGACTCTACAGAAGGTGCAGCACTAACACAATCACTGTGTGTGTGTGTGTGTGTGACTACTGTAAATCTACGTTTCATGTTTGCTCTTTGGTCTGATCAGATAAAAAACATGCGAGGATATAAGGTAATAAAAACTTATACTATTCTCATGTGTTCTCATCCCTTGACGTGCCTTGAAACTAGTTGAGTTGCCTCGCCCGACAGATATAAGTAGCTATTAATGTTTAACACTAAACGTGCAAAAGTAATCAAACGTGGTAAACTATATTATTATAATGTACTAGCTTTTACCCGTGGCCTTGCCCGCGTATTTCTGTTTTATCCCATGGGAGCATTTAATCGGGATTAAAAGTATTATATCACCTGTAAAAGTCAGCCCATACCCTGCCTGTATACCAAATGTCATCAAAATCTGTTCAAAAGTTTCAGCGTGATTGACGGACATACATTCAAACATCCAAACATCCATCTCGCATCGAACCTTAAAAAACGATTGAAGAACATATCGATTATGATGAGGATGTCAGGAACAGACTGTGCCCTCGATGAGTGCTTCCTACAGTTCTATGCACGCCGGTCTTTATCTCTGAGTGTGGCGAAGAGATGTAAGAGGACGACGACACTGTAGACGGGAGCCTACCTCTCTATACTGTACACATACACACAGACACACACACACACACATACACTTGCGCTTGCAGCAGTATGTAGTAAGCAGCAGTTGGTTTGTTGCAGATGCGACGTCCGTGGAGATGAGAGCCGCGCGCGAGTCGCGCTCGCCGCCGACCTTCTGTCTCGCTCGCTCCCCCCGCCCCCAGCATGCTGCACGCTCATAGGCCGAGCGCTGCACGCCCACTCCCCGTGCGGCGCACGCGCACCCTTCTCTACACACTCCTCTACTTCACCTTCCTCGCTGGTAAGTCCTAGCAACTAAGTACGGCAGGGACACAGGCGGGGCCGGGCGCGCACTGGAGCGGCGCGATCGTATAATCCGAGTTATATCTTGCCATCAAATTAATGGAGAGATTTCATTATAAAAGATTTACTGTAAGCCTGGGAGATGGAGCTCGTGTCGCTATTTATTGTTTCCCCGCGAGGGAGCACTTACACTCGGTTTATTGTCTTATGCAGGGGTTGTCTGACTGATACGTCGTACGTCTACTGGCAGTGCTCATTGTGACTTGCGACCAACTACTGCACACCTCTTGTCAGGACTATTACTCTCGACACCGTAAGGCTCCATCACTCATGTTACAACGCTGAAACTCCAAATGAGACAGATCTCATTTGGAGTTTCAGTCAGCCAGTTTATTAACAATACCACAGGTTACCCTCGGCACTTAGCACAGAGCGAAGAGAATATAACACTCTCACTGTCATGTCTGTGTACAACACACACACGTGTTGTGCCATACACATGTGTACCCGGTACTGGACACACACTAATACACAGGTAGTATCACGTACCCTCGGAATTGACTTAACTCAGCCGCTGAAATAAAGAGGTCGCCATCGATCGGCGCTCAATACGATTTGCGATAAAACGTGGCGTTGAGATTTCCGCTATTTTGGAGTAGGCAACATAAGTATTCCCCGAGGCTCGCATTAGCATAGGAGGCGGCACATCGCGACTCCGCGGCTTTATACTCGAGCGGCGGCGCGCGGCGGCCACTGTACAGATATACACAGAAGGTTTGACTCGTGCTCTCGTATGTGCTACATTCGACCAAATTGAACCATGACTCATTTTGACGATGTTTAAATCGTTTAACACCGTCCGAATAGATAAAGAAATATTGGAATGTCTGTGATCAACATTAGCTTCAGTTGGTCTGGTTGGTCAGTTTTCAAAATGTTCCATTTTATTTTGATAACTCAGACCTTCTGCATATGTGTCTGAAGGTGTGAGTGCCGGCAGCTCACAGAAGCGATCGGAAGCGCGGAGCTGATGCCACATCAGTTTAACTTCGACGGGGACGCGGGGGCGCGAGGCATAGAGCGCGGGGGGCGCGGGGGCGCGGAGGTCGTCGTACGGGTAATCTTCGCGTTGGTAGCCGCGAACATTGTAAGTGACAGCGCTTCCGTCGCTGCAGGCGATGTACTCGCGACCCGCAGTGGCCGCTCACTGCCGCCGCCGCTAACATAATGTGTACTGTGGCATGTGTCTCTTCAAATATTGCCTACTTCTTGTCTTCTATGTTTGTTAGGAACAAAAATAAAAGTTGATTCTAGTGGCAATATTTCTAAAGACATCATCAGAGGTATTTAGTCGTTAGCAATAGGTGACCGTGACTATTGTGACTGGGGAATACACACACATCCACATTTGTGCGTCCATAGCATAAAGTTAAGGTTGCAAGTTGTCTGTGTCTGCGCTCGCTCGGTCGCATCGTCTCGATGTCGACACGCGCTGGGGCTCGGGATCTCAATAACTACAGCAGTTTATGGTCCCCGCCGCCGTGCGGTACACCCGTCGATTCTCGTCGAGGCAGGCGACGTGCGAAACAATGCGAAGGCGTCTATGAGCTGAGATAGGTTAAAATTTGATATAATATTATAATTATGAGATACAATCATAATATAATCGTAGAATGAGAAATATTTCCTTGGCCTTCAAACCCCTCTGAATTAATCTTTTAAAACCTTCTGCTATATGTGTAGGATATGTAGGAGAATACGGGAGCAAATAACATACAATTTTGATTTATCTAAAATAGAAACTTTAATGTTATCAATACCAACCTAAAACAGAAAAATCGACAATTAAAGGTTTTTAATTCTAACATTTCAGTAGATCGACACTGTATTACACAATCAGTTGAACAAGCACTGTAGCTTTACTTCTATAGAACTTTAAAACAATCGGAAAATATTAAAGTAATAAATCCACCCGAGGTTTTTCATTTCATAAACAAAAAACGCGGGCTACCGTCACTTCGTATTATCTTATCGTTTCTGTTAGGCGACAAACACAAGGCTGGTAATAAGGCTGCGCACACACGTTATACAAAACATCTTACATGTATAATAAACCCTTTTCTGAAAACCGAAACATCAAAATCTGTTCAGCCAATCGCGAGGTAATCGCGTACAAACATACATACATACATACATACATACAGGTCATACTGTGAACCTCCTTGTATAAGTCGGTTACACTCCGAAATATATTTGTACTTGTTGAGCCAGACAAGATATTTAATGGATTAATGCGAAAATTAGATAGTTAAAATAATTTGTTAATGAATAGCAATAAGTAATTTTATCATTTGACATTTTTTGTATTAAATTTATAATTATATTTCCTTGCTGTGCCCGAAATGGCTCACAATGACCTGTATTGTCCAATGTTGCACCGTTGTCAAACATTTTGGAACGCAATAAAGTATTTAAATTTGATTATGATTACATGTAATTGACTGAACATAATCGGTTAAACACAATTATTAACTTCTCCACCCGGTAGACAATGCATACATTGTCTCTACCTGAATAATATCAGCTAGAGCACAATAGAGCCAGGAGAATATCAGCTCGCTACTACCAGGCTGAGCAGTCTAAAGGAGGACACAGCAGAGAGCTGTGCTCGAGTGGACAGAAGTACAGAGCGCGTATAGAGTGTACACAGAGAGCGCCTCATTTAACTCTCTCGTATACGTATTGATCTGCAGGCTACCACTGTCTCCATATACTGCTACACACACACATACATGGCTGCAGCATGCACTCTCACAGTTCTACTCAAGTTACGTCACTGCCCATATTTTTGTTATCCTAGATATCATGTAGAATAGTTAACTTTTCTCGCGTACTACGCCGTAGCACTACAAGCGTAGTACTACGACGTAGCACTTGCTACGTCACATATTTCTATAATGTGCCGTAGCGTGTGGATGTGTAACTATGGAGCAGTTGTTATGTCGCTCATGTTCTGGGTACTGACGTGGTGTAAACAGTCGCTTATGTTCTTCCTTTATTTTTTTCACAATACATGATCACAAACATTCTCCTGTTTTTGTATGTTCAGCTATTTTTGTTTATCGTCAGATCAGAGTCGACCTTATAGTCGTTTGAGAGGTGAGACAAGTATCGCTAATGAGGGATGATAATATAATCAATGGTAATCAGTTGGAACTGCTAAAATAACTCCACGTTACGAGGGGGGGGGGGGGGGGGTGTCGCTGGGGTGAAGACGAGCGACTTGGTACAGCGACACCTGCAGGGCGGTGACGTCACTAGCTGGTGTTGTTCGTGTTCACGTCTCATCACTATGCAGATGTCGACATTTCCCGCAGACATTAACATCACTTGCTACATTTACTAAATACATTAATGTCGCGGTCTACCACGGACGATGAAACAGACGAATCAGGCAAACATTCACAAACAGACACTCGGTGACGCACGTGTAACTACGGTATGATATTGAGGACGGTGACTTGATTGACAACCGATTCACTACTGTATCTGAACGTGCGACAGCTGCTAGTGAGGTGACATACAGCCATACAAGCAGTGCTCGGTGTGTGTGTGTGTGTATGTATGTGTGCCGTGCAGTGTCGGTCAAGTGCGTGTTTGACACAGTTAGCGGTGGTAGAGAGCGCCGCGCGGTGACGTCACACACCGGTACAAACAGAAACACTAACGACTTTGTTTACTATACGAAGATTTCACTCAATGATGTAGATTGGGATTAAGATCCAAGTACGAGTATAATTATTGTGGGGTCAATGATAACGACAGCCATTAGAAATACAAAGATTGAATTTAATGATAGATTAGCTAACGTCATGCGGCCGCGACACCCGCGCGATTTCATTTAGGACATTGAAGAGCGGGTGATTGAAAGCAATTGAGACGTGACTTTATTAATTCTATTCACTGGTACTGCATTGGTAAATAATTCTGTATAGTGAAGTGATTAGTCGATGTGATGGTGCTGTGGTGCCTGCGGTATACACACAGGTGCACGGGCCACATGTGTGATACGATGAAATCTCTAGCTGTGGTGTATCGTATATAATCGAGGCATAAGTACATCACTAGATGGCGGCACATGTCCATGAATGGCTGAGTTTTAATGAAGGAGCGCTAATTACACCGCCGGCCGCCTGCCTCGGCGACTAATGTTTGACCCTCGCATGTGATTACTGTCTGTGACACACACACGCGTACACTGGCTGATTGTTCGGTTGTTGTGAATATATCAACAGGTAAGCAAGATGAACCTCCAAGATGTTACAGGTGCCATCTTACGCAGTGCACTGCATCAATATTAATCCCACGTTGCTATGTTGGTATAGGACGACTCTGTACACAACAGAGCAGCTGATCAGTGCGCGAGGTCTGTTGCAAAATGTGTGGGCTACATATATATATACACACACACACACACTCGGACATATGTCTCGCTGTGTGTGTGTGTGACCTCTCAAGATTACATCAAACTACTTTAGATAGATGCGCATGTCGGTCGTCCGTCCGTTCCCCTCCCGGAGTGTACGACAATGCGGGGAGGGGGGGGTGCTGTCGGATGTGTTCGTGGCGAGAATTTTAATATCGCAGCGTTTGTAGAGAGACGCACAGATTTAACATTACATCGAGATCAGTGCCGCGACGTGACGTCACCAGATTACTAACACGGATGTGAAGGAGGAACCACACTCGACCATGTCGACTCTCAATTTCTTTGACTTGTCTGTCACCCTACACTTGTTGTTAGGCAAATTTTTATATGACTAAAGTAATAGACATTTCTGGTACACATACACCGATGGGTCGGTGTATATGTGATGCCGCTCCACCGGCAGGCGGCGCGGGCGACACATGCGTTACATTGATGGATGTGCAGGCGAGCTGCGATCAATACTATACATGAGGCGCGGCGTCGCTCGCTCCTGCACCGTACACAACTTTAACGGGGCAGCATATTGTGTTTTTGTTTGATGTAACTCGTGCTTGCAGGGATATAATTGCTTTGATATATTTATGTACATTCCAAAATGTAGTGCTCAAGGGTGGGTAAAATGTTGTATAAATAGTAAATAATAGAAATAGTGAGTAGTGATAAGTTTGTAAACAAAACTCTCATGTCGGCCGCGCCGAGTGAATGAACAACAAAACAGTCGCACAATTTGTGTAACAAGTCATTTCACAAAGCGTCCTCCAACGACACGCGACTCGAGAGCGCGGCCTTTTCAAGCTCGCAGGCAGCGGGGCTAATTGTGTGCCGGCAGACAGGGGGCGCCACTGTCGTCGGGGTACATTGTGACGTCACACGGTGTGTGTCGTCTGACTGCAACAATGTCGCGTCACAACATCACACCTACCAACCAAATATTTCTTACTGTAATAATATAATTTGCTCGTTACTGCCTAAAAATAAGTAACGTTTCGATTCTCGTTCACATTATAGTTATTAACTATCAATACAATAATAAGGCGGTGAATTAACATTAACAGGCACCTGTGGTTCGCGTACCCGGATTACTTTAATCATAGAAGCGACTACCGCGTAGTCGTTGCTACGCCGTAGCCGATGTCCGGGCTACGGCGTAGACAACTACAACTAGATACATAGTTACGTTTTATATGCCGGAATACTGAAACGTTACTCAATTTTAAGACGTGCTTAAATATCATGCTGTCTCTGTCATCTTACAAAGAATTTGTAAGAATTTGTAAGAACTATGCTTAAGCGCGACTTAAAATTGAGCAACGTTTCAGTATTCGGGCAATAGTACGTTACCAATCACAGAGCTGCACTCACATCTTGTGTGAGTGGCAACAGGGCTGTCAGCGCTGAATGTCACGTGCGCGCCGAGTGATCCCTCGTGGTGTGTAAGCAACAAAACGAACATTTCATCGCTTAGACGTAATCGTCGAGGAGACTCTCGGGCCTACTGGAGAGTGGTACCTATGTATGTAGAGGTGGCACGTCGTCGCAATTAATGTCCGCGCGGCGGAGACAAGTGTCCGCTGAGTGCGCGCTCGTTAGCCGCGCCACGCACACACACGCAACACTAATGTTCTACACGTGTGTTGCTCTATTTCTGAATGTTGTACACAAACGTATGTTTCTGCTTAAGCGTATAAACACATCTTTGTAATTTCAATTTATAAGTGTACGCCCTGTACGCGGCATAGTACCTGATACCCAGTTGGGTACGATACAATCGACAAGCCGACCGCGTGTCGACTGTTGTGGCCTTGTTCTGAATAATTACTCGTTTTTGTACTTCACCCCCTTCCCCCTCCCCCCATCTCCCGCTATCTCTCCTGTTAGTATTAATCGTTCAGCATCCGTAACTGGGACGGCCATGCATCACGTTTATCTGCCGGCTTTTTGTATTAAACCATCCGAATCGTTAGCGCGTTTGTTGTAACGAACAAAATACAACAATGAAGGGGACGAGCGCGCAGTGCGCGGCGTGCTGTAGTGACTGCACGAGCGCGCAGTGCGCGGCCTGCTGTAGTGACTGTACGAGAGTAAAGTTGAATAGAAGAAAGTTGATAGGTTCGATGTGTTTGTTGTGTAATGCAGATCACCGCGCTCCCTGTCTGCTATTTGCCCAACATGTTGTGTAAGGCGGAGCCCAGTACAGTACCCGCGTGGCCGCGTCGTTCGAGGTACGAGTTGTATGCTCTGCTCCACAGGCTTACCCTTGTCCCGCGCAACCTCATGGTCGAGCTCGGAGCGAGCGTCGGCCGCGTCGGTCGAGGCGGTCGACGTCGTGCGAGACGCGCCGCTCTACCCCGTGCTGCGGGACGACGCGTTCGACACGACTGACACGACCAGCGCCACCGACACCAGCACTCCTTGCATCGATACAGAACATACGGGCGACGCCAGGAGCAAACGTGCTAGTGCTCAGGACTGGGAGAGAGCGCCCAAAGTGAGTGCAGTAGTTATAGCGTAGACTTATGACTTATCACGTTGGTCAACGTATTGTGGCACAGATTGTGGGCAGTTCCTATGTTTATCATTTAGTGCTCAACTTGGCTTGTTTGTGTATACGGTAGCATCAATGCCAAAAATTCGGCACAGTATGAAGAGCCGAGTTTTTATGCATAATGCTTTGGTACAGACTCACGTGCCGGAGCGACGCGTGAAGACAGGCGACACGATCCTGAACATCCGCGGCGCGGTGCGGGACGCTATCGGTGACGCGGGCGCAGCGCCGGGCCCGCGCGCCTCCTCGCGCCTTGACACATTCGTCATCCGTCCCGCGCAGGCGCAACAGCAGCGCAAGCCGCAGCACGACCAGCCCGCGCCACACATACCGCATCAGGTAGAAACCGCAGACTACTATCTTCTATTTTTGGTCTTTCTAGTCAAACGTCATCATATTATTATTACAAAGCTGGTGATATGATAATCTGAGGTATGGTGCAGGTGCCGAAGTACGAGCGCGAGCTGCTGGTGGAGGCGCATGCGCGCGCGCGCATCGAGTGTGACGTCAGCAACGGTAGTGACGTGCGCTGGTACAAGGACGGGGAGCCAGTGGCAGCGCGAGGCGGGGGCGCGCCCGCGGGGGGCGAGGGCGTGTGGCGGGACGGGGGCGCGCTCATAGTGGGGCGCGCCACGCGCGGGGACGCCGCCGCCTGGCGGTGTCTGTACAGCGACCACTCGGGGAAGACCGTCTCCGGCAAACCCACCAAGCTGCTCATATATGGTGAGTGATGCACACAGCTACACGAGGCGAGCGCTAGCGGCGTCGGCAAGTGCTGTAACAGTGTGGAGTGTACAGAACCGGTGCGCGCGGTGTACCTGGCGGTGGACGGGCGGCGCCTGGACGCGGGCAACACCTGGGTGCCCGTCAGAGATAAGACTGAGCTGGAGGTGCGCTGCGTGGCTGAAGGTACCCACCTCTTCCTTCATCGCTAGTAGTATATTATGTACCGTGCAGTAGTATTGACGTGGGTGCTGTCCAGGCGGCGTGCCCCCGCCCGAGCTGTCGTGGCGGCTGCTGGCGCTGGAGCCGGCGCTGGACCACCGCCCCTACCTGCGCATACACCACACCAACTACTCCATCGGTGAGCGCACTACAAAACATTACCAGCTCTACTACATATTGTTATATCTATATATATAAAATTCAAAGGTGATTGACTGACTGACTGACTGACTGACTGACATAGTGATCTATCAACGCACAGCCCAAACCGCTGGACAGATTGGGCTAAAATTTGGAATACAGACAGATGTTATGACGTAGGCATCCGCTAAGAAAGGATTTTGATAATTTCCACCCCCAAGGGGGTAAAAAAGGGGATGAAAGTTTGTATGAGACTTTGTCAGTTTTAAACCGATCGGGTTGAAATTTTGCATGCAGATAGATGTTATGACGTAAGCATCCGCTTTGAAAGGATTTTGATAATTTCCACCCCCAAGGGGGTAAAATAGGGGATGAAAGTTTGTATGAGACTGTCAGTTTTAAATCGATCGGTTGGAAATTTGACATGCAGATAGATGTTATCACATAGGCATCCGCTAAGAAAGGATTTTGATCATTTCCACCCCTAAGGGGGTAAAATAGGGGGTGAAAGTGTATATGAAGCTTTGTCAGTTTTACACCGATGCAGATGAAATTCGGCATGCAGGTAGATGTTATGACGTAAGCATCCCCAAGTAAGGATTTTGATTATTTCCACCTCCAATGGGGTAATGTAGGGGATGAACGTTTGTATGAAGCTTTGTCAGTTTTACACCGATCGGGTTGAAATTCGGCGTGCAGATGGATATTATGACTTAAACGTCCCTTTAGAAAGGTTTTGAACATTCTCACCCCAAAGTGGGTAAAATAGGGGGTGAAAGTTTGTATGATACTTTGCCAGTTTTAAATTGATCGCGCTGAGACTTTGCATGCATAAAGTTGCTATGACATAGGTATCTCCTTAGAAAGGATTTTGATAAATTCCACCCCTAAGGGGATAAAATAGGGAATGAGAGTTTGTATAAATCTTCTTAGCCATTGAATTTAGAATCATTGAATCTTTTTGAATTACATTCGGTAAAACGATGATTTGGGACCTGGGTAACGTATGATAGTTTATTCACAGATGTCTCACGAGAACGGGAACTATGCGTCAATGCCCCAGGACTCTCTAACTCTTAACCACTGAACTTATTCTAGAGAGATTCGGTACAACAATAGTCGATAGAATAGTTTTTATTACTCAAACCTTACGTGATCGGGCATTGTACTGGTAAGATCCCTGCGGGATTATTTATTTATTGAAACTACGATAAATCATTTCAAAATAGGTAAATCTTACTTGGGCACTAAATTGATTCTGGTTAATTCTGTCAAAAGTCATTAATCTACGCGGACGAAGTCGCGGGCAACAGCTAGTTTATATATAAATATTGGGAATATTTACAGCAAAGTGTGAGATGTTACAGATAGGTGGTATCCTCTATGTTTTGCCCAGAGGCAAATGTAATGATTGAATCATAAACTCTAATCGCACACGCGTGTTTAATTATAATCATGGATGTCAATATTAATAATGTATTATATAAGACTAAATCTTATGATTTAATTAAATAAACTAATGTGTTGCTTTTTAAAATGAAGAAACGGCATTTAATGTTTATTCTTCCACAAATGGTTTAAAACAAAATTCTTATAATACTGACGTTTAAACAAATCACAAACTATTTGACAATTTATAGTACTTAATCAATCCAAAATTAAAGAAAACCTTTCCCTAAATATGTATATTTAGGGAACAGAGAGTATAGTTCTCTAAGATCGGAAAAGGAGGATCCTCCGACCAGGCGAGGTGATCGTGCCTGGCGGGCTTTCTGCCCAACAGTTGTTCGTTGGATTTTTCTATTCATGTTTATTCGCCTGTAAACTTTGCATGCGCGATGTAGGATTCTTGTGACGTCATCCGTTGATTTGTGACATGTGTCGCCACACATATATAAAATAAAAAAATGAAGATCAAGAGAAGTCAGTCAGAAAGTACTTATAAAGAAATGTATAATTAGCAGAGGCACGTCTCTTCTACTTCAGGCTCGTGTTTATCTCGTAGCTTTTTACAGATAATATAGTGTGTTGCGGTGACGTCACAGTGTGTATGTGTGTACAGAGGGCGTGTCGGTGTCGCACGCGGTGGTGACCGCAGCGCGCGAGCTGCACAACGCCACGCTGCAGTGTGACGCGCGCCAGCGCACGCCGCCCACCAGCCCCGGCAGCCCCGGCAGCCCCGGCAGCCCCGGCAGCCCCGGCAGTCCCGCGGCCCCCGCCAGTCCCAGTGCTGCTCCTGCGCACCTACTCAGCGCCAAATTAGAGATACACGTAACATGTGAGTTTTCAAGGTGACAAGGTGATTATTGTGTAGGTAGACAAATAAGACGCTAACGTTCGCACAATACTACTTTTTGAAAATAATATTTTTGGGCTGATTTATTAAATAATTATGTCTTTAGCGAAACTTATTATAACATGAGTCTTGTAACATTTCAGATACAAGACTCATGTTATAAACTAATAAATGTACGTTCTGGCATAGTAACCGAAGTACGCCTCCCTGTCTCCGGTCGCTCGTGGGCTGGGATCGGTCCCGCGGGAGCGCGCAGTAACAGCTCCTAATACATTTATTGCCATGCGATGTTTGACTACCTGGAGTAGTGTGTTTGGCGACAGTTAGCGCTGAGCATGAGTGGGTGTGTGAGTAGTCTGACACAGAGCATGTGGGTGTGTGTCACAGACCCACCGTCGTTCGTGATCTCGCGGTGGCCCGGGTTCGGTGTGTCGCTGTCTGCGGGCGGCGCCGCGGCGCTGCGCTGTGACGTCGACGCCAACCCGCCCGCGCGCGCCTGGTGGCTCAGAGACGACGCTAACCCCACCAGGTATACCCACACACGTACCGTAATATGCATTGTCGATTTAAATGTTTCGAATACTCAGCGAATATATATAGTAAGTTAGTTGAGGCCGCTGTGAGTACAGACGCGTGGTATGCGTAGTTCCCCGCCGCCGCTGGAGGCGGGCGACGAGGGCGCGCGGGGCTCGGCCACGCTGCGTTGGGCCGCGCTGCGGGGCTCGCACGCCGGCTGGTACCGCTGCCGCGCCACCTGGCTCGACACGGAGTACTCCTCCATCGGGTACTACCTCAACGTCATGTGTGAGTACTACCCCTGCACCACTGCCGCGCTACTGTATATATATATTATAGTCCTTTCTGCTACATGACGTGTGTGACTGGCCAGCAGCGGCCGAGGAGAACACGGAGACTGCCACCGAGCCGGAGGCGGAGCCCGAGGAACTAGATCACCAGAAGGTGGAGGTACCACTCGGCGGGAACGTGCAACTACACTGTCCTAAAGGTGAGTCCACCATGGTGACTTAAACACCTTCAGGACGTAACTGTCTACTGAGTACTCTGCTGCTAGTGTCAGCAGACTACTTGACGGTGTTTGCTGTTGGTACAGGGAGCGTGGGTTGCTGGTGGCGGCGCGTCGTCGGCAACTCCAGCGAGAACTGGGCCCCGGCCGGCTCGCACCATGCACACGGGGTGCTGGGTGAGTGGAGTTACATAGACACCGGATGTGCCTGTGGTATAGCGTCACACAATGACGTAACGATAACTTTCATCACAGGTATCAAAGACGCGTTGTACCAGGAGGGAGGCGAGTACAGGTGCGTGGGGGCGCGCGCGCCTGACCTCATGCGGCTGAGGGAGCTCAAGCGAGTCACGCTCAAAGTGACCGGTAAGTAGCGACGCAGTGGTGGTGGAGTGTGTCCAGTGAGGCAGTGAGTGCAGGCAGGTTGTCGCAGGCGGGGCCACGGCGACGGCGCTGAGTGCCGAGCCCGCCAACGGCGGCTGGCGCCTGGAGTGCGGCGCGTGCGGGCGCAACGTGCGCGTGGTGTGGGTACGGGCCGGGGGCGCTGGTGGGGGCGCCGGGGGCGCGGCGCCCGCGGCCCTGTCGCCGGACCTGGCGCAGCACTGCTGGCGCGCCGTGCTGCACGTGGTGGAGCCGGACGAGGTGTGGTGCGTGGCAGCGGCGGGGGGGTCGGGCGCGGTGGCGGTGTTCCCCCGCCGCGCGCCGCACCCCTCCCCCGCGCCCGCGCGCCACTCGGTGCGCGCGCTGCACAACATGGCCGCGCACACGCACGCACGCCACCTGCAACTGCTGGTGCTGCTGGCGGTCGCCTGGATGTTCCACTGATTTCCTCCCGTGAACTGATTAGACACTTGCGCCTTGGATTCAACTGCAATGGGAGAGTTGGACAATCAGCCTTCACTAAGGAGTCCGAAATGCAGAGCAAGCGACGTCACCGTACAGTGCGCAGGCGCGAGTTTGAGTAATGTAGCGTGTACTGGAAGTGGCTATGTCCAGGTGCGAGTGTGTGGGTGTGGTGGACCCAGGTGCAGTGACTAGTGACGTCATCAGTGTGAGTGTCACAAACTGTAGCATTCTCGTGAATGTGTTGTTACTCGTCCAAGACGAGCTGACTTGTCAGTCTATCTCCTATTCTAGTCTTCGTAGCTACCTACTGTATTACATTATTGGTTACTCTAGCGTGTCTGTACTCGTATGTATGTAGTGCGCGCGCATTGGCGCCACACCCCGAATGGGAGTGGTGCCAGTGCGCGCGTGTTGGCCTAACCTTTGTCTCCTGAGTTGTATCTTCTCTCCACCTTCCTGTATCCTCTTGTTTTCTAACGTAATTTATAAACAGGAATCGAATGTGCCAAATTGTTGATATTTTTAATATTTAACATAGATTTTCTTATATTGATTATTATAAATATATTGTCGATTATTACGTTATGTTCGTATGTTAATGGAATGTGAATTACTAGTGCAATGTGAACACCAAACGATATGAGATTATAACTTGTAATGTAAGTGAGAGTTAGTTCGGTGTGCTGGCTGCAGGGACGCGTACGAGCCGCGCCGCGCCCGCGCCGGCCGGGGCGCGGGGCGCGGGGCGGGGGCGGGGGCGCGGGCGCGGCATGTCTAGCAATAACTCACACAAGGCGAGGTGGCGCGGCGCGCGGCGCGACTCCTCGCGTCCCCCAGCACACGCAATAATATATATTTTATATAGATGTCAAATTCTTAAAGTATAAATAAATACTGTGTATCATAGCTTAAACTGAATCATGTAAATTTCGATGTCAATTTTAGTCGTCCGTTTAGGTCGGATGTTTTTGTATGAACAAGATACTAATAATATTTGCTACCACAGTTTTTGCAACAATCTCGTAGTGTAAGGGAGTGTTGGTGAAATGGTTGGCGTTGGTGTTGGTGTTGGTCGGTTAGGTTGGTCGCATTGTGTTTGGTATGGTCGTACGACTGCGTGTATACGTTACCTTGTTGTTTAGTTGCGAGTCGTCCGTCGATGTTATAGTTCCGTTAGCTGCCGCCACACTGTGATATAGAGGCGCGGCCGCGTCCGCACTGCCCGAGGTGTCCGTGTGTCCGTGTGTCCGTGTGTCGCAGAGATATTACACTAACCAGTATGTCGTTAGTTCGTTAGCTGTAGCGAGATGTATTTTTGTATGTCTGAGCGTTTATCGTCAATTGGAAAATGAGTTTTGGAAAGTAAATGTAATTGTAATTAATATAGAGGCGCGCTGTGCGCGTAATACAAACATGTTGTTTCGTTCGTACCTGGATGATGATATAATGATCCGTCCATGCGGAGTTCGATGTAGTTAGTAAGAAGCTACGTAGTACCCTCGCGTCCCGCTCCCGCCGTACTGTCGCGTGTAGCCGCCTGTTCTCTTGTAGGCTGTCGTCTTTCGTCACTCTCTCGGACATCCTGTCTCCATCCCTCGCACTCTCTCTCTCCTTGTCTCCTTCACGACCTCGTGACTCTCTCTTTTGTCGCTTGTTATGTTTCTCCGAGCCCTACCTCAGCCACTGTCCTGCCAGGCAGTGGCGTCGGTGGGCCCCCGCTGGTAGTGCGCCCCGCGGCCCCGCACCTGTCGTCCTCCACCGCGCAGCCCGCTGGCTGCCCACACGCGGGCCCCCGCGGGCCCCGCAGTAGTTGGTCCCGGGTCCCGGGTCCCGGGTCGCGCGGTCGCTCGTCCTCTTCAGTTTCGTGTCTAGCGTCCATTCGATACTACTGTGTCGCATCTCGGTGCCAACATAAGTTAATAGATCATAATATATATTTACATTTTATTATATACATTTTATTATTTACTTTGATATTGAATGTACAGAATCCATATATTCATCGCCATGTGTTTATGGAAATCGTATACCGGATAAAATAAATGATAAAAAAATATTGAACACTTTCATTTTATCGTCCCACTTTGACTTTGCATGTATAGGGCACCGCCAAGCCAGGCTAGCGTACTGTAAAGCCACTCTTACGTTAACGGAGATACGGTTCACTTAAGCTTGGAAAGGAAGAGTTTTAATAAAATTAATTTGAGTGAGGGTGCGTAAGGAAGCAGTGACGCGTGCTATCGGACTCCGGCTCGAGACATTGTACCGAGTCAGACCTCGGCACTGAGCCTGTGTTGTATCGATACTGTGATACACACACAAACATCTATGTTCACTGTACCTGGGGACAGTTGCTGTATGAACACATAATATGCTATAGCAATGTAGCTGAAGCAGCTATAGCTGAAGGAAGAGTAAATACAAACTAAACGAACCATTTTGTTGACAAACTTAAAATACAACATTACCAAGTAAATAAAATTAAGTGTGAGCAATTAAACACAAATGTTATTCAAGACAACAAAATGCAGCAGTCAGGCGGTTGGTAAGATTCATTATCCATTGCGGCATGTATGCAGCAGTAGTAGCACGGGTGCGGAATAACACTAGCAATATACGGAGAACTTATATATAGTGTGTGTGGCCAGTTATTGCATTGTCTGTTAAGATAGTACAACATATAATAAGTGCAAACAAATGATCTGATTCTACAAAGAAAATTAAAGATATTATTGTGTAGATGGTCTAATTGCTTTTTTATTTTCCAACTTCCATGTGTTTGTTCTTCTCACCGAGAACTTGGAAGCGGCGGCAGTGCGGCAGAGCCCCGGAGCTGACAAATTGTCATCATCTCCAGCTGTCGCTGAGATGTTGACCAACTTTTTTGACAAATGGACAGTTTGTGAACAAAGTAACGACTGACTGCGCACTGTCACGTACTGAGTTACTATACGTACTGTAATGTACAGGCAATAGAGGTATAGTCAATGTGTTCTAAATACAACATACTCCTACAATATCTCATGTTCGTCGACACGCGGCGCGGGGAGCGCTCGGGACGCGTCTAATGTAAGGATATTGCTCGTCAGCTGGACACACACACATACAGAGACACCAGTTGTAAGTGTATCAGTGCTGAAATACATTATAATTATAATTACTCTGCAGTAGTGTAAATTCTGTAAAGTACATAGAAAAAAAATACTAGATAGACCCCGAAACCAAAAAAAAAAAAATTGTCTTCTATCTGTATGCTCACGCATCACGCAAAATGTACCGGCCCGGTTGCAATGAAACTTGCTATGATTGTACTTTAATATCCTGGGCATCATTATATCCCGAAAAAGTATATACACCAGAAAATAAACTAACTACTAGACACAGTTACAAGTAACTTTACGCTGTAACTGTAGGGCCGATGGTCGAAATTAGATTGAACCGCTATTATAAATGGGACTTTGTGAGTTTGCGTGTTTGTGTATTTGTGTTACTCAGAAACATAAAAATGGCTGAAGGGACCGGGATGAGATTTGGAACAGTAGATTATGGTCTGTAGTAGAAGACCGAGTCAGGCGAAGCCGCTGGCAGAAGAAAGTTCAGATTATTTCTGTGATTAGTGGATGAACCTTTAGGGAACAGAAGGGTAAAGTTCCCTAAGATCGGAAAGGAGGATCCTCCGACCAGGCGAGGTGATTGTGCCTGGTCGGAGCTGTAAACTACTGCGATGTAGGATGTTTTATGACGTCATCCATTGATTTGCTTCCATCTATAGTCCATGTGCGCGAGCTATTATTTCGACGTGTGCCAGGTGTCGCCACAAGCCATCTACAGTTATTTGTAAAGAGGTTAAATATGTTTTTGTAGAAACCACACCATTATGCAGTGGTACACACCACACACAGAGTTCTGTACGTCGTCCCCACACAGTTGCAGTTCGTCTATTACTAACCTAGTGGAATATCCTGCACGGTGTAATGTCGCGCGATGTGTAATGCGGGATCAGCAGAGATGTAGCCGCCACGTGACCAGACTGCAGGACTGTGAGCCCACATCTCGCCGCTGAGCCGGGATTTGTTCGCGATGTACAGCTCGCACGATATTGTCGCGGGAAGACGCTCGGAATATGTAAGTACGTGTAATGACAGGCTGACATGTCGTGTGTGTGAAACATTTAAACTATAAATTCCAGTGAGGACTACGGCTATGGCTTAGCGTATTGTTAGATACGGTACAGTGTATATACGTTATGGCGAACTGTGTCGTACTCATAAGAAAAAATAATAACTACGTAAAGTAATTCGTTTGGGAGTTGAATCAAAACACAAAAGTCATTATGATTATAATTCACGATGCAATTACGACGTGCCACAGCGCGGGCGCGGGCGCGGGCGCGGGCGCGGGCTGGCACGCCAGTAACCTTACAATTACATTACAAACATGTCTCCTGTACACACTCGCAGCTCGCAGGATTATCACCCCCTCCCCTCCCGTCCCCCCTCATTACCGCCGCTTTGCTTTTCTGTATTTACACAACAGCCAAATGAATTAATTTTCAACTCATTCACCCCCGCCCCGCGCGCCCGTCGCCCCCCCTGCGTCTCCCTGCAAATCTCGCCTGTGTAGGGACTTGTAAAAGTTTGCGCAAGTTTTTCAGCGCCTCAGATATCATCGGCGGATGATTTATATTGCTGTGCGTGGGGCAAAAACTTGTGAGCCGACCCCGCGCCCCCGCGCCCCCGTCCGCGCCCCCGTCCGCGCCCCCGTCCGCGCCCCCGCGATCTCCGGCCAGTTGATGAATTCTATCCATACAGTGCCATACAACAGACACGCCTGCAGAACTTCCATTCTGTTCAGTTGTTGTGGAAATCTTATTGTATGCTTATAAATAATGAATCAATAATGCACGCGACCGTAATGCATGTAGTACGGATTGAATTTCATGCAGACATTGTATTGATCTTACTATATCTTACTCTACAGTAAGCTACCTAGAATAGTTAAATAATACGATCAGATTAAGTAGGACAATTAATAAATAAATCCAATGTATGAGACGTGTACCTACGTAAACACTCAGTAACCTCAGACTGCAACATTATATCGGATGGAAGTACCAGACACGAGTTACGGGTGTGTAGTACCTTGACCTTCTGTGTGTGTGTGTCTGCGCTGTCGCCCGCGTCATGTTTACCGGAACTTTAGTAAGATACGAGTAGATGTGAAATTGTATGAAATATGAATTGGAGCACATGTACACACACATAACGTTGTGTGTGCGTATGTCTGTCTGTCCGTAGCACACAGACCGGAACGGTCAGATAGTGAGCAAATTTAGTTCCGCTCCAACTTTACGACGAGACGAAGTAATTCAGTAAGTATGCAGTCTATTCGCAGTCCACTATACGTATTGTGTATACGTGTGTGTGTTTGCGTGGGTGATGTATATTTATTGTGTGTGTGTAACAAAAACGCAGGATGATATTAAACAGTGCTCAGGCTGGCGCGTGGCGTGTGATGGGAGCTTCCAGCGCGGTCAAGAGATACAGTAGTGCAAGTTGTTGTATTATCATTTGTAAAGTATGCGCTTTAACATAAAATATATTGTCGCCGCAAGGTGGTACTGACGGGTCCCTGGCCCGACCGGTGCGCGGCCGGTGCTCGGCCGGTGCGCGTCCCGCGGGACCCGCTATTAACACTTTTATCTTTCCATCCGGCGTCGCTCAGCGCTCAGTGTAAGCTGATCTTAATTGGCAATTAGCGTCTCTTATAAAGTGAAGCGAGTTTCCAAAGGATTTGTATTTACAAGTTTTCTCGTTCGCTTCTTATTTTGTTGCGAAGTTCGCGGAAGTCATCGCTCAAACGGTCCGCCGACAGATGTATCTCACGAATGGATTACATTTGTTCAACGTACGGGCGGCACACACATCGTGTATATACACGCTGTAACATACACACACACATACACACACACGCACGTGGTATTAGATATGGGCAAATTACAGATTTAAAAATTGTGTTTAACGAATCAAATATTATTTTATAACTAAGAGGACTAAGTTGGTGCAACGATACCTAGTACGATAATTCAAGAGTTAAAATGTCACTGGTGATGCTTGAAATCATGTCAAAGTAAATGACAGAGGTTTAAAGTACTAAGCGGTAAGTGCAATACTTCTCACTAAATATAATTACATAAAATGAACACGAGTTGAGTGACGTAGGAATGTTTGAGTTTGTGAAGATTAGCTGACAGAGAGTGTAGCGGTTGCAGTAACAGATACTTGTAACATTAATTAGAACATTTGTTTTATAATATTTCAAGCTTGTACATTACTGGACAGTTTCAGATGCCCGTAGGCTGTACAATATTTATTAGCGCGAGGCTCGAACTGTGACGTAGACAAATTACGGTGTAGCCGCAGACTACGTAGCAAGTCGTAGCAGCTGCGTAGCTTTGCTACGTGTAGTGTAGAGGCTTCGCAGCATTACCACGTGAGGTAAATGTTTCGTAGCAGTTGCACAGTGCTCCTACGCAGCTGTAAATTCTGCGTAGCGCTTTCGTAGCACTCCTACGAGTGCTACGCTACCATAGCTGTATTACACGCACATTGATATTACACGTAGTGCCTTGTATTTCAAAGTTCGTAGAGCTGAGACTAAGACAGGATTTATTGTGGCGATGCTAGTGACTCCAAACATACCCACTGAACACATGAGCCTATACAGAAGTATACAATATTGAAAAATTTAATTGAATAATTGAAAGGATTTACTTAAAGGGACATGAGAAATGGAAATTCCAACGAAAATATTGTTAGAGTATGCTGTACAAACATAAAAATATACACACATTACACGTGTAATATGCCGTGTGTCTGTGTGTACAGCTACAATGTATTTAGTTTCAGGAAGTCAATTAAATTGTTCAGCAAGCATATATCTCGTTACTGGGTAATGTATCGCGCGCCGCTCGCGGTGTACTTGTGCTGCACGCTATATTGCTTGGAATTTTTTAATTCGATCAAATTAAATTTAGTTTACTTTCTTAACTTTGAAATCAGGATCAAAGAATTGTAAAAAATATTTAAATCTCCAATAATTATAATTTCAGTTCAAATATTATTCGTGCGACATAAACATCAGTCTACGCGACACCACACGATGCAAACACAAACAGTTATCCTTAACATTTACTCAAAACGCTCTCGACCCTAGTAAGTAATCTCAAACTAACAATGTGTAAACCACTTGTCCTATGATTACCCGCCGGGCCCCCAGCGCCGGGCCCCCGGGCCCCACACCGACTAATGGGGCGCACTTTACCCGGTACCCTCGCGACCCGCGCTGCAGTGACGGGGCAGACGAGCGCTCTCCGCCATCATTTATAATGTACTCAGAGTACTTATTGTACCCACTACACTACAGGATCACTCAATTGTTTCGTTAACGACCGCAACCAGTTCACTGGCACAAGTGAACGGACACACACACACACACACGCACGCGTGTCTATCATCATTATCATTGGCTGTGCAATCTGTCCCGTCCGTGAATGTGTGCCAGTGTGAGACGTTAGACTCCACAATATAAAACTATGTGTGTAAGTCTCGAGTGAATGAATACGTAATGTGAGCAGTGACGGGCCGGGTACAGCTCCACGTGATGTGTGACGGGAACAAGAGCCTTATTACATTGTATTACGAGGTAATATTACATACCCACACAGTAGTACAGCTCGCAACACTCGGAATTATATTACGAACACAATTATATCTACAAACAAATTAATTGGACTTCAATGAAGTAATCATAAATGTCGGCAATTGAAAACGTTCAACAAGTTTATAACGATTGTTTGTGAAGCAAGCAGTGCTCCCCTCGACACACGAGCGAGGGAGAGTGAGCGGCCTCTCGAGGCAGCCCTTTGATGGCGGCTGCGGGGCACTCACTGTACCTCGTCCTCACTAAATGACGCACTTGTTAATGTTCGCAAGATTTATTACAATAGTACAACATTGGTCGCCCGCTGTGCAGTTCGAGGTAAATCAAGTGGTAGAACTGTTCGTGGAGCCTGTGGTTCAGCTCAGGGTCGTGAGTGTTACACTACTTCTTGTGCGCACACACATATATATCATTCGTGATATTACTTTCCCTATTGTTCCCAGACACACGCAGTGTTGGTTCAGTATGAGGTCACCACTCCCGCCGCAGTGCTCGCTGTCGCCTCGTTCCCACTCAGCACTCGATGCTAGTGCTCGTCTGGAAGTGCTCACTACGACGTGGTACGAGACACACGCGACACGCGGCGCGGCGCCGCACGACCTCATGTTTCTAATCGCTCTTCTCAGATACTGCGACTGTTGACTATTTAACCGACCCCACACTTTCATCATTCATCACTATCTAAAATTCACATAAAACATATTAATAGTTTTCCAAGGCTATCGCGAATAATATTATATTATCTTAGAATAGAGGAACGGCTTTTATATCATGGTAGACGAGGACAATCCCATGCTATACACTGCAGCAGCTCGCGTGGGCCGGCGGCGGGGCACGTCTTACTATCGATACACGCCTGCCCTCAGTTTTTGTTCACTCACAGGGAACTAGGTCGATAGTTTGTTGAACGCGAGCGAAACTTGGCACATTGTATCACCAGATGAGTACGTACGCCACGTCCGCCGCTACGTGCGCCGAGCACAGCGCGCTCGTTGGATACAGACTCCGGCTCCAAGGAATATAAACTTCCAGTCAGTGATAGTATAGATTAACTGAGAACTAAGCTCAGCGCTCGCCCGCGTCTACAAAGATCCTTCGTTAAGAACTTTTCAAAGAGAACAATTATAATTGTTTAAACAAAGTATTCTTACATCAATCTGCGTCTAAATAAAGAGTGCTTAAAGGCTTCGAGCCACTCCGCGAGGTCAAAGGGAATGGAGTCCTCAAATCAAAACAGTCTTAAATCTACTCGAGAATTCCGAGGAATTTGTTTAAAAAGGCATTAGGTCCGGGTCGGGCGCGCGGTCCCACTAATTGCGCGAGGAGCGGCGCACCACCGCGCACCGCCCGGCACGCACCGCCCGGCGCGCACCGCCCGGCGCCCACAGCCCGGCGCCCACTTTATGCTAATTTGATTGGGACATCGTCTGTACGTGAATTATGAGTGTATCCCTCCCACTTGTTTCGGATTATACATCTACAGGGTGACTCACTCACTCACTCACTCACTCGCTCGCTACTGAGTGCTGAGTGAGTGGCGCACGATGAGCTGCAGGTTTAACCCTCTCCGCGCTGAATTACGAAGTAATTTGCGGTGCAATTACCGCGCCATTGAAATAATCGGGCGCGGGACACAGATTGCTGATCATTGTGTAGCGCTTAATGTCCCCGGGAAGATACACAGGGGGAGCACTTGAGTGTAGCAGTAATGAAGGGAGCGCTTCAGTATAATGTAGCAGTCTAGTTGCTGCGGCTGTACCGCGACTAGACATCCCCCTGTACAGCGCACGGCGCACAGTTTACGATCTAGAACATTCGACCTTCATAATTCGTACAATTCCAGTAAGAGCTCGTAATTATCTAAATGTTGAATCAAATTATAATAAAAACGTAATAAGTTGGTTACAAATTGAATTTTCCATTAAACTCGTGGAAACCAGTGAGAACTTTGTTCTGAGACATTCGAGAAATTTAATTAAGAAAAAGGTCAAACAAGTGATTTTAGTTTGAGATTGTTACATGAGTTTCCAAATAAGCTCATTATCTTGAGCAGCCATCGTCCCGCCGCCCGGCGCCGCCCGCCGCCCGCCGCCAGCGCGCGGTAACTAAGCGACCACCATTAGTCTTTCAGATACTTCTTAAAAGTAGTAAACTTCAGTGGCGCTTAGGAAACTTATTTCTATCTCCGCTATTAATATCGTCGTTCTGTTACAGACGTACTAGATGAAATTATTCTCGTAAGTAGTAATATTTAAATAGTGCAGTAGAAATAATCACAAGCCATCCGTCGCTGACGTGTTGTAGCCAGCTCGCCCCGGTCCATGCAGCCTGTATTGTACAACGAGCGGGCGGTCCAGTGTGCGGTGGTATAAAGACGTAAGTTTAATTTAGTTCGGCCTAAAAACGACACGGAACCAAGCCCCAAATCCCGGATTAGGAGTGGCGGACCTCATGTGCCCGGGATCTCGGAATCCCGTGGGATTTGGTAAATTAATCCCGCACTGTTTACTTCCTTAATATGGACAATCTTGGAGTCCGCGTCGTCTTTTTCTCAGATAACTTTGTTCTTCGTGTGAGTGCTCCTCGACTCGATGTACACCCCTGTGTATAGAAACTGAAGTTGTAGTGCCACTAATTATATCCATAGCACTTTTACATCAACCGTAGTAATGATATCTGAAATATCCTGACGAGCTGCGTCACCAGCACGTTACAGTGGTATTGTGTCGCCTGTAGCGAGTACGAGGCCGCGCCGCGGGCACTCCCGGAACTCATCAAACTGTCGTAAGTTTCCGTCCGCGAGTACGCATTAGATGGAGGCCCACATAGTTAATAACTTACTGATTGAAGACCCTAAATTTAAAAAATCCTGTGTCTGTTAACGAATTACTGAATTATTCAAACTACATACTCGCAGGTATTTATAATTGAATAAGCACGGAAAGTTATTATCTAGTTTTCTTAGTGAAACAAATGTTGTATTCAAATGCGTACATCTCTATATAGAAATAGCGTCCAAGCGATGACTCCAGTAGTTCAGTAATCAACGTCCCGCCCCGACTTGTGGCGAGTTGAATGGCTGGCTCTAGTGGCGGTCGTCCAAACCGAACATCTAAAGAATCGCAATCAAACAATCGAGAGTTAATTACTGTTCGGGTCAATCACCGAACAAATAATTGTAATATGCTAAGTATACTAATCATGTCATCGTAATTGCGACACACCGCAATATGCCATGAATATATTATGTATTACTTAGGTAAAAACGCTCAGTACGTTCAGTACGTTTGTGAATACGGACGCTACTCAATCTCATCTCATTCACCTCATTAGACTTAGTAGTTATCTCATTAGTATCGAAATATATCTTTCATTCTACATCCTAGAGTTTATCTTGAACTCACCCCAACCCCGAACATTGGTCCTTCGAGCCGGATATTTGGGACTATCGCGCGTGTGTTCACGAACTAGAACAATTGTGTGAGTGACTCGCCTAGAACTTTAACCAGACTGTGGCAAACAGTTCCCAAAAATCTCACTATCCTGCTGATCCCGTTTGAACCTGGTTTGAAAAATCATCGCGTCATCCCTTCGCGCCATCGCACCGCTTCATCTCATCGTGTGGATCTCCAGAGAAGCCTTCAGTACAAGTAAGGTCTCTTTTATCTTTTTCCCGTGTCAAAATGGAAGACATCCTAGCAACTCAACGTCAACTAATCGAAGCCATAAACGGACTGCACTCCAATTTTAAGAAGGATGGTGCCGAGCGTAAAACCCCTGATTACTTACGCCGTCGATTAGCCACGTTGGAACAATATTATGCAGAGTTCCATAACAATCACATGACGCTGCTATCTTTTGGTGATAAATCCCATACCTATTTTAGTACTAATCAATATGATCAAATAACTGAAAAATATAAGCTCATAAAAAGTACTATTGAAAACTATACACCTCTCGCAAACAGACCAACAATAAACCAACAGTGGCAAAGAAAAAACATCCTATGTCATTCTCTGCCATGGTTCTATCTTTATCATTATTTTTGCTGTCACTAATAAATACCGCGCAAGCATCTTACAACTTTACCCAGCTGACAAACAATAGTGTTTACTTCGACAAAATAACTGACATGCATTTAATTAGAGATAATTGGCGTTTAATAGTCTATTACGACACAAATCCTTATCAAGAAGGCATAGCGGCATTACTAAAGTATATCAAATATCTTGAAACCGTATGCCCCACGATTAGAACAGAAACACCTTGCGACGGTATCATGTTACAGCTCGAGCACGAGTTCGAAGAAATCAAACATTATAATAATATTATTATGATAAATGACTCCTTCATGACTAATAGTAAACGTCGGCGACGTGGTTTAATAGACGGAGTAGGCTACGTCGCAAATAGCTTGTTCGGCGTATTGGATCAGCGATTTGCCGATAAATATGAGAAAGATATTGATCTCTTAAAGAACAATGAACACCATTTATACAATCTTTGGAAAAATCAAACATCGGTCGTAGAAGCTGAATTTAATCTAATGAAAAGGATGGAAGGTACTATAAACAAACACCACAAATTAATCAATCAAAAACTTAATTATCTCAAAGATTCTTTTAGTAACCTCGCCCAACAAGTGCAGAACATAACAAGTATCACTGACTTTCTAACAACAGCTTTCACTGCTAACAACTTATTATACACCCTTAGACGGATTCAAGACTCCATTTTAGATACTGTAACGGACATTTACAGTGGCAAATTAGATTTTCATATTATATCTCCGAAGCAACTCAGATCAGAGTTAAGTACAATATCAGCTCAAATATCTGGAGACTTGGTAGTTCCTGTCGACAACTTCAACCTTAAAGATCTTTACAGCTTGCTCAAAGTAAAAGCAAAATACTCTGGGAAATATTTAATTATAGAAATAAAAATACCTCTGATTGAAAGGGATCTATACGAGGTATTCCATCTTATCCCGGTTCCGCGGATAACTAAAAATAACACGATGATGAAAGTCGAAACAATCTCGAAAATGGCTGCTATCAACATGAGAAAGGATTCGTATTTAACTATCACAGATACAGATCTGCAAGCATGCTTGCTACAAAACCCTGGGACCATTCTGTGTCATATCAGAAGGCCTATTCATCACATGAAAGATGATCACAGCCTATGCGAAACTATTCCAGGCACAAGAACTTGCAAAACTAAATCTACCCTGTGCAAGAATGACTGGATAGACTTATCATCTGAGAACAAATATTATTATTTATGCTGCGATGATTGCAACGTTAAACTTCTGTGTCAAAATCAGGTTCGTGCAATTAGGTTATCGCGGGCAGGTCTGTTGCGTGTTGGGGAAGGCTGTTTAGTAAAAACAGAAGATTTTATGGTGTATTCAAATACAAGATTGTCAAGTAAGATTAGTACAACGACAAAAATCATCTCGCCAGAAATAGCACCTATAAATCACCTTATAAATATAACTATGCCAGAATTTGTATATGAGGTTAATCCAAACAACTCAGACAACTTCCGACAATTTGAGGCTATAAAGAAAAGTATTGAGATAATGAAGCAGAGCGCCCCATTGAACACTAATATATCCTACCACGACGTCCATCAGTATACTGCCATATATCTCATTGTCTTGGGAATCCTGGTATTGGTGTCCGCTTACTGTTTTATGCGTTGGCGGCGATGGCAACTTAAAGGACATCACTCCACTTATGCAGCTCAGCGGGCCGCAGCATCGGCATCGGCACCACCACCGTCTCGAAACCCCGTTACCAAAAGTGTAGTGATTGAGTGTAGTGAAATTAGGGAAAATGGGCAATGTAGTGATACAACTGTGAAAAGTGATTCTAAGAACATAGCTCTGTCTAGTGAGTGCTTACGTGAAAAGAAAGACAGAGGTTCTTCCCCAATCTTTCGTGTGTTTTCTCTCCCTGATTTACATTGTAACAACTCTAATTTGTAATCTTTATCTCATCTTTTAACTTAACATGACTAACTCTACATTTTAGTATTAATTGAACTATGTTATCATCTTGTTAATATTAAGACATACTCCTTTAACTACTCTCATCTACTAACCTCATCTTTCTCCCCCTCGGGAGCATGTTCGGGTCAATCACCGAACAAATAATTGTAATATGCTAAGTATACTAATCATGTCATCGTAATTGCGACACACCGCAATATGCCATGAATATATTATGTATTACTTAGGTAAAAACGCTCAGTACGTTCAGTACGTTTGTGAATACGGACGCTACTCAATCTCATCTCATTCACCTCATTAGACTTAGTAGTTATCTCATTAGTATCGAAATATATCTTTCATTCTACATCCTAGAGTTTATCTTGAACTCACCCCAACCCCGAACAATTACTTGTTGTGATCGTGAGGCTCACTGCTACTCACTTGTTTTTGTTTCAGATTGCCTTTGTTCGTTCAGACGGTCAACTGTACCAATAATCAAAAATGTTTCATTCAGCTCGTTTTTTGAGGATCCGAAGCTTGGACTGCTGTGTAGTTTAAGGCTACTCATTGGACAACAAACATAATGATAATATTGAATGAGAACGATCATTATAATTACATTAGCGCCAGTAGCAGCGTCCTACAATATAAATGATGTTATGTCGCGCGGCGTTGGCTACAAAAGGAACAGCAAATATTGTACCGTCCCCTGGAGAGCGTCTGATTTTACGAGCAACCCTTCACAATGACTCCATTTAGATTGTTTTCTGTGCTCATTAACTGGATATAGCGCAGAGTTTAAAAATGAAACGACCGTCGCGGGAGCCATGGAGCGCCGCCGTCGTGTTGCGGCTCGACAGCTCGAGTCCTGTGACATCGACTAATGTTACGACAATGGCCGTCTCATACTTTTGTACAAACACTTATTCCTTACTTATAATGTTGTTCTGTGTCGTGGGGGTGTAAGACGCTCGTTTCTCATGCATGAGGGTGCAGGTTCAAAACCTGGCAAATATCAATGACGTTTTCCGAGTTATTTGTACTTTCTAAAATTACTTACACCACTGACATACAGGGAATGAAACTATCGTGAGATTGGGCTTAACTATAATGTCAAATTATAAGTTTGAAATCGTCAATCCAGTTGAAGCAAAGGCGGTGATGCTCAAATCTTCTCCTTGTGAGAAGAGACCTTCACTGAGCCCCCTGCTGAGTGAAGGTCTCTTCCACGTATAGGCTGTGGATGTTGATGATGATGAATATTGCTTTAGAAATGTTGATGGACAATTCTTTTACAGAAGTCCACATTTGTAATTGCCTAAGGCCCCTCACATGTGTACAGTTTTAGGAGGATCGCAGTTAAGTGAGAGTGTAGGGTTGTCCCTCGGTGGCTGGTCGCGGGTCACATGGGAGTAATGAAATCATTGGCTGAGTGGGAGCGAGCGGCAACCCTTCGGGTGTCGTCACGGAGTTCGTTCAATAAAATACGTGATATTTAAGCCGGCGCTAGCCAATACTGCTGAGCTAGTGTGTGCTGGAATTAAACGCACTTCCTTATTATGGTTATTGAGAGTGCGAAAGTGCACATCCGAGCCAGCAAACCAAGCTATCTTAAGTTTTAATAGAGTTTTAACTTAATTATGACCGAATATAAGATCGAAAATGGATTCAATTAATTTCACAATTTAGGGTAGCTTGATGTTCTGTACCAATATTAATGTGAGGTAGGAGATAGATAGGAAATATGTGGTAGTATTATTGAGAATGCGGTCCGGCCACATTCCATCCAACAAATTTAAATACTTAATGGGTAAAAGTACTTCTCCAAACTGTGAAGTTTGTGGAGTAATAGAGGATATCTACCATGTTCTGATGGAGTGTGATCGGAATGTACTGGAAAGAAACTTCAAATTATCTGGATTTGAAGTAGGGATTTGTAACAGCATCCTAGCTGTCCCTCTGTCAGAGGATGCTAGGGTTTTGTGTCGACTCCTAAATGTTATTTATAATTAACAAGTATAACAAGTTTTTTTTCACATTATCACTGTGTGATTAAATCCCATAAATAAATAGATTTAAAAAAATAAATATTAATGTGTTGTGTTATTGTTTCCCACTGGTTTATACATGTTTATCGAGAGCTGGTAACTAATAAACAGCGTGTGATTGAGTTGTGGTCGCGTGATGACGTCATCATCCACGTTGATGGGCTCACCGCCAGCCGACGCTTCATTAAATAAACGTAACTAACGTTCCCAAGTACTCTGCGGCGAGTCAGCAGTTATTAGTGACGTCATACTTTCATACAACATGATATCATATATTTTTATATTTACACAATAAGTCACACTGACTGCCATCATGTCACCCCCACTCTCACATTATAGTTATAACAATTTGTTACTGTACAAACTAACGAATCTGACATATTACGTCCTGAATAATTTAGGATTTTTGTAAGACTTGATGTCTGTGTTTAGCTAAAACTGTGTGTGTGTGCAGTTTGTTCAGATTGAAGGTAATCCGATATTACATCGTCAGCGATGTCACTGGGGCACTTGTAGAGATTCCCTAAATAATTTGATTGTTAGGTCAACTTTTAATCAGACCAAACCTATCTTATAAAAGTCAAAAAGTCAAAAGTCAAAATCATTTATTTCAATTAGACCAGTAAGGCACTTTTGAACGTCAATACAAAATATTTAAATATTAAATAATAAGAAAAAATAAGAAAAAAAAAAATGTCAGTCTGTAGGTCAGTCCTCTAGTGAAGCTATTTGCTCGTTCCAAAGTGTAGATTCCTATGGAGAAGAACGAGCAAGAAACTCCATAGGTTACTCTTTTTCAATCATGTTCACAATACAATTTTTGGTTACATTCTTCCGTTGAGTTCAATAATGTGAGAACAATGTAATACCAATATTTGGTCAAGGAGACGGAAAAAGAAAATAATCTTGAGGACAACAAATTTAATACAGTCTGGAGCTGACCAGTCCCATTTGACAGCGCCCGTTCACGAACATGACACGTACACCAGCACCGCCCAACTCGACCATGTTATAGGGAATCGAGCGATCCACTGCCCGTGCCACTGCCAATGAGACTTTTGAGTGAGCATGACAACTCCAAGCTGACACACATGCATTCTACTAGTCTAATTTAATTTAGTTAGTTACAGGGCTCTCACATTTACAATACTTATATAAAGTTTTACAGTGTACATTTGAACAAAATGGCTGTATTTGACATGATTGGAACTCATTAGAACATCAATGTTTTTCGCTATCCTGTGGAGCCGGACCAGCATGCCTCCAAGCATTTTTATCCTCTATGTAATCATTAAGTTTGTAGTATGCTTTCCCACATAACGTTTTTTTAACATATAATTTAAATTTTGACTCGTTTAAATGTAGTATTTCCTATAGTATACCTAGTTTACCGTGCAAATATGGAGCAGTTTTGTATAAGATCGTGTGTTGCCGGTATTGGGGCTCGGGTGAAGCAATATACGCATTCCTCAGGTGTAGGAGCTGGAATAAATCAGCCGGAGGACGCGCCGCGCCTCGAGCCGTGCAGCCCGAGCTGTGAGCCGGCGGTATGCGGAATGTGCTCGGCGCGCTCTGTTGTACCGCTGTGTACCGTCAGCCAGGCACACACGCCCTTTGTATTCTAATGTGGATATAGATCGAGAGATACGAATGAATATCGACAAGTGATCACTGGTAGAGGCTGGTACGCAACAAGTAGTAAGTCTGGTTGATCCATAAGTGTCTGCTGGAAAACGCAATCATATTTGTAAAACCATTACATCCGTAGTAATGCATTGCTTTGGGTTTCTGTTGCTTTGAGCATGACAGTACAGACCAACGAGGACACGAGTCCCTCTCAGCTATTTTTGAGGGAGTAACAGGCCGCGCGCCGCCGTAGGGCGGAGGCCCTCCTGACGATAGTTTGATAAATGTCTTCAAAACAACTGCTGAAGTAGCAACCCTCCGCTGAGTTTCACAAGTCCCTCCGACTTCCCTCGCATGTCGCACTCGATGACGAAAAAATCGTTCTTTGTTCACTAATATCAAACACAACTTGTTAAACTTTATTAAGGTGTTTTTTTTTGCTACAGCCGCGCCCCCTAGGAATACTTTATCATATACGATATTTTACTTTTATAACTGATCGTACTAATATGCTGAATGTCTTGTGTACTTATATAAGACATGGGACAGATTTCTTGGTAGTAACGCCTCAGAAGAGTTTGATTGTAGAATGAATTTAATAACATTACATCTCTCGTTGCTCGTTGACCGAGTGGTCGCAAGTACGACTGCCGGTCAAGGGATCTCGGGCAGTAGTAGCACAGAGTCTGGAATTGTGCCCGGTATATGGCAATAGGCTCACCCCCTATTACATGGGACTCATAACATAAAAAGTGAAAAGTGGGTGTTACATTGTACAGTGGCATAATGTGCACCGTTGTCTACCCCTTCGCGGATAAAAGGCGCGATGTTATGTTATGTTCCTTACATCGCTTATTAGATTACAAATTTAGTATATGTATATATATAGGTACGTTAAAAGTAAGAACAAGGTTACCAGAGCTTGTTGAATGATTGTGGATGAACTTCAGTGTGGAAATGTAATGTTTATAGCAGTGACTTGTTTGTCGCGCCACTACTGACGGACAGACAAACACACAGACCGGCTGTGAAACCGTTTTATGTCTCACAGATATACCGCTGTGAACAATATGGACCTTTTATACTGGTAAGTAAGCACCAGCAGATATGTCAATATATCGTGCTCTGGGAGTACTGAGAGTTGGTCCATCAAACTATTTGTTTCTCCATGGGTTCTCTATACCTCCACACATAACTATGTATAATATAACAAATATTGTACCAGTCGAAAAAGTCCGGACAGTTTATCATGCGTGCTGCTGGTGTCATAACGTGCATTACCAAGGTTTCTCTTAAAATAATCAAGTCTTTACTGACACTTTATACAAAACGCCATTCATTACTCAAAAACTACACTAACAAGCGAATTTGTGACTTAACAAAAGTTGCTTCTTGTATTGTCACAAATAATGTTGAATTTCGCGTGGCAGTGAGGCGTCCAGTATCTTTTATGCCAGTAACAATGGCGGCCCGCGAGAAATTCCCTGTATAGTGTCTCAGTGAACTGCCGCGGTACTGTGGGAGCCGACATCTTCATTGTGGAGCTAAATAAAAATACATTTACTTAGTTAAAACTTCCGCAACTCATCAATTACTTAGTTTATGAGACAACAAGTGACTCAGGTACGGAGATAATAGATATTCAACTGTCAGGACACATTATTTCAATGATACGCAGTTTCAGTCTGTTCACAATATATGACTTATTTATTCGATTCATTGTTTTTGATGAACGGAATGACATAATCTAAAAATAATTATCTTCTGTTGGTAATGTCTAGCTCTTTTCTTTTCAAAGTCAAATCAAATAATTTATTTCAATTAGACCAATACGAGTAACTTTTGAAAGTCAAATAAAATTAAAAGTGACAGTTTGTCGGCCGGTCCCCGTGTGGAGGTATTTGCTTGTTTGTGGTTAAAGTGTCGACTTGTGGGAGAAGAACGAGCGAGAAACTTTATCGTTATCATATCCCAGGCTACATTCATGTGCAATAGAATAGAATAGAATAGAATAATTTATTTATTTATTAATGTAGGTATATAATATAAGGTCTTACAAAGGTATATCGTTCCTGGTACATTCTACCATATGTCATGCAAAAATATTTTTTTTTTATATCTTAACACTAGAAAGACGGGAGCAGTCATTTGACCGCAATTTGATTTTAAATGTTGAATGACTTGAAATCTATTTGAGTTTTTAAACTGAGACTTTGTGACTTTTATTTATTTTACTAGTTAAATGCAACTATGTATGAAAATAAATCACAACTCTTTTATTTATTATTTAGAATCTTGATCTACCGACAAAGACGGCGGCAGTCATTTGACTGCTGACAACCAATGAGTGTTTATAAGTGTAATATGAGAGGGTAGAATACAAATTATATACACTTATTCATTGTTTATAGTTTGTTTATCAAATGAGACCGTATCATTTCAAGTGTCTGTGAACTTTTACGAAATTATTGAAAGTAGTTTGTGGTCGCAACGTGTTGGAGTCTTGAAAATGAAAAAATGTTTGTTACTTCCAAAATATTTGTGAAGATGAGTCTGATTTTGACTCTAAAAATACAAAACGTGATAGTGAAGACGATTATGTGGTACTACCTGTCAGTTAGAATTCCTCTACGGACGGAAGTGACCTGAAAGACCAGATACTTCGAGCAAATTTATCAGACGTTCACAGGTCGGGTTCTCGTGGTTGTAGTCGTTGCTGTGGTAGTGATAAAGGCTGTGAAAGGAGTTTGGAAGATCCTGAGCATCAAGGTCTTTTCACAACTATCGACTGTATCTTGTACACACCTCAAATGGCATCTACTCTAATTGGTCAAATGTCGATGAATCCGTTGATACCGGATGCGTCTTGTGAAACTTTTTGCAAGTACTGGTCAAAATGTTACGAACATCTCAAAGGTGAAATAGATTTTTTTTTTTCATATATGCGACCTAGCAAAGATATTACATAATTTAGATAATTTTCCTTTTTAGATATAATTCCTTCATTTGGTATAGGAAAATGTAGAATATTACATGAAACAAAGGCTATTTATACTAAGTTCAGGGGGCGAACTTAGAAGCAAAGTATAAATTGAAGATTACTCTCTGAAACTGAATCCTTGCCTGAATAGTCTAGATCTTTTGCTTCTCAATCTTCTGCACAAAATCCAGTAAATTCCAAAATATTATATACACAAATGCAAATACAAAACCCATAAAGAATGCGACAATTGCAAAAAACCACTTTGCGGCTTTTGTAATGTAAACAAAATGATAAAATTAGAAATTCTATACATATTACTTAATTAACAGTATATTATACCATGTTTAATACTATAGGTACCATTTCTAGCACTTAAACATAAAAAATATCAAAAAACTTGGAGCAGTCATTTGACCGCTCGCCGTCTTTGTAGGTAGATGATTTTTTCCGTCTTTCTAGTGTTAAAAGATATTATAATTATTAATGGATAAAAATATCATAATTATATTTGAAAATGTATATCACAAAATATAGCTAAAACAACTTACAGCAAATCAGTCTATATCATTACGTTATCGAATAAAAAATCTGACACAGAATAGTAACATTTTTGTATTAACAGAGATGTAAATTCTTCAGTGTGCGTACCATCTGTACGCTGATGACTTGCAGCTATATCGTCAAGCTGGTGTTAATGAGCTGTCTGATGCGATCTCGGAGATGAACGGTGACCTGGCGGCCGTTAAGAACTGGGCCGATAGGTTCGGCATAGCAGTTAATCCTGCAAAATGCCAGGCTATTCTTATAGGTGGCTCCCGCACGCTGAATGGAATTGACATGGCGTCCTTGCCGGCCTTGGTCTTCGATGGTGCGGTAATCCCGTTTAGTAGTGAGGTGAAAAACTTGGGCCTCCACATGGATAACAGTCTGAAGTGGCAAGCTCAGGTCACCAGCGTATGCAAAAAGGTTACTGGATCTTTGCGGGCTCTCTATCGCGCTAAAAACTTACTTCCTCCTGCTACGAAGGCTATGTTGGTGCAGGCTTTGGTTCTCCCTATTATTGATTATGCTGATGTGTGCTACTACGACCTGAATGCAGATCTCCTCAACAAGCTTGACCGTCTTCTGAATAACTGCATTCGATTCGTTTTCACCTGCGTAAATATGATCATGTTTCTGCACATCGGATGCAACTAAAATGGCTGCCCATACGCCAGCGCAGGGAGCAAAGGGCGCTAACCACCCTATTCTCCTTTCTTTGTTCACCTTCTTTGCCCAGTTATCTTTCCCCTTATTTTCAATATCTATGCGCAAACCACAGCAAAAACCTTCGTTCTTCTCATAACCGTCTTCTTCAATGTCCCACTCATCGCACCGACTTCTTTCATTCTTCATTTTTCGTACAGTCAATTTTGCTGTGGAATGCGCTTCCCCTGGATGTCAGGATGGTGTCGACTCGTCTATAATTTAAGCAGAAAGTGCGTGAACTTCTCTTGGAGAGGGTGGCTGAATCATCACGCTAATTACTCACAGTCTATATTTATGTATGTATGTATGTGTGTATGTATGTATGTATGTATGTATGTATGTATGTATGTATGTATGTATATATGTATATATGTATGAATGCATGCATGTGTATTGTGTTGTACTCGTGTGTAGATATATATATTATAATTGCGTTTATTTATGTTTATTCCTGAAATATGTAAGTATATCTATTTTATTTGCTCTATTAAATAGTTGCTAGCTTCTTGCTCACACCATTAACTCTTCTCTGCATCACCCAAAGGTCAGACTGGGAGAAAATGCCTGCGGCATTAAGTTATTAAGTCCACCTTATGTACATTTTGTGCATGAAGCTTACAAATAAATAAATAAATTGTGTTTTAAAGATTCTCAATGTAAATTCTTGTAAAAATTGGTTTGTTTTTCTAATCCTAGTGTAGCTACCTATAAATCGTACGATTCAACATGAGCACTCTATAGGTATCGGTAATAGGGCGGGTCGTAACTCGGGCTCGATCAGTCATGCGGCCGGTTATAAAGAGCTCGCTGTACGCTCAGCTGTGATCCATCAATCAGTGGCCTTGTACCCGCCACTTGAAGGGCGAAGGTCACACGCTGACGACGCGCTGTACCTACTACTGCTAGTGTTACTTACACGATGCGTGGGATTATCTTCGAATTGTGAATGTTTCTCCTTACATAAGCGGATAAATTTATAAAAGAGATTATATAATTAGCTACCATGTGCCTGTTTTGAAGGGGGACAATCATTAGATGACAGTCTAACCCTCCCTTCCCCCTCACCCAAGGCGGGAGAGAGTGACAGACTCATACTGGCTAAAGATCGCCCCATTCCTCTAACCGCAGTTACTCGCAGTAATCATATAATATGCCTATCACAATATTAGGGTGTATCCATATCTCCGCAAAGGCGCAGCCCGCGAGGTGCATGCGTTCATTTTAAATAATTATTTAAACGAACCGTGTATAAGTTGAGCACCAATGTGACGCACCGTACGCCAGGTGTGGACACACCCTTAGATTTTATGAAAGGTAACTTGGCACCTTAAAACTACATTACATTTTACAGCCCAATATCGAGACACAGACATATTAATATGTATAAACGACTAGTATTCTTTAAGCTACACTAAAGTATTTTTATTGTAACTTTCGTGAGACATACTAAATACTATCGCGCTACTACTGACAGTCGCCGCGTCGCGGGTCGCAGAATGCTGCTCATGAATATGAGCCTCTAGCATGGCTTGAAACTAGTCGAGTTCCTCGTCAATAATTACGTGAATAAGCCGAAAACATAATAATTTACACTAAACTATTTTGAATGAAACATGTTTCTCGATAATAACAATACTGGAATACACGGAACAAACCCGAATGCGTACACGTGCGTGTAATTTGTATGTTTGTGTATTTTTTCAGATGTAACGTAGGTAATATTGACGTTTCTTACAGAAGTAAACAGGGACCGTTCACCGACTACTGCGGGATTTGCGGGACTCGAAGCTACGTTACATCACTGTTGTGTACAGACACAGGCACATCAAACTACACTAAACTTTTGAATTATTGCAATCGATTTTCAACTTTATTACACAACTATAAAGTTGAAAATATATTATTACTGTAGCGAGGTCTGCTTGTCCTGTAACACGCAAAACATGTTTTATTTAACAACATTTTAATGTTGTTAAATAAAACATGTTTGTGTGTGTGTGACGTCATAATAGCAACATTCTCTTCGCGGTGTGAATAGTGACAACGCTGTCGTGTTGGTCGATGACCACACGCGTAATCGTCGAAAATGGGGTCTCTGGTTTGATTTCTGAGTGAGGCAAAGATTTCCGACTTTCGAAAATTCTTGCAGTAGCACAGAGTCTATTATGTAATAGTAATAATACAGACAAGGTCCTAGTTATGTTGTGAGTCCGACATAATAAAAGCGACTATAATTAGGCGAGCACAGAACATAGGCAAGTATAGTTCCCCTCAGGGAATGCAAGAGTTTCAAAATAAAACTGTTCCCAACTAAGATACGTAAGTAAATACAATATTTACTACAAACGTCGCTTCCCGACAACAACACGCGGTAATTCAGTACAACGTTGTTATGATTGAGTAATGTTCCCTTGTTGTGCCATAATGAAGTGGCGACCACGACACGTAAAACAATTACACACACACACACAGCGCTACCAAACACAATTATATCATTACACACACACACACATGCTCGTTATTTGATTAACTTTTACACGGCAAACATTTACAGGAGTTTTAATATCGTGTCGCACATTGTTTGTCATATTACCAGGTTGTAGGCTCCGGCCTTATATAGTAGCTATTGCCAGAGTGATGATAATAATTATTTAAGTTCAATGCTTTTTCAACATGTCAGAAGTAATACATTAAAAATTTTGTATAAGTATAGTCAAAGTCAAAGTCAAATTCAAAGTCAAAATAATTTATTTCAATTAGACCAGGAAGGCACTTTTTAACGTCAGCAATAGAAATTTAAAAGTGAAGCTATTTGTTCATCCCAAGGTGTAGATTCCTATGGAGAAGAACGAGCAAGAAACTCCATTTCTCTTTTCCTTTCCTTATAGGGTTACTCAACTAGTTCAATTACCATGTTTTTTGACATAAATTATTGGAAAAATACGAAAAGTAAAACATGAAAGCTGGATCATTTTTTAATATGAAGGATATAAATGTGTTTCAAAGTCATACTAACACCAAGGCTCAATTACCCCCCCTCCCCAGTCTCCCCAATTCCTGAATCCCCAAAGTCCCAATTCCCAAAAGGCCGGTAACGCACTTGTAACGCCCCTGGTATTTCAGGTATCCATAGGCGACGCCGATTGCTTACCATCAGGTGCTCCGTCAGCTCGTTTACCGGCTTATACCATAAAAAAACACATATTTGCACCGTGTACACGGTTCTGTTTTTTTTAAACAATTATTCTTAATTTTGTTTAATTTGGTAACGGTGCAAATATAATATTTTTCTTTCTTTCGATATTCTAAGCTAGAGTAGCTTCATAGTGTAAGCACGCCACAAAATACTTTAATTATTATTGTATATTTATTTTGTCATATAGTAAGTACGTAGGTGGATCATTTCCATGGCAAGGTTGGGCCCGGGGGAAATTTACAAAATGTCCTGTCCGACCCCGACCTCTAAACTGTCTGCATATCATATCAAATTTTATATCAAACGGAACAATGTAAATAGTGGTTTGACCGTGGACGAACAAACAAACTTTCACATTTGTTCACTGTATACATATAGCAGTTTGTTTGAAAGCTATCATCATGAATATTAATGCGTAATATTGAATGTTACACACAAACAGACGAACGATATATAATATTGTTACACTGTTAACAGCAATTAGTTCGCGTCGCTCTATTTGAATAAAACATGAATATGGTGACATTTTATTTGTTCATTTCGTTACCAAGGAAGTAACGACATTATTTTTGAAACTGCTTCACGTGGTGAAAATCTTTGAACTTTATGTTTGCTAAGATTGTTCAGCAGTTTTCAAAACTTTACATACAACTTTACATCACGCCTTTTGCGCTCTGAAGGAGTAGGCAGTTTTATTTAAGTATTAATTCCATGTATGAAGAAGCGAGTGAGGGTGACGCAAGAGCCTATATTTGGAACACCAGTCATTATGTCAAAAAATTATAAACCACCCTGTACACACTACAGGCAATAAAGTGGTTTGATTTGATAATAAAAAAGGTTCTAGTTGTTTAGAGAAACCGAAACTAAATAATGTTTTGTACGACCAAGGAGCTGGATCTGAGATTTCTATTCGAGCAAAGACAAAGGCAGTTTTTTTTAAATTCTGTTACATGGTAGATACCTATTCTGTTATTTGTTATACTTGATAGGTCGACGTTCGGCCATCATCTTGCCTGGTGGTGCGCGATGATGTAGCCGACGATGGAGCACGTCTACCTATGAACAATCTGTATATAACATAATCACATTTTTAACTGTTTTTCTGCTATTGTCCAACCAGACTCAATCTGAGCGCGAGGAAAACTGTACTAACTGTTACTACACTAGCCAAATGTCACCGCGTCGTACATGACACAGTACAGGCGATATGGATACTTGGTACAATGAAACTCTTTAACAGCTTTCTATTATATTGGAAAAGTCGTGTAACGATGGACTGACAATAACATTAGTCTTCGGGAAAACAAAGTCATTGAGGAACAAACTGACAGCACACAGCAGTAGCAGAGCCAACGACAATTACATCGCTTGGTAATAAAACGTTCGCTAGGGATGAGACATTACTTATGACCTCATTCAAGATGTCATTTATGAAGGGAAGTCATTATAAGTCATGAAGTTTAATTGTTAATAGGATTTCGGATTATTTTATGTACATCTTCATATCATTGAAAAGAAAATATAAAAAAAACATTTATTATCTATAATATGCATTTTTTGTGTGATTTATTTTGTCTTACATATTTCTAAGTATTCCTAGTTCTATATTATTCAGAATCTAATAAGAGTAGTAATGAATGAGACATCGACATATAGTGGGTACATCACTAGTGGTAGTGTTGTGATTGGCTCAGTTATTATTTGGGCAGCTGTTCGGAACGCGTTGCGTCATTTTATTGGTCGCTGTAACTTGCTGAATTGCTTGTTTTCACTTACTTCAGCTGAAACTAGCAAAACTGTTCACGTTCGTAAAATAACGTCGCTACATTTACTCGGATTTATATATACGAGGAAACCATTACATATAGCTTTATGGTGGGTTTTATATTTTCCAAAATAATTTCACAAATTGTATTTTGTTGAATGGTGAGGGGAAAACGAACAGGGGCTAACTCTAAAAACATAAAGAGGAAAAAGTAAATTAATATGTACCACATTACTTGCCTACGTTCATCGGTTAAGAGTACTTCTAACAATTATTTGTATACCTCAACAATGCATCGTCCTGCAGTTGTGTTCGCTAAGTTTCAGTATTAGTGGGCAGCAGTATCTGCTCCAACAGATCACATCCCCACGTGACCTGGTCGAGCACAATGGAGCGTGACTCCCTTCCACTACCGGCCACATACATTACAATAATATATCCCTCTATGTGTATGTAGGTATGCCACACAGTTACACATCAAGCTATGCAAAACCAGTATAAACTGACCGTTGAACATGCGGAAAGGTCATATAAAGCGAGACCTGGATATACTCGTCTTGTATAGCTCAATCTGTGGCCGTGTGTACCTGTCGGGAACCACATCGCGGCATTATCTCACAAATCGGTTCGTAATATCGGTCCATTGGGAAGCTCATTACATCTCACCACATCTGATCGAATTCACAAATTGTGTGTACGTCTATGTGACTGATATATATATACACACACACACATGCGGTGAGGGCCTGACACTGTTTTGATTTGATGACATTGCTCCCTGTCCGGTCCGCTGAAGCTGAAACATTTATTACAATCGTATACCATGTGTGGCTCTTTCGTGTTGCAAATTATCTAAAACAGTTTGTGAACTCAGTGACTTAGCTATTTATATTGTAAAGGAGAGATATTGCCAGCAGTATAACGAGTGAAGTGTTCCAGATATTTCATTACTAAAACTGAGCAGTCAGCAGTGAGCAGTGAGCAGTCAGCTCCTGCAGTAACAAGGTTTTAATAAATTCAATGTAACAGAGTAGAGTGTAATATAAAATACCTGAGTCGAGGGAATAGTTATATATAAGTCAGGTCCCGTGGCAACGCGCCGGTCAAACGGATTCCGTCCCATTCTGCTTCAATTGAAATTCCTTTGATTCTGTCATTAGTACGGGACTAGACAGAGACGGAACATATTGTAGGAACTATAGCGTGTACGTAGTCAAAATGTAATAAAAACTTTAGCGAACAAAGACTCCAATAATAAATAAAAAACTTGCTCCGAGAGGATTTAATTTCTACAAGTGCTGCGTGGTCAGGGACAACATGACAGGAGAGAGCAGTAGTCTCACTCGCTAGCTAGCTGTATATGTATAGCAATACTATGCGTAGGTGTCACGGAAAACTAAAGCTGTGCAAAGTCTATGCAAACAAAAGTTACATTCTACAACATTGATCAAAGCTACATAAATTACACCACTAATAGAAGTGGTAAATTTAACAACCTATCTAGAGGTATAATTTTTGGTTTTGCTAGTGATATAATTTTGACATTTAAGGTCCAAACAATAATATCTCAAAATTAAATCTCTGCAAATCAAATACAAAGATAAACAAGTTATTGAAACAGGCCGAATTGTACTGTATGAATAATAATAGAAATACAACAATACTTTCCTCAAAGTATCCATTAATACATTCACAGTCTGTGAACCTTCTGTGTGTCCCTACCTAGCAGGCGACCACCACGACACGGGTGCTGCAGCTACGAATAAAATTAATCAAATTCATTAGCGAGGCGACACAGGCGGGGCGGGGGGGGGGGGGGGGGGGGGTGAGGGGGGCGAGGGGGGGAACGGTGTGATGATAGTAATCTGTGCGGTGTAATCAGAGGCCGCGGCGTGTGTCCGACTGTTCACACGCACCGCGATACATATACAGCAGCCGCGGTGCTCGTGTTCAATTAGTGCCCGGTGACAATCAGGCGACGTTACCAATTACCGTCTATTTCTGTGTATGAGCTTATATAACATTACGCCTAATACGCCTTTTATCCCCGGAGGGGTAGGTAGAGATGCACATTACGGCACTGTACAATGTAACACTCACTTTTCATTATTTATGTTACGAGTCCTATGTAATAGAGGAGATTGCCATATACCGGGCACATTTCCAGACTCCATGCTACTAACTACTGAGATTTTTTTTTTAAACCCAGTAATACTTTGCCTGATCGGGAATCGAGCCTGAGACCCCTTGCAAGGCAGCTAACTTGCGTCCACTCGGCCAACGAGGCAGTCAATATTTTACTTACATGAAATACAATAAAACGAAATTAAAATAAATATTAAATAAAAAATGTTAAAATAAAATTAAAATAAATGAATATTCTATCCTATCAGTAACCACTTAGCCACTTACATAACTAAATGTTTTATCATGACACTGTAAAACTGAACATAATGCTACAACTGTAACCATAGGAATCTCAACAATAGGTATTGACACGACACAGGAATCAAACCACAAAAGCAACAATCACTGTTTGCGTGAACTAAAGCAGCCGCAGGAGAGAACCACAATAAATTAATTAACCGATGAATAACCGTCATATGTAACAATTAAATCTGAAACACTTTGACAGTTGACTGTGACGTCACACGACATATAAAAATATGTTTTAAACTCGGAAGTAAAGGTAATTAAATTAGCATTAATCGTAATTACGGTACGGCGGTACGTATACCGCCCGCGTCGCCCGCGTCGCCCGCGTCGCTCGCTCGTATCGCCCGCGTGAACTAATTACCTCCGACTTGACGCGCAATTATCGTCTCATACGTTGGTATTATTTCAAATGATAATTATCAAATTCCGGGAGAATTAGGAAACGTTCCCGCGGTACGGACGGAGCTTAACTAGAGGTGCTCCACGGCGCGGGACAATTACGGGAATGTTAAAGTTAATAGAGGTGGGATTATACACGGCGTGCTTACACTTAACGATTATGTGTTTGTTTCAATCTGATAACTCACTGTTTGTGTTGCTAGAGTAAACATAGGAATAGGTAAAGTACCCAACATTATGCGAATCGTAATTGTAAAGAAACCATTTTAGAACCAATCAGCGACTACTTATCAATTCGAATGACTCTGTATATTGACCCTGATAATGTAATAGGCTTGTGTCAAGGCAATCATTGTAACGTTACGGAAGTTCCGGACGTCGGTTCGATTCCCAAGACGAGCAAAAGTTAAATTGACTTTGTTTGTTAGGAAATTGACAATTATATTGTAGTCCGACCCTGAAATGGGTTCGGCCATTCTATTATACTTATGGGTAGCTACAATACAGACTGTTTGTTTAGCAATAACAATGTTTTCACATAATCAGAAAAATAATACTTAACTTTTATAGTAATTTCTTAAAAGTTAAAAATTGTAATTTAAATGAATATATTTCTGTAAAATATCTAATTCCACCGTATTCGCTATCCAGCTGCATACATTAACTTTTTTGAATAACGCCGTTTACGAGCGTAGGGATTACGTGTAGCGCTACGTAAGCGTAGCTCGTAGCCCGTAGCACGTAGCACTTCGTAGCACGGCGTAGCCAAGCGTAGCGAATTATGTATTTAGCTCACCTTTGCCGTTTTACATTGAGATAATAATTTTAAAGGTATTTGTTTATACTCAGCGCTGTTCAGGTAAATAAAATGTGTTGAAATATTATTAAGGTATTGTATTTTAAGCGTTAAATGTAAATACATGTTTTTGTTGCACTGACAGCTTTAAATAATTTTAATTATATTCATTACAATAATTTATGATCTAATACAGTAATTGTGTTCTTGACCCCCCCTTTGCTTGCCAATAATCGTTGTCAGGTCTCTCCGATAACTTATTAAGACTAAACTCATCTCACCAATATGGAGTCTAAGCTTGCTGCTAGTTTTGAGGCAATGAAGGAAATATTGCTCTCTAGAATGTCTGCGCATGAGGAAAAGCTTGAGAAGGTCACAGCGGGAAACCCACCACCCGCTGATATTGCTGAGCTGCAGTCTGAGTACTGTGAGTTTAAACGTTTTGTTTTGGACACACTATACAGCTTCCGTATGCAGATTGAACTGTTGTCTCAAGGCCATGACAGACACGAAACTGTGATGCGGAGAAAAGTTTTACTTGTCCACGGTGTCCCTGAAGCGAAGCAGGAGAAGCTGCCTGATGTCATCACTGCAATACTGCACAACCGCATGAAGTTAACTGAGGTAGGTAGAAGCAACATACATGTGTGTCACCGACTGGGGCAATCTAACCGCAGCCCAAGGCCAATACTAGTGCGCTTCTTCACCACGGAGCATCGGCACCTCGTATGGGACAACAAGAAATCGCTAAAGGGCTCTGGCATCACCATTTCCGAGTTCCTGGAACAAATGCGACACCGTGCCTTCACTGCCGCACGTAAACATTTTGGTGTAACCAATTGCTGGTCGGTTGAAGGCAAAATTATAATCATTGCGCCGGATAAATCACGACACAAGATAGAGTATATGTCAGAACTCGAGGTACTAATAAACAAATTCCGACGCTGCCCATCTGTTGGTGATGACACTGTGCCTGCTGGAGATCCAGGTTTGGCTGCTGGTGCAGGTGCTGACCCGCTGGCCAAGACCCAGCGAAGAACGCGTAACCCTCGCCGGATCTAAGTGTTAGTATTACGTAGTTGTTGCTGTGTTCATCATATCTCGGTGGCTTTGTTCTTTCGTCTCATTTACTGGTGGTAGTTATATCTAATTTAATATTACATTCTGTCACGTTTTGCCGGTACATAGAAAATAATATTTTATCATGTTTCATGTATAACTGTGTTGTGTTTTGTGTTTGTGATTACATACAATTGTCATTCTCATTTTTCACTTGTCATCTGTCATCATTGTCACTGTCACTTTCATTTCCTCTGTCATACTGCTTGCATGAGGTATGTGGTTCAGTTGCGTTTGGTTTTTGCACCTAATTTTTTTTTTTTAATTATTTTTCTGTGGCAATATTTTTCTTTTGTTGTTAATTTTGTTTTTATGTATTTCGCTTTTTGTTTTGCATAATGTTATTTTTAATTTTCTGTTTTAATTCATATTTATTTGGTAAGTGTGGGGGGGTTGCCGTTTGCAATTTGGTATTAATTTGGCAGGCAGCAATCGCCCTCTTATTTTGATATTTTTTTTTTATAGTATTAGGAATTTATAATAGTTATTTATTTTACTATACGTATATTGGTACTTAAATGGATGATTTACTTGGTTTTAATGACAGTTTTTTCACATGTTCTTCAGCGTCTAGTTTTGTTAGTGCGGGCAGCGATGCCTCCCAGCCGCTCACCTTGCATGACAACTTGTCTAATCTTCTTTCACTTTTCCCTAAAAACCTTAATGTCGCTCACATTAATGCTCAGAGTGTTCCTGGTCATTACTCTGATCTTCTGGCAACTTTCTGCAATGTTCATCTCGATGTTCTACTAATTTCGGAGACATTCCTCAAGCCTTCCCTCTTTTCCACACACTATGCACTCCCAGGGTTTGTATTGGCTCGCAACGATAGAACGGGCAGGGGCGGGGGTGGAGTTGCCATGTACATACGTGCAGACTTGCCTCACCGCGTCATCAGCGCGTCCCCATCTCTCTATTCAGAGTCAGCCGAGTTCATGTTTGTCGAGATTTCAATTAATCTTAATAAAATCTTAGTAGCTGTCTTATATAGTCCTAATTTACGTATCAACTATTTTGATTGTCTCGACAGGCAACTCGACAACTTATGTCCCAATTATAACCATATAATAATAATGGGTGATTTTAATACATGCCTTCTGAAACAAGATTCACGTGCGGATAAACTTCAATCTCTCCTGTCATCCTTTAATCTTCACTTACTTCCACTTTCAGCCACTCACCATCCTCCTAACTCTTCACCATCCTTGCTTGATATCATGATTGTGTCGTCCCCTGACCATGTAGATGATCATGGTCAACTCACTGCCCCCTTCTCCTACCATGATCTTATCTTTATGTCCTACCGCATGCGTCCTCCAAAACCCAAACCTAGTTATTTGAATCTGCGTAGTTACGGGCGGCTGGATCTGGAGGCATTACAACATGATGTCCGCCGGATTGACTGGGGTTCTGTTATCAATGCTGATGACATTAATGCGAAGGTCAATCTCTTCAACGACATAATTGTCGAGCTATTTGACAAGCACGCACCGTTGCGCCGCGTGAGGATTAGGCGTGATCCGGCTCCTTGGATCACGCCTGTCATATTGGACGCTATGGCTCGCAGAGATAGAGCCAAACAGAAACTGAAGCGCAGGACATCCGAGGAAAATTTGTTTTCATATAAATATCAACGTAATAGGTGCAATCGTCTGTGTAGGGATGCCAGGAGACGTTACTTTGACGAAAACCTGGCTAACCACAAATCTGCTGATGTTTGGACGTTCCTGCGGTCCGTGGGTATCGGCAAGTCCCCGGTCAATGTTTGTAAAGATGTTGACCTCATCTCCCTAAACCATCACTTCTCCCTCTCCCCCGTTTCTCTTGACCGCCTTACTAAATCCATTACTCTTCTAGATCTTTGCTCCTCGTCACCTCCCTCCTGGTCTCCTTTTGATCTCTGTAGTGTCTCAGAGGATGAGGTTAAAAAGTCTATGCTCGCCATTAACTCCTCGGCAGTGGGTGAGGATGGTTTATGTTCCCGCATGTTTACTCCCATACTAAATCTCCTTCTTCCTATCCTTACTCACATTTTCAATTTCTCCTTATTCTCTTGCTCCTTTCCTTCTGCCTGGAAAAATGCCCATGTTATTCCTTTACCTAAAATCAACAATCCTTCATCTCTTTCTCACTATCGACCCATTTCAATACTGCCTTACCTGTCTAAAGTTATGGAACATATTGTTCACAGGCAGTTAACTTCTTACTTAACATCTAGCAACCTAATCTCTTCTTATCAATCTGGATTTCGCCCTGGCCATAGCACTGTCACGGCTCTGCTCAAAGTAACCGATGACATACGCTGGGCCATGGACAACAAGTCACTTACTATTCTTGTGCTCTTGGACTTCAGTTCTGCCTTCAACTCTGTGGATTTTGACATACTGTTGGGGGTCCTAAAGGCCAATAATTTTTCTGTTTCTTCTCTAGCTTGGTTTGAATCTTATCTTCGGGGTCGCCGTCAGCGGGTCCGCTTAGAGGAAACCTTATCCGATTGGTGCGACCTTGCGGCTGGTGTTCCCCAGGGTGGCGTCCTTTCTCCTCTGCTTTTCTCCATCTTTATAAATACCGTTGCCAGGGTCATTTCTTCTAATTTTCATCTCTATGCGGACGATTTGCAGCTGTACCGTCACTTCGGCATGTCTGAAGCTCATTCTGCTATCGATGCCATGAATCGTGACTTGGATGGTGTTGCTGAGTGGGCCAGATCTTTTGGCTTGCAAATCAACCCTCTGAAGTCTCAGGCCATGATCATCGGTAGTAGATATTATCGTAACAATCTCGACGTCTCTGGCCTCGGTCCATTGCGTTTGAATGGTACAGCGATTCCATTTACCGATCGCGCTAAAAACTTAGGTGTACTCATTGACTCGAATTTATCGTGGAATGCTCAGGTAAATGAAGTCAGTCGAAGGGTACATTACTCCATCCATTCACTGAGGCGCCTCCAGACCCTGCTGCCTGTGAAAACAAAGATTTACCTCGTCCAAGCGCTGATCATGCCTCTGTTGGACTATGCAGATGCTTGCTACCTGGATGTCACTGAGGAGCTATTAAATAAACTTGAGCGATTGCAAAATCAATGTATCCGCTTTGTATTCGGTCTTAAGAAATATGATCATGTCTCCGAATTTCGCAATAGGCTCAAGTGGCTCCCTATCCGTCTTCGCAGGAACACTCGCATTTTATGCCTCCTCTATAATACCCTCTTCAATCCAACTTATCCTGCGTACCTCCGTGACCGTTTCTCCTTGGTCCGTCCTCCTGAAGTCCTTACCCGTTCTCATCTTAAGTCCAATCTTAAAATTGTGCCTCATAATACCGACTTCTTCTCCTATTCCTTCACCGTTTATGCTGTGAGACTGTGGAATTCTCTGCCGCCTAACATTCGAGACGCTAAATCTATCGCTCTCTTTAAAAAACTAATTAAGGACCATTACCTTTCTACATGAGTACTGATACTTTTTTTTTTTATTTATATGTGTGTATTTTATTTATTGTTATTATTATATATTAAGTATTTATATTTATACTATATTTATTTATACTACCTATATTTATTTAGTTATTATTTAGCTTTAGTCTTTTTTAAACATATTTCTTATATTTCTGTTACACACTGTGTCTTTTGTTTTAATTAGATTTCCTGTCTCAGGTCTACTGGAAGAAATTCCAACAGGAATAAGTAGCACCTTTGTACTCTTATTTTATATATGTGTTATCCTCTGTGCTGTCTGTGTGTACATAAATTATTAAATAAATAAATAAATTCCAGTGAAAACTGTTGAATTTTGTCTACGTCAGTACACACTTAGATTGTAGGCCTCTTCTATATTTAACAAAAGTTTCATGCTTGGCAGGCGTATTGGAGATCGCTGTTTTACAGGAGACAGAGCACTGGGTTCAGGCTTATCAGAAAGCACTGTGTCCTCGTCGATGTCAAATGTATCGGCTTCACTTATCCACCCACGAAAAGAGTAATGGCGATGACAAATGTAGTCGACTCTAACAATTCATCAGCCTGTAAGTGGCCAAAGCTGACCAAAGGCCTCTTCTCGCACGGAGAAGGTTAGTACCTCACAGCTTGTTTATCACGTCAGGTATATCCATCTCTTACAGAGCTATTAATGTTACACAGCTTGTGTTTGTTCTACTTAAGATAAATTGTTTTACGAAGCGAGCAGACATTTTGTCATTGTTGTAAAGCGATTAAACTTGTATGATATGTGTTTGTAGACTAAAGTTAATTGCCGATTGTACTGAACCTAACTTTAGGATACTGTTTGTATAGGAGTTAGGGATCCCTAATACTAAGTATCCAAGTCTGAACTTTAGGTCTACTGATCGTATACCTAGTGTGATATAATATAGTACTGATATACAAATATAGGGCGGACAGAGCATTATTAGGTAATTTCATTGCGATTTGTTACTGAAAACTAAAATAAAAGAGAACTATAATGCATATAATTCCCCGGTCGTGAACAAAAAGCGTACCAATTACGTAATTACAAGGCGAGTGCTGTAGTTTCCATACCGACCAACCCAACCGACCACTGAAACATACTGTAACTGAAATAAAGCCTTCAGTACACGTGTGTGAATTGTTCCACCTTCTGATATGACTGATTGAACAGCAACAAAGCCATCGCTTGATTGGCACCCCCATCTCCCCTACCCGCAAGGCCTGTATTGTGTCGGAAAAAATATCAGTAATCCAGCTCAATCCAGTTGCCAATGTGAGATTTTCTACTAAGATACTTCCTAGAAGGTGATCCGCGGTTTATAGCTAAGTATGGCCACAGAGACTTGTAATTTATAAGGATTTAGTCGTAATCCATTGAAGAATACAACATATTACGTATATTTCTACATTGTAGAGATCAATAAAAGCAGGTCGTTTACGACAATGTACAGTCCCATGTTTATCACATAATATAATTAACTTCAACTCAAAATTATCTTTCTCCAATAAAAAATATTTTTGGAACTTTTCTCTGAATCTACACTGTGTTAGAGTTTCTACATAGAGGAATATAAAAACCGCAGTGTGTTTGATTGCACAAAGCGATGTACAAGTACATACAGACAGACACACACATACATCCCTCAGCGACGGTTTTTACAATACTCTGTAAAAGTTACGGTTTGTCAGGAAACGCGAAATAAAACTAGCTACTGAACAATATCCAAGTTATATTGATGCGCCAGATAAAATAACTGAACTAAAACGATGGCATAATTATGAAACAAAATAATCCCCTCTGCCAACAATGTTGCCATTTTATCTTGAATCAGCGCCAAATGATTGCCATCAATGAAATAAAAGCAATGTGTCTGTGTGTGTGTGTGCGTGTGCATCCCCCCTCTCGTCCGGCACTTGACTCGCATTATGTCAGTAAGCGGCTTACAGCGCTGTACGTACATCCAGCGATCATCACACAATAATAATGGCTTTCCTGAATTACAACTGCCAAACATATTACTTGCAACAATCTCGCCACACAATATTCAACCTTAACCCGTTAAGATAGAGACTGTTACCCATAAAGAATTTTCTAAATTACATTGACAAAATTTCGCGAACCTGTCAGGGCATTGTTAACTTTATCTGTTGAGTCAAAGGTTGGTTTTGTATTGGCAGGGTGTTGTGGTGTGAATATAACTTGCAACAAAAACGTGCGACAATAGAGCAGTGTCGTGTTTTTAACTGAGACGCGGAGCATTGTGCGGAGTGACGCGCAGTGAGGGACAGGACAGTAAGTCAACGAGAGCGCTCGACTGACGGGGATACATGTTATACTGGGACCTTTTGATTATCTCACTAACATTACTTACATGCCAGTATGGCTGAAGGGATCGGGATGAAATTAGGAACAAGGATAGATTGTGGTCTGAAAAACACAAAGACTACTTTGTAACCCACGTAAATACTGGCAGGCAGTATCAATTCAATATTTGTGTGGAAATGCTCTAATAATCAGACCCGTTCAGTGCAACAATTCCCATGAATGAATTCCCAACAATTCCCCTGCAGTATTCAATAAATGAGGCAGTGGACAGCGCACAGTGGAGTGTTAGTAACGTTACCACGAAACAATCAGCCAGCAGTTAGATGTAGGCGCGCAGTTGTCCCACTGCACGCTCCACTAGGCGCGATACACTCAAACAATAGCGCATTGTCTCGCGCCGGCCTCTCGTCCCGTTGTCCCGGGGTTTATCGTGTCGATCCCGGGATTACCGGCCCACCCCTATTCACACATAGCGACACTTTATGTGCCCGGGTACGTTCAGAAGAACAGTTTTATAGCGAGTGACGATAACAAGCGCCAGGCAAACACCTACTGAATTAAATGTTTCCTTGTGTACAGGTGTATTGTGTCTCAGATCGGAAGAACTGACAAAGCCAGTATAGACTAAGATGCACGTACAGAATATAAAACTAATCAAATTTATCAATTTCTTATCATCTATTTTTTTTGGCATAAGCCGGTAAACGAGCAGACGGATCACCTGATGGTAAGCAATCGGCGCCGCCCATGGACACCTGGAACACTACAGGCGTTACAAGTGCATTACCAGCCTTTTGGGGATTAGGAGTTTGAGGATCGTTGGAGATTCAGGAATTGGGGAGATTGGGGAAGGGGAGGGTAATTGGGCCTCCGGTAACCTCATTCACACGACGAAACACAACGCAAGCGTTGCTTCACGTCCGTTTTCTATGGGGCCGTGGTATCACTCCGGTCGAGCCGTCCCATTCGTGCCGAAGCATGGCTCTCCCACACTTTTGTTTTCAAGTAAAAGTTATTGTTTTTCAACAAAGTCAAAAGTCGATACAACAGCTTACGATAAAGCTATCGATAAAACAGCACAGAACAGCTCATGTCATGTATATATATACATTTTTGAAGTTTTCTATATTTTTTTGCAGAATTATTGTAATGGACGAGTGCGTCCATCGTAATAATACTTAAACCGCAATATTTCCCGCGGAAGCATTAAAAAATTCCGTTTATTACTATCACGTGTCTACTCTCCACATTTGTCGCGGAGAACCTAACGGGTAACCGGGGCTTCGGCTCGAAGTGCAGGAGAAGGAACGGGGTGGTGTTTAGTCAGTAAGAGTCTGACACTCCCTCCCGCCTTACGCAGGCGGGAGCAGTCATTTGATGATTTCCCCCCTTAAAAAAAACCCTCCACATTTATTTTACAAAACATGTGACAACACCACCACGCAGTACTATTGGGGATTAATATTTTTTTCAAAAACAAAACACAATCGATGTGTAGTACAGCGATGTTCTCGACGCTAGTTAGTGAGAACTGAAACTGTTTCAATCTGCTTCCGAGAGAAAATATAAAATGTTTCAGTATTTTCAGCTTCCCGGTGTTGCAGCGCACATAATAGACCCGCGGGTATAAAGGCCAAGTTTTAAAATATAAATTTAAATAAATTGTATTCAGTTAGAAAAACTAGAATGGAGAATTCTAGACAGTAGGTACTAAAACTATTACCACATATATAAATTTAAATAAATTGTATTCAGTTAGAAAAACTAGAATGGAGAATTCTAGACAGTAGGTACTAAAACTATTACCACATATATCATGTATTTACCTCAGAGTCCACTACTGGATCTCCTCTACAAAAGAGTGATTTCAAAATCGCAGATTGCAGTTTAAAACGATCAGGTATATCAGAGAGGATGCTGCCGGTCTCTGTATAAATATACAATGTTGGCTCTTACGATACCCGCGAGAAGACTAGCGCTAGTGACAAATGCAGTTTAGTCTGCCGTCACCATTATGATCTATTGGTGATTTTGGTGTTACACTGTTCTCGTACAATCGGACCAACAAAGCTATGTAACTAGAGAATGGTATTGTGAACCTGATAGTAAAAGAGTAAACTATGGAGTTTCTTGCTCGTTCTTCTACATAGGAATCCACACATTGGAATGAGCGAGAATTAAAGCGAAGCTATTTGCTTCGCTTTAATTTTTACTGCTACAGTAGCAGCGCGATAGTAGCCGCGTCGCGTATCGCGAAATGCTGCTCATGAATATGAGCCTCTAGCATTTCTTGAAACTAGTCGAGTTCCTCGTCAAATTATTATGTGCGTAAGTCGAAAACATAATAATGAAATGATTTTGACTTTTTACTTTTGACCACCATTAGGTGATTCTAGTATCGTTGAGTCACTGCAAGTAAATTATCATTGAGCACGTCGCGACAACTTTGAGTAAATCATAATATTATTAAATACAAACTGTGTGTCACAAGTCGGTCCCCTCGTCAGCGAGTGGTCCCAGCTGTCAATACATGAAACAACTTCGTATTAACAGAAATATTCAGATGAAATTTTAAGATTCGCTCTAATACTTTAAAGAACAAGCTTACTAACGAATTGATAGTTGATTATTGCAAGTTATGATGTTTCTAGAGAATCAAATGTTTTGTCCAGTTATAATACCTCTATAGGATATTCCTGTTTAATATAACGTATGCATGCACGGTAATGTACGGATAAAATATAATTTAAATAAGTACCCAATGAACTAGTTTCCTGTACCTTAGCAATCCATTTGGTATTCCCACATCATGCAGCAGTACATGCAGTTTAAGTTAATCAGCTAATAGCATTAGGATGTACATACAGTAGGTACCTGAGTGACGTGTGTTGTGTGGCGGGTGTGTGCACGCCGGCCGCTTGTGTCGCGTCGGTCAAATAAATCAAAGTGGTCACGTGACCACGACACCACGCACTCACAGCCGTGTTGACAGACCGACGTTACTATACAATGTGTGTATGTGTGTGTGTCTGTGTTTGTTTGGAGCAAAACAGCACGATTTCGATTGTAGGCTGCAACCATTCCAGTAATAGAGAGTTTATTTGTTGTGTTAATGATGTTGTACTACGTTTAATGAAAGATGGAAATATAAAGCTTTTCTATATTTCAGGTTGAATTTATACATCGTGTATTTAACTAGCACACGGTACGCAAATACTTGCGCAGCGTGTATTAGGTTCGGAGCCCCGCCTGACACCGCTCGGAGGCTGGGAGTGAGCGTCCCTCGGCGTCGGCGATGAATTTTCCTTTTAAGCGAAAGAAAAGGGGCGAATAAGCCGCTATTCTAAATTACATGTCTAAATTATTTCCGTGCGAATAAAGCCCGGGGCAACAGCTTTCTTCCCGAAGATAAAGATATTTTTACTTGATATTTTTGTAAGTCGCGGTTCATGATACAATGTTGCTTCCCCGTGTTGATGTGACGAGATGTGTCTTATGATGAGCTCGGCTCGTCTGATAAGATACACGGGGTCTGTGCATAGCGTAGTGTGTGTGTGTGACACAAACAAACACACACCTACTATGTGTCTGTCACAGTTTAGTTGGGCAGTACGTAGTACAATTGATTCGTTATTTAAAACAATGGCGATGAGACGAACATTTTTCTTATCGAGTTAAGTCCTGAATGATATCTCAGCGCCCACGATATCTACATTACTCTCATGTCGTACAATATAAAGTTCGCTTTGCAAAAGCATTTGTCGAGATTGAATGATTGCCGACGGATCCGTCAGCACTTTGCAGGTAGCCCAGTCAATAAGCTCTTCACCAGCGACCAGCACTGCTGACCCATCAATCTCAACCAGGACATAGCGGCTAGGGATCTTATGAAATTAGTTTATACATCAAACGACCAGAATTATTTGGTCCTTTGGAAGCTAATGCTGCATAGTGCTGAAAGGTCACATAATGTTGGTCGTTTTGGAGCAACAAAAGATCTTGTCCGAGGGTCATAATAATCTGGTTACCGTGGCGATGCTCCAATGTTAGAAGAGCTGCGGTTGTAAGCTGGTCGGTGGGTGTCGGGGCTCGTGTTGTGGTGGTCGTTGGAAGGGATCGGTGGCAGCGTGTCGGTTATTTCCTCGGAATATTTTATTATTTGCGCCCGGCGGCCGGCGCGCGACGCACTCGGATGGAAAACCATTGAAAACGTTGGAATCGGGGTTTAAACAGGAAAGGGGGATATTATTTTGTAATTGGACGTTTTTGATGTTTTTTAAAGAGACTTTTTTAAAGATAAGTATAATTTTATTAGGTACCATCCAGCTCAGCGCTGATCTGTGATAACAGCGCTATTTGGATGATTGATGTTGATGATACGATCTACTTGGGAAACCCGATGGATAGATTTGTATAAAAGTATGTTTGTAGAGTAAATACACTCACAATAAAATATAATATAGTTAAAATAAGATTTGTATTGGAACAAGAATATGTGCATTCCATATCAGAATGTTTGCAGTATTGTCGGCGGTACTCGGATCACATTAGCATTTATATGAAGTCTTTCGCATTCGGTATTTTGTAGGATTGTAGAAAAATATACGTTTTTATAAAATGAAACAAATGGAACATATCTAACGTATGAATGTCATGTTCTATATTCCCTGAAGAGATAGTTACGCAGAAGTGCACATAACTATATGAAATGTGACGTTTTCGCATTGGGATTAAATTATATCCATAGAATCATATTATAGCACTTTATTTAGAACTGAACTCCATCAAATAGTTCTATAGTATACTATAATCAAGGTTTATCTGTCTGTTTCTTACACAACAAGACGTACGTTAAGTAGGTGCGGCCGGCGGGCGGCGCGTGATGCGTCTAATAAATCACGGCCGCGCGATTTATGTCGCGGCCATATTGAGGCGATCGACGCGGCGACTGACACTCCATGCGTCACCCGCTTTATTACTGAACCCTCACATTTATAAGATGCGTGTACACTTCGTCCTGTCATCTGTTTGGTGGCTGCGGCCATTCTGTCCACAGCCTTACCACGTTTTTGTGATATTGTAAACTGAGGGACATCTAATATTAGGGGCTCTTATTGAATACTAGAGGGGTGTGTGCGTGAGATTACTGTTTCAGATATGATTTGGTTTTTTCAATAAACTTGTGTTATGTTTAGTTCTTGTTTTGTAAGTCTTATTTATGAAATCGTTATAAAAATGTTTTAATACTAAATTGAAATGATTTCGTTCAAATCAGAAAACAAATCTGTAATTTAGTTTTCAAACGCGAGGCATGTATTTTCGTCGAACGTTCAAAGTGAAAAGATTGGGTACATATTCAAGTTCATCATAAAAATAATATTAAATCAGCAATTTTCTGGAAAGAAAGTCAGTAACCCAAGAACCAATAAAACACACACACACACACACGTAATGTAAGGCGCGCCATTCTCACAAATGCATTATCCCTTCATAACGCGAGTAGATTTAAACGCTCAACCGCGCGGCACGTGCGGGCAATGGCACTTATATCGCGCGAACATAAATATCGACGCACGGACAAATGTCTATCTGTATGGCCATTCTATGCCATCGATGGGTGCGCGATGCATTTTTTATCGTTATTACTGAGTGCGCAAATGTGTTTGTGGTGTTATTAGTTTGGAATGTTCTGCCATTGTATGATATTACTCCAGACTCGTTTGTTCAACTTTACGAGATTCATTTGTTCGATTTATTTACTGTAGTTTATTTCACTGTTATTTTAGATTCGCGGTCGTTTGTTTGAAAACTTTAATATTCAGTACATTTCAGAAGCAACCGCTTTAATAATCGCTGCTACAAGATGTACAAACGTGTGAAATGAATGATTTAACTTTGGTAAATATTCATAATTTTATTTTATAACTTGTTGGGAACAAGTTCTCCTCAGTGTGAACTTTTCAAATTCCGCCGCCGCGCGCCTCTCGGCGCCACTATAAAGCTAACAATTGAAGTTACAACTTATTTTAACGCGCAATCTCATTAAACAAGACGCGCGTGTCGCCGTGTGTGTGTGTATGAGTGTGTGTGTGTGTGTACGTACGGGAGTTATAATGAATAGTAGTTGCGAGGCAGTGTCGCGCGCCGCGTCTTGTCACACGTCTCCTTATAAATCAACATATTTATCTGTCGCGTCGCGTCGCGTCGCGTCGCGCGGCTAGACGCGGCCGCGACACCGCGCGAGCTGCGCGTGGCCTAATCTAATACGTGACACCCATAACAACCTAACCAGCCTTAATACATTTGAAATTCAACTTTGAGATAAGAAAAATAGTGTTTACTTTATATTTTGTCAAATATAATGTTCTTTTTTGTTTTGGAATATACAAATCGTACTTTAACTCGCGGGTAATAAGGTTGGTTTCCGTTTGCAGTGTTATTAAAACGAATGTAGAAATATTTGAAAATTTTAACACTGGGGAAATGAAAAACGTTTCAGATGTAGTAGGACAGAGAGTTATCTGCGCAGGACATGTTATGGGACAAATATGAAGTAATATGAACAATCACCTCGCCGTGGGTATGTATGTGTGTATGTATGGTACGGTGGGGGGAGGGGAGGGGGGGTTGTGTTCGATGTTGTGCGACAAATTGTGATGTGTTGCGAGCTCTCATGTTACACAGAACTAATATTTACACTCACTACGCGTCGCTGAGTGTTCGCAACTTGTATCTATTTGTATTTCTCGATAATCGCTGAAATACGTAGAAATAATTTCATTTCAAAGCTACAAAGCCATTTTATTAAAACCTATTCTGATGTCTAGTTAATAAAGCGTACGTCGTGTCTACATGTTAGTACCTACTCGTCAATAAGTTTCTCTTGATAAATGTGATAGAATCAGTTACAGTCAAAGAAAAGATCACAGCGTACCTATCGAAGACAATGAAGGTAAGAACAAACACTATTATAATGATTTACTTAGTGTAGGAGCGAGCAGAGAGCTCATCAGATTGTCTCAACATGATCACAGCGCGAGACATGCGGGCTACAAACACCGCGCTACGGAGTGCAGCTACTTGAGACGCTGGTTGTATTCCCTGCAACTGTTACAGTGACACTGCTAACAGACAACTATCACTGAAGTTTGCTGAACATTTAACGAAATATAAAATGTATTTCTCTATGGTAACATATCTCCTATACATACAGGTAACAAATTGAAGGACGCTCATAAGCTACTTGGAGTCGTCACTTTATCAACAAATTGATTGTTGTTATGTTCTGTGAGCAGTGTTTGCTGAAAAAGTAGCTCAGATGTGAGCTATAAGAGGTTTAACATCACGCCTTTTATTCCTGAAGGGGTAGGCAGAGGTGTACAATGTAACACCTACTTTTCACTATTTATGTTATGAGTCCCATGTAATAGTGAGTGAGCTATTGCCATATACCGGGCACAATTTCAGACTTCGTGCTATTACTGAGAAATTTGTTTAAAACCCAATAATACATACTTTGTCCTACCCGAGACCTCTTGCCCGGCAGTCGCACTTGCTATCACACGGCCATCGGGGCAGTCAAGTATAAGAGGTTTATTCTCAAATCATCCTTGATCCCGGCGGACATTATGCTACAGAGCGTAGTATTACTGGTAGTGGAAAAGAGAAGTTAAGTCGATTCGGGTATTAAAAAGCTGTGACGTCATGTATGTACGTACGTACGTGTTTAGTAGCTATATGTGTGGCCAGTAGGTAGATGGCGCGCGCGTGCCGGTCGCTGTGAAATAAATCCTAAAACTATTTGCACAAACTGTTCTCTAACTATTTCAATTTGTTACAAACCGTTTTTTCGATTGAATTTATTTTAATGGCCGCGCTGTCGATACACACACACACACACACACACAGATATTGGAACTAGATTACTCGGTTGGAATAAAACAAATTCTAACACGCGCAATTTGATTCAAACATTTGCCAATACATACAAAACATTGTGATAGACAGAAATACAAAGAGACAGGAAGTATCCGCGATTGATTGAATACATTGAGTGTAAAAGGCTGCCGACCTGAGTGTATCATTATTGCGAACAAATTGACACCTTCCCCGTGATATAATCGTTTGCGGAATCTGTGTCTGTGTGTGTGTGTGCGTGTGTGTGACACGGATTACGTTGAAGGGTTCCGTGGGAGTAGTGTGTAAATCACAAAGGTAAACAGTTTGAACATCTCTTTTATTATATTTGAACAGGACATTGTCACACCCCCCGCACCCCGCACCCCCCGGCAGGTCTGTAGGGGGTGAAGTTATGAATACTTGACACGTCGCTCAAAAGATGTAATAAAGACGGTGTGTAGTTATGTGTGTGATACAGTGACACGTGTTAATTGACTTGATAGAGTAACGTTTAATATTTCAAGAAATCTTGGTAGGTGCCTGCTTTGAGGAAAATAATCGTATGTCAAACCGCATTTAATGTACGTATCTATCCTATCTATCCCCATCAAATAGATGGTTGGCAGGCCACAACTGTGCGGTTCTCACGTAGCTTCCTGCCTCGCACAGCAAAACTGTGGAATGATCTGTCGTCGGCGGTATTTCCGAACCGATACGACCTTCAAACCTTCAAGAAAAGAGCGTACTCCTTTTTAAAAGGCCGGCAACGCACCTGTGACTCTTCTGGTGTTGCGGGTGTCCATGGGCGGCGCTGATCGCTTACCATCAGGTGATCCGTCTGCTCGTTTGCCTCCAATTCCATAAAAAAAAAAAAAAAAAAAACGTAATTAAATCCACAACGCTGTGTTGGCAAATCTCTCGCTGCGGTTACTCTAATAGATACCGGCAGCTCCGAGCTCCGGGCTGTAACACACAGACAGACGGTCCCTCACTCCGCTTTGTAAAAACTCCGTAACACTGTGTGTAGGAATTCAATTTGCGTGATATATATAGAAGCAATTACGTCTGTGGGACGTTCTGTCTATCGCACAAAGAGAGAATCATCGGCGGCCCGCAGGCGACACAGGGAGGGGTGCGGAGGGAGCGCGGCGGGGGGGGGGGGACAGCTTTCATTGACGAAAAATCTGACGGAAAATTGAAACCGAGAGAATTTTGTGGTTCAAAGAGTTAAAGAAATGGAAGCGCTTCGGATTAACACGTTTGTGAGGATTAACGTGATTATTGTTAGTATTATATTGAATTTCTTTTCTAGAATAATCTGTGTTACACACCGTATCCATGAAAAAGGAAATAAAAAATAATACAAAAATATTCCAAATTCACAAAAAGTCGTCTAGTTTTCAACCGAAACCACAGATTATGACACACCCAGAGTGTCACATCCAGCCACACCACATCCTTGTCCCTCTCTAACTGATGTGCGCTCAGTGAGTGGTAGTGAGGAGAGTGGCATTACTGAGTAATTTGTTTACTCAGCGCCGCTCGGTGGCACTCCACTCAGCAATACTCCGGATTACTGACGACTCACTCAGCTGTCCCCGCGTGCGTGCCAGTACAATGCATGTCTTCGTCCATTTACTGCGAGTAATGTGGAGTTATGTCTTGTCCGTATGCATTTATTGAATGTGCCCAGGTGCCAATGTTGTTCTTCTGTAGAGCCATGTGAGAATTGAGATAGAATCTTTATTTTTCTAGTTATTCATAAAGCCTATTTACATAATTTAGCCGAGGAAGGCCCAACGGGTTGTCGGAGCTCCGGCTCGAAGAGCAGCAGTAGGAACGGGGTGGTTTTTAGCCAGTAAGAGTCTGACACTCCCTCTCGCCTAACCCAAGGCGGGAGAAGTCATTGAATGATTTTCCACCCTCAAAAAAAAAGACAAATAAATTTGATGTAACTATAGAATTGTGATTTTGACGTGTAATGCGAATACAAACCTTTATTCTGTCTAACAATCTCTCGATTAACGAAGCGTCCTAAAGCCCACACTAAAAACTGATTGTGTAAAATTAGTTAATGAAGTAAAGTGTTACCCCGCGGGCCGCCGCCGCGCGCCGCACCGCTCCCGGTCACTGTTGATCTTTCAAACGTTAACAACTTTTAACTTTTTTTACACCAACGAACGTTTAAAGAATTTCCAAAGTAATTTTTCTTTCAGTTTCAGCCATTAACGAACCAAAATGATTTGAAAACTTAATCCGACAGCCGACAGGTAGATAATTAATCTGCAACTTGAGATTTATTGGAACCTTCAACTTGTTGAGAGATTCTCACGATTTTACTAATTCCATTATTCTATAGACGATACTCCGGATTGATTCTGATAATATTGTTGTAGTGAAGCACCTCTACACTGTACAGAGTGAGTGAAGTGAGTGTAAGTTTGTTCCCGGAATGAGTGAAGCTACGTCGATGTCTGCATGATTTGAGTCCGTCTTCCGCATTGTTACCGATCATCGGAAAGTTTCAAATTCCAAATAATTACTTAATGAAATAATCTCATTGTTTCAATATTGTTGGAATTTCAAAGTAATTAATGTTATTATAGACACGGTACAACTTGATGGTAAAGAGCATTTATGGAATTTCTTGTGACGCTCCTCAAACAATAGAATATCGATTTATATCGATTACTATAGTGACTACAACTAGACATGACATTGATTACATTTTCTAATATTGAGACTAAAACAAACGTCACTACAATTGAGCTGTGTGCTAATATAAAGCTGAAAGAATTAAAAACAAAATGAATAAAATAACACATCATTTGCAAAATTGTGTTAAAATTCGTCCCAAAATCCCAAGTGAAAAACATTCCTCAGAATTCATGAATACAATCACAATACCCCGGCGCCGCCCGCCCTCGTTCCAAACTGTTCAGTTCCAACATTTTGGACAAACAAACAAACGGAAAGTAATTCTTATTTGTCGTCTTAACAATCTGAATGAGTCGGCAGCTGCTCTTTATGTGCAAGTAGATTGAAAATACTAAAGATGGAGCTGTTTGTTGGTTTGTCCTCATCTATATATATATAGGTACCTACTAGTAGATGTTGCCGTAATGGATCGCAAACTAATTAATGGACATTGTTTCAACCTACTTGTTACACAAACTGTTGCGCTGCCTCGTTGTAAGACTTGAACTAAAACTTGATTGGTTGTTATTGGGATTTCCAATATTCATAATTTAAAATACTGACGGGTTCTGAATTCAAGGGTTGGATTATTATTTACACTGGACAGGGTAGACCATTGTCCAGTAGTGGACTGGTGGTCTTTAAGCTGATGATGATGAAGATAAAATAGTATTAGTAATGATAACCAGTGCATGTTTTAAAGTATTTTAAACTGGAGAAGTGAAACTTAGACTGCCTCGTTGATCAAGTGGTCGCAAGTACGACCGCCGGGCAAGGGATCTCGGGTTCGATTCCCGAGTCGATCAAAATATAACCGGGTTTTTTTACCAGAGTTTGGACTTGTGCTTGATTATATGGCAATAAGCTCACCCCTTCTTACATGGGATTTATAACATAAATAGTGAAAAGTGGGTGTTACATTGTACAGCGGCATTTAGTGCCGTAATACGCACGTCTGCCTACCCATTCGGGGAAAAAATGTGTGATGTTATATTATGTAAATGAAACATAGGTTTAGTTTTCGTTACTATAATAACCTTCTCTCAAGACTGAACTATAAATACCTACCTGGCATAGACGACAGCTAACACATTGTATCTAAAAGGGCTTACAATAATTACAACCACTGGCAGACCTGCCCTCACACAGCAGGCAGCACATCCATAAACTTCACGATATAATTGTATTATAATCAGAGATAAGAGAATTAATTCTATAACGTCACGGTAGGGGGCGCTGGCTGACATTTGCCCCCAAACTTGAGACACAGTAATGTAATCAAGTTCGTCACTCAACAACTCGGTGGCATTTACTTACACTTTGCAAAGATCAAGCGTCTCACTTTACAACAATACACGAGAATGTTGTTTTAAACGAACTCTATTATTACTTGAATAAGGTTTTAAATTAAAAGATTTTCGTTTTAATACATCGGTTTATATGATATTGACGAGGAGCTCGACAGTAGCAGCTCGACAGTCGCCGCGGCGTGTGTCGCGGAATGCTGCTCATGAATATGAGACTCTAGCATGGCTTGAAACTAGTCGAGTTCCTCGTCAAACAGTTTCGTGAGTAAGCCGAAGATATAATAATTAATCTAAAACATCGGTCGCAAAATACTCATAGTTTGGTGAAAACTGACTGTAAATATTGGGATTTTACTAATATTTTCGGATTAAATAAGAATTCGATGATATAATGGAACACTTTTATTTCTCCTATTATAGTGAATATGAAACAAAAACAATCAAACCATAGACCACAAAACAAAAATCAGAAAAAGAAAACAACGTCCATGCAAACCATAAATGATACCAAAGAGTATACAATACTCTATAAATATATTTATACAATTTATAACTTAACACTCCCACTTAAATTGTATTACAATCTTACTTATGACTGGTTTACATAAAAAAAAAAAAAACTTAACTAGACTTTGCCTTGCACCTTTAACATAACACATTAATATTACTGGAATATTTAACATACCAATAAAACAGAACAATCTATATGTTAAATACTTGATCCCTTATATAATTAAATTTACCAGAAGGTAAAGCCTTTGTGAGAAAGTCTGCAAATTGATTTGAGCTTTGAACATATTTAATGCTAATGATACTTTGTTCTACTTTCTCTCTAATGAAATTGTACCGTACATCTATGTGCTTTGTCCTTCGATGGTAAATAGGATTATGAATGAGTTTAATAGCACTCTGATTATCAATACATAGAGTCACTACTGACTGTGGTTCATCAATATCAATTAACAACTGCCTAAGCCATAAAATTTCCTTTGCAGCTTCACTTGCTGCCATATATTCAGATTCTGTGGTTGATAAAGCCACAGTATCTTGTTTTTGCTAGCCCAAGTAACAGGTCCACCATTCATCATGAAAATGTAACCTGTATTTGATTTTCTCGAATCAATGTCTGAAGCAAAATCAGAATCAGAATAGCCTATTAATTCACCTTTACCATTATAAGTAATGCAAAGCTCTTTTGTCTTTATCAAATATCGAATAATTCTTTTAACAGCATTTACATGATCTCCACTAGGATTATTCAAATATTTACTAACAATATTCAATGCATAAGAAATGTCAGGCCTTGACACTGTTGACAAAAATGTTAGGGCTCCCACTGCTTCCCTGTACGGAAATCCGTAACACATTCATTCATATTTTTCTGTAAAATAATATTACTATCAGCAGGGGTACTACATGGATTTGCTTCTGACATGTTAAACTTCCTTATAATTTGCTCTACATACAGTTTCTGACTTATAACAATTGATCCATTAGTTTTATGTATCTCTATACCAACAAACATATTTAAATCCAATACTTTTATCTTAAAATTCTGCTCTAAATCTTTAATTATTTGCACTAAAGTATTATTACATTGTGATAACAATAATGCATCATCAACATACAAAATTAGAATAACTTTATGGTTATTAAAATTACCTACGAAAACACAATTGTCTGAGGGACACATCTCAAAACCGTATGTGGTTAAGAAAGAAGAAATTTCCTATTCCAACAGCGTGATGACTGCTTTAGGCCATATAAGGATTTTAACAACTTACAAATCTTTCCTGGCTCAGCATCAAGTCCCTCAGGCACCTCCATATAGACATCCTCCGACAACTCACCATATAAAAATGCAGTTTTCACATCAAATTGTTGTATATCATAGTTTTCTCGAGCTGCAAAAGATAATATTATTCGTATGGAGTCATACCGTGTAGTCGGTGAAAATGTTTCTTTGTAATCAATATCTTTAATTTGTGTAAAGCCTCGTGCACAGAGACGAGCTTTATATCTTTCTGTACCATCTGAATTTCTCTTTACACAAAATACCCATTTAGATGTAACTGTCTTCTCATTCTTTTTATCTACTAACTTCCATGTTTCATTCTCTTCTAATGACTGTAGTTCTTCTCGTATAGCTTCCTTCCATTTATCACCATTCTTACAATTTATAGCCTCTTCGTATGTAGTAGGTATATCACACTCAACAAAATTTGCTTCTTCAGTTCTGATTCTCCTGGGTCTCAATGTAATATTTCTCCTATCACTTTCAGAAATCATTTGTGGAGGCTCATAAGTCACATCATTCGGATCCTCTCCTTCAATACTTTCAAAACTAGACTCTGAAAAAGTCTGTTGTTCTCCTGGTGAGGAAACTGGTACAGTTTCTGTGTCTTGACAGTTTCCTTTCTCATTAGTAATAGAAATGGAAGTGACATTTCTTCTTTGTATTTGTATGTTGTTCTCATTAAAGCGTACATTTCTACTTACTGTTATCTTCCCAGTTTTACTGTCATACATTCTATAATTGTCATTTTCATACCCCACCAGTATTAGTTTTTCACTCTTCTTGTCTAGTTTTCTTCTTCGTTCATCAGGTATATGGACATAACCTTCTGAACCAAAAATTCTTATATGTTCAAGGGTAGGTTTTCTTCCATGCCACAGTTCATATGGCGATATATTTTTCGTTTGTGTAGAAGAACTTCTATTCAATAAATAGATTGAACAGTTCACTGCTTCAGCCCAAAGGTTTAATGAGATATCACGAGAGTACAACATAGCTCTGACACTTTCCATTGTTGTTCGCATTTCCCTCTCGACTCTCCCATTTTGTTCAGGTGTATATGGTGCTGTACGTTCATGAGTAATTCCTTCATTTTCTAAGTAAGTTCTAAATTCGTGATTGACATACTCACGTCCATTGTCTGTGTGCAATATACGAATTCCATGGCCAAATTGATTTTTAACTATAGCATTATATTTCTTAAAGTTATCAAACACATCACTCTTGTGTTTCATAATAAATACATGTCTGTAACTGGTTGCTCCATCTTTAAATAAGACAAAATATCTTGCCCCTGATACTGATGCATGTTCCATGGGGCCGCATACATCACTATAGGTTAAATCACCAGCTTCACATTGTCCTCTGTTAGATTTATGAAAAGGTAGACGGCTTTGTTTACCATAGTGACATGCCTCACATATAAAGTTATCATCGTCAGTTACAGTCACAGGAATTGCACCATTTTTGCTCATGTTTTGCACTTCTTTAATATTCAAATGTCCAAGACGCTCATGCCAAACTTTTAAACTTGATTGTACTAAATTACAATTAATTTGCACTTTAGTTTTAATATTTATTTCATAAAGGTTGTTTTCATTCAATGTTGCACTCATAACCACAACATTGTTTTTTAATATTAAGGCTTCATTATATTTCTTAATAATAACATATCCTTTTCTTGTTACTGTACCCTCTGAAAACAAATTTCTGTGCAAATCTGGTACATAAAGTACATCCTCTATAATACCTTGTTCCCACTTTCCATTTACACATCTATTAATTAAAATATTTCCATGACCTTTTACCATAAGTTCCTTCTTGTTTCCCAATCTCACCGTTCTATCAACACTATTAGGTCCATATTCTTGAAGTTCACAGAAATAATCATGTCTATAAGACATGTGTGCAGATGCACCGCTGTCAAGAATCCATATATTTCTATCGGCTTCAGATTGCAAACATTGTTCTGTATTGAATGCTATCGGCTTTTGCTCTTGAAAGGAAACCCTCTCAGACTTCTTTGGGGCTCGACATTCTCTTGCGAAGTGTCCTCTTTTGTTACAATTATAACATATAAATCTGTGCCGACTATGTTGGGCTGATGTTGAACTTTTGTTGTCATTTTGGGACTTGTTTTGCTTTCTATTTTTCACAGCTACCAAAGCACTTTCAGATTCTTCCTCATTCGTTAAACTGGCTTCCTCGTCTAGTAACCTTGCAGTTAGGTTTTGTATAGTTTGCTGCTGCGGGTCTAATGACAACCATGCTTGACGTAGAGAACGATATTTGGATGGTAATGAACTTAATATCTTGGTCATTATAGCTGTGTCACTTATTTTTACCACTTTCTTTTAATTGTTTAGCCAAATTCTCCACTTTGGAAATATGTAGTGCGATATTGTCAGTTGACGACATTTTATATTGGTAAAATTTCTCATGCACAATCATTTTATTGAGTTCTGATTTTTGCTCATATATCGATTCTAACTTTAACATTACCTCTTTAGCCGATGCACAACTTTCAATTAGTGAAATTTGATTCAACTCCATAGATGAGGTTATAATAAACATGGCCATACCATCGTTTTTCTCCCACTGGCTAATATCACCCGTTGTGGGTCTAGCTACATCTATATTCAAACCTTTTGCTCTTAAGGCACATTTAATTTGGAACTTCCATTGCCTGAATTCTTTGCCGTTAAACTTTTCAATTCTCATTGAATTCGAAACTTCCATCGTGAGGCCGATAATTCACAATTTTCATTTACTTATAGTAATAATTTTGCTATAAGTTTACGTTGTTCTTTATTTAATCCGATTAAAATTACGTATCTGGGCCCATAACCAATTGGGATTTTACTAATATTTTCGGATTAAATAAGAATTCGATGATATAATGGAACACTTTTATTTCTCCTATTATAGTGAATATGAAACAAAAACAATCAAACCATAGACCACAAAACAAAAATCAGAAAAAGAAAACAACGTCCATGCAAACCATAAATGATACCAAAGAGTATACAATACTCTATAAATATATTTATACAATTTATAACTTAACAGTAAATCGTCTTTAGGAACACGAGTAAAATATTGTATAGCTGCAAATGTATTGTGTACATTACTGGAAATAAAATAAATTGGATAATAGAGGTATTTAAAACACAAGCCACAGTTTGTCATTACTAGCTAGCAATGGAACAGCTACTATATATAGCGTCCCTAAGAGAACATCAGCACAATCAATACTAACAATTGAACAATAGTTTGTGTCTGTCTGTCTGCACCTCACAGGCCCCGGTATAATTGTATTAACTGGGAAATGGGGAGGATACTCCGCTACTGAGAGTATGAATTAGACAAGCCTTCGTACGAACTAATAATACCTAATACCTTGAAATTATTTTTGTCGTATTATAATAAAAAGATCTCTACCACAAAGGTTTCAGTTACGACAGCAAACACAGTAGACATACAAACAATATCTTCAATCCAATAACCTATGTAATAGCACTTAGAAATACCAAAAATATGGGTATTCGAAACTAATGTATCGGACTCTAATGGCAAAAATGTAAAATGTAGTTACATTTAGAGTTTTTGTTCTAATAAAGTAAAATTTACGTTAAAGAAACTGGGTAATTTAAGGTTACTGATTCACCGACACAGCTTTTTTAATATTTCATGGGCCGACGTTTGTCTACTATCTCGCCAGGTAGTAAGCGATGATGCGGTCTACGATGAAGCATGTCGTCCCATAAGCAACCTATTCTTTAGGGCCTTGAAGTTTGTCTGATTACTACCCTGGGCTACGTGTCTGCACGCACCATCACGCTCGTAAACAGCTGAGTGTATTAGCAGCGGCCGGCGCGGCGTGCCTACACTGCGGCTACTGGGGTAGTTAACTGATTTGTAAATTAAAGGGGAAATATTATTACTATAGACTGCTAATTAGGTAACCGGGTTGAATTGACATGGGTCAGTGTGTTTAAAACTTTGTTTTGACCGCGTTTAGTTTCGGGCATGGCTACTCAGCCTTCGACACAATAAAAATAAATAATTCCAACTTTGGCGTACAAATAGATTAAAAAATCATGGTCGTGAATACTGAATGTTGTCTTTAATTGGAAATTAAAGGACTTAATAGTTTAAATAGCCTAAAAGCCTGTTGTGTCTGACCTAGACGTTACCCTCGATGTCCCATGGTTTGGCGTTCACGATTAAGCCAGTTAAATCACTTAACCATCGAGATACTTCCTTACTTTCATAAAAACTGATATTTATATTGAGAAAATATTATGTGTAGTTACTGCGTATGTATTTGTAACCACAATCGCTTATATCGACGGGTAAACCATTATCTATAAGGATCTGTCTTTGTGTCGGCCGCCCGCGCCGCCCGCGCCGGCATAACGACCTCCAATAACAGATTGCACAAACCGGGAATTACTAAACAGAAGCTTCAGACGATCCCTTAAAAATACGTAGTTCGTTTCTATCAGTATTTCGTTTCGATACATTTCCTTTGAAACTATTTCCTGCAGTAATCCAAGTTTAAGTCAAAGCGTACACAGCTACACATCTAGCTATGCAGAGCCAGTATAATCTGACCATTGGATGTGCGGAACGGTCATAGAGAGCGAGACCATGATAAATTGGTATTGTGTCGCCGTGTGTAGTGTACGAGACCCGTTTGACGCGCTAGCGACACGTGTCGTGTGTGATGTCGCGCGACGCATGCAGATGTCCCCGCGACACGACGCGGCGACAACACGTACGCGACATACCGATGCAGCTGCGACTCGGAGGAACCAATGCAAATGTTATGTATTGAAGTCGTGCCTTCATTCTGAATGTCATATTTTTAATATGTCAAGAAGTAAGCGGAGTATGTGGGTATTAGGTATATAAAGTGTTGCCTGTCTGAAGCTAGAGTTTAAAACCAGTATGTTGAGGTTGAAGGTTGCTGCTGAGGCTTTAGATGTTTTTTTTATAAAAAAGGATCACTGGAAAGCAAAAGATCAGCTACTAGCACCACACATGGACACTATCCACAAAAACAGAGAAATGACAAGTGCGCGCAGCTTTATATAAAGAAGTTTCTAGATTTTTTAAGACTCGACATAAAACATAAAATTGTATAAAAATCTAATTGACTTTTCGAAACCTTTCAGACACTAAGGTAATAAAAATAGTAATTCCAATAGCAAGTTCAGCAATGTTGGAACATGTCGGATGCATTCAAATAAGAACGGATTCCAATTACTTCAGCTAATCAATATTCTCTGCCGGCCCCTGCGAGAGGGGGAGGGGTGCATGAATATTAACAGCCGGCAGAAGATAACACTGCGCTATTACTGACTACCCCCTGTTGACTACAAGACTGACTGAATGTCAATTGGAGATAACTTGCCACCATTACTGGCCGCTCGGGACGATTGTCTTGAAGTAGTGCAAGGCGCGATGATCTTAATATGTATTTGCTGAATTGTCTACTAGCTTGTTTCTTGAATTCTTTTTTTAATATGTCCGAGTCCGTTCCGCTAGCGGTTTAACCCACGCTACCGGAATAAAATGGTTTAAGTCTACAACGACATCTATAGGAGATACGGGAGGATTAAAGCAGAGTTACATTACTATTCTGAGCTTTAGTATTATTGAATACGTTGCGACCTCTCGGGTAGGCTCGTGTTGTGTACGGTTCACTACATGTTATTTCGGACTATATAAGTCAAATGATAGTAGTAGCTTTACTAAAGCAAAATTGTCTTGCACATTCTGAGCTAATAGGTATTGCAGCATAATGTTGAGACTATCCATAACCAATTGATTGTATTTCTACAAATAGTGCACTTATTGTTCATTAAAGTTCATTGAACCCTTAAAAATGTTTCACATTTAAGACACTTCTGTAAGTAGGAAGTTAGATAACGATATAGCAGAAGCAGCGGTTCGTTTGTCGTACTGTTGAGTCTTGAGTCTGTGTGCTCTGGCACTTCAATGAAGAGACGTAGAGCCGCCGCGACTCAATCAGAACTCAAACACTAGCGGTAGGTACCTGCTCATAATGATACCGCCATCTTTGATTCATATTACTGTTCTGTGGGTTGGAATGTTCTGTCTGTAATTATAGGCTTAGCTTAGCTCAATTACTGAGGAACGAGGATTGTGCAGGTTGAAGGTGTTCATTTTAATATGTTTATGTTATATCTAAGTGCAATACTGCGTCATTGGGATACATGATTAAAAAAAAAACTTTACCCCACATTAGGATTGTTTCCTGTGTCGTGGGTGCGCTTACAAACATACAATATCACATACACATGACACCCAGACCAGAAACAACAATTTGTGGATCACACAAAGAGTTGTTCCGTGCGGGAATCGAACCCACGACACGTTGCACGGCAGCCGGTTGCCGAGCCACCGCACCAACCGTGCAGTCAAATATGCACGATTACAAATAATATATCTTAGTGATTATTTATTTAACTATTGAAATCTAATTTGCTAGCTCAACTTGTAAAATATTCGACTATTTTGAGGTTCCTTAAGTAAGTGGTTTTACTACTTAATTTAAAATCAAAGACAATATGAAAATAACAAATCTCCTACTTTCACAAAACAGCGCAAGAATATTGAATTTCAAACAGTTTACTGTTCAAATATAGCACGGAATTGGAGGAGACCAGAAAATATCGCGGCATTACGTGTGATTGAGCAGATCTCGGGAAACAGTTCCACTCGGCGGTGGCCGGAGCTAGGAGCTGCCCTTATTTACTCGGAGTGGAATCGTTCGCGACAGGGACCGCACTAATACGACAAATGGAGACTTTACTTTTTATTGAAAACCGAAATAAATCCGTTCAAGTGAAGACTGGCAACAATGTATTTGTGTCGGAGCTCGTTGGGGCGGAGTGACGGCGCGAGGTGACTGCTCACGCAGACATACAGGCAGTAATGTGAGTGTCGAATGAGTTTACGTTGATCGTTGAACAATCCAAAGTAATTTGTACGACTTTATAATGCTGTACTTCCTGTGTGTCTGTCGGGGGATTGAGAGGTATAACCCATAAAATTTTCTAAACTATTTTATAAACATTATTATGTTTTCGGTGTATTCATGAGCATCATTCCGCGATCCGCGACGCGGCGACTGTCACGCTGCTGAGTCCCTAGCATAACTTGAAACTAGTCGAGTTCCTCGTCAAACAATATTAATTGTTTATAAACCAAAAACAATTAATATTTTATAAACCACGAGCAATTTCAAAAATTGGGAAAAATATAAGTAATGTACTATCATAATTATTAATTTACTACATTCATGGTTAATTAAGTAATCGTTAAGTTATTTGTTTGATGAGTTGGTTAATGTGTCGGTTGCTCACAGGTAGGCGTGCTCCATTGTCCGGCACACCATCGCGCACCACTACGCGAGTCGGTGGCCAAACGTCATACTATTAACATAACTTCACGCCTTTTATCCCTGAAGGCGTAGGCGAAGGTGCACATTACGGCACTTAATGCCACTGTACAATGTACCACCCACTTTTCACTATTTATGCAACGAGTCCCATGTAATAAGGGGTGGGCCTATTGCACAATTCCAGACTCCTTACTACTATTGAGAATTTAAAAAAACCCAGTAATACTTTGCCCAACCCGAGAATCGAACCCGAGACCCCTTGCCCAGCAGTCGCACTTACGACCACTCGGCCAACGAGGTAGTCAGTAGAATTACTAATCGTTTTAAATTATGAAACATACTAGCTTGGTTGGTCTGTCAGCGGCCACTCGACCAACGAGGCAGTACAATTAACAATAAAAAAAAATTGAGCTACAATGTGTGTAACGTAGAGATACCGCGGGTTGTGCCTGGTGACCATATTTGCTTACTGCCACATCTCGTCATGAGGAGAAATCCCGTCCCTCGGAATATATTCACAATAATATTATCAGTATACTCGTATTATGTGAAGTGCAGCCTTCAATATCGAGATTGTCTGCATATTACTATTACATTTGTATTTTAAAGTGGCTCCCATCCGCCTACAAATTGCTTTATTTAACAAAACTTTAACAAAATAATATTATTAGTAAAATCGAAAAACCTAGCACTTTGCATCAAATAGATGGTTGGCAGGCCACAACTGTGCGCTTCTTTCATAGCTTCCTGCCTCGCACAGCAAAACTGTGGAATGATCTGTCGTCGGCGGTATTTCCGAACCGATACGATCTTCAAACCTTTAAGAAAAGAGCGTACTCCTTTTTAAAAGGCCGGCAACGCACCTGTAACTTCTCTGGTGTTGTGGGTGTCCATGGGCGGCGCTGATCGCTTACCATCAGGTGCTCCGTCTGCTCGTTTCCCTCCTATTCCATAAAAAATAGAGAATTTCTGTACTTTTAATTTCTCTATTTGTGTCTTTTCACTCATATTTCATTGTTTCATAATATTCGTCTGTGTCCACGCAGGACGATGACAAATGTGAGTATAACTAGCTAGGCAGCAGTAGGCGGTACCAACATAAACCACGTTTAATTCCGGCTTATTCTCGGCCCGCCAGTTAAATCCGCCCGAATTCAGATGTAACGCCTTTTGTTCCGCGACAGCTGTGGACGCAGGCTCCGTAATTTGGATGGGTTAACATGCTTAGTTGTCGCAGATGTGGAAGTAATAGCCGTGGATTTTTACATCGTGGTTTTAGTGAAATTGCAAAATGAAAATATTTTCGTTGAAAGAATATTTCGACGACACAATGCAACTTTGGATGTTTCTTTATTAATGGTGGCATGGTGTAAATATGCATATTTATGTAAATATAAATATGATAATAGTGGGTGATTGGAAAACCCACGTTGATAATAATTATCGTCATCATCATCAAGAAAGAAATCTTTCGTTAAGAGGAGGATGGTTCCATGATGCCCATGCTTCACTCAGTAGGTGGTAGCAATTATAGGCCTACTTAGCTAAAATAATGGCTGGATATTATGATTATACAACAATACTATTATATATGGTCAAAATCAACACCTCACCACGTCAAAATTCACAAGAATGTTAATAGAAACACGCCAACAAGGAACTAGTTTACCCATACTGTGTGGAAATGGAAATAAACGTACTTTACTTGCGTCGTGGTCGTAACGTGTCCGTATCGCAGGCGGCTCGGTTATGGCACGTTATATGAAGGTGCCGGTTTACAGCCGACGGGACGACCACGAGACGGGATGTGAGGCTCGTAACACTGGAGGAGAATATTCAATGAGGCGCGTGTTAATGACGCGGAGACAGGTGACGGAGACATTGATTCATAGGCCGGTGATGTTGAGGAAATGTGGCAATGTTTTGAAGATAGTATGTGCCAGTTTGTGAATCTAAGTTATGTTGAGGGAAAAGAGTGTCAAGCGTTAAAGAGATTTTTGGTTTTATATTAAGCGATACTAATACTGGTTCTATTGGCTAATAATAATCTGATTAGTTTGATGTGATAGAAAGTGATCCTATAAAATCTTACATAATTGCTATAGATAATTTTGAAATCCCAATGACGATTAACCAGTGGGTAGAATCGAACAAAAACTTTAGATATTCAGTGAGCCTACTGTTCCCCCTCCCCCCTCCCCCCTCGTACCTGTTAGATCCGACCTTACACTGCCTCACAGACAATCGGAGGTCGCAGCAATAGTGGAATCTTTTCGTTCATTTTCGTGATCGTTTGTAACAAAAGACGAGGTCGTTTGGAGCGCGCCCGATCTGATAGCCATCCTAACATTAACTTACTTTGCACACACACACACACACACTCACACTTACGTAACACGCTAACTTGCCGCACACATATGTTGCAAATAGTCTGAACATACAGAACATCCACTTTAAGGAAATCTTCGAGAAGTTTTCGAACGGAATGGCTCGTTCTACTGTAACCAGATTGATAACAATTTTAACTTCTCTAATGTATTCTGTTGATACCTTTCATCGTCACCAACAACCTATAAGTGCCTAAGTAAGTAAAGGCCTCTTCTCACAAAGATTAGACTAATTCTGTACCTTTATGTGTGCAAATGTAGTTCAATTACCGGCTCAATCACCCAATCTTCCCATCCCCGAATCCCCAACAATCCTCAAATTCGTAATAACCAAAAGTTCGGCTACACAATTGTAACGCCTCTGGTGTTTCGGGTGTCCATGAGCGACGCCGATTGCTTACCATCAGGTGATCTGTCTGCTCGTTTATCGGCTTATACTATAAAAAAAGGACAACCTCCATCCAGCTAGATCGTGTAGGTGGCTATTGGACTAACATCGTAAAATGTAATCAATAGTGGATGGAAACAATTTGATGACAGAAGTATAGAACAAATGATCATCGTCATTCACTCTATACTTCTGTCCGTGGCTGCAGTGTGTCGATTCCCGAGCCCCCCCCCCCCCCTCCACGTGTGGCGCGCCACATAACTTGGTATTCTTTATCCCAACTCGTCGGACAGCCTGCTAGCATAGCGTGGTTAACGTTTGTATTCGACTGCTGCAAACTTTATTGTAATTGTATGGACAGTGTATCACTACAGAAAATGTTAACGCGATCCCTTCAGCCGTATTGAAGTTATTGAGGAACAAACATAGTATAGAAAAACACAAACTTTCGCATTTATCATTACTATATAATATTATAAATCGGAAAGTGAGTTAGTTTGTTTGTTTGTTGGTTCCGCTTTCACGCCGTAACTACTAAACCGATTGCTTTGAAATTTTGCAGACGTAAAGTTAGAAGTCCGGATTAAATAATGGGCTACTTTTTATCCCGGAAAAATTTGATATTCCCGAGAGAAAACAAAATAATTGGTGGCGCTATGTGTATTGGTATATGTCACATAGGCTACTTTTTATCCTTGTGACGCGGGCGAAGCTGCGGGTAAAAGCTAGTAATAATATAATATTAGCAAGAAGTAAGATGTACAGTATTCATGCATCATATTTCAACATCTGACAAGGCACAAGACGCTGCTGAACATAGACCTCCCGCAATGACTTTTGTATTGATTGCAATCGCCAGTAGCTGGTCTACTGTGTCCCGACTCGTTCTCTAGTGAGTCCAATGTCAATACTTTGAAATAGATAAACTTAATGTCAAGCACGTCACCCGACGGTCTTCCTTCTAAACTTTAATTTACCGGTGGAGGTAATACTTATCGGAGCCCGGGTACTACCAGTTAAGTACCAATTTCTTAAAAAAAAACGTTCACATACACATGATGACACCCAGACCCGGAACAACAATTTGTGGAGCACACAAAGAGTTGCTCCGTGCGGGAATCGAACTCGCTACACGTTACGCAGCAGCGGGTTGCCCAGCCACTGCACCAAGCAGTCAAAGTAATTGTAGTATGAGCATCGAATAATGGAGGTGAATTGCAATGATATAATATGCAGATGTATGCTATTCCCCTCAAATACACCTATGCAATTTGTGCACACCCAGGCGTTGAACCGGGGGGTAGGTTAGGGACCTGTAATGGTCATGTGTCCGCTCATACAGACACGTACACGCGTCCGTTATCATGATTTGTTCACAAACACGTTTTGTTAGCTGTGTAGTCGTTATCATTAGTAATTGTGAATTAGGGCGACGCTTATTATCTACCGGGGTAATTACTGCAGAGTGTGGTACTAGTTACGATTTCCAAATTAGGGATGTTTTGGTGGTTGGTCGATGGTTTTCAATTCGAGAGAGACCTTAAAGATTAGAAACACGAGATTAAGAATAAAATGTTATTTCGTTATCTTCAAAGCTTCGCAATTGGCTAAAATTACATAATGTACGGTATACCGTGGCGAATGACGAATCAATATATCATTATCAATTAGCTTTTCATAAAAATACAGTTTGACAACATAATCAGTTATTAAGATATTTTACGTACCCCTCAAGAAATTGTCAATACCGCAATAGACATTTTAACCGCAAAAATTCAGCTTAAAATTGTAATATCTTATGGTAATGTGGGTAAACGCATAATAAATCAGTCTCGTTTAAACCGTCTTTGATTGTGCATCATATTCTACAGTGGCGACGAGTTTTATTTAAAATAGTAAAATATCAAAATGCCAATCGGGAAAATTCATATCTTTGATCTCGACGGTGGTGAAAACTGGCCAGCATATGTGCGTTTAGTGGAACAGTTTATTTTACTAAACGATATAAAAGATAACCTACGCGTGGCCACGTTGGTGACACACGTTGGAGCGTCGACCTACCGGTTAATTTGCGATCTGTGTGCTCCAGACAATCCGGAAGATAAAACATTTAGCACCTTAGTGGAGCTTGTAAAAAATCACCTGGAACCCAAAAGATCCGAAATAGCCGAACGACACGTGTTCCGTCAGCGGCGGCAGGAGGAAGGTGAAAGTATTAAGGTGTTTTTACAAAACTTGAAACACTTGGCTACCCATTGTAATTTCGAAAACCAGTTGGAAGTGAACCTGCGAGATCAATTCGTGTCGGGTCTCCGTAGTGAAGAGATACGATCTCGACTATTTACGGAGACCACTCTCGACTACAAGAAGGCGGTTGGGCTGGCGCTGGCGCTGCAGGCGGCTGAGCAGCACGCGGCTAAAGCCGTGGCACCGGCCGCGCTGTGGGCAGCAGCCAGCCCGGCGGGACTCCAGGCAGACGCGGGCGAGCGCGTGCACCGGGTGAGCGTGGCCAACCAGGCCAGCGCCGCCGGATGAGACGACGCGGCGCCGCGACGTGAAGGGTGCTGGCGCTGTGGCCGGGCTGGCCATGCAGCGCATAGGTGCCGATACAAGTCGTATGTGTGTGAAAAGTGCAAAGTGAAGGGCCACTTAAGGTCCGTATGTGATAACAAGAATGTGAGTGCGCGTCGGTCTAGTTCTAAATATCAAAACTTCATAGAAACAGACTCAGGAGAGTCTGGAAGTGAGGAGTTTGAAGGATGGTATACTATTAAAGGTGAGACAGTTCAAAATGTTGAAGACGGCCCCTATTATTGTGAGCTAATTGTGGAAAATATGAAAGTGTTATTTGAAATCGATACGGGCAGCAAGATATCGGCGGTATCTAAATTTTTTTATAATCAATATCTTTCTACCTTACCCATTGAAAAAGATAACATTAAGTTAAAGTCGTATACAGGTGACGCAATAGTTCCGTTAGGTCGAGTATCTGTGCGAGTCAGCTGTGCGGGAGCAAAGCATACCGTACTCACATTGTTTATTATCGAGCACGGCGGACCTCCGCTTATCGGCCGCACCTGGATGCGCGAACTTAAATTAAAATCATTAAATTTATTTCATCTTAAAGAAGATGTTGATCCCTTTGTGATTGAATTAAAACAAGAATTCCCAGAAGTGTTTACTGATAAAATTGGTACTTATAAACATAAATTAACACTATATTTAACGGATAACACGCCGATATTTTGCAAGTCACGCCCCCTCCCACTTGCATTGCGCGAGCCAGTGGAAAATGAACTTAAACGCTTACAAGATGAAGGTATAATTTACAAGGTTGATAGATCTGATTACGGAACTCCAATTGTGCCAATAATCAAACCGGATGGTTCTATTCGTTTATGTGGCGATTATAAAGTGACGGTTAATAAATTGTTAAAAGATGTTCATTTTCCATTGCCAAAAATTGAAGAAATGTTTGCAGCGCTAAGTGGTGGGGAGCAATATACTAAATTAGACTTAAAAAACGCATTTATGCAACTTGAGTTATCTGAAAATTCGCAACCGCTCACAGCGATCACTACGCATGTAGGGACGTTTGTTTATCGCAGGGCTCCTTTTGGACTTAAGTGTCTACCTGAAAATTTTCAGAAAATTGTTTCCGAAACATTAAGCGGTCTTGAATATGTGGTAGCATTTATTGACGATATTTGTGTGAGTGGCAGGAACAAATCTCATCATTTGGAAAACTTAAAGAAAGTGTTGTCTAGACTCAGAGAAGCCGGATTAACGATAAAGTTTTCTAAGTGTGAATTTCTAAGGGATGAGGTTTGTTACCTGGGATATCGAATAACCAAACATGGTCTTTACACGGACACATCAAAAGTTAGTGCCATATTAAAAATGCCTATCCCCGAAAACGTATCTCAATTACGAGCTTTATTAGGTTTCATTAATTATTATGCACGGTTTATACCCAACTTAAGTACGATTCTACATCCACTACACGCCCTTTTAAAAAAGAGTGTTAGATGGGTGTGGTCACAGAGCTGTAATGCTGCATTTGAGGAGATCAAGATGCGATTGACAAGTGACCCGGTGCTGGCGCACTACTCTCCGAAACTGCCGCTGGTGCTGGCAGTAGACAGCAGTGCTTACGGCCTGGGCGCCGTGCTTTCGCAGCGCCACCCTGACGGTAGCGAGCGTCTTGTGTGTTGCGCCTCGCGCACACTTAATGACGCCGAGAGAATATAGTCAAGTGGATAAGGAGGCGCTAGCCATTGTGTACGGAGTCACTAGACACCATCAATATCTTTTTGGTAGGCATTTTACACTTAAGAGCGATCACAAAGCTTTAAGCTACATATTCGGTCCTAAAAAGGGAATACCGCAAACGGCAGCGAGTCGCTTGCAAAGATACGCGGTTCGGCTTGCAGCTTACGATTTCAATATAGTATTCGTAAACTCGGAACAGAATAGTAACGCTGATGGGTTATCACGATTACATTTAACAAAAACTAAGTTGGAAGATCCCAACGACGCAGCATATCTTCATTTCGTTGAGGATAGTTTTCCTCTTAGTCACAAGGACATACCACAAGCGACTAAAGAAGATAAAATTTTATGTAAAGTATACGGTTACATAATGAGTGGTTGGCCGCTTATAGGCGATGTGGAAGAGATGAAATCATATTATCACCGTCGTGAAAATTTACAAATAGATCACGGGTGTATAGTTTGGGGATACAGGATAGTGGTGCCGGAACGCCTGCGTGCACAAATCCTGGAGGAAGTGCACACGGGGCACGTGGGCGTCGTGCGCATGAAGAGCATTGCACGCAGCTACGTGTGGTGGCCGCGTCTCGATAGCGACATTGAGGCGCGCGCCGCCGCCTGCGTCGCCTGCCGCTTGCAGTTGGACGCGCCGCCGAAACACACTCCTGTACCGTTTGTATGGCCTTCAGAACCTTGGACGAGGCTACATGTGGATTTTCTACAGTACCAAGGTAAATACTACTTTTTGATACTTGACTCTCACTCCAAGTGGATCGAAGTGTTTTTAATGGGGACTGGTACATCGGCTCAGTTAGTATCAAACAGATTGAGAGAATGCTTCAGCCGATTTGGGCTTCCTAAATCTTTGGTAAGTGACGGGGGACCGCCATTTCAATCTAAGGAATTCGAGTTGTTTTTAACCCGGAATGGGATTAAGCATATTCTAATAGCTCCCTATCATCCCTCAAGTAACGGTGCCGCCGAAAAACGCTGTGAAGGACAGTTAAGAAAGTCATCAAAAAGCCGGTTTCTGAAGGTCAGAACATTGATCGAGCAATTAACAACTTCCTTTTGGTATATAGAAATAGCACACATTCAAGCACCCAACGTGAGCCAGCCGTAGCACTGTTGGGGCGGAGGCTGCGTATGCGCTTAGATCTGTTGCGTGCCAACCCTACAGATGCGGTCGAAGCGGCACAGGCCAAACAAGTCGAACATGCTAGAGGTATGCACAGAGAGGTCCAACCTGGAGAACGAATATTGTTCCGAGATTACTCGAGAAACAATCCCAAGTGGATGGAAGGACAGGTCTCGGAGCGTACTGGAGCTGTAACATATAAGGTAACTACGGATAACGGGGAATATCGAAAACACATAGATCAAATTATGCCTTTACGGAAACTTACACGGTCCTCTAATCCTATTATCACAGACGCCGATAGTCGTACCGTTAACAACGATCCCGAGGACTTTGAGTCATCACCGAATTCACCAGCGACTTCGTCACTTGAAACCTCACATGAATCGCCCGTTGTACATGAGTCTATTTCCGGGGATTGGGTCAATAGTAAACCGAGAAAATTAAATATACATAACAAAAATAACGAATCCGTTGTACATGAGTCTATTTCCGGGGATTGGGTCAATAGTAAACCGAGAAAATTAAATATACATAACAAAAATAACGAATATAAGCAGCAGTTTATTTTTCGTTTAACTTACATTCTTTTTGTACATTAATTTCTCGTGAGGGAGGAAATGTAATATCTTATGGTAATGTGGGTAAACGCATAATAAATCAGTCTCGTTTAAACCGTCTTTGATTGTGCATCATATTCTACAAAAATCACCAAAAACTGTCCTCAAATTGCGAACCGATACAGCCGGTAATAAAATGATATCGTTACAATCAGGGAGTACTGTAGGGTTGTCAGTCAGCGCGGCTAGGGCTGGCGCAGTCTTGATTCGCGGTGACCCTGACGCGATCGATCCCCCGCCGGTAATCACTTGTCAATCGAGCCGCTTGGGACGCGCTCACACTGGTAGCGCAAAAACTAAATGTTATTTTTATCTTAGAAAACTGTGTTGTTGGCAAAAACTAAACTTCGTTTCTTTCGTGTGAAGCTGTATAAATTGGGAAAACATTATTGTGTGAATATGAAACTTTATCAATTTCTTGAATTAAAACAAAAATGGCAGATATCATATCTGTCTCCATTTATGTTACTTACTTCTGCAGTATTGGTAGTTGCTCGTTCCAAAATGAAAATCAAGAAATATCGAGAAGAATGAACTAAAATTTCAATGGCCCTCTTTTTCTCACGGCTGTGGTATAGGTGCAGCATAAATACGTCGTGTGTTATGGTAGAAATTAAAATGTCCTTAACTGAACACAATAAATAACCACTTCAAAAAAATTGAAGGGCAAACTTCACTATAGAATTATTGGTTCTGAATTCAATTTGGACATCTAATTAGGCGTGGCAATATCTACTAAACGGCATCTATTCACAAAACTGTCCGTCTGTCTGTATTATAGCAATCAGTTTGGCCTGAAGTCGACAGATGTGCACTATGTGCACACACACAGACATGTGTGAAGCTGATTATATTTTGTGAGTGGGGTGAACCTGACACCACACAGTAATGGTATGGAAATTCATTCGATACACATAAGTCGTTAGTTTTGGTTTTATAGCTGATTTCAAATTCGTACCCTACCTAAAAATCTGCCCCTTGTATAAAACAAAGTATTATACAAGGTTCCTGCTGTCTGTCCGTATGTATACTTCATAAATGTAACAATTCTGCGGTACGCCTACATCTTTAACACTATGTGACGGATTTTCATGCTGTTTATTTATTCATCATCAGAATGTTTTCGTCAACTGCTGGACATAAGTCTCTCCAATGGCACGCCACCCAGCTCGGTCTTCAGCTCTACGCATCCAACCACTACCAGCCACTTTACGTATATCGTCACTCCACCTAGCTGGAGGGCGCCCTACACTACGTTTGCCTAGACGCGGTCTCCACTCCAGAACATTTCTACCTCAGCGGTCAACGGTTCTTCGACAAATGTGACCGGCTCACTTGTTCTCGAAGTTGTTTCTACCAAACTGTTTATTTATTATTTAAACTTTCTTTTCAGGCAACTATGACCCACAGATAAGACCTTACAGACAAACATAAATACTACAATATACAATTGATGTTAGTAAATAAATAGCCTGTGTTAGTAGCACTTCATTATGCACGAGGTCACCGTGCGCTCGTGTGCCTCTTGTCCGCGGAAGCGACGGAACACCACTCCCTGTGGCCAGGAGTCCTCTTCCTGTGGTCAGGAGTTTATAATTAGTATTATTTTATATTGAACTTAACGCATGCGTAGCTGCGGATAACTCTAGTATATTATAGATAAGCCCCGGTGTGAGTTAAAACTGGTAGACAACTAATGATGGAGAGCTTTCTCCGATAGTAGACGTAAGTATGGCGTATACAATAAAATTAGCATTTGTCACGATATAAAAGATATTCTACCTATTTTCGGTATTCAATATTTATTTGTCGACAACAAATTCGAGAATTATTCAATTTCTACGTCTCGATACGAGAATTATACATTGAGTAGCACAACGACTAGATCACAATATCATAAATGGAAATTGAAAACACATCGATTCGTCACTATAACGCGGCCTTACCGATAAACTATTTCGCAACTCCTTCACCGATGTGAATTCAACCCTACCATCTCAAGCGTAAGGTCTATTATCTATTAAGAAGATAGTAGTTAAGCTGCAGACAAAATTTACCAATAAAGAACCCTATGTGCCAAGTATAAGGTCAGAATTAGCTCGCCCAGACGTAAAGCCCTCAAAATGACGTTTGTCAGGATTGACGTAAGCTTAAGGGTTCCGTCGATTGGTCGAGAGGCGACGTGAACGAGTTCCACAAAGTATTTTTAGAGTTCCGCAACAGGAAAGTGTAATAGAAACTTTTTTGTTACGTCATTGTATATAAAATGGCGGCTTTTTTGGTTTAGTCGTCAGTACTTTTGTTTCAGTTTGAGTTGAAGAGTTTTTACAATAAGTTTATGTTCTGAGAAGGGTGCGGGTACACACGACCCGACCACGTGGAAGTATCACTGGCAGTTGGAAAAACTATTACACACAAAAGAGTCACTTTACGTACCTTCGGGCCAAACAAAATGTCAAGGGTCGGAGGTCACTTTAAACATTCCCAAATATACCACAAGAGCCTCGAGTTAAACCGCCATTACATAGAAGTGGGTCCCCATTAGAAGAAGTAGGTGAATTAGAAACAGTACTCAATTGCAACCTCTCTGCTCACCCCACAATTACCGCGGCACAGGTGCTCGACCTGTATTATGATGTACTGACGACAGCAGCTCAACATAAACCCATTTATATCACATCTATAAACGATTTTCAACTTTAACACTAAGTAATAAAGTCGGTATTTGTATGATACAGACACCTCTGCCCATACTCCCAACAAGTGACACTTCACCTGAATATTATACACTTTAAACCTATAATTATTGGACGATTAACCAGAAACATGTTTTATGTATGTACAGTTAGGGTGCTATTTAGAAAAATACATAAAATATGTATGACTGTATGTATCGGTGGCATGATATACGATAAATAATAATTTAGATAGATACATAATTATTTATTTGTATCGTTTGTGCCTCATTACCTGTGACAATAGGAAATGTCTATTTTTTCAATGTAGATGAAAAAATCATTGGAACATTTATTTATTTCTTTGATCAACAATATATTAAAGTATGAAAAATAGTATTGTTTTCATCTTATTGAACTGAAATCTAGGGTAACAATATCAAGGATTAATGAAACATACTTTAGTTTTTTAATTAAGAAGGATGTAGGTAATTAAATGTATTCATTGGATCACAAAATAAAGTCTACCATATTTTGTTTTTCTTGATACATTTAATCCCCAATCAAATCACTTATTGCTGAATACAATGGGGACTTTACATTGTATAAATCTAAGTCTGATATTAGACAGATAGTACTTAAAAAAGTTCATATATCTTCGTGTAATTACTATAACAAACACACATTAATATTGCATTCGTTATCGTCATACACTTGTAGACTTGTCCGTTTGTGCCACAGGGTAGGTCCATTGTGTTATGTGTCCAAATTGCGGCCCACTGCTACCCACAATAACTACATAATACGATTTGCAGTTAACAACCCCCTTCATTTGCCATAATTGAGTAAAAACTCGTCCACTACGGCACCCTGAACCTTACTACATATTATAGGTAAATGCGAACGTTTGTCAGTGAGTTTGTGTGTATGTATGTGTACCCAACCACATCATAAATAACACATATAAAATAGTTTTATGATAAACTAAAACTAGACCCAAACAAACTTAAAAAAACCGTTTAATAATAAACACGGCTGCAGGGATTCGAGATGTCGGGCTGGAGCACGGGCAGCTCGCGGTCCGACCGGAACAAAGAGACATCAGACCACCACGGATGGGGCCCAATAAGGCTGATGCTGATATGGAGTCGCAGAGAACGTAAAAGATTAAAGTAGGAAGCAGGTGGTTTTTAGTCGGTAAGAGTCTGACACTCCCTCCCGCCTCACCCGGGCGGGAGAAGTCATTCGATAATTTTCCACCCTTAAAAATGAAAAGGATCGGGATGTTTGAAACACTGGTAGATTATGGTCAAGCTAGAATAACACATAGTGTACTTTTATCCCACGGGACGCAAGAGAAACCGCGGGAACAGGCTAGTTTGCCATAATTGAGTAAAAACTCCTGACTATAACAACTATGGCAACTGTGGCAACTGTGGCTGGTTTCCTACAACACGGCAATTCAATAATGTCAGTGAGACAGTGGGAGGGAAGGCAGCCATCTTGGACTCGAAGACTGATGGATGGCTGGCATGATTGATTGTGTCGGATTAATCGATTTTAAATAAAATCTCTATTGACTGTGGATTTTAATTGAGAAGTAAAATTTGGGTCTAGTTCTAATTGTTAAGTATTAAAAATTTTACACTAATTAATAATTATTTTAGGTAGGTAAGTATTCTAATTTTCAATCAGCCGATATGAAAATCATGCCCTATATTCAGCAGTTTGAAAATATTCAATTAAAACCGTTTAGTAATGATCAGACTACTGCACAGTCATTAACCGATAATAAACATGATAGCCGAGTCTTCGAGACGAGAGAGAGGTCTCGGCTAAAAAACAACAACAACACACACACACACACACACACACACAAACACACACACACACACACACACACACACACACACACAGACACACTTCACATGAAAAAAAAAATAACATTGATGAACAGCATACAGAAGCGACAACTTTAGATCCAGACTGCAATAATAAGATTCTGACGAATCCAATAACAAGATACGAACTGAAGCACAAAGTGAAGATATGCAATTAGTATAGTTGCTAGTGCGGGTATGCAAGTTCGAAACTGGAGGCAGTCAATCTAGACAAGTTTGTAGGAATAGCGAGTTATTGTGAGACTCCTACGATAGGATATTAATACTCAAGATATACTGAAGGAATAGGTTTCTTGGAATATTTGAATATGTTAATATTATATAGTTAGTTGAAGCTATCAACTAAGTTTATACATAGAAGTTCGGAGATGAAGCGGATACTACCTGGAAATTAACACTTGAAAATAAATAATGTACAAAAGTGGTTCTCATGGCGTAGTAAATAAGTCGCAAAATACTTTAATTCGTACATACATCCTTATACAATTTTCTATTGAATAAAATCCATGTCTTAAGGTGTCTGAACTAAAAGCAATTAACGCAAATTACTAAATGGTCTTAATGTCATTTTTGCCAACGGACCTATTAATTATTGAGATGTAAAGTTTCAGGGTACAATTTGTGAATGTTTATTTGCATCACAGACAGCAAACTACTGAACACAACAATATGTAAATGAATATAGTTCATTTGTGTCCCTATCGCCATAAAAGGCTTTACTTTTGCGGTCACAAAGCCAATTCCACATGCTTTACATTCCCAATATTTAGTCCGGTCCCGGGGTCCGGGACGTAATCCCGGGACAATGGTCCGGGAATTATTGAGACGCATATCATTGCGCTACCTGCCCGTTATTGGGTAGGCAGAGTATGTTTGCTCTTTTGTTAGTTTTATGTATTAAGTACACATAGATAGTCAGCTGGACGGTGAATATCGTGGACTGTATTGTTTTAGGAAGCGTTTATGATCGTAGTAGTTCGTGTTTAAATTATTATATCTTAATCCAGAGGTTGGGTATTTTCGTATTCAATAGAAATAGATTATAATAATATTGTACAGAGAAAATTTGTGAATCGGTATTGTGATATATAGACAGACGTAGAAAGAAGTATTTAAGATATTATAAAAAAAAATATTCTCAAACTACATAATATTTATAATTCATAGATACATAGCAAGAAACAAAGACTCCCACACCAGTTAAAGGTTAACCCGAGTGGGCACAGTACAGCTGATACTTTTATAACAGAGATAACACTTTCATCAACGATTAATTTAACTGTACGTACATAGTCCTACTCCCACTAATATTGTAAATGCGAAAGTTTGTGAATGTGTATGTGTGTGTATGTGTGTGTATTTGTTACTCTTTCCGCAAAACGGCTGAAGAAATCGCGAAGAACTTAGGAAAAGAGATTATGGTAACACAGGCGAAGCCAGACCAGCTGCTAGTATGTTTCATAATTTAAAACAATTTGTAATTGTAATATAACAAAAGAAAACTTAAGAAGCGATTGTAATAAAGGATTTATGACATTATTCTTGATATTCCTTCAAGGGGTAAATAGAGACAGGTGAAATTATTATAGTTTCTACAATCATACTTCAATAATGTGTGGAAGAGTCATGCTTCGGCACGAATGGGCCGGCTTGACTGGAGTTATACCACGGCCGAGCAGGAAACCGACGTGAAACAACGGTTGTATTGTGTTTCGATACCTAAATCTCTAATTCTCATAAGGCTGGCAACCGGCAACGATCTTGTTACTTATCTATAATGTTGCGGGTGTCAATGGGCGGCACCAATTGATTACCATCCTTAAATTATATGAAAAAAATTTCACGTTTCACGTAAACGTCAATTTAGAGAATACCTATATCCAATAGCTAGCTACCTATATCAAGCCAATAACCACGTTTATCTTATAGTCTATAGATAAGGAGTTGGTATTCAGCTCGCAGCCACAATCGGTTAGTGATGTAACAGCACTTACATAGCTAACGGGCTCGACTTAGATATTTATGATTTCGATAGTTCGAACACAAATTGTGGATTAACTTTGTTGCATTATTTCATCGTTTAATTGCTACATTATCTAAACTTGTGAACAGTGGTAGAGTACAATCACTCTCCAGCCCCGTTTGTATTAAAAGTTTCGTGGGACATATTAAGTTAATTATTATGTTTTCGGCTTACTCACGTAACTCCTTGACGAGGAACTCGACTAGTTTCAGTAGTACTGAATTTTAAAACGATGTCAATTGTATACTTATTAAATATTTCCTTGTTTTATTTACCTATTTATTGTTTATGATAATGACAAGAAAAAGAGTGACAACCCCAAAAACCCCTTCATGATATAATGTTTAACTTTGAAAATTAAACCGCACCTACAGACCAACTACACAATGTGTTTAAAACGCGCCACATTTAGACATTATCTCCGAAACTAAAACAAAACTAGAGTCCTCCATTATATCGTAATGGCGACATATTATTGTTTGAGCCGTAAATATGCGACAGTTATCAACTACCTGTGAGTTAGTTAGCCTCCCCGGGCCACGCGCGCCGCAACTATTTGCGAGTCAACCCTCCGCGGCCCGCGCCGGCCTCTCACCACAATATTCCGAATTACGGCCACAAGGCCCCGAGTACCGAAGCTACCACTTTTTGCTCCACACTATTATTGCTCCCGTATTGTGGTCGGATCTGACCCAAACACTTTTTATGATAATTTTTGGGTTGAAATTGTGTTCGCGATGGTTCTTGTTCTTACGCATGAAACTACCGCGCGATGTCGCCCCGACCTGAATAAGCTGGTTTTGTGTAAAGTTTTGATAACACAGAATTGGATTACACAGAATTTTGTTCTTTATTCTCGATTTCTAGCGACGAGTAAGATCTTAGCTAGTATTGAGATAAAGATCGTCGACAAAAATTTAAGTAAATAACTAAATTACACTCTAAGAGACTCAAATTACGAGTAATTCTGTCTCTATTTGTAAATCTGTATTTAGTAAAATATTCTCCTCCCGCCCGCTGTCTGATGTGACCAAACAACTTAGTATTCGGGTCTCGGCCAGTAACTTTTGTCGAGTAAATGGTTTGCGAATAAAAATAAGGTCTTCTTAAATCTAGCCAAACGTTTAGAGCTGAATACTTGAACGAGACTTATTTCCCAACCAGCCACTTACATTAAATCCAGACTTGGAATAAAAAGTCAGGCGATATCTTTATTTATTGCACAAATCGTATTTTTATGGACATTCGGAGATAGATAGTTGTACTCGGCGGGGATTTATTGAGAGGTTACCTAATCAAGCTGTATGTCAGAAATGATTACATGTCGAGACACATAGTCAGCAAGATACAAAGATTTGGACAAAAATAATAAAATTATATTTCGGCAATTTATGTAGCACACAGTTTAGTTGACATTCTTCTTGATATTCTACTATAGGTATACACTTAAATATATACCTACACATATATATATATATATACCTAATGGTTTGTTTAGGTAAATAAATAGATATAGTAGTAAACGCGTACTCGTACTTAAGCACGACTTTATGTATAAAAGTCTAGTAGTGAGTTCAATAATAAACTGCTCACAATCAAATACAGTGGCAGCAAGTAATTGAAGCGGTCGTCAGCAGAGCTCGCAGAAAGTAACAAATAAAATGAAATGCTACACAAACTTGTGATTTTTGTGAATTTACATTTAAATTGGAATCTCCGAGTGTGAGTGTCAAGGGCGCTTCGTAATCACGTCTTTACAAATCGGAGCTCAGCGCCAGGGGTACTCAACTCAAGCGTAAGAAAATAATATACCATTGTAAGCTTTATAAGATAATTTACGGACACTTGAAACAGGACATTGGTACATGAGAAGTCGATAGAGTGCATTTGTCACCATCCTTGGTTTCTCCAATGGTGTCGTAAAACCTAAGTATGGGACTACATCATTTAACAGAGACCTGGCAGCAGCTGATAAGCTTTAAACTGTCAAATACCAAGCGGTCACCGGTGACCGCAACCTATTGTTCTTTAATTGTGTCTATAAATACGGTACTCGACGAGTTAAACTGCGAAATTAAGGCCCATAGTCTCGTAGTTCAACAGTGGACTCCCGTGGCCTCCTACTTACCTGCCTTCATATTAAATAAACAAAAATACAATGTAAATTCAGATTATTGCAAAAATATCGACGTACAACAAAATATAACTTTTAATTTTAACATCAAAGTCTTGATTCCTTTGAATAAGGTTTCCTTAACGTTTGCTTTGGTTGCACAAAGCGTGGTACACAATAGCGGGGGCCGCACATTGAGAACCACTGCCTTACAATAGAAAACTCCTCGAAGGGCGAATGTCATGAGAATCGAGTCATTCTATACATTGCTTTTATTGAGAACTGGCTTCTGCCCGCGGTGTCGCTCGCACTCTTTTAAGGTATTGGGGGCAAATAAAAAAAAAGATATTTCTGTTACTTACAAAAATAGTCCAATACCAAGGTTTAGCTTGTTACCTTAAAAATTGCGAAAAGATCAAATACAAACTTTCACCCTCTATTTTAGGGAAATGGAGGAATTAGAAAGAGATAAAAAGTAGCCTATGTTACTATTCATTCTTTCAACTATCACCACTTAAAAATCACGTCATTTCGTCGCTCCGTTTTGCCTAAAGACGAAAAAATAAACAATAAACAGACACATTTGCAATATGAGTAAGTATATGGATAGGCAAGTAAATGAGATTACATGAATGCCATACCCACGTACCTACCTACGTATCTATTATTATTGGATTCCCTTACAAATGTCACATAACTGTACTGGTATCGTATCCGTATTCAAGGAGATATATCGAATTAAATATAAGTAATAACCTTCCCGAAAATATCCGGATTATAATAATGTGGAAGCCTATTGGTATGTGTATTATTAACTGAATGTTAGAAAAATGTAAACCTGAACCTCTACCTTTTTCAAAGTCGGTATAAAATGGGTTTACAGTAAGGTTTCTGTTTATACGTTTCCCACAATGTTTGACATAGGAGATCTAAACGACTACAGTAACACAGAAAGACTAGACTAAGAACCACCAAGAAGGTACTATTTTACAAGATCTTCAGTCTAATGTGAGTACCTAGGTTAAGTACTATGCCTAAGTTCCTCATTACTCCATAATAAAAAAGAAATAAAATAATAATTAAACTATTATTTGACAACCTCGTTGGCCGAGTGCTCAGAAGTTCGACTGCTGGTCAAGGGGTTTCGGGTTCTATTTCCGGCTCGGGCAATGTTTTACTGTTTTTTTTTAATTCTCAGTAGTAACACGGAAACTGCAATTGTGCCCGGTATATGGAAATGGGCTCTCCCCCTATTACATGGGACTTATACATAAATAGTGAAAAGTGGGTGTTACATTGCATAGTGGCAGTAAGTGCTGTAAGGCGTACTAGCGTGATGTTATGTTATGTAACTAAATAAATAATTATTTATTATTGTTTAGTACCAAACGTTTGAATGTGTAGCCAGTAGCTACGAAGTGTACATAAAATATTGTAGTAACGTTTGTTGCTTGAGACATTACAGTAATTCAGTAATTCAGCAACAGCAGTTAGCTTTCAGCGGCAGCCTGCTCAGTGAGCGGAAACTTTGAGACGAAGATGAATCACCCTGTTTGTGAAGTCGTACTCAGTACCACTCCACTGGAAGTACTCGCTGTTAAATTATAATACTCGTACTTTTGTGAATTATTTGCTAATAATAACTTAATGTCTAACTAATTAACCATACAGGAATATTGTATTTCCAACTGACTGCCTCATTGGCCAAGTGATCTCAAGTGCGACTGCCGGGCAAGGGGTCTCGGGTTCGATTCCCGGGTCGGGCAAAGTATTATTGGGTTTTAAAAAAAATCTCAGTAGTAGCACGGAGTCTGGAATTGTGCCCGGTATATGGCAATAGGCTCACCCCCTATTACATGGGACTCACAACATAAATAGTGAAAAGTGGGTGTTACATTGTACAGTGGCATAATGTGCACCTCTGCCTACACCTTCGGGGATAAAAGGCGTGATGTTATGTGTGTGTGTAATACGATATTATACTAGTTATATAATAAGTTTTTTTTTATGGTATAAGCTGGTAAACCAGCAGACGGTTCACCTGATGGTAAGCAATCGGCGTCACCCATGGACACAGACCTGGAACACCAGAGACGTTACAAGTGCGTTATTAACCTTTTGGGGATTTTCTAATTGAGGATTATTGAGGATTCGGGGAGATTGGGTAATTGGGCCTCCGGTAACCTCACTCACACGACGACACGGTAACAACGCAAGCGTTGCTTCACGTCAGTTTTCTGCTCAGCCGTGGTATCACTCCGGTTGAGTCGGCCCATTCGTGCTGAAGTATGGCTCTCCCACACTTAGTACAAACGTAACGTAACGTAACAAATTTTCATATCTCTCGGAAACTATCCGAGAGATATGAAAATTTGTAATAAGAGATTTTGGTTTGAGTCCTGGATGGGTTAAAGGGTTGTGGCTTTCGATTTCGAATCTAGGCAAAGAGATGAAAAAATGGCGTAGCATATTCATCTCTGTCTCCCCCTTTAGGGAGTAAAAGACGTGATTTTTAATACTCTTTTGAAACACACCATCTTGATGGAAGTAGATATTGGTAATTATTATTGTAAAATTTAAAAAAAATGGCTTTTGGCTTTCACCAGTCCACATCGGATACCATTTCAAAATATCCGAAAAATGTAGCACAACTCTCAGACACTGTTATCATTATCAAGATCCTCCCGCCAGATCCCAAGCACTAGATAACATCTAACGAATGTCTTAGTGCTCAAATATCGGTGTCTAGTTATCTAGGCAGTAGGCAGTTATATAGTAAAAGTCGTAGCTTTTAGCTAAATTACGTGAATGTAGTGACATGATGAAGCTGAGATAAAATAATAGGCGGCTGCGAGCGGTCGCGGGGACCAGACGGGATGTCGCGCCGGAACTATATATTATAATTATTATATATCTCGGGTAATAGACACATGTATGCGCTATTACTAATTGTTGTCAGCGATTATTTATTATTACCTATTTTCTCAAATATGGTCTCGGATTCGATTCGTGGGTCGGGCAAAGTACCTACTATTGGGTTTTAAAAAAAATCTCAGTAGTAGTACGGCGTCTAGAGTTGTACTGGGTATAATACGGCAATAGGCTCACCCCCTATTACATGGGACTCATAACATAAATAGAGAAAAAAGAGTACATTGCAGTAGCATAAGTGCCGTAATATGCACCTCTGCCGACCCCTTAAGGGATAAAAGGCGTGATATTATGTTATATACTTTCTTAGGACCGATTTTTCAGAAGCCAGATAAATTTTTGAATTTTGAATTTTTGAATATTGGACAATTCTTCCATACTAAAAACTGTCAAATGTTTTATTCTATAGTTAAGAATTGACTGGTGATTGATAAATCGGCCCTTAGAATGATTTTGCTATGAAATGTTAGTATCTATGTGTAAGTGACGTCACGTTTTTGAAGACACAATAGTTTCTTAGCAATAAAACCTCAACATAAATATTATTGTTTCAATTTGACGTAACATTGTCTCGTTTCAAACATGAGGAAAAACTTTTTGGATTAAAAAACATTTCACATTTATTGATTGAAAGATGAAATTTACAGGTAATTGGGCCCCCGGTGACCTCACTCACACGACGAAACACAACGCAAGCGTTGCTTCACGACGGTTTTCTATGAAGCCGTGGTATCACTCCGGTCGAGTCGGCCCATTCGTGCTGAAGCATGGGTCTTCCACACTTGAATATCTCCTTTTCCTTATTTATACCTATATACGTATACATATATGCAATCTATATAGTCCTTGAATCTTTATGATCAGGTCCAAAAATGTCTACGTAATCTAGTAGCAATCAATCAACACCAATCTGCTGCTGATCCATACCTACCTAAGTAAGTGCTGTCTAGTCTACAGCTAAATCCAATCTATCAACATAATACTGACTTATCCTAGAAGTCGACTCACATCACTAAACATATTCAGTGCCCCGACCTCGCCTACACTTCAACACTAAATCGAATCTAGTTCCCACTATTACAAACGACAGCAGGTCAACCCGTTTCCATTGGACTTTCGACTTTATCACAAAATCATAAAGTTGAAAATCTAATAAAGACATTCGTTAGACAAGGGTAGGTTGAGCTACTGATCTCTGTATCTAGCTTTATCTAATGTTTTTCGACACTCCGTGACCTTAACAACGTTAGGTTCAACAAAATTTTATAGAGAAGGTACTGGCGAGAAACTATGCAAAACCAGTATAAACTGACCGTCGAATGGTCAGGAAGGTCATACAAATCGAGAGCAGGATAAACTGGTTAAGTATAGCTCGATGTGTATCGAGGGTCTTGTAATGGAATGAAACGTATACAGCGTAATGTGATTGGGCCCTTACTGAGCCCCAAACAGCTGAGATGTAGCCGACCAACGTAATATTTGACCGAGTGCTTATGTACGTAGCTCTGTGGATTAGAGAAATGGAGAATTTAAGTAGGATTTCCTTCGTTTAGATAATTTTGTTTTCATAGAATACCCGCGCTAGTACTTCTGTTTGGCCATTATTCCGAAAGGGGTGCCTATGTGGATATGTATTTGCAATCACTTTGGTTAGAAATGAATCGTTCCTACTTTTTACACTGGGCCGGCGCGCACAATATCCCGTCGGTTCACGATTGGAAGATAAAATAAATTCATGAATTCGTAAAATTACTTGATATTTCAGAGATGCACCTTTAACTGAAATCGATAATATGTAATCAAAACTGTAATTCGCAAAGCTATAAGTATTCACGCAGAGTCTCCAATCAAATATTTCAATCGACTCGTAGACTCGTACCGACAACTTCGCAATAAAAATGATAACCAGCCCTTTGAATATCCTCGCACACACATTAGCTCACAACTTGCGACTGCAGCTGCATCACAACGAATGCATGTAACTGGTCGCTTGGTACGCGCGCCACGTGCACACCCCCACTACTCGAGCACCACTCCGACATGTATATAAAGCGCGCGCCGCAAAATTACCGACAGTAATAGAAATGTGCGCTTGTAATGAAATCAGCCTTTTAACTCTCTATTATATTTTACTAGCTTCTGTCAGCGACTTTGCTCGCGTTCCTGGGATAAAAGTTACCTACCTCATGTGTTGTTCTAGATTTAATACTTATCATCTCTGTACCAAACCTTAAAATCCGTCCAGGAGTTCTTACGTGAAAGATTAACAAACTTAACCATACATCCTGATAAATTTTCTTAATTTTATTAGTAGGATAAGGTAATGGGATGTGGCAAGTGGTAATGGCGCAGAATGCATTGTTTTAATAACGCTTTGGACCTATTACATGGCTTTACTATCTCGTTGGTTGTGGAAGCAACTGTCGAATACGACTTTTTGGATCAAATTCTTACAAGTCTTACGCCCTTTTCAATATCAAAATTCTTATAAGATGTTCGGCAAAATTTCGACAAATAAATAAGTCATCAATTAATTATTATGTTTCAGCTTACATACGTAATTGTTTGACGAAGAACTCTATGTCGCGCTGCTACTAACAGTCGGGTCGCGAAATGCTGCTCATGAATATGAGCCTCTAGCATGGCTTGAAACTAGCCGAGTTCCTCGTCAAACAATGACGTGAGTAAGCCGAAAACATAATAATTAATTTAGTATGCCTCACAAAAGTTTTAATATAAACAAAGTAAATCATAATATGAAAAATGAGTATTTAACCACCTTCGGGAACAATCACAGACGTTCTAAGTTTCAATCACGATCTGTAACAAAGCTTACACTACCGCTGTAAGAGGCCGGATAGTGTATTTATCGTCAGTTTCCGAACGATCATGTTGTGGAGGGCTCGACGGCCGACGGTCGACGGTCGACGGTCGAGCAGCTATAAACCGTAACCGGAACCGTCTCACCTTTACACACAATAGCTTGTAACCTTCCGCGGGACGTGTTTGCCATCCGTTATGTTACAACCGCGCCGTGGCTAGGCGGCCCACACACCTACAATATTGCAAACAAGGTGTAAGACAGAAATATGAGAATGTGACATCATTTTGTCATCTTCAAAATAATAACTTCCTCGTTGGCCGAGTGATCGCAAGTGCGACAGCCAGGCAAGGGGTCTAGGGTTCGATTCCCGGGTCGGGCAAAGTAATACTAGGTTTTTTAAAAAATTTCATAAGAAGTATGGATTCTGGAATTGTGCCCGGTATATGGCAATAGGCTCACCCCCTATATCATGAGACTCATAACATAAATGGTGAAAAGTGAGTGTTACATTGTACAGTGGCATAATGTTGGCTCTTCGGGGTTAATAGGCGTGATGTTATGTTAAATATAATAATCCGGTCTATAGAATGTTTTATGGAATTAGACGGTAAGTGATAAAAGATGCTCTTGAGTTACAAGTGCGTTGTCGACTTTTTAAGAAGGTGCGCTGTGTCCTTGAGGTATTTAACTCGTTGAGTACCGTCATTATAGACACAATTAAAGAACAATAGGTCGCGGTCACCGGTAACCGCTTGGTGTTTGACAGTTTAAGGTCGTATCAGTTTGGATTTTGGAAATACGACCGGCGACTGTTCATTCCATAATCTTACTGTGCAAGACAGAAAATGCTGAGAAACGAAATATAATAATTGATCGTCTATAAACCGCCTTACACACAAACGCACGTGTCCATTATATTTAGACGTTTTGTGAGACCATCAACATCTGTCAGCGTCCCAGTGGCTCACTGCGAGGTCGCTATTGACAAATCATTTATTTACTGAATCTATGGAATTCAATGGCTCTTCTCAGGAGTGAGGGATCATTTCAAAGGAATCTAAAGGTCACGCCGAGGTATTTCAGATTGAAAGATTCTCTACGAAATATCTTCAGTTATGCTGTCTTAATAATAACTTGTAGCTTTGTCAGTTGTTGAATAGTAGTAGGCTAAGATCTATAATACTATTATACGTTTTTGAATTGGGGAGAATGGGGAAGGGGAGGGTAATTGGGCCTCCGTTAACCTCACTCCCACGACGAAATACAACGCAAGCGTTGCTTCACGTCGGTTTTCTGTGAGGCCGTGGTATCACTCCGGTCGAGCCGGCCCATTTGTGCCGAAGCATGGCTCTCCCACACTTAGTTTGTAAAAAATTGATCTTTTTGATAATTGAGTATTTTAGAAAATTATTGTATTTGAATAAAGCCGTTCAGAAAATGAGATAGCAGATTAGATTACTATTTTCATCATCGTTCTTCTCGACTAAGGTGTTTTTTTTAGGATAAGCTGCTAAACGAGCAGACGGATTACCTGATGGTAAGCAATCGGCGTCGCCCATGGACACCTGGAACACTAGGGGCGTTACAAGTGCGTTACCGGTCTTTTGGGGATTAGGACATGATCAGGCAGCAGCTCTTTCTGATAAACCTGATTCTTCCCAACTGCCGCCTGCCGAGAGCTGCTGTTTTGTAGAGGCCGATAGTCCAGCAGTAGTCTGTCACTGGCTTATAATGACTAAGGAAAAGGAAGCCGCAGAATAATTCACGAAACAGACTGACAAGGCAATTAATACAGGTTGTGTTATGAAACACTCCGCCGCCGTACAGCCGCGCTCCGACCTGCCTAATTGTGGATATTTTTTATTCATGAAACACTTTTACGGGTTGAATGTACACACGGCGACCTGTCAAGCTATGAAAAACCAGTATAAACTGACCGCTAAATGTGCGGAAAGATCATATAAAGTGAGACCAGGATATACTGGTTTTGTATAGCTTGATGGCATGTGTACAGTCATCATTCGAAATTGAATGACATTAAATACGTAATGAGTTCCCTTTGCCGGCCATTTATAATTAAATCGCCTCCATGTTCGGCTCGTGTATTAACGTCTATAATGACGCGTAAATTATTCGCACTCGATCACAAGCAATTATGTACGGGAATGTATGTGTGTGTGTGTGTGTATAATTGAGGCGAATATGTGTGTGTGTGAGTGTTGTGTGTGTCAATACGATCAGAGGCTTGTGTATCGCGGATGACTTACTGTGAATGACATTAGATGCTTCTATACGAATGTTCAATACCAATGGATTTCAAAGAATTATTGGTAGGACTGTATTGAAACACAGAAAATTAATTGATTGCGGCTTTTGCTAAGCAATAGTTGCTTGCCATGTTTATCTTCGCGTAGAAGTCTAGGTCTAAAATAAAATAACAAAGTTCCTTTTTCTACTAAACATTACTGACTAGTACGTACAAACATTAATTTAAAATAATTTTACAAAATGTGAGATATATATTTTTGAAAAACGTTCTTAATCTAGTTTGGTCATAAAATCTCGGGACTCGAATCTGGGATCGTTTCTCAAGGTTTATAGCGTTATAAAGTTGTAGAACTTACCTAGGTATGTATAGACAGCAGCAGGGCAACCTTACCTTGTCTTTTTCATTGGACTTTCGACTTTATGTAAGAATAATAAACTTGCAAATGTAATAAAGAAAATTGATTGAAAGGTATAGATTGACTTGCTGGGCACTGTACATAGATATCTCCCTAGGAGTCTGCCTGTCTTTCTGAATACAATCACAAACAAAATTTTCAAAGTGGGCAGGTCTCATTGAACATGTTCGTTAAAGCTACGACTATTGGGAATCAACGAAGGAGAAGATTTGTCCTCTTCTTTGTTATTGCTTCAACTGTTACAATTTCCTTCATCAATGTTAACTTTTTTGTTACGCTTGTTATACTTTGTTGTTGTTTGATATCATTGATCGACTGGGTACAATTCCGGTTCCAAAATAAGCTACGAATTCGATTCTAGGATCAGGCAAAATACACATGTATAATTATAGTTTTTGATATAATCTGTAAATAGATTTAGCCAGATGTAAAGCAATATTTTCGCGTCCTATTTTATTGGACCTACTATGAAATTAAGTACTGTCTAAACTGGTGCCTCAGCTTATCCCTATGATCGCTACAAGACGTAATCTTATAATACAATACAACTAAAATTGTACTCAACAATTTCATCTCTAAGTCAACATGCCAGAAACATCAGTCTATAAGAAGTGTTTACGTATCGTATTGATATTTTTGTAGCCGAGTGTACCTATGTATGTATATACACTGCGTCGTTTCATCTTTCACTTATTTGTTGGAGCTCGCCGGTCGACGGTCGACGGTCGACGCTTGGTGCTCGACCGTCGACGTGTAATCTCATTTGAGAGGCGATCCGAGATGCTCTGCGACGTGGATGTGGGTCAGGGGCTGGGGCCAGACATCTGATCCCTTTGCCTTCGTTAATAGAACCCCGTCAGCAATCAATGAGCCAACTTAATACTAGACTTGGAGTTATGACATAACCTGATCGTAGTGATCATAGTGGGTGCTGAGTTCATTATGTCATTTGAGCTAGATTCAATGGAAATGAAATAGAAAAGTCTATACTTTTGTCAGTCATTTTGTAACGACAAAAGATGAAAATGAAGAATTATACTAGATCAGGAGTGTGAGAGTAGTTTCATAAGCCATCATTAGGCGAATACTTATCACATTTAATAGTATTGATGAACATCTTGCCATAGGGAACTATAGAAACTCTTGCAAAGTGCGATACACGAAATTGAGTAGGATTATCTCAATTTCATATTAACAATACCATTCACAAAAGGCATTATAATAAGTACGGTACTCATAATTATAATAAAAAATGATCATCAAAATATAAGCCAAAACATTGTCAATACAAAACCGTCCTTATACCTTTGAAATTGGAATATTTTAATGAGGAACAAATCGTGGCGTATTGTCAAGTAAGGCATAATGCCAGTGGACCGCAAACAAACAAACAAACAATCAAACATGTTCCCTTGCAGTGTAGGGCTGACATTGAGGGCCTCTCGATATGTCGTACACTGGCGGACGATAAAAACGGGACAGGAGGGTAAATATAATCTAAATTGTCATTCGCTGACAAATGTTTTGGTGTATTTTTTATGATATAGGACAATGTCAATGGGTTTTTAGATGGAGTAAACAATAATAAGTGTAGGTTATGTTGGTATAGTTTATTTAGGTAAAAAAAATATTTCCACTAGTTTCTAAGTTGTCCCCAATCGAGTCTTTTATCGTGAAGTTGATATAAATGCGGATTTGGTTCTGCAATCTACATCCAAATTAAGTTACGAAATCTGAAATTATTATTAATATAACAAATAAATTGGAAACTAGTTATCCGTATATTAGCTAGACATAAGATATTCAACATATGTGCCTAATAATCTAAGTTACCTCAACTAACAATAATAATCAAAATTGCACGAGCATGCGACCGCCACGACCGACACGACCGACACGACACGACGCGCCGTGTATTTCCAAGTGCGCCGCACAAGCCATTGTCTGTCGCACGGTATTACGTTAACCTATTCACGAGATATTCTATCCGACAGCACACTGCTACCCACTGAGATAATTCCACTGACACGTATGCAATGGTGATGGGCAGAAGTTCCAGCGACGAGAAATGTTCTCGTGATAATTATGGTCTAGGTAAATAAGCTGGACAGGTAGGTTTGTATCAGATAACTATACAGGCGCCAGTACTCTAAACAACTTCAGCGCGTATTAGACAGTTAAATTGATTGAGTTTCTAGCAACGCATTTGTAACTCCTGTTGTAACGGGTGTCCATGGGTGGCGCTGGTTGGTTACAATCAATGACCCGTCTGCTCGTTTGGCCCGTATGCCCATGAGTTTCCATACAACTGTGGGCACCACATGGTTGTCGCTTAATACAAAATAAATATTAATTAAACACACAATGTGGGCTTTCTGTATATCCGTGTGTATGCCATATCCACACGCTGTCACATTCATGCCGGGGACCTCTGCTTACGTCATTGTGAATTATTATCTGTAGCATTTAAACTAAATACAGTCGCACAAGAGCACACTAGCGCCACCGTGCTTAATATCAACTCGCCACCGTAGCTAGTGCACCTAGCGTGCAATATTAAGGAAACCATAGGTACTATAATATTTGATGTTAGAGGGAATGATAGCATCAGTATGCTAACATGTTTAATTTCCTGAACGACAAGTTATATATTGTAGGTGTATCAATTTTTCGCCTTATGCACTAACCTACAGGTTAAAAGCGACTGCGAAAATGAGACTAGATGCGCTGTGATTTGTAAATGTATTTAAAAAGCCATACCATATATTGTATAATACAGGAACTTATTGCAAGAAGTATAGCTCATCATAATTACTTATACAGTATTTTTATGTACTATGCAGGCAAACTATTGGACAAATCATTAGATGGTAGTAATGATTAGCGCCTAACACGACCATCCACAACACCGCAGCATTACGAGTTCGTTGCCAGCCTTTCATGAGGGACCAAACCATCGATAATGTTTTATTTAGGTTCTAAAGTAAAATTACCTCATCTAAGATTTGCACAAAGTGTGTAAATATTACTGTCCTGACGTGTACTACTCACTGGTCAATGATTTGTCAGCTACACGGTACACGCGCGTGTTAGAATTTTATCTCTTAGTGAAATAAAAAAAAATATAAAACTAAGGGCGTTTATTGGTATTCAACTTCTATGCATCTGATAAGTTGTCCATGTGTAGGTATATGTACACCATACACATACATACCCTACTCATGGACCCAAAATACTTACCGTAGAATCAATCAATACTAAATTTAATTTAGAATTATTCCATTTGCGAAATGTACCAATGGATTAAATCGAATCCATATGTTATTGTAATTATGAGAAAAGGAATAAAGTTGTAAATAGGGACTTAAATTTAAAATACGAAACTTCATTTCATAATAGTTTATTCTAACCGTTATTTCAATTTAAATAAACACCTCATTATTACAGCAAAACAAATATAATATATAAACACTTAATTTTTACACATTTTTAATAGTGAACACCAAAACATTTAAACATACAACATATTACATTTTTTTAAAATTAAAACATAATATAATATTATTACTTAACTTGATTATAAGGCTCGGAGCTCCGTTCAGGTCGGCGGCGGTACATAGAATGAAACCCCACCCGACCGACACATGTCTTTTATACTAGTGGGTAGACTAGTCAATCACTTACCTACATGATTTTTTTTTAAAAGAGAGTATTTTAAATTGTTATGATTTACTAATAATGTTATTAAATTACAACGTAATTAATTCTAATATTTAAACATAAATAAGCCCAAAAAGTATCTACATTATTCATTACCTAAATTGATGCAAAAGTAGTAGTTTACAAAAATTACAATAATCGTACAGTAGGTAGGTATTTACAAAATGATTAAGTACTTAAAATTATTATGAGGTAATTACACACGAATGGTTATTTCTTTAGTATATTTTGATAAAATACTTGAATAATCTATCACGGCCAGACTGACCAGTACTTCGTTCTCGAAGTACCCTTAATTATTTTTAGTTCCTTTATTATTATTTTTTTACATACTTTTTTTTTTTTTTTTTTTTTTTTTTTCACCTGCTGCATTAATTCACAATTAACCAGCAGTATTACTTTTTGATCTATGGCCTTGGCATACAAGCACCTATCACTCGCTGCACAGTGAATTTCAGTGAAGTATCAGGGCAAAGATCGACCAGCGATTTTATTTTGTATTTTTTGTGTGACTCCTGACCGTTATGTATTAACCCTATCACCCGCCGCTATATGATATTCAGGTTAATATCCGGCCAGAAGCCGACCAGCGGTAATATGTACTGTATTTTATCATAATAGACGTAGTTACAATGTTACACAATTAATTAATTCATCGAAAAAGAAAAAAAAAAAAAAAAAAAACAATATTAAATCATCCCTATAATATAAATATGTTCTTTCAATCTGAAATTAATTTATCAATGTTTTATCATTTCTTTAATCATAACAATAACAACAATTTATATTCTAAAATAATAATCTATCACGGATCCGCTTTACACGGATTCCTCAAAACAAATATTTTGTTCCAACCATTCACCTGGCCAGGCTCTTAATTTGTCCTTAGCCACTGTAATAACCCTAATATTATTTTGACCCCGAAGCGTAAATCTGTCATTTTCTAGAGCTTCTATGATTTCGTAAGGCCCTCTATATTTTGGAGCAAGTTTGTCATGACGTCTATGGTCCTGACTAACATAAACAGTGTCACCAACGGAATAAGTCTTATTATCTCGTCTGGTATTGTCAAAACGGTGTTTAGAATTAATAGCACTTTCATTTAGTTTTTGTCGTGCTAGATCACGATCAGTGTTTACATCAATATGGGGCTGACTAGATTCATCTACAACATCATCTAAGCGAGCCTGTATGGGAGGTATGTTTCCTTCTCTACCTATTAGAAGTCTAATAGGTGAAAATCCTGTGGTTTTCTGAACAGTAGTATTAAGGGATTGTTGTACATTCCAAAGAACGTTTGGCCATTCTGCAGTGTTATTGGTTGATGTAGTCAACATATTTATTACTGTAGCTACATAACGCTCTACCTGACCATTTCCACGAGGGGTACCAGTGGCTATCATATGGTGTCGGATTTGTAACTCTCTAAACAGTGACTGAACAATATTTGAAGAAAAATTTGTCCCTCTATCTGTAATTATCAGAGACGGGGTACCAAATAATGTTAGAGTCTCTCGTAAAACAAATACTAATTCTGGTCCTCCTAAATTCTTAAGTGGTTTTAACATACAAAACTTTGTAAAACCATCGATAATTAACAAGATGTGTCTATAACCATCCGCGGACTGTCTAAAAGGCCCAGTACAATCAAGGTGAATTGTATGAAAGGGAATACTTTTTACTAAAGGGTGAAGCAACCCTTGTTTGGGCCCCGAATGACCCTTACGAGAAGTACAAATTAGGCAGTGGGAAATATACTTTTTAGTAAAAGCTGCTAAGCTGGGGAACCAAAAATGTTCTCTAAGTTTATGGAGTGTTTTATCATAACCTACGTGGCAATTTTCGTCATGATAGAGTCGCAGCATGCTCAGCCTATACCCCTTCGGGACAAATAATTTCGGTATACTGTTAGGATCAGTTTTATAATGCAGCAATTCGTTAATAATTACATATTGATTTACGTCAACGTCACCATTTCTAACTGAATTTAATAAGTTTTGAGTTTCATGATCATTCTGTTGTGCAATTTTTAACCATGATGGGTGATCAGGATTTAGGTTTTCGATAATATGGACTATAGGTCTTTCAAGTGGTGGGTTACGGCTGAGATAATCGACATGTTGTACAAATGTTCCCTTTTTGTATGAAATTTGGAACTGAAAGTCCTGCATAAAAGTCCACCATCTAGCCACACGAGGAGATAAATCCTTTTTTGTCATAGTGGACTTAATGGAATTGCAATCGGTCACTATGGTAAAGCTTATTCCTAACAAATATACTCTAAAATGTCGAAGAGCATTAAAAATAGCCAACGTTTCTAAATCGTACGAACAATATCTGGATTCAGTTGGGGTCGTTCGTTTGCTGAAATATGCCACAACTCTACATTGCTGGTTTAATTTTTGAAGTAAAATAGCTCCATAACCTATTGAACTGGCGTCCGTATGTAACTCCGTCGGCAACTTCGGGTCAAACACAGTCAAAAGCGGTTTTGATGTTAAGTGTCTTATAACGTATTCTTTAGCTTTTTCTTGCTCATCGCCCCATTCCCATTTTTGATCCTTTTTCGTTAATTTGGTAATACTGACTGTCTTTGAAGCAAATTCTGGTATAAATCTACGGAAATAGCTAGCTAGTCCCATAAATTGTCGTACCTCTTTGATAGATGTAGGTGTTGGGGAGTTGGTTAATGCGGTAATTTTACTTTGACTTGGCCTTATTCCTTCTTCCGAGACATTTCTACCCAGATACTCTATCTCTTTGACAAAAAATTTACACTTTTTCAAGTTTATAGTAAATCCTGCTGTACTAAGAGCATTTAAAGTTAGTTCCAAATATTGTAATCCCTCAGTTTCAGTTTTAAATGGAATTAACAGGTCATCTATGTATACTAATAGAAAATTTAAATGGCGGACAGCTTTACTAATAGCTTTTTGGAAGACTGACGGACCATTACAAATGCCGAAAGGCATTTTTGTAAACTCATAATGGTTATCGGGCGTGATAAAAGCGGTATATTTGATAGAGTCTTCGGAAACAGGAATTTGATAGAAGCCACTTTTCATATCAATTGATATGTAATATTTCGAATTACCCAATCTATCAAGTTGGTCCTCAATCAATGGGAGGGGGTATCTTTCTTTTTCGATAATTTTATTCAGTGCTCTAAAATCAACGCACATACGATCGGTTCCGTCTTTCTTTTTTACAAGTAAGACAGGGCTAGCATAAGGAGAATCACTTTCCCTGATTATATTTTTATTTAGAAGGTCTTTGCAAATTTCATTGACCTTTTCTCTTTCAATAGGTGCCAATCTATAAGGTCTATAATTTATAACACTATTCGTTTTCAGGCGCAGATGTAACGAACCAGTTTTGACTGTCCCAACATTGCTTTCGGAGGGTATTACAGAAGGAAATTTTGCAAACACTGTTTTTATTTTAGTCTGAAGGTCAATTTGTAAATGTTTAACTAAGTCATCCAGCAGTTCCAAATTATTGATATGTGTACAGTTAACAACGTCAGTCAATAATGGAACGGGCCTACGAACTACCCTACAACCCATGGAATCCATGATAACAGAGACGTCTGAATATTTTACAATGTTACAACCTATCAAACAATCATAATTAAATTCACTATCTTTAACCACGTTAAATTCTATTTCAATACAAATTTCGTTAAATTTTACAGGAACAGTAATTCTACCAAAAATATGCAAGATACCATTTCCAATACCAGAAAGTGTAGTGAAATAGGGGTCTATTTTACTGGCCAATCGTTTAGCTATGGAGTCTTTAATTATACTGCATGTCGCTCCAGTATCAATAAGAGCATTAAGAGTCACATCTTTGATGCTAATTTCTGTTAATTTCAGACCTTTAGTTTTTATAAAACAATTTACATCATCTTTGTTATTGCTTGTGGATGTAATATTTTTTGAATTACTGGTTCGTTGTTTAAAGAAACATACATTTTCAGTGTGCCCTAACTTTTTACAGTACGTACATTGTACAGGGGAATGAGATGGCAATAAAGCAGAATTTTTTGACTGATTATTTGAATTATAAAAACACTGAGCACGAGAGTGGCCCGTCTTATTACATATAAAACAGCGTCTATCCTCTATTTTGGTTCGTTTATGCAGCATACTAGAACTACCAGAGGCGGTTAAAGAGTCAGTTTTATCATTTTTGTGATCTAATGGTCGCTTTTTGGGAACCTTGGAATATGTTGTAAATAACGATATTAATTCGGCAGTAGTGTCGACACGACTATTGTGTGCTGCCATTTTTACCGTGGTGTCATGTATGCCTCCACATATAAGCTCTACTAATTGTATTTCTGTAAATGCAATTTTTGTTTGTTTAAGTAATCTTAGTTTCTCTCTCGCATATTCACAGTAAGAATCTGTATTTTCCGACGTCAACAATACCGCTCTAGATAATTTTTCAGACAGATTACGCTTTTCAGGGTATAAATCAATCAAGGTTGTTTTGAAAATTTGCCATGTCCTACCTTCTTCAGGATCCCACGTTTCATACCATAATAAAGCAGAACCTTTTAAGGCTTTACCTGCTTTAGCAACTGTTGTTATATCACTCCATCCCATGTCCACCGCAATAGAGTTGATGGCACGACACCAGCTATCAGCACCATTTTCGTTTTTCTCAGGGTCAAAAGGCGGCAATACAACATCATCGCCTCGACGTTTCTCAGTTAATGCTGCTTGAATTGTCTTCAGTAGATTTTCAATTACTGTAGAATCCATTATGAAATCTCGCGCACACTTTCTGAAAACATAATATGACCGATTAATCTTTGGTTCGAATCCCACTTCTGATGTTAGAATTTTATCTCTTAGTGAAATAAAAAAAAATATAAAACTAAGGGCGTTTATTGGTATTCAACTTCTATGCATCTGATAAGTTGTCCATGTGTAGGTATATGTACACCATACACATACATACCCTACTCATGGACCCAAAATACTTACCGTAGAATCAATCAATACTAAATTTAATTTAGAATTATTCCATTTGCGAAATGTACCAATGGATTAAATCGAATCCATATGTTATTGTAATTATGAGAAAAGGAATAAAGTTGTAAATAGGGACTTAAATTTAAAATACGAAACTTCATTTCATAATAGTTTATTCTAACCGTTATTTCAATTTAAATAAACACCTCATTATTACAGCAAAACAAATATAATATATAAACACTTAATTTTTACACATTTTTAATAGTGAACACCAAAACATTTAAACATACAACATATTACATTTTTTTAAAATTAAAACATAATATAATATTATTACTTAACTTGATTATAAGGCTCGGAGCTCCGTTCAGGTCGGCGGCGGTACATAGAATGAAACCCCACCCGACCGACACATGTCTTTTATACTAGTGGGTAGACTAGTCAATCACTTACCTACATGATTTTTATTTTAAAAGAGAGTATTTTAAATTGTTATGATTTACTAATAATGTTATTAAATTACAACGTAATTAATTCTAATATTTAAACATAAATAAGCCCAAAAAGTATCTACATTATTCATTACCTAAATTGATGCAAAAGTAGTAGTTTACAAAAATTACAATAATCGTACAGTAGGTAGGTATTTACAAAATGATTAAGTACTTAAAATTATTATGAGGTAATTACACACGAATGGTTATTTCTTTAGTATATTTTGATAAAATACTTGAATAATCTATCACGCGCCACGTAACGATGGAAAACCTAAAACACGTCACATCACTACAATACCTACATGAGGCAATGATATTGTGTCATATTAGTATTTTTGTATTTATTGCACTGTGAGATAATTGCCTAGTTGTTAGAATGTTAATCGAGGTCCAGGAAGGAAAATAATGACTCGGGTACAGTTCTGGGGATCGGCAAGCCACTCAACTATTGAAATCCTCCAGCGCTACCAAAACAAAGTCCTAAAGGTACTGGTTAATGCACCATGGTTCACACGAAACACGGAGGTGCACGAATATTTGCGGATTCTGACAGTCAAAAAAGAAATAAAGAGTTCATTTGTGTCTTACAAACAACGCCTTGAGCGATACATTAACCATCTAGCTTCACAGCTCATAAACTCAGACAACTGCTTATCTCGACTGAAAAGAAAGCAACTAGCGTCTATATAAACCCATTCAGAGGGCAAAAAGAAATGAAGTTGGCATGTCACAGGAAAAGAAAGCAACTCTCCAAAGTACCAATAGCACGACATCGTATCTGATTAAAGCCGTATCAGCCGATTGTAGATTTAAAAAACAACTTGCATCTTTGATCCGCATCTTTTTCCTATTCGTGCTTCGAATGAAACTGCTGAACACACCACACGACTTAACTTCCAAATGTCTCAAGTTTCCCGATAGCCATAAAGTCCCACACAATACACACATGTACTGTGTGTCGGTGTGTCGGTCAGACAATACTTCTTCACAACAACTCCATGGATGCGACGGTAACTTCGCGACTACTAGTGGACGTGCCAACTACAGGCCACAAACATCAGGGATGGCACATAACTCTGGAGAATGTTACTCTTTCCTTTTATTTGAATATAAGTCTTCATAATATGTCACTTGTCGAATAAGTCTGTTAAAACAAAATAGAACAGCACACATAGGCTTACTATATTCATTTCATGTTGCTGTGCGAAGGTTGAGCAAAAGTGCATCTATTAAAATGTAACACATACTTTTCTCTTATTAGGACATACAGTGCAACTCCAATTTATTAGGAAATGATGATGTGTAGAGCCATTTTAATGCTACCATGCATAAGATAAAATAAAAAAAAGATGTTATTGGTACATACTGTTGAATCTTTGGAGGTAGAAGAAAATTGAGATCACGTGAGCTGCGCGACGTCGCCGTGACCGCGCACGCTGCTCATGAGGAAGAACCCCTCTGTGGTTCGAAACTAGTAGAGCTTTTCTCTATAGTAGACTAAAATCACGGAATTTTAGTTAATTTAGCATGTTTCACGATAGTTATTATAAAATTGAGATCGGTATAAAAGGCATTCAGAGTGCATAACCGGCTTTTCTGTTCGAGATTCGTCAGACCTTTAATAACTACATGTGTTCTGGCAACCAGTATTTATTTTTACCTTTGTAAATTCTAGGTTTCAATAATTTTGTCACAATTATCTAATCGTTCTAATTAAATTTTCCTTAAAGTTTGCTGTTGTATTTTTCTTCTTTAAACTTAAGTTTCCACCTGTTTTCTAATAATACATTATTCTCACACTCAGTACTCACACGATATAAAATTCAATTCCAAAAACACAAATACATACACACACACTACGATAATAGTAACCACTATGCAGACATCTCCAATATAACCACACGCCAGTAGAGGACACAATAAAATAAAAGACAAAACCGAAGCGATCACATTTAAAAAGAGAACAAGACATTACTCTCAACAGTTCATACATATTTAATTGTATCGGCGCGCGGTCCGTCCGTCTACAGGCTATTTGTATCGAGTGCTATGGACTGATTTGTATCCGATTGCCATTTTTTGTGAGTTACATGAGAAATAGTGCTTTAATTTCACAGCTTTTGTCTTATAGGCAGAGGTGCAGATAGGCAAACAAACAGTTCGATAGTTCTGCTAAGAGTCTCGTGTAAAAGTAAAACTATAACTCGTGAAACAGTTTAAAATGTGAGACATAGGTATTAAAAACCGAAAATCTCAATACCAAATTGAAGAACGCAGGATTTGAACTCAAGACACTTTACTGGGCGTCGTCCTTACGACCACTCAACCAAGCTTTCTACCATGTAATACTAATAATATAGTGCACTAGTCATTATTATATCTTGGGCGACTGTATCTAGCTTGCTACCAAACTGCGTCGTCTGCTCACCTAACAATATAATTGTTTCATCGCTTGCGGTATGTAAAACCAAAACTGTTCCATTTAAACATCTGAATATTGTAAATTACAAAGATTTTGCTTCTGGTTCCTCACAATAATTGGTCTTTGATTACATAAGTACTAAATAGCCAAAGCATAAATTGTTAGCGTTGCCGATCATACGAAATAGATCAAATGTACACAAAGCACCGCTAATTAGTTGCAGCGCTACACATCGACACAACTGTCATTTACACAGTGTACATGTGTGCGTAATTTCATATAACTGTATATAAAAATATTCGTCCACCACGTTCACATTGGTATTTTCATTCTTGTGTCGGTATACGTATTTTTATAATTTAAAATGCATAGGTAAGGTTAAAACTATTTACAATCATTGATATGACCCGACATTTTCACTGTCATTATCGTAGTGCTCGTGGTCGATTGGTTAATGAGCACGCTTTTATCGTCTTTCAAGGATCAATGATGTGGGTTCTATTCCAGCTAAAAGTTAATTTTATTTTACCTTGTTATTTTTCTTATTTTTTTTTTTTGTTTTTTGTCATAAAATATAAATATCAGGCTATAAAAGAAGCAAATGAGTTGGTAAATAAAACAATACTATTTTTTATTACAATTAATTTATTTATTATACAAATATGTTGTTTTATATTCAATATTTATATCTAATAATTAATTATATACCACATGTTAAGTTTAAAGTTCTTTAAATCATAATTATTAGATATGACAATAAACCTCATAGTCGAATCGGGAAATATCATGCGGTACAGCGGTAATACGATGGCAGCAACATTTTTTATTAAGTAGGTAATAAACAAATATACAACATTCTTGTTTTGGAATTTAATAATATAATGTATTATTAAATTACAGTTTTACAGTAATAAACAAGTAAAACATGTAAAAAATTACATTGTCAACATAATATTTCTTGAAATGGGCGACTTTTTGTCGTTTGAACTTCCATTAATTATCTATTTTACGACGGTTGTTATAAGGTTCAATATTCAGTGGGCTGTATGATAGTAAAAAGAATGTGACGAATGCTATGGAACGATTTTAACTTTCATGACCTTTAGAATCAGGGAAACTTTAAATTAATTGAAGATGGGCGTAAATATAATATGTCAATCAAGTTCGAAAGCAGTTAAATAAATTTAATGAAAAATTAAAGTGAAGTGAATAAACATGTTGAATAGAAAGAAATTATGACAATTTCTAACCACAAAACAATAACATCACTTCACCGTATGTTCTAGACAGCATTTTAATATTCTTAAAAAAATTAAACATTATTTTATGTTAATTTTAATAAAGGCAGAGTTTGACAGGCTCAATAATTGATTCCGAAATCAATACAATCACTGATCCTACAAGGCAGAAGGTTGCAATTCGTATACCTTTCTCCATCTTTTCTTCACAATATTTTACGCCCATCCTTATCCGACTTGAAAGTCTTTTCGTCGCTCAATATGATTACACTGTTCGCCCAATCAAAATTAATAAAGTCCTTAGCAAATTCTTAGCGCTTTTGCTGGTGAACCACAGATAACAATATTTTCTTCTCTGGCTTCCTGCACCTTAAGCCAGAATGCAGGTGTCTCCGTACAGTTTGTATTAAAACATTCAGTGCTGTCGCTGTAGTGCGGGTTGGCAGGAACGGATCAGCCATGTGCCTGGCTACGATGTCGTAGTGCCGAGCCGATGAATTTGCCTTTGGTTTAGGCCCACGTCGACGATGTTTAACGTCATCGGTCTCCGCATATCTGTGCACCCATAACTGCATGGATCTCCTCTGTTGATACCAAACAAATAAGTATTTAAAATACCAGGAAATACTTTACAGGAATTAAAGTTACTTAAAAATAATAATAAATATAAGTAAACACAATGTTAGAATAATAATTTATAATTAAGTAGTGGCGTAAGGAATAAAAATCCCTAACCAGATATGTTTTAAAGAAACACTCCTAACAAAAACAAGTCAAGTTACAATACAATTAATAATAAATTATTAATATCTTTTATAATATTGAACTTCATAATAAGTTGCAATAATTATTTTATTCTAGTGCAAAAATTGATAGGTGTGTCGAGTTACAAAATGAAATAAATATTATTTAGAATATCAACGTAGTATCTTATTTACTCACCGATATCATTAAACGCCTTGCTATTTCAGTTATTGTTAGTTATGTTTTGCTCATGCAAAACAATGGTTTCAGCCTTTTTAAATGTTGATAGGTGTTGGAACATCTTGTAAAAATAAAAATAACTTTGCACACGAATATAAGTAGTGTAGCAATAAACTATGAAATCCTCATAAATTGACAACTAAGAACGCAATTATTTTGTAAGTCGGGTGATTTGAAAAACATGTTTTAAATAGTCGGTAGTTACTTCATAAGCGTGTAAAATAAAATGACTCGAGATTTCTATGGTCGCCACAAACATTGCAAATATACTCAGGTATCGAACCATTAAGAAATCACAGTTAATTACTTTTTTACTGTTTTTATCTTATTTAAGTTGGTTGAAATGCATGAAGCAAATGAGATTATTTTAAATAATAAATAACTAGAACTAAAATATAAATAAAAGATATTATAGGTATAAATAAATCTAAAGTATTTACTATTAAAATTAACATAAGATTTAGAACAATAGGAAAGGAAAAAAAAGAAAAGATTTAATTGTTTCTAATTTCAAATTTTTGATAAATTAATTCTAAAACAACATGTGAATGTTGGAATCGATCCGGCGGCACTTTACTTGACAATTGGAGGCGATAACCATTGCGCCAAGCGCGCTGTAGATGAGATCATCGAAATATTTTATATCATTCAGTAACATAAAATTACAATGAGAAAGCACTATATTTATGTGGGTATTGTATAGCTCGATCGTTCATTATTTTTGATTTCGATTTATTCAAAGTTTGTTATGAGTAATTTTATCTTTACCCTCGTTTTTATTTAAACTTATTTACTAAATTATTGCGTATACCGACACAAAAATGATTTTTAAATACCAAGATGTGTGTGATAGACGAATGTTTCTATACATATCTATTGATATGAAATTACCCACACATGTATATTGTGTAAATGATAGTTGTGTCGATGTGTAGCGCCGCTAACTAATTAGCGGTGCTTTGTGTACAATCATTCTCGAAGAGCTCTTCTTGAAAACGCTGGAGCCATTAAACGAGTAGGGTCTCTGCATGTGACGTTATGTTCTTTTATGTTTGGTTGAATCAAGTGTATAGGACCAGTTTATTATGATGACTACCAGGTGTCAGGTGGCAGCCCTGAGTGTCGCCATAAAACTTCAATCGTTCGTATTTGTTAGTATTCGCGCGAGACCCGCGATATTGTCGTATTGTAGTCCGGGCGTAGTGTCGTAGTGTCGTAGTGCCGGTAAACGCGTGTTATACAAACGGCACTATTGTCCAAGAAGCTGCCGTACAAGTTTTATGTCAGTTTGTTTCGATTGCCGCGAGTTTGCAACACGAACGAATAAGATTGTCGTATTTATTGGACATTTGTTTGGAGGACGCAATAAAATTGTACAGAACTAGCTTGCGATGCGAGAAATTGAAATAAATGCGGATTGAACGGCCAAACTGTTTGGGATACATAGCAGGAACTTCTATTGGGAAACATTAGAAAAGAAATATTGGACACTACGCCATTGAGATACAAGTTACAATCATTTTCTTGAGGATACAAAAAACATGCAATGTTACTCCCAGTGTTATACCACTGCGCGTCTCCTCACTTTATCCTCGGTACCTGTAAAATAAAAAGGTTGCTCCATTACAGGTAGACAGTGACAGTAGTACGTGAACATTATCCTCGCACCAAACATTAGCTCCGTAATCTCGTTTGTATAACGCGCCATTGTTCATAACGTATGGATCGCTCCACACGGCATCATGGGCTTACGATAGATCTGCTTTACCTTTCTTAATGTGTATTATAATGGTATTGTGTGGGATGTTCAGTTTATATGCGGAATTGTTTGAAACCAATAATACTTTTGTTCAAATACATATACGTATATGGAACGCATACTTTGTGAAATCAAATCATTTCATCATCATCTCCAGTCAGTGATCAATATCGACCGATATAACGCGCTACTGAAACACATACCTACAACTATATACAAAACTTAAGTAGATATTATTTCTACCACAGATGGGGCCCAATAGGGCTGAATAAGGAGCCGCCGAGGAGTTAACGGGTTGCCGGGGCTTGAAGTGCAGGAGTAGGAATGGGGTGGTTTTTAGTCAGTAAGAGTCTGACACTCCCTCCCGCCTCACCCAGGCGGAAGAAGTTATTGGATGATTTGCCCCCCACATAAAAAAGTAGTTATCATTTTTTTATGAAACACACCACGTAAAAAAATAGCACAATCACAATAATTAACACACACACACACACAGTATAATTTCATTAAATAATATAATACGCTAGCCCGCACTCCGCGAACAACTAACCTATATATCACTTAAATCAACGGCCAAAAGACAAAATATGAGGGTTCAACTAAACCTCGCGGAGAAAACTTACACTTCACACGCAATTTATTTTCTTTTTCTTTAAGAAGAAATGTTTAAAGACTAAATCTTTTACAACACCCGGTTTAATGGCATGGGGCGGCTAACGAGCAGACGGATTACCTCATCATCATCATCATCATCATCATCATCATCATCATCATCATCATCATCATCATCATCAACAGCCTATAAATTCCCGCTGCTGAGCAAAGTCTCTTCTCACACGAAGAAGGTTTAAGCATAATCACCACGCTTGCTCCATGGGGGTTCGCGATTTTAAACTTATGATTAGGAACCAGTTTTCCTCACGTTTCATAGTCCAGGTTTCCTCACGATGTTTTCCTTCACCGTTTGTCAGTGGTGTGTAGATAATGTTAGAAAGTACATACATATAACTCGGAAAAAGTCACATTGGTACTTGCCGTCGGTAGGTTTTGAACCCGGTCCCTCATGTATGAGAAGCATCTTAAACCTCCCGGCCACCACGACATTTTGACGGATCACCTATTGGTAAGTATTCAGCGCCGCCCATTGACACCCGCAACACCAGAGGAGTTAAAACTTAAAACCACCTGCAGTGAAGATTGGGAATTGAGGATGCGGAAGGGGTTGAATTGGGTCTCTGGTAAACTTTACCCAGATGGTGAAACGGGACGCTGTGGTTGTTTCACGACTATCTAATGCCGAAACATGAATCTCCCACTGTTAAATTTTTTTTTCATAACAAAACTTTTAAAGACGAAGTGTTTAAAGTCCGACATAACAAGTAATCTGTTAAATGTACTTTGAGTTGAGTTTGTATTTAAAGCGAGCGAGGCCCGGTGATAGAATTAGTGGTGTTTTTATTTGACGCTGATCAAAAGACGACGCAGGTGGAGGATCAAAGCAGGACACCGGAATGATGTGAGTGGAGCAAAGCAGAGGCGATAGCGGAGTGTGGCTAATATTTATAGTATGGAGTTTATTGCCTAGCCATGCGGTGACGGCAGACACATTTGATGCATTCCCCTTCTATTCCCGCGGGTGTCGAGATAGCTGACTAAGGGCCTATATGTCATTTAAAGACAATGTGAATTTGTAATTTGTTGGTTGCATATGAGTTCCATTAATCATAAAGAATAAACAGTAACTCTTTATGCCCAGGATGAAGATCAAAAAGAACATTGTGCCTGTAAACATATTTTGTGAAAAATTAATTAACTTTTATGTTCGTTAGTCGCAGTTATCAACAGCTTTTTAGAGGGCTTTCTCTAAAATAGGTAATAACAATCCACAAGCTCGTTTGTTCCTTATCTCATAATAGGGAATACCTTTTGTAATAAAATATTCCCTCATAACTTGTACCACACGCCACAGCGTCGGGTGCGAAATTTACGCAAATTTTCACTTTCTCGTCGCGTAATAAGGCTTTTAGCTCGCCGGCGATGTTGCGTAATTGTCGGCAGTCGGCAGTCGGCAGCCTGCATCCGGACCTACGGACAACTTCCAAAGTATTATCATATAAGAATTTTAACAGGAATTTTATTGTTTTCCTCGCGAAGTGGCTTAGTGAGGAGCTGATGGAAGGGGAGTTTAATTTATGTGTTGTGAGTGGAGCGAGTTAACTGTAGATGACGATAGCAATTTGTTTTGGAACAAGTTTTTAATGCTTTTGAATTACTTTTCATGAAAGTTCGATTCTTTGGTGACTTGATACAACAAGGCGCCTATAATTAGTATTTAATGACATAACTGGCGAAACGTGGTTCTTGTGAGGAAGTAAATTCTTTTCACAGGGAGTGCAGGTCTTTAGCTTCAAGGAATATAAACTTGATATATATCCTATGTAGGTCGATAATTTTTGGTATAGTATATTATAGTAGTGCAGTATAGTGCTGTCATTATAACTGCCACAAGACGCGCACATTTTTCTGCCGATTGGAAATGGCCAGCATTAACCGGTTCCGTATTTAATTTATTGATACTGTGTTTGGTGTACCTAAAGTACATAAGTATAATACCTATGTACAATATCGCCCGATGCTCATAACGTGTCGAGAGCACCGCTCCACTGCTCAGCTGCAAACACCGCTCGGAGGTCAAGCGGAGTATTTATTGGATTCTATCTGAGAGCCTTCAGACAATAGTGCAACGGATACATGTATGTGTACTATATATTACATATCTTACCTACTTCAATAGAAGGTGTTTATTGGATTTAGATTAATAATTATTACTGCCGAACAAAACGTTTCGAATTCCGAGTAAATGTAATATTGAGGGTTAAGCTGAATGTTCTAAATGTTTAGTAGTAAGTTATATCAAAGAGTCTTTGATTTATGCACGGTGTATGGCTAAGACTTGTCCTTTTTTCTACTTGGGACTTCTAGAAAAGTGCGTGTTAATTTCAGTTTAAGCGCTATTATACAATGTGCATTGCATAGGAGAATAAGAACGAGGAATTATTACTAGAAAAAGAGCTGTATAATACATGGCTATAAGATTTTTCTGAATGTAAGATAGCAAAGTAGTTGAGTAAGTAAATGAATAAATAGTTGAAATCTGCACAAAGTTAGTAGGACGGTAACATTGTTATCAGTAAGAGCGAGCCACTCGCGCCACTTCCCAGACGAGACACAATGGAAATGTAAATGTGATGACATGGAGCTGTAAATGTCATAATAGGACGTTATGACGTCACGCTGTCATTTCTTGAAGACCAAAACCAGTTGACACAAGTGCAATTGAATGATCGATCATTATTTTACTTATTGATTAATGAAATATTTGTAGAAATTTCTCATGAGGCTTGTATTGTTACAATATAAGAAAAAAACTAAAAGTGTTATAATATAATATAGGTGTTCAAGTATTCGAGTATTTATTTGTAACATAACTTAACAAATACGAATAAATTAGCTAAAATTCCACCTCTGTTAAATCTCCTTTAGACAGTAACCATTTCAAACAATTTTAACAAACATACACTTACAATAAACATTTATTACTAAAATTCATCGAGTACCAAACGATTAATTACAGCAATCTCACTTGTAACATCACCCCTCACAGAAGGGATGCCGGCTGCCGGAGTACTGATTTATGCGAGCACTCAATCTGGGAGGAAATCATTTTATTCGAAGCACGGAAATCCCTCAATTGAGATTCAGAAGCGTATTATTGCCGCATCTGTCGAGCGTAGATAGTTTAGTGGCTGCATGGCACGAGGCGCTTGTCTGATGTACAACACGATTACAGATCGAGCTGTACACAACCAGTTTATCATGGACTCGTATTGTATGATCTTCCCAGACATTTAACAGTCAGTTTAAACTGGTTATTAAACTTGATGTGTCGCCGTGTTCTTGTACTAAATAATATAGTTTTGCAGTTTTTGTTGAGACTGCGGCGTGCACGGTTGTGTTCGAGCGCACACTGCAGCTTGTTGTTGTTGCAAACCTCAAATTTTTATACTTCACTGATCTCTTACAGGAGATGTTTTTGTACTAGCAGCTTGATAAAATCGCGGTTTATATTAAGAATAACATCACGCCTTTTTATTCTTGAAGGGGTAGGCAGAAGTGCACATTACGACACTTAATGCCACTGTACAATGTAACACCCACTTTTCACTATTTATATTATGAGTCGCATGTAATAGAGGCACAATTCCAGACTCCGGGCTACTACTGAGATTTTTTTTAAACCTAGTAATATTTTTATTGCTCGACCTTCGAGCATCGACGAGACCCACAGTCGCACTTGCGACCACTTGGTCAACGCTGACAGCTAGCCGCTAAAAATAGTAGCCGTTTAATTTTTTTTTACTAGTTAGATGTGTATTCTAAATGAAATATAGACCAGTTGATACCATTCGCACACTAAACTATCATATGGCAACAGACAGCTACATGAGTTCAATTTTCAAAACCGTTTTTTTAACATTTAGCAAACGTAGAGATTCCTACGGGAATATGTAGTACCTATGTACCTCCAATTTATTTATATATGTATTCTCCTTTGTATTGTCTCTGTGTTGTGCATAAATAGATAAATAAATAAACGTTAAGTATTATTCTGAAAAAAGGAAAAAAATATAAATAGCATTCAACCTACATATTGTGAATTAATCTATCTATAGCTATTCCCATTCTTCCACACAACACCAACACCACACACAAAGTCCCACACGTTTCTTTGTTTACCAAACAAAGGGTACCAAAAGACAATACACTAGGTGAATAGGTCAATGACCTGCTGAAAGAGCAGCGAATATTATTACGTCACGCAATATTGTAAGAATGGGGTGAGCAGGAGGGGAGGACTAAGTGATTGTTGCGTGGTACTGTAATAAATTAAGATGATTTTTCAATTATGTTTTATGTATGAAGCTTTTGTTCGCGGCTTCGCACAAAATCCAAACACACACACATACATATAAATCCTTACAATTTTTATGATTTAAAATATTAGTAAGAAATATTTGCAAACCCTTTAGTAGAGTAGACTCATACTGAAAAATTATGCTGTCATAAAAATCTCGTGACACCAGCCTTAACACCCATGACATTAGTTTCGTCACAAGTCATACTAATTTTGACTCATTTATAAAACACCGAGTTTATCTTTGTGTACCACATGTAATTAAACTCATAATAATCATGCAGGTCACGAATCCACTTAAACAGCCACAACCCAGTAGAACAAATCAACACCAGAATAGAATGTCACTAAACATCTAAATGAACCATCATAAAAACGAAATCACTTGGTGTTTGTGTGCGTGAGTCGTGTACTAAGATACAGACTACAGAGTCTGTGTGTGTGAGTGCTGTGATTGATGAGGACTGATGTCACGACAGCGTCGCGCTAGCGCCACGCTAGCGGCACGTCGACGACGCGCAGCAGATTGAGATGCAGATGCCACACATCGTAGTAAATGTTCGCTTCAGTTAAGTGAAAATAAATGAATGCTTTCCAAACGTCGTTTTTATTGCTCCCTTATTTTTATATTCAGCTTCGTTTATGTGTTATTAATGGCCCGAAGTATTGTCGCTCAGACGCGAGACGTTTGCTTGCAGACTACATTAATTTCCATTATCTGCCAGTTCGCACAAGTAATGACTTACACACGCACACACACATACACACAAGTACATACATACTATGTACACAGTCTCAATGTCAAAACTCAGATATCATTAGGAATACTTTATTACAAATGATTGATTTGCTAATTTGAAATGAAAGTAGATTTTATTAAGAATGGAAAAGTGATTTTACTTTTAATTTTCAGTTACAATTTATCTTCGTTATCTTCATTGAAGGTTATGTGTTTGAAAATGAATTAAAAATGATAGAATGTGTATCTTTGGTTGGTTAGCACTAGGTATATTATTATCCACTGATACTGAATGAATACTGAATTGAACTGATTCACTAGTCAGTTAAATCATTTATCATGTACTGAATGTGACTTCTTTCATCAAGAACCAATGTTTTTCAGATATGTCATCAATATCATCATCATCATCAATTTTTTCCATTGGTAGAAAACTTTAGTTTCAATCAAGTTATCAAACTACTTCACTCATGATAAACTTATTACACTTTTTATAGTAGTTTATCTATAGTGTTTTTACAAACATAACCTCACGACTGTCTCCCAGGGGGTAGGCAGAGACTATGGAACACCAATTACTATGATTCTTATGCTTCATCAACAGTCATTTGTCTTTTCATGCATGCTCGTAAGTTAAGGGTACTAAAACTGAACTCTGAATACTTCTTTGGTTACTCTACTTTCATCCATCCTTTCTACATGTCCAAACCAGCGTAACATTTCCTTTTCAATCTTTGTCACTACATTATCTTTCAATCCATATCTTCCTCTATTTTTTTTCTATTAGAGGATAAGTCGGTAAACGAGCCGACGGATCACCCAATGTGCCATTAGCAATCGGCGTCGTCCACGGACATCTGGACCACCAGAGGCGTTACAAGTGCGTTACCGACCTTTTGGGGATTAAGACTTTGAGGATTGTTGGGGTGTCAGGGTTTGGTGAGATTGGAGAGAGAGGGGGTAATTGGGCTCCAGTTTCCTCGCTTGCACGACGAAACACAACATACGCAACACTATTTATAAATACTATAGATACACTAGCTGTTGCCCGCGACTTCGTCCGCGTAGATTAATGACTTCTGACAAAATCAATTCAGTGCCCAAGTAAGATTTACCTATTTTGAAATGATTTATCGTAGTTTCAATAAATAAATAATCCCGCAGGGATCTTACCAGTACAGTGCCCGATCACGTAAGGTTTGAGTAATAAAAACTATTCTATCGACTATTGTTGTACCGAATCTCTCTAAAATAAGTTCAGTGGTTAAGAGTTAGACAGTCCCGGGGCATTGACGCATAGTTCCCGTTCCCGTGGGACATCTGTGATAAAAACTATCAAACGTTACCCAGGTCCCAAATCATCGTTTTACCGAATGTAATTCAAAAAGATTCAATGATTCTAAATTCAATTGCTAAGAAGATTTATACAAACTCTCATTCCCTATTTTATCCCCTTAGGGGTGGAATTTATCAAAATCCTTTCTAAGAAGATACCTATGTCATAGTAAATTTATGCATGCAAAGTCTCAGCCCGATCAATATAAAACTGGCAAAGTATCATACTTTGGGGTGAGAATGTTCAAAAACCTTTCTAAAGGGACGTTTACGTCATAATATCCATCTGCACGCCGAATTTCAACCCGATCGGTGTAAAACTGACAAAGCTTCATACAAACGTTCATCCCCTACATTACCCCATTGGAGGTGGAAATAATCAAAATCCTTACTTGGGGATGCCTACGTCATAACATCTACCTGCATGCCGAATTTCATCTGCATCGGTGTAAAACTGACAAAGCTTCATATAAACTTTCACCCCCTATTTTACCCCCTTAGGGGTGGAAATGATCAAAATCCTTTCTTAGCGGATGCTTATATGATAACATCTATCTGCATGTCAAATTTCAATCCGATCGATTTAAAACTGACAATGTCTCATACAAAATTTTATCCTCTATTTTACCCCCTTGGGGGTGGAAATTATCAAAATCCTTTCACATCGGATGCCTACGTCATAACATCTATCTGCATGCCAAATTTCAACCCGATCGGTTTAAAACTGACAAAGTCCCATACAAACTTTCATCCCCTATTTTACCCCCTTGGGGGTGGAAATTATCAAAATCCTTTCACAGCGGATGCCTACGTCATAACATCTATCTGCATGCCAAATTTCAACCCGATCGGTTTAAAACTGACAAAGTCCCATACAAACTTTCATCCCCTATTTTACCCCCTTGGGGGTGGAAATTATCAAAATCCTTTCACAGCGGATGCTTACGTCATAACATCTATCTGCATGCCAAATTTCAACCCGATCGGTCTAAAACTGACAAAGTCTCATACAAACTTTCATCCCCTATTTCACCCCCATTGGGGGTGGAATTTATCAAAATCCTTTCACATTGGATGCTTACGTCATAACATCTATCTGCATGCCAAATTTAAACCCGATCGGTTTAAAACTGACAAAGTTTCATACAAACTTTCATCCCCCTTTTTACCCCTTTGGGGGTGGAAATTATCAAAATAATTTCTTAGCGGATGCCTACGTCATAACATCTATCTGTATGCCAAATTTTAGCCCAATCTGTCCAGCGGTTTGGGCTGTGCGTTGATAGATCACTATGTCAGTCAGTCAATCAGTCAGTCAGTCAATCACCTTTGAATTTTATATATATAGATAATGCACTATTACTTTTTGTAATAAGTAAAATATTGGAACCATGTATTACAAATGCCATTTCCAACACAATGTAACATCTTGTTAATTTCCAATGAATATTAAATTAATACTGCCTTGTATACCTAGTCATAGATACCATGTAGCACTAAGAGTAATCTGAGATGCTCGTACCAGTATTCAATTTCCTGACATTAACAATATATTAGTAGACTAGACCAATATCTATGTACAAACATATTAATATGTATCTACACTAGCTTCAGCGAGGTTACGTTCTGAAGTCACGAAACTTTGTCTGTGTAGATTATTGAGTTTTAAAATCTTTTTTTGATATAATATAAATCGATATAATACTTAAACATGCGTTGTAATAAGTGTAAATAAATAATTTCTAAATTATAACTTGGTTTGTCCAGGCCTATACTCTATATATAGCTATACTCCAAAAAAGTTTCATTCTAATCTGTTCATTAGTTCCGCAGATTAGCGTGGGCAATCAAACAATCGAAGCGATGACGCAAATTTTTTTTTTAATGCCTTCTGGTAGCATTTTTATTATTTAATGAATATATAAAATATTTAGACAAACTATCGATCATATTAACCTCCAGAGTTGTATCACATATTAACATATAGGTACATAATCCACGTAAATAAGCAATTTCAAATAAATTGCCCAAATATTGTGAGAGACGGGATTTATTAAAAAAACGTTGTTTGATATCAAACATCATTTGATTACATAATACTGAACCAGATTGAATCCCTTCGAGAACACGGCGGACGATAAATTGATTTTGTTATTAAATTGTATTAGTAGGAGCATTTAATTTATTAACTTTAATAGTAAATGTATTAAGTTCGATTCTAGAGAAAGGCTTGCATTGCTTTATTATAGAACATAAATAACTGTGAGAACTACTTAAAACTGTCAAACACCAAGCGGTCACCGGTGACAGCGACCTATTGTTCTTTAATTGTGTCTATAAAACCGGTACTCGAAGAGTTAAGTAACTTTAAGTAAACTACGATAACTTAACTTTACATTTCTGTTCCTGGTTTCATATTACTTATGAAGGTACTTGTAAATAAGTAGAATTTAAGACTACTTTCAGCTACCTTTTGTAATAAAACTGAACAATTACGTGGTAATGAAAACGTCCCGAATAACATGTACCGGCTTATTTTTATCACACACGGCCGTCACCCGCGGAAACTGGATTTATTTGCCACAAAAACCAGTTTCATAGTACCGATGTCATTTCATCGAAAAATTGTCAAAGTGACTACAAAAAAGCGACGCGAACAAGTCGATATCGTCGACAACACTCATCAATATTCATAAACATCGACAAAGTTTGGAAAATATCGTAAAAACTGATACTGTTAGCTAGAGATACGTGGCTACTGTGCTACGGTGCGCGGGCCTGCGGACGGCGAGCATGGGTGGCTCCCCGTCCGACCAGAAACAGACCCGAGCGTACGGCGCGTCGCGTTCCGCGCGCGCCTCAAAGAGCCATCAGACCACCACAGATGGGGCCCAATAGGGCCGATGCCGATTCGGAGTCGCGGAGAACCTAACGGGTAACCGGGGCTCCGGCTCGACGTGCAGGAGAAGGAACGGGGTGGTTTTTAGTCAGTAAGAGTCTGACACTCCCTTCCGCCTCACCCGGGCGGGAGCAGTCATTCGATGATTTTCCCCCCTTAAAAAAAAAAAAAAAAAACTGTGCTACGGTGCTACGCGGCTACGGTGCTACGTGGCTACGAGACGTGCTACGAAACCGCTACGAATGTATAAACTTTGAAGAAATATAAAGAAACTCATCTCAAGTTTTGACAGTAATGTCTTTAAGTGGAGAGAACAGAAGCCTCACCCCTCTGGAGCAGGTTCAGCAGAGTATGACGATTATATCACGTAATAATAAAATTATGTCTAATGTCTATAGACCAACTTACTGCCTGCTTTCTGATACGTTATTTAATAGAATTCTTACGGTAACATTAACCCTGGCCTCCAGAAGACCACCGAGACATACAGTTTAATGCATTAAATAAATTAATCCGTTGAGTTTCTGGTACATTTACAGAACCGCGGTAATTGCCAAATTTTCATCTACCAGCGCAATCGATGCAGTCCTAACCACTGTTTTGAACAGATATTAAAATTTGATATTTTATCACTCACATTTTTTTTTTCTTTTTCAACATAAATGAACATCACGCCTTTTAAGCCCGAAGGCGTAGGCAGAAGTGCACATTACAGCACTTAAAACCACTGTACAATATAACACCCACCTTTCACTATTTATGTTATGCGTCCCATGTAATAAGGAGTGAGCCTATTGCCATATAGTGGGCACAATTCCTGACTCCAAACTGGAAATAGAACCCGAGACCCTTACTCGCAAGGCATTTGCGACCACTCGGCCAACGTGTCTTTAAATAAACACACTAATTTCAATCACACAACACATGCAGACGCTAAATAACAATTGATAGCTCACGCGAAGAAGTATAGTAGGTATATGGTACACGAATCGATCCCACGATACATAATGAAATATATTTAACCACAACATAAGGAAGTACACAACACACTGTCACCTCACACGTTAACTTCACAAATCTCATTGTCAGTTAGTAATGGACCTTCTTATTGAATTGTTTAGTGGTACGAACAGACGAACACTCCTTTATTTTGAGTTATACACGTTAACTAGTTGAGTTGTTTCTTTTTGTTTTAATTTCGAAATAAGACGTTGTGCTGTGGAGCTCGGGTTGTATTGTGGGTGTAGGATCGATACCGGGATGTGGCAAATATGAGATAAAAGTGTTGATTTTCAAGTGTTTTGTAATTTTTTGTTAAATTCGTTTTTCACCAACAGTCTATAAGTGGCCACTTTCAAATATGTGCGAGTTGGTATCGAGGTTTTGGTTTCTATTGATTATAATTACAATTTTAGATATCTCTTTTTTAAGGGGGAAAATCATCCAATGCCTTCTGCCGCCTGGGCGAAGCGAGAGGGAGTGTCAGACTCTAACTGACTAAAAACCAGCCCGTTCCTACTCCTGCACTTCGAACCAGAGCCCCGGCAGCCCGTTAAGCCCTCCGCGGCTCCGTATCGGCATCTCCTTGAGTCGCGCGCGGAACGGGATGCACCGTACGCTCGGGCCTGGTTCTGGTCGGACGGCGAGTCATCCGTGCTCGCCGTCCACGGGCCCTTGACAGTAATTATAAGTAGCATATAATAGTAAAGATAACATTGTTGTTAAACATGTGAACTTTATTCTTTTAAAGGTAAACTAATTTAAGTTGCAACATACATAACATAACATAACATCACGCCTTTTATCCCCGAAGGGGTAGGCAGAGGTGCACATTATACCAGTGTACAATGTAACACCCACTTTTCACTATTTATGTTACGAGTCCCATGTAATAGGGGGTGAGCCTATTGCCATATACCGGGCACAATTCCAGACTTCGTGCTACTACTGAGAATTTTTTAAAAACCCAGTAATACTTTGCCCGACCCGGGAATCGAACCCGAGACCTCTTGCCCGGCAGTCACACTTGCGACCACTAGGCCAACGAGGCAGTCATTTAAGTTGCACAAATCATTATTCTTCCATTTGCATATCGTGCAATCAAATTAAAATGTTTTTCTCGTAAAAAGCTTTTTGTCATTTGTATTACGGACAGTATGAACGGCGAGTCAAAATGAAACCAGACACACACACACACACACATACACAACCTAACAGTTTCACGGAATTAACGGAACGCTCTGTACGTCTGGCACAAACACACACACACACACACACACGTATAACACACATAGTATATAGTTTGGCACAATACCAAGTTGGCTGTCTTTATGTCTGGTAACACGATTGCAGTTTGATTAAACTGAATTGTATGATATTGGGAGATACACATTCATGTTATGGAAGCTAATATATTGACACTCTATACTTTTGGCCTACCATAATGGAACAATGCTGGTTCACGTATTTTATAAATATTTAGAAGAATTCTGAGCATTTTACTAACGTCTAACATATTCTCTGAGTAAGCCAGTCAGAGTGGAACAAAATTAGATAAATATTTTCGATAAGAATTTTACATGGGAGTAAGAGAATCCTCGAGAGATTTTTTTACTAAAAGTATATTTAAAAAGTGATGATGAAGACCAACTCCTATGCTACGAGATGTTGAATATAGTAATAACTGAATTTATAAATAAATAACAACTACACAAACTGCACGCAATGGAAGCAACAAACCCTTGAATGCAATTAATCAATCATGTTAATGAGCTTGCTGTAAAAACGCTCAGCTTCCACAACTCCTGACATGGCGCTTAACAAATCTCGTCGCACTAATTGTTGATTAATTTAAGGAGGGCTGGCAGAGAGCCAGCTGGACGCTCCTACTCAACTAAATAAAAATAAAAAAGTGTAAAGTTCCAGTTGTACTTTACCAGTGAGGTTCGGTATGTTTGTCTTTTTGTAGAACTGCGAAAATCCCAGCAAAACATATTGGATGCGACGCCATAGAATGTTTTATTTCTATTTACCATGGCTTTAGTTAAGCTCTTGGTTTATTGTAAAGGGTTGACGTGACGACATTCTACGGAACTTGGTAATGACTAAACCCTCAAAATAAATTAAGGAAAATCCTCCAAAATACAAGATAATGATCACACAGCATACAAAACTATATTCGCTAACACTTCCAGAAAGCGTCGTCCACACAAACCATACACGACCGTCGACCAATATAGGAGAGGACGTAATAAATTGTCCATTCAGCTCCACTGTAAGCCGCTTAGCTCTCAAAAGGCCGTAATTGGTTCTCATCCCGGGCGGGACCCCGACACTATCGTACGTGCCTCGCTCCAAGAATTCACGAAATAAATGCCACAGACAGCCTGATATCTACAAACTAAGGATATCTAGTTTTTACTTCAGAACAAAACTCTTTGAAGAGGACCAAAGTTTGGAACTAGGACTTTGAGACTCTCGGCTTAGTTCTAGAGACGGGACTAGGTGTATGTGAGACTGGGTGAGACTTTGTATTCTCTACATGATTTGGGAACACAATTGTAATTCTATACCTGTACCATTGTGAAGAGGACGCTATCATATACATGGTTATGGAAGATATCTTTAACCGACTTCAAAAAAAGAAGGTTCTCAGTTTGGCCTGGATCTGTGTGTTTGTTATTACTATTTCGTGATTGTCTGAACTGATTTTGATGGGGTCAGAAAAGTGTTTGTTACATTTAGGAGAAGGTTTGATTATATTAATTAACCGACTTAAAAAAAAGGTGATTGAAGTCAGTTTTTGTAAACGTAGTTTATAAAAACAATATTCTATAATATGAACTACTTATACAAACACGAGTCTTAAATTTTTGCAACAATTAAAGGTCATAAATAGGTTCCTCAATTTAGAAATCTCACTTAACGTGAAATTAAAACTAAGGAAACCTACAAAATCAAAGCATTTATTTCAATTAAACCATAATTTGGTTACTTATGAAACGTCAACATATACAACAACAAAGGGCTACAATAAACACCAACTTATATCTGAACATATACAGCTCAGTAGGTACCTCTTAAGTCGATGACTAACTGTTATTTTAAAGCGCGGGGGAGAGGGGGGAGTCCCCCAAATTATGGAAAACTGTTGGAATCCTCTCGGACGTCGGAGTTTAAAATATTCAGCCAGTGACGTCATCGTGAATTATTCAGCACTACGTTAGACAAACGATCACTGTTTGGGAAATTAATCAATCTTGATTAATGGAGCTCAGCGGTGATAAATATATAGATTATGTTCTTGAATTTTTATAAAATGTTTAGTACTAAAGTTTTTTTGTCACTCGCATTGAGGTCAACACGCACTTAACAAGCACAGCTCCGGCACAGCCCTGGCACGGTGTTTTATGCTTTGGAAATAATACAAAAAGGTTGTAAGCACGCTTACAGCCTTTTACTATAATCGCGGGTTATTTACGTCAATATATAATGAGAAAAGCTCTACTAGTTTCTCTAGAAGAAGAGCCCCTCTGTGGCTCGAAACTAGTAGAGTTTACCGCAATTTTTAGTTTATTAGTATGTCTCACGATAGTTGTTATGAAATATGTCATCTTACATACCATTTAAAGTTCATATTTAATTCACTATGATACTGCTGTGTTAGAGCCGTGCCGGAGCTGAGCTTGTTGGGTGTACGATGATCTTTAGCGAAAAAGCGTGGGTTGAAAGTTATTCTGCTTCAGCGCCGTGTACTACGTGGCATTCAGGACATAAATGTTCAAAAGTAGTACGCTGAAAGCATGTAATATACGTATCTTATACGCCTTTGGGAAATATGTGCACAGACGTGAATTTGTGTCAAAATTCAATACATTTCTACAATAACAAAATAGTTTAAGGACGTTTAAGACGCCTGTTTTTCATGACTCATTCTCAACGGCAAGTACCTACAATACAAGTACTAGTACCAATGTGACTTTTTTCAAGTTATATGTACTTTCTTATATTATTTAGACACCACTGAGAAACGGTGAAGGAAAACATCGTGAGGAAACCTGGGCTTATAATTTCTAATTATAAGATTGAAATCGGCCCCCCGCAATGAGCAAGCGTGGTGATTAGAGCTCAAACGTTCTCCGTGAATGAAGAGGCCTCTGGCCAGCAGTGGGTACTTATAGGCTGTTGGTGTGATGTGTGAATAACAAAATAATGTGTGTATTAGGTGTCTTTGCATTGTTCTCACATATGCGTACAGTATTGGAATATGTATTAGAGACATTGTAGAACATACTTTTTTAAAAGAGTAAGGAATGGAGTTTCTTGCTCGTTCTTCTTCATTCGAATCTACATTTTGGAATGAGCACCTAGCTTCACCTAGTTTCACTGACGGACTGACTGACAGTTTGACAGACTGACTGACTGACAGACTGTATTTATTGACGTTTCAAAAGTACCAAATTATGGTTTAATTAAAATAAATGCTTTGAATTTTGACTTTGACTTTAATTCGCAACATCTTCCTTATCACATTGGTGTTGTAGGCAAAGGTGAACAGTCGCACAAACCGACATTTGTTATAATTACAACATTATCAGTGCTGACTACTGATTCCACGCGGTCACACCTCGGCTGCTTATCTCCTATCGTCGAGGTGGGGTCGTGGTACCTAACGGTTACAATTTATTTTAATTCACAATTTAATGAAAAGGTTCTATGATTATCACCATCTTTTTGTATAATTATTATAAAGGAGTTATGAAAAATTAATCGAACTCATTGAACTGGTGATTTGATATTGAAGGTAGAGTAGTAGATAATATTGTAGATATTGTACATAGATATAAAAATTGCAAGTAAAACTTTTTTTAATTTCTATAACATTACATAAAATAACATTACGCATTTTATGTCCAAAGATGTAAGCAGAGGTGCACATGACGGCACTTAATGCTACTGTACAATGTAACACCCACTTTTCACCCCTCATTACATGAGTCCCATGAAATAAGGGGTGAGCCTATTGCTATATACCGGGCACAAATTTCAAACTCCGTGCTACTGTTTAAAAACCCCAGTAATAGTTTGCTCGACCCGTTAATCGAACCTGAGTTCCCTTGCCTGGCAGACGCACTTGCGACCACTCGGCTAAAGAGGCAATGTCTATAAGACCAAAAAAAGCAGCTTATTATTAGACAAACACGAGAAGAAAGTGAATATAATTATGTCAGTGTTCTAGATTCAACAGTAGTTTATATAGAGATTTTATATCTGTACACTTTAGTGGCTGTTTCTGGTGTCCATATACTTGATACTTAGCGTGATGTTAGCAATTTTATCATCGTGGAAGACGTCCACTGCTGAACAACTATCTCCTCCTTAGTCCTTCATATCCACTGACAGCTCACCGCCTACATTCATTTATTATGCTAGCCATTACATTTCGAAAATTCAACCATCTATTTGTCTAACCCAGTAATCGAACTTCTCGGCAAGGATTGTCTATTTTAGCGAATGAACTTTAGAGTTTTGTGCGACCCTTTCAAACACAAACACAGAGGTCACTGCCCTCTCTCCTCGCTTATCAATACCCTATCAGTTTGGCGTCGAAGCTATTAGTTCAACAAATTCAATGAGCCAGTGTTTACGGCTTCAGTACATTGATACCAGCGTGGTTTGTCGTGGCAACGACCTTTATGGAGTGGGATCATATTTCACTAATATTACAAACATCCTACTAATATTATAAATGAGAAATTTTGTACGTATATTTGTTACTTCTTCACGCCAAAACGGCTGAATGGATTGGGATGTTATTTGGAACAATGGTAGAGTATAATGTGGAATTACACATTGTCGCGGAGAACCTAACGGGTTACCGGGGCTCCGACTCGAAGCGCAGGAGAAGGAACGGGGTGGATTTTAGTTAGTAAGACTCTCCCTCCCGCCTCACCTAGACGGGAGGAGTCATTCGATGATTTGTCCCCCTTAAAAAATAAAAAAAAGACTACTCTTTACTCCACGCAGGCAAAGCCGCTGGCAGAACCCAGTTTTATTTATAACCTTCATTAAATGGTGGGTGCGTCTTTTAGTCCCCGATGGAGTAAACGGAGTGCACATTTACAATGTTACAAGAACATTTCTCAAGTTGTGTAATGAGTCTTAAGGACTGTGTCCACTAGCGTCATTTGACGAATGCATGCAACCTACACAAACATTAGGCGGGCTTAACATTGCCGCTAACAATTTTTATTGTTTCTGATCAAGACGCAAGCATTTGTCATTTGTAGGCCACTTATTGATGCACTCGTCAAATTACGAATCGTGTCCCTAAGGATCTAATCGGTGGCAATCTTATTGTCTTACTCTACCACGACGTACAAGGCACAACTTCAAACTAATATTTTTGAGAAATGAAAAAAAAAACGGATTTATAATATTTGAGATTGGAGCCTCCTTTTAACCAAGATATACCTATGTTAGGAGACTCCACTTTTCAAAACAAGACGTACATAACAAACTTCGATATAATTATAATACAAGTATTGCTTAGGTACTGTTTGCAGGCTTTCTATCTTTTAAAATTTTCATCAGTTTTTTTAATCCATCACTCACTCACATTGGTGTACTCATAGTCTATGTATAGTTTACAGTGTATGTACAGTATACGTCCACGTTTTTACTCGATCAAAGTAAAAGCGGCTCCACTTGAGTTGATACGCTGACGCACGATACCGCGCCGTCGCTTGCAGCGCTGTACAGCACATTTTATGATCACTATAAACTTACACGTACAACACACAGGTCATGCAGAAGGTGCACTTTGAAACATGAAACTTAATATGTAGTTCTGTGGGTCATGTGTTCGCTCTTTTGATTTTTGGGTTGGAAAACTACAGATAACTAGCATTTCATTACATTGCATTTAGATTTTGATTGAGTTTAGATCCTGTAGATATGTTTCATTAAAAACGTGTTTACTCTTTGAAATGAAAGCTATGCATCCTGATATGCAGGAATGCAGCCTATTGGGCTTCAAGAACCTTACTTTTTTATAGTATAGGTGTAGTAGATTACATTAAAATAAATTATAAACTATGCTTTGTTCAACCTCAATGTCGAGTCGTTAATTCAGCAGTCACTTCACTCTTCATTATAACAACACAAAAACTCCAAACATCGCATTTAACACGACGCATTAACTAGACAAGCGGTACCCCGGGCCTTCTGGTAAATCGTCCCCATAGGAGCAGTGGAGCGAGAAAGCGCTGTAGAAGCTATTTACAAGGCATCCTCGACACTCGCCTCTGTTTGACACCTTATTATAAAAATATATTTCTTGAAGCTGATCTCTAGGAAAATGGCCGATGTATCACCTAGTTATCGGACGCAATATGTCGTAAACTTTACTGTCGATGATAACTTACGTTGCTGGTTTTTCTTGTAGATAATATATTTTTAGTAGGCATTACCGTTTAATCGCATCCGTATCAAGTTATAGTTCAAGTTTAAAGATACGTAGTAAAGTACATAAACATATCTTAGTACTTAATTGATTTAATATATCTATGAAGGTACTGTTAGGCAGCGGTAACATTTTGTTATCACAGTGGTTAGACGAAAATGTTAATATTTGATTTCTATAATATAATTAAATAAACCTTTGTATCTTAACTTATCAAGAAATCAAATACCTTTAGACAAACATTCCTTTCTTTCTCTACAGTAATTACCTACCCTGTACAACCCGTTTTAACAGATAAAACAAAAATAAAATAAAAAGCAAAATAATAAAGAGATAGACAAAACAACGCGATCAGACACAATACCATCTAAACAAGAATCTGTGCCAAATAAGCGAAAACAAAAGACGTCGCCAAGGTCACCCGGCCTACAAATATAAAACAAATGACAAGTCAGCACTAATTTAATAGAATGGACACTCGTTCTACTGAGATACCCTCTCCTCTATATAATATACAGTAAATGTACATAGTTACAGTGCCCGCCGATATATATTGCACATCGATCTTTGGAAAAAAAATCGGCCAAGTAATCGTACAGACTGCCTCCGATATTATAAGACGTTAAAAATATCGTGGTGACCTGGATGTTTAAGACGCCCGCTTTTTATACAAAGGCTTCAAAACCTGGCAAGTACGAAAACATCGTAAGGAAATCTGGGCTAGTAATAAGTTTAAAATTGCCAACACGCAATGAGCAAGTGCATCATCACATCAACAACCTATAAGTGCCCACTGCTGAGCAAAGCCTTTTTTCACAAGGAGAAAGTTTGAGTATTAATCACCTCGTTTGCTCATTGCGGGTTGGCGATTTTAAATTTATTACTAGCCCAGATTTCCTTACTATGTTTTTCTTCATCGTTTGTCAGTGGTAGTCTAAATAATCTTAGAAGGTACATACATATAACTTGGAAAAGTCACATTGGGACTTTCCATTGGTAGGTTTCGAATGCATGAGAAGCGGGCGTCCTAACTTCTGGGCCACCGGGCCATTGAGCAAGCGTGCGTTTTTTAAACCTTTTTCGTGTAAGATGAGGCTTATGTGCGTGAGATTGGAATACAAAAAGTTTGTTTCAACAAATGATCGTACTTGCCGAAGATGTGCAATATTTCTGTCCTGGTACTATTCGTATAGTGCGTAAAAATACGTACTTAATGGTAAATACTCTTGGAATATCTGAAGTGCACCCTTTTAGTGCGTGTGGCCCCAGTGTCTGCGAGCGTTAGTATGCAGGCGGATTACCCGCCGCTCCCTGATTGTATCGACGTCGCGTCACAACCCATTACTGTGTGGCTTCGGATTCGAGTCAGTGATTTAACTAGAATTGACTTGTGTCTTGTAGCTGGTATCCTAATTTGTATCGTGCTAGTAGTAACCTTAATAATATATTAATAGCATTTCAACGTTATTGATCAAATCATTATCATTGCAGTATCTGATTCTTTACACAAGTGTAGGAGAACCATGCTTCAGCATTCATACCGGAGGCCCTGTTACCCCCCTCCTCAATCTCTCCAATCCTCGAATCCCCAACAATCCTCAAATTTCTAATCCCCAAAAGGCTGGTAGTTAACGCACTTGTAACGCCTCTGGTGTTTTAGGTATCCATGGGTGGCGCCGATTGCTTACCATCAGGACCGGTCTGCTCGTTTACCGACATAATCCATAAAAAACAACAAAATGTAATTTTCCAAGATTCACAGAAATGTTCTGTATCAATTACTACTTTTAGTATACATCAGTGCCTATAGCCAAACGCCACTTTAGCGCTTGTCTACAGAGAGAGTAAAAAACTAAATGTATGGGGATGATACTGACAAGTGTCAAAATTTACGTCAATTCCGTATAATTAGATTTTATATTCTACATGTAGACAACCGCTAAATAGCATTTGGCTACAGCTGCTAGTCTCCAAACTAAATTACATAATCGCCAGATTATCACCAACTCCGATCAACCTTAAAATCGCTGACAGTGTCACCACAATCACCCGTCAGCAACAGCTCCGTCGCTTCGTAAAATATCGAGTGCGAGATATGACAGCGTTTGGCCTGCGTTTGATGGACTCCCCCTCCCCCTACTCCTCCACTGGTAGTAGGGGACTCCCCGTCCCCCGGGAATGGCTGGAGATCGCCATATCTGTCGGGAACACTGATTGGGACCGTGTCACGGTGTGATTACGATGGTATAATCATATATTTTTGGTAACACTCGCTGTAATTTTATTGTAAGACAATTTATTTACAGTTTATGAACACTTGCTTGTGTGTAAGTTGATTATAGCTGTGGTTTATTTATTTATTTATTTATTTATTTATTACAGTTACAACGGTTGAGAACAAAAACCAATTAAAGTAACTGGACACATTAATAAAAAAAAACAATCAAACAATAAAACTGGAATAAAACATATACAACGAACCAGAAGAGTAAAACTTATTTAAAAAAAGATGGTAGCATTCATAAGTTCCTCTCGCAGTACTTCAGGCATTCCGATAAAATCTCCTTCCATCCGTCCGCAAACAGATCACTAGTTGGATTGGAATCCAAGAGACCATTGAGCGCGGCCAGAGTGCGAGGAATCGGTGCTTTAGCACGTGCTACGGTACGACATGAGGGTACGGCAAACAATCTGTGCTTTTTACCCCGGCAGTAATTGTCTGGAACGTAAAAACGTGATAGTGACTCCAGTATGTCTGGAGCGTCAATAGCGCCACGGAGGGTTTTACAGGCTACTACAAGTTGGTTTCTTGCTCTCCTTACCTCTAGTGAGTTATATCCAAGACTACCCAATAAAAATTTTGTCGGATAGAGGTAGGGATAGTAACCGTGCATTCGCTTGTACAAATTCCTAAGGAAAGCTTTTTGAACTTTCTCTAAGAGTAGGGCGTAGGTACTTTCGTGAGGATTCCATACACATGAGCTGGTTTCCAACTTACTACGAACCAGAGCATTAAATATGATCTTAATGGCATGAGCGGTGCGAAAATCACGACAATTACGCAATACAAAACCTAACCTTTGGAAGGATTGCTTTGCTATAGTGGTTATATGGTCATGGAAAGTAAGTTTTTGGTCAAATGTGACTCCCAGGTCTTTCATGACTGTCGACTTTGTAATACTGCAATTATTTAAAATGTAATCGAAGTTGATTGGGTTCCGCTTTCGACAAAATGTCACAGCATAGCACTTGGATGAGTTAAACTCCATCTTATTATCCACGCTCCACTTGTATACTGCATCAATATCTTGCTGAAGTGCCAAGCTGTCACGCTCAGAGTTTATTTCCAAGTATAGTTTCAGATCATCCGCATATAAGAGGCATTTTGCATGAAGTAGAATTTGAGGAAGATCATTGACCATGATAAGAAACAGCAAAGGCCCCAAAATCGAGCCCTGACTTACACCAGAACGCGTATGATAGGCCCCCGACACGTACATACCAAGTTTGACAAACTGTTTTCGATCGCGTAGATAGTCTGCAAAGAAATGTAGGAGAGATGGGGAAAACCCTATTTTGTTAAGCTTCTCTAGCAGTGTGTCGTTATTTATCCTATCAAAGGCCTTCCGGAAGTCAAAGTAAAGTACATCTACCTGACGTCCCCGATCCAAACTAAATGAGATGTAGTCCACTAAAGTTAGGAGATTTGTATCGACTGACCTCTTGCTCCTAAAACCGTGCTGCTCGTTACAGAGATACTTGTTTACTTGTTCATAAACAATATTATGAAGGATGTTCTCAAAGACTTTTGCTGGGGTAGACAGGATTGCGATAGGGCGATATTCCTCAACAGAGCCCCTGTTTTGAGTTTTTGGAATAGGCGTAACCCTGGAAATTTTCCATTCGGTGGGATATATACCGGTCTGTAAAGCTAAATTAAAAATATGAAGCAGAGGATCAATGAAAATATTTCTTAGGTCTTTGACTATCTTGGGGGGGATGTTGTCAGGTCCAACAGAACTATGAAGTTTAAGTCTATTTATTCCCTTAATAATATCCGAACGGCGCAGAGGGGCTATATTTATATAATTACTGTTATTAGAATAATCTGATGTAATGGCAAGATCGGCATTGAGCCGCGGAACTTCAGGTAGGAAAACAGTTGAAAAGAACTCAGCGAAGGCTTCAGCCGCTCTGGCACCTGAAAAAGTTTGACCCTTGTATGCAATATTCGGTTCAAATCCACCTTTAGAACGCAAACAAGAAATATGTGACCAAAACTGACGAGGATTGTGTTTAATCTTGTTCTCCAGATTTGTCATATATATGGAATACGCCTCTGCAATTCTAGTTTTGAGCCTTGATCTGAGATTAGAGAATTCTGAATATGATGTTTGAGATCTGGTTAGTTTCCAATTACTATGGAGTTTCAACTTGACCTTGAGATCCTGTATTATATCTGTTGTAAACCATATGGGATAACGCCTATTTGTTGACTTCCCTCTGCGTTTTTTAGGCTGGTTGTAGTTTGTATCTTAATTGACTTGAGCTAAAGGCAAATATGGCGAGAATTTGCTTGAAAGGCAATGTCGACAAAGTTACCAGTTTATTAGAGAAATGTGAGTGTTACATCGTGTATCGTGGAATGTTCATAAAAAGGTTACACAACTTGGTTATTGTAATGCAATAACACAACACGTTTTTATAATAACTATCGTGAGACATACTAAATTAACTAAAATCGCGGGTTACTCACGTGAATATACTGAGAAAAGCTCTACTAGTTCTACTAGCGTCGCCGCGACCGCGCACGCTGCTCATGAGGAAGAACCCCTCTGTGGTTCGAAACTAGTAGAGCTTTTCTCAACCTGCGATTTTAGTTAATTTAACACAACTCGTGTCTCAAAATAACACACAGGACCTCCAGAACAAGTGTAGCTATGATGAATGAATCACTTTCAGAGTGGTCGTACACTGTTCACAAAGCAGGCGCCGGCCGCTCCCCGCCAGCGGAGCGATCCGTCCAATATTCACTGACTCGGCCACTCCGGGCTATGTACACACCTACTTTATTGGCAATCTCATGAAACGTCAAAGAGATATTTTTAGTTTAAAGGAAAAGCTCTTTAAACTCAGTGTGCGTAATAACGCCTTTTATCTCGCCTCATAAACTGTAGTTTACGCTTTAAAATGTAACAGCCACTTTTAGCCAGATAGTATAATACTTTAATACTGAAATACTACTCAATATCGTTGTGCTTAAATATCGTACTATAATTTTGTCTCATTTTACAAAGAATTGTAGTAACAGAACTATTCTTGAGAGCACCTTAAAGTTCAGTGGCGTTTGACTATTTAATCCTAAGTCTTATGTATTACGAAACGATTTTGTCACCATACACAACCGTCACAATTCTACACTCCACGCTATTATAGAAAAGTTCCGAAAAATATATCCCAGAAAAACCACTTTGGCCAATTCAGGAATTGATTTTGAAAGCCCTTGGTCAATTGGACTAGGTACTCATATGCGGATGCATTAAAATATACGAATATATACTTGGCGAACGGAGTGTAAATGTGTCGGTTGCACTGCGGGCGGTCAGTCGCGAGTTTTCCTCGTAGCGTAGCCTGGGCGTCAGCTTGCGAGTGTATATATACCTACATGTTTATGTAGTTATAGGAAACGAGGAATAAGAAATAGTAGAAATGTATATCTGTAACGTGTGAGCGTACTTTTGGTCGGCCCTTTTTTATAGAAGAAGATGATAAACGATCAGCGCTGCACCGCGCTGTCTATGGACCATGCTCCTTAGCTCTGCTATACGGAGCAGTGGAGTCACTAGTGTTTTAAGTGAAAGAAAACTAATTATTATGTTTATTTATTTATTTATTTATTCGAAGGAGTACGGCCACATCACAAACATATATATGTTGAATGAGACATACTATTAATTATTCTGTTTTTCGGTTTGATCACGTTTTTATTTGACGGGGAATATGAGCCCCTAGCATAGGTTGAAACTAATCGAGTTCCTCGTCAAATAATTACGTGTGTAAGCCGAAAATCTAATTTAGTATGACACGAAAGTTATAACATGAAAGAAAACTATTAAAATCGTGTATCATCTTCCATCTGCATAGGCAGGGTTGATCAAACACCATCAGGTCATTGTACATTTCCCTAATATGCAATAAAAAATATCATAATTTATATAACTACATAAATATTTACAACTTAAAATTAACTACAACTAAACTATTAAATAAAAAGAAAGTAAAAGAAAACAACAAAAATTATACCCTTAATTTAGGCGTCAAAGTATTCGTCCGCATCACTATCACAGGGGAAAGTTCCCAGAAGACTGGCAGCATTGCCACGTTGAATGGCAATGCTTATTTTCTGTCCGAAGAAAAAGCCAGCCCTCTGGTCACGTGTAGAGTCGATAAGCCTACGGGCGATGTCTTTAAACACAGAGTGTGCACTGGGACCCCATGGCCCAAGTGTTTCGACCCCAAACGGCTCAAAACAGTAGTTACCCACTAGATTTGAATATTTACGCCGTTTGAGGGCCTCTGCCGCGGAAGCAGCTGCACCAACGCATGCAGCGGTGCTTAAAAGATGTGATGGCGCAAGGGTGTCTACACACGTCGCGTCCCACACCAAAAGCCTACCCATCTTCCAAGGCAGCAACGACATACCATCTGGTCTTTTGCCGTCATCACGTACCAAACCATTAGGTTCTAATACGGCTGGTACACCGGCTGAGGCAAGAGCACGACGAATGATGTCGTTGATGCTGGCATGGCGAGCTATGCGGCCTGCACTTCTGCAACAAGAAAGACCATGGTGTCCCAAGCCATCGACTCTTTCTCCACAGTGACAATAATGCGGAGAAACACAAGGAGCACCTAAACGTAGGCATACAGCTAAGCGGAACGTTATGTCATCCAACATAGTACCTATGAAGGGTGACGGGAGTGTCTGAAGCCACAATCCTGATTCCCATTCTCCCACAGCCAATAAGCGAGCTCGCTCTGCAGTATTAGGAGACGAGTTGATTAAAGACTCACGAATAACACTGCACAGCGGCACGTCCCACTGTCTCTGAGAAGATGGGTGAACAGGTAAATCCGTAAGTGGGCAAGCCATTTTCCACGCATAAAAAAATAAATCTATGTGCCAACCATAAATCTCTTTTTTTATTAAGACAAGTCCATCACAACCTCCCAAAACCGTTGCAACTAGTAAGCCAAGATCTTCCGTAGATACAACCATGAAAACACCGGAACACTGAAGTCCGGGATCTGGCGTCCCAGGGATATGAATAACTGTCTTGAAACCCCACTATGGAATAAATCGGAAGATATTATTAGAGGAAAAGAGAAAACAGCAAAGGCCTTCTCTCATGATATAACTATGTACAATTTCTACAAATTTCGTCAACCCTTAATGACGTAAAACATTAGTAGCTAGATTATATAGTTCCTATTCCATTACTAGATTGTATTACCTTTGTAATGAAACAGTCCGATGTTCTATTCCTGGACCTGTCTTACAATGTTCCTGTTTATTGTTTGGGCGTAATCATTTTGGATACTGAAAACAGTTATTACAACTCATGAATATATAATGAAACCTTGTTTTCAGGAAGAAACACAGACGTTTCGCTAAAATTACAGAATTAGAAAACTTTTTACATCTCCTTAAAGGTAAAACATTGCGATTTCTTCTCTTTTTCTTGAAACTTAAGTTATTTTTTTCGAAGATTTGTCTTCAGGCTCCAAGTATGATGTTATAATTCCCGTGGACTGGTCGGTAATTAAGCTGTTACTGTAATTAGGCTGTTTTTCTTTCAAAGAAATTTTATGAAAAATAAGATGAAATACTGTTTCTCTACTTTGTCCGAACTAGGGACACCATGTAGTTTGTAAGTTCTTAGGATAATTCTGATAGACGAAGGATAAATCTCAACAGTTACCTACTTATACCTAAAAGTATTTATTTTGTTCCTTCATCATAAATAAACAACAAAATAATATGTTCGTCGCCGGTTTTCAGATATGATTAAATTAAATATACGTTACTATGTGTTACGAATCCTTTGTAACAGGAAACACAACTCTCACAAATATTATTCTTATTAGATTCTGTTGTAGTTACTGAAAAATCTAAAATGTTCAAAATATTAATTTTTTAATCACAACTAAGCCAATACTTTCCTCTCAATTACTGAACCTCTTGCAAGTGATCATTATTTAAACGTATGTGTACTTGAACACAATACGTACATCTACTAAGGACTTTATTAAAAACACACACACACACACACAAACCAAATAACTAGACCCATTTAGAACACACGCATGTAACACTTAGTCGACAATAAAGTAGATTGGCACTATCGCAGTGCCATTAAACCCGGTCATAACAATATCTCGTACGAGCAGTATGAGCACCACTCACCGACATAATCCGAAACCATTCCAAACATTAATTAATTTCTTGCTCAACTCATCGTCACCCTCAAAAGGGTTGCCTTACAAAGCGAATGACACTGCGTTTTCTCTCCCTTTCTTACTTTAGTCATTTTATCTTCTGTTTCACTCACTCGTGGGCTATAATCAGAGTGTTTGATGAGCGTTAATTGCTTTATTAGTTAGTCTTGTTGGAAAATATTCGTAAATCTGTCGGTGGAGACTGTTGGCTCGTGGTCGTGGCTGTGTAGCTGTGTGGCTCATTGGATCTGTGCTCGTTACTTTGTTTGTCAGGATGTTGTGTAGTGAATTAAACCTTCGCGATTATGTATAATTAATAGGTTGCTTACTTAGTTACTGCTTGTGGTCTTAATTTTAAGGTTTAGTTTTTTTTATACCTTAAGCCGGTAAACGACGGGTAAAAGACGGATCACCTGATGGTAAGCAATCGGCGCCGCCCATGGACACTCGAAACACTAAGGCGTTACAAGTGCGTTACCGGCCTTTTGGGAATTGGGAATTTGAGGATTGTGGAGGATTCGGGGATTCGGGAGACGGGGACTAGGGAGGGGGGTAATTGGGCCTCCGGTAACCTCACTCACTCGACGAAACACAACGCAAGCGTTGTATCACGTCGGTTTTCTATGAGGCCATGGTATCACTCCGGTCGAGCCGGTCCATCCGTGCCGAAGCATGGCTCTCCCACACTTACACAAAACTACTTACACTTAGTACACAAAAGCGCTAACTCTTTTCTGGGAGTTCTGTCACGGCATTCGTGTAGATCGCGCGCGCACAGTTATCGATTACGGTGTACAGAATTTATAATTTATTCATTTAATTTTTCGCGTGTATTTATGATGCAGAATTGGATTTAATAATGGCCACAAACGATCAAGGCCAAGAAAATATCATTCTGGATCAATCTGATACTAGCGAGGCGAGTCAGTCAGATAGATGGACGTCACAAATAATAGCGGAATGTGGAGAAGACAAGGTGGATAATCCAGATGTACCAAACTACTCTGAGGTACAAGACATGGACGAAGACATATTAAATAAACCGATAAAAAGAGGAAGAGAAGAAGACGATATAGGTTGGACTAAAGTTGAAAGTAAAGGCAAGAAATTGAAACAAATTAAAAAAGAGGTTATAATTTGGAGCAGGGAAAAATTACCGAAGCAGTTTGCTATAGCAAAACTATTTAACAGTTTGGGTATAACGGATATTAACCGCATTAAATATGTTAACCCATATAAGTTAAAAATAGAGGTTTCGACTGAAGACTGTGAAAACAAACTACTGGATTGTCAGGAGTTCAAAGAAAAAGAATGGAAAGTTTATAGTGCAATGGACGTCAATGTTTCCTACGGCATTATCCGAAATGTGGACCTTGACCTATCTGACGAGGAGGCACTCAATGCTATCAAATGTCCAAATGATATTCAAATAATTTCGTTAAAAAGACTTAAGCGTCGAGATGAAGAAAATAAGTTTATACCTAGTGAAGTAGTGCAGGTGGCTTTTAGCGGCTCATACTTACCTACCTATGTTTATGTGGATTGTCTGCGTGTTAAAGTGGAACCTTTTGTATTCCCAGTAACACAGTGTTCAAATTGTTGGAAATATGGTCATAGCAAGACCAGATGCACATCTAGAACGACCATATGTCCTAAGTGCACGGGAGAACACGGTAACTGTGAAGTATCATCATACAAATGCGTGAACTGTCGGGGTGACCACATGGCGTTAAATAGAAAATGTCCAGTATACAACAAAGAAAAACGGTTGAGGGAGCTTATGGCAGAATACAACTGCACATACCACGTAGCCTGTACTATGTACGTTCGACCCCAGTCAGATATAGGACTTCAAACAGTGAAGGAAAAGCCGAGGGTAAATACTAACAACAGTTTCAGTGGTTTACTATCGGAAGAATTAGGAAATAACAGTAAATATACTCCGAGTAAATCAGAATTCCCAGTACTGTTTACGCAAAACCGACCTACATCACCACATAAGTACATACAAATACAAGGCTCAGGTAAATCGCCGTGGCGAGAACGTCAAAAGTCACCGGACCGCATTCCAGAGCAACCATCTACTGATAACGATAAAGTCGGGGACAATGTAAACAACAATCGACAGATACATTTTGATGAATTAATATCACGTTTAAAAGAAATTATTTTTCTGCGAAACATGAGTATAAAAGACAAGTTTGGTAGTATTATTAAGTGTTGTATTGAGTGGTTGGTACTGGTAGTAGTAGATAATATGTCTGAGTGGCCTGTTTTGAATAAAGTGTTAGAGTTTTTTTTAAGATTTAGCAATGGATCCTAAAGTTAAATTAATTAAGTTGAAAATATTACAGTGGAACGCCCAAAGTTTAAGACCTAAAATTACGGTATTGGAGAACTTTTTAGTGATAGAAAAAATTCATATTTGTCTTATCTCTGAGACATGGCTTCAACCAGACAGTAATTTTAAAATAAGTGGTTATGATATCTATAGACAGGATCGGGATGACTCATATGGTGGTATAGCTGTTGTGATACATAAATCTATAAAAACTCAGGTAAGCATGTTCAACTTAAATAATCGGAGTATTCAGGTACAGCATGTGAAAATATTTAATTGTGAATTTTTGGAGAATATTGTAGCAGTATATTGTCCTCCTAATATTTACACTTCAGTTGAAGACTGGATAGCATTATTTTCTAAATGGTCAAATAAAACACTCATAGGGGGGGATTTCAACGGGCACCATACAAATTGGTCAAACAAAAATAATCACAGAGGCATTCAAATCCATGACGCAGCTAATGATTGGAATTATGTTTCCCTCAATACTGGTGACCCCTCTAGAATTAAGTTGGTATTAAATCAATGGCAAAAATCCTCCCCAGACATCACTTTTGCGTCGTCAGATATTGCAATTCGATTTAATTGGAAAATTTTAAATGAAAATTTAGGTAGTGACCACTTGATAATACTTATTGACACAGAGATATCATGTAATAACTTAAGTAACACCAAACGAAATTTAAAAAAAGGGAATTGGTGTAAATTTACTCAAATAATTTCAAATCAAATAACTAATATTACTTTAACAAATGACACTCAAGAAATGTATGATGTGATAATAGATTTAATTAACAGTGCAGCTGATAAATCCATTCCAAACATTAAGATCTGTGAAAATCCAGCAAGTAAATTTATTCCAAGATCGTACTGGTCTCCAGAGTTATCTAAGGCAGTTTCGGAACGTAGATTAGCGTTAACTCTGGTAAGGAAGAACCCCACTCCCACAAACTTTATTAATTTTAAACAAAAAGTTGCGAAAGCTCAGAGACTTATTCGTAAAGCTAGGGCGGAATCCTTTCGGCAGTTTTGTGATAGCATTAGTGAAGTGGTATCTGGTCGTGAATTGTGGAGCAAGATGCGATGGCTCAAGGGATATCGTAGTAGACGAACATGCCTAGATGCAGAGCGGGCTCGTGAATTTTTAACTCAATTGACGCCAGATTACGCTCTACCACTATCTCCTGTGTTCAGTTCTAACAATGCACAGCTAGAGGCCACAATTTCAGAACAAGAGCTCACTAATACCCTTAAGATGAAGGATACCGCCCCAGGTGAAGACGATATTTCTTACTCAATGATATTTAACTTTCCGGGCAAACAGTTGATCGTTGATCTATTTAATAATTGTCTGTCTAAAGGGGAGATACCAAGTCAATGGAGGGACGTAAAGGTAATACCTGTTCCGAAACCTGGACGAGATTTAAGCGAGTTATCATCTTTTAGACCTATTTCACTTATATCATGTCTGTGCAAAGCATTCCATAACATAGTTACAAAGCGTCTTGAATGGTACTTCGAAAGTAATAATCTGTTTTCCAAAAACACAATAGGTTTCAGAAGATCCCAATCTAGCCTAGACAATCTCGTACGACTAGTATCACAAATACAATCGGGGTTCTCAATAGGACACAATACATTAGGATGTTTCGTTGATATAGACAACGCCTACAATAATGTTAATATCTCTCAAGTTGTTTCTAAACTGGATGAAATGGGGGTAGGTTCATCTATATGTAGATATTTATGGGAATATTTGAAGGAGAGACATTTACATATATCACAGGCAGGTAGTAGTGTTCCGATCACGAGATGGACATGCAAGGGTTTGGCCCAGGGAGACCCTATGTCCCCGATTTTATTTAACATAGTTACTAGCGACATCTGTAAAGAGATTGTAAAAGTTTATGTATCGCAATACGCTGATGACTATGTCCTGTATATTTCTGGAAATGATACAAAATTTATGACCACAACACTACAAGAAGCTATCGATCGGTTTTCCAATTTGCTGGAAGAATTGGGTCTCGAACTTTCACCTATGAAAAGCAAAGTATGTTTATTTTCTAGAGGGCGGACGTTGCAACAGTCAAATATAACTATCAATAATGTTAATTTGGAAATGGTACCTGTAGTTAAATATTTGGGACTCTGGCTGGATTCGTCTTTGAGATGGGGCAAACAAATCAATGAAACGTGCGAGGGAGGTATGAAATTTTTAAATATTTTTAAAATCTTAGCTGGGTCGTCTTGGGGTGTTCATCCAATACATTTAAGAAGGTTATATATTGCAATTATCCGCAGCAGGTTAGATTACGCAAGCTTTTTAGTTGACAATAGCGCTAAAACTAATATTACAAAATTAGACAAACTCCAAAATCAAGCTATGAGAATAGTTGGCGGTTTTTTGAAGAGTTGTCCAATCCATGTGATGGAATCGGAGTTATGTCTTCCTCCGTTATCTGTTCGTCGAAAATATTTAGCTGAGAAATTTTATTTAAAATCGAAATCGGTTATTGATGGTGAAACCGTCTTAGCCATATCTAAATTAACACAAGCATGTGAACAGACATCATATTGGAGCAATAAGAAAAAACCGTTACTAACTATAGTACACAGTGAGTTATGTAATCAACCTATATATGGTGCTAAAATCCTGGAAATGTTCTCACTGTCGACTTGGGTGACAAACATAGATATTAAATCGCATATCAACTTAAATATTAATGAAATAATAGGGCCTAAGAGATTTTATACTTCTTTAGCACTTCGGGAAAAATGTATACAAATTCTTGCACAACATTATAACGGATTCTATCAGATTTATAGCGATGGGTCTAAAGAAGACAAAGGCACAGGAGCAGCGTTTTACGATCCTCAAGCTGACACAAAAGCCAGTTTCTCGTTGAATTGTAAAGTATCAATAATGGCAGCGGAATTGTATGCAATTTCGGAAGGTCTGTCGTATGTGATGTCGTGTAATTATGACAAATGTGTAATACTGTGTGACTCCAAGAGCGCTTTGCAACATCTAATTCGATGTACCACAGGGAAACGAGGTCTACCAGAGGCTTATTCTATTTTGAACACGTATTGGGTACTGAGAAGTCATGGCAAAATAATTAAACTTCAGTGGATTCCATCGCATGTAGGTCTGATGGGAAACGAACAAGTTGATCGATTAGCAAGAATAGGCATCTATGAAGGCATATGTGTGAACCAGTTACCCTTTTTTACAGATATATTACCAGATGTTAAAATAAGATGCAAAAGTCTGTGGAAAGAACACTTTGACAAAAGATCTGTAGAGAAGGGTATATGGTACAAGACAATCCAGTCCGAACCACCCAGCATTCCTTGGTTTGCAGACGTTCCTTTTAGTAGAAAAATACTAGTAACGAGCATGCGTCTTCGTTCCGGGCACATTCCGCTGAATGCATTCGGATATCTCATGAAAGTGGTTGATACCCCAAACTGTCTGATCTGTGGTAGCAGAGAGGATATATACCACGCTTTAGTGGAGTGTGCCCGGATCGGGGCAGAACGCAGGGCGTTGGAAGTAAAAGGCGGGTTTAGATTGAGCGAGGTGGGCTTATGTAACTTGATTTTATCGAAGCCTACATCCGAAATAGCTGTTGATTTATATTATTTATTTAGCAAATTAATTAAGTTAAGACCTCTTTAATTGTTTTGTTTATAATTATGTAATTGTAAATCTACAAGGCTGACATAATCGTTTAACGATTAAAGCCTATATTATAATAATAAAGATATCAAAAAAAAAAACTCTTTTCTGTAATCTACATAAAATTGTTACTTACTTGGACATCAAACTTAAGACTGATAGTCTGAATAGCAACCACTCGTCCGACGAATTAGCTATCTGCCACAATATTACTTCAATATCAATTGCTTCAATTTAATTCATCAAACAACTTGATTGTATTAGCATAATCCCTCATTAACTCATCGTACCGATATTCGAAACAACACATGCATAAACTATATTTGCTGAACAAGCAGTGGCGTTAAATATCATGGTTAATAGAATACGGGATCAGCAGAGGAACAGAACTTTTATACATAACAACATTATGTCACATATTATATATTAAATTAGCGACCCGCCCCGGCTTCGCACGGGTGCAATATGCATGTTTTATGCATGTAAACCTTCCTTAAGAATCACTCTATCTATTAAAAAAACCGCATTAAAATCCGTTGCGTAGTTTTAAAGATCTAAGCATACATAGGGACAGACAGACAGCAGATAGCGACTTTGTTTTATGCTATGTAGTGATTAATACTGAGACTTTCTCAGTACTAGTTATGCTATTACTAAGTATTTTCAAAATACCGAAAAATACCATGTTTCACTCAAGAATTATACTCAAGGCCTCGTCCTTGTCACACCAGTAGCAGGCAATCGAATTATCTGTCAGTACAATCAGATATAGCTGTATGTGAAGCAATCGGCAGCGAGTTGGTAACTGAAGGTGGAACCCTCGTCACATCGATCTACTTTATATTCAGTACATTAGGACTGTCGACATGTTTGGTTAAGGCAACAAGCAAAAAGTAAAAATTCATAGGGATTTTCAGTTCTGTGCTTACCCCGTCTAAGACTCAGACTCAGAAGAACGTATTATAATTGAATCCCTCTGTAGCAATTTGTGTCATTATTAAAACGTTTACTCTGACTTAATATTACGTCGCGAGACTTTCTTTTGTGAAGACACGGGCCCCGGTTACACCCGGAAGTGTTCAGAAGCTCCCGACTGCCGGCGCTGTAACTTCAGAACATAACTCGAGCCGCGCGCCATTTCATCGCACCGCACTGAATTACTTCCCGCTCGTATTAATTCTTCGGAACTCGCTTCGTTTCCATAACAAAAACCTTTCAGCAATAAATTCGCTTTAGAACCTCGAAGAAACATTCACAAAGAGAATCAATCGTTTCACATAAAATATATATAAAATCCTAAGACGAGATATTTTATCGCTGGCTCTTTCAAAATCAGACCTGTCTTATTTTCAGAACGAAACTTTGGAAAATCGGAAAGTCACACAGAGAAGGAAATATAGATAGCGAGTCTTTATGTATAGGTAACTAGTTGGTTCCGCTGCCAAGTTTCGTGCGTCTTGTGTCGGTGGGGTAGGGTCGATATTGGCGCGGGCGGTGTACACACACGTAGTGCAAATAAAGTAAGTTCTTGCTAATAAAGTTCCCTTATCAAACAGTGGCACGTGCCCAGCCGGGCTTCACGCCGCTACACAGCGCCCGCGGGGACGGCCAGCACTGTGATCGGAATCACACGGCTATATGGACTGGTTAATGATATCACGGTTGATTATTTCGAAAGGGGACGGTGCAAGTATAGTAAATTGCAATCACTTTTTACCAGTATTGTTTCTAGATTTCGTTCATCCGTGTTTTAAATGCTTTTGTGATATCTATACAGACGAATAAAATTAAAATGTCTGTAAGTAATATTAAAATAACCGCTTTTTACTACATGCATACGAATATACATACACATACCAAAATATCAGTTTTTACATTTTTGTCTGTCTATTTGTACTGGCTAATCTCTGGAATAGCTGAACCGATTTTGCAAGGCTTTTATTGGCAGGGACATATATTGGGTATACTAGGGACTGACATAGGCTTTTATTTTGGAGAATTGAAATAAAAAAGTTACGTTCGCAAATTCATATTCTACGCTGACGAAGTCGCGGGCGACAGCTAGTAAGAAATAATATTTAATTTAATTTTAAATGGATTATAATAAATAGTTTTCAGATCTATCTCTCTACATTATTTGCGAACTTTCTCGAAGAAATATAAACTAAAGGGTAATAAAAATACGCAAGACAGTCTAATTTACTCGTAGTATTAAACGATAAACTAGCACATCTTTAACTTTGAGCTTAAAATAATATTGGTTTGAACTCGCACTCGTATATATTTTACTACCGCCAACCGCCGAACAAAGAACGTGAACATTTCGAAATACATAAAGAAACTGACATAAAAACAAAAGAAAACCATTAAAACACGAACGAACGAGAGATTTTTATCTAGACACATATCTTTATCTTGAACATTTTCAAATTATTCGTAGAAAAGAAAATTGGTAAAATAATTATGAACTTCAAACGTTCGTAGGACGAAAATATAATTATCCTATAATTACACTGAATGTTGGTCACGCTACTTTGTGTAAAGTTCAGAGTATTGTTTGTCTGTGGGTGTTTACACGTAGTCTAGCCTAGTCTGTAGTGTTATTCTGAAAATGGTTTTATCTCGTAACTCATCTCGCAAGTCACACTTTAAAAATCTCATTCAAAATGTCAACACCTAACATGTCAAAATACCTCGCATATTCTTCTCATTACCAACATCTTGTGGTGGCGCTAGTATAGAAAACACTAAATTATTTTACTTAGATACATACACAACTTCACGCCTGTCTCCCATGGGGATAGGCAGAGACTACTGACTACGATTCTTACATACCTCTTTCGCTTCATTAACAGTCATCCATCTTTTCATGCATAAATTATTTTCTTTCGGATTTTAAAAGATAAATTATGAAAATCTCACCAAACTCAGAAATGACTTAGCAAAATTAACTTTCAGAATAGGGCGACTGGCCTAGCCTAGCCTGCAGCGCACCGGAGCGATGTCCGAGGGAGTGCGTCTGCACCTACTGAAGGAGGGGGGGGGCGTGGATAAAGGGGGGTGTAGGCAGTAAATCACAGGCCATTCTTCATCCTATCTCAGCTCAGTTTCAGATTTATAACCGTCTCCAGTCACTGATAATTCGGCTTCGGTGTTTTAACGTTATTTCTTTAGACATTCGCTTTACCTTCGGTATTTCACATTCATTCGTCAATCACCGACTAGAGCGAACGCGCTTTGTGCTGTACTAAGTAAATGAGTTTATGTTTCGAATAGAATATATTGTAATCAGTGTGTAAGATAGGCTTCTCAGTGTTTTCGCGTCAAAAATAAACATTCAATCCACAAGCAAATAGGGCGCGCTAGTTTTATTCGCACACCGTCGCGAGAATAATAAATTATTATAAAACAATTACGTAGTGCAGTGTATAAGTGAACCTCACTAACCGTGCGGTAATTATCTACCTAAAGACTCGTACCTGAACGCAGTGTACACACAATGGTGCTTTCCCCACAAGGCAATAAATGCCAATCGGTTCCTGACTTGCATTCCAGCATGGATGCAGATGCTGCCATTAATATAACACAGAGAAATCCTAAGAGGAAACAGCCCGACTGTGAACTTGCATTGGCTATAACTACACTCACCGAAGAATTTAGAAGACAAGTGAATGCTTTACGTGTTGACATGCACGACCAGTTCGCAAGCATAAACGCGAGTATTAATAATCTTAGAGACGAGTTTAATAATTTGGCTTCTACCTCCGCTCAAACACAAAATGATTTAAAAGCATTACGTACAGAATTCTCCGATACCAAAAAGGATGTATTGATGCTAAATACAAAATACCAGGAACTATCGAGGGTCGTGACAGATTTGCAGTCGTCGGTCAACTTTAATTCAGCGAACAATATTGATAACGTGAAACGTATTGCGGAGATCAAGTTGGAGTTTGACATTTCTGCGTCTGAGACTAAGCGGATGTTCCAAAGTGAAATAGATAAGCTGAATCAGAATGCTCGTCAGTGCAATATTGAGATATGCAATCTACCTGAAAAACGTGGTGAAAATCTATTTGTCATCTTCGAGTCGATTGCGTCTATCATCAACATGCCCATAAAACAACAAAACATCGTGGCTATTCATCGTGTCCCACACGCACACACACAGAATTCACGTCCTAAAAATATTATAGTAAAGTTGACCTCCCAGATACTTCGTGATAACATACTGAGCGCTTATCGGCTGTCTAAAGGTATCACATCGGATCGTGTGGGTCTCGCAGGCACGCAATGTCGTATTTACATGAACGAGCACCTGACGCTTCGTAATAAAGAGTTATTTCGGAAATGTCGCGAAGCTGCAAAAACATTCCATTATAAATATGTATGGGTTCGTAATGCCACTATATTGGTCAAGCAAACTGATGATTCATCAGCCTTTGCAGTCCGCACGGAAGATGATATACATAAAAAGTTCAAATCTAACAATCCCTCCAATAAAATCATCGATAAAAACCCATCTTAAATTATATTGTTTGTATAACCTTCCATTTAAAAATAAAACATTGTTCTGTATTGTTTTTTATCGCTTGTATGGTACGTTCAAAGGTGTCATTATTTTTTTGCTCCATATTTTAAAATACTGTTTCCAATATAAAATAAAACTTGATAACATTGCACACACGCGTCACGGTCCTGACACCGGTGGTTACATTGTTGCTGGATACTATAAACACTTAGATGTATTGTACGTTTACTCGCTGTTTTATGTTTCCGATGTAATGTTGATGGATTGCCGTCGGAGTTGTGAGTATTGGTTTTTCTTTATTAAAGGTGTGAGTCTGGGATTTACTTTTGTAATTAATATCATTATACCCCCACGTTCTGAAAATGGCTGACAATGACAAACTTTCCGTTTATTACCAAAACTGTCGAGGAATCAGGACGAAACTAAATACCTTATATTTAAATATTTTATCACATACATATGACGTCATTATCTTGACCGAAACCTGGTTGACGCCGGACATAGCCGATAGTGAATTTATTGATCATCGGTATTTGGTATTCAGATGTGATCGCAACCGTGCACTCACTAATAAAAGGGATGGAGGTGGTGTCCTTGTGGCCGTGGCGAAGGAATTAAAACCGACCTACCTCTCATTTTTGCCCCCGTTAGCATTGCCGGAACATGTTATAGTGAAAATACCCTCTAGTGATAATAGATATCATTTAATTTGTGCGACCTACATACCTCCGGGCTCTGATGAGAGAATGTATTTGACTTTTCTTGATTCTCTGTCTGTTTTATGTGACAACCCTCATATTGATAATATTATTTTAACAGGTGACTTCAACTTGCCTTTGATTAATTGGGAAAAAAAGTCAACTTATATGAAGTATGCTTTTAACAATAAAAACACAGATATAAATTGCAATCTGATGAACTTCTGCTCTCAACAATGTCTAAATCAGTATAACCATGTATTTAACTCGGTGGGACGCATCCTGGATTTATTTTTTTGTAACACTTACACCGTTTTGTTTGCCCCGGATACTCCCCTCTTACCTGTAGACACTTTTCACCCTCCTTTCTATGTACACGTTTCTATCTCCTGCCCCTCACACAACTCCAAGCGCAATGCTAATGGGAGACTCAATTATCACAAAGCTAACTACAAAAATATAAATGCGGAGTTAAGTAATGTTGATTGGAACTATTTACTCGATAATTTGGCACCTAATGATTGTGTATCTGCATTCTATGAAAAACTTTATGAAGTAATAAAAACGCACACGCCAGTAGTTAGACCTAAAAATGTGAATTACCCGATATGGTTCTCTGGGTCTCTTATAGCTATATTTAAATGTAAAACTCGTGCTTGGTGTAGATGGAAGAGGTACGGGAATCTGCGCGATTATGAGATGTTTTCCATCAACAGAACTAAATTTAAAAAAGTAGCTCATCAATGCTATATTAACTATATAAACTCTGTTGAGGACAATGTTGCTACTAATGTTAAAGCTTTTGGACTTATGTTGCTAGCCGTAAAAATATTAATAAAATCCCAACATCGGTTCATTACAATCATGCATCATCTAATGATCCTATCACTACCTGTAACTTGTTTGCTAAATTCTTTCACTCGGTGTATGAGCCCTCTTCCTTTGACTGCGACTCATGGATGCCGCCCAATGATGAGGCCGAAAATGATATCAACCTGTGTAAACTGCAACTTCCCGTAGATGCTATACGTAAAGAATTGAAATCCCTTGATCCATCTAAAGGTCCGGGCCCAGATGGAATCCCATCAGTCTTTTTAAAAAACACAAGTGATACAATTTGCTATCCCTTATTTATCATATTTAATAAATGTTTATCGTATGGCGTCTTTCCTGATACTTGGAAACATGCAAATATTGTTCCAGTTCATAAGAGTGGATCCAAACATGACGTTACGACTTATCGGCCCATATCTATACTGTCTGCATTCTCTAAACTCTTTGAGAGACTAGTACATAACGTGGTTTATCCGACCATACATAATGTCCTCATTGGTGAGCAGCATGGATTCGTTAGGGGTAGATCTTGTATTAGCAATCTCCTAATTTTCACGTCTTATCTATTTAAAGGTATTGATTCTAGACAACAAATTGATGCAGTCTACACAGATTTCCAAAAGGCGTTTGACAAAATTGATCACAAATTGCTACTTAATAAAATCGCTTACAATGGGATTAGGGGGGATCTTTTGCGATGGTTTGTGTCTTATATAACTAATAGAACGCAAAAAGTTGTGATAAGTGGCTTCGAGTCCAGCTGTATTTCGGTCACGTCGGGTGTCCCTCAAGGTTCCATTCTGGGTCCTTTACTCTTCATTTTATTCATTAATGATATAAAAATCTGTTTTCAACATTCTAAGTTTCTACTTTATGCAGATGATTTAAAGGTATATAAAGTCATAAATAACAGGCAGGACTGTATTAATTTCCAGCATGACCTAAATCGTTTTTCAAATTATTGCTTCACCAATAAGCTTTTTCTCAGTCTTCCTAAGTGTCACGTTATAACATTTACCAAAAAGAAAAATAAAACTGAATTTAATTACTCCCTTGCTAATACTTTCCTGGTTAAAGTTAATTGTCTTCGTGATCTTGGGGTCCGGTTGGATTCGAAGCTACATTTAAATGTTCATATAGATGGAATAGTTAGTAAAGCATACCAAATGTATGGTTTCGTTATGAGGGCCTCTAGGGAGTTTCGTAGACCTTCCACCTTTTTGTATTTATACAAATCTATAATTAGACCTCAATTGGAGTTCGCAGTACCTATATGGAACCCGCTGTACAAGAAATATAATGATACTTTGGAGATGGTACAACGCAAATACATTCGTGCAGTTGGTTATAGATGTGATCGCAGAAGATCCTCATACTATCCATTACTTAAAAAGTATGATCTTCTAACATTACAGTCGCGACGAACGTTCCTGGACATTATGACTCTGTTTAGTGTGTGTCGCAATGGGTTCGATTGTCCTGACTTGATTAATAGTATATACTACCTGGTTCCTCGCACAGCTTATATACGGGAGGTGCGCGATCGGCGTTTGTTTGCCAATAACTATTGCAGAACCAATGCTGGCTCACGTTCGCCTCTTCATCGCATGGTTGAGGCTTACAGCGGTGAGTTTGACGGAATTGACATCCTATTTTTGAGTAAAAACGTTTTTAAGAGGCAAATTCGGACATCTCTTATGGATCGACAGTCTGTCTGTGACGCTGTGTATGTGCGAAATTGCAAGAATTGTAAAAATTGTTAAAATTTGTTGGTGACCATTTTAATTATTCGTGTAAGTGGTGCATCGTAAATCTATGAAGGCTATTGTCTTTGTTTCACATTAGTTTATTCTATTTGAAAATGTAACTATATTTGTGTCACTCTAGATCTAATATAAAAAGTAATCTGTGGAGAACGTAGTGGGTAACATATTTGCCAAGTATAATGTGTAAGCTGAATTATGTATATTTTGTAATATGTTACTGTTTGTTTTTCCTTAAATAAATAAATAAATAAATAAATATTTATAGTTCTGATATAGTACGGGATAGATTAGTTGACAGGTTGTGGTAGTTTTTTGTGTTATGTGCTATATTAGTGTATATTTAAAGCTTGAATATGTCGTTGCCCGAGTGGTCGCAAGTGCCACTGTCAGCCAAGGGGTCTCGGGATCAATTCGCGTGTCGGGCAAAGTATTACTGGGTTTTAAAAAAATTCTCAGTAGTGGCACGGAGTCTGGAATTGTGCCCGGTATATGGCAATAGGTTGACCCCCTAATACATGGGACTCATAACATAAATACTGAAAACTGCCGCAATGTGCCTCTGCCCACCCGTTCGGGAATAAAAAGCGTGATTTTTATTTAGTAATCGTCCAGTGTTTTGTATTTAATTTATAGCCCAAGGTTTCATTTTCTTTGCTTTAAGCAGTAACAACTAGGCGATAACAAGTTGACGGACTTATTTATTTCCGTTTGTAGTTTGTATTTGTCAAAGATTTATTTCGGAAATAATGTTGTTGGTCGGAAAACCGTTGTATTTATTGCACGCGAGCGAAGGGGCGGGTCTTTGGTAATAAATACATACACAATACACCAAAGACAAAATAGTTCGGTTACATTTTAGTATACAGTTAGCCGATTTATTTTTATATTATTTAACATGGTACAACAAAAATAAACTGTTAGTTTTCATTATTGTTCATCAATTTTCAACTGACCGAAAAGATCTTTTCTGACACGGAGAAGGAATGAACCTTAATCACCACGCTTGCTCAAGAATACTTGGGGATTTTAAACTTATAATTGGACGATATTTAATTCGACGCTTTCTCACAAGCTTTTCCTTAACCATATGTCTACTTCTTCTCTGTCGTTTCGATCTTGGCAGAGCGGTCGTAGTCACGTTGAGGCGGCCGTATTTGTGTTGGAGGTCGATACAGCTTTCCCCACGATCTCCCGCCATCTCTCCCTGTTTGTAGATTGTCTGGCGCAGTCTGACACTGGGTTTCCTGTTGCAAATTATCTTAAGGAACTTAAATAATACACGTCATAAACTTTTAGCAATTTCGACTGCATGGTTGGTGCGGTGACTGGGCAACCGGCTGCCGTGCAACGTGTCGCGGGTTCGATTCCCGCACGAAACAACACTATCCACAAGTTGTTGTTCCTGGTTTGGGTGTCATATGTATGTGAACTTGTATGTTTGTAAACGCACCTACGACACAGGAGATAAACCTAGAGTGGGGCAACGTTTAAAAAAAATCACAAGATTTGAATCTGTTCCCTCATGCTTCAAGGGAAGGTCCTTGATCTCCGAGCTACTGCGACTTGTAGGTGACTGAAAAAAAAATAATGAATTATTATAGAAATTAATAATTTCTAAGTTCATATTAATTTGAGCCACTATGTAATTATAAGCTTCATACATTGGAATAGTAATTGATACATATTATAATAGAATTGTAGTTGGTATAATGAATTCATTGATTGTAGGCCACTTCAATAGATACTCAATGAATAATTAGAGGTCTGTATTATCTGAGGTTCAATTACAGAGTGATGTATGTGTGTGTGTGTATGTGTTATGTTAAATTGAAAGCTGGTTGTGACCTTCATTGTCTATTTTTATTATTTTTAATGTCAAAAGTTAGTTTGAACTTTATTATAAGAAAGGTTATTAGATACACAATTTTGGATAATACGTTGGTATTTAGAGCTATTTAGTTTTTCATCAATGGGTTCAATTCTTAGGTTAGCATCTAGCGTGCTATTTTTTGTTAGGCCGGTTATGGACTTGTTATTCCTCTGATATTCGTATTATGTAGGTGTATTGTAATCGTGTGTAGGTATATATTAAAATTATATTCATTTACATATATCTGAAATATATTAGTTTATCTTTCGTTAGTTTAATTAAGATATTGCTTGCCTCTTGCACTTAACATATTTTTCTCTGCATCACCCAAAGGTTAGACTGGTAGAAAATGGCTGCGGTATTAAGTCCAGCAATTTGTACATTTTAAGCATATTAAATATATTAAATATTAAAGGTTCATGGACGTACAAACACCCGATCACTTACCAATCATGTGATTAATGCATTAGCCAGTTCATTTGAATCCTATTCCATAAAAAAATAATTATATATGCTCAAATCAACTTCGAACAATAGTATATATCTTCGTCCATCATGACGTATGGTGTCTATAATATTAGCTCGATACATACACGGTGGACATTAATCAAGGGGTAAGCAGCAAGGCAGCTGTTTACTCGTCCCTGCTAATTGTATGTTGATTACTATAATTACGCATATTGACGCATTTGTATGTGTAATGGTGTGCTTATGGGATTCTAATTGCCTGTATATATGTATGTATGTAGCTCGATGTGAATCTTATCTTATGCTATTGTATAAAGCGGAAGACTTTGTTATTTTATTTGTTTGTTTGAACGAGCTAATCTCAGTAACTACAAGTCTGATTTGAATAATTATTTTTGTGTTGGATAGCGCATTTATCGAGGATGGCTATAGGCTATAAAACATCACGCTACGACCAATAGGAGCTAAGCAGAGCGTGTGAAACCGCGCAGAAGTAGCTAGTATTATATACAGGTATATAATAATGTTCCTACACCGAGTAACGGCAGTTTATAATACATTTTGAGATCATCCTGCTCTACCCGCGGGTCATAAGATTTGATTACTCGATGATGTAAATTAACAATGTTAAAAAGTAAAAACTCTTAGACTCCTATTGGTCGTCGCGCGATATTTTATAGTCTATAACCTTAATCGGTTAATGCACTATCCAACACACAAAGAATTATTCAAATCGGACCGTAAGTTCCAGAGATATAATATCAAGTGTAACTAATAGTTAGAAAAGTAAGTACATAGTATAATATAAGTAAGAAGAGCTCAGTAATTATTTGTAACGTTAAAAGAGAAAATGAAACAAAATATAACATTAATGTAGAATTTTCTCATTTATTATCCTTATACATATTACGTTTAGTATTTTTCATTGAAACATTTACAATAATGTTGATAGACATTACCAGAATTAACAAAGACAGTTCTTTAGTAAAATGATACGAATGTTTTTGCAATAAAATTAACTAATATCGACCCAAAGCAATGAGACCGCAAGAAGCAGACGAACTCACTGGCGAATTTATAATTAGGCAATTAGTTAGGATTAGTTCAAGTTCCACGGCTTAGAACTAAAAGTTAGTTAATTAAAATAAAACGATTACTGTAAACTATGCTAAAGTGAATAATTAATACCTACGTGCACAACATCATCCATGCTAACCTGACATGGGGAAGAATAAGCACGGTTGGTGCGGTGGCTGGGCAACCGACTGCCGAGCAACGTGTCGCGGGTTCGATTCCCGCACGGAACAATACTTTGTGTGATCCACAAATTGTTGTTTCGGGTCTGGGTGTCATGTGTATGTGAACTTGTATGTTTGTAAACGCACCCACGACACAGGAGACAATCCTATTATGGGGCAACGTTTTTTTTTTAAAAAAAAGGAAAAAAAAGGACACTAAAATTAGCTATACCGCATTTATGCCCACGTGGTTTAGTGTAGATTGACCTCATTACCATACAGCAAAAATTAATTATACAGCTGTCCCATTGCCATAACTTCTCCTACGTGTAATAAAAATAATTCTGAAAACTGCATCAAAATAGGTTCAGTCAATCGCGAGATAATTGCGCTCAAATATACATACATTCAAACTGAGAACCTACTTTTTTTAAGCTGGTTAAAAATATTTCTCATGTACCTTTACCCACATTATCACACGTAGACTCCGTAGACTACGAGCGTACCCACCAACAGGACGATGAGACAAAACTCTTTACACTATACTCGCCACAAATATGACCGCACCTGACTGTAGGGAGACCATGATACATTATCTACAAATAGGACATTGTCTATTTGTTAATTTTGACACATAATTTTTCGCATGTATTTTTCTAAAAGTAGATCCGTTTGTTGGTTTGTCATTAGAATGCAACTAATGATCGAGATATGTAGAAAGAAGAATCCCCAAGATTTCCAAATCAACTGCCATGTTTGGGGAATATGGCAAATCCTTCCTGCGTTCAGCGACGAAACATATTCAGGCCGAAAATGATTTTTCTGAAAACAGACAATGAGATATTTAATAATATTGCTAATAATTCGTTAACCATATACTGACATACAGCAAGTAGAAATCGAGGTCTCGAACCCATGACTTTATGGTAGCCAGTGTGACAATATATTTTATTCTTTGTAGTTATATCATATAATATCATTTTCATCATAAATATATTTTTATTTAGTGACATATTTTTTCTGATTTAAGTGACCTTGACCTTACATGGAAGTTATCAAGAAATTATGCAGAGAACAAGCATGAAGTATGTTGTTGTAAGCTGATATTGTTAGAAGCGACGCAAAGATAACTGAGTTCTGTATTAGTTAAAAGTTTTAATGAATTTCAACGTATAGTGTCTCACATCGGTACGTTGTGGTAGTCTGGCAGTAAATATTTTATTTTTTGTAACTTTTGACCAGAGGTGGTACTCGTCATTCTAGCTGATGTAGGTTATACTTTTGTGTATTAATTTATTCACTTGTATTCTAAACTTATACGACCATCAAACCTTCAAGAAAAGAGCGTATTCCTTTTTAAAAGTAACCTGTGACTCCTCTTGTGTTCCGGGTGTCCATGAGCGGCGCCTCACTTACCATCAGGTGATCCGTCTGCTCGTTTGCCTCCTATACCATAAAAAGTAATTAATTTGCGTATGGTACACTTTTAGATACAAGATTCTGACTTTGTCGTCACAGTAAGTACATGGTTCAATTACATCTTGACGTTAGTACATTAAAAATGAAGTCATCAGGAAAAAATCCTTTCTATTGTGAACAAACAAAATTCGACTCTAAATCAAGGGCCGGAAAACAAGAAGTCCTTTATCGAACGAACAGATCTGTTTGCTATTGTGATTAGTTACAAAAAAGGATTTCAAAAACCAGCACTTCAAACAGTTTTCTACGGAGGGACGAACTTAGGAGCAAAAGAAAAAAGTTATAATATGTATATAGGTCGTTTAGTTTGCCTCAAGCCTCGCAAACAATATGAGAAGTTTAATTCCCTCCTCCAGCTACATAATAAAGAAATATATAAGTCTGTATGTACATATAAAGGCCTTTGAGAACATTCTTTAAGTATCCCATTGTAATTTAGAAGAAAATTACTTTAGTTGCTCCGTTTATACTGAGACGGTATCAAATAAATTAGTTCTATGTAATATTAGATAGTATTTCTATTTCTATTCTTAGCAGTAAGTTTCTAAATTAGTTAATTCAAGTGTTACTTATAACTAAATTGAGCTAAACACTCAATGACGATAACAAAACCCGTATATTTTTAGGGTACCTATTTAAAGTACACCCAAAGACCTGTAATTAGATACGAAACTCAATATTATTCAAGACTTTTATTAGTAACAAATAAATCGAAACAATCTTGTTTTATGGCAACACTCAAAATAACTGGATCATCGACCAGTATCGACACTGATACATAATAGTAACGACATAAGGTGCATTTTAATCGTATCCTTCATATTCTGATCAGCCAGAATATAATGCTAAATGAAGACCTCACGGCTTGCAAGAGAAGGTTAGTCAACTCCTCGGTAACTCTGAAAACTAAAAGGATACTATTTTAGGACTAACTCAGGTCAGGTATAAGGCTTAAATACGCAGTTATTCCAAGAACTAAATACTCTATTCTAAGCATTGACACAGTTAGGTTTCCAAGTAGAAGGTAATCCCTGAAAGTCTCAGAGACATACATATTCTATTCCGTGAACTAAAACTTACATTAGACACGTCGCTTTATATAGAAGTATAACATCTACGACACCTACGTAGATAGATCAATAGTTTTAGGAATCCAGACGAGTAGATTAAGATGAATGATCTGGAATCTAGACTAGAGTATTAAGATAAAAGAAACAAAAGAAAAACCCTTCAAATATATACCTACTAAGATGTTACTTATCAATCACATTCAATCAAGTTCTACTAAAAATAATACTACATTCGAGAACAAAATATATACAACTTTATGTCTTTTATTGGTATTATAACTGAATTGCTTTCAGCCATATAGTGACGGCATAGTATATAAGTCACTATTTCTACTCTTCACGTGGGTATAGTAAGAGCCGACTAAAGCACTACGTGACAGGTGACTCGCTGTCTGACGAAAACCAAACCCGAGCGTACTGAAGGAGCCATCAGACCACCACAGATGGAGCCCAATAGAACTGATGCCGATACGGAGCCGCGGAGGACTAAACGGGTTGCCGGGGCTCCGACTCGAAGTGCAGGAGTAGGAACGGGGTAGTTTTTAGTCAGTAAGAGTCTGACACTCGCTCTACATTTAACAAAGAACGGGCAACAGCACTGTGTATCAAACCTGAAAGTAGCGATGTAGTTTCTTGCTCGTTCTTCTCCATTCGAAAGTACACTTTGGAACGAGCCCCTAGCTTCACTGACAGACGGACGGACGCATAATTCTATTGTGGACGTTTCAAAATTACCTAACCAAGAGTAAATAGAAATATATGCTTTGACTTTATCTTTGAATGCACCATTAAAACTACAATCTCTAACATGTCTACCAAACGCAGAGATTGAGAACCGCGAACTCCAACCCTGCCTGCCTTGGATTACTCCTTTTATGTAGTGGAGGCCCATTCAGTAATGAAATGTTACAATCTGTTGATGAGTAACTGAATAGCTATTAAGATATTGAATGACCATACAAATAATATTTCAAGTGTAAGAGAGAACCTACAGAGTACACTATAGTGTAACAAGCAAGCGGCCACCGACCGCACATAAATCTGGCCGACACTCGCCGGGCAATAAACCGCAATTGTTTTGTTACTTCGACATTTTCTTTAGTTTCTTAAAGAGAAAAACTACAGGAGATTTTTTTGAGCCAAGATTTTTTACTATATAGACAAAACTAAAAATTGTCTACATGGCAAAAAGTTCTCTAACATCATATTAACCTCTTGTCTGTCGATATCTATATATATAAAAATTAAACCCGTTTCCCGTGGTCACGCCATAACTTGAGAACGGCTAGACCGATTTGGCTGATTTTTTTTTTTGTTGTGTTTATTATCGTCAGGAGAAGGAAGAAAAAAGTCCAGAAAATCCTACGGGAACGGTAGAAAACAGGATTGCGCGTACAAAGCCGCGGGCAGAAGCTAGTATGAGATATTATAGAAAACGCATTGTGTCCCGCGTAGATCTGCGCTCCAACATACCAGAGGTTAAGGCACAGTCACGGACCCTGGGTAGTTTTGACCAATCACGGAATCAAGTTCCTCGTGCAAGCAGCAGTAGCAAGCAGTCGTACTGGACAAATTTATGACACGCCATGGCGACAGTTTTAGTTCAGCAATGTTTTCCATGATCGTGTGTAGATCAGTAAACATAGACAAAAAAGGTAAACTTTCTTTCACCAGTCTCAGAAAATAAAAACTTATGGTCACCCTACGGCCCCACAAATGGCGTCTCGTTGCATTTTTTCCTAGAAACGCAACCATTTTATTGTCACCCTTCTTTTTAGTGATACTAAACTTACTTCACACTATATAGCTCTCTTCATTTTTAAAAACCTACATCTTCCATTGCTCGCCACTTCAAACTCAACCCTAAGAATTTTTGAACAAGGCTTGAATTTCAACGAAAATATTATCTTACTTGTGACTTTTTCAAAAAAATAAACTTCAACTTTAGAACGCAGATAGTTCTATGTGAATCCTGTTTTGTTCCTACAAAAATAAGGTTGGTTTTGCTTTGTTGATAGACTTGGGCATTTGTGCCGCGGTTCTGTACAATGCGAACCCTTTAATAAAGGATAATGACATAATGTGAAAAGTTAAGTCGCTACAGGACGGAGTTAGGTGTTGGGCGGCGGAGGACAATGGGAGGACTACGGGAGGATATTTAATTACGATCGCGATGACATTATTGGAGGTACTACATCACTCGTGTATTGTTCCCTGTGTGGACTCATGTGGCAGGATTAAATGTAACGAGCTTTTTCATTTCAAGGTCATGAGTGAGACAGGGCATTAGGCTTTTTGCGGTTTTTAACGTGCAATTGCTTCAAAGTTATTTCACGGTGCCAACGTGTTATAATGTTTGCGGATATTACTTAAGGTTGACGATATCATCAGAATCATCAGGATGTATGAGAAAAGCAACAAGCTGAGATCTCTCGTGGTCTCAACTGCGACAATGCTTGAGATTGTTGATTCAGTCTCTGTAACAGGTTGCATAATCAATTCGTTTTCGCCATTTGATAAAGATAGGTATCTTTAATACGCCATTGAGCTCAACCTTCAACTCGTTTTATCCAAACAATACTAGAAGGATTTTAAATTTCTGATTCTCTTTTTGAAAAATTCACAATAAAAAGAAAATCTGTAACAATAGCATACTAAAGAGGAGAAAATAACTAACTTAAGTGATCCAGAGCTTTAGCAGCTTAGAGTGAAAATCAAAAAAAATATTTCAATTAGACCAGAAAGGCACTTTTAAACGTCAACGAAAAAATTATGCATGAAGCTACATATTTGCTCATTCCAAAGTGTAGATTCCTGTATAGAAGAACGAGCAAGAAACTCCATAGGTTACTCTTTTTCAATCAGGTTTACAATACAAGTTTTAGTAACACAGTTTTGTTGGTTCGATTGTGTGAGACCAATGTAACACAAAAATCCAGTCAGAGATTGATAAAGAAATAACTCTAAGAACAATAAAATCGTATAATCTAGAGCAGCACCGCCCAACTCAACCATGTTAGCTCAGTGTTATGATGAAAACCTTCTAAAAACCTAACCCTGAAGTGTAAATGACATGGTAGATACCATCGACATAATATCCTGCATCAAAAAAAAAAACAAAACTGTATCTGTGTCGAGGTGATTTCAAAATATTCAGAATATTGTAGATTCCGTGACTCGAGGCTGCGCGCCTCACATTCCGGGACGGTCCCGTAACAAGCCGGGCAGGTGGTCACCCTACCCGACTGTCACCGACAGCGGTCACACTGGAATGTAACACAACACCTAGTTTAGACAAAGTCTGGAGTTTTGTACATTACTGTACCTACACAATATTTATTTATTTAGGTTTAGTATTTGTAAATGGAAGGCTAGTTTTGATATTCAGTGATTCACTGAAAGAATTGTATAGGTAGAGATGTTGGGTTCAAATTCCAGGTCGGAAACATTGTTAGAATGTTGTTCGTCCGCGTAGAAAATGAATGTATGTAAATATTTATTTTACTGAAGTTTTCCAAAATAAAAATAGTGTTATTTCTTAGTACGTCAGCTACCTGCCAATAAAAGTCTTGCAAAATGGGTCCAGACAATCCAGAGATTAGCCAGTACAAACAGACAGACAAAACGGTTATTTTAATATTACAAACAGATACTATAATTTTATTTACCTGTATAGATTTTTTTTTATTTTCTTAATGGGACAAGCCCGCCACAACCTCCCAAAACCGCTGCAACTCCTGTAAGCCAGGATCTACAGTAGATACAACCATGAAAACACCGGAACATTGAAGTCCGGCGCGTCTCAGGGACATGAATAACTGTCTTGGTTCCCGCAACGAAATGAATCAGAAGATCAGAACCTGTATAGATTGTTGTTCATCCAGTCTTTTACATCACACAACATAATTATTAGCATTTTACTTGGCAACAATAATATACGTAGCTGGCAACAAATCGGCACTCGATTTAAATATAAAAAGTTCAACCAAAATACCTCTTCAGCAAAATAAAAAAGGATAACTAGTCAAGTTATTTATCATCACGCTAAAAATAACCTCAGAACAGTACACCACGGATCACGGACATTATCTTGTTACAACTTTAGTACAAAATGTAATTCATCGCGGCCTGACGTGACGTCATCAAGATAAGTCAGGCAACATCGTGTTGTGCCTTTCCTAGGCTGAAACTCAGTCATTTTGAGCCTAACTTATTACTGAGTTAGTACTAACCCTCACAAAACTAAATGAGGGCAATATTTCGTCTGTTTTGGTGAAAAATATTTAAATAGAACTGTTTTAGTTGAGACGGGAGTAATTTGTGTAACGACCGGACCTGGCTGCTGCGCAATTTTCGTAGTTTTAAGAATAATTCTTAAATTATACTGTTGTAGTATACATTAGTATACTTTTTGGAATATTTTAAGGTACTATGTTGCTTGGCTTTCAAAGGTGACTCACTCCCTTATTGATTCGATGAAAATATTCTTTACTTTGTAAAATATAACGCTGTTATACAGTATAGCTATGAAAAGTCGGTGTGTCAGACACATGAAAACAAAATTAATGTTGTGTTGATGAGAACTATGAGAAGTGGGACGGTACGTTTGAAATACGTTTATTCGGCATAAGACATGCACGGCAGGAAAAAAAGGATTATGACACATAACAATAAAAAGGTTTAAAAACAGACATATAAAGAAAAAAAGGTAATAGGTAAATTATAAAACTAAAACTGAAACAAGCCAATAATACAGGTGCAACATACTGCGCGGTGTTGGCGGACATGCCCAATCCGAACAGGTCACCAACTCAGCATAAAGCTGGGCACAATGAGCACCCAACACTGATTTTTAGTTACTACTAAGGATTAATTATTACATTATTAAAGTGTGGGAGAGCCATGTTTCGGACGAATGGGCCGACCGGAGTGATACCACGGCCGAGCAGAAAACTAGAGCCCAATCCCTGAATCCCCAACAATCTGCAAATTCCTAATCACCGGCCGGTAACGCATCTGTATCGCCAGAGTTACAAGTACGTTACAAGTACATTTTGAAAAGGAATAGGTCACCATTTTCTTCTAGCTTACTTACTTTATTATTATAATCAAGATTTCCAATCCATCTCTCTGTATGTCGCACGTGGTAACACCGCCATTTGTGACGTAATATCTAAACTGTTGGAAATTTTCTCAGAGTATCATTGCTATGATATAACAAGCAAAATATAGAAATGGAGTTCAAATAACAAACGAAGTGTTTCTTTCCGTGATTTTTCGAGAACGAAAGACGTCGAATATACGCCGTGAAATCTATTTCGTTTTCATCCCGAGTTAAAATGGATCTGTCTCCGTAATACAATAGTTTAACAAAGAAATAAAATGTTTAAAACAAAAAATTACTGGTAAACCATTGCATAAAAGTAAACTTCGAAAACGCATACGAACTCATAGTACATTATCGAAACATCACGCCAAGTAATTCTCGAAGAGGTATTCTCGTCGGGTGGCACGTGTAATCTACCTCTAGTATGTTTTTCATACTTATACCTGACCTGGGAACCCTACACCATTTGCATAGTAGACACGATTCATCACGATTGTGACCACTCAAGTCAACAAGTTTGAACCATATTGTAGACATATTGATATGACTTTACAAACTCCGTACATAATGACATACATCGGATTAAGTATAATTAATATCGCGAGGCAAGGAAATGGAAGCTCGTCGCAGGAAATTACAGCTTTCAGTAATTTCAGGCGACAAGCCTGTGATGGCGAGTGAATTAACATATTAGCTTCACACAATGTTGTCTTACAATAAGATTACGAGATCATCATTGTAATATTAAACCTTTTAATGATCTCAAAGGATGTGTAAAGAGTATGTTAAGAAGCCGTTTTCACTCACCACCCCTAAACCATTCCTTAACTAAAATTTACTAACTGTATGATGCGATATTTAGCAATGGACCACGGTTGCTGACTTAGCAATGCCAAGCGACTGCACTGAGTGCGTCGCTAACGCAGTACTACTCGAACAGCGAACTGGGTGCATTCATAGCCATATCCACTAGCCAATATTTTAGCATAGTTTCGTAAAATAAACTATTTTTATATCAAGTGCAACAAACTGTTGACTTCACCCCGGCAACTACTACATAGGTCGCGACCCAAACACTTATTGTTATACGTAGTACCTTTTTTAAAAGGGGAATATCATCGAATGACTTCTCCCGCCTGGGTGAGGCGAGAGGGAGTATCAGACTCTTATTGGCTAAAAACCATCCCGTTCCTACCCCTGCTCTTCGAACTGGAGCCCCGGCAACCCGTTAGGCCTTGTGGCTTCGTATCGGAGTGGAATGACGTAGCACCTAACGTAGTCTTAAAATAAAGTTTCCTGCTAAATCAATAAGCGTCATAATCCAACTAACTGTCACTTGAAAATTTGTGAAAACCAAAATGTCGTTAAGTATCACCTATCTTATCTTAGGGGTTCCTTAGAATTTAGGAGAGGTTGGTCAAACGGGCATAATGGTATGTTAAGGAAACTACTTATGAAATATCCAATGTAATATTGGATAAGCCTATTATCATATAGGGCACTTTTTTAAATATTTCATGGGCCGACGACTATCTCGCCTGGTAGCAAGCGATGATGCAGTCTATGATGGAGCACGTCGTCCCGTAAGCAACCTATTCACTCGGGCCTTGAAGACACCCAGGTTATACCCTTCAGGAAATACAGACTCTGGTAAAGACTTCCACTCTTTAGCAGTACGCACAAGGAAGCTTGAAATGAAGCGCTTCGTGCGTGAGGGCGGAACATCTACCATGAATCAGTGACGCTTCGCGGATTGTCTTGTGGTACGATGATGGAAAGGACTAGGGGGAATCAAGTTGTGCAATTCCCCCCGCACACTCCCCGAAATGTATCCGGTAGAAAACCGAAAGGCTTGCAACCTTACGCCTGTGTTCGAGGCTTTAAAGCCGAGCGAGAGCTCCATACAATACATACTATTTCCAGGATTCATTTTCGAAAACCGAATAATACCTTTATTCTTTTTCACTTGGTCCGGGAATCGAAGCCAACACAAAGCCATGTTTGCCACCAGTCGCCCTCGAACACCAAGAAACTTAATATAATCCGTAAAAAGTCGTTATCACGGACATTCCTGCTTACACCCTGTCGGGACCCGGCTCACTGTCACACCGACCTTATCAACTTTATTACATACATACACCGCACATCAACGTATACCAAACATACTAACAACTCACAAACTATTTTCGACCTTAACTCTTTACAGATAAAGTTCAAAATTGATTGTATGAAATTGAGTGAAAGAGTATTTCCATGTGCGTTCGTAGGTAGATACGATTTCCAAGTTTCCCGCTGATATGGAAAGAAAATTCAGGTGGAAAGGAAAAGTTAGTGATTGGGAATTCTTTCCGAAATACACCCACGGAGGTACTTTTGGTAAGGGTGGCTAGTTAGCAGGTGTTTATGTGGGGCATCAGGGATAAACTCGAGTGATCATTGATTCTACAGATCCTGCCTATAAGGACTATCTTAAAGTCAAAGTCAAGTCAAAGCCAAAGCATTTATTTCAATTAAACCATAATTTGGTACCTTTGAAACGTCAACAAATACAAAATAAATAATAGTCTGTCAGTCTGTCCGTCAGTGAAGCTAGGTGCTCTTTCCAAATATAGATTCCAATGGAGAAGAATGAGCAAGAAAGTCCACTCGTTACTCTTTTAAAAATCAATAGGTATGTAGTCTTAGTAACTAGGTTTAATATACGATTTCAGCCCGATATAAAACCTTTCTTTATTGTGGTTGTGTACTGTTGGATTACCCTCTACACAAGGTTTAACATTTTTTAATGGAATAGGAGGTAAACGAGCAGTCTGATCAACTGATCAGCGCCGCCCATGGACACCCGCAACACCAGAGCCTTTTAAAAAGGTTGGATTGGTTCGGAAATACCGCCGACGACAGATCATTCCACAGTTTTGCTGTGCGAGGCAGATAGGTACGCGAGAAGCGCACAGTTGTGGCCTGCCAACCATCTATATGAATTTGATGGGGATATGCTGGAACATAAATAAATCTGTACGAGTAACAGAAAGGTCGGAAGCAGTCCTACTGCTCGGTCTCCGTGGAACTTGTAGTTCTTTAGTTAAAATTAAAAGTCAAAATCATTTATTTCAATTAGACCAGGATGGCACTTTTGAACGTCAAACAATAAAAATTTATAAGTGAAGCTAGTTGCTAAATTTTAAGAATCCCGCGGGAAGAGTGGTTTTGTTGACAGAAATGGCCACGCCTTGACCTATTTTGTGTAACTTCAAAACTCCTTGACTTTTCTATCTTATTTGACTAGCGTTTATCATTATGTCACTTATATATCATAGCAGGGAATTCTACCCAAAGCCCGCTACTTGTTTATACATAACCACCTGTTATCATACCATAACATCACACCTTTTATCCTCGAAGGGGATAGGCAGAGGTATACATTACGGCACTTGATGCCACTGTACAGTGTAACACCCACTTTTCACTATTTATATTATGAGTCCCATGTAATAGGAGGTGAGCCCATTGCCATATACCGGGCACAATTCCAGACTCTGTGCTACTACTGAGTTTTTTTAATTCATTACTTCTTTGCTCGACCCAAGAATCAAACCTGAGCCAATTGCCCGGGAATCGTACTTGCGATCGCTCGGCCAACGAGGCAGTCTTTACAATTTTTACATAATTATGTATTATTCCTAAAATCTATACTCCGGGGCTCCGGCTCGACGTCCAGGAGAAGGAACGTGGTGGTTTTTAGTCAGTAAGAGTCTGACACTCCCTTCCGCCTCACCCAGGCGGGAGCAGTCATGCGATGTACTCTATATATTATCTTAATTTTACCCCCTTAAAAAGGTAATGTCTCATAGAATTAGCCTAAGATTAGACAGGCCATTGAGGCCTGTCTAATGTGGAGGTCTCGTCACTCTCGTCTCCAATCAGAGAGAGTGACGCGACAGTTTGTCCTGACAGCTAATCTACTATGACAGGCTTTGATCGTATTCGTAATATCGAGGTCATGATTATAATATGTTACTTTTCATTTAAAATGGAGGTATAAGATGGTGGGTAATCTTCAAAGTGAAATGTTTTATTCAATTAATATGTGAACAAGACTTTTATTAATCGACTTAAAGAAAAAACTTGACTGCCTCGTTGGCCGAGTGGTCTTGAGTGCGACTTCCGGGCAAGGGGTCTCGGGTTCGATTCCCGGGTCGGACAAAGTATTACTGGGTTTTTAAAAATATTCTCAGTAGTAGCACGAAGTCTGGAATTGTGCCCGGTATATGGCAATAGGCTCACCCCCTATTACATAGGACCACAGAAATATTAAAAAATATTAATATATCTGTGCATGGGACTCATAACATAAATAGTGAAAAGTAGGTGTTACATTGTACAGTGGTATAATGTGCACCTCTGCCAACCCCTTCGGGGATAAAAGGCGTGATGTTATGTTATGTTATATTTAAAGAAAAAAGGAGGTTCGCAGTTTGACTCAGTATGTATTTATGTATGTATGTTTGTGCGCCAATACCTCGCGAATGGCTTAACCGATTTTGATGCGGTTTTCAAAAAAGTCTTTATTACTAGGAGATGGTTTTAGTACATATATTAATTAACCGACTTCAATAAAGAGGGCTATGAAGACGGTTTTTTTAAAGTAGTTATTAATTGAACTAGTTACATCGTACTAAAGAGTATTTAGAGAACAGAAAGTATAGTTCCCTAAGATCGGAAAAGGAGGATCCTCCGACCAGGCGAGGTGATCGTGCCTGGCGGGCTTTCTGCCCAACAGTTGTTCGTTGGGATTTTCTATCCGTGTTAAATCGAATGTAAACTTCGCATGTGCGATGTAGGATTTTATGACGTCATCCGTTGACTTGTGACATGTGTCGCCACAAGTACCTACAGTAAATAATTATCTTAAGCGCAGCATTTCACTCCTCAAATATATTGTGTTGGATCAGTTAAAATCCTGAATATACTTATTCTACAAAGAACTTAAAAGAACGACCAAGTGAACTGTTCAATTCCCGCCCCTATATCGACTACCGTAAAGTTCTATTTAAACAGTAAGATTAGATCCAGCTCAGTGTGTAACTGGCCCAGTTCTGTCAGTGGGTAGCTGGCGCAGAATGTATGGACATGAGTAAGTACCGCGCTAAACTTTATCGGTGCCATGCAAAAACTTATTAAAGTACCATACCTATGTATTGTTAAGTCGTGATGTGTGTGTGTGTGTGTTTTGTTATCTTCTACGACAAAAAAGAGACGTGTTGTGGAAGAGCCATGCTTCGGCGCGAATGAGCCGGCTTTACCGGAGTTATACCATCAACGAGCTGAAAACAGAAGTGCTTGGGTTGGTTTTTCGTCGTGTGAGTGGGGTTATCGGAAGCTCAATTACTTACCCCCCTTCCCTAATCTCCCCAATCCCTGAATCCTCAACAATCCTCAAATTTCTAATCCCCTTAAAGGCCGGTAACGCACTTGTAACGCCTCTGGTGTTCCGGTGTGTCCATCGGCGACGCCGATTGCTTACCATCAGGTGATCCGTCTGTTCGTTTACCGGTTTAAACAATAAAAAAAAACAATAAACATAGGTACATATTTCTGCTTTATTATTAGAACGTTATGCTAAGCAGCCTGAAGGTATCTTATACTAATGTAAATGTAAGTAATCTTTTACCTAATTCGACTTAAAATCAGTGATACAAGTCTCAAGTTTAGTCTATTTTCTAAAACACCTCTTTGCCTTCATCTCAATTGCCTATCTGTGGCCACAATATTATAACTAAACGAAACTATAAACAGCAGCAAATGAAGCTATCCTAATCTGTCAAATGTCTATATGCGATATTAAACCTTATAATTTTGTCGTAAGTTGGAAATATAACAAAGACCAATTTTGACAAGTAGGTATAGGTTGATATGCTTATAGTCGTGAAGTATTACGAGATCATTCTCTAGAGACAGAGTAATGGATCACTGGTAGGAAGCACTCGGTTATTGAGCGACTTAAATACATTGTAGCTTGAATAACCAGTATAAACTGACCGTCGAATGTGCGGATAGATCATACAAAGCGAGACCAAGATGGACTGGATTTTGTAACTTATGTAGCCATGTGTACCTCTCAGCTAATACAACTTATTATTTAGTAGATGATGGTTGTAATGGGTTGGTTAGCTGTTAGCAATTACCTGTTTGTGCAATAGTTTTGGATGTTAAGAGTACCTTACGACTAGTTAGTTTCATAAGGCGTTAAAGACCGTATACACCGTGAAAATTATTTAGTACTAGCTTTTACCAGCGGCTTCGCTCGCGTCACAAAAGGATAAAAAGTAGCTTATGTGACATATACCAATACACACAGCACCATCTATACCAATACCTTTGTTTTTCCTTGGGAATATCAAAAGTACCCTATTATTTAATCCGAACTTCTAACTTTACGTCTGCAAAAATTCAAAGCAATCGGTTTAGTAGTTACGGCGTAAAAGCAGAACAAACAAACTCACTTTCCGATTTATAATATTAGTAAGGATTTCGTCCCACGGCTAAACAACTTTCCATAAGGAGTATTTTCGATGTATAAAGTGAAAACAGAATAATAAAGATGTACATTTTCTTAGTTTAAAAACATTTTTTTATGTAAATACGCTCATGAAACACTTAGACGTAAATATGTAGGTAGGCACCTATTCGCATCGCACGTCCCATTCAACGAGAATACCTCTTCGAGAATTACACGGCGTGATGTTTTGATAATGTACTATGAGTTCGTATGCGCTTTCGAAGTTTACTTTTTGCAATGGTTTACTAGATTTTTTTTGAGCCGACTTTCCAAAAAGGGGGATGTTATCAATTCGGCTGTACCCTTAATTGAGCCTTTGGTAACCTCACTCACACGACGAAGCACAACACAAGCGTAGGTTCACGCCGGTTTTTAGTGAAGACGTGGTATAACCGGTCGAGCCTGCCCAATGGTGTCGTACTATGTAGGTCATTGTAGGAATGAGGCAAAAATAATTAATACGCATGGCATTGGGACCTGACAATGCTTCCAGCGAAGTCGTATCACTGTTAACTCGACGCAGTGCGGGCCGTTATAATCCATCGGGGCTCCGGTTCGACGTGCAGGAGAAGGAACGGGGTGGTTTTTAGTCAGTAAGAGTCTGACACTCCCTCCTGTCCTCCTGTCTCACCCAGGCGGGAGCAGTCATTCGATAATTTTTCCCCCTTAAAAAAAAAATGTAATAATTAACTATAGCTTGTTATTAAAAATAAGAAATAAAATGTAAAGAAAAAAGTAGGTACCTAACATTGGCTTTAATTTACTGTACAAATCCGGGACGCGCAGCTAGTATTACAAGAATCCAAAACAATTTTTCTATTTTCCTTGACAAAAATAAAACTGGCAATAAAAACATCTAATTGAATTCATATGGAATTTGATTTTCGAACAAAGTTTCTCCATCGAACTCGCTGCAGACTCGCACCAATCATGATTCCGATTTCAAAATGCGAGCGTCGACGTTCGAAATTCGAAAAAACTTTCACAGACTCAAAACTTCAACGTCTCTGAATTGAAAACTAACGTACTGACTGAGTCTGTAGTAAACTATTTTCGATATTTAAATCAGGTGGAAACGTTGATTTCAAATTGTTTGCATTTTTTTATGGATTTTTTTATTTTTTTTTTAAGGGGCGAAAATCATCGAATGACTGCTCCCACCTGGGTAAGGCGGGAGGGAGTGTGAGACTCTTACTGACTAAAAACCACCCCGTTCTTACTCCTGCACGTCGAGCCGGAGCCCCGGCAACCCGTTAGATTCTCCGCGACTCCGATTTTTTTTATGGAATAGGAGGCAAACAAACAAGCGGATCACCTGATGGTAAGCGATTAGCGCCGCCCATGGACACCCGCAACACCAGAGGAGTCACAGGTGCGTTGCCGGCCTCTTAAAAAGGAATACTTTCTTTTCTTGAAGGTTTGAATGTCGTATCGGTTCGGAAACACCGTCAACGACAGATCATTCCACAGTTTTACTGTACTAATTTTTTGCATAGGTACTAGAATCGGTTTTAAAATGTCACTTTAGTGAACTAGAATTTTAAAGAAATAAGTTTTTAACCTGTCGAGCGTCCGCGTTCCTAATGACCCAACGGGTGCACACGTGACATTTGGAACATTTATTCTTATGATCCACCGGGTGCTCATAAGAACGCTCGAGGGGTTAAATAATAGGAAGGTACTATTGATAGCTTAGATTTTCATTAACGAAATGTGTTTACAAAACATAATAATCTCAAATACTTACGAACAAAGATACCTACCCAAGACTTTTCTTTGTAACTAAATATTATTATGAGCTTATTCAAAGTAATCCAGATTACTTACTTAAGCGGTGATCTAAGTCTGCGGTTTACTTTCTAGAGATTTATACATAAGTAGATAAAGTTTATCTTGGTGGAAACTGGAATAGGTACTTGTAACAAATAATTACTGCCTCGTTGGCTGAGTGGTCGCAAGTGCGACTGCCGGGCAAGGGGTCTCGAGTTCGATTCCCGGGTCAGGCAAAGTATTACTAGGTTTAAAAGAAATCTCAGTAGTAGCACGGTGTCTGGAATTGTGCCCGGCGCATATGGCAATAGGCTCACCCCCTATTACATGGGACTCATAACATAAATATTGAAAAATGGGTGTTACTTTTGTGTGCAACTCTGCCTACCCTTTCGGGGATAAAAGGTGTGATATTATGTATTTATGTCATCTCTAATTTAAAACTAAGAATCCTCACTCACACTTATACTGATAAATCAAATAAAACATTTATATTGATACTTATAATTTTATTATCAATATCGGGTAAACCAACCAAATCACATGATTATAATTCAGTCCACAAACTACAGAACCCATACACAAATAAATGGAAGGCAAACAAATTGAAAATTCAGTTCATTAAAGCCTCCATTAGAATAAACAAATAGAGGTAAATCTCACTTTATGTGAACCGCAGGCGCCTGATACAATTATAATAGCAATCGTACGTGTAATCAGATATGCGTGCTCGCGCGCGATCAATAGGCAATTTGCATTAATTACTTGGCTACCATTATTAGACGTGTTGCCAATATTATTATAATAAATAATAAACTAGGTTTTGTTCCTAGCTCCACTATCTGTGTTGTATAATATTCTACACCGACACGATTGTATCTTTTTGTATTTATGCTGCATTCGTGGCGCCTTGTTGCCTTGTTTTCAAGCTCCGAAATAATAGAACGTGTTAGCTATTATTATTTTGATATAATCATTATTAAGAATGTTATTAAAGCATTGTATTACTGTTCCCCACGTATCTTAATTTTATTTCTGTCAGAATTATAATAAGCAAGTAAAAATAAGTGTTAATTAAACCAAAAAGGTTTACCTTTCTAATTAATTAAAGGGTCATGTTGTGTGTTATTTCATATCTTTCGTATTTCTTCAATTACCTGCGTATGTATTTATTCATCAAAGGGTTATACTTACATAATATTTGTTTCGTCAACACAAAGTCAAAGTCTAAGTAAAAAAAATGTATTTCAATTAGACCAGAAAGGCACTTTTGAACATCAACAAAAAAAATTAAAAGTGAACCTATTTTCTCATTCCAAGGTGTAGAAATAAGAACAAGCAAGAAACTCCATAGTTTACTCTTTTACTATCAGGTTCACAATACAATTCTCTAGTTACATAGTTTTATTGTTTCGATTGTAGGAGACCAATGTAACACTAAAATCCAGTCAAAGAGATCGAAAAAGAAACCTTAAGGACAATAAATAATGCAGTCCGGACCAGTCCCAGTTGACAGCGCCCGTTCACGAACATGACACGTACACCAGCACCGCTCAACATGTTATAGGGAGTCGAGCGATCCAATGAACGCGCCACCGCCAATGAGATCTTTGAGTGAGCATGACAACTCCAAGCTGACACAAATGCAGTCAACTAGTCTAAATAAATATAAAGTTCATTACAGGGCTCTCACATTTACAATGATTATGCAGTTAAACAATATACATTTTTGCAACGAGGCTGTAATATTTACATGTTTGGATTTCATTGAAACATCAATGTTTTTCGTTATCCTGTGGAGCCGGACTAGCCTGCACCCAAGCATGTTTGTCCTTTATATACCTAATCATTGAGTTTGTAGTACGTTTGTGTACATAACGTTTTTTAATACATAATTTAAATTTCATTTCATTTAGGTGTTGAATATCGCTTGGTATCTTAATAAAACATTTAACACAGAATTCCATGAACGACTTACTTTCGCCAATCTCAAAAATGGCTGACTTATTATATTCTTACTTCTAGTTTGATAGTGGTGTCTGTCCGACACTTTACCAAATAACTGTAGGTTTTTCCTAACATACATGATGTTTGCATAAATAAATTGACATGGAACGGTCATAATATTGATTTCCTTAAACTTTTCTCTGAGAGATTCGTGACGATGTAGGTTGTAAATACCTCTGACAGCGCGTTTTTGTAAGTTAATATTATTATATAGACTCGATGTCAGCAACGTGTCCCCACAGAAGAATGCCATTTGACATAATGCTATGAAAGAAACTGAAGTATTGCAATATTTGTCGTCTTCAGTTAACATAACTTAATAAAAGAAAATAAAACAAGTCACAAATTAAATAGAATCCTCTTTAGTTCGACAATTTTCATACTAGATGGCGCTAATATCAACACCGAGCTAACTAAACGAAACGATTAAAAGCGTTGCGATAATAATAACAACAACTTTAAAAAACCAGTTTACAATAACAGCTACTTGGCTACTGTTATTTCAAACAGGTATTTATACTATGACGTATGAAACTAGAAGGAAAAATAATAGATTTTGAAAGGGAATGCAATTGATAGTGCTTGGTGATTCATAAGTATATTGAATCGTTATTAAATAACTGTTACACGGTAAGACTCATAGTTTCGAAAGTCGTTCGCCAATTTTGTAGAAATATTTGTAGGTACCTAAGTACGTAATAAAATTGGTCTTTCATTAGTCACCGTGATTGCGGTTGGGGGATTAACTACTAATGACTTGAAGGTAAATAAATATTTACTGACTACACACATTTTTACGTAGAACACCTACTCTATTCAAGAGCGCCTTTCGCATTGTTGTTAACTAATTAACTCCTTAAATTAGGACATTGAATTCAAATGTAGTCTTCCAGATCATGACCCTAATACCTTGTTCGCACGACGCTAGTATTTTAGGTGAGTTGTGAATATTTAGTAGTTCTCTCTCACTTCCATTATGGGACAGAAGCAAGAGAGTGTTACTGAATAATATACTCCTACTCGACTTAAATACTAGCGTCGTGTGAACAAGGTATGAGGGCCATGCTTTGGCACGAATAGGCCGTCTCGACCGGAGTGATACCACGGCCGAGTAGAAAACTGCTTACCTGTTACCAGGGCCTTTAGCCAAACGCCACTTTAGCGCTTGTCTACAGAGAGAGTAGAAATCAAAATGTTTGGGGATGACACTGACAAGTGTCAAAATTTACGTCAATTCCATTTAATTTGGTTTTCTATTCTATATGTAGACAAGCATTTGGCTACAGCTGCAGTAGTGGCTTATAATATTGTGTTAAGAACGTTTAGTCATAAAGGTTTAGTCACACTATCATACTAATATTAAATTTAAACGTGAATGTTTCTTTGTTTGCATGTTTAGATGTTTGTCCGTCAAGCGCGCTGAAACTACTGAACGGGTTTTGGTGAAATTTGGTATACAGGCAGGGCATACCCTGCCTGTATACCAAATTTTCAATCTGCCTGTATACCAAGTATTCAATCACCTAAGTCAGGATATGTCCTGACTTAGGTGATTGAATACTTTTAATCCCGATTAATCCTTTGAGTACCGTCATTATAGAGGTAGACACAATTAAAGAACAATAGATTGCGGTCACCGGTGACCGCGTGGTGTTTGACAGTTTAAATGCTCCCATGGGATAAAATAGGAATCATGTTCTACGCGAACGAAATCGCGGGCAACAGCTAGTACAATACAAAACAACTCATTCAGTAATTACAGACTTCCATTGAGTTCGCAGGAAACAAATAAAAAAGTATTTATTACTTTATTTCGAAGTATCGTGTACATCTATTGTAGGCACTACTTGGAAGCATCCAATGCCAATAACAATAACTACTCTTAATAACAAATGATGTTATTGTGGACACAATTTGTTATTGATTTTATTTATTACATTATTACTAACTACCACAATTTAACCGCGAATTTATTTTGTTTGTCTATTAAAAGCCACAAAGAAAATTACGGCGACACATTAAACTATGCTAAACCAGTATAAACTGACCGTTGAACATACGAAAAAGTCACACAAATTAGACCAAGATATACTGGTTATTTATAGCTTGATGAAACATTTTAGATTCCTAATGAAACATTTTACTTCATAAATAAAATAATGTATTTGGTCTAGCTCATAGATATAATAAAGAATTCTATAGTCTAGCTGGTAGACAGGATAACTTTGTCTAGATATAAAAATAGACCTGTACCTACCGTTGTTTACAGGGTGTCCCTGAAGTTGACGATCAAATAGCACCAGGGCATCGGCAAGGGTCCAACAGTTATAAGAAAAATATAGAAAAATTCCAAGTCATATAGTTTTTAAATTACAATGACTTAAGTGCTCACCCCCTATGACATGAGACTCGTAACATAAATAGTGAAAAGTGGGTGTTACATTGTACAGTGGTATATTGTGTACCTCTGCCTACCTCTTCGAGGATAAAAGGCGTGAAATTATGTGACTTATGTGTGTTATTCACGAAAAAGTACTTACACCCTGTGTCAGTCTTTTGACTCTTGTTGCTACAATTCTATATTATCTCGTCTGTATTTTTGTTTACGTTATCCTGTATAGTGCTTCACTACTATGGACAAGTAAATTTTGAACTATCTGCTTAAATTTGGAAAATAATATCATTTTTTGACGAACCAAGTATTCTCAATAAATTTTTCATCTTACTTTATGTGGCTGTACAAAAAAAATGGACACAAAAATTATTTTACTTACTTTTCAGGCTAGTTTATCTCTACTTAACCCTTATAAAAAACGAACACTATATTTTAGGTGTTTTGCAAATAGTCACATTATCTACATCGTTAATAAGGTACCAACCAAAAACTTCTCTGAACTATAACACAGCGTGTACTGAACCTCAGTTTGTAATCAAAGAATGTTTTAATTAAACAAAAAATATTTGCCATTAATATGACGCATTCCATCTTACTATGTGTAAGGTATAATGTCATTATCGTGAGTAATCTCGTACAAATCTCGCACATGACTCACACAACACTGAGTCACACATAGACAGGTATATAACTGTTATATTGGCGCTTATATACTTGCAGTGCGGTGAGGAAAATATTATAGGTTTCTTTTATGGCATAAGCCGGTAAACGAGCAGACGGATCACCTGATGGTAAGCAATCGACGTCGCCCAAGGACACCTGGAACACCAGAGGCGTTGCAATAGCGTTTTCAGCCTTTTGGAATCAGGAATTTGAGGATTGTTGGGGATTCAGGGATAATAAATAACAACGCAAGCGTTGCTTCACGTCGGTTTTCTGCTCGGCCGTGGCATCACTCCGGTCGAGCCGGCCCATTCGTACCGAAGCATGGCTCTCCCGCACTTAGGTACCGTATTAATAAAAAAAATGTGTGTGTCTTCTTTAAAACACAAATAAGAAGACTAGCTACTTCTGCGTTTCACCCGCTCTGCTGGGTCCTATTAACCGTAGCGTGACTTTCCTAATAATTGGGCAGTCCAACACTGAAATATATTTCAAACCGGAGCAGTAGCTCCTGAGATTAGCGATTTTAAACATAGGGTAGACGACTAATTTTTATTTTAATGTCCGTCTGATAGATTATTTAAAAACATTAGACACGTATTTTTTATTTTCTCACAGAAACGAATAGTTTCGACGATATATTGATTTGAAATGTCGCGTGACGTCACTTCTCAGTACATTTTATACTAAGAAATGACGTTTTAGCCCCCACTCCTAAACTTTGATTCGTTTTATCTAAGTATTGTTTTATTATACGACAAAATAAAAAAATACGTGTCTAATATTTTTTCATTACCTAACTTACGGACTAATTATATTTTTAATTTTCATACCCTGTCATCATCCCCATTATAAGATAAATCAATACAAAGTTGAAGCCTGAAAGATAAGAGACACGAAGCGTTAAGTATTTAAAATGTTGTTATATCGTTCCTTAATATTATTATTATTTTCTTTAACTTTATTAATGACATAATTCATATCGGATCAAATTGACATAAGCGCTAGCTTCATAACAAAATCGGATTATATTATTATCAAGTTACGAATTAATTACTTCATACGTAGATGTTCGTACAGGTAACCAGCGATGACCAACATATTTATATCGTCTGAACAACGTGATGCAGTTTCTACATAGGTACGGCTAAGTCCTACTTACCAATCAGTAATCGTAGTAATCATCATAGTTTAAAAAGAAACATTGACGCAACTATGATTTTCTCCTATGCCTTGGGTGCGTAACTACTTATAAACAGAAAATAAGCATTGCCATTCAACGTGGCAATGCTGCCAGTCTTCTGGGAACTTTCCCCTGTGATAGTGATGCGGACGAATACTTTGACGCCTAAATTAAGGGTATAATTTTTGTTGTTTTCTTTTACTTTCTTTTTATTTAATAGTTTAGTTGTAGTAAATTTTAAGTTGTAAATATTTATGTAGTTATATAAATTATGATATTTAAATAAAGCAACTTACTTTTTATAAGTAAGTAAGAACTTTTATGTTTATCATAAAAGTTCACATACACATGACACCCAGACCCGGAACAACCAATTGTGGATCACACAAAGAGTTGCTCCGAGCGCAGCCACCGCGCAAACCGTGTAGTCAAAGTCAATTGATTTAATTTAAGTAATGATTCGCCATGTCATCGAGTTTCTTTACATGTAAAAAAATACCTTTCATAAAATATAACTAGTTACGATCATCGCAATATCCACACGATTGATTTTCCATCAACCGATTGAAAACATTCGCCCATTGATAGCTCCCCTCACAAATATAATGTAAATACTTCCGCACAATATTTGTGATGGAAAAATATATGACAGTTAGAAATAGTTTGTGCGTAACTTTGAAGTTTCGCCAAAACATCAGCCGTAGGGCCCCACAGGCAGAGTGGACCCCTAACGACCCCTAGAGAGTCCGCATATCTGATGCAACCCTTTAAATAAATGTTGAGAGAAATGTGAGCAATAAATAATAGCCGGCCCCAGTAAAATATTGCCCGAACTATGCACGTGAAAATAATAGTGCTGGGAATTTGTCTACGATAAAAATTACTTTTTATATTGCCCGGGATTTTGGAAGGTGCGAGAATAAATTGGCAGTGAGAGGAGGGTTAGTTCGTAGTATTTTATTTCGTTATTCTGCTTAGCTTTCAGAATAATATCGAATAACATATCAGTGGATGAAAAACAGTGGGTATACTGGGACAAATGTTGATCTCTTCGATACTTTGACAGGTCAGTTTGTTACAAAATCCTGGATAAATCACAAAATAGTTTAGTTTTTTCCGTTTAATTTCACAGTTAGATTCTCAAGTTACTTATTGTATCGAGTACTTAGTTACTTTGACATGAAAATGTATCTAGCCTCAAAGAAAATGAATAAGTCATCAGTGTCGATCTCTCATTAAGTCACTTGCATAGTAATGTGCAATGTATAAAAGACTGTAAGTTAATGAACGTAGTATCGAACCTTCTTTGCACTCAATTAGTTAGATAGCAAGCAGTTTCTTTCGGAGCAAGTGTCTAGTGAGGTGACTGTATCGGACCGTCGCCGGGACTATCCATACGTGATTAGTTCGGCCCAGTCAGCAGGACGTGTAATTACTGCGATCCCGGGGTATTGGAAATAGTAAGGCACAATGCAGTAGCTCAACTGATATTTTTTTAAATACAAACTAAGCGAAGTATGTCGGAGGAAATTGTTTCTCTATTAGTAAGTTTTGGTTCTATGTAATAATAGTGAATTTGATATTACATCACATGTTAATGTGATAAGTAGTTATGTAATAAATTTTCACATCGTATAAAGTACATTTCCCTATCGTAAATCCCAAGTTAAATCATAAATCTTTTAAATTAAATAGCAGTATTACGCAGCATCAATTTTGTAGGTTGTCCTTAATCCCGGGATCCGAATGTTTCGTGAGAAGCGACTGATTAATGGACAGAGAAAAATCTGTTAAGTAAGGCTTACATTATGTAACTATTAACGTTTCAATTTATTGTCAACTGAATGGGAATAACGTTTCATATACGAAACTAGTGTCTGTCAGCGGTTACACCGGCCTTCCCGTGGTATAAAAAACATCCTATCTGTTATGTTCTAAATTTCATTCCGATCCCTTCAGTCGTAGACATACAAACTCACACATTTATAACGTGTATTATTAAAAAAATGCGTCTAATTTATATACAGAGAGAATATTCAACCAATATTCAGTTTCAAATGGAATTTATTTAATCCCGGTTTTCGTGGAATATCGAGAGCAATGCGAGCACACAGAGATTGTGCACAAACGCATGGTATTTAATTTAATTAATCTGATCCCGGGATATTGTTCTTTGTCCGCGGATTAACAGTAGCCCAACACTATGGACGTATTGAACGCGGGTAGTAACGCGATTTAATTATTTCGAGTAAAGATGTGAAATGTTCAAAGTGTAGGCAGTTGTAGGCTGCGTCGGTATTGTATTGTTGCATTATGTAGGTACATACAACTGAATTAATAATTGCGATGTTTCTGAAAATTGGGAACTATTAGCAACGTCAGAAGCGGGATCAGTTAAACAGGAACAAAATATAGGTACGTGATACAGATACTTATTGGTAGTATTTCAGTACTACTAGTACGATAAAGAGTGGACTGGTGTTACTGTTAGTTATTGCATTGAAAAAATAAATCATGCCTTAACTCGTCGAGTACCGTATTTATAGACACAATTAAAGAACAATAGGTTGCGGTCACCGCTTGGTGTTTGACAGTTTAAAGTCTAAGAGGACCAGAATGTTTTAACTATGAGACTATCATCTGCGTTTTAAGGGATGATGAATACCCCGTGAAATCTATTTCGGTTTTGTCCGGCGGCAAAACAACTTGCCATAAGGGAGTACTTTCGATGTAATTATGAAATAGAAACAAAAAATAAAGACGTCATGTTTTAGTTTATCAAAATTCATGGAAGTACGCACATGAAAGAAGTAGGCACTATTAGCATTGAACGTGCCCACGGGCTGACGGATCACCTGATGGTAAGTAATCGGCGTTGCCCATGGACACCTGGAACACCAGAGGCGGTACTTTTGGGATTAGGAATTTGAGTATTGTTGGGGGATTCAGGGATTGGGGAAAGGGTGGGGGGTTGAGCCTCCGGTAACCCAATTCACACGACGAAACATAAGGCAAGCGTTGTTTCACTTCGGTTTTCTATGAGGCCGTGATATCACATCTGTCGAGCCGGCCCATTCGTGCAGAAGCATGGCTCTATCACACTTTACTTAATAAAAAAAATATAGCGTGGGTGTCTAAAACAAAATGACTTTAAAAGATCTAACAGTACTCATTTGAAAGTACAGTTACCTAACTATAAATCTTAAACTAATCTCTATTAAACGAACTATGAACTAAAACTGACTTATACCGCCATTGTCCTTGGCACAGTTACGAAAGCTCACGACTTCAACATAATAAAGGTAGACAGGTATTGTGGTACAGCAGATCAAACTACCACATTTTGTAAATGTTTATCATTGGATTTTCTACTTTACATCAAAGCGATAAAGTCGAAATTTGATTTTGACAGAAAGGTGTAGGTTGACTTGCTTTTCTGTACTTTAATAATATACTTAAACCTGTTTTTATATTCACCTTGAGTATATCGCAGTGATTCTTTAAGCTGCTATTGTGTATAGGTAGGTCAGGTTTGAAGTTATTTTATATATACTGACATAGTGATGACATAGTCTTTTGTTTCCTGGAAAGGGTAGGCAGAGAAGCAAATAAATGTTGGCATCTAAGTTTCATGGAATTATTGTTTATACATTTGTATATGTATTGCTATTGCTGTATACTGTAATTAAATTAAAGATAAATAGTCCCAAAAAATATTTTTGTCTAACCCAGGAATCGAACCGAGACCACTTCCTCTGCAGTCATGCTTTCAACCATGCGATCAATAAAGCAACCAGGGTAAAATAATAACCAACTTATTTGGTTAAATAATGTTTTTAACATTAAAATGAAATTATAATTAAGAATGACTTGTAATTACTTACTAAATGGTAATTAGTAATTAGTTAATTACAAAATGATTAGGTACTAATTTTAGTATCCAGATTCTCTTAGAATGTAAATGAGTCCCAAATGTCATGACCTACAGACGCATATCAAGCTACTCTACACTATTAATCAATTTTCAAGCTTAGTTATTTGTTATAAAGTTGAAAATGTATCAAAAAACTTTGACATTTAAGGAAAACTCTATACGCTTGCCATTCGTCTGTACCACGTACAATTGATAAATCAACTTCAAAAAGTTTTCGACTCTGTTGCAGGAAGATATAAAGTGGAAATTATAATGAAAACTTTTGGGAAATTGGTGGAGGTTGATGTGCTGTTCCTTTATTAATAAGTACTCGTAAGTAAGTACATACATAGGTTAATAATATATCATTTACATATTTATACTAGATTTTCGTCAATTGTACATAGTTCGGCTTCGTTTTGTGTGTCCAAGGTTATTTAAGTCAACAATGCCTATTTTAGGAGACAATTTGAGGACATTAGAATAAGTATTATATTGATGAGTTAATAGATAATGCTGACTGACTTGTGGTCATCGAGAGGTCACAACACAAGAACTTTCGAGACTTCTTCGATTTTGTAGTCTTTTATATAGATGTTTGTCAATAAAATTGCTTTTTTTACATTTGATCGGCCGACATTTGACCACTATCTCGCCTAGTGGTAAACGATGATGCGGTCTACGATGGAGCACGTCGTCCCATAAGCAACCTATTCACTCAGGCCTTGAAGACGCCCAGGTTATACCCTTCAGGAACTACAGTCTCTGACTAAGAATTCCACTCACACACAAGGAAGCTTGATGCAAAAAGTTAACAGTCAGGAAAATCGGTGTTTGTAAAGCTATTGCATCGGTCCTATGCCTCACCTCTCTCGGGTCATGTCGGAATACCGTCTGATAAGATCTTGGGAGTAAAGGAACAGAAAGTGCTCCTGCTCCTGTGCTAGCAGTAGCAGTCACTTTGTGGATCAGCTAGTCTCTGAATAGGCTGTCGTAACCAGAATCTTTGCGAAAACCAACAGCCATGGATATCGTCGTAAATTATAGCCCATAATATCTTTTGCAAATGTGTGTTCTTCTATTCTATTGTTGATGGAAAGAAATATGCAATCACCAGCAGGGCAGGGAAACTTTTACTATAGTTGTTTATGTATAGATTTTACTTATGAATATAATTATGTGGTTCATAGTTTCCATAATCCTTATGCTTGGCAGGCGGCTTGGAAATGTACCCCTCAGTGTCTGGTCGCAGTTTTAGGGACACACCTCGTCCCAGAATCACGAGTGGATGCAGGTGGCAAGCTGTCGTTCGTCGCGGAGGAGTAAGGGGGAGACCTTCTCCCGGCTGTTGATGATGATGACGATGATGATATAATTATGAGTTCTTGGTGTAGCTTGAAACTTATCAAGTAGCTATGTAAGCCATGAACCTAACTAATTTTACAATGTAATACATATATCAGAAATATACAGTTGATTCACTGTATCCCCTGCACTATGCCAGCGGTACCGCTGCGTCCCGCTAAATCACCGGCCCGGGACAGTTTATCAGTGGCACCGCTAATGTGTCCCACGCATCGACTGACACACACTATTTGTTACCCTCCGTTCTTTTATATACTCTATATCTAAGTACATAAGGTATCGATTAAGAAATTAGCTAGACCACTTCTTTGTGTGGCTAATAGTTTGGAGCTTTCCTATGGGAGTTCTTTAAATGCTTGGAACGTTTTAAGATTATTGTAGTTCAAACAAATATTAGGTACAAATCATCTTTTTTTTTGAGGGGGGAAAATCATCCATCGATTCTCCCGCCTCGGGTTAGGCGGGAGGGAGTATCAGACTCTTACTGAATAAAAACCACCCCGTTCCTACTGCTGCACGTCGAGCTCTTCGTTAAGCCTTCTGCGGAAATCATGCAACCTTATAGTATTCGTTCATACTGCCTCGTTGGCCGAGTGGTTATAAGTGCGACTGCTGGGCAAGGGGTCTCGAGTTCGATTCCCGGATTGAGCAAAGAATTACTGGGTTTTTTAAATTCTCAGTAGTAGCACGGAGTCTGACACTGTGCCCGGTATATGTTAATAGGTTTACCTCCTATTACATGGGACTCATAACATAAATAGTGAAAAGTAGGTGTTACAATACAGTGGTATTATTGGCCGTAATGTGCATCTCTCCCCTTCGGGGATAAAAGGCGTGATGTTATGCTGTGTATGTATGTACAAAAATATTAATCCACAGGAATTGTTGTTAGCTTGTTAGTTAGGTGTTATGGAGAATTTTTTTCCGTAACCAAAGACCGAACGCGACCTCGCGCTTACCGACTGTGTCCTCTATGCCAAATTATATCAAATTTACGAGAACGTAAGCAAATACCTAACTGAGATATTCTATCTAAACGAAATCTCACATTAAAATATCTAACTCACATTTCTACTATAAACAGAAAGAAAAATTCAGACGAATGTAAGCTATGCTTTTATTATATCAAGGTCTACTTTCATTTCATATATCTACATTCTATTACAAATTTCTATTAAGTGCGTAGGTTTAAGAAAGACGGGCAATTACAGACTTGTATAGAAATTGTACCTACACACGTTGGGTACGTATATACAGTGATATCTAATTGGGAGTCTAGTATTGTTAGCGGGCGATAACAGATTAGTAAGTCTACTCTATTTATTGGTCTATGACATTTTGTGACATTTAGGGCATTCAAATAAATAGACGCAAACAAAAAACTAATAATACCGCTACAATGAAAATAAACTTAAAAAAAGAAAGAAGAAAAGTTGTCTATAGTTTCGAAAACGTTGTTTGCGCTCGCACATTAAACGAAACTTCGTATTCAAGAACCGGAGTAGACCTCCAGGTTAAAATTTTGATAAAATACACCTATTGGAGCTCATAAATCGAATGATTTTTTTTTTATATTCCATGGCCACATGAACGACGTTTGACCACTATCTCGCCCTGTGGTAAGCGATGCGGCGGCCTACGATGGAATACGCTTACTTATAAGGAACCTATTCACTCGAAACTCGAAGACGCTCAGGTCATATCCTTCTGGAAACACAGACTTTGGCAAGGAACTCTACTATCTTTTTTTTTTAGGGGGAAAATTAATCCAATGACTTCTCCCGCCTGGGTGAGGCGAGAGGGAGTGTCAGACTCTTACTCACAAAAATCTACTCCATTCCTACTCCTGCACTTCGAGCCCGAGTCCCGGCAACCTGCTAAGTTCTCCGCGGCTCCATATCAATTCCACTACCTACTAATAGGAGATAGTGGTCAAACGATGGCCTATTGTATAAAAACTAGCTTCTGCCCACGACTTCGTACGCGCAATCCCGTTTTTTTCCCGTCCCCGAAGAAGTTTCGAGAAATCCTTGGACAAAAAGATATCCTATGTCCGTCTTCTGGCTCAAAGCTACCTTCCAGCCAATTTTCAGCCATATCGGTACCTACAAACGTTTTTGAGTCATAAGAAAACTAAAACGACTTTCTTTTATAAATATAGATAAGGACATCTGCTTACCCCCTTCGACGAAGAAAAGCCGAGACATAATGCCAGGTTCAAAACCCTCATATTTCACAAACCGAAACTAACACACATAAAAACTTCGTCGCATACAAATCGCTTCACCACAAATCTTCTTTCTTTTAAAAGGAAGACAAAATCCGCGAGTCAAAAATAAAAATCGTTGGCAATACATTATCTCAGCGCCACAACACCATAAAAACTTCCATAATTCCTCCCGCTCCTCCTCCTGAACCCATAACTTCCCTCCCCTTCTTATCTGCATCGTTATCACAAATCTTTTTATCCGGGGTGCTAGTAACTCACCCGGGTACCCATTGTCTGGGATAGTGAGGGGGAGTGCAATATGGCTGACTCAGTCATTAAAGTCGACGAGCTAACTAATCGAGCTTTTGTGATTTAAAGACATTAAAATTAAGTTTACTTAGTTTGCTATTGTTAAAAGGAATATTTGTAATGATGTCTGTTTAATATTAAGTGTGGAATGTATCCTTTACTACAGATCTACATTTAAAATTCTTCACTTCACAGCATCTTTTTTTATACTTGATAGGTCGACGTTTGACCACCATCTCGCCTGGTGGTAAGCGATGGTGTCGTCGACGACGGAGCACGCCTACCTATGAGCAACCTGTTCTCTCGGGACTCACATCTGTCTGTATATCCGCTATAAACTTAAAAACGACTGAATAGATTTATATGTGAAACTTTATTTAGATAATGCGATCTTCTTCGAATAAATAACAATTTTACTTTCCTTTCTGAACTATTTATTTTTGCAGCATTTTACAGTTCATACCTACGTAATATAAAAAGATTACTTTATAATGTAATATTATACTAAATCAATGGTACAAAACTGTAGCTCTATATATACGCACTAAGCATGGGAACTCCATTAAACGAACCAGTGCACTTAAAGGGTCAAGCTTCCAATTTAAACTACTTAACCTCTATCCAACGTTTGACCTGACAGTTACATTCAACGCTGAACTTAACACCTATTTTAATAAAGTTTAACTTACAATGGCCATTAAATTAAACCTTTAGGAGTACAAGATTACTTTGAAAATGGTCTCCAAAATCTACTTTTGGCAAATATTGAGATTTAACTTTATAAACGTTTGTCAAAAGAATTTATTTTCGCAAAGATGTCAAGAAAAATTTAAGCGAAAATTGATTTTGAACTAGTTTAAACTTCGTACAGTAAATTGTGTGATAGAATTCGTAATCTTATTTTCTAAAGGGTTGCTGGTTTTACATTAAGTCATATATTTGTGCTACATATTTCTTTGCGACAGAGTGTAAGTAAGCAGCTGGATCACCTGATGGTAAGCGATTACTGCTGAACGCCCACAATGCACAACATTAGAGGAACTACAAGCGTATTATAGTTCAATTAATAATTTTAAAAAAATTACTTAAATATGAAGATCAAACACAATATCTGCTTACCACAAAACCAATACGACAGTTTCAGACAAATCTCCAAAAAAAGATACCCCAATTTTCCCACCAAATCACCAAACCAATTTCGACTGGGAAATAAAAAGGTCTGTTCTTTTATCGTATCACAGAGCTCAGTGTCCCATCACTAGGAATCTTTGGGCACAGACAATGGAATGCAATTAAACCGGCCCGGATAGCGCCCGTACGCCCGGGTACAAAGAGGAAATAACGCATGGAGTATCGATTTATGAATCGCGTATTGAGTGATTGATTCATTGATAAGTGTTTAATAAAGAACGTACCTATTTTCTTGCTTAAACGCTTAATACGCGATTGTATATCTTTTTCTGAATGTTGTGTTTTGGTAATGTATTTTAGACTTTTAAAGCATTTAGGTCATTAAGTTCGTAAAATAAATGTGTAAGTACTTTATTTATTTAATACTCCGTGTCATTACAATAACCAGGCATTACCGCCTGTATCCGCTTCGAACCGCTTCGAACCAGATTAAAAGTTTAATATACGCACAATCATGTACTTGCGTTTGTGCGATTTTAATTGGAGTTCTTTAGTTACATTCATTTACAATCAATATACGTGTAGGTGGGTAGGCAGAGAGCATCGTGCCCATTGTACGTTTCATCGAACATTCGACTTTAGTAGCTTTAAATTAGTTAATAGTGGTGGGTTTTTTAAATAGGTCTGTTATAGTGGTGTTTTGTGGAGTTTATAGTTCTTGTCTGATGAGGTTAAGTAGATGCTGGAGTACCACGTCAGGTATTATAATTTTAAGACGTATTTTGACTTCCATCGCTTTTGCACTAGGGCCTGTACAAATGAATTATCTACATAACATAACATCACGCCTTTTATCCCCGAAGAGGTAGGCAGAGGTACACATTATGCCACTGTCATTGTTACACCCACTTTTCACCATTTGTGTTACAAGTCCCATGTAATAGGGGGTGAGCCTATTGCCATATATCGGGCACAATTCCAGACTCCGTGGTGGTGAGTACTGAGATTTTTTTTTAAAACCCAGTAATACTTTGCCCGACCCGGGATACGAACCCGAGACCCTTTGCATAGTATAAAGAACACAGTAGGTTATCTAAGGCCGCCCGCCGAGTTATTAGCCTACTCTTGCGTTGATCCCCAGGGTTGTCACTTTTACTTTTAGTTAATATTTTCGAACAAGCAGCACTTGATCTAAATTTATGAAATGAAAAGCATATTATGATTGAATATTTTATCAATTTATAAATTTAGTAAAAATAAAAAGCTTATAAAAAGATTATTAACTTCTTAAAATAAACTTTAGCTCTATACATAGTATTCAGAAAGTAAATTTTGGAATACATTTATATGGAAAAATGCAACACGGCCACGCTCTTAACAAATCAGATAAACTGTGAAATAAACAATACAATACCACATTTTCTTATAATATTTAAGTATAGTAGGTAATTACATTTCTGGTTGAGTAGGAACTATGAAGAATGATAAGTAAGTAGGTATCTCATCATCAAGTACCTACAAATTATATTATGCTAGAAAAAGTGACTAGTTTACCTTTCCTGTTCAATAGGTAATCTGAACAGAGACAGTTCTGGAATCGATTAATTATTAAGACACCCAAACACACAGCAATACGTTACTTCTACGGTTATCAGACATTTTTTATTTCATTTAACAGTACCGAAAAGTGATGCGCGCGCGAACCTCGTGCAGTGTTAGCCCTGCCTGGCGCACTGAGAAACGGGTCGAGATTTTGTTAAAGTGTGCGTGCGTCGACGCATAGATACTATGGCGCACACATGTAAGCCGCGCGCGGAGCATTTGTATGAAGATAACCTACTTTGTTCTTTATACTATGCCCTTTGCCTGGCAGTCGCACTTACGACCACTCGGCCAACGAGGCAGACTGTATTATCTAATACTAAAAAGTATTTTGTGTTTATCACATTTAAAGTCTCTTTTCTTTAAAATTTTCAAAGTTGTTGACACGTGATATTTTCTTGATCTGACCACTGATCAGTGGTAGTCAAAATCAGACAACTCAGTCGATACATTATAATAGAAGCTACTTCAATTTATAAACAGATCTCTCCTAGCAAAACAAAAAGAAACACAAAAACAATCCTTACACCAATGACTTAAGAACCACCGAAAAATTACTAAAAATATTACCCCTAGCACACGTTATATCATTAGAATGACTTTTTGCATAATTTCAGAGCTACAACCAAAGGCTAGCGAATTATGTAATTGGTGAAATGGAGGGAGATAGAGCTAGCAATGTGTGGGAGTGAAAGAGATGGAGTATTGAACAGATGCCAGCCTCAGTTGGCAGTTATACGAGACAGTTTGTACAATAGTGATGTGCGTGTACTGCTGGAATGAATTTTTTTTAATAGCAACCCGATGAACATTTTTTTTTTCGCGGGGGAAGTTCATCGATTGATTTCTCCCGCCTGGATGAGGCGGGAGGGAGTGTCAGACTCTTACTGACTAAAAATCACCCCGTTCCTTCTCCTGCACTTCGAGCCGGAGCCCCAGTAACCGTTTACGTACTCCGCAGCTCCGTATCGGCATCAGCCGTATTGGGCCCCATCCGTGCCCGTGTGTAATTAGGTTCCTCATAAGGCGTCTCAGGTTCAATTCCTGGGAAGGGCAAAATATTACTGGGATTTAAAAAAAAATCAGTAGTAGCACGGAGTTCAGAATTATGCCCGGTATATGGCAATAGGCTCACCCCCTATTACATGGGACTTATAACATAAATAGTGAAAAGTGGGTGTTACATTGTACAGTGGCCTTCAGTGCCGTAATATGCACCTCTGCCTACCTCTACGGGAATAAAAGGCGTGATGTTATGTTATGTGATATACTCGAATTTAGTACAAATCGGACATTCATTGCAGTTAGGGTACCTATTATGAGTGCCTAAGTGCGATGCGCTATAAAACCTAACTACCAGCGAGGATAGCTAAGTTTTTACTATTTCTTTACTGCTAGTTTGCTTGATTTATATTCTTGAATTTTATATTAGGGGCATAGAGTATAAATCGTCAATCTTATACCGTTATTTATCTTATACTTTTATTATATAAAGCGGAAGAGTTTCTTTTTTTTGTTTGTTTGTTTGAACGCGGTAATCTCCGTAACTACAAGTCTGATTTGTATAATTGTTTTCTGTTGGATAGCGCATTTATCGAGGATGGCTATAGGCTATAAAACATCATGCTACGATCAATAAGAGCTGAGCAGAGCGTGTGAAACCGCGTGGAAGTAGCTAGTATACATATAAAGCTGAAAAGTTTGTTTGTTTGATCGCACTAATCTCCGTAACTACTGGTTCGATTTTAATAATTATTTTTGTGTTGTATTTACATTTATCGAGGAAGGAACAGAGCAGTGGGTTTCACGAGTACCTAGTAATGATATAAATACTTAGGTACTTGGTTACTAGATGAATAACAACGTAAAAGTCATAGACACAGACTGATCATTTAGCTGATAAATTGTAACTGTGTTATAATATGTCTAATGATGAACCTGTATCTATGTTTGCATGCCAAAATGGTAGAATGTACAAGGATACCTTGTTAGAGTTTTAACATCGCCTTATTGTAAATACCTGCATTCTGAGCAAATGAATAATTATTCTCCACTATTCTATTCAGCTATTCTTGACAGTCAAATTAAAACTTTCACTGATACAAAATTAAGTCTGTTTTTGACATTGCAATTCCATCCAAATTAATACAAAACTTCCTTCCCACCCCCAGTCAAATAACCGCACAATTTAAAATGTCCCTCACATACTTCTTTTTAAATAGTTGCCAATAAAAAAAAGATACGATAACAGGCGCTCTCCCATTAAGTTTGAACTCAATAACAATAATTTCATTCGTCCCATCCCTAATTACGGCCCCGTTGAGTTAGGGGAAAGAAAATTAGCTATAATCTATGGAAATTGTACAATAAAGTAAATTTTCGAAGAGAGCCCTTGTCTATGCCCGCGCGATATAAATCTAGATGAGCCGTTATTTGCGATTATGTTATCAAGGAGGCGATGATTAGGCGCCCGTAGTTTTATTCTCTCTTTGAATAATCTGTGACAACTTTGTAAGTGAACCCCTTGTTTGTACTCACTTGAATCGCTGCAAATTCAGTCTTATTTGGTGTAGGTAAATACGTAATCAATTTTTTGGGGTGAAAATATGACAGAATGAGGGAAGGATGCTTTTGCAGGGGATGGTATGTTGTATCTAGTACCTATGGTTTTTTTATGGGATAAGCCGGTAAACGAGCCGACGGATCAACTGATGGTAAGCAATCGGCGTCGCCCATGGACACCTGAAACACCAGAGGCGTTACAAGTACGATACCGGCATTTTGGAAATTGGACTCCATATTGTTGATTCTATACTTATGCAGTATGTACTGTATTTATTCAAAATTTTCAATCTTGCTTAGAAAACAATATATTTATTAATAATAATTATGTTGAATATATCATGTGCAACAATCAGTAGTGTATAAATAATAAACTTTTAAACTTTCGGTTTTAAATTCTAATACAAAAAAAAAATGTGGTGGGTCGAAGGTCTAAGACGCTTCTCATGTATGAAAGTGCCGGTTCGAAACCTACCAACAACAAGTACCAATGTGAGTTTTTCCGAGTTATATATACTTTCTAAGATTGTTTAGACATCACTGATAAACTGTGAAGGAAAATATCATGAGGATGCCTGGACTTTATATTCGTAATTGAAAGTATGAAATCGCCAACCCGCAAGCGTGGTGATTAATGCTCAAACCTTCTTCGTGTAAGAAGGCCTTCGGTCAGCAGTGGCCACTTATAGGCTATGTGTCTGTTTGTGTGTGTGTGTGTTTGTCTGTATGTGTGTGATTGTAACTTTCAATTAAGGACATAATATTATCAGATAATCAAACAACTTACGCAAAAAAGAAAACAAAACTGAAACGCAATTTTGTCAACAACTAAAGTACAAAAGCAATCGTTTTAAAAACATAAACACTGAAACACAAACACATACGAACAGAATTAAACCGGGAACAAATAGATACGACCGGACTCACAGCCGTGAAACTGTCCACTCGTATGAAAACGTTACTGAAAACCAAAAATAAAAAAAAGTTTTTAATGCTCGCTCTTTCTAAAACCATAGAGTACTGTAACAAATTGTGAACAGTTTAACGTTGCCATAAAGTTGGAGAGCACAAATGGCTAGATGAGGGGCGGCCATATTGGCTGGCAGTGGTTTATATGTTTTGGAATATTTTTTTTTATCTGTTGTAATCATCGAATGACTTCTCACGCCTTAGGTGAGGCGAGAGGGAGTCTCTTAGGAGAGAGGATTCCTTTTTTTATAACTAGAGCTTTGTTCCTAAGAGTTAAAAAAGCACCATTACACAATACATACTATAATGAATTAGTAAACCGTTTACATGTTTAACTTGCTTTTAAACTTAAGCATAAAATAATTAATTGAGAAAACTTGCTTCAGATGACAATGAGGACGCTTAAACATCATCATCATTATCAACAGCTGGAAGACGTCCACTGCTGGACAAAGGCCTCCCCCTTAGTCCTCCACGTTGAAGGACAACTCGCCACCCGCATCCACTGGCTCCCCGCAACTCTGGCGATATCGTCGGTCCACCTAGCGGGAGGCCTGCCCACACTTCGTCTTCCGATCCATGGTCTCCACTCAAGGACTTTCCTGGAGACAAGAATATCATCAAACTATGAATGAAGTTCTATTATACAACAAAAGTTATAGAAGATTTGTTTATCTATTACGCATAAACAGCTTAACCGATTTTGATGAATTTTGTTACTGAGATAGATGGAACTCAAGAAAAATTGATATTTATTCGAGCCATGTGGCAAAAGTAGTGTATTAATAAAGATGCATTATATTTCATTGTAATTAACAGATCCCTGCAACTGTAATTAGTAGACGTTTTCAAATTAATATCAGTCCACTCTGTGCTCTTCATTTTTCACTTTATTAATTAATCATTATTGTATACTTTATTCATAAATTACAATTTGATAAATTATTTATTATGAACTGGTTCTTGGAACCGATAGAAGTATATATTAATTTATGAAATTATTGAAAGTATTTCGTGAAATTAAATGTTCAGTTTATTATTTTTCTGTGAATGTTCTTTTTTTAAATATAAATTATACTGATCGTATCGTATCGTAAGTATGTATCATTATTGGTAGCTAGAGATTAACTCACTTACAATTTTTTATATTTTTTCACCTTTTGAGTCTTCCATGGATTTTTAAACCAAGAATGGCAATCGAGTATTTTTCAGCTTCGTTGTAGTACCGGGAACAGAGAAACTACAAATAGTCATCAAAATCAAGGTGAACAATCAAGTGCGCTTCCTCTAACATAAGACATTGTTGATCAAATATTTAATTTTATTGCTCACGACCTTCATTGCATTATCCTGCATCATTATTTATTTAGCTTGCACAACTATCTACATTCTGTATATCAAATGTACCTCTAAAGTCTAGCTTTTGTAGAATAGAGCTCTAATACCGTTTAATATAAAACGTATTTTTTAGTGTAGGAGAGCTATGCTTCGGCATAAATGGGCCGGCTTGGCTGAGGTTATATCACGTCCTCGCACAGAAAACCGACGTGAAACAAGTTGTGTGTCTTCATGTGAGTGGGAAGCTCAATTACCCCTCCCTTCCCCAATCTCCTCAATCCGCGAATCCCCAATAATGCTCAAATTCCAAATCCCCAAAAGGCCAGCAACGCACTTGTCGCGGCAATTTTTTACCATCAGGTGATCCGTCAGTTCACCTACCGGCTTATTCCATAAAAAAATGTATTAATTGTTAATGTTTCCAAAACAATCAACTTAAAGTACAATATCGATCGATGACGCGAATGTAAAGCGAAAAAAAATTAAAAATTCCCTCATTGTATAATTGATAAAAGGTCGGGCACTGGGGTGCTGGGCACAAAGTTCCTACTTCCGAGTTTAAGAAGTCGGTCAACCGAACTAGGTCGCAGTAATTTGTATTATTAGAACAATTCTGCTTTGTTGCTTAATTTCTTTTACATAATAGCTTTACATGTATTTTTAGAATTTTAAATAGACCTAATTTTGTTCTCTTCTTTTGTTCAAAAAGGTCTTAATTGCTTTGATTGTAATTTGTGTTTGGTATTATTTTTGTTACGTTCTATATTTACTGAGGTTCTAATTTTAGAAGAATCTTTGTTGAATTAGATCCAATCAAAATTACTGTTTCTATTTCAAGTCGTGACGGATTCGTAGGTGACTTAAAAAGAGTATTTGTATTTATTTAACCGTACAAACCTAACTACATTTAGATTATATTCAAGTAAATATTGACACGCGTCGAGTTATCTAGTTGTAATTAGTTCAACATCCTCTGTCAGTTTATGATTGTGTGATTATGATGACTGAATGCTCTTCCGCTTAGATTAGAAGTACTTACCTATATAGCCTAACTTGATAGAATAACATGTCTACCTCATCATTATCATCAATAGCTGGAAGACGACCACGGCTCATCTGGACAAAGGCCTCCTCCTTAGTCCTCCACGTCGAGCGACAACGCATTATCTGCATACATTGCCTAGTGTATAATAGGAGACCTGCTTTCCGTACCTGGCCCTTGATCCAGTCACCTAACGCCAGCCTTCTAAGATGGATGTCAATGCTTCTAGGGATGAACCGGAATATCGGCACATTGATAGCCGAATCCACAGTCCACATGTCGAAAACCTTGTGAGCTGAGTCTAGATAAATAAGAAATGTGGTGGTTTTTTTAAGGAAAATCTTATTTCTATCAATTTTACTGTCACACTACTAAGAAAGAACTACCTACCAAAAATAGGCAATACCCAATAACGAAAATTGAGAAACCTTTCCCGGAACCAATACAAGCAATCCACAGTCAAATGAACAAGCAAAAAAGTAAAAACAAGAAGAAAGGAACAAAATCAAAAGGTTATTTATAAAAGAAAAACCTCAGAACATTGTTTTGCTTGAAAATTCATCCCGATATTAAAAGTCAATGGAACGTTAAAGAAAAATCTCCAAGTTGAGACAAACGATGGCATTGTGCTCACACCCTTTATGGTTACAATGAGAACACCCCTGCCCACCCCCCTGCCCCATAACACAGCTATCTAGCCTGCAGTTTGTATAAAAACTGGAGGAGAGCCAGGGAATTTTATAATACCTAGTTATTATTATGCGTTCTGCCACTAGGAAGGCGGTAAAGAAAACCTAGGTTACTTTAAAAAAGTGCGTGGAATAATAAAATATCTTTTTCTTTAACTAAAAATCGCGGGTTGCTCACGTGAAAGTACTGAGAAAAGCTCTACGTAGTTTCAAACCACAGAGGGGCTCTTCCTCCGCTTACCTAGGCGACATCGCCGCGACCGCGCACGCTGCTCATTAGAAACCCCCTTTTAGTCAACAATTTTTTCTTTTTTTCAGTTTTGTATACGTATTTAAGAGAGAATCAAAGCCGTGGCTTGAAATCTACCAACCACAAGTACTAATGTGACTTTTAACGAGTTATACATATGTATATATACTTTCTAAGATTATTCAAACACCAATGACAAACGATGAAGGAAAATATCGTGAAGAAACATAGGTTATATTTTCTAATTGTAATGAGCGAGAGCGTGGCGATGAATGCTCAAAACTTCTCCGTATTAGAAGAGGCTTTGGTCAGCAGTGGCCACGTATAACTGTTGATTGCCAACAGTTGAACATTGTCTTTCTCAGAGGTGGTAAGCTTGCCCTAGTCTCCAAGCTTAGCAGGCGCTTTCGAGATCACAAATAGGAGACAGAGAATGCTACTATCTGACCGTCGTAGGCTGGTCATCACTCATCTAATTTTATAACACATTTACTAAAAAAATCATTTGAAAAGCCACCTTCTGTTTCATTATTTTGCATTAAAACATGGTATTAAAGGTGTTACAATGAAATCAGAGCGTACATGTTTTGCTAAAGGCGTTATATCGCGTCATAATAATATCAACTACATCACAGAGGTATGAACGTGAATTAAGCTATTTGTCTTGAATATGTTCTGTGTTCAAAGTTAATCTTCTGCATGTTACTACCCTATGTCTCATCGTGATGCCAATTATTGAATTTAATTGAGAAATTAATATTTAGTGGTTTTCTTCTTAGTGCAGTTACGGCTGCGATTATCACAGTTTCATGAATATTTTAATACTTCGTGGCTTGCTTGCTATGTTTAGTGTGAATAAAATATTCTAATGTGACTTTTATATGTTTTATGTAATAAAATAATCGCGTTTTTTTGTTCTCCTATACTTAAACGTTAACACTGACTTTTCATCAGTTATTAATTGTAATTTCAGATTCAAGTGAGTAGGTACAAACTTACAGGGAATTTTATTAAGAAAATTGGAAAACCTATTCTTATACAATTCGATAGACAAAGTGATTAAATCCAGAAAGACTTCACAGTATGTTTATTTATCATTTTTCTTATTAACGATACAAGAGACTGGTCGCAAGTTCGACTGCCGGCCAAGGGGTCTCGGGTTCGATTCCCGGGACCGGCAAAGTATTACTAGGTTTTAAAAAATTCTCAGTAGTAGCACGGAGTCTGCAATTGTGGCCGGCTCACCCTCTATTACATGAGACTTATAAAATAAATATCTAATGAAAAGTGGGTGTTACATTGTACAGTGGCATGATGTGCACCTTTGCTTACCCCCTGGGGGGTAAAAGGCGTGATGTTAATTTTAAGATTTTATTTCGAAAATAAGACCTTTAATTAACATACTGTTTAGCCATCCACACTATAAAACACCATAGTGGTAGAGAGACACAAAAATTGGAAAAAAAAACACATGAATTTATGTTTTTTAATATCCCTTTGTAAACCAATGTGTGCAGACAATAGCAAGTCCACCCACCCCGAACTGCCAACTTATTCATTCGATTTTCAACTCTATATCAAAACTGTGAAAGTTGAAAACATATTTTGGTACTAAGGTGTAGTTTGATCTGCTGGTGTCTGTGCAATGACTACCACTAGGGGTGTGCAGTTAGTTATGGTTCACATAGGTGGCGCCACTTGTCTATATGTGTAACGAGCTATATTGCGTACCTTTGTGATACCTATCAAAAAGTTTAAACGAAGCTTCATCAAAAATGGCTGATGCCTTTTTTTTTTGCAGCAGTACATCATACATGATGTTCAATGTGAGACGGCCAACCCGCATTGAGCAAGTGTGGTGATTAATGCTCAAACCTTCTCCGTGTGAGAAGAGGCCTTTGGTCAGCAGTGGCCACTTATAGGCTGTTGATGAATGTGAAACGGACTTGATGATTGTGTAGTTGTAAATGAATGAATGAATGCTAGGTATGGAGTTCAGTTTCTGTCTAGCCCGGACCGAGGAGAAATCATGGAACTTCATGATCGTTCTCTTCCAGAGGATTGATATTATTGTTGATTAAAAATTGGCCCAAACTATTGACAGTTCACTAATGATTAGACTAAAGTCAAAGTCAAAGTCAAAATCATTTATTTCAATTAGACCAGAAAGGCACTTTTGAACGTCAACAATAAAATTAGAAGTGAAGCTATTTGCTCATTCCAAAGTGTAGATTCCTATGGAGAAGAACGAGCAAGAAACTCCATAGGTTACTCTTTTTCAATCAGGTTCACAATACAATTGTCCAGTTACATAGTTTGCTGTTTGGATTGTGCGAGAACAATGTAACACTAAAATCTAGTCAAAGTGATTGAAAAAGAAAATAACCTTAAAGACAATAAATAATACAGTCTGGAGCTGACCAGTCCCAGTTGACGGCGCCCGTTCACGAACATGACACGTACACCAGCACCGCCCAAATCAACCATATTGTAGGGAATCGAGCGATCCACTGCACGCGCCACCGCCAATGAGACCTTTGAGTGAGCATGACAACTCCACGCTGACACAAATGCATTCTACTAGTCTAATTTAATATTAAGTTAATTACAGGGCTCTCACATTCACAATGGTTATCTAAGTTAAACAATATACAATTTAGCAAAATGGCTGTATTATTTACAATTTCATTAAAACATCAGTGTTTTTTGTTATCCTGTGGAGCCGGACTAGCCTGTATCCAAGCATTTTATACTAGCATATTATATCATGTTTTTCAAAACATCACGCCTTTTATCCCCGGGTAGGCAGAGGTGCATTACGGCACTTAATGCCACTGTATAATGTAACACCCACTTTTCACTATTTATGTTATGAGTCCCATTTAATAGGGGGTGAGCCTATTGCCATATACCGGGCACGTTACCAGACTCCGTGCTACTACTGAGATCTTTTTTAAAACCCAGTAATACTTTGCCCGACCCGGGAATCGGACCCGAGACCCCTTACCCGGCAGTCACACTTGCGACCACTTGGCTAACGAGGCAGTCAGGCAATAATGAAAACGTTCACAGGACAACCATAGATTTCCATCTACCCCCGTTGAAATGAAACAGTGTGATGTTAAAGTATCTAATATACATATTAATTACGTCACTTGTCTACATTGTGGCTTCTAAACAATCGCGAGTTTGTTCTCTTTGTGTTGCTATCTCGTAAACTCTCTTACACAAGATTACATAAATTGAAACGCTGAATAGAAGCTAACACAAACTTTGTACAACTTTGTCGAATTAATAAACCTAATATTGTTCCTAAAATGTAACTTGACGCCTTTTTGATCTACTAAGGAGAATGGTAAAGAGGTGCTTCATATCTTTAAAAGCCCACTACAGAATGAACTTGCACGATTCTCACACATAACCTTTTATATACATACTAGCTTTTACCCGCGGCTTCGATCGCGTCAGAAAAGGATAAAAAGTAGCTATGTGACATACAACAAATCACACAGCGCCATCTATACCAATACTTTGTTTTCCCTCGGGAATATCAATTTTTTCCGGGATAAAAAGTACCCTATTATTTAGTCCAGACTTATAACCTTACGTCTGCAAAAATTTAAAGCAATCGGTTTAGTAGTTACGGCGTGAAAGCGGAACATACAAACAAACTCACTTTCCGATTTATAATATTAGTAAGGATTGTCTGGAGTTCAAAAGAGACAGACCTCTGAGTTTGTTTCGGCATTTCTTCTCAGAGTAGTCAGTTAGGGAATGTCGACCTCATCGTTCGCTTGATAAAATTGACGTGTAAATGTGCTGCCTTGTAGCCTATTTGCAGAAATAAATTCACTTGTTTCACTTGTATCTCATCATCATTTAGCTGCAACGACTTCCACTGCCTCATAAAGTCCTCCCTCAATGACTTCCACATCGGTCAGTTGCATGCGACCTGCATCCAGCAGCTCCCTGCTGCCTTAATCAGGTCGTCTGTCCAACATGAATGTGTTTAGTATTAATTTTTGCTAATGAGGTATCCTATGTTATTATTAGATGAGTTTTTTCTTTTTCTATTTCATGGACCGACATTTGGCTACTGTCTCGCTTGGTGGTGATGATGATGCGGCCTACAATGGAGTACAAGCACGTCTACATAAGCAGCCTACTCACTCGGGACTTGAAGACACCCAGGTTGTACCCTTCAGGAAACACAGATTCAGCAGAGAATTCCATTTCTTAGCAGTTCACACAAGGTATCTTCAAAGCGCTTCGTGCGACTGGATGAAGGGGTGATTTTAAAGAGTATCGATGAAAACTAAAAATAAGTTATATAAAAAGTAAAATAAGTATAAAATAAGTCGAGTTACTCACGTAAATATACTGAGAAAAGCTCTACCAGTTACAGAGAGACCCTTTCTTTTACTCATGAGGAAATGTCCCTCTGTGACTCGGAACTATTTACGTGAGTAACTCATAATTTATGATGATAAAGTTTCTTACACATTTTTGTCCATACGAATCTATGATTGGAACTAGCAGTTGAGATTAAAATAGAATTTACTCAGTTCGGTCAACTGTCCGTCCAAATAAACGCTTTGACTTTGATCAATTCCATTATCATTTAAGTGAAGACTGTAGACAAAATTCTAATTAGGTACATTATTAGCCTGACCCTTTACCCTTCCTATTATTCAACTACAGCACCTACTCTTTCAAAGAATTATAGACATAATACCTATAGACATTAGGACTCACTATCCCATACCATTCATAGTAGGGATCTATCTTAATTAGACGAGTCGGTCGACCCCAACAGCACTAACTACCACAAACTGTAGTATAGACAATACAGCATTATTTCCAGGCCATTCAGATGCTAAATAGGGTACCTATATAATATATATATCTATATAATATATAGGGTACCTATATAATAAAACTAGAATACTATTTGATCTGACAACTCATAGTACCTACCATACTAGTTATATAGTGATACTACAAACAAAAGATTTTTGTCTGTTTGTATTGATTAAGCTTAAAGAGTTGTGGTGGACCGGAGGTTTAAGACGTCTGTTTTAAATGCATAACGGTGCAATTCGCAACGTAACAGCAAGTACCAATGTGATTTTTTCCACTGACAAACAAAGAAGGAAAACAGCGTAAACTCTTATGACGTGGCGATTAATACTGAAACCTTCTCCGTGTGAGAAGAGGCCTTTGGTCAGCAGGGGCCACTTATAGACTGCTTTTTTATGGAATAGGAGGCAAACGAGCAGTCGGATCTCCTGATGGTAAGCGATCAGCGCCGCCCAGCCAGACAACACTGTTAATGAAGCTCTGAAATTACAGGACCCATTTGTAGAACAGTTTTGTCATTGGAAAGCTTACTTTTTAGAGAGGAGCATAGGTTACTTTTTAGCCTGATATTTAAGGTGTATAGGATCTACTCAAGAGAAATATTCAAGATTCTAAGCAGGCCAAAAAATTAATATCATAATTATAAAAGTAAGTGTGTTTATACGACTGTTACCTCTCTATCTATTCTATCTATCTTCTTTCATTTGTAGAGTAGTTACGTAAAAGGACACTAGTTTAAACAGGCAAAGCCGCGAGTAAACACTAGTTGTACAATAATAATTTTGAGTTAGGTAGTAGCTAGCACTTAATTATCAGGGTGTCGATGGCAGGCATTATTCATTGCTCTAATTAAATCTAGATGTACATACATACAATAGTATACTTATATGAAGCTAGTACGATATTAATAGCGTCCGTATAATTTACAGATATATTATTATATATGGTGCTTTATTGTGACGGATATTGCTTCAGATTGGTAGGACATTATATTAATGTAGATAGTATATGTTTATAAATTTGAAATCGCCCTTCCGCTTTGAGCAAGAAAAAGAGCGTATTCCTTTTTAAAAGGTCATCAACGCACCTGTGACCCCTCTGGTGTTGCGGGTGTCCTGACACCACGGTGACTGACTGCACGGTTGGTGCGGTGGCTGGGCAACCGGCCTCCGTGCAACGTGTCGCGGGTTCGCTTCCCGCACGGAACAACACTTTGTGTGATCCACAAATTGTTGTTCCGGGTCTGGGTGTCATGTGTATGTGAATTTGTATGTTTGTAAACGCACCCACGACACAGGAGAAAATACTAGTGTGGGGCAACGGTTAAAAAAAAAAGAGCAAGCGTGGTGATTAATGCTTATTCTATATCCATGTGAGAAGAGATCTTAGCTCAGAAGTGAAGGCTGATTATGATGTGTGCCAGTGGTCAGATGTTGGAAGCTAAAGATCAAGTTTAGCAGTGTGCTATTGAAGAGGTCTATGTCCAGCACTGGATGGAAAAGCTGATGATGGCGATGTAACAACATTATAAGTTAACTTTTGTGAGACATCCTATTATGAAATTAGAGGTGTTGCAATGATAAAATGTTTAAAGTATGAGAGCGGCTTAATAGACAGCGCTAATTCATTTTTATAGTGTATCATAAATAATCATAATAAAAAGTGGTTCTTATGAAAAAAAAATCTGTTTGAAAAACGTTAAATCGCACGGCATGAAAGCTGAAATAGGCCACAGGTTTTAAAAATCGAATCCCTTCATAGACAGTCACTTGTTTTTTTTTCCAAATCATATGTTTATATGATTGTCCTACAATTAGGTCCTCCACTGACACACTTACATTATGTCGGGTCGCACAAAGAGTATGTACTATTGGGTACAGTAGTGCACACAAGTTGACGCAGTACACAATGCGCATACAATGGGTGTCGTAACTTTGGGAGTGGTTGTATTTCCTGTGACGTCACGTGGTGTTACTGTCATGGATAAATAAACTGTGTTTTGTGTAACTATTTTCAGTGTCTTTTTGTAGAGATATCGTTGACGTTATCACCTCATTAATTAAGCAGTCGAACTAGTAAAAATATATTTTGACCACAAAGTCACAAACTCAATTTGGTTAATGAATTATTTCAACGAGAATGCGTTTTCAGACTCACATTTCACATGCCACCTTCAATACCTCTATGGTGATCATGTTATTCTTAACACGACTATGGATCACACATAATTTTTTACCGAAACGGCATCACTATAGAACCATGAACATGAACATTATTAACATGTCTCAATTGTTGATTTGAGGGCAAATTTCGGAAACTGTTTCGGAAAGTATGTGTGACTTAGACTCATTACGTTTCTAATTATCACGTTAATTTTGGTTCAAGTTTGCTAAACGTTCACACGGGAACTGGTGATAACTGGCATTTTTTGTTGAAAACAATACCCTCCTATAGTCAGGTAAAAAATTTCATCCCCAATTTTCCACCCTTGGGGGTTGAAATATTTTCTTCAAATTCGCATGAAACCATCCTTTTGATAATACCTATTCAACAAAAAAATAATAGTTCAAATTGGTTCATAATCGGCGGAGATATTGCGTATAAAAAAATCATCCCCCAATTTTCCACCCTTGGGGGTGAAATATTTTCTTCAAATTCGCATGAAACCACCCTTTTGATAATACCTATTCAATAAAAAAATAATCGTTCAAATTGGTTTAAAATCGGCGGAGTTATTGCGTATAAATAAATTCATCCCCTATTTTCCACCCTTGGGGGTTGTTATTTTTATTAGTAAATTTAAATGGGACCAACCTTGAGGTATTACCTATACGCCGAAAAAAGAATTTTTCAAATCGGTTCATAATTGGCGGAGTAATCGCGTAACAAATATAGAAAAAAAAAAAAAAAAACATACGGGTCGAATTGAGAACCTCCTCCTTTTTTTGAAGTCGGTTGAAAAGTAGCCAGGGAACAGAAGATTTTTTATACTTCTTTTCTTAAAAAAACGTTGCCTCACACTAGGAGTTTCTCCTGCATCGTGGGTGCGTTTACAAACATTCAAGTTCACATACACATGACAGTCAGACCCGGAATAACAATTTGTGGAACACACATAAAGTTGCACCGAGCGGGAATCGAAACCGCGACACGTTGCGCAGGATCGACCCCAGCTACCGCAACAACCATGCCGTCACACTTGAAACACCTGATGAATAATCGAATAAAATAATAACAACATTCCCTATCTGGGGTCAAAACCGTGACCTTAAAGATGATTTAAGAACAGTTTGTCGAATTGATTTATTGAATTTGGACAAGAACGCCATATAATATGTATGAATATTCTATCTTTAACCCTTTGAGTACTGTCATCATAGACACAATTAAAGAGATTTGACTGCACGGTTGGTGCGGTGGCTGAGCAACCGGCTGCCGTGCAACGTGTCGCGGGTTCGATTCCCGCACGGAACAACACTTTGTGTGATCCACAAATTGTTGTTTCGGGTCTGGGTGTCATGTGTATGTGGACTTGTATGTTTGTAAACGCACCCACGACACAGGAGAAAATCCTAATGTGGGGCAACGTTTTTTTAAAAAGAAAAAAAAAAAGAAAAAAAAAAAAAAAAAAAAAAGAACAATAGGTTGCGGTCACCGGTGTCCTAGCGGTTTTGACAGTTTAGGTACGCAAAACAACCAAATTGGGATGTTGAAACAGTCGACATAACAAAGATACAAAACCTATAGTTCAATGACATTATAATTATGACCGTGTATCAAAAAATGTCACATCGAACATACTTCGTTTCATATTGAAATATTAACAAGTACGTGTTAACCAAATGATTCATATTTCATAAGAACCATTATGCCATGGCTTCACTCGCTTGTTAACATTATTAGCGCTTCTTGTGGTTTAAATGTTTTCTATTTCTAAACACCCACTTTTCCACCAGTTATATTAGCAGTCCTGTGAAACGTGATGAATCACTACGTTCCAAGATGTGGTAAACGTAGTGACATAGTGACTTTTACCCACATCAAGCCCATCGCCTGATAACCTTTGACTCCAACCCTCCCGGCCTCAGTGTTAAGTGTCATGCTTCGGCACGAATGGGCCGGCTCGACCGGAGTGATACCACGGCCGAGCAGAAAACCAACGACGCTTGCGTTGTGTTTCCTGAGTGAGGTTACCGGAGATCCAATTACCCCAACCCCTTCCCAATCTCTCTAATCCCTGAATCCTAAATAATTCTTAAATTCCTTATCCCCAAAAGGCTGGTAACGCACTTATAATGCTTTTGAAGTGTAGGGTTTCCATAGACGGCGACGATTGGTTGCCATCAGGTGACCCGTGTGTTCGTTTACTGTTTTATTCCTTAAAAATCTTGTGTCTTCTATCACTCCTTGTATAAACAATGCATAGTAACCAAAACCTACCACTTAGCAATTTCAACCATAAACTATGACTAAACAACTGAACAAATAAGTTAGGTAATTATATTGTCCTAAGTCAGACCACATCGACTGCGGTTTGTGCTGTCTCATAATAAAACTAATATTAGTGCTAACACAAGCACATCAATGTATACCAATCTGTCCATTTCATCAATTGACATAAGCCTTTATTGCAAGAAGGGTAAGGTTGACTATGTATTGTGGTAAGTGATCAATTATGTATAATATTGACGTAGTGATTCACACAGTGTGGTCACGTGCTAATTGCTTTGTGTAAGAACTGGTTTTGTCTTATGCCTAGAAGGTAATTCAGAAAAAAAAACAAATACTTAAGAAGTAGGTAATATAAGACATCGATTACATGACATATTTGTGTACTGAATCATCCAGACGATATTACATGAATATTGGTAACTATCTAAATTCATTATTATGTTTAACGACTTACATACTTTTTGGTAATATAACTCGACTAGTTTAAATCCACGCTAGGCAATCACATTTATGAAAGTCTATGAATAAAAAAATATGTCTTACGAAGATACTTAGGAAAACCTATTAGACCTAATTTCTTAAAAAATAACAATTACTTAACATCATTTATCCGAATTTTGTATAACGTACACACACACAGACACACACACACTTTTACAAAAATCCCATTTAAAACAGCACTAAAACACCAACACTAATGAACAATCACACAAGAATTACAGATTACCCCCAGCTCACTAGCACACAATTACACATTTACCACCACAACTGAACGGTTAGAAATCAGATCTACATACATAAGTGATAGACAAACCCACAAATCAAAGGTTTCAATACACAGTCAACTCAGGGAAGGAAGCGGTAATTATTTGCACCCCATCACAGATGCCACATCAAACTTCATATTTACCCTATGCGGGGCTTTGGTTACCCCTCGATGGGGGATTTGTTACCCTTCGAGGGGGAATAATGCAATTCCAGAGATGCTATAAAGATCAGAAAGGGTAAGTAATACAATTAAGATTGAAGTTTTATGTGCACGGAGTATCTTTGATGGTAATTTCTGAATTGTTTTGGTGGAATGTTGGTTGGGGAAGTATGGGTGAATTTGTTTGGGTAACTATATAATTGGCTGGAGTTTATTAATGTGAGTCAGAAAATGTTTTTACGTAGCACCTTGTATTTGTAATTTGTATGTATGTAGTTGGTGGTTTCTTTGAGATGCTATGAATTTATACCTATCTGTTTTCAGTAAGTATTCTTAAATTGTAATGAACCCCTTTTGCTCTAAGATAGGTGTATCTTAGAGCAAAAGGGGTTCATTACATTACATTATACTAAACGACATTTTGATTTTTACTAACCCATAAGTGACAACTAGTACGGTAAAAGTAAAGGGGTAGTATTTAGGTGCTGGATCACGGTAAGTTACTCTTATTTAAGCAATGGTTTAGCGAAGGTAGGTGGAAAGAGCCATTAATTTTCGACTGTTGGTGCGATGGCTGGGCAACTGGCTGCCACGCGACGTTTAGCGGGTTCGATTTCCACACGGAGCAATTCTTTGTGGGATCTACAAAATGTTGTTCTTGGTCTGGGTGTAATATGTATGTGAACTTGTGAACGCACCAACGACACAGGAGAAAATCCTAGTGTGATGCAATGTATAAAAAAAATGATTAGGTATACGATTTATTTACAACTATCTCAAGTAAGTGAAGTGGTTGCAAACGTGACCCTAATTAAGGATTTTGTTTGTATTCAATAGCCGAGTCGGACATAACATTATTTTGTTTTTAAGCCTTTTCATAAAGAACTGAAGAAGTTTGATAGGAAATTTTAAAAATACGGAAAATATCTCCTCTTTTATTTTCTATCTACATTAATTTTATAACTTTCGAACTTCAGTGTGCGTACCATCTGTACGCTGATGACTTGCAGCTGTAGCCGCACCGCACGACTACATACCTACCAGTTACCAGTACCACCGAATACCTTTCCATATACCAGATACCTTCCACAATACCTTTACCAAAGTTATAGACTCACTTCGTTTAAAGAAACAAGAAACCAATTGTCTTGAAAAAGACAGTTTACTTTTTGACTCCGTTTTAAGAAACCAGAAACCAATTGTCTTGAAAAAGACAGTTTTCGACTTTCCTGCATAGAAACGATAATCATCACTGCGGCAACAGCGTTATCACACCGTGCCGCGAGCGATCGCTTCGAAAGAAGCGGTTTGGTAAAGCAAGCAGCCAAGCAGCGCAAGCGGAGCCGGAGCCGGAGGCCGGAGTACTTGCATTCATCTTCATTCATCTGTAGGTAGTCTTCAGTCTTCACTCAACGCCGGCTCTCGGAGAAATGCGCGCGCTCGCGCCGCGCGGTCATACTTATACGGAAGGAACCGATAGTGCCGTGTGCAAAGCGGCGCCCCGCACCCCGCGCGCCCCGCGCACGCCGGCGCGCCGCTATTGGTCGAAACTATTACCTAACTATATCTGATCTTGTCTAGTTGTAAAAATGTAAATAGAAATATAAGTAGCGTAGTTTGGCGAAATAAAATCATTCTTGTCAACACCTCTCATCGGAGTTTTACTACTACTAGAAGATAAGAAGAGACCTCCTCTAGGACACTAGGCTCTCCTACCTAGCTCCTAAATTGGCAGCGTCGGGGTCACCAATCTAGGACACTAGGCTCTCCTACCTAGCTCCTAAATTGGCAGCGTCGGGGTCACCAATCTAGGACACTAGGCTCTCCTACCTAGCTCCTAAATTGGCAGCGTCGGGGTCACCAATCTAGGACACTAGGCTCTCCTACCTAGCTCCTAAATTGGCAGCGTCGGGGTCACCAATCTAGGACACTAGGCTCTCCTACCTAGCTCCTAAACAGCTATATCGTCAAGCTGGTGTTAATGAGCTGTCTGATGCGATCTCGGAGATGAACGGTGACCTGGCGGCCGTTAAGAACTGGGCCGATAGGTTCGGCATAGCAGTTAATCCTGCAAAATGCCAGGCCATTCTTATAGGTGGCTCCCGCACGCTGAATGGAATTGACATGGCGTCCTTGCCGGCCTTGGTCTTCGATGGTGCGGTAATCCCGTTTAGTAGTGAGGTGAAAAACTTGGGCCTGCACATGGATAACAGTCTGAAGTGGCAAGCTCAGGTCACCAGCGTATGCAAAAAGGTTACTGGATCTTTGCGGGCTCTCTATCGCGCTAAAAACTTACTTCCTCCTGCTACGAAGGCTATGTTGGTGCAGGCTTTGGTTCTCCCTATTATTGATTATGCTGATGTGTGCTACTACGACCTAAATGCAGATCTCCTCAACAAACTTGACCGTCTTCTGAATAACTGCCCATACGCCAGCGCAGGGAGCAAAGGGCGCTAACCACCCTATTCTCCTTTCTTTGTTCACCTTCTTTGCCCAGTTATCTTTCCCCTTATTTTCAATATCTATGCGCAAACCACAGCAAAAACCTTCGTTCTTCTCATAACCGTCTTCTTCAATGTCCCACTCATCGCACCGACTTCTTTCATTCTTCCTTTTTCGTACAGTCAATTTTGCTGTGGAATGCGCTTCCCCTGGATGTCAGGATGGTGTCGACACGTCTATCATTTAAGCAGAAAGTGCGTGAACTTCTCTTGGAGAGGGTGGCTGAATCATCACGCTAATTACTCACAGTCTATATTTATGTATGTATGTATGTATGTATGTATGTATGTATGTATATATGTATATATGTATATATGTATATATGTATGAATGCATGCATGTGTATTGTGTTGTACTCGTGTGTAGGTATATATATTATAATTATGTTTATTTATGTTTATTCCTGAAATATGTTAGTATATCTATTTTATTTGCTCTATTAAATAGTTGCTTGCTTCTTGCTCACACCATTAACTCTTCTCTGCATCACCCAAAGGTCAGACTGGGAGAAAATGCCTGCGGCATTAAGTCCACCTTATGTACATTTTGTGCATGAAGCTTACAAATAAATAAATAAATAAATAAAACGTGTGCTCTTCATTTAGTACATACATCCTCTGTTTCTCTCCGGAAAATATAAAACCTACATTTTAGAACCTAGTTGCCTGCAGCATATACGGAGCTCAATCTCGGCTAGCAATAAAAAGTGTTTCACAAGTGGCCGGTAGAGGGCGCCTCGTATGTGTCCGTAAATCAAACGGTTTCGTGTATTGGAACGTTGTTCAGTTTTTATGTTCGACTGTATTTCAGTGGCAATACTGTAATTTCAGTGTTTGTGCTACTGGGAGACATCTAACTGGTATTTTATAGAGATACAAGTGTTGGTCTATTGAGAAGGATTTAATTTGTTCACTTTATGGTGTGGATGAGTGCTAAAACATAAATTTATTTATATAGATTTTTCTGTGTCACATAAATTGAATTAAATATACCTATTACACCTACTGTTGCACATCTCTGCATCACCCCATGGTTGACTGTTAGAGAATGCCACCCGGCATTAAGTCCGCCATCGTATGTTTATTATACAGAAGTGTTAATAAATAAATAAATAAATAAAACAATCATATCTTTTGTCTATAGAAAGGGTAGGCAGCGGAGGGCATTATATGTAAATAGACAAGTAACACCCAGATTTAAAAAGCTTATGATTATAAAATCTCAGTACATAGGTACATACATAACACATTGTAACTACGTAAGAGTAAAACCATTTTTTAAAAGAGTAATGATAGTGTTTCTATCTCGTTCTTCTCCTTTCGAAACTACACTGTGGAACGAGCGCCTGGCTTCACTGACAGACGGACAGTTCAATTTTTGATTCTGACGTTTCAAAAGTGCCTAATTAAGGGTAAATTGAAATAAATGATTTGACTTTGACTTTAACCTCACGCCTGTCTCCCACGGGGGTAGGCAGAAACTATGGAACACCAATTGCTAAGATTTTACATACCTCTTTCGCTTCATCAACAGTCATCAGTTTTTTCAAGCATGCTCGGTTAAAATCTCACTAAGTAGGTAGCTAATACTAATTCCGACTTGGAAATCAAACCTAAGATCTCTTGTTCCTTTTCTACTACTATTAAAACTTTTCAGTACCTAACCAGTAGTTCTGTTTATAATATTTCGACTTGGAAAGGCATCGAATGACAAACCAATTGCTGGACAATCAAGAATCGAAAACTATTACATTTACTCAGACTAAAAACTGCTTATAAAGCGCAAAACCCCGAGGGTGAATTCGAGGACGAAAAAAAATAGAATGCCTAGATGTTTTTCCATTTTGTTTCAATAGTAATAAAATAGAGTCTGTTTTAGCGAATAGTAACAGGGCAACCTTTTTATTGAGTAAACTAACTATATTACCTAGGTTCTAATACAATTCTATTTATTGGATAAAGTGAAAAAAACTAAGGAATTTAGATTAAACCTAATCTTTTGTTTTTAGTAAGATTAAGACTGCCTAAAACAATAGTTTACCTAAGACTTTAAGTATCTGTTATATTGAAATTGGGTGAGTGGAATTCATTTTATGACAAAATAATATCACGGCCTCACAGAAAACCGACGTGAAGCAACGCTTGCGTTGTGTTTCGTCGTGTGATTGAGGTTATCGGAGGCCCAATTAGGTACATCCCTCCTCAATCTCCGTAATCCCTGAATCCCCAATAATTTTCAAATTACTTATCTCCAAAAGACCGATAATGCACTTGTAACGCCTCTGGTGTTCCGGGTGTGGATTGGCGACGCCGAATTCCATCAGATGGTTCGTCTGCCCGTCTACCGGCTTCTCCCATAAAAAAAATCTGATTTACTTAGATTATTGACTATAGGTCGTGGTGGCCCGGAGGTTTAAGACGCCCACTTCTCATGCATGAGGGTGCGGGTTCGAAACCTACCAACGGCAAGTACCAATGTGACTTTTTCCGAGTTATATGTACTTTCTAAGATTATTTAGACATCACTGACTAACGGTGAAGGAAAAACATCGTGAGGAAACCTGGACTTATAATTTCTAATTATAAGTTTGAAATCGCCAACCCGCATTGAGCAAGCGTGGTGATTAATGCTCTAACCTTCTCCGTGTGAGAAGAGGCTTTGCTCAGCAGTGGGCATTTATAGGCTGTTGATGATGATGATGATTGACTATACTAACAAACTCATACCTTAGTTCACCTTAGTACTCATACCTTAGTTTGAGTGAGTTTGTTATACGTTAAAAGTTATCTAAACGAGACCGCGTACAGCACTCTGATTGGCTGGCTCTAATGAACCAACCAATCAGAGCGCTGAGTGCGGTCTCATTTCGATTACTTTGTACTAAATTCTTTATAATGATTTGAAACTGATTGAGTATCGTGATCGAACAATTACGTGAATAATCCTTATTTATATGTTGACCTTAATAATAATTAAGTATCGAAAACAATACCCAAGCAGATAAAACATGATAATCACCATTTTCTATAATTAAACTCAGACTATAATTAGATACAATTGCCATGGCAACCCAAATAAAGCAATGTTCTTAATAAATTAATGATAACCCATTGTAAAGTTAATGAAGTCGAGTAAAACCATTGTTTTTGTGTTACGAACAAACAAACAAAGGGACGATACTGTAGATATGAAGTGATTTACTAAAACACTACAAGCAATGTTTTCTAGCTACAGGCACTGTGGACTCGGCACACTATTCAATTTTGCAAGAGGAATGCAACTTTAAAGTTTATTGCAGTAGGTCCAGTTTGAACTGGAATGCTATCTTTTATACCACGGGAAAAAAACGAAAGCTGAATATTATCTACTCAATCTAAGGAATGAGGGGCGATGAACATAGGTATTAAATTGGATCGATAATGATATTTTTATGGAAAACGAGATGGTAAGCAATCAGCGTCACCCAAGGACACCTGGAACAACAGAGGCGGTACAAGTGCGTTACCGGCACTTTGGGCATTAGGAATTTGAAGACCGTTGGTGATAGAGGGTCTCCGGTAACCTCACTAGTACAACGCAAGCGTTGTTTCACGTCGGGTTTTTATGAGTCCGTGGTATCACTCTGGTCGAGCCCGCCCATTCGTGCGGAAACATAAAATATGATATATTTTTCTTGTTTCTGACCAACAGCAAAAATCTGCTGTACGTTTAGCCTGAAGGTATAGTATGAATTCGTCTTACATTAACACAATCGACAAATCAACACATGTATATTGGGCGCTCTGATTCGTCAGCCCCAATTAACTAACCAATCAGAGGGTACGCAGTAACACTTCAATCTCGTATTAGACCCTCTGATAATCGACATTAATATCACTAACCCTAAGCATGGAGGCGTTTCAATCTAATATTAACAATGGTTATTCATTCATGACACTAGTAAATGATGAGGTCACTATACCCATACAATACATACGCCTAATTTTTATTTGACACCTATTCAAAAGGAAACAGGTTTAAAATATTTCTTCAATGACTTTCTGTGATTCATAGAATATCTTATCTTACATCTGTGGCTGGGCAATTGGCTACCACGCAACGTGTAACGGGTTCGATTCCCGCACGGAGCAACTCTTCGTGTGATCCACGGATTGTTGTTCCGGATCTGGGTGTCATGTGTATATGAACTTGTGAACGCACCCACGACATAGGAGAAAATCCTAGTGTGAGGCAATGTTTAAACAAAATGATTAGGTATACGATTTATTTACAACTGCCTCGTAAGGGAAATGGTAGTGGAATTAAGGAGTTTTGTTTGTATTCAATATCCGATTCGGAAATAACATTATTTTGTTTTTAAGCCTTTTCATAAAGAACTGAAGAAGTTTCGTAGGATTTTTAAAAAAATACGGGAAAACGTGTGCTCTGCATTTAGTACATACGTTCTCTGTTTCTCTTCGCAAAATATAAAACCTACATTTTAGGACCTAGTTGCCTGCAGCATATACGGAGCTCAATCTCGGCTAGCAATAAAAAGTGTTTCACAAGTGGCCGGTAGAGGGCGCCTCGTATGTGTCCGTAAATCAAACGGTTTCGTGTATTGGAACGTTGTTCAGTTTTTATGTTCGACTGTATTTCAGTGGCAATTCTGTAATTTCAGTGTTTGTGCTACTGGGAGACATCTAACTGGTGTTTTATAGAGATACAAGTCTTGGTCTATTGAGAAGTATTTGATTTGTTCACTTTATGAATTAGAGGTGTGGATGAGTGCTAAAACAATCATATTATCTTTTGTCTACAGAAAGGTTAGGCAGCGGAGGGCAGTATATGTAAATAGACAAGTAACACCCACATTTAAAAAGCTTATGATTATAAAATCCCAGTACATAGGTACATACATAACACATTGTAACTACGTAAGAGTAAAACCATTTTTTAAAAGAGTAATGATAGTGTTTCTTTCTCGTTACATAACATAACATCACGCCTTTTTATCCCCGAAGGGGTAGGCAGAGGGTAGGCAGAGGTGCACATTTCGGCACTTAATGCCACTGTACAATGTAACACCGACTTTTCACTATTTATGTTATGGGTCCCATGTAATAGGGGGTGAACCTATTGCCATATACCGAGCACACACAAAATCCAGTAATACTTTGCCCGACCCGGAAATCGAACACGAGACCCCTTGCCCGGCAGTCGCACTTGCGACCACTCGGTCAACGAGGCAGTCGTTTGTCATTACAAAAGTGCCTAATTAAAAGTAAACAGAAGTCAATGCTTTGACTTTAACCTCACGCCTGTTGCCCATGAGGATAGGCAGAAACTATGGGACACCAATTGCTAAGATTTTACATACCTCTTTCGCTTCATCAACAGTCATCAGTTTTTTCAAGCATGCTCGGTCAAAATCTCAGTAAGTAGCTAATACTAATTCCGACTTGGAAATCAATCCTAAGATCTCTTCTTCCTTTTCTACTACTATTAAAACTTTTCAGTACCTAACCAGTAGTTCTGTTTATAATATTTCGCCTTGGAAAGGCATCGAATGACAAACCAATTGCTGGACAATCAAGAATCAAAAAACTATTACATTTACTCAGACTAAAAACTGCTTATAAAGCGCAAAACCCCGAGGGTGAATTCAAGGACGAAAAAAATAGAATGCCTAGATGTTTTTCCATTTTGTTTCAATAGTAATAAAATAGAGTCTGTTTAAGCGAACAGTAACAGGGCAACCTTTTTATTGAGTAAACTAACTATATTACTTAGGTTCTAATACAATTCTATTCAATTGGATAAAGTGAAAAAAACTAAGGAATTTAGATTAAACCTAATCTTTTCTTTTAAGTAAGATTAAGACTGCCTAAAACAATAGTTTATCTAACACTTTAAGCACCTGGTAAATTGAAATTGGGTGAATGAAATTCATTTTATGACACAAAATAATATCACGGCCTCACTGAAAACCGACGTGAAACAACGCTTGCGTTGTGTTTTGTGTGAGTGAAGTTATCAGAGGCCCAATTAGGTACACCCCTCCCCAATCTCTCTAATCCCTGAATCCCCAATAATTCTCAAATTACTTATCTCCAAAAGGCCGATAATGCACTTGTAACGCCTCTGGTGTTCCGGGTGTGGATTGGCGACGCCGAATTCCATCAGATGATTCGTCTGCCCGTCTACCGGCTTCTTCCATAAAAAAAATCTGATTTACTTAGATTATTGACTATAGAGTCTAACGCCTCTATAGTCATAACATACTCATACCTTAGTTCACCTTAGTACTCATACCTTAGTTTTAGTGAGTTTGTTATACGTTACAAAGTTATCTAAACGAGACCGCGTACAGCACTCTGATTGGCTGGCTCTAATGAACCAACCAATCAGAGCGCTGAGTGCGGTCTAACTTCGATTACTTTGTACTAAGTTCTTTATAATGACTTGAAACTGATTGAGTATCGTAATCGAACAATTACGTGAATAAGCCTTATTTATATGTTGACCTTAATAATAATTAAGTATCTAAAACAATATTCAAGCAGATAAGACATGATAATCACCATTTTGTATAATTAAACTCAGACTATAATTAGATACAATTGCCATGGCAACCCAAATAAAGCAATGTACTTAATAAATTAATGATAACCCATTGTAAAGTTAATGAAGTCGAGAAAATCCATTGTTTTTGTGTTACGAACAAACAAACAAAGGGACGATACTGTAGATATGAAGTGATTTACTAAAACACTACAAGCAATGTTTTCTAGCTACAGGCACTGTGGACTCGGCACACTATTCAATTTTGCAAGAGGAATGCAACTTTAAAGTTAATTGCAGTAGGTCCAGTTTGAACTGAAATGTTATTTTTTACTCCTCCCGAAAAAGACGAAAGCTGAATATTATCTACTCAATACTCGTATTAAATTGGATCGATAATGATATTTTTTATGGAAAACGAGGTGATAAGCAATCGGCGTCACCCAAGGACACCCGGAACACCAGACGCGTTACAAGTGCGTTACCATTAAGGCATTACGAATTTGAGGACCGTTGGTGATAGAGGGGTCTCCGGTAACCTCACTCGTACAACACAAGCGTTGTTTCACGTCGGGTTTTTATGAGTCCGTGGTATCACTCTGGTTGAGCCAGCCCATTCGTGCGGAAACATAAAATATGATATATTTTTCTTATTTCTGACCACCAGCAAAAATCTGCTGTACGTTTAGCCTGAAGGTATAGTATGAATTCGTTTTACATTAACACAATCGACAAATCGACACATGTATATTGGGCGCTCTGATTCGTTAGCTCCAATTAACCAACCAATCAGAGGGTACGCAGTAACACTTCAATCTCGTATTAGACCGTCTGATAACCGACACTAATATCACTAACCCTAAGCATGGAGGCGTTTTGATCTAATATTAACAATGGTTATTCATTCATGACACTAGTAAATGATGAGGTCACTATACCCACAATACATACGCCTAATTTTAATTTGACACCTATTCAAAAGGAAACAGGTTTAAAATATTTCTTCAATGACTTTCTGTGATTCATAGAATATATTATTTTACATCTTCAAAGGACACATCAAGTTATGATAACCAGTATAAACTGACCCTTAAATGTGCGTAACGATCATACATAGCTAGATCATGATAAACTGGTTATGTATAACTCGATGTGAGCCTTAGTAATGCTAATTTTAAATAAGTACAATAAAAGGAGGTACCTAGGCTTAAAATAGCACAATAAACCAGTCCACTCATTAATCACAGAAATAGTCTGTCAAAACAAAAGAATAAACAATACTAATAGTGAACTGTACTGGTTATTTGTTCTTCGGCTTAAAAGTCCACCAACGCTTGCAGATCATCAATCTCTTGTATTCATTAGAGGTCAACGGTAGCCTGCGATATATTATGCCCCGTTCACACTGCGCTAGTATTTTAGTCAAGTTGTGAGTATTTAGTAGTTTTCTTTTTTTAAGGGGGAAAATCGAATGACTTCTCCCACCTGGGTGAGGCTGGTGGGAGTGTTATATACTCTTACTGACTAAAAACCCCGTTCCTACTCCTGCACTTCGAGCCGGAGCCCCGACAATCAGCCCTATTGGGCGCCATCCGTGGTGGTCTGATGGTTCTTTGAGGCGCATGCGGAACGCGACGCACGCAAGGAAGTTCACCGCCTCCCCGGAGATCGTGCGGTAGTAGTTCTCTTCTTCGATCCGACATTCGACAGCTTCGATTTTGGGACAGACGCGAGCGAGTGCTACTAACTACTTGCTACTCGCCTAAAATACTAGCACAGTGCAAACAAGGCATCAGAGTAAGAGAGCGTCTTTAGACAGAGCTTTACAAAGAAGGATTTTATATTGAAGTGTATTGACCTAGAAACTGTATTGTAATTTTAGATTTTATTTTGAAGAGTTATTTCTTATTTTTGGCAGTTTGAATTAAGATTTGTTAGGACAATGCGTAGTTACCTAACTAGGGCTTTTCCTTAAAGTGAAAGAGGAAATTGTGGGCGGGTTAAACTTAAAAATCGATGTTTAAAGAGTTCAGATTTATCAAAAGCCCTGCTAACCGGGCTGTGTAAAACTTTTAGTTTCTTAGTTGGTTCAAGTTACTGTGATACATTTCATTTTTATATTTGATGGGCCGACGTTTGACCACTATCTCGCCTGGTGGTATACGATGATGCAGTCTATGATGGAGCACGTCGTCCCGTAAGCAACCTATTCAGTCGGGCCTTGAAAACACCCTTCAGGAAATACAGACAACAAAGAATTCCACTCCTTAGCAGTATGCAGAAGGAAGCTTGATGAGAATCGCTTCCTGCAAGTGGGTGGGACATCTACCATGAATCAGTGATACAAACGAGAAGAGAATAACTTAAGCTGAGAAAGAATGAGAAAAGAAAAATACATCTGATAGTTGTACTTAAAACTGTTGAATAAAATAAGGAGTAGTGGTACTTCTGCCCTCGTCCCTGCAATGACTCCGTTGGCAGTGGGTGTAGCCCAGAACTGTTTGTCACTTTTATTGCTGGTGTTTATCTCTTAAATTAGTTCTGCCTTCGCTGATTATGTTCAACTTTTTAATTAATCACGGTTTTTTCCCCGCTATCTCTCACACTTTGATCATTTTAATGTTGTTTGTAGTTCAAGTTTAAAGCAGAAATTATGCGTTTTGGGAATTTTGTTGAAATGAAAAATTGTCGTCGTCTGTTTTTCTTTGAGGAAAAGTCTGAAAAAATCTCTGGGATCCATGCTGATTTCTACTAAGAAGAGAAATCAATTAACTTATATTTTACCCAACTTTGAGCCTGATGGGATGTACCAGTGTACTAATGTAGCAGACAGACGACCATTGTTTCGGAAGTAATTGTGTTACCCTAACAGCGTTCACGTGGCTGGAAGCGTTCGCATTATAAACAGTGTTGACGTTGAAAGGCAGTCAAGGAAGTCGCTATTGACATCTAGAAAAATTGTGTTTGAAAGTAATATTGTACGCTTTTTAAACATTATTTTTAGTAAGATTTTTATCATCCATGAAATAGGTATAAAAGTGGAATAATATCAGTATTTAAAAAGCGTGCTTACTATAAAAAAAGCGTAGTAAAATATACAAGTATTTTCTTTTATTAAAAGAAACAAAAAAACATATTTAACGACACAATCCATAGACAATCATAAACCCCGCCGCCATTTTCATGATCGTTGTAAAAGATAAGCCAGCGACAAACAAAGAAAATAGGAAGCCGAATCGTCGCTTTTAAAAATTTAAAGCCCGCCATTTTGTGTCGGCACAGATTGTATTCGAGCTATCCACTTGACATTACACTTCTAATAAAGTATCGTCGACAAAATCCTAATAGAACCATAAAAGGGAAGACAAATCGCGTCTATGGCCGTTTCGCGCCAATTCTCGTCAAGATGGCTACGGAACAAAATGGCGGATTGACACATTATTTTTTAGGAAACATTTTTTGGCGGTGCTGGGTTAAACTCTTCGAGTTTTTATTATCTGTGAAGAATAGAAAGAAGACTAAACTTCATGGCTTATAGCTTCCTCGTGGCAGATGTCAGAAAGTAATTATTTGAATATATTTGGTATGTATATGTAATAGGACTTTCTGTCTCCAAAAAACATTCCAAAATATTGATTTAGGCTATCCTTCAATATTATATCGATAGAAATAATACGTAGAAGTTTGGAAGATAAAATCACTCGCAGTGACGTCACAATATTGGTATTCTATATCATTCAAGAAATCGAAAAGACAAACGAAACTTTTAGGAACAGAGGAGAATTTTTCCTAACAACTACGAACATTTGAACAATTTAGTGAAATATATAAGTTCAGTATTATCTTATTATTAGTTTGAGAATAGCTAGTTATATAATTTGGCGAGTCAATGGGCCGGGAGCCGCCATTGAAGCTTCATTCAATTTAGTTCAATGCCGACCTCACTCGGGATGATTGCGGGTGATACGTCACTCTTAGGGTGGGTTTACATCTGACTGAGCTGTGCTTAGCCTGGTGGAATGGATTCAATATAGAGTATTTTTATATAAAAACTTTAGTTCTTCCAATATTGTGCTCAAGTTTATCAATTTATTAAAACTTTTCTTGGGACTATCTACCTATGTACTGAATGAACATTCTTTATTTTGTGAAACTCAATATTATTATCTAAAATTGAGAATAAAAATTAAGTTATTTAGGTAACGAAAAATGCTCAAAGGAGATTACTAATTCCGTAAATAATGATGAATACCCATGTAAGTTGAATTGAATACTCATAGATTTAATAAAAAAAAAAACACGAAATTAAGAATTTTTTTAAGGGGGAAAATCATCGAATGACTGCTCCCGCCTGGGTTGGGCAGGAGGGAGTGTCAAACTCTGACTGACTAAAAACCACCCCGTTCCTTCTGCTGCGCTTCGAGCAGGAGCCCCGGTAACCCGTTAGGTTCTCCGCGACAAATGAAGCATTTAAATAGCATATTTGTTGATGCTTTTACATAAGTAAAATCTACTTCTTGAAAATTCTAACCAATGACAAATACTTGTGTAAGTGACAATATCGAATCGTGAATCACGATTAATATTTTAACGCCAATAACGCCACGGGAATGAGCAGCGCCTCTACATTAGCATAGAGTTATGGACAGCATGCATAGCATAGCATACTTATGCACTTGTAGATTGTGACTTATACAACACAATAAATACTAAGTATGTAAATATGTTATATTATACAAATTAATATAGAAGGTTGAGTTTGAGTTTTGTCAAGTACCGATCGATTATGGTAGCAAGTCTGATTAGATTAACCCACTGCACAGGAGATATTATAGTCCACAAGTGTACTCTCTGTTCCCTCACTTTCTGAACCCAATGAGACGGCAGACCGACACGACCGGAGTGAGATCAGGCGCAGGACTAACGGTAACACCTGCTTTTCGAGGAACAGCGGTGGAAATACCGCCGAATTTCCTGACTCCGGGTTAATAATAGTAATTTAGGGAACAGAGATTTTAGTTCCATAAGATCGGAAAAGGAGGATCCTCCGACTAGACGAGGTGATCGTGCCTGGCGGGATCTCTAGTTGTTTGTTGGAATTTTCTATCCGTGTTAATTCGCATGTAAACTTCGCATGTGAGATATAGGATCTTATGACGTCATCCGTTGATTTGTTTTTATCGATAGTCTTTGACATGAGTCGCCACAGTAATTTTTGTCAGAAAATGCTATCACTTTTTGACCGACGCGGGAATCGAAGCCACGACACGTTGCACAGCAGCCGGTCACCTAGCTACTACGCCAACCGTGCAATCTGATAGTAGACTTTGTATTAATGAAAACCGAGAGTAAATTAGGCGACACCCACTCGACTTTTTCATGTACATAAATGTCCAAGAGTAGAGAGTTGTTCAACTAATTTCAAGCTGTAATAGGGGCTCATACTCTCGAACAACATAGACTTATAAGGAAAGCGTAGTTGGTTATTGGCTCTAATATCTTCAACAACGGTCAACACTGAGCAATGATCCAGACTCCTTACTATATCTTAGATTGAGAACCTCAAAAAGTGAAATTATATAGTATTTTACTCGACATATTGACAGACAACTGATTTTGATAGCTGTAAGCGAGAGATTGGAAAGATAGACTGGGATAATCATGCCTTGAATATGGGGTGCAATGAGTTTGTTCTGTTCTTTTACAATCATCTTTACACCGTTATAGAAAGGTTCACTCCGAAGTCTAAGGCTTCTGGCAATAGGTACCCAGCGTGGTTCTCTAAAAGTCTCATAAAATTACTTGCAACCAAGCACAAAGCCCACACTAGATTTAAACGATATAGGAATCCAAGAGATTATGACATGTTTTCAATGCTCAGGGCTAGGGCGAAAGTGCTTGCACGGCAATGTTTCAAGACGTATATTGAACGAATAGAGGAGGATCTTAAAATCAATATCAAAGCATTCTGGGGGTATACCAAAAGCAAACAAGTTACCAATACCGTGCCCAGTCATGTTTACTATCATGATAAAATTGGTTCTTCAGGTACCGATATTGTCAACCTCTTTGCGGACTACTTTTCGTCGGTTTATTGCGCTGGCGCACCAGGAGTTTGTATCCCGGATTGTGACCCTTCAAACTTTACGATTGGAGACTTGTATATTGCGAAGAGCGACCTTCTAAGTGAATTAAAACGGATAGATTTGACTAAGGGTAGTGGTTTTGACGGTATTCCACCGTGTTATTAGTATATGTGCGGCGGCGTTGGTAGATCCCTTGCATATCATTTTCAGTAAGTCGCTGAGTGAGGGAGTCTTCCCGGAATTGTGGAAGATATCCAGGGTTACCCCGATATACAAGTCGGGCGATAGGGGGGACGTCTCAAACTATCGTCCGATTTGCGTTCTTAACTGCTTCGCCAAAATATTTGAAAGCTTTATATATAAGCATATATATTGCCACTTTAGAAATATATTGAGTCCAAAACAACACGGTTTTGTGGCGGGTAGGTCCACGAATTCAAACCTGCTGCATTATACAAATTATATATGCGAATCCTTTAACTGTAAAACGCAGGTTGACTCGGTATATACAGATTTTTCTAAGGCCTTCGACCGTGTGGACCATTCTATTCTATTGGCAAAATCTCGTGGTATGGGAATGCATGGCAATCTGTATAGATGGCTTACATCGTACTTGTTAAATCGTTCCCAACTGGTTAATCTTAGTGGATATGATTCTGTTCCATACCGGGCAACATCGGGCGTACCTCAAGGATCCAATCTAGGACCATTGATGTTCTTAATCTTTGTTAATGACTTATTGGGTGTGATCAAAAGTGAGTGTTTGGCCTATGATTTTATTTGATGACATAAAGCTGTTTAAACGTATATCTGATCGTAGTGACTGTGAAACTCTCCAAACAGACATCGATACTATTGTTGATTGGTGCAGTAGGAATCGCATGTCTCTGAATATAAAAAAATGTCAGGTTATTACATTCACAAAAAATAAAAAGAACATATTGCAGTATAGTTACCACATTCAGGGAACCATTATTGAGAGAGTTACAGTTGTGCGCGATCTGGGGGTGGTTTTTGACTCCCCTCTGTCTTTTAGACCTCAGTACGAGTCAATATGTAGTAGAGCAAACCGTATGCTTTCATTCGTGCTCCGATCTGCAAAACCATTTAAACGCCCTAGCACCATGATAGTTTTATATAGCTCTTTGGTAAGGAGCATCTTGGAATACTGTTCGTCGGTATGGTCACCAATATATACCGTCCATACGGATAGGATAGAGGCAATCCAGAGACGTTTTGTAAGAGCTATATGCTCAAAATGTGGGTTAAGACGCAAAATACCCCAATATGAAGATCGGCTGCAGAGATTCTCCTTGTTAACTTTGGAGCATAGAAGGTGGATGAGCGACTTATGTATCCTCCATAAAATTGTTCACTGTTCAATGGATAGTGGCCTAATTGAGTATTTAAATTTAAGAATACCGACTCGATCTGTTCGTACTCCTCGACTGTTTAATATTCCTACATGCAATAATAATGTCTCAGAAAACAATCCTCTATATAGAATGTGTAAAAACTATAATTCTATTTGCGCTCAAGTGGATATATTTCATGACAAACTCAGTGCTTTTAAAAAATTCCTTCTGCGTCACAGTGAAACTCGATGAGCATGATATGTGTCGTTACGCCATTGTTTCGGGTTTGTTGTTCACTCACTCAGTTGTTCCCTTTGTACCTTTTGTTACCTTTGATTTCTTGTATAGCCGCTTTTTAGTAGATAATTTTTAGTTTTTAGTTTTCAAGAATTGAACAAAATTTATTACAGAAAAATGGATTAACATTTGGGAATTGTTATGTAATTTGATATAAGTGGGTTATGTACAGCTGTAATTGGACTTCAGGTTCGCTCACTATTTATAATTAAGATTGTTGTGTACGATTTCAATCTGTCGTCTGTATCTGTACTTATGTAAAATAAATAAATAAATAAATAAAAAATATCAAACTCAAGACTCCTTGCTTTGCTGTAGCAGTTGCGTTTAACAGATTAAGTAATGTAGTCCTTCTTATCTTACCTGCGATGTGGGTACACCTGATGTATCATACAGACAGACAGACACAAAAGGAACACGAGCGCCATACTACTGAACTTCCTTATACAGCACATAATGCGGAGTTAGCTGGTTAATCATATAACCTTGACCTATATTGGTTTAAACTGTATTTGATCGATGTGAACATGACATACATAAAGAAAAGCAATATAATTATATTTCCTTGTTTTTCTTTTTTACTTAACATAACATAATATCACGCCTTTTTTATCACCGAAGGGGTAGGCCGTAGGGAGAGGTGCACATTAAGACACTAATGCCACTCTACAATGTAACACTCACTTGGAAAAAATCATCCAAAGACTTTTCCTGCCTTGATAAGGCGAGAGGAAGTGTCAGACTCTTACTGACCAAACCCTTCCCCTTAACTGATGATTATCTGAAGAATAGACAACTGAAACCCAAATTGATGGTCTTACTTAAACTGTCAAACATCAAGCGGTCACCGGTGACCGCAACCTATTGTTCTTTAAAATTGTGTCTATAAATACGGTACTCGGCGAGTTAATCCATAATCTAATTACTTTTTTATTAAGTGAGTAGTTTCCAAATCCAAAACAAAATAATGGTTTTTCTAAAGTTATTACAATTTTCTTCTAACTTCTTCCTTACCTAGAAAAAGATAACAGTTAAGCCAAGGATACACTAGGATACTAATGTCCCAAGACATGTATCAGTAACATGTCAAGCGAAGCCGGCCGACATAAGGTGACAACGTGCGCCTTATGTCTACAGCGACGTTGATGTTGCCAGACAAGTCGACCAAAGTCCGGCAACGTCGCGCTACTCCACCCAACATCGCTGGCGACACGTGTCGCGGGACATTTGTGCCACTTCTTTATTTTTATGGAATAAGAGACACCCGACCAGGCGGATCATCCGATGGTAATCGATCAGCGCCCATGGACACCCACCCGCAACACCAGACAAGCCACATGTGCGTTGCCGGCATTTTAAAAAGGAATACGTTCTTTTCTTGAAGGTGTGAAGGTCGTATCGGTTCGGAAATACCGCCGACGACAGATCATTCCACAGTTTTGCTGTGCGAGGCAGAAAGCATCGTGAGAAGCGCACAGTTGTAGCCTGCCAACCATCTATATGATGGGGATGCATATGCTGACGTGAGGGCTATGTATCTATGTATATTATAAACTGCAAGTCTAACGACTTTCTACTGAATTATAATATCAGAAAGGTTACCTTATATTATTTCTGTTAGAAAATAACGACGTTACTGTAAAAACTATAATAATGTACATACTCAACACCTTTTACTTAAGTACTGACCTTCGACTCAATATATCACGACTGACAGACTGACGGAGAACATTATTAATATTAATTATACATCATTCGATTAAGTAGGTACTCGTACCTGATGACGTCACGCTAAGAATTACGTCATTATTCAAATATTTAGTTTTTTGGTTTTAAATAAAAACGTGACGGTGTAGTTTACTCGATTGTTAATGATGAGTGGTATATCGATTATTTATTAGCTCGAGTATATAAATCGATGATGTCAAGTTATGGGTTTTTTATCATAGTTTTAAGTTTCGCTGGCACAAAAATGTAGTTAAATTAATAAACCCGCATGGCGTTTGTCTGTTTGTGTTGCTCAGCTAGTTAGTTTACTTAATTCATTGTTTTTATTACCCGACTGCCAAAGAAGGAGGGTAATGTTTTTCGAGTGTATGTAAGTATGTATGTATGTCTTTTCCTTTGTGACCACCTGTAGCCTAAACGGCTTGATGGATTTTGATGTATGAGGTATCGTTAGATTTGTCTTGATTACGGGAGTGTCATAGGATACATTTTATCCTAAAAGTCCCACGGGATAAAGACATAATAATATTTTTTCTAAATTTCCCTTTAAAAAAATATGTATGCGGTATCATTAGATTCATTTCAATCACGGGAGTAATTAATATAGGATACGTTTTTTCTCAAAATTCCCACGGGAACATGTTAATTCTGCGTCAACGCAAAGCAACTCATGCGTTAGCAAGCAAAAAGATAGGGCGTGGCCTGGCATGCGGCGCGCGGCGCGGTGCGGAGGGGGATATGCTCGAGTATACAGCCCGATTGCGGGCACACGCATGAGGGCACACGTCGTTGACGATAGTCTTCTACATCTACAACATTTTCGTTAAATAAAAAAGCTAAAAAGTTATAAATAAAAAAATTATTATTAAAAAAACAAAATACCCGACTGCACACTAAAAAAAGAGTAAAACAAGCCCCACAATAATATTGATCAATCAAATGCTAAAAACTAATTATGTAATACCGTTTAAACAATACCTATATTAAAATACACTACAATATGTGTTCGTAATCGATAGTTAAATAAACAGAAACTTATTTTGAATACAAATTTACTGAATATAATTTATAAATGTTGATGGAAAGCATCGCAGGCGGGGACCACCTTGACCGCCACCAACGAAAATTCTGCTAAATGGTGCACAACCGAAATGACTATAAATAAGCCTCTGTTGGTCCCCGCCTGCGTTTTAAGTTTCGCTGGCACAAATTGTAGTTAAATTAATAAACCCGCATGGCGTTTGTCTGTTTGTGTTGCTCAGCTAGTTAGTTTACTTAATTCATTGTTTTTATCCTTACTATAATATTATAAATCGGAAAGTGAGTTTGTTTGTTTGTTTGTTTGTTCCGACTTCACGCCGTAACTACTAAACCGATTGCATTGAATTTTTGCAGACGTAAAGTTAGTAGTCTGGATTAAATAATAGGGTACTTTTTATCCCTAAAAAATATGATATTCCTGAGGGAAAACAAAAGTATTGGTATAGATGGCGCTGTATGTACCTATTGGTATATGTCACATAGGCTACTTTTATCCTTTTGTGACGCGAGCAAAGCCGCGGGTAAAAGCTAGTATAATATGTATGAGACCTTAATTTTTAATTATTTGTATTTGGAATATTATTATTAGTTAAAGTTAATTTTAAGACCTCTGAGTTTGTTTCGGCATTTCTTCTCAGGGTAGTCAGTTAGGAAATGTCGGCCTTATCGTTCGCTTGATAAAATTGACGTGTAAAAGTGTTGCCTTGTAGCCTATTTGTAGAAATAAATTCACTTGTTTCACAATAGAGTGGTTGAATGTTAATTTTTTTTTTTTGTAAGATTAATTTTGAACTAAGAACATAACCAAGATACAACAAAGAGGAATATTATTTTCAACTCGTCCTGTCTCCATATAAACCCCACGTTCCAACAAAACCATAAATTCTAATACGTCACGAGCGGTTTTCTGCTAAGTCTAACATCTCAGTATCAACCTCGAACATATCTCTCAGCACTCCATCTTCATTTCCATTGCCGCTTCACGTTTACCCTTGTTAAGTAACTGTCATAGTGAGCGTGCAATGTATGATAGACAAGGCGATGGCGTCGTTTAATCAAGGATGCTATGTTAGGCTATCTTTTTACGGTCAAGTGCTGGAAAAGTTAATTTTATCTTCGCGTCTATTGTTCAGTGTTGTTTACTACTAGTCGTATATTGAGATTACGAATTTTTACGTGATTATGTCATGAATGGAGTGCTAAGTATAAGTTTATTCTGGAGTATAAATTTACTACCTCGCTGGTTGGTTGCAAGTGCGACTGCTAGGCAAGGTCTCGGGTTCGATTCCAGGTTCGGACAAAGTATAATTCTGTAGTAGCACGGAATCTGGAATCGTGCCTGGTATATGGCAAGAGAGTCACCTCCTATTACGTGGGATTCATAATATCTATAGTGAAAAGTAGTTGTTACATTGTAAAGTGACATTAAGTGCCTGCGGGGATAAAAGGCGTGATGTTATGTTTTGTTGTAATTGTGTCGTTATTAGTAGATTAGAATTGACAGGAGAGTTTACTTTAGCTCCAAAGATTAAGAATTCAGGTACTAATTCTTCTAGACCAATAAGGATAGGATAGGACAATTATGTTTATAAATTTTTTCCTAACGCTTACATGGGCACAATCTAATACCACTATTTAAACTTGCTGTCTTTAACAATTTTCCGCAACTTGGAATAAAAACAATAACTTCTTTCTTTACACTACACCCAAAGGCTACTATAATCTATAATTCTACACACGTCTTCATTTTCTTAGCCACAGTTTATGTAGCACTCCATCCAATCATACTCCGTGTTTCGTTCAAAGAAAAGATGTAATGAAGTTGTGTGATCACGTTCCTTTGCTTTATTTTCATTTATCTTTTTGTTTTTCTTTTCAACAGCGAGTACTTAACGAGATTGTGTACAAGTTGAGGGGTCGACGTCAAAGTCGGAACGTGTACCAACATATTTTATATCAATATATCATCAAAAGTATTTCATTTTGTAAGAAAAGAAAAAATACATGTGTAATGTTTTAAAATAATCTACCAAACGGACGATAAAATTTAATTTAGGATACTACCCTATTCCCAAAGCCCTCCAAAAATTTGGGAGCGCATTTATAGCTCATCTACCTATCTAGTGTTACGGTTGTCCATGGACAACGTCGGTAGCTTACTATTAGGGTCTTACTCCTGAATCCAATTCCGATCGATCGACATTCGTATTGTGAAATTTCGTACTCTCGATTTGTAACACTAGTGCTCATGTTTTTTTTTTATCATTGCCCCACACTAGGATTATCTCCTGTGTCGTGGGTGCGTTTACAAACATACAAGTTCACATACATATGACACCCAGACCCGAAACAACAATTTGTGGATCAAAGTATTGTTCCGTGCGGGAATCGAACCCGCGACACGTTGCACGGCAGCCGGTTGCCCAGCCACCGCACCAACCGTGCAGTCATTGCACCCGTATTGCGTGGATATTGAATGAACTAAATGGTACTGAGTTTGGCATTATATTCTGTACTCTGAATCTCTACTCTGTACTCATCTGAATACTATTTGAACAGCTGGTACGATAGGTTGACAATGAATAATTATTGAGATTTTATTTGATTGAAATTGCATTGACATTGAGATTGGTTTCAAGAGTAAGCACCCAGGTGATCCGAAAGCTTAGTTGCCGCTCTATACCATTAAAAAGACAGGCACTATTGAAACGTAAAAAAAGAATAGTCCGTCAGTGAAGTCAAAGTCAAAGTCAAAGTCAAAGCATTTATTTCAATTAAACCATAGTTTGGTGCTTTTGAAACGTCAACAAATACAAAATAAATAATAGTCTGTCAGTCAGTCCGTCAGTGAAACTAGGTGAAGCTAGGTGCTCATTCCAAAAAGTAGATTCGAATGGAGAAGAACGAGCAAGAAACTCCATTCGTTACTCTTTTTAAAAAAGGTATGTTCTACAATGTCTCTGATACATATTTCAATACTGTACGCATATGTAAGAACAATGCAAAGACACGCTTGACGCATTATACTAATAACTTACAAAAATTAAAAAAAAAAAATTAATAAAAAAAAAATTAATAAAAATTAACTTAAAGTCCAACATGGTGCTCACATATGCATACTGACAATCCAGAAGCTAGGTGCTCGTTCCAAAATATAGGTTCGTATAGAGAAGAACGAGCAAGAAACTCCCTGGTTACGGACTTGGCTGTATAACTACTGAGCTTGTAGCTCCATGTAATTATGTAAAACATTATGTAAGTAATTAGAATTTAATTAAACGTTTCCATCAACCGTTTATCTTCGTAATGTCTCGTATATTATTCGGGGGATAGAGTGATAGTTCTACAGAGGGTAGGCTTTGTAGGTAGTGAAACTTTTAAGTTGCAAAAAATTTATCAATTACACTAATTTATAACTAGCTTCTGCCCACGGCTTAGCCCACGTTCCCGTGGTATTAAAAGCAACCTATTAATTATTCCAAATTACAATTTATCCATGTTCCAAAACACAACCTCATCCCTTCAGCCGCTTACGCACGCGCGCCTCAAAGAGCCATCAGACCATCACAGATGGGGCCTAATAGGACTGATAAACTGACTCAAAAGGCCACTACAGAAAGAACTTGCACGGTTCTCACACATAATCTTTTTATACATATTTGTCTGGACTTTAAAAGAGACAGACCTCTGAGTTTGTTTCGGCATTTCTTCTCAGAGTAGTCAGTTAGGAAATGTTGACCTCATCGTTCGCTTGATAAAATTGACGTGTAAAAGTGCTGCCCTGTAGCCTATTTGCAGAAATAAATTCACTTGTTTCACTTGATACCCGATATGGAGCCGCGGAGGACTTACCAGGTTACTGGGGCTCCGGCTCGACGTGCAGGAGAAGGAACGGGGTGGTTTTTAGTCAGTAAGAATCTGACACTCCCTCCCGCCTCACACAGGCGGGAGAAATCATACGATGATGTAAAAAAGTCCCTTCAGCCGTTTTGCCATGATTGTGTAACAATTAATAAACACACAAACACATAAACATTTCCATTGTTATTTGAGGATTTTGGGATTTGTGGAAGAAAATTTTCGATACAACAAAATATTCGATATATCTCGAAATTAGAAATTGTTTTTACATAACATAACCTATAATAAAACTCTCAGAAACAGAGCACAGTACATAGCCTATAGAGATACATGCAGTGATGCATAAATTAGTAAACTATTATTTTGATATAATCTATAACAACATAACATAACATAACATCACGCCTTTTATCCCCGAAGGGGTAGGCAGAGGTGCACATTACGGCACTTAATGTACAATGCAACACCCACTTTTCGCTATTTATCTTACGAGTCCCATGTAATAAGGGGTGACCCTATTGCCATATACCGGGCACAATTCCAGACTCCGTGCTACCACTGAGAATTTCTAAAAACCCAGTAGTACTTTGTCCGACTCGGGAATCGAACCCGAGACTCCTTGCTCGGTAGTCGCACTTGCGACATCTCGGCCAACGAGGCAGTCGTTTTTCAATTTTTTTTTATTCAGGAATATTTGTAACGAAACAAGCAACATGAAGTCTAGATAAGCGCGAGTCACATAAAAATGTGCACACCTACTATATATTTACATCCCTTAAATGAATAAAAAACATAATATCTTCTAATGTGTTATATTATCTTGCAAACATTTGCATATTCAGTTTTTTCAATTACATTTGCATTAGTAAGCTGCTACCGTTTGCTTTTATTTTTAGTTTGTAAACATTTGCTGCTATCTTCTGCTCCCGTTTGTTTCTCTAATGAGAGTGCAGGTTCTAATCCTTGGCTAACAAAACTCTAGTTTGTATGTACGCTAATTATTTTAACCTTTCTTCAAAAAGAAAAACAGTCGTTTCTAAGGTTGACCTGTATGTGTTTATGTACCTATGTATGTGCGATGCCGTAATGTCCCACCCTGCTTAACCCTTCAAAAAAAAGGCGTGATGTTATGCTATGTAATGCGCGATTATCTCGCGACTGGCTGAACCGATTATGATGCGGTTTTCAGAAGTGTTTGTTACACTTAGGAGAAGATTTAGTATATTAATTATACGACTTCAAAAGAATAAAGGGGCTTGAAGTCGGATTTTTAAACGTAGTTTATGAAAGCATTATTGCTGTTCTTTTGTTTTGGTCTGATTGGGAAAATATGGAAAACAATGGGCGTTTGGTAAACAGATTAAGCCGTTGAAATTAAATATGTAAGGAAGAAGTATAATCGTCCTTTGTATTGGGAAATAATAAAGTTTACGGTTTACATGATGGTAAGTGATTACCATAGCCTAAGTAGGTATAACTTCGACACTTCGACACACAGGCAAGAAACTATGACAGGACAATGTAAGATACTGTTTAAATTGTTTGACAGCAAAATCAAACACTGGTTTGCTCTTCCGGAACTCTCGCATACCAGATGAAGCTTGTCAAGCTCATCACTTCATTTATTCTCTGAGAAGGTGGTACTTCTCCAGTCGAATCGATCTATTCATGTGGAATTTTGCAGCTAATATCTATGATAGTAGTTAACCTTTTTTATGTATCGATCACCTGATGGTAAGCAATCGGCGTCGCCCATGTACACCTGGAATACCAGAGGCATTACAAGTGAGTTACCGGTCTTTTGGGAATAACAAATTCGAGGGTTGTAGGAGATTTAGGGATTGGGGAAATTTGGGAAAGGGGGAGGATAATTGGGCCTCCGGTAACCTCACTCACACAACGCAAGCGTTGTTTCACGTCGGTTTTCTGCTCGGCCGTGGTATCACTCCGGTCGAGCCGGCCCAGCAGTGCCGAAGCATGGTTCTCTCACACTTAACTAACTACAAGAATTTGTATACTCAAACAATAAACTCGTGTTCTTGTTTAATATAGTTAAAAGGTTACTAAAGGTTCAAGCTACAATAATAAGAAATTCTTTTCCTAAATATATACCCAAGGAAACGATAAGAACCCTACATTGCAGAAACCATTCACCCAGCTACTTTGCATATGTATAGAAGATCTAGGGCGTCTAGAAATTCTAGAATATAAATAGGTTTTAAACACTTGAACATGAAGTCATACCGTATACGGCGCTAGACCGGAGTAGGTACAATAAATAACTATTAATTGTAACACCCACTTTTCGCCAATTAGGTTATGAGCCCCCTATATGATATATAGGTCTCGAGGTCGAGAAGTAGTTCCATGCTTGAGTGAAAATTTCGAAGATCTACAAACACAATAATACATTTCCTGACTTGAGACTTTAGTCATGCTTCCGATCGATTATCGAACCAGTAAAATACCTCAACAATATTTTCAAATAAGTAGTGTGGAGTGTAGATATTATTTCCAAAAACAATGGCTAAAAAATTAAATCTCCGGACAGATCTTAGAAATGAAAATACTTTTCTCGACTATATTCCAATCGTGAACGTCGATGAAAAATATTTGATTGAAAACCGAAAACAAACAAACAAACAAACAAACATCAAAACAGTTGACAAACAATAACGTTCGGAAAGTTCGAAAATTTGAAAAGGAAATGCGCAAATATTTCGGTTTTCCGAACGTCATTGTATCACAAAAAGAATCTAATCTCCCGGAATACTGACTAGCGCGAAAACGGCTGACGCAGTCAAAATGTCAAAATATACCAGCATTTTTCATTCGTTTATATTTTTACAAACTTAATATTGATACTACAAAAATGCAATCAAGTCTCTAGGTCTATTCGCATAAGGTTTGAATTTATTCAAATTTAAGTTTTGCAACTGTAAAATAGGGCACGAATGTGTGAATGCGCCGCACCAACCAATCTCTTGTATAGGGCTGCATTGGTTCGATGCGACTTTTTGTCGCATGTCATTGGCTTAGCTCAGATTAATCTTAAAGCGTGGCGACTTTGCGTCGACACTGCGATTGGATTTGAATTCCAAATGTCGAATGCTTTATTATTCTTTGTTCCTAAAAGGTTCGTTATTTCTTTTTACTTTTAGGAATAAACTTGTGTTTGCAAATGAAGGCGGGCGGCGGCGGTTGCTTATTTTCCGATTTTAAATTCCGACAAAATGAATTGTTATTTTCGGAATGGCGGGTGTTGGTACATTGTGGAGCACTTCTTACTGTTAATTGAAATGTTGTTGTTTATAGACATTTCTATAATACGAGTTTGGTTAATGGGACATTTTAGTAATGACGATTGGCTTCGCACCAATTATCGAATTTATCAAACGCCTTGTTAGCTAATAAGTACTACTTTAATATTGTAGCTGTATTTGCTTATTTCTTGCGTAAATTATATTTATACGAATTATGATGACACCTTTTATTTCTTGAAAGATTAGACAGAAGCTACGCTTCGTCGCTATGAGAATAATTTCTTTGTAACTAATTTGGGTCGACCTGATTGTACCTAAAAGTATATGGAATATATGAATTATGTGCGATGAAATTATTACATAAAAAATATTTTGTAGACATTTTCTATTTACTTATTATTTAATATTTTATTTACCTATTTTACTTATTATACTAGTAGTCCATTTGCAATGACAGTTTTTTTGTAAGGTGCCTTTTTTACTGACATACATACATACATACCTTCACGCTTGTGTCCCATGGGGGTAGACACAAGCTATGGAAAGCTATTGCTACAATTTTTATATACCCCCACTCGCTTCATCAACAGTCATCAATCTTTTCATGCATGCTCGTCGGTTAAGGGTACTTTTAATTTGGCCCTTCTTTAATATATCGCCAATCTGGACAGTATTATGTCCGTCTAGGGCGCCCTCTACCGACGGCCTCATTCATATCTACTCTGTATACTTCTTATAGACTACATAAGTTTAACACGTTTTTGTATACATATTAAAATACACCTATTGTTATGTATTTGTAACAGCAAATTATGTTTTTTTAAGTAAAAAATGTTACAATTGCAAAATTACCCACTGTTGTGACAATTGACACTTTTTTAAAAGGAAGCGGTACATAATATCAGTCGAGTCGTGTTCACATTTTTATGTATCTGTATAAAAACACTATAAAAAGTAATTTGTTACTAAGGCACAATCTCGATAGGAATTAAGTTATTAAAAATGAGTTATTTAAAAAAATTTTTGAATGTTCGAAATTAAATGTTAAGTGGACTTTTACTCAAAAGACTCAAAAAGTGACGAGAATCAAATGATGAGGTTGTTTCCCACGTAATATTTCATGTGTCCGAGTTTATTTAGCAACAAGTTCTAATATATGTATAAGAGAATGCATATCATTCATATCGCCATAATAATATTTTAACCCGAAAGAATGACTATTAATTCCTCGCACATTGATGTAATACCAATACCTATGTTCCTTTATACATACCCAAGTGCATAGACAAAGCTAATATATTTCAAACAGGTTGGGATCCAAAGAGAAAGTATATCATTACGTAACACCGTACATTTGTTTCACCAGCCAGTATTTATCAAAAGGATAATTAAAAATTTCATGGCTGCCAGCTATTTGAGGCAAACCGCGCCGTTTCAAATTCTCAAAGTAATTAATAACGATGTTTAATTGTTATTTCCGTACTTCCTGCTGCGGCTTTGAAAAAATATACAAGTAGATACAGCTCGGATTTATTTTTATAATCCTCGTTGGATTAAGGATTTTGTTTGTTTAAGAGGTTATAATTATTCATTAATTTATTTCGACGAAATGTTAAATTGAAATTGTTTATATTTCATCAAAATTATAATTTTCCCAGAATGGTCTTCAATTTAACAAAATAATGATAGTAAAAAAATATCCGATCTGTTTGGAGCAGTCATTAGAACGCTAAAACGAACATGGCGACCTGCGGGTGACATTGACAGCTGTCATTGCAACTGTCATGGCGGCGCGTTAACTAATTGGCGGGAATACGCAATTTGTGTGAATTCGTCTGTGTATGGATTGTCCGTGGCACTGCTAGACTTGTTAGGCACACGTCAACTAGAAAAATGGGGAAATAAAATCCTTTTCAATATTTTGTGTTATTTTTTTACGCACTGTGTTTTGTTTTGTCGACATATTTTTCTGTAGATGATTTGTTGAAACGATTTAAAAATTTTTCGTTGTCATTACGCTCAACGCAGTGTCGAGTGGGGTCGATTTGTTTGCTTGTTCGTTGAATGAGTTCACAAGAGCCACCTATAGTGTTGTTAGTATTTAAAACTTTAGTAGTGGTATTTTTTTTTGTGATACTATGTTTAGATTTCGTATGTATAATGTAACTTTCGTATGTATAATGTAATTTTGAATTTTGAAATTTTATATTATGTAACTAATTTTGTCGTATTAGGCTAAGTACCTGTGAAGATTAAATTAGCTGTTTTTTTATATAAATAAATAAATAAATTATTTGCAAATAAATTCCCTTGAAAGTGATTTTTTCTATTATTTTTGAAATCTTCTTTGCCATAAATGATCTAACCTACAAACCAAGATACCTTCACATGAGCTGCATTTTACTTGCAAATATAAACTCACGTGTAAGCATACAAACATTAACATCACGTGAGCGATACCATTAAGATCAAGTGCACACTATTTAAGTGTTATAGTGCAACATTAAGTAGATTACCTGGACAAGTATGCGGCGAAGCTTATCGCTTGGTTACTGGACGGTGGTCGACTTATCCTGGGTTAATGTGCATACCATGTGGGGAAAATGGGTGAATTCCACTATAGGAATATAGAAATATTCCTAGAGTTTTTAGCTAAATATAATTCAAGAAAGTGTTTTTTATAGGAGGTAAACGAGCAAACGCATCACCTGAAGGTAAGCGATCAGCGCTGCTCATGGAAACCCGCAACACCAGAGGAGTCACAGGTGCATTGCCGGCCTTTTAAAAAGAAATACGCTCTTTTCTTATTATGTTATCGTTCTTATCTTATGTTTGAAGGTCATATCAGTTCTGAAATACCGCCGTCGACAGATCATTCAAGTGGAAAGATTTGTAATAAAATACAAAATTGGGTTTGTTAAGGTGCTGTGCGTGGCGTGCCGATGGAGAGGCCTATGTCCTGCAGTGGATGAGAACAGGCGGTTGATGATAATGATGATCATGAGGGTGCATTTAGAATTGAGTTCTTGGTTCGAGTAAATACCAACTAATATTATTAAAAATAAGTATGGATTTAATATAATGGAAGTTTTTCACTTGAAAACTACTGAACAGATTGAGGTGAAACTGCGCACAGGTATCGATTTTTATCTGAAAAAACTTTAAGGCTAGTTTAAGTCACTGGCTAAGGCTAGTAGAACAAAGAACTTTTCTTTGAATTTTCTTTTGGATGTAGTTGTGCCGTACCTAATTCTCTCTCCAACTTTTGATACCATTTCAAAGGTCAAAAAGTTCAACATAAATGACCGCATCTTTGCGTTCCGTTAGACGTTGGTTTTCATAGAACTATGTATTTATATTGTATTTCCTCGGAAACCAAAGCTTTAATATTAATTCTGACCTATACACGTTACTTAGAAAAAGGGTCTACAGAGATGAAAAGATACGAAGTGGTTAGTTAACTTTTCTCTGAGAAACAGGACCTAAGCAATTCGTTCCAAAAATATTAGTAAATGTTGAACTTTTCTTTATGAAGTAGGTAGATACTCTAAAAAGAAGAAAGTAATAGGTTACTTTATTTTTTTATGCTACGGTAGGCTATAACAATACGTTTTTAAAATAACATATAAAGGTGCTCAATATTACATCCCCTGGTCACCAGTTATGTTATGTCCGACCCAGATCGACCAATGAAGCAAAAATTTTCTAATACCCCGTGAAATCTATTTCGTTTTCGTCTCGCGATAAAACAACTTGCCATAAGGAGTACTTTCGATGTATAAAGTAACAAACAAAAAATAAAGACACATTTATTTTGTTTAAAAAAAATATTCGCATATGAGACACTTTTTTTTGAGGCGGGAAAATCATCCAATGACTTCTCCCACCGTTCCTACTCCTGTTCTTCGAGCCGGAGCCCCGGCAACCCATCAGCCCTACTGGGCCCCATCTATGGTGGTCTGATGGCTCTTTGAACGCGACGCGCGGTACGCACGGGTCTGGCTCTGGTCGGGCGGCGAGCTACCCTTGCTCACCGTCCGCAGACCCACACCTGCGGTGGTTGGAGATCGTCACGCGATCTCCGACGCCCGGAGTGTCTCCCGCAACGGCTGGGGCGTGAGGAGGTTCGTTCCCTCACGCGCACCGCCTCCTCCTTAGCTAGCATGACTGCTTCGCAGAAGGAGGTGACGGCACCCCAGTCCCCCTCACTCCGCACCATGGCCTGAACCAGAACCGGACGCGAGAGGTCGCCGTCGCCGATCACATCTCTAAGCACACTGCGATGCCCAGCCCAATCAGGGCACACCGCCACTGTATGCTCCACCGTTCTCACAGTGATGACACCCGGGCGTTTCCTCCCGCCCAATCCGAAACATGAACCTACCGAAACTTCCGTGTCCGGTAGGCAATTGCGTCAGGCGGTAGGTGAGGACACTGTAGCGTCGCTCAAGTCACTCCTCAAAGAGGGGACTTACCGCTTCAATGACAGTGAGCCCAGCCCTCGGTTGCAACAGTCGTTGCTGCCATTCCACCATGGTATATGAGACACTAGATGTACATTTTTAGACACTATTCGCATCGCACGTGCCACCCGACGAGAAATACCTCTTCGAGAATTTACACGATGTTATGTTTTGATAATGTACTATGACCAGTTATTTTATGTTTTAAACATATTATTTCTTTGTACACTATTGTATTACCGAGACGGAACCATTTTACTTAGGGACGAAAATGAAATGAATTTCACGGTGTACACTTACTGAGGAAAGTAAAAAAATTAAAAAGTCTATTTACATTACCTACTCCAAGACTAAAACAATCTACCCAGCACCCACTGAACCAGCTAATGAACCGCCCTGCTCTCGATACGAACAACATTGATTTTCATAACAAAAACAAACTTCAAGATGAACCAGTATTAATTACGTTTGAAAATAGGAAAAAATATGAAGAGATCAAAGATTTTTTAAACAAGTAGGTCGCGTTCACAATGGCCTGGTATCAGTGAAGTATGAGGGCTGAAATAAAAGCAACCGCCTTCTTTTCATTATTCATTCTTTAGACGAGGAATAATTATTATGATTGTACTGAGCCACCAGATAGCAGCCATCTTTACTTACATTTTGTACAAGAGATTTTTCTGTTCTAGATATTTTTGATTGATGGAACAGAAATATTTTTTTTTTTGTATCGCATAAGCCGGTAAACAAGCAGATGGCGTCGCCCATGGACACCTGGAACACCAGAGGCGTTACAAGTGCTTTACCGGCTTTTTGGGGATTAAGAGTTTGAGGATCGTTGGGGATTCAGGGATTGGGGAGATTGGGGAAGGGGAAGGTAATTGGGCCTCCGGTAACCTCACTCACACGACGAAACACAACGCAAGCGTTGCTTCACGTCGGTTTTCTGTGAGGCCGTGGCATCACTCCGGTCGAGCCGGCCCATTCGTGCCGAAGCATGGCTCTCCCACACTTATTTTTACTTGACTCTCATGTATGTACATGGTTTTCAGATTAAGTGTTAGATTTAGTACAAGAATATAACTAAAAATATACCTCTCGTTACCTGAAAATACTAGTTTAATTACATTATGTTTTTTGTTACTCAGAATGTCTCATACTTTATGTTTATAACGAATTGTACTAAGTACATCGAGATTTAATTTATTTCCAATTTCTTTTTTCAGTTTTTTTATAGTGATTTCCAGTACATCGGTTTCAATTCGGCGGTTCATGTCTGGTGGCGAATAAATTATTTTCCTTTCTTTCTGTCTTTACATACTTATTTGTGGATGTTTACAGATGTTAACATTATTATTTTTCCAAACCCCATTTCGATTTTAGTTGAAATCATTAATTCTTAGGAGTTTGCTTGTGAGGGCTGAATTCGTTGTAATTTTCTTCGAAAGGGTTATGATACATTCACTATAAAAACAAACTACTACCAATATGTATGTATAAAGATACACTAGCGGACAAATGTTCTGCGATACGTGTCACCAGCGACGTTGGGTGAAGTAGCGCGACGTTGTCGGACTTGGTCGATATGTCTGGCAACATCAACGTCGCTGTGGACATAAGGCGCGCGTTGTCACCGTGTATCGTGTATGTCAGGCGACATCGGCCGGCTTCCCTCGACATGTCGCCGACACTTGTCTTGTGACATCTGTTCCCTAGTGTATCATTGGCTTTACAGAATTCCAAAATCAAAAAGTGCCACGCTATCATTTGACCCAGAAACCGAAGAGTCGTTAACAGCCATGCTATCGAACCCTGGATCAAAAGACAATCATGGAAACTAAACCAAAAAACTGTCTTGGCCAATGTCACATTCATCGTCCTCTTAAAACATCTAATTATCTAGTTGCTATCTACGATTATACATTTTTATTTACACGTCATATAAAGTGGACAATGTGAGGAAATTCCCACGATAAATAAGTAATTCTATATGTATGTATTGTGTTGTCTAAAACGGTCTAAAGATGGCACTGGGTGAATGACCTTGAAGTTGTCACGTTGAAGGGTAAATGCTAGTGTTAGCTCAAACTGTGCTCGATGGAATAACAATATCCTAGGTAATGGGAAAGTACTAAAGTCTAAGTTACGTCTTGAAAAACTATTATATTAAGCCATTAGATCAAAGCATTTGTTATGGTTAGTTAGTTAAAAATTTAGTTTGTAATTTAGATATAAGAGGCCTCAATATCGATTTGGATTAGTCTGTAAGGATATTGCTGGAAATAAAATAAAATAAAAAAGATATTATCTAATAGGCTTCTTTTCTTTATACTATGCTTTTACAGCCCAAAGATGTTAAGGGGCAAGAAGTGATCATGCATCGGTTAATCCTGGTAGCCTCCGCCGAGTAATTAGTCCCGTATCATTAAGAACCATTTCTCGAACTGGAAACCAAATGCAGAATCCTTTCCGCATTTCCATCTTTGAAAAGAACCTCTTTGGAGATTTTAAATAATTCAGTTAAACAAGAAAAACAACCAGAAACGAGAAATACGAAAATTGTGCAAACAGTTAATTTGCAACGACGTCACTGAACTTCATGCAAATTAACAAAATCTACTTACAATCTTAATTCACATACAAAGAGATACAGGAAATTACAAAAGAGGAACAAAAAGATAACTTTATATCCAAAAATCCAGAAACTTGTTATCCAGTCAACTCATTAATTCCGATCATTCCTAACCTTTCATTAACATACGCCCGACTTATGTAAACACAGCTCCCGAACAAAACGCCCAAACATTAAAAAAGGTACAAACTACCTGTACCATAGACAAAACGTTTACAAAACCCTTTTATGTACCCACGGGCCCCGCAGTAGCTATCGGGCCGCATTAGTATGCGCTGCCGGGTCCCTGGGCCCACCGTCTGAGCGCACCTTCTACTAAACTATTACATCTATTCTTAGTCTGATCAACATTTTAACTAAATCTCCCATATCTGGGGCGGTTAACATCGTGTGGGGTGTGGTCGCACACATAGCGGTTTGTAAAATAATTGAAATATTTTTTTATAACTGTTAGAGGCGTTTATGTTATTAACTTGCAGGCCGATGCTCTACTACAATGCACTACTGGACATACTAGGCGTCTCCAATGTCAAATCAATCGAATTTTCGTAGGTTACACCTATTATGGTTAACAACTATTATGATGAAGTCCTGATAACTTTACAATATAACACAATCTTTCTGCCTCGCACAGCAAAACTGTGGAATGATCTGTCGTCAGTGGTATTTCCGAACCGATACGACCTTCAAACCTTAAAGAAAAGAGCTTATTCTCTTTCAAAAGGCCAGTAACGCACCTGTGCCTCCTCTGGTGTGGCGGTTGTCCAGCGGCGGCGCTAATCGGTTACCATCAGGTGTTCTGTCAGCTCGTTTGCCTCCTATTCCATAAAAAAATAATGTAAGTGTAATGAAAACGCACTGAAATATTTTAGCGAAAAAGAACAGGATATTTATGAAGATTTATAAATAAATTAATTAAGATTGCAAAACAAAGATAGGCATCGTTAAGACAATGAAATGCACAAGTGTAAATTACTAGGCAATGATTAATTCATTGTCGACTTCGTTACATAATTACTGCAGGCGTGGGAACGGACGCCATCTTTGCATTGTACAAATACTTTTTGCATATTTTTAAACTGTATTTCTTTTACAATAAAGTCGTAAATCTATCAAAGAAATTATCCCGTTTAGGGTAGCTTGATGTGCTAGTGTTTGTACACTAAATATCAAAAATAATGGTTTTATTTTTATTTGATAACAATAGAATAAAGACGGTATTTATATTTATAATGATGTGTAGCAAAATTGTAACGGTACAAAATTATCTGTGTGTACATACATAGGTCTGTCTGTCACTATATTTCTATTCACTTGAATCGTGGAAAATTGTATAATTCTGCACGGAATTAATTTGCTATATATAATTAATGTTGTTTTTCCAGTTCCTATTAATTTTTGTACTTATGGAAGTTACTTTAATTTTTTAGTTGATTTTGATTTGCTTTTATCGTTTTGGAATCCTAAACATGTTGTGATTGGGTATCCGGACCTCTCTTTTCAGCTGGGAGGAATAGTATCTAACACGATCGAAGTCACGCGCAAAACTAGTATAAAATAAATATATTTTGTTAGAAACCAGTTACAGTTTGTTCAGTTCAGTAAATAAATTGTATCTACTACAAATAACGCTTGATTGCTACAAGTAATTGCGATTCGGTTCACTCGCCTCGAAGATTATTATAAACGAAAGTGATTCAGTGGTTGAACGGTCGCGTGACTATTGAATTAAGGGTCTTGAGTTTGATTCTAGGTCAAGATTCACACTTGAAAATGGCAACAAAAATGTCTCTCTGTCAAATTCTCCTGTTATTATCACACATAATATTTTGACGTCATCCTTACTAATATTATAAATCGGAAAGTGAGTTTGTTTGTTTGTTTGTTTGTTCCGCTTTCACGCCGTAACTACTAAGCTGATTGCTTTGAATTTTTGCAGATGTATAGTTAGAAGTCCGGATTAAATAATAGGGTACTTTTTATCCCGGAAAAATTTGATATTCCCGAAGGAAAACAAAAGTATTGGTATAGATGGCGCTGTGTGTGTATTAGTATATGTCACATTGGCGTTTTATCCTTTTATGACGCGAGCGAAGCCGTGGGTAAAAGCTAGTTATCATATAACCCAGTTGCCAATAGCACATAGTAGTAACATGTTATGGGTATTATTGTCGTCCCGTAGGTCACCACAATTGAGGTCGTGCCCTACGTGACTGTGCGCAGTGTCGTCATCGACTGACTGCTCCAACTGCTACATTGTAGTATGTGTACTTACTGGTTAGAAGTAGAACATTTGGTAATGCAGTGGTTTTGAGTACTATGATATACATATACTAGCGCCCTCTTGTTCAGTTTCACTCGCTCTGCTCGACTCCTAATTATTGTAGCATAATGCCTATAGTTTTCCTCGATAAATGAACTATCCAGTACAGAAAGAATTACTCAATTCGAACTAGTAGTTCTGGAGATATGTTAGTTAGACAAACATAGGCATAAATGTTGTTATGACCCTCTCATATTGGGGTAGACAGAGATATTAAAATGCCCAATACACGATTCTGGCATCACTCTTTTGCTATTTATCAATGACCATTTGTATATTCGTCAATTTTAAGTACATACTGTACGTTACGTAATTATAGAAAAGTGTCTTATTGATTATTTATACATTATTGATTGTTTTTTAAATCACTATTCATTATTTGACAAATCTTTTCATTAGTAATCGAATATATTATCGTACACTGCGCTGAAAATGACATGGAATAATCTAAAAACTCAACCTATATCTGAATCGAAGATAAAAACTAAAACTCCTTGCTTATTTGTATGCCCAACAAACTACGATTAGTTATGAAACAACCATTTTGGCCAGTCACATAACATTCAAGATAATAATTCATACGCAATTACTTCACCTCAATATTATAAAACAAAAGAATTCGACAGAATCCTCCATTGAGTACCAGGCAGCTGTTATACCAGTATCTGATAGAAGTCACGTAATGTTTGCAACAAAAGAATGAGTTACATTAATGGATACCTTTATTTAGTCATTCTGACGATATATCTCGAATTTAAGAAGTTTATTGCGAGGTGGACGCTACACAAAATAATCTCTTTAATAATCCTTACTAAATATTATACATTGGAAAGTGAGTTTGTTTGTTTGTTCCACTTTCACGCCACAACTACTAAACCGATTGCTTTGATTTTTTTCAAACGTAAAGTTAGTAGTCTGGATTAAATAATAGGGTACTTTTTATCCCGGAAAAAATTGATATTCCCGAGGGAAAACAAAAGTATTGGTATAGATGGCGCTGTGTAGTTTGGTATATGTCACATAGGCTATTTTTTATCCCTTTGTGACGCGAGCGAAGCCGCGGGTAAGAGCTAGTATTACATAACTGCAAAGGTTCTTTGTTTGTTTTAACTCGCTAATCTCTGGAATTACTGATTCTAATTTGAAAATTCTTTCGGAGTTAGTTAGTCTATTTATTAAGGAAGGCGATCAAACATTACGCTACGATTACAAGGAGCCAAGCAGTGGGTGGAACTGTAAGGGAGTAAAGTCTTATATAAACTATAATTAATTTTAGGCAAAACCGCTGTTAGAAGCTAGTAAATGAAATATCTACAGTTATTTAATGCGACAGTAAATTAACTTCAGGAAACGACATTATTACCGACTCCCCAGACATTTCCTTTCTAAAGATAACACTAGCAATAAAGATAAACATCTTGTATACGTCTTATCTTAGTTCAAACCGCTGTCAGTGGAGCCACGGGGTCCCAAAGGTCACCCAAACACGGCTCCCGACCGCAGACGGAGGACGCATACAAATGTTCCAGAACCGTCCATATAGCATACCCTTCCCGTCTTATGCACGGATTATGCTACATAACTAGTCCTATACTATACGATATACATCCTTGTTCACACACACATACACATCTCACACCGATAGAAAATTTGGTGCAAAAATAAGGGGAGTTAGACAAAGAAATTTTGGTGAATAGCGTTTAAGATGCTCTCATGCATGTGTGTGTGGATTTGTTAAGATGTGTGGAGCTAAAACGTTTGCCTGTAATATTCCGTTTAGCATTACACGCGAGGCGTTCCCGATTTTTCAAGGATTCAAGGATTACCTTAAATATAAAGAGTCCCGTAATATGTGACACGAGTTTCCCTCACAATTGGATGGGATTTGGAACGCGGAAGGGTTCAGGAGAACGACGCGACAATGTGATGTCTTACGATATTGTGGCTTTGAGAATATTTTTGATGATGTGTCAATGTGAAATGTGATATTGTTTTGTGTCAAACGTTTAATATGAGAGCCGTGGGAGGGTGTACTTTCGGTGTGTTTGACTAGTTTAGTGGATCATAGTAAGTATAGCCGGGTTTTAAAGGGGTGAATGTTGAATACCGGTACAAATGTAGAGGATAATTTTTGTCATCGTACTAACATTATGTTTGTTTGTTACTCTTTTATGTCCAAATGGCTAAAGGCATTGGGATGAAATTTGGGACAGGAGAAGATTATGGTGTGGAATAAGACATAGGCTAGTTTTTATCCCATATGAACGGGGACGATGCCGCTGTCGGAAGCTAGGTTTGAATAATGATCAGTAAGTATTTTATGCCTGCTATGTAACACAAACCTCTCTTAACTCGTCGAGTACCGTATTTATAGACACAATTAAAGAACAATAGGTTGCGGTCACCGGTGACCGCTTGGTGTTAGACAGTTTAAATTTAAAGACACGTCTGAACTAAGATAGGTGACATCATGAAAATCTTATAAGCTAAGATAGGCGATATTTAACGCCATTTTTGTTTTCAGCAGCATATAAATAACACCTAACAGTACAAGTAAGGAGTCAATTTAGGTCAAGTAAAGACACTAAGTGACATTTAGTGACAGTTTAAGGATGATTGGTAAAAACGATCATTATATACTAACTATTCTTTCTACTATTATATAACGAAAAAATGATTAAATAAGTCATAAAATTCGTCATAGAAATAACTATTTAGACAGGTATAAATAAGTGGTCTGATTGCAAAGCTATATAGCTTCATTAATTAGTCTAGTCACCTGCGAGCCGCTATGATTCAGACTATAAAATATGTCTATGAAGAAATACTCGCATTAAACAACTTAAGCAACCTGTTCTAGTACCTACAAACTTTGAAATAGGTTTCATTCAAAAGCCTAAATTCAATGAAATACTTGGTGATTAAGAATTTCACAGTCGGTTCTGCCCCAATGCCTTTAACCAACCTTGAAGATGTTGGCTGGGTAAAACCCAAAGGTAACAGAGTAGAAGGAAAAGAATCGAACCTATGACACACCGGCTACAACATACCTGTACATAATGAGGCATGAATAAGACGAGAAAAGGAAGTATTTAATATGGCGCCTGATTCAAGGAGATAAATGAAGACTGATTCATTGAATAAAATTGTTTTGCGTAACGTAACGGTATTTTCATATTTAACATAACATCACGCCTTTTATGCCTGGGTACGCAGGGGTGCACATTACGGCACTTAATGCCACTGTACAATGTAACACCAACATTTCACTATTTATGTCATGTGTCCCATGTAATAAGGGGTGAGCCTATTGCCATATACCGGGCACAATTCCAGACTCCGTGATACTAGGTACTTAGATTTAAAAAAAAAAACCAGTGGTACTTTGCACGACCCGGAAATCGAATGCGAGACCCCTTGCCCTGCAGTCGTACTTGCGATCACTCGGACAACGAGGTAGTCATATTTAGTTTATGAATGTAATAACAGAAGAAAGCATTATGTTTCTACGCGTTCCCAGGTTCTATCTAGGTTAATACAAAAACATATTCAAAAAATCAAAAGCAACGATCTTTCTGTGTCAATGTAGAAGGAAAGATATGGTTAACCTGATGGTAAGCAATCAGCGTGGCCCATGGACACCCGCAACCCTAGAGGGGGTACAAGTGCGTCGACGGCTTATACAAGGGTAGGGGAGAATTGGGTAGTATATTCAATATACTCTGTGACTCCACCTCATAAGTCGAAACACCACTTCAGGGTAGTGGCATCTTAGGAGGATGAATAAACCCTGTTATCAAAACCGACACCATTACCAGGTTAGAAATTTAATATTGGTATTTATTACCAGCTGGCTACCAGTTGTTTATGGGAGCCGGTAAACGAGCAGACGGATCACCTGGATGGATGGATGGATGGTACACAATCGGCGTCGCCCATGGACACCCGGAACACCCAAGGGATTACAAGTGCTTTACCGGCTAATGAGAATATTCGGGAATTCAGGATTGGGAAGATTTGGGAAGGGGAATTGGGCCTCCAGTAACCTCACTCACACGACGAAATACTACGCAAGTTTTCTGCTCGGTCCGGTCGAGCCGGCCCATTCGTGCCGAAGCATGGCTCCTACACTTGAATATCAGATTGATTCATTGAATAAAATTGTTCTCCTTATTGTAACGGCCTTTTTTGTTTTCCATGATTCAACATTCAACCAGTCTCATTGTGTTTTTATATGAAAAGTACTTACATTTAATTTATTCTGATAACGTTAACTTGCTGACGTTTGATCTAATTTTGTAACAGTTCTTACTGTTTTCAAGTTACTCTGCGAGTTCTTACAAATTGTATTTATAGATTTTATTTTGATGGAGAAAATCATTCATTGACGTCTCCCGCCCGGGTGACGCCAGAAGGAGTGTCAGACTCTTACTGACTAAAAACCACCCCGTTCCTACTCCTGCACTTCGAACGAGAGCCCCCGGCAACCCGTTAGTCCTCCGCGGCTCTGTATCGGCATCAGCCCTATTGGGCCCCATCTATGGTTGTATTTATAGTTGTACCGTTACAGTTATACCGTTATGTTACTTTACTTTGTAGATTGTTCTCCTTTTATTTTCCTCATTTATAATGTTATTATCAATTTTAATAAGTTCTTGATTTCTATTATCTACAGGTTCCCTCAAGTGTAATTGCACTGATCATTTCTTGATTCTGTTAAAATAATTTACTGACTCTGGTACATTTATTGTTTCAGGCATTTTCCAAGCTTCTCCATTCCAAATCTCTTAGCCATTTTTATTCTTGTTCCTTTGTTTATTATCAATCTAACAGCGTTTCTAAGTTGTCAAAGTACATGAACTACATGGTTTAATATATGCATTAAAATTCAAATCTGCACTTCCCCGAATCCTTCAAAAATTATACAAAAAAATACACCAACAACCAGCTCATTCATCATACTTCTGTATTCATGACCATTTTCAGTTTCCCACACAATTAGCGTACCTCCGTCTTGTTCCTATTCGCCTGGTCCTTGAATACATAATGACAGACAAACGGACACACGTACATAATGACACTAGCTACTCATTATTATTGTTTATGCAAAACTTTTGACTTATATGTAAGGTCTTTGACCTTGGTAAGTGTTGTGTTATTATAGGCTGCGCTCGTTTGTATTTCTTATTTCGGCTCTTTGTTAGTGATTTCTTTTATGGGATAAGCCGGGAAAGGAGTATACAGATCACCTGATGGTAAGCAATCTCGCCCATGGACACCTGGAATACCAGAGGCGACACAAGTGCCTTACCGGCCTTTTGGGATTAGGAATTTGAGGATTGTTGGGGATTCAGGGATTGGAGAGGAGGGTGGGGGTTATTTGGCCTCCGGTAACCTCACTCAGACAACGAAACACAACGCAAGCCTTGTTTCACGTCGATTTTCTGTGAGTGATGAAGATATCTTAAAGATTAAGGCCGGTAACACATCTGTCACCCCTCTGGTTTAGCGTGTGTTCAATGATAATTACTAAAGTTATAATTTATTCCTTTTTTTAGGATCTAAAAGAGTGATTGAAGCACCGTTTGTCTTTTACGTGGTATCAATGTAAAACTGGCGATTTTTCTCCTCTAATAATATTCTGATGTATTTCGTTGCGAGTTTCATTTCTCTGGGACTCGCCGGACTTCAAAGTATGAGTATTTTCGTGGTTGTATCCAGTATCCATACAAGATCCTGGCTTACAGGAACTGCAGCGGGTTTGGAAGGTTATGGCTGACTTGTCTCAGTAACATGAACTCAAATTATTTTTGCATGCACCTTTGATAAATAAAATATTGTTTTTGTTTACCATGTATGTTTCACTGTTCAATCCAGCTCACATACCATGCAGCATATTCCATCTTTTATAAATTATGTATTCATAATAATAGACACAACAATTATTACATAACATTATGTAGTTATTGATAACCTAGACACCAATCATCCAGGCTACTTGTATAATTATATATGGCGTACATAACTATATAATATTTAAGTAGTTACATACATTATATTTATGATCTAAAAGATAAGTGAAATGGCCACTGAAACCTTCACAAAAACACATAAAAGCTCCTCAAAAATCACTCTATTTACTTCACCTATGTACTTCTCTAGTCAAAACCGTATTAAAATTTTATAATTTTAAGTGTTATAAATGTTATAAAAACACTTTTCTATTATTATAGGCACCCAGTATGTGAATACACCAGCATAAAGCTACTCTGAACTGTGAAACACATTTTCGACCTTATGACAAAACGATAAAGTTTTAAACTGCATTCATATACATACTTAGATCTTGAAGGTTCGTCCTTATGTCAGCGAGCAGATTGCATCACTATGTTGCTATGTTTTAACAAATTGAGGTTTTGTGTGTACGTACGTATGTGTGTGTGTATGTAAGTCAAATTACTTAGAACATTGTGAGCAAATGTATGTTAAGTGCGTGTGATATTTCAGAGCATTTAACTATGTGTTGTGAAGAGAGGACGTTGAATACTTACCTACTTATAGACTTAAAGGGCAAGGGAGAAAATCATCGAATGACCATTTCCTCCTGGGTGAGGTGGGAGGGAGTGTCAGAATCTTACTGACTAAAAACCACCCCGTTCCTACCCCTTCACTTCGAGGCGGAGCCCCGGTAATCCGTAAGGTTCTCCGCGACTGACTAAAAGAGCTACAGACACATAGAATGCTTCTCAATACATGACAGGTATAGGTTTGTCGAAATTGCACCATCTTTTTTTAAGGAGGAAAATCATCGAATGGCTCCTGGGTGAGGCGGGAGGGAATGTCAGACTCTTACTGACTAACAACCACGCCATTCCTACTCCTGCCTTTCGAGCCGGAGCCCCAGCAACCCGTAAAGTCCTTCCCGTCTGCACCTCTATTAATTATGACTACCTCATTGGTCGACCAATGACCGAGTAACCAAAATTTCAGAGGATTTTTATTGTTTAAATAATCTCAGTAATAGACTTTTTTTGGGATAAGCAGGTAAACGAGCAGACGGGTCACGTGGTGGTCAGCAATCGGCATCGCCCATGGACACCCGAAACACCAGAGGCGTTACAAGTGTGTCACCAGCCTTTTGGAGATAACGAATTTGAGGATGGTGAGGAGATTCAGGGTAATCGGCCACCGGCAACTTCACTTCCATTGATTTTCTGCTGGTTCTCTGTAGGGTGAAAGCTGGGATTATACCCTTTCTATAGCAATAAGTTAATCCCTTGTGACTTATTTATAACTGGTGAACAATGGGTTGCATTGAACATAATTATTCACTCCTGTCAGACATATTGGGAATTTTATCAATGCCATTGTTAACCTGTGTATTTAATTTTCATCATCTCGTCTCCTTTTACAGCCTTTCGGCTATAAATCGGAAAGTGAGTTTGTTTGTTTGTTTGTTTGTTCCGCTTTCACGCCGTAACTACTAAACCGATTGCTTTGAATTTTTGCAGACGTAAAGTTAGAAGTCCGGATTAATTATAGGGTACTTTTTATCCCAGAAAAAATTGATATTCCCGAGGGAAAACAAAAGTATTGGTATAGATGGCGCTGTGTGTATTGGTATAATTATGTCACATACATAGGCTACTTTTTATCCTTTTATGACGCGAGCGAAGCCGCGGGTAAAAGCTAGTTTTAAATAAAGCCTACAACAGAACCTACAATACGCATCTTAAAAGCACTTGTTTACAACACCCACGGCGTTATGTAACACAATGCAAGTTGCTTACGACACGACTAGCACGTTTACTCGCGCTAGTACTAGCGCGAGTATCTAAACCAGTTCGATACCAAGGCGACTAGCATAATGTGGAGGAAAAATGCAAGCACGTGTTCATAGCATAGCGGCTGATCAACCTACTCCTGTTTGTTTTGATGGATTCTCGACTTTAGACTTAAAACAACATAACATCATCACGCCTTTTATCCCCGAAGGAGTAGGCAGAGGTGCACATTATACCACTGTACAATGTAACACCCACTTTTCACTATTTATGTTATGAGTCCCATGTAATAGGGGGTGAGCCTATTGCCATATACCGGGCACAATTCCAGACTCCGTGCTACTACTGAGAATATTTAAAAACCCAGTAATACTTTGCCCGACCCGGGAATCGAACCCGAGACCCCTTGCCCGGCAGTCGCACTTACGACCACTCGGCCAACGAGGCAGTCTTACTTAAAACAACAACTGACTTAAAACAATGAAGTTGATATTCGAATATGATAAGAGGTAGGTTGATGTGCGGATGTCTGTTCTCATACATGTTTGAAATTATAGTGTTTTATCCGTATGCCAATAGGTTGGTATTTCAGTGCATTTATGCTTGAAGCAGGTATAGTTTTTGAAGAACAAAAACAATAATCTATACAATTCTTCATTCCCTTGTATTACTCTTTCAGTCCTCTTGCAATATTTCTAGTTGAAGATTTCTAACTTTTTTTTCTTAATACTAGTATTCTATATATATAAAAGAAAGACGTGTTAGTTACACCACTTATAACTCAAGAACGGCAGAATAGATTTGGCTGAAAATTGGTAGGGAGGTAGCTTAGAGCCAGGAGACCGACATAGGATACTTTTTAACTAACATTTTTTTTTACTTTTTACCGAAAATCACGAACGGGGACGGGAAAAAATGGGATTACGCGTACGAAGTTCTCATATATCGAGGATGCAGTTACAAACATACACGTTCAAATACTCATTACATCTAAACCAGAAACAACAATTAGTGGATCATACAAAGAGTTTTTCGTCTGAAAGAGAACACAGAAGCAGAAAATAAACAAATCCAACTACTATGGCAATGAAGCTAACAAAATCTCACAATAAATTAAAAAATACTAATACTCAAAGTGCTAGACCTCACATAATCATAAAACATGCTTAAACAGGCCAATCAATCTTAATTCCTTAAACACAACTTATAAGTACATACGAGTACACTTAACATAAAAATGTGGCACTGTATGATGTCGCAATAACAACGCCCCACCCGGGACCGAACCTTGACCCGCGCAGTGAAAGTGGCCCTTATTGCGTATACGCTAAGGTGTCTTATAAGGATCGAAAACGAAAGTGATTAAGGTAGCGGTTATAGTGAGAGGAGAAACGGTTTTATAAAATAAGTTTAATAACTTTGAAAGTAAGAAATAATTCATTTAAAAACTTTTTTTATTATTTTGTGTGTCGCACCAGGCGTAGTCTAACTATCTACTGAAGATATTATTTGCAACTATTCATCTTAACTATTATTGATCCAACTTGACAGTGGCATCCCACATGCATGTAGCTTCCTTGTGCGTACTGCTAAGGAGTGGAATTCTTTGCCAGAGTCTGTATTTCCTGAAGGGTATAACCTGGATGTCTTCAAGGCCTGAGTGAATAGGTTACTTATGGGACGACGTGCTCCATCGTAGACCACATCATCGCTTACCACCAGGCGAGATAGTGGTCAAACGTCGGCCGATCAAATATAAAAACAAAAAAGTGGTAATGATTAACTGATATTGTTCTGACGCGTGCACTTCGCACGCTCAACCTGATTTCTAATGAAATTGACCTATTTTGTTGTACTCTGGGTGAATTCACAAGGAATGCATTATATGTAATATGCTATAGGTAGATATTAAGATGAGCACATTTATCGCATTGGGCATTAACCTGTAAAGATAAATGTAAGTGGAAATAAATAAATAAATAAATAAATAAATAAATAAATAAATAATCTATGAATCAATCTAGGTTTTAGTTAACTTACTAATTAGTCTTTAAAAAGGTATAATTAGCTGATATAAAACAACATAGCCAACTTTTTTTTATAGGATAAGCCGGTAAACGGGCAGGCGGCAGACGGCAGACGGACAGTAAGCAATCGGCATTCATGGACACCTGAAACATCAAAGGCGTCACAAGGGCAGACCTTTTGGACATTGAGAATTTGAGAATTGTGGGGGATTCAAGGACTGAGTAGGAGTAGGAGGGGGTAATTGGGCCTCCGGTAACCTCACTCACACAACGAAACACAACGCAAGCGTTGTTTCACGTCGGTTTTCTGCTCGGCCGTGGTATTACTCCGGTCAAGCCAGTCCATCCGTGTCGAAGCATGGCTGTCCCACACTCCAACTCCACCAACACAAACTACATAGTAAATTCCAATTTCCTATACTAAATACTGCCACTGCCATCATAAGTTCCACAGAAACTTTTACAGTTCAAATACAAACTTAGTTCGGAAGCTGAAAGTATTTCCAAAACTTTCAGCTTGACCGCCGGATTCTCTACAAAAACTATAAACTTTAACCCCGACTTTACTTGGAAAAACTCCAGCTGTATAGCTTTGTACTTCTCCCTGAACTTACGTAATTATTACCTACGTGGGATTTACCAAAAAGTTTCGTTGTTCTTTCTCCTCTAAAAATAAGTTTTTGAGGAAAAAAATAGTTAACGAAAAAACTTTGATTTTCATGTATTTTTTAACTTTTTTTTATTTATAGAACACAACCGTGGGTGAGACCACAGCAGAGTACATTTAGAAATTCACATCACAGAGCGTTGCTACCGATTAAGTATGATCTCAAAGCCATCTGTCAAGCGTGGAGATTAATTATGACAAACCCTCTTACGTCTACAGTCCAGCAGTCAAAGACTGATGATGATTTTGAGCATGTGGTCTAGCAATTGTTAGTTTTTGATTAGAATCTACGTAACCAATGAATTGGGAGACGCCCAATGACTTCCATGTACCTACGTGACGCAGTGGACGTTGGCTGATGTGGCTGATGAATTAAACTCCAGTTAAAATGGTGTAAGCATATAATGTTACATGTATCATCACTACTTTATTCAGTAAGATGGCCCCCTCACTATCTTGTACTATATATATGATCAACAGACGGCACGGAGTGCGCTGTCTATCTGTCATACTTTGGTATGCATACACGTTGTGTGTTTTGTACGTAATGTAATTAAAATAAAGTCAAGTAAAACCAATCCGAGTCTAAATCTATACTAATATTATAAAGCTAAAGAGTTTGTTTTTTGTTTGTTTGTTTGAACGCGCTAATCTCCGAAACTACTGGCCTGATTTGAAAAATTATTTTTGTGTTGGATAGTCCATTTATCGAGGAAGGCTATAGGCTATAAAACATCACGCTGCGATTATTAAGCGCCGAGCAGAGCGAGTGAAACCGCGCGGAAGTAGCTAGTCCACCATACGTGCATTGTAATCTCTCTGTTTCCTACCTACTCTTCAATAAATAAGAGACAAGACAAAGTAATGTGACAGAAACATATCGTATACCAGTACAGTTTTATCCCGCTCCGCTCCTCACCAAACCCGCAACCTAACCATTAGCAGCAATGATTCAATTCCCGTCCGCCGGGCCGGGTCATAATGAGCTAATTGCAGACAGTCACTGTCGCCTCATCGCCTGGACCTCCCCCCTTATTATATTATACACGATTATATCGCTTCTGTGTCGGATGGATGCAATTAATGTTGGCTTAGGTTTTATTTTTATGGAATAAGCCGGTAAACGAGTAGACGGCTCACCTGATGGTAAGCAATCGGCGTCGCCCATGGACACCTGGAACACCAGAGGCGTTACAAGTGCATTACCGGCCTTTTAGGGATTAGAAGTTTGAGGATCGATGGGGACTCAGGGATTGGGGAGATTGGAGAAGGGCAATTGGGCCTCCGGTAACCTCACTCACACGACGAAACAACACTCCGGTCGAGCCGGCCCATTCGTGCCGAAGCATGGCTCTCCCACACTTGAAGCTACTTAGGTAGCTTTTATTGGCTAAATCTACAAAAGTGGCGCTCTATATTAGACGCTGGAGTTTTATTTGGAGAAGGACCCACAACAGAGTTACCACGTAAACCGCCGCATAGGTCTCGGTAACCTAGGTTAGTACAGGATTTACCTTCAATAGTTTTCTGTCGGTAGTCAAGTAGTCAATAATTTTCTCAACTCAACGACAACAAGTCTCACGTCGTTGGGAATCTTCGAAATTAAAACTCAATTTAATACTTTTCCCAGTTAGTAGATAAAATTTTTAAAGTCGTATCAACGGCAACTGCTGTAGTTTTTATGACTTCGTCGTTTGTCGAATTTGTTTTAACCATGATATTTGACTTTTGGTTCAGCACACACATCGCACGCCGTTGTGTTCTAGAGGTATGCAGAGATTACCATTTACATTTCTTACACCTGGTCCATCCATCACCATAGCATCAAAGTATACTGCCTAGGCTTAGACCTTTGAGTAAATTTGATCTATGCTCTTGATAGGAGCTGAAACCAGTATACACTCGTTATATGGTTTAGACGTTTAATTCCTTTAACTTTTACAATTTTAGTTTATTAGAAATCGGAATACGAGGTATACCAGGCAATAATAATACGTGGCCGAGTGGTCGCAAGTGTGACTGCCGGGCAAGGGGTCTCGGATTCAATTCCAGGGTCGGGCAAAGTACTACTGAGTTTTTAAAATTCTCAGTAGTTACACGGAGTCTGGAGTTGTGCCCGGTATATGGCAATAGGCTCACCCTCTATTACATGGGACTTATGACACAAATATTGAAAAGTGGGTGTTACATTGTAAAGTGAGATTAGGTGTCGTAATGTACACCTCTGCCTATCCCTTCGGGGAAAAAGGCGTGAAGTTATGTTATGTTTGACCGCGGGACACGCATTATATAGGGCGAATTAGTAAAGGTGGTAGACGGCTATCGTGCGTTCCATGCTACGTACTCCTGCGCGTTAACATATACCATTAACTGTCATTACTAGTTCTCTTATTCTATGGTATTTAAAACACCGCTCAATATTTAGGAATAGGCTCGCCCCTTCTATGGCAATCTTTCAAATCATGCCTAATATTCCAATGGGACCAACAATACAACTGGCAAAAATAGTATTGCAAGTAATCCTTTGACTAGGATTAAAACGAATAATATACAAACTAAATGATATAATAATTGTAAGAAGTATGCTCAAACTCGGCCTTGCAACACGTGTCCACGATAATCTAGCGTTAAACCTGACATTGACATACCAGAGCCGATTCTACGCAAGCTAAAGGCACCTGTGACAATTCAATTTGATATTAGACCTTAATTTCAAGAGAATAAGGGTCAGTATCGTTGGTCATATGGTGGAAACCGCAGCTTTAAGTCTTAAAATCAATATTGTATGAGTCAGGAGATAAATTCTATCAGTTATTAGGATTTCATAAATCTTTGTACAATCTAAGATTAGTGGTAGTTAACTTAACGAGGATACTCGAGATGTTTCAAGCCACGCTTGGGGTCCATAATCATTACATAACATCACGCCTTTTATCCCCGAAGGGGTAGGCAGAGGTGAACATTACATCACTTAATGCCACTGTACAATGTAACACCCACTTTTCACTATTTATGTCATGAGTCCCATGTAATAGGAGGTGAGCCTATTGCCATATACCGGGCACATTTCCAGACTCCGTGCTACTACTGAGGTTTTTACAAACCCAGTAATACTTTGCCCGACCCAGGAATCGAACCCGAGACCCCTTGCCCGGCAGTTGCACTTGCGACCACTCGGCCAATGAGGCAATCATTAACTTTGTGATTATTGAAGTGGATATTAAAAACCCATCCTGCTACTTAAATTAACTTTGACCACAATACAACAATCATAAGAACTAGTCACGTAACTAATGTCTTTAATCCGTTGCAATAAAGTTCATTTTCGTAATCTACGGGTGTAACAGTAGGTGACAATAGATTCGCGTACGTGATTTAGCTAAAAAATGATGACACGAATGTTAATGAGTAATTAAGTAATTATTACATTCCAATAGATACGGATTTGTCTTGTAATATTACGTTCGGTGCTCACGTAGATACAGTAGACACGTTTGTGATTAAACATAACATACATAACTTCACGCCTTTTATCCCCGAAGAGGTAAGTAGGCGGAGGTGCACATTACGGCACTTAATCCCACTGTACAATGTAACACCCACTTTTCACTATTTATGTAATAAGTCCCATGTAATAAGGGCCTACTGCCATATACCGGGCACAATTCCAGACTCCGTGCTACTATTAAGGTTTTTACAAACCCAGTAATTGTGTTTGAGGTGCGAAAATGAACTATAATTACCTACTAGTATGGTATAAAGCCAACCATATATAATGCTGTACAAATATAGATATGCTTATTATCTTTCTATTTGTGAGTACTTCTAGTCTACAAAAATCGGAAAAAAATCTGCGTTACCAGGATTTTTCAAAGATATTTCCATTAAGTGACTATTTTGTTTTAAATCAAATATTTAGCAGTGCTTTTAACATAGTCATTTTATGCAAATGATACATAATCTAACTATAACCTTGATATAGGGTAAGTTCACCTAATCGCGTCCATGCACCAATTCACGTCGATGTTATGGAACGCCTTTTAAAATTGTCAAAATAAAAGTACCGCTATACTAGTAGTAGTTATTACACAATTGTTTGATCTTACACGTTTTCAGTATCTTAAATGCATTGTGATCAGTAAAATGGACACAAACCGGTGGATGGACGCCAGCAGGCAAATTTTTTTAGGTGGACGCAAACAGGCGAATTTACCCTACCTATAGTACTATGCGACAATATAACCTTTACTTTACTCCTACGCAAACATACAGCGAATCATCGATCTATAGCAAAGACAAAATAACTGATAGATCAAGTTAAAATACTTCTACAATAAAATATAGCCAGAGGGCTTTTTTTAAGGGGGAAAAATCATCGAATGACTGCTCCCGCCCGGGTGAGGCGGGAGGGAGTGTCAGACTCATACTGACTAAAAACTACCCCGTTCCTACTCCTGCACTTCGAGCCGGAGCCTCGGCAACCCGTTAAGTCTTCCGCGGCTCCGTATCGACATCTTCTGTTACTTACTTTTGTTAGTTACTTCTGTCTTCTGTGAATTAAAGTTTCCGGAAACAGCTGTTTCTATAGACGATATAAGTGAAAAATGCTATCCATGAACTGAATTATCTATCAACCGTGCTTTCTATGGAACGAGATATCTACGAACCATATTATCTACTAATAAACTTTTCGGCGAAATGGCTTTCTGAGAATAGAGATTTCTATGAGCCATGCTTTCTACATGTAGCAGTGTCAAACGTGTTTCTATATTATGTTCCACGCTCCAGGATAACTCATTGGATGATTTTCCCCCATCAAAAAAAGTATTTTGTTCACCTATTATTTTGCTTACAACAGCTACACTTGTGTCCACTCGACTAAAGAGGAAATAACAAGGATATTTAAATAAATACATTATAATCTAGTTGTAAAACCATTCATTCCGCATACATTACATAATATAATCCACGGATCGTATCCTAAGCAAACACTGAACACAAACATAAGACCAGCCAATATTATATCGTATCGACAACATACATAGCTGAACAGACAAACAGACGCGTTTCTATGTATTGTTTATTATAACTATCACGATTTTCAAGGAAATCTAAATTTCCTTTAATTCTCACTAATTGCGTTACATTACTTAACATCACGCTTATTATTTCCCGATGAAATAGGCAGAAGTGCTCATAATTGCAGAATTTGTTTTCAATTTCAATTTAATGCAAAAATGCAAGGTTTATGAGAATGCCTCATAAACTTTGTATTTTTGCACACTACCGGAGTTCATCCACTGAGAATTAAAAAATACCTTAGGCAGGTACCTAAAAATCGAACCCCAAATCTCTTCCGTACGTCTGAACACGTACCTAGTGGCAATACTGATTAGCTACCATTAAGATGACTGGTCTGTCATTCCATATCGCATAAAAACGCAATCGTTTTTTTATGGGATAAGCCGGTAAACGAGCAGACGGATGACCTGATGGTAAGCAATTGATGTCGCCCATGAACACCTGGAACACCATAGGTATTACAAGTGCGTTACCGACCTTTTGGAGATTGAGAATTTGAGGATTGTGACTCACACCTCACTGACACGACGAAACACGACCCAAGCATTGTTTCACGTCTGTTTTCTGCTCGGCCGTGGTATCACTCCGGTCGAGGAGGCCCATTTGTGCCTAAGCATGGCCCAACACTTGTGGATGTTTGGATTTGTAAAAAATATTTATTAAATAACGACCAATCATGTCGATTGATTTTAAAACGAATGCAATCAGTTCAACTATTAGTTCAGTTCAGTATGAATGCATCGCCGAACCCACTTCCCACCGTCTGTTACACCATATAGACAGTACCAATGTTTATATGTATGTACTATTGAATTGTATGCCTTTGATCGGATTTTAATGATGGGTACTATGAGTTAGTTTCTAATGAATGCTATTGTTACACAACTAGAGGTTTGTTGGAATATTGTTTAAGATGTCGATATTTATTTGAAGAAATTAGACTTTAAACTAAAGCAATACGAAAGGTATTGCAAAAGCAAAGCCTGGTTGGTTAACTCTGTCTGATGATAGCAAAGTGCGCACCTACATTTTCTATCACCACCTTTAGTCGTCCAATGGGTGCCGTAAGTTGTAATATATGGCAAAGGGTCTAAACATTAGACAGAGACTCAACAGCAGAACTCTCTGATACACCTCAACATATAAAACTTTCAAGAAACCGAAAGGTCTGACCCGATAATCGAACTTGAGACCTCTCGCTGTACAGCCACTATCTTCGACTAACGAAGTAGGCAACAATATTTTTACACACTAAAGAAAAATACATAAAAAAGTTTTATTATTAGTATTATTGTATTTGTTTTAGTATTATTTATTTATCACACCACGAAGCCTACGAATAAAAATATATACCCAAACAAGTTCTTTAATAAACATGGAGTATAAATATACAATTAAAAGTATACAAGTATCGATCCAGTAATAGTACATAATAAGCATAATAACATAACAAGAAGGTATGTAAGTAATTGAACAGCTTGAGGAAAAATCCAACGCGAGCGATATAACACATTCTATTCTTTGCCAACTGTCAACAATATAGATACAAATACTACATAAAATACGTTTAAAAAATCGACTTCCATCCTTAGCTTCTACCCTAAATAATATACTAAAACCTTCTCCAAACACTTTTCTCTTAGAACCGCATCAAAATCGATTCAGACAATCGCGAGATATTTGCGCACAAACATACATACAGGTCACACTGAGACCTTCCTTTATGATAACTACGAAAATCTGAATACTAGTAGACGAACAGCGGGGCGCCACCCTTATATGGTGGACATTCCACCCTTTCGCACGAAGCGTTTCGCGTCAAGCTTCCTCATGTGAACCGCTAAGAAATGGAATTCCTTGCCAGTGTTTCCCGTCAAATATGACTTGGGTGTCTTCAAGTCCCGAGTGAACAGGTTGCTCATAGGTACGCGTGCTAGATCGTCGCCACATCATCGCTTACCATCAGGCGAGATGGTGGTCAAACGTCCACCTATAAAGTGTAAAAAAAAACCAATAATACTTTACCCAACCCACGAAAACAACCTGATACCTCTATCTACACAACCGGACTTCCTATTCTACTTCTGAATTGACCGCAAGGATGTGTGTCTTATAATCTAGACATAAATAATACCTATAAACTACACCCACACTAAGACACAATAGGTAATGTAACTCTAGGTTACGGAGATCACGGCTTATAAACTACATACATGTAATACCTAGATAAGTTGTGTAGCTAGATTCATTAATGGCCCGAGCGCACGGCGCGTCGCGTTCCGCGCGCGCCTCAAAGAGCCATCATACCACCACAGATGGGGCCCAGTGGCTGATGCCGATACGGAGCCGCGAGGGACTTAACGGGTAACCGGGGCTCCGGCTCGAAGTGCAGCAGTAGGAACGGGGTGGTTTTTAGTCAGAAAGAGTCTGGACACTCTCTCCCGCCTCACCCGGGCGGGAGAAGTCATTAAGTGACTTTAGGCTCTTTAAAAAAAATCCTGCAGTGTACGTGGTTGTTTAATTGTTAATGATGATGAATTCTACTCTGTCTGTAGACAAGCGCTAAAGAGGCGTTTGGCTAAAGGCCAAGGGGTCCAAGTCCAAGTATTAATCCAGTTTTCACCAACCTCTTTTAAAAACTTAAGTAACCCCTACGGTAAGAGAGGTAACGACATTTTGGTTTTCAACAACCTATAAGTATAGCTGCTCCTTCACGGTAAGTAACTCTTAGTTGAGAGACGGTTGGTGGAAACGGGCATGATTATCTGACCTTGGCTGGTAATAGGGTAGCAATTAGGACAATGGTCGGTCAATTAGGACGCAGGCATAATGGATAATTGTACAATAATCACTTTTTGATGTTCACACTATTCAAGTAAAAGACAATCATTTTGGACAAAAAAGTTTTGTATGTGATGATATGTGTGTGTGTGTGTAATTAATGTATGTATGATTGTTTTCGAAATCACACGGTGAGTGTTTGTGTGTAGTCCTATCTAGTATCTAGTTACTTAATTTGCATTAACTATGTCTGTAATTTGATAGGTACTTTTAAAACTTACAACACCAGAGAAATACATTTACAGTTACTCTGGTGCTACCTTGACCAGCTTTTAAAGGCTTTGAATTCATAAAACGTTATAAGAATACATTAGGGGACAAATGTTTCACAACATCCCGTCAACGCAGACGCCAGCCACTACGCATCTACCCTCGCAGTATCTATTCTCCGACTCACCGTGGAACATTGCGAACTCATCATTCCAACTCACTGGAGTATCGCCCTACACCGCGCACCCGACTCACTGGGCATTCAGCTCACTGGAACTAGGGACTTTCTACACTGGTTCTGGCACCGCTCATCTCAAGCATCGACAGCCGTCTCAATAGGATCGACGTCCAGTCTTGGGAGGGAGTGATGTGGCGACACATGTCACACGTCAAAGGGCAGCATGATAGCTCAGGCACACAGACTATCGATGAAAACCAATCAGCGGATGACGTCACAAGAATCCTACATCACATATGTGAAGTTTACATGCGAATTGACACGAATAGAAAATCCCAAAGAAGCACTGTTGGGCAGAAAGCCCGCCAAGCACGAATCTGCCTGGTCGGAGGATCCTCCTTTCCGATCTTAGGGAACTTTACTCTCTGTTCCATAAACCGGCGACATGTTAAGGGAAGCCAGCCGCCTTCATCTGACATACACGGCGACAACACGCGCGGAGGACACCTGTGTCGCGCAATGTTGTCACACATATCGAGCGAAGCCCGGCAACGTCGCGCTACCTCACTCAACGTTGCTAGCGTATCCTGCCTGCCTGTATCCTTGGCTTAAAGAGTCTACTGTCTATGTTAGATACTTGGTTATTTAATGTATTATAGACTTGTCTCGATTGTGTAATCAGTTTTGTGTAACTAGTTAGTAATAAGGAAAATCTTTTGTTGATGTCATGTGTCTAAGGTCACATCACATATATTTTTAACGACAATGTTAAGTTCAGGCTACAAAACGTAAGTACTTTTTATGGGATAAGCCGGTGAACGAGCAGACGGATCACTTGATGGTAAGTCACCGTCGCCCATGGACACCTGAAACACAAAGACGTTACAAGTGCGTTGCGGCCTTTTGAAAATTGGGAATTTGAGAATTGTATAGGATTCGGGGATTGGGGAGACTGGGGAGCGCGGTAAATTGGGCCTCCGGTAACCTCACTCACACGACCAAACACAAAGCGAGCATTGTTTCTGCTCGTTGTTGGTCTGACTCCGGTCGAGCCGGCCGTACCGAAGTATGGCTCTCCCACACTTAACGTACTTTGTTTATTACTGCAAGCTGGCTTCTATTACAGAATCAAGTTCATCAATAAGTGCTGCTGTATGGTCTTTGCAGCAGACCCCTTGTGATCTCCCACGACCCCCAAAAAAGGAACAAGAGTGGTGACAAAAGTATGTCTATTTCACCATTATAGTCACCACTACTACACAGCTACTTGACTGCCTCGTTGGCCAAGTGGTCGCAAGTGCAACTGCCGGGCAAGGGGTCTCGGATTCGATTCCCGGGTCGAGCAAAGTATTACTGGGTTTTAAAAAAAATCTCAATAGTAGGTATTACGGAGTCTGGAATTGTGCCCGGTATATGGCAATAGGCTCACCCCCTATTACATGGGACACATAACATAAATAGTGAAAAGTGGGTGTTACATTGTACAGTGACATAATGTGCACCCCTACCTACCACTTCGGGGATAAAAGGCGTGATGTTATGTTTACTACACAGCATGGGGTCAGTAGCAGTGTAGTTGTTACAAAAATTGCATCAGATTGTTTTTATAAGACCCTGTTTTCTTGTTTCCTATAAAAACCTGAATCAATATGCAATTACAATTATAGGTAGTTAATAAATAATTGTTTGCACCTCAATCGGATGAGTCATAGTGTTTGTAGTGAACGGCTTCGACCCTGGCCGGGTCACTTAGGACATGAGAGCTTAATTAAGACGAATTGTATACAGACAAACGAACATATACCTATTATTGGAAGCAAGTATAACAGCTCACACATAGGACCCACTTAGTTTTTTAGTCAAATTTCCGTGGTGCTTGGCGACTGGGCTTCACCCAGTTGAACAGTCTCTTCTTTGTGCCTTCAGGCTTAATTCATTCTGTCTCCTGCAATAATTCACCGAGGGAAGTGGAAACTATAGTTTTTTCTTCTCCTCTTATAATATCTTCTGATTCACTTCGTTGCGGGAACCAAGACAGTTGCTCATGTCCCTGGGACGCGCCGGACTTCAATGTTCCGGTGTTTTCATGGTTGTATCTACTGTAGATCCTGGCTTACAGGAGTTGCAGCGGTTTTGGGAGGTTGTGGCGGGCTTGTCCAATACATAGACAAACGAACATTGAAATACTAGATAGGTGCTACAATACAGTGAAACTTTGTTAAGTGGTACCTGGATACGTAAGAAAAAGGAACTCATACTGTAGTCCCAAGTTCCCAACCCATTTGAATTAATGGAAATTATTTACAGTTACTTTGACTGTCTCATTAGCCGAGCGGTCGCTTATGTGACTGCCGAGCAAAGGGTCTCGGGTTTGATTCCCGGGTTGGACAAAGTTTTATTCCGTTTTAAAAAAAATCTCGGCAGTAGCACGGAGTTTAGAATTGTGTCCGGTATAGGGTAATAGGCTCAGCCCTATTACATGGGACTCATAACATAAATAGTGAAAAGTGGATGAGGATAAAAGGCGTGATTTTATGTTATGTTATTTTAGGTTAATAAGCTTAGTTGCCAAAATCGTGCAGAATACCAGACACCGTGCTACTACAGAGAATTTTAAAAAACATTTACTGAATCAGGCATCAAACCTGAGACCCCTTGCTTAACAATTACAACACGCAACCACTCGATCAACGACACAAGTAAGAATTTAATACTAACAATTAAAATCTCAAGGCAAACAATAACATTAACCAATTTTACTATAATCCTTACTAATATTATAAATCTGAAAGTGAGTTTGTTTGTTTGTTTGTTTGTTCCACCTTCACGCCGTAACTACTAAACCGATTGCTTTGAAATTTTGCAGACGTAAAGTTAGAAGTCCAGATTAAATAATAGGGTACTTTTTATCCCGGAAAAATGTGATATTCCCGAGGGAAAACAAAAATATTAGTATAGATGGCGCTGTGTGTATTCCTGTAGATGGCGCTTTGTGCCATCTAAAACAATTCAACGAATTACCTACTAATTGGAAATTTCACGCTTTAATCTATAGCGCTTATTTGGTGTTAATCTACACTTATTCAGTGCGCTTTTCGACTCATTTATTTGCTATTTTTTATGTAAAAATACTTAAAAAACACAACGTGGTAACGTTGTGTAGTAGTTACGCTACTTGGCGATAGATGGCGCTGAGTGTTTATAAAACGGGGTAGCGTTGTGCTTTTAAAGTACTTTTATCGCTTTTTTATTTTGGTTCCTACCATTTTACATTGAATTGTGTATTTTATAGATTTTAGGTTGTTAAAGGTACATGAAATTGGTGTCTATGTAGTAGTTACGCTATTTTTTAAGTATTTTTCGCTTTTAAATTTTGGTTCTAACCATTTTACATTAAATTGCGTATTTTATAGATTTTAGGTTGTTAAAGGTATACAAAATTGGTGACTATGTAGTAGTTACGCTACTTGGCGATAGATGGCGCTGAGTGTTTATTATTATATATTCAACGGGGTAACGTTGTTTTTTAAGTATTTTTATCGGTTTTAAATTTTGATTCCTACCATTTTACATTGAATTGGGTATTTTATAGATTTTAGGTTGTTAAAGGTACACGAAATTGGTGTCTATGTGGTAGTTACGCTACTTGGCGATAGATGGCGCTGAGTGTTTATAAAACGGAATAGCATTGTGTTTTTTAAGTATTCTTCGCTTTTAAATTTTGGTTCCAACCATTTTACATTAAGTTGCGTATTTTATAGATTTTAGATTGTTAAAGGTACACGAAACCATAGTGGCAACAATACTCAACAATTAGCAAATATATTGTACGCTGTTGTTTCAATGCTCGATAGATGGCGTTAGGATCGAGTTAGATGGCGCTATGGTTTCGTTACCGGCGAAAGTATAGGTTCCGAGCTTCCGTATCAACTATATTTTAGGGTACGCATATAGCGCTTACATTGATTATTATTTGTTCGCTATGTAGATTTAATTAGTTGAGTGTTATTTTTTCTAGGTAGATATTTAAAGTGCTATAGTAATTTTTTTTCGTCTTTCTAAGACACTTTGTTCATTGTTTACGTTGATTGTTAAAGTAGCTATATTAGTTAGGTTAGATTACATAGTGAAGTGGTTTATTTCTAAGTAGATGTCTAAAGTAGTTAGGTTTTCGATAATAAAACGTATATAATATAGTTTACCACTCAGTTTTGGTTTAGCATTGCATTGCAAATATAACCCTTATAGGAAATAGAAGTCTTTTAAATTAAAATGATAGGAGGTATTTGTGGGAATGCGAAAATAACTTCTTCTGTTCTTTCACGCGGCTGAATCGATTTTGGTATAAAGGTAGTTTGAGTCCTGGAAAAGCAAGGCGTTACCGCGGCAGAACTTCTCATTCCCACGGAAAAATCTAAAACGCGCGTTATAACCGAATTCCACGCAAGCGAACAGCTGTTTGTTTGTTTGCCTGTCTTAAACGGCAAAACGGAGGTACTTAACGTGATTTTTCAACTGAAGGTAGTTGAAGGGATGGGTAGTCACATAGGCTACGTTTTATCTTTTTGTGACGCGAGCGAAGCCGCGGGTAAAAGCTAGTCCTTACTAATATTATAAATCTGAAAGTGAGTTTGTTTGTTTGTTTGTTTGTTCCACCTTCACGCCGTAACTACTAAACCGATTGCTTTGAAATTTTGCAGACGTAAAGTTAGAAGTCCAGATTAAATAATAGGGTACTTTTTATCCCGGAAAAATGTGATATTCCCGAGGGAAAACAAAAATATTAGTATAGATGGCGCTGTGTGTATTCCTGTAGATGGCGCTTTGTGCCATCTAAAACAATTCAACGAATTACCTACTAATTGGAAATTTCACGCTTTAATCTATAGCGCTTATTTGGTGTTAATCTACACTTATTCAGTGCGCTTTTCGACTCATTTATTTGCTATTTTTTATGTAAAAATACTTAAAAAACACAACGTGGTAACGTTGTGTAGTAGTTACGCTACTTGGCGATAGATGGCGCTGAGTGTTTATAAAACGGGGTAGCGTTGTGCTTTTAAAGTACTTTTATCGCTTTTTTATTTTGGTTCCTACCATTTTACATTGAATTGTGTATTTTATAGATTTTAGGTTGTTAAAGGTACATGAAATTGGTGTCTATGTAGTAGTTACGCTATTTTTTAAGTATTTTTCGCTTTTAAATTTTGGTTCTAACCATTTTACATTAAATTGCGTATTTTATAGATTTTAGGTTGTTAAAGGTATACAAAATTGGTGACTATGTAGTAGTTACGCTACTTGGCGATAGATGGCGCTGAGTGTTTATTATTATATATTCAACGGGGTAACGTTGTTTTTTAAGTATTTTTATCGGTTTTAAATTTTGATTCCTACCATTTTACATTGAATTGGGTATTTTATAGATTTTAGGTTGTTAAAGGTACACGAAATTGGTGTCTATGTGGTAGTTACGCTACTTGGCGATAGATGGCGCTGAGTGTTTATAAAACGGAATAGCATTGTGTTTTTTAAGTATTCTTCGCTTTTAAATTTTGGTTCCAACCATTTTACATTAAGTTGCGTATTTTATAGATTTTAGATTGTTAAAGGTACACGAAACCATAGTGGCAACAATACTCAACAATTAGCAAATATATTGTACGCTGTTGTTTCAATGCTCGATAGATGGCGTTAGGATCGAGTTAGATGGCGCTATGGTTTCGTTACCGGCGAAAGTATAGGTTCCGAGCTTCCGTATCAACTATATTTTAGGGTACGCATATAGCGCTTACATTGATTATTATTTGTTCGCTATGTAGATTTAATTAGTTGAGTGTTATTTTTTCTAGGTAGATATTTAAAGTGCTATAGTAATTTTTTTTCGTCTTTCTAAGACACTTTGTTCATTGTTTACGTTGATTGTTAAAGTAGCTATATTAGTTAGGTTAGATTACATAGTGAAGTGGTTTATTTCTAAGTAGATGTCTAAAGTAGTTAGGTTTTCGATAATAAAACGTATATAATATAGTTTACCACTCAGTTTTGGTTTAGCATTGCATTGCAAATATAACCCTTATAGGAAATAGAAGTCTTTTAAATTAAAATGATAGGAGGTATTTGTGGGAATGCGAAAATAACTTCTTCTGTTCTTTCACGCGGCTGAATCGATTTTGGTATAAAGGTAGTTTGAGTCCTGGAAAAGCAAGGCGTTACCGCGGCAGAACTTCTCATTCCCACGGAAAAATCTAAAACGCGCGTTATAACCGAATTCCACGCAAGCGAACAGCTGTTTGTTTGTTTGCCTGTCTTAAACGGCAAAACGGAGGTACTTAACGTGATTTTTCAACTGAAGGTAGTTGAAGGGATGGGTAGTCACATAGGCTACGTTTTATCTTTTTGTGACGCGAGCGAAGCCGCGGGTAAAAGCTAGTACATAATAATTTATCAGACTTGCACCAAACAGCGAGGTGCAGTGCCACTTACCCAAGGTCGGAATTCGGATGGGTGGCCATTACGCAAACCTATGCATTCTGCGTTTACGTTACGTTACGATCAATCGATTGTGCAAGATTCCGATCAAGATTGTAAACAACTTCTCTACACAGGCGATTTTAATCCTTATTTCCATGGAGTTGAAATTCAAAATTGCCTGCCTTAAATATTCAGGTGTTTTCTTTATGCGTCTGTGTACAGGTGCATTGGAATTTGGAGTCTTATTTCGATAGGTATAAGATTGAAAATCGTGTGACGTGTAAAATGCTATCAGCGTTATTGAAAGTAGTATTTTATACAAATTATGTTATTATTGTTATTTTAGTCATTTTTCCTCGTGCTATAGAGTTTTAAATCGTTTGAATGCATTGAAATTATGAATGGTTAGCTACAGTCGATAGTAACCCTTATCGTGCCTATGTAGAGTTTAAAATAAATATTTAGAGAATTACATTTACGTTGTTTTTTTTTTAATTGGTATAAATTTTAGACTTTGTAGTATATTAGGTTTAAATGCCCCACACTAGGGTTTTCTCCTGTGTCGTGTGTGCGTTTACAAACATACAAGTTCACATACACATCACACCCAGACCCGAAACAACAATTTGTGGATCACACAAAGAATTACTCCGAATGCAGAAATCGAACCCGCTACACGTTGCGCGGCAGCCACCAACCGTGCAGTGAAATGACTGAACTGACAAACTGAAAACTATTATGACCGTACCGGGAATCGAACTTAAGTTCTCTTGATTGATACTATAGTTAACACATAATAAAATTGACTAAACACCAAACTGGCATTAAATATTACAAAACATAAAATGACTGGTTTCGATTGCAAAAAACATTAAATTAATTAATATATAATTAAATGGCGGACATCAGAGGATCGTAAATTCGTAACATAGTAAATGTGTGCCAACGTCCTCCTTGTAGTATGGCGCAATGATACCGGCGCCTGCGCCTGCGCAGACTGATCAAATATTGACATTTAGCGCACAAACTTTCTATTTCCACAATTTTTTTATCAAATAATCTAGTTATATATATGTTGGAGATTTTTGTTGTATGTATTGTATTATGTCACATGATTATCTTGCATGCAGGCATAACATCACGCCTTTTATCCCCGAAGGAGTAGGCAGAGACGCAAATTATGCCACTGTACAATGTAACACGCACTTTTCACTGTTTATGTTACGAGCCCCATGTAAAAGGGGATGAGCGTATTGCCATATACCGGATACAATTTCAGACTCCGTGCTACTACTGAGAACTTTTAAAAGACCCAGTAATACTTTGCCGGACCCGGGAATCGAAACCGAGACCCCTTGCCCGGCAGTTGCACTTGCGACCACTCGGCTAATGAGGCAGTCTTCTAATGATTATCTTCTATTATAAAGTCAAAGTCAAAGCATTTATTTCAATTACACCATAGTTTGGTACTTTTGAAACGTCAACAAATACAAAATAAATAATAGTCTGTCAGTCAGTCCTTCAGTGAAGCTAGGTGAAGCTAGGTGCTCATTCCAAAATGTAGATTCAAATGGAGAAGAACGAGCAAGAAACTCCATTCGTTACTCTTTTTAAAAAAGTATGTTCTACAATGTCTCTGATACATATGTATTTCAATACTGTACGCATATGTAAGAACAATGCAAAGACACGCTTGACGCATTATACTAATAACTTACTAAAATAAAAAAATAAAATAAAAATCTTAAAGTCCAACAAGGTGCTCACATATGCATACTGACAATCCATAGAATTAGTGCTTCTACATATACAAGAAAAGGAAACTCTTTGTTTCAATAAAGAAATGCTCGATGCCATAAGGAAACTAGATTGTCTACATTTGAATTAAAGTGTTAAATTATGTATTAAAATACCTACTATTGGAATTTAGCTACTGACTACATTTGAGTATTGTCCAGTGGAGCCGAACCAACATGCTGCCAAGCATTCTTATCTTCAAGATAATCTGTCAGTGTGTAGTAGGCTTGATTACATAATTCGCGCTTAATATATAAATCCGATAGTTTGTGAGTTAGTCTGTATGTTCGTTACTCCTTCACGTCAAACCGACTGAAGAGACCACGTTGAAATTTGGAACAGAGGTAGATTATGTTTTGGAATAACACATGGGCTACTTTTATCTCACGGAATTGTGGGCATACTGGCAGGAGCTAGTTGATTAATACCTAACGAATAGAATCTGACAGGGTCCGCTCAAACTGTTGTTTCCTCAAAAGGCCACTACAGAAAGAACTTGCACGGTTCTCACACATAATCTTTTATACACATTTTTCTGGGCTTTAAAAGAGACAGACCTCTGAGTTTGTTTCGGCATTTCTTCTCAGAGTAGCTTCAGTTAGGGGAAATGTCGACCTCATCGTTCGCTTGATAAAATTGACGTGTGAAAGTGCTGCCTTGTAACCTATTTGCAGGAATAAATTCACTTGTTTCACTTGAACACATTAGCTTGCAACGATGTCATTTCAAAAATCGAAAATCCAATAATCCGTTACCCGACACGATTGAACCCGAAACTTAGTTTGGCAGTCACTTTTACAACAACTCGACCATAAAATGAAACATTATAAATAGCCATTCCAACCTTCACAATATCAATTTAACAGCCATAACATCATCCCGTCTGTTAACTAAGGAGGTAGGTAGAAATAGCTACAACTAGTTTAATCCCACGTACAGTCTGCATTACTGTTACTATGTACAGTCAACCACACAATACACAGCAGATGACCTATGTAATGCTTCCTACGTTATATCAAGAGGTTTTGGAAGGAGTGTACCCGAGGTAGATTAATGATTTAACTCTTGTCGCTACTGTGATGTCATTGTCATGTGGCTTTTTACCTTTTGAGAATCAAGTGGTTCGTTTTGTTTATGGTATTAACCAGTAAACGAGCAGACGTATCACCTGATGGTAAGTAATCGGCTTCCCCCTTAGACACCTGAAACACCAGAGGCGTTACAAGTGCGTTACCGGCCTTTTGGGAATTGTGGATTTGAGGATTGTGAGGCACTCAGGGATTAAGGAACTTGGCGCAGGGAGGGAGCGGTAATTGGTCCTCCAGTAACCTCACCCACACGACGAAAAGCGTTGTTTCACGTCGGTTTCCTGCTCGGCCGTGATATCACTTCGGTCGAGCCGGCCCTTTCGTGCCGAAGCATGGCTCTCCCACACTTGACTTCTCTTAAATCTAAAGACCTGATACCTCTGAGACTCAATACATAAATAAGCCTATATATAACTATTCGATCCTACTTGAAAGCCTGAAGACGTTACAGGGTAAGCGTCAGGGCTTAGCAGAGCCTTTCATCGATTCAAAGCTTTCAGGCTCTCAATAGACAGCTACTGAAATACTGAAAGGTCGGTAGTGAACTGAAATGTAAGACGTAATCATTCGATTATATAATGGGTTAATAGAAAACGAAGAACACTATGTATGTATGTATGTTGTGTCGATATATAGTGTTAATTAAATATATTGTGCTACCGTCATTAATATAATATTTTGTAGGTTTCAATGCGTCTCTCTACCAATTAAGTCCTTTCGTTCGACACCCTTAATGGAGTTCTCTGCGGAAAATTATTTATTGAAATTGGATTAAGAGTCCCGCTCTGCTCGGCTCCTATTGGTCTTAGTTTGATGTGTTGTAGCCTATAGGTAGTCTTCCTCGATAAATGCACTATCTAACACAAAAATAACTGTTCAAATCTGACCAGAAGTTTCAGAGATCAACGCGTTCAAACAAACAAACAATTTTTTTCTTTATAATGAGAATTATAAAAAATAGGAGCCGACCAGTAGCGGGAGCATGGTCCAAGCTACCGGTGGTTAGGGCTCCGTAGACAGGAACCGATACGTTTATACCGTTTCCAGAAGTAGGTACTGCATTCCGTATCAGGCCCTTGATGTATCCACCTAACGCCTCCTAAGATGGATGTCGAGGTTTTTAGGGATTAACCCATTGGCCGACACGACTATCGACACAATGATAGCCGAATCCACAATTATAATTTTAATTATCATGAGTGTGTAATAAGAAAAGTCTGTTTATACCGTGTCGAAGGCTAAATCGTGATATTATGCAACATTCATTACACTATGTACGGGTCAGCAAAAAATACATAGGAAAGCAAAAACATTACTTAAAATAACAAATACTAGCTTCGGCACACGCGTTAAATCACACTTAATATTTTAATGTCAGAGTTTGTTACAGCAGATGGGCCAGGAAAGTCCTTCAGTGGAGACCACGGACCGGAAGACGAAGCGTGGGCAGGCCTCCCGCTAGGTGGACCGACGACATCGCCAGAGTTGCGGGGAGCCAGTGGATGCGGGTGGCGAGTTGTCGTTCGACGTGGAGGATTAAGGGGGAGGCATTTGTCCAGCAGTGGACGTCTTCCAGCTGTTGATGATGATGATGATGATGATGATGATGAAAGATTTTTTGTTTAGATCTTTGGATGTTATTCCATCCATCAATCACGCTGTAACTACTAAAGGGATTTTGATGAAATTACGTATACAGGCGTGAAATTTCGGACAGTTCTATTCACAATAAAACAATATACCTACCTCTATATACATCTTAACCACTCTACGTATTTAAATAAACCGCATCAAAATCCGTCGCGTAGTTTTAAAGATATAGGCATATATAGAGGCGGACAGTAGAAAGCCACTTTGTGTTATACTATGTAGTGAACTATAATAATATATAAACCAACACAAAACACTCACTGTATCACTAAGTAATAAAATCATAAAATAATAATAATAATTACAAACGTCATAAAACCGCAGTTAGCATTAGTCATTTGTTTCATTCATAAATAGGTACTTAGCACTTAATATAATATAGTACCTACTTACTTAAGATATATGATTCAAATAGAATTGCATTATATTACATTTCGTTTCGCGGCAAAACATCCTACCACGAGGAGTACTTTAGATGGATAAAGTAAAAACAAAAAAAATCTTTTATGATAGATATTTTTTATATATATAGTAGCCTGATTAGTAATCATGCTTTTGAACCGTTTGGAGTTGAAACTTTAGGGTCGTGGGGCCCAAGTGCACATCTTCTTTACAAAGATATTGTAAGGAGGATGTTTGAAACTTCAGGTGAGCGAAGGGCTGGCTACTACCAGTCTTTTGGGCACCCTACCTCACGATAGCGATGAGAAAAATTATTTTTTAATGCCATAAGATACCATTTTTATTATTAAGATTACTTTTTTTTAAGGTGCAAATATTATAGTCTTTAGTTATATTTAATTTAAATTCTTATAAATAAAGGCTGTACATTAGTTTAACAAAAAAATTAAGATGTCATTTTATTTATTTATTTATTTATTTAAGTTTTATACAATTGCATAAGGAAGACTTAATGCTAACAGCATTCTCTGCCAGTCATCCTTTGGGTAGTGCAGAAATGTATGTGGTAGGTGGTAAGCTGCAAAACTGTTATGAGAAATAGTGGTAATTATCCAAATTAATAAAAGGGTATCAAAAGCATACATAAAATACGTAAATATAATCGTATAGATATATATAATTATATATAATATAAATATCATTATACATATAAATATATTTGTGACTCGTATATGAATTTGTCCTACGTTACAACAAGATGAAAAATTATGAAAGATGTTATGAAACTGCCAGCTTTCCGCTAATGTACTCACGCGCCCTCCGCTTGAAACTCAGACGACTGGTTGCGGTTCTGACATTCGTTGGAAGCGTGTTCCAGAGAGAAATGACTTGAATGAAGAAAGAAGAATGAGTAAAGTTACTGCGATGGACAGGACAGTGCAATAGCCGATTATGCGAGGAGCGTAGATTTTTAGTATGGTTGTCACATACATACTGGAAATGTGAAGTTAAATAGTTAGGAGAATTGGGAGAGTCAAGCAGAGAAAATAAAGTTGTGAGTGCCCTTAGCTCTCTGCGCTGACGAATAGGCAACCATTTCAACAATGATCGCTGTGCAGACACATGGTCGTATTTACGCAAGTTAGAAACGAATCGAATGCAGTTATTTAGAAGTCGGTCAAGTTTGTTGAGGAGATCTGCATTCAGGTCATAGTAACACACATCACCATAATCGATGATGGGGAAAATTAAGGTCTGCACAAGCATCGCCTTAGTGCTGGGAGGCAATACATTTCTGAGACGGTACAGAGACCGCAGCGATCCGGTAACTTTTTGACTTACACTGGCAACTTGACTTCGCCAACTGAGGGTACTGTCAATTTTATATGTATAGTTAAAAAAAAAACACGAAAATAATGCGCGTGAAACACTAAGTAGACGTTTTGTAGGCACCATTCGCATCGCTCGTCGCACGAGAAATACCTCCTACCTTCGAGAATTACATGGCGTGATGTTTTGATAAAATACTATGAGTTCGTATGCGCTTTCGAAGTTGATTTTTACAATGGTTCACCAGTTATCTTTTGGTTTAAACATTTCATTTCTTTGTTAAACTATTGTATTACGAAGACAGAATCATTTTACTTCAGGACGAAAACGAAGTATGGTGTATAACTGCCAAATTAAATAGTGCTGGGATTTTGCAATAATTACATTCCCGGTCTGGATACAGATGGAGATATTTGGTATTACAACATAAAGTAGTCTGAGTCTCTCATACTGCGAAAGGGTGTAAGCATGGGCACAAAGTACCTAACTCTTATTTTTTGCCAGTCATTTAATTACTCCAATATTATAAAGGACGAACCCTATCGTTAGTATATTGAGCACATTTGCATTTTTACGTATTTTGCTCAAATAATTTTATGTTTTCGGCTTTGACGTTTGACGAGGAAGTCAAGCAGCCAGTAGCAGCGCGACGCGCGACGGTCGCCGTATCGCGGGTCGCGGAATGCTGCTCATGAATATGAGCCTCTAGCATGGCTTGAAACTAGTCGAGTTCCTCGTCAAACAGTTACGTGAGTAAGTCGAAAACATAAATAATTTAGAAAGTTTCCCGAAAGTTTTAAAATATATTTTACTCAATTCGAAAATCGAAAAAGTGTAGTCGGTAACTGTGCTCTGAAATAATCAGAGAGTACTTAGCTATGTCAAACTGGACACTATGTAGTTTAGTATTGTCTAATTAGTTATCTATCTTAGTCATGAAGTAAAATAAAACAAATTATAATTAGAAGGAAAAGATTTCATTGTCGGTTTTTTTTTTAATGTTTCACCAGATATAGTTACCTACGGTTCCACTAACAACTTGTTCCTATAAACAAAGTATAATATGTAAAAAATTACAATAAAATATTATCGCGTAACTGCATTTAGCGGGTAGATGCGCGTGCGCACACAATGCGTAATTACGCGCACATTACGCGCACAGACACCAGCAGGTCAATGTACCCCAATATCTGAGTTGCTTCATTAGATTATCGACTGTATATCAACAGAAATAATGTTGAAAATGTAATTTGACAAAAAGGTGTAGGTTGACCTACCGGTTTCTGTACTTAGTGGATCTATTGTTGAAGAAACTGTGTCGCTGTGTGACCTCCACGGTAGAGCCTCTTTCTTAAGCTGTGTCAATTCAATTTGTTTAATTCTTTACTTTACGTACTATGCAACGTATTAGGAGTACAAAATAATTGGTCGTTTGGCTAATAGTGAATATTTGTATAGGCATATGTAATTAAGTACCCAAGATTATCCATCAGCAACTTGCTTTGCACTATCGACTTGTTGAGTCTGAGGTACCGTACCTACTACAAGTATGTGCCCTACCAGCTCTGGAAAATGACCATATCATATTGTACTGGGCGGTCCCAATACTATGTGATAGACCGGTGTTTATCATTACTGACAGGACTATTGTAGCCAATAAACCTGACTTAGTGGTAATAGACCGACAAGTGCGCTGCATTATGATATTCGATATCACCTTTCACCTAATGAGAACCTCGTAAAAGCTGAGAAAGATAAACAAATAAAATATCTAGATTTAGCTCACGAGGTAGTCGACATCTGGAGTAAGTATGGATTCGGCTATTATTGTGCCGATAGTCGTGTCGGCTAGTGTGTTAATTCCTAAAAACATCCATCTTAGGAGGCTGGCGTTAGGTGTATACATCAAGGGTCTGATACAGAAGGCAACTGTCTTCTGTATCAGCTCACTGGAACCCTACCTACAGGTAGCTTGGACCATGCTCCCACTACTGGTTGGCTCCTATTTTAAATATATTTTTTTTGTTTATAAAAGTAGTATTATATTATGATCTATGTATTTAAAAATGTAATTTTAGAAAATCTTAAATGAATGTAATAAAGTAATACCTACAAGAAAGACTCGTTTAGAAAATTGTAAAAAGCATTTTGACATATTACTGTTTTTCAGCGCAGGACTTTTATTCAGTAGTGAACATTTTTATTTAATCTTTCCTTCATACGTATACATATATTATTTCTTGTATGTACAGCCAGTTACTTATAAATGTAAAATACTTTGAGAGGAGTGGCCTTGACAGTTCACGAAATCACGATGCTTTAAACATTAAAAGAATGGAAGCTGTATTCTTAACAACTGACCTGTTTTTGTTTTGTGACTACATAAGTAAATAATAACCAAGTCCATGTACTTACGTATGTAAGATGCTTTGGATAATGTGTGTGCGCAGCCTTATTACCACCCTGGTGTTCGTCACCTAACAAGAATGACGTTTGACACGAAGTGGGACAGTGACAGCTGACAGCAGCCCGCGCTTATTTCGATAGAATGCAAAACCTCGGGTAGATTCATTTAATAATGTAATATTTTCTAATTGTTACAAAGTTTCATAGAAGAAAAGTTAAAGTGCGTGTTCAACTGATTAATGTAATACAGTGTCGATCTACTGAAATATTGGAAGTAAAAACCTTTAATTGTCGATTTTTCTGTTTTAGGTTGGTATTGGTAATGTGTACATGTTTGATCTTAATTAATTTGTGTTTCAATTTGATGTTAACAATAAACTTTCTGTTTTAGATAAATTAAAATTGTGTGTTATTTGCTCCTGTATTATCCTACATATTACACGTATATCGCAACAAAATTATAATGTTTGATCAAATACATCAACAGCCTGTAAGTGGCCACTGCTGAGCAAAGCCTCTTCTCACACGGAGAGGTTTTGAGCATTAATCGCCATGTTTGCTCAATGCGGGTTGGCGATTTAAAAATTATAATTAGAAATTATAACCTCAGGTCTCTCCACGATGTTTTCCTTTACCGTTGGTCAGTGGTGTCTAAACAATCGGGAAAAAGTCACAATGGTACTTACTGTTGGTAGGTTTCGAATCCGCACCCTCGAGCATGAGAAGCGGGGGCTTTAACCTCTGAGCCACCACGACCTTATATAAATGCTAAGTAACAAACACTAAACAGCCTTAATTCAGCATTACAGCAACAAAACAAAGACAATGTCCGTCTCATCTCATCGTTTACTTAACTCGAAAAAGAAACCATAATAGCACTTTAATATGGGCACAATAACCAACCTCCATGACTAAGGAACTAGGCCGTATCATGGCCTGTCCTTTGCCGGTTTTTGTCGACAAATAAAAAAACATAAAGTTGCTACTTACGTGACGTTTCGATTTTACTTTGTTTAAATAAAAAATGTCGTTCAAGAACAAACCATAACGGGCGCTTGAAGGTGTAATGTCATTCAGTTTAGTTTGGTTTGATTGTTTAAATATTTGATTGATGGGAACATAAGGTCCGAAGTTTGAATTGAATATTTAATTTCTTTAGAGAAGTCGTCCTCGTGTGAGTGAGGTTACCGGAGGCCCAATTCCGTTCCTACTCCTGCACTTCGAACCAGAACCCTGATAACCTTTTACGTTCTATGGTTGCGTATCGGCATCGGCCCTATTAGGCCTCATCCGTGGTGTGGTGGTCTGATGGCTCTTTGAGGCGCGCGTGAAACTCGACGCGTCGTACGCTCGGGATTATATCTAGGTACTAGCGGACCCGACAGACGTTGTCCTGCATATCCACTTGAATGTATAAACAAAAATTCATTCAAATTAGTTCAGCTGTTTAGGATAAATAGCCTAAACATCGACTGCAGCGCCATCTGCCGGGCTGATTTGTGAATCTAAACCATTCCCAGATCCCCTTGAACACACACAAAAAATTCATAAAATCGGTCCAGTCGTTTGAGAGAAGTTCAGTGACATACACACTCACAGAATAATTATATATATAAAGATAATTAAGACCCTTACACCTTCATCCCATCATTTCAGACGTAAAAATTACAAGCACAATGAACAATACAAATTATGATTTAAATAAAGAACTGTACAACATTCTTTAGGGAACAGAGAGTATAGTTCCCTAAGATCGGAAAAGGAGGATCCTCCGACCAGGCGAGGTGATCGTGCCTGGCGGGCTTTCTGCCCAACAGTTGTTCGTTGGGATTTTCTATCCGTGTTTATTCGCTTGTAAACTTTGCATGTGCGATGTAGGATTCTTGTGACGTCATCCGTTGACATGTGGCATGCGTCGCCACATCACTCCCTCCCAAGACCGGAGGTCGATCCCGCTGAGACGGCTGTCGATGCTTGAGATGAGCGGTGCCAGAGCCAGTGTAGAAAGTCCCTAGTTCCAGTGAGTCGGAACTGTGCCGCTGAGTGCCCAGTGAGTCGGGTGAGCGGTGCAGGGTTAAACTCCAGTGAGTCGCAGAGATGAGCTCGCAGTGTCCCACGGTGAGTCGGGGAAGAGATGCTGCGAGGGTAGGTGCGTAGTGGCTGGCGTCTGCGTTGACGGGAGGAGATGTCCTTCAGAACCGTGTGCAGAAGTGCTGTGCCTAGACGCTGGTGAGGCCGTAGGGAAGAACCAGGCTGCACAACTTCGTTGCAGGTAATGGTGGTCCCTGATGAGGCCGAGGATGCTGGTTGGCTGCGACTTGGTTACCGCTCAGCGGAGAAGTGATGAATGAGAGGGATGGCGATACGGATGACGGTGCTAATCTGCTCCGTGAAGTGAAGGTTGTTTCCAATCACGTCGGGGTCACCACTTTAGGGAACAGAGAGTATAGTTCCCTAAGATCGGAAAAGGAGGATCCTCCGACCAGGCGAGGTGATCGTGCCTGGCGGGCTTTCTGCCCAACAGTTGTTCGTTGGGATTTTCTATCCGTGTTTATTCGCTTGTAAACTTTGCATGTGCGATGTAGGATTCTTGTGACGTCATCCGTTGACATGTGGCATGCGTCGCCACAATTCCAACACAAAGAATACCAAAAAACCTAGAATTCTTAAAAACAAATTGAATACCTAAATCCATCAATGAAATGCCGACAAAATTCTTAAGCAAGTCAAATTACCACCGCAAGTAATAGAGATAAGGAACAAAGCACTAAGTAACTGTAATACCTCGCTTTAATATAATCCTCGGGGTCAGCAGATCAATGAGTTCAGGGCAAATACTATCGATAAGATTCTCTCCGTCAGTCATTAACATTTTTGAGTTGTAATCTTACAGACAGCCTCACATGATGGTAATCGGGTTCATCAATAATGCAAGATGTTACTTGCAGTTATTGATAAACCTGGATTCCTGATAGTATAGTGCATTATTGTTATCGATTTGTGAATTGAAAGATTGTGTACGAGCTTCTGACTCTGATAGTGAAAACTGCTGTAGGGATTTTGATGGAATTTCAGATATAATTAAATAAAGCTTGGTAGGATGATAGGATACATCTTATCTTAGTAGATCAAGCAAAGCTATAAAAACCGAATGTTGCAAATTTGTTTTGATATGTTTGTTGGATTTTTTAAACTATTCTACCAATTTTGATGCAATCAGGACGAAGATAGAAGACAGCAATAGAATAATAAGTACATAATAACTTTAGACTAATGTAGGTTACTCGGTTTATATGAAAATTCTAGTTAGTAAATAAATTCAAGTTTCAGTTTGTTTATACTTTGTGAGTACAGTTGGCGAGTTCTTTATTTTTTTAAAAAACTTTGCTTGTTAGATTGTTACCTATGAATAATTCGTTAGTTCGAAACCCGCACTTGAAACTTTATAACTTTCAAATAAAAATTTCTAGAACACTACAATAACTTTAATGGCATTTTCTTTATCTTTTCAACCACTTTCCACATTTTTCTATGAGACTCGTAATAATATCTTAGGTAGGCAGAAACTCTGCCGATTATGCAAGGGATCTCGATTCTTAAGTTGGAGAAAATACTGCGATGTTCTTACAGAAGAACGAAGTATAGAAATGATTCCGATATCATTATAGCAATAGGCTCAACTCCAATAACTTAGAACTTATGACGTAAGTGATGAAAAGTGAGTTTTACACATAATAAAACTGTAAAAGTCTACATTCACTGAAAACATCGAAACCAAAATGTGATTTTTTTGTCTGTCTGTATGTTTACGCATTACGCAAAAACTACCCATCTGATTACGATGAAACTTGGTAGAATTATACTTTAATATTCTAGGTATCACACTGAGTACTTTTTATCCCGCAAAAGTATGTAGTTACAAAAAAAACTAACTTAATTGTGCGGCTAGGCACAATCACTTTGACAAACAGAAATATAAGTTTGTCGAATGTTAGGTTGTCCACTGTCGACCTTACGCTGTAACTGTAGGTTCGATGGTCGAATTTAGTTTGACACGCTGTTATAAATGTAAAAATTTGTTAGTTTGTAGGTATGTATGTTTGTTAATCAGTTACATTTAAACAGCTGAAAGGACCGGGATGAAATAAATATGTAATGTAATAATATGAGATTGCAAAACATAGGGTATAATGCCCTCGAGAACGCGACCGAAACCCCTGGCGGAAGCCAAATGTATAACAATTTTATGCTATTTATTTCTAGGTACTACTTTGAGGAGTAACGGCACTAAGACGTCATAACATTATACCATTTTCCAAATAATTTTCCACAATCAGACCCTCTAAAATACAATCTTCAAACAAAAGATGACACATTGAAATTGTAACCACTATGACTAATGCACACCTGGTGTTACTGTGACTGTGTTCACATAACTTAAATTATCCATATGAAATCTAAAACCTCCAAAACGCCGGCAACGCTAATAACTTCTATAGTGTTATGGGTGTTTGTATGCGACGCCGATTGCTTACCATCAGATGAGCCGACTGCTCATTTGCCGCCGTATACCATAAAAAGGCCTAACTGTCTCGATATTAAACTTACTATAATATTATTGTGTTTATTAAGTGCGGGAGAGCCATGCTTCGGCACGAATGGGCCGGTTCGACCGGAGTGATACCACGGCCTTACAGAAAACCGACGTGAAGCAACGCTTGCGTTGTGCTTCGTCGTGTGGGTGAGGTTACCGGAGGTCCAATTACCCTACCCTTCCCCAATCTCCCTAATCCCTGAATCCCCAACAATCCTCAAATTCCTAACCAAAAGGCCGGTAACGCAGAGGCGACGGCAATTGCTTACCATCAGGTGATCCGTATGCTAGTTTACCGGCTTATCTCATAAAAAATGTAAATAAGCCATTGTCTTCGTTTTGTGTACACTGATTGGAAAGTAGGTTTAAACCTCATAGTCTTCGCACTTGGCAGGCGTTTTGAGGAACACAGTTTAATAGGTCCAGGCTCACCAGAGAGCGCTGCTGTCAATTCTCTATTAACTGTCTACTGGCGTGACATAATAGTAAAAACAATCTAACCTGGAAACAAGAGTTATTACTAAACTACAATTTTTATTTTTCCGTGACCTACATAGTGATGGAAAAACTGCTGGAAAAGCTTAATTAAAAGTTATTTTTAAACAACGAGTTACCGAGGACGAGTTATAACTATAAATATGACACTGCCTCGTTCGCCGAGTGGTTGCAAGTGCGACTGCCAGGCAAGAGGTCTCGGGTTCGATTCCCGAAGTTTCAAAAAAATTCTCAGCAGTAGCACGGAGTCTGGAGTTGTGCACAGTATATGGTAATAGACTCACCTCCTATTACATTGGACTCATAACATAAATAGTGAAAAGTGGGTGATGCATTTTACAGTGGCATAATGTACACCTCTGCCTACCCCTTCGGGGATAAAAAGCGTGATGTTATGTTATGATATGTTAAAAAATTCTTAAACAAACTCAAGTTCCAAACTCCGACGCCTACGCATGACATTTGCGCATCCATCAACTGAGCCTCAAGGTCTTAAACATCAAACTGACAATGGAATCGAACCTACCTTCCTAGTACAGTAGATAGTGAAGCCTTTAAGAGTATTGCCCAAATGTCTTTTCTATGGTCACACTGCATATCAAGATACCCTTAATAAATACAATTCGCCATTCAAATTTCGACTCTAAACACCAAAGATTAAGGTTGAAAGTTCCTTGACATACTTAATGGTATACGTTGATGTGCAGTTGTATAAAAAAACCAGTTTGGTTCTACCAAGGTTATATTTATGTTCTATAGTAAGTAGTTTTTGGGCCCTTTCACTGCTCATATTATTACGACACTTATAGTTTTAAGGTACTTTGTTAAGGTTGCTTGTGGAAAGTAAAAGTTGTGGACTTTTTGGTTGCTTCTGTGTGTGTGTGTGTGTGTGTGTGCAAGTTTGTTTATGTTGAAACTTGTTTTTTTTTAATTTCTGTTGTGTAGCCATGATTTTATTGAACGTCTGCCTAAATTACTGGATAAATTATAGTATAGTTAGATCTGTGATATCTGTGTTTCAGTAGTTTTGAATAATGTCAAATTCTACAGCTACTAAAAATACCTTAGAAGTAACATAACATCATGCCTTTTATCCCCGAAAGGGTAGGCAGAGGCGCACATTACGGCACTTAATGCCACTGTATCATACAACACCCACTTTTTACTATTTTATGTTATGAGTCCCATGTAATAGGGGGTGAGCCCATTGCCATATACCGGGCACAATTCCAGACTCCGTGCTACTACTGAGAATTTTTTTAAAACTTAGTAATATTTTGCACGATGGGATTCGAATCTGAGACTCCGAGACACTTGCGATTGCGACCACTCGGCCAACGAGGCAGTCAGTACCTTAGAAGTATCAGCTGAAAATGCTGTAATGTAAATAACTACGATTGTTTTTATAATAACTATCGTGAAACATACTAAATTAAGTAAAAATCGCGGGTTACTCAGTACGAAGCTCTACGAAACTAGTAAGGCTTTTCTCAGTATTTTCGCAGTGGGTAACCCGCGATTTTTAGTTAATAACTACAATTATTAAGTATCATATAAGTATAACATAACATTAATCATCATCATCATCAACAGCCTATAAATGCCCACTGATGAGCAAAGCCCCATCTCACACGGAGAATGTTTAAGCATTAATCACCACGCTTGCTCAATGCGAGTTGGCGATTACAAACTTATAATTAGAAATTATAAGCCCAGGTTTCCTCACGATGTTTTCCTTCACCGTTTGTCAGTGGTGTCTAAATAATCTTAGAAAGTACATATAACTCGGAAAAAGTCACATTGGTACTTGCCGTTGGTAGGTTTCGAACCCGCACCCTCATGCATAAGAAGCGGGCGTCTTAAACCTCCGAGCCACCAAGACATTATAATAATTAATAACTGTTGGGAAAGAATTCGATTCAACTTAACAATTGTTTCTACAAATGAAAGCTGTGGGAATTTACAAAAAATACATAATTAGTATAATGATATGCAAATAAATCTTCTTATTACCCTTTGACCTAATTAAAAATCAACCTTGGAAAAGTGAAAACACACTAGACCAAGCATTACCAAAGTTAATCTAAAATAAACTTTTACTCTTTGAAAATAAAGTTTACTTTTAAAAAACTCATATAAAATCACTTATAAGTACAAGATCAGTTGCATCAGTGGGGTCTTCCAAAACGAATTCCCCCTCTAACTTATCTCCCATTACATCTTCGACTTTATATTCTAACGAATAAAGTTGAAAATCAAATTTAAAATAAAGGAATAGGTTCTTTAGGTCTGTACACGTGACCACATGCACACAGGTAAAACACTTGCCATGCAAAAATCAACCATAAAAACGTGACTATTACGTTTTAAACTTAATAATTACGTGCAAATATGTTACTTAGACTTAGAACACGTATTGTACATCATACACAGCCCTTGAACTGTTCACTTCTAGACTATAAGCCTGATCTATATCTACTTACAATCCAAACAGCAAAACTATGTAACTAGTAAATTGTATTGTGAACCTGATTGAAAAAGAGTAACCTATGGAGTTTCTTGCTCGTTCTTCTCCATAGGAATCTACACCTTGGAATGAGCAAATAGCTTCACTTTAAATTTTTGTTTTTGTTGACGTTCAAAAGTGCCATTCTGGCCTAATTGAAATAAATGATTTTGACTTTGACTTTGACTTGAAGGGTCTGCCATATTCTCTCACTCTCACTTCTTTTGAGGAGGCAAAATCATCCAATGACTTCTCATGCTTGTGAGGCGAGAGGGAGTGTCAGACTCTTACTGACTAAAAACCACCCCGTTCCTATTCCTGCACTTCGAGCCAGAGCCCCGGCAATCCGTTAAGCCTTTTTTTTTTTTTTTTTTTTTAAGGGGGGAAAATCATCGAATGACTGCTCCCGCCTGGGTGAGGCGGAAGGGAGTGTCAGACTCTTACTGACTAAAAACCACCCCGTTCCTTCTCCTGCACGTCGAGCCGGAGCCCCGGTTACCCGTTAGGTTCTCCGCGACTCCGAATCGGCATCGGCCCTATTGGGCCCCATCTGTGGTGGTCTGATGGCTCTTTGAGGCGCGCGCGGAACGCGACGCGCCGTACGCTCGGGTCTGTTTCTGGTCGGACGGGGAGCCACCCATGCTCGCCGTCCGCAGGCCCGCGCTTACGGTGGCCGGAGATCGTCCCGCGATCCCCGACGCCCGGTGTGTCCTTCGCGATGGCTGGGTCGCGAGGAGGCAGCGCTTCGCTGCCTCACGCGTCCCGCCTCCTCCTTAGCTAGCATGACTGCTTCGCAAAAGGAGGAGACGGCATCCCAGTCCCCCTCGCTCCGCATCATGGCCTGCACTAGGCCCGGACGCGAGAGGTCGCCATCGCCGATCACTTCCCTGAGGGCACGGCGGTGCTCAGCCCACGCAGGGCATTCCGCTACGGTGTGTTCCACCGTGTCCTCAGGGCGGTCCTCGCAGTGATGACACCCGGGCGTTTCCTCCCGCCCCATCAGACACAGGTACCTCCCGAAACTTCCATGTCCGGTGAGGACCTGCGTCAGGCGGTAGGTGAGGACGCCGTAGCGTCTCTCAAGCCACTCCTCAAAGAGGGGACTTACCGCTGCAATGGCAGCGAGCCCAAATCCGTTAAGCCTACCACGGCTCCGTGACGGCATCAGCTCTATTGGACCCCACCTATGGTGGTCAGATGGCTCTTTGAAGCGCGCGCCGGACGCGACGCGCCGTCCGCACGGGATATCTCCACACTTGGTAAATAGATTAGAAATCTTTATTTCAAAATGTCCAGGTTTATCAGAGATCACTGCTACGGTCTCTTTCAAAAATGTATAGTCCCTTAATCGACATACGATACCCACGTGAACAGTATAGGTGGTGAAATGATGCATTCTACTATGACATCACTACAGAACAAGTATTCCTACTAATCCTTATCCTTACTAATATTATAAATCTGAAAGTGAGTTTGTTTGTTTGTTTGTTTGTTCCACCTTCACGCCGTAACTACTAAACCGATTGCTTTGAATTTTTGCAGACGTAAAGTTAGAAGTCCGGATTAAATAATAGGGTACTTTTTATCCCGGAAAAATTTGATATTCCCCAGGGAAAACAAAAGTATTGGTATAGATGGCGCTGTATGTATTGGTATATATCACATTGGCTACTTTTTATCCTTTTGTAACGCGAGCGAAGCCGCGGGTAAAAGCTAGTATTATAATAAATGCGAAAGTTTGTATTTTTGTTTGTATGTCTGTTTGTTTGTTATTCCTTCACGTGAAAACGGCTGAAGGGATCGAGATGAAATTTGGAACATGGATAGGTTATAGTTTGGAATAACACATAGGCTACATTTTATCCCACGGGAATAAGCGAAGCCGCTGGCAGAAGCTAGTTAACGATAACATCGTTATAAACAGAAGGATTCACTTAATTCCAAGCAATTTTAAGTTATAACTAAGTTAAGGAATAAGTTTATCATCGAGTCAAGTGGATTAAGTTAAGTAATTCCAGTGTCTATGAATAACTCTATTATCTATGGATCATCTTACTACTTTGTTGTTCCCTGGTACCTAGGTACTTACTGAACGTCTGTTTTACGGCGAGTGGGGGAAATGGACTTGGTGGGAGCTGTTTTCAGGATATTCAAAATAGTTTTTAATCATCGAAATTGTTCCTGAAAGGTGCCCTTATGCAATATATGCACTTGACTGCACGGTTGGTGCGGTGGTTGGTCAGCTCGCTACTCCGCAACGTGTCGCGGGTTCGATTCCCGCACGAAACAACTCTTGGTGTGATCCACAAATTGTTTTTATGCTCTGGGTGTGATGTGTATGTGAACTTGTATGTTTGTAAACGCGCACACGACACACGAGAAAATCCTAGTGTGGGGCAACGTTATAAAAAAAAATAATTGTCACTCTTACTTCTATCGGATAAACCGGTAAACGAGCAGACGGATCACATAACTACTTTCATACCATACTACCAACTTTGTCCGACTCGGGAATTGAACTCGAGACCCTATCTTCCCAGTTACCCTTTTTTTTTTAAGGGGGGAAAATCATCGAATGACTGCGACCAGGCGGGAGCCTGGGTGAGGCGGAACGGAGTGTCAGACTCTTACTGACTAAAAACCACCCCGTTCCTTCTCCTGCACGTCGAGCCGGAGCCCCGGTAAACCGGTAAACCGGTAAACCGTTAGATTCTCCGCGACTCCGAATCGGCATCGGCCCTATTGGGCCCCATCTGTGGTGGTCTGATGGCTCTTTGAAGCGCGCGCGGAACGCTACGCGCCGTACGCTCGGGTCTGTTTCTGGTCGGACGGGGAGCCACCCATGCTCGCCGTCCGCAGTCCCGCGCTCCCAGTTACCCTTACGACTACTCTACCAACAAGACTATAATATTAAAAAGGTAATTTGCAAAACATAACGCAGACTTAATTAATATAGGACTTAATGAATAACTGTACTAGATTAAATAAAACATAATTATAAGTGACATTTTGATACCTAGGTACATAATAGGCATTAATTTATCAGCTACCACATAATACATACGACAGCCTATCAACCTATCCTTACACATGTAACATATTTTCGACTTTAATACTAAAGCGAATAAAGTTGAAATTCAATCAAAAACTAACTACACAGAACAGCGGATCAAGTTACCCTTACACATTTATTAGATTTTAGACTTTAATATTACAGCAAATAAAGTTGAAATTTCATTACGAATTTTAATAATTTCGGGTAGTTTGATGTGCTAGTGTCTGTACTAACGATGATAAACGAAATAATATTAATTATAGTCACTTCATTTGTATGTTTGTATGTACGTTGACTCATATACATAACTGTTATACTAATTATGTTTTGTATATAATAGACGTAGATTTTATATAATGACATAATTTTAAAAAAATAGGTTTAATTTAAAAGCTTTATTTGTGTACTGCTAAATGTAACACCCACTTGTAACTAGACATAGTGATAGACCTATTGTAGTAAGAAATGAAACCATTCCACACACCTGTGTTACTTAAGTATTTTGAAATAGAAATCCGGCTCCGGTTCGACGTGCAGGTGTTTTTAGTCAGTAAGAGTCTGACACTCCCTTCCGCCTCACCCAGGCGGTAGCAGTCATTCGATGATTTTCCCCCCTTAAAAAAAAAATCAGCAAATTTCTCAGTCCACAAATCGAACTTGTGACCCTATGATAGCTGAGATAGCATCATTTAAAGAAGGGTGTATGGTAATCTCCATGCATGGCAGGCAGGTTGGAGATTGCAATTTAATAGGTAAAGTTGCTAGTGACTCGTGATACCAGCGCGAAGAGTGGAGTATTCTATTCTACTATCACCACACACCTGCAGCTGTAGCCAAATGCCATTTAGCGCCTGTCTGCAAGTTCGTGGTGGCCTGGAGGTTTAAGACGCCCGCTTCTCATGCATGAGGATGCGGGTTCGAAACCTGCCAACGGCAAGTACCATTTCCGAGTTATATGTACTTTCTAAGATTATTTAGACACCACTGACTAACGGTGAAGGAAAACATCCTGAGGAAACCTGGACTTATAATTTCTAATTATAAGTTTGTAATCACCAACCCGCATTGAGCAAGCGTGGTGATTAGTGCCTCAAACCTTCTCCGTGTGAGAAGAGGCTTTGCTCAGCAGTGCGAATTTATAGGCTGTTGATGACGATGATGATGCTTGTCTACATGTAGAATAGAAAACCAAATTAAATGGGATTGACGTAAATTTTAACACTTGTCAGTGTCATTCCCATACATTTAGTTTCCTGCTCTTTCTGTAGACAAGCGCTAAAATGGTGTGTGGCTAAAGGCACTGGTTAGGTTGGTTAGTAAATCTTGCTTATTATAACCTGCCTTGTTGGCCGAGTGATCGCAATTGCGACTGCTGAACAAGGAGACTCGGGTTCGGGGTCAAACAAATTATTACTGGGTTTTTAATATAAAATTCTCACTAGTAGCACGGAGTCTGGAATTGTGTCCGGTATGCAGCAATAAGCTCACCCCATATGACTTGGGCCTCATAAAGTCATAACATAAATAGTGAATAATGGTTGTTACATTGTATGGTGGCATTAAGTACAATAATGTGCACCTCTGTCTACCTCTGAGGGGATAAAAGACGTGATTACCTTATGTTATTTTTACCATAATTAAAGAACCACATACAACCTCTGAATTACAAGTAAATACAGATTAAAATAAATATTCTCGCATTAAGAGAGAATGAGTCAACTTCGTGGAAAACAAACCGGATACCTTAATATTATACCTAACTACATATAATATACCTGTTTGATATAGGTATGTTAGTATAGCTGTGTTCTTAGAAACTCGAGTAGTGATTTCATTATTAATTCCCTAAAAACAATTAAAAAGACATTTTACTGTGACTAATTATTTAATTATGTGGTTTTCTATAGAAAATGCTTCCGTTCTTACATATTAGTCAGGTATCGTATAAATGAGGTTACATTGTTATTAATATTTATACTTGAATTTATTACGGCATTGAATTTGATTCCAGCTAAACATAAAAGAGGAACTACTTCAGAAGTATGGCGATCATAGATAAGCTTACTGTAAAATTTCTGTTTAATAATTCTGTGATAGAAATGTTTTACTAAGAATTTACATGTGTTAGTGTGCGAGAACCATGCTTAGGCACGAATGAGCCGGCTCGACCGGAGTGATACCACAGTCTCATAAAAAATCAACGTGAAGCAACGCTTGCGTTGTGTTTCGTCGTGTGAGTGAGGTTACCGAACGCCCTGAGTCCCCAACAATCCTCTCATTCCTAATCCCCAAAAGGCCGGTAACGCACTTGTAACGCCTCTGGTGTTCTGGATGTCCTTTGGTGACGCCGGTTGCTTTCCATCAGGTGATCCGTCTGCCCGTTTACCGGCTTATCTCATAAAAAAAACACGTGCACAGTTACAACCTAGCTACGTGCAAAGCAAAACGTGCATCTATAGTACATTCCTACTAAACTATATCTCTTTAAGCACTAAAATCGTGATATTATGCGTTTATGTAATACATAGTCATATAATTTCCGCTGACATTGTCTGATTATGGCTGAGTCGCGTCATCGCTTGGCGGGCACGCGAGGGCACGCGAGCGGAGCGGGCGAGACGCACTCAACCGCGAATTATAGGCCAATCTAGATAAAAAATACTCCAAATCCAGTTATGTTATGTTTAACATTGACTTTGATAATGCTACATGTTAACATGGGAATGCGTAGATAACGTTAAGATAAGGTTTTATGGGAAATTGTTTAAGAAAGTGGTTTTGTTTCGGGTTTTTCTATAAATAGACTTACTTTAAGTGAGTCTTATAAGATTTGATTACATATTATTAATTTGTACCTGACTTTGTACTGAATAAAATACAATACTAAGAATGGCCAAACACCAAGAAAATTGTCACTCAATCAACAGTTTGCTGATTTTAGGTTTACTACAAATGACTGCTTCTTTTTGGAAAACCAAACAAACCATTGCGTTGATAATTAGGAACATTGTAATTGTAATCATTTAAATGGATCTAGGGGTCATCATCATCATCATATCAATCACTACATAGACAATTAGATATCCACTAACTTCCATCAGCCTCCAACAATGACTCCAGATCAGTTGATTGGAAGCAACCTGCATCCAGGGACTTTACTTTATCAAGTCGTCAATCCACCGACAAGGTGATCCTATGCGGCACATTCCTATATGATGATTTAAATGTCCATTAATTATCATTTTAACAAAAATAGACAACATAACATCACTCCTTTTGTCCTCGGAGGGATAGGCAGAGGTGCACATTACGGCACTGTACAATGTAACACACACTTTTAACTATTTATGTTATGAGTCCCATGTAATAGGGGGCCTATTGCCATATACCGGGCACAATACTAGTCTCCGTGCTACTTTATTTTTTTAGATAACCATGTATTACTTTGTCCGACCCGGGAATCGAACCCGAAACCCCTTGCCCGGCAGTCGCACTTGCAAACAATCGGCCAACGAGGCAGTGACATTTCCAAAAATAGAGAACACTTAATTACCTTTATAATTGATTGGAATTGCATTTTAAAGTAATTAGAAAGCAATCGAGATTGTATACTGAAGATAGAAAATGAAATAGTTACGTAACTATAATGTTTAGTTTGTAGCTAAAACAAAGCAAAGCAATAGTTCCTGTTTGCTATGGGAATGTAAAAACAATCCGCCAGGTGTCGCAACTGTAGCCCACGTGGGTCTACTCACGTGTACACACATCAATCTATACAACCAGTGTATCATGGTCTCGCTTTGTACGACTTTTCCACACATTCAAGGGTCACTTTATACTGGTTATTTTATTAACTATACGTAACCAATTTATCATGGTCTCGTTCTGTATGATCTTTTCGCAGTTGCAACGGTCAGCTTATACTGGTTATTTATAACTCGTTTGTACATAGTATACTGTTACATTTTACTACATAATAGCTTTACGCATGCGCGGGAAAGTTTATGACTCATCGACTATAGTCTATGAGACATCGTATCAAATTATTTCCGCGAATTTTCTTAGAAAGAATTTCTTAGTCGACTGATTGCGAGTATAAGTCAAATTCGCCGGTTCAATTCCCGTCATTAAAAGTGTTAGTTATAGGACCTTCGATTTTTCGAATTTTTTTAGTTAATGTGCTGTCTAAAGTGCCTTAGTCAATGGGCGCATCAGGCATCAACTGTGAGAGAGCCATGCTTCGACACGAATAGGCCGGCTCGACCGGAGTGATACCACGGCCTCACAGAAAACCGACGTAAAGCTACGCTAGCGTTGTGTTTCGTCGTGTGAGTGAGGGTACCGGAGACCCCCACCCCCCCCTTTACCCAATCCCTGAATCCCCAACAATCCTCAAATTCCTAATCCCAAAAGGCTGGTAACGCACTTGCAATGCCTCTGGTGTTCCAGGTGTCCATTGGCAACGCCGATTGCTTACCATCAGGTGATCCGTCTGCACATTTACCGGTTTATACCATTAAAAGAAAAATCTTCTACTGGATAGGGTGAAAGTGAAACGGAGGTATAATATTTATTTTAACACTGCCTCCTGAGAGAAATAAAAGATGTAGTAGAACCTGGTGTCTAATTATACAAAGAGATGATTCTTTTTCATTGTATCGTCCAAAATTAAAGTTTCGGGTTTCCAATATTTTTTTAAGATTTCTAATCAGCTGTGAGAGATCTTAAGAGTCTTAAAGCACTCTCCAGTTAAGTGCAAAGATTCTTTATCGTTTTAAGTAGGTACCTGAGAATTAAGCCTTATTTCAAGAGTTCAAAAAATATTAAAAAAAAATATTTTTTAAGGTACGATTACCTACCTACCTTCATAAGATCTATGTCCAACAGTGGACATCTTCCAGCTGATTATAATGATAATGATGCTCTCTTCTTCTTATTCAACTCTAGGTAATTAAGAGCCTTGGTGAGTATCTGAATAGAATAGGTCGTGAAGCCACACCCAGATGTCATCATTGTGGAGATGATCGAGACACCGCTCAACACACGCTTCAGGATTGTCCTGAATGGCTTGGCTAGCGACGTGTTTTGGTTGAAATAATCGGCCACAACCTTTGCATGCCGACTGTAATCTCAGCTATGTTAGCAGATCCAACAGCTTGGCAAGCCGTAGTCACCTTCTGTGAAACTGTTATGTTTCAAAAGGAAACTGCAGAGAGAGATCGAGAGAGGATAGACCCAACTCGGAGACAAAGGCGGCGCGGTAGGAATCGCCGTTGAATTTAACTCTGAAAAGATAGGAGGTAGTAACATAATTTGAGTGTCGCAGGTGAGTTCGTTCATTCGAGTACCCAGTGACTCTCTCATTGTTTTCTGGGATTGAGTGTGTGGTTTTAGTCGGTAAGAGTCCGACATAACCTGCTGTCTGACGCTCATTGTCTAGACAAAGGGTATCCATGAGGATATCCACAGGTTAAAAAAAAAAGGTAATTAAGAGCCATCAGACCACCATAGATGGGGCCCAATAGAACTGATGCCGATACGGCGCCACGGAGGACTTAACGGGTTGCCGGAGGGCTCCGGCTCGAAGTGCAGGAGTAGGAACGGGGTGGTTTTTAGTCAGTAAAACTCTGATATTCACTCTCGCCTCACCCGAACGGGAGAAGTCATCGGATGATTTACCTCCCCCCCCCTAAAAAAATAACGTACCTACCTATTATGTTAAACTATTTCGTTACTTATAGTGACTCAGTGATCGAAGTTATCAATCGTAGAAAGCTAGTTATAAGTCGTGGACTATATTCTTGGAAAAACTCTATGGAGAAGACTTGGACTATTTCACAAATCCTTGCAATATACCGTATATACCGTACGAAGTCTTTAACGTCAGTTTTTTGAAGCGTAATGTTTAACTATTCAAATAACCAACTCTAGATAATGTGAATATAAATAACTATCGTGAGATATACTAAATTAACTAAAAATCGTGGGGGAAAAGCTCTACTAGTTTGAAGCCACAGAGGGAATCTTCCTCATGAGCAGCGTACGCGGTCGCAGCGATGTCGCGCAACCAACTAGTAGACTTTTCTCAGCATATTCAAGTGAATAACCCGCGATCTTTAGTTATTATGAATAGAAATAACTCTATTTATCGAAATAAAGGAAAGGTATAGAAAATGGTAGATTAAATCAAATTCAAAGCATTAATTTCTTTTCATCCATAAACAGCAATTTTTAAACGTCACCACAGAATCATCCATCATCCAATAAAGCTAGGTGCTCATTCCAAAATGTGTATTCGGATGAATGAATGGGTCATCAACGAACTGTACCCACGACCATAATGTACTTTCCTGACACACTTTTTGAAAACAGTACCTACCTTAAATCCAAGATGGCGCTGCCCTACTGTGGGCATAGTGATGTAACCTCGTACTTAGTGACGTAACGCAAATACTTTTAAACTTTTCTCACAACTAGTTTGGGCAAAAAAGGGCCACCAGTGATTATATAATATAGTATGTGTCTATGTGTATGTTTGTATATTCAATAAACGAGTTTTCACTATGGAAAATAGAAATCTATTTTTGCTACACGTGTTTAGAAAATTTTATGGCTCGTTAGGTGGGTTCAAAGTGGTTGGTTTCGGGTTCGATTTCTGGGTCGGGTAAAGTTTTATTAGGTGATATATTATAGTAGGTAATGGACGGTAATGAGGTCACATTAAAATGTGCACGCCTGCCTACCCATTCGGAGAAAAGAGGCGTGTTGTTATATTAAGATGTTAAAGTCATTGTCTACAAAAATTGTTATTTTTAGTAACATCTATTCTATCTCTTAAAGATTCAGCTCAAAGCTAGAAAACAGGACATTTGCATGCAAAAATCTATTAAAATTGATACTTCCAGTGATGGTAAACAAACAAATAAATTCCTTAGATTTATTATAGTATTTATTATAAACGTTTTTTGCAAAGATTCAGATCAGAATTTTTAGTCTTTTTGTCCTAAAAGTTTTACTTAAACAAATTGATTTTATTTCCATAATAATTAAATTAAATCAGTCGGTCGGTCTGGTAGTCACGAAATTACTTTATATTATGTATGTATGTATATTTTATGGTGACTGTTACGGTTGATTTATGTATGTATGTGTGTGTGTGTGTGTGTGTGTGAGTCAATAACTTTCTAAGTTATATAATGAAAAGAGGAAATTCCAATTATGTAGTAAGTGGTGGAATTATCTAATTTAACCGATTACGGTGTAAGAGGTTCTTTGTTTTATCTTTTGTCATCTTCCTTGATATTATTAAGGTTATAATTAAACACGAACTTAATTTCAAAATGTATATATTTCGTCACCTTTATATATAAAATGTAAATGTCAATAGAATGTGTTCTCAGATAAATAAATTAGTTTGTCGAAACGTGACTCTGTGATAATTAGCATAAGAACGAGGAAACTATTAAAAATACATTTCTGACATATTTTAACATTTAATTTTTATTTTAAAACGGAACGACTTAAGACTAGTTTCGACTTAAATGACATTTTATTAGGTATCGTATAAAAATAACTTACAACTATCAGCTATATATTATATTATATCGGTAATCATTGTTTCGGTTACTGACTTACTCTACTATCATTTATAAATGGTTTTTACATGCAAAAAATATATTTTCCTTTTTTTCAATGAAAGTTTTGTACCTACACTTTCTTTGGCAATTGTACACACGCTGTTACAAACACACAATTATTAAAATATATTAAATATGGCTCATTTATATAGGTATAAAGGACGGAAGTACGCTCCAAAAAACTTACAAAAAAATTCTATAAATATAAACATAAAACTCGATACAAAAAATATAATTCTCCATTATTGTGATTAACGCAAGCTATGAACACCAACACTTGGCACATGTCTTACTACAACTACTGCACCTACTACGCGACACACGCCGCGTCTACTAATATTATGAAACCCAAATATGTCGTCATCGTAATAAATTACCATAAGTTCTGCTGAGCATACTTTATACACTCACAATACGGTCTTGCGTAAAAATTTGCATATTTCGATGGACCGAGCTGAATAAACTTAGAAACGCGAGCGACAACACGACCACCATTATGCCACACCTCGCACTCTTACACAATCCCCGAATGTGGCACACGCAGTACCTTGTACCGCGCTAACTACTCCTCACTACAGCCCACTGCCCAATCTGAGGTCACATTTTTCTCATAGACGGCCTTCTATCGCTTCACAATCTCCACTCGTCCATGGACGCCTATTAACGCGAAATATAACTTACGAAACTTACATACCGAGCTATGTATACCTAACTATGTTAATCGTGTGTGTCGAAGACACTTGGTGGGGCGAGGCCGACAGATTCACCAGGTCTTAGGTACAATTATGAGGTCCGACTGAGGCACTGCACAAGCAGGTACACTCATCGAGCTAAGGAGGAAGCGAATGATTAGGCTCGGGGCCCACTCACTCGCGTAATGCCGTTAATGCACAGCTTGACCTAAGGCGTGGCGGAGCGAGACTACACGGATTACACTATGAGATTGCTTAATTAAAGCGAATTAACACTAACCGTGGAATGTAATTATATCAGATCTAGGAGAACAAAGGTTTCAGACTTTCCTTTCGACAAGGAAACGAACTTCATTCAGAAGTAAACAGACACCATGCAAGATAGAAAACTTAGAAAGGGAAAGTTACTCCAGGCTGCGACCGTCGGCGTCGGATCGTTGCGAGTCTCTACCGTAGCGGCATCGATCGGCGGTATCGATATAATACTGTGGCACTGAACACCTAGCACTCCGTTTCACCCTCCTTGCGCTCCGTGATGTAGTGCTCCACCTCCCGCAGCGAGTGGAACAGCTTCCACGCCAGCACTATACCACATATCTCCAGCAGCGACATGAGCAGCGAGGCTCCCGCCACTGAAGAGCTGATGATCTTGGTGTACACTGAGGCCACTTTAGCACAACCGAGACGTTCGTTCGCCTCTTTGTCGGTGAATTCACAAGTAGCACGGTAGTAACTGTCGAGGCAGCACGTCAGCGGCAGGTCGTTCCTCCAGCTCCTGTAGTCGCGCGCGTCGTTAGCACCGCAGCACCGCAGCTTGCGCTCGATCTTTCCGAAAGCTTTGAACACATCGGGGTTGGACTGTGAGTTGTAGTATCCATCGTACACTGTATCCTTGATGAACCGGTCGGTGTCTTCTCCATCAACGTACACGAAGATGAGGGTGGCGGCGATCAGCTGCAGCACGACGATGAGGACGAGGAATAGCCCGAACAGGCCGAGCATCCCTCGGCTCTCCCGGTTGGCACCGCACCATCCACAGAAGGAGATCATGAGAATGAATATTCCGAGTAGGATGAACAGCCATGGTGCCACCTGGGGCCAGTAGATCCTGTAGTCCAGTAGGTAGTGGTTACTGTTCCTGAGGCCGACGAACTCAGTCAGCTGCACAAAGAACCAGATGCCAGTGGCCGCGGTGACGAGTCCGAACACCGCGTAGATAATGTTCATAACATAGAGAACGTTTTTGATAAGCTCGTCTTTCCCCATGATGCAGGTCCGCGCGCGCGTGTGGTTGACAACGGAATGAGAGGCGTGCGCCTGACGCAACTACTTTTATAAACTTTGGCCGCACCTTGCCTTGCGCTAGCGCAGCTTACGCTCACAAACGATCAGTCGCACTTGTCAAGCATAACTGATGCAACCAAAAATATATAGTATCTGACCTGATTAGCAGTGCAATGTGTACTATTATGTGATGAGCAATTATCGTAATTGTATATTTATTGTTCCTGTTCGTATGACTCAATTATATTCATTAATAAACATTTATTAATGACTTGTGTCGCAATAAAATATTTTTAAGTGATCATTTGTTAATGCATTACTGTGCACTGCTCCAGATTTAATTAATTTCTTTCATTCGCTTCATTTTTATTTTTATTTTTGGGTGTGTCATGTGTAAAATTGATGCAGGTAAGTGTTTGTAAATAACATAAAGGAAACAAATCATTATTTAAAACATCCAGTCTATTTTATTATCAAAATGCAAATACACAAAGCGCTTATAAAATAACAACATAATTTGAACTTTAAATCTATGCTATCAATACTTATATCTATCGAGCTGACGTCAAGCTCGTCTGACGGTTGCTTGACGCCGCCTGCCGGTATGTAACCAGCCTAATCTTTGGACCACAACTCTCAACTCCACAGGTACACGACATACTTATAGAGTTTCTATAATTCACGATGATGTGATAAACATACAGAAAAATAAATATTACGTAAGAACATTTTGCGTAACAAATCAAGTCTTTAATGTTAGGCTGTTAAAGTTCATATTTGTACGTTTTCAAATGTTGTTTTTGCTTTTTGCTGCTATAACGCAACTGAGGTACTGTGGTATGGGACTGGCAGTAACATCATTTGAAAACTTTACAATTTACTTCTTAGTACTATTTACAGGAATGTTTGAAATTACATAAAGGAAACAAATACACTTATAATAATACAAATTCACATCACTAGGGGATAAGCACATTTACACTGTATTATTGTCACTATTTCCTTATGTGTCTATAGTCAACCATCGAGCTGCTACTTTGAATTTTTCCTCAAGAAAAAACGTTAAGACAAAGCTCGACTTGGGATTCGAACCCAATGCCTCATGATTAACAACTAATCCAGTCAGTTAACCATGAAGCTACAGTTTTTTAAGACCATGTAATAATGCTACAATGAAATAATATTAAAATATCTATTTCATAACTTCTAATAAATACATAAAATATGAGTGTCCTACATAACAGTGTTACCTCAAAGGTTAAAGTTTATATAACAGACGGATTCACGATATAAGTATTAATTTATTAAATGCCACTACAACCATACTAAGGAAAATCGTATAAAACTGGTCTTTGTAAGAACATTAAAACACCATTTGTATAAACTACGTCACAATACGATACTGTATTGTTTTTGAGATTCAAAACCAGATCGGTGAAGTCAATTAACATTCATTATCACTCGATATATTCAACTATCGTAACACTACTGGATAATAGCACTAATTAAAATCCACCACTGATATATTTTAACCAACATTTTACAGCAAAATGTGTAAAATATATCAGAGACAATTATCTTGATTGTCCATCTTGCTTAAGAAATACAAAGGTCAGTCGTCATTCGTAAAGTTCAGGCGATGGAGGACAGAGCGCCATTATATGACTAACCACCGATTCAATTACCTCGTAGTTAAGGCTACTTAAATTGACTCATTCAAACTCTTTGTCCGTACTGCACATGCCTGGACGATTCAATTGAATGCATTCAATCTTCGAGTCGCGTCTAAGACTAGAAGCTCTAAGCTCGAGCGACCGAGCGACCGGTGGATACATCGTTAAAGCTAATATACCGCACATGCGCAATACTTATACTAAACCTAACAAAATAAATACTTCCACTAAGAAATACTGTCGCAAACTGTTTAGTATTGCGTTATCACTTCGCACACACGTAACATTCCTACATGTTACTTAACTACGATTTCTCGCTTCACGTGAAAGGAAAAACTAGTTAAGTCAATATTCAACACTGGTCGAGAGAACCTTGTCACACACAACGGCTACACAAACATGTTAACTTACAACAAACCCTTTTTGCTCTCAGACTCGAGCTGCACCGGCATCGGCTTCGGCCTGCTCTTCATGCTCTTGGACAGCGTGACGGCCACGATCAGGTTCATGAGGCCGAGGAAGGCGGTGAATGCGCATGCGCCGGACAGCACGCGGATGATGATACGAGTGTAGTTGGTGGCCACCTCAGTGCAGCCGTGGCGCTCGTTGGCCAGCTTGTTGGTGAAGTCGCAGTCGATGTTGTACTGGCCGATCCAACCGTGGTAGTATGTGTCACAGCACGACACGGGGAAGTCGCGGCGCCAGTTGATGTAGTCACGTGGGCTGGACGCACCACAACACTGCAGGCGTTTCTCCATGTTACCGAAGTCTACCTCAACGTTGCGGTCGTTCTTCATGGTGGTGAACACGTCCCAGACGGTGTCCTGGATGAACTTGTCGGTGGAGCTGCTGTCGGCGCAGGTGAGCGCGACCACCGCGGCCGTCACCAGCGCTATGATAGCGGTCACCTCGAACACGATGTACATCACTACAAGGCCACTGCTCTTCTTCCTAGCACCGACGAAGCCACAGCACGACACACACACCACGAACACTCCGACGAAGATGAACACCCAGGGGATGGCTTGCGGCCAGTACACATTGTAGTCGAGCAGGTAGTGGTTGGTGTTGCGCAGACTGGTGATGCTGTGCACCTCAACGAAGAACCAGATGGCAGCACAGGTGACCCCGAGCCCGAACACCACGTGCAGGATGTTCAGAATGAACAGGAGGACGGAGGATGCGCTGGTAGTACTCATGTTGATTGTTTGTTTAATATTTGGGTTGTGTTAGCTCGCGACACGTGCGGTGCGGTCGGACAGTCACAATTAAATGGCGGCATACAGCTGCCCCGCTCGTTTTATAACGTCGCCGCAGATCAAGGCTTCTCGGTATAAACTAGTGATTCATACTCGCCATGGATTGTGGATGACGGTGGTACTGTGCGGTTTGACGTTTATGTTTTGAAAAACATGTTTTTGATGTGTTTTAACGTAATACAAGTAACAAGTATCTATGAGACTCCTGTATTGTTACCCCTTTAATGTAATTGTATCAGTTACATTAAGGATAACTAATTTTGTATTAATTTGTTCAATCAGTATAACAGGTACGCGTGAATGCGTTACAGGAATATAGTGCAATTAATTAATTGAAGCTAATTAATTAGTTATCACTGCATTTAATTATTTCAGCCTACACACTGTCAACATTTTCCCGTAGTTTTAAACTTAAAATATTATTGCCGACACAAATATATGTAGGTAACTTTAATTGTTCCTGCATTCTTTTATCATTGACTAGAGGAAAATTAATCAGATATACTTACGGCGATGTCCTTTAGCAATTAATGGATGAATAAGGTATATTACAAAACAAAACGTAATTTAACTATCTTTACAGTTCGTAGTTCAGCATTAGAAGACATTATATTTTCGACTACAACTCGGTCAGGATCGACACGGTAAACAGTCAATTTGAACCATAAAACTGAATTGAATAAAAACTTCCTAGTCGAGGCTTGTTATACATTTAACCATCACAATGGATTACCTTGGAAACCAGTCTATAGACTGTAGTATCTATCAGTAGTTCCCTCGTAACGTAATTTAAAAATAGCTCTTATTACCAGGCTATAAGGTTGTTACAATAGCAATTGTATGGTTTACAAAAATTGTGTTGTATGTGAATATATGACAGACATACAGACAAAGGTATTGTCACATTGTTTATGGTAGTTATCGTGAGTTTTGTCTTGTTTTTTGCTGTTTGTATACTTGTTGGTTATAGCACGCTTCATTGCATTTAGATAGGTAGGTAGAGGTGTATGATGTTGGGATTTATTGTGTTTTCAGTCAGTAATATTAAATAGTTATTCAAAACTTACTGTTACACTTCTCTGCATCACCCTTTTTGAGGGGGAAAATCATCTAATGACATGTCCGCCCAGGTGAGGCGAGAGGGAGTGTCAGACGCGGTTGGATGGTAGAGAATGCTAAGCGGCATTAAGCCCGCCATTGGAAGTATATGTTACATAAAGTATAAATAAATAATAATAATTAGATATAGGCTCACCCCCTATTACACGGGACTCATAACATAAATAGTGAAAAGTGGGTGTTACATTGTACAGTGGCATAATGTGCACCTCTGCCTACCCCTTCGGGAATAAAAGGCGTGATGTTATGTAATTAATATATACCTATATTTTCGTTTTACCTACAATGAAAAGTTATAATATGGATTAAAATTTCAGTAAATTCAGAACAAACATTTCATATCGTGAAGACTGAAATAACATTAGACAATTATTTAATTTACAATTGGAGGAACCACTTAACAATATTTTGAATTGCACCAACTTTTAAGTGATACCTAACAATGGTACTTACTTAAGTTTCCCTCATAATAAGTTACTCTTAGTTACGAGACGAATTAGGGTTAAAACGGGGCCATAAATATCCTTCCTTAGAAACTAATTTAAACATATATTATGCTTGATAGTCGAATAGCGCGAGCAAGAGGTCTCAGATTCTCAGTCGGACAGAATACCAATTTGGATTTTCAGGTTTTCCTATATGGCAATAGGCATATTCCTTACAAAAAGACGTGAAGTAATGTTCAAACATGCCACAAGAGTGCAAAAAAATCAATCTTAACTTCGCAAAAAAGCTATTTGTGTGCAATGAGTCATTGTCAATGTCACTTAAGGTCGGGTCTCGGTTCAATTTGTGTTTGCATGCGAATTAACACCTGACACCGTGATGTCATGATGTCTTCAAATTGAGCTGTTTATTCCAGGCTATCAGATTAACATTGTACATAAGTATATCTATGATAACATAACATCACACCTTTTGTCTCCAAAGGAGTTGCAGAGGTGTGCATTATGCCACTGTACAATGTAACACCCACTTTTCACTATTTATGTTATAAGTCCCATGTAATAGGGGGTGAGCCTATTGCCATATACGAGGCACAATTCCAGTCTCCGTGTTTTTTTTTTTAAAACCCAGTATTACTTAGCCCGACCCGAGAATCGACCCCCAGACTCGAATGAAGCAGTCAATAATAAATTATATAACATTTATAATACGGTACATATTATAACATCATCGTCCAATACAGGTATCGAACCTCTCTACTGATACCTTTTCAGTAATAGGGTCAATTACATCGCCTATTTGTATGGGCAACAGACATTAATATATAATTGTTCCAATTCTGGAAGTCTGTGCACGTGGTCTGTGTCTTAACACCAGCACAAAGGAAGTGTGCACAAACAATGGGCACACCTGTGTCTATATTGTGAATTATTGTGCTGGTACATCGGCAGACATTTTGTAACATACTTTGATAAGTCAATAAAATATAAACTGTAAGTGGTTAGAGTTAGATACATGGTTTCGATATTCATCATCATCAACAGCCTATAAGTGGCCACCGATGACCAAAACCTTCTCCTCGCATGGAGAAGGTTTGAGCATTCATCACCAAGCTTACTCAATGCAGGTTGGTGATTTCAAACTTATAATTAGTAATTTTAAGTTCAAATTTCCTCACGATGTTTTCCTTCACCGTTTGTCAGTGGTGCCTAGAATCTTAGAAAGTACTCTACCTCTTATAATATCTTCTGATTCACTTCGTTGCGGGAACCAAGACAGTTACTCATGTCCCTGGGAAGCGCCAGACTTCAGTGTTCCGGTGTTTTCATGGTTGTATCTCCTGTAGACCCTGGCTTACAGGAGTTACAGCGGTTTTGGGAGGCAGTGGCGGGCTTGTCCCAATTTAAAAAAATCTTAGAAAATACGTATAACTCGGAAAAGTCTTGCCGTTAGTAGGTTTCGATTTCGAACCCGCACTCTCATGCATGAGAAGCATCTTAAACGTCCGAGCCACCACGATATTTTAATTGCGATTTTAGGTCGACTGAAATTGGTGTTGTGTATATTATAATTATGAGTCATATGGAGAAGGCAGGCAGAGTACAATACGTTTGTCAACATCCTTAATGTTCTCGTAGGTGTGGTACCGACTAAGGCACTATACCTTTGTCAAAGACCGAGCAGTAGCATTCTCGAGGGTTCTTCAACCCGCCTGTCTACAGTTGACTGCGTAGAGATTATGGCAGACCCTCTTAGGTATTGGAGACCCAGTATCTAGCAGTGGACTATGACAAACCTGTTGATGTTAATGATGACAATGAGTCGATTCTGCCATTTCCAACTTGGAGTAATGTAGCGCGCCCTCCAGCTAGGTGGAGTGACAATATCCGCTGTGTGGCTGCCAGTAGTGGGATGCAAAGTGCTGAAGATCGAGCTCAGGGTCGTGCCGTTGCAGACTTATGCCCAGCAGTACATGGAAACGTGTTGATCATGAAAGTTATGATTACGCCTATCAGTATGTGCGTAGCTAGGTTTACCCTTCATGTAATGTCCCAAAAGGAGGCTGCTGAGCGGGATCGTGAGAGGGCCGATCCCACACGTCGAAGGCGTCGAGGAAATAACCGCCGCAGCGCCTAATATGTCGATTTCCTGCCTACAATATTGGTAGGCAAACCTTTGGGGTCATGGGCGCATAGAGTGGGGAATCTAGGCGCCCACCTAATGACCTCAAGGATGACGGCGGCACAGTGGTCACGTGCCGCAGTGTAGTGCACAGAGATGCTCTAGGAGACACATAGGTCTCCATAGGGAGGTGCCGTAACAGGCGTTGCACTATGAGGGCACCGGAGTTGGTCTACTAAGAGGACCCGGTGCCCCCTTCAAGTGCGGATGGTGGCCGCCGGGGAGGTTTTAGTGAGGTAAAAATCCCACACGCCCTAGTCTTTTTCTCCAAAAAGCTAGGCGCCTTTGGAAGGTTTCCCCCGTCAACAAAAAAAAAAACAAAAGGTTTACCCTTCAACTAACTTATTCAGATAATAAATAGCTAGGCACGTTTTCCTCAACTGAAAAACTACATAAAAACAGTTGCAAACGCAGACACGTGCAGTGTAATCATCTCGAAATTGCATAACAAAACACAAAGACGCCATTATTGCTCTCGTCATGGAATTATACAGATAAGTTCAGGCCTTTCATTCATCGAAATGACGGGTTAAAGTGCTAATAAAATAAAACACCAATGTTTTTATCAGTGGAGCCATGAATCCCATAATTATAATATGGGGTGAAAAATATTGTGCACTCCGTGCTGGAATACCGATCCGGGGAATCAAAGTTGACACTTACAGAAGCCACTGATATAATATTACTTCCGTTGTTCTAAAATTCCTAGAACAGCTCACAAATGACCAATCAATAGACCGGATTACCCCGATTCATATAAATGTTTGAGGATAAATACTTTCTACACAGCCGCCGGAAAAACCTGCGCAGGAAAATATTACAAACAATAGTCCCTCTGTTAACCACAAACGTAAATTGTTTTGATATTTTATACATGTACTAATATTCTGCGCAAAACTTCACGAAAGGTGCTCAAATCAGCAAAGCTTTATGGTAATCGAGTTGACAGATCACTATGATTGGACGGGCGCCGTCCATTGACACCACGCAACTCAAGTGCATTGCCGAAAGATAGGTTCTCTCTCGGTATATCTCCGTAGTAGGTCATAGTTTGATGGTTTCACTTAAAGAGAGCCATGATTCCCCTTCCACATGAAATCTTGTGAACCTCCAAAACGCCGGCAACTCTATAATATAACTTGTATATTGTTATGGGTGTTTGTATGCGACGCCGATTGCTTACCATCAGGTGATCCGACTGCTCATTTGCCGCCGTATACCATAAAAAGGCCTAACTTTCTCGATATTAAACTTACATAACATCACGCCTTTTATCCCCGAAGAGGTGGGCAGAGGTGCACATTATACTACTGTACAATGTAACACTCACTTTTCACTATTTATGTTATGAGTCCCATGTAATAGGTGAGCCTATTGCCATATACGAGGCACAATTTCAGACTCCGTGCTACTACTGAGAATATTTAAAAAACCCAGTAATACTTTACCCGACCCGGGAATCGAAGCCAAGACCCCTTGCACTTGTGACCACTCGGCCAACGAGGCAGGCAGATATTAAACTTACTATAATATAATTGTGTCTACTAGACATTACTTCATTTTCATTGACACCCTCCCCCCTCCCTCCTATACACATGTATGTTGGCGTGTATCTAGGTACAAAACCCCGATGAATGAAGTTTACTCATTGTTTACAACTCCCCGTGGTTTTTCCCCATTCATGAACCACACGAATAGTAAACATAGTAAACACAACGTGACCCGAGTCTTGTGTTAAACGCATATCAAGCTATACTACAATATCAAAATTGATTTTCAACTTAATCTTAGAGGGGTAAGGTTGAAAATGTGTTGTAGAAACTTGCCAGGTAAGGGTAGTTTAATGTGCTGGTGTCTTCGTAATTAAACAGGTGTATGTCAGTTGTAAATGGAGAGGGGTGAATGACCTCTACGTTTGTTTTGTCAACAAAATACATTTAGTGCAAATATTATGTTAGTAATGCATTTTTGTGTATTATTATGCAAAAATTATATAAGTTGCATAAGTTGTATAATATTGTCATGCATGAGAGTGCGAGTTCGAAACCTACTAACAGCAACTACCAATGCACTTTTTCCGAGTTATATGTACTTTCTAATAGTATTTAGACAAACGGTGACTTATAATTTCCAATTATAAGTTTGAAATCGCCAACCCGCATTGAGCAAACGTAATTAATGTTCAAACCTTCTTCATGCAAGAAGAGGCTTTGCTCAGCCGTGGCTACTTATAGGCTGTTGATGATGATGAATGTTATAATTATTAGGCGTGCTATTCCTTAAAGGGGATAGGTAGACAGATCCTTATACTTTTTTGATCTTATCTTATATCTTATACTATTATATAAAGCGGAAGAGTTTGTTTTTTTGTTTGTTTGTTTGTTTGAACGCTCTAATCTCCGTAACTACAAGTCTGATTTGAATAATTCTTTTTGTGTTAGATAGCACATTTATCGAGGATAGCTATAGGCTATACAACATCACGCTACAACCAAAAGGAGCTGAGCAAAGCATGTGAAACCGCGCGGAAGTAGCTAGTTATAGGTAATATAAGTCCCTTGCACCTAATAGGGGGTAACCTTATTATGATACATCAACCTTAAGCCATCCAGATTACAGCTGCCGAAGGAATAACACAAACAAACATACAGGTCAAGCTAAATAATACTATTTTTAGTAAAAAAACAATTCTTGTTTGAAATCACCATGCGCTGTCATAAGAACTAATTACCTTAATGAACTGATTACGCTACTTATGCCATTATGTAATTATAGGCGTAATTATATTGCCTATTATTGAATTATGGTTGCATAATTAATCGTAACAATTAGACTAAAAGGGGACACTAATGTCATGTAATGGTAGGGTCTCAAAATGATGCAATGTATGTCGATTTGTGGGACAGTCATAGTTTTTTACGGTTCTCCAAAATTCCTTTTAGTAATACAGGGTTACAATATTTGTTAAGTAGAGTATAAATAATGCAATTTTCCAGGGTAAAATTGAAAGTTAATGAAAATCAAGGAGTTTTTTTACAAAATTAAATACCACGGCGTAATGTTTTATAGTGTTTAGCCTTCCTCGAGAAATAGACTATCTACACGAAACAATTATGCAATTCGAACTAGTCGTTTCGGACATTCAAATAAACAAACTGTGGCAACACACATGTCAGATGTCAAATGATAGTTTACAACAAGTCAATGACGTCACAAAATCTTACATCGCACAGTATGTAAAGTTTACATGCGAATTAAGACGGATAAAATCAAATAATCGCTGTTCATTTAAATTCAAGGTTCGGGAACACATTTATAGAAAGTGGCAAACTCAAAACAGTGGTAATATGTAGTCTATGTATTGCATTTATTTATATATGTATGTATTATATTATATGTATGCATATTTAGGATATATTATATTTATTATATAATTCATTTTAAGACCCTATACCCTTAGTTATGTATTATCGACTATAACAATCATGTCTTCCCTCTTTAATATTTTATTACCTTAACTTCGTTATCTACTTCATACTTTCTTTTTACAATTTTGCACCTACCGCTTTAACATTCTGCACCACCCAATGGTCGACTGTCAGAAAATGCCTACGGCATTAAGTCCGCCAATTTCACTATATGTGCAATAAAGTTTAATAAAATAATAAAATAAAATAAATAAAACGAACAACTGTTGGGCAGAAAGCCCGCTAGGCACGATCACCTCGCCTGGTCGCCGGTCGGAGGATCCTCCTTTCGATCTTACTCTTAAAGTCCCCACTTTACCCTCTGTTCCTTTAAAAATAAATATAGTCATCAGCTTTAAAGTATAGATCTCATCAGCTTCTTCAGCAGCTCTTCAGTTTTAAGATAAAAGCTGATGATTTTTACCTCTATAATTGTATCTTTGCTTAACCCTTCTGGAGATAAAGGGCATATTCTCTTACTAATATTGTAAATCCAAAAGGTTATGTGTCTATGTGTATGTTTGTCACTCAATTACCACAAAACGGCTGAAGGATTTGGAATGTAATTTGGAACAGAGCTGACTGCCTCAATGGTCGCAAGTGCGACTGCCGGACAAGGGGTCTCGGGTTCGATTCCTGGGTCGGTCAAAGTATTATTGGGTTTATATGTCACATAGGTTACTTTTATCCATTTGTGACGCGAGCGAAGCCGCGGGTTAAAGTTAGTAGGCTATATTTTATTCCACAAAAACACAGATTGAGCCACGGGCAGAGGTTAGCAATAATATAATTTTACGTACCTAATGTCAGTAATATGACAAATTAAATCTTTTACAATATACTACCAAATGACATGAAATTCTCAGAATTTGTTTGACTCATTCATTCATTAATTCTTTGAAGACAGTAATAAAGTACTATAAAATATTTTTTTTATTATAGGAACGATGTACCTCACAATTATGACTCAGAATTTATCTTAACATGGTACATATAAGGCATGGAGGGGGCATGAATGAAGTGACTCAGAGGAAGCAAGCTCAAGGTCGCAGGTTCGATACTCGGAACTGTGACTATGTTACCGAAAACGAAACGGATTCTCTAGTATTAGTAGTAAAGTTTAATGAACTATGAAAATTGCAGTGTGACTCATACTTGGTGTGGTATGCGGGTTCGAATAGAGTAAAAAAAAATGATAATTTCCCATTAACTTTTCCAATTCAATTTTTATTTCTAATTAACTTTTATAATTATTTTTATTTTTTTTTTATTTATGAGATAAGACGGTAAACGGCAGACGGATCACCTGATGGTAAGCAATCGGCGTCGCCCATGGACACCCAAAACACCAGAGGCGTTACAAGTGCGTTACCGGCCTTTTGGGGATTAGGAGTTTGAGGATTGTGGGGGATTCGGGGATTGGGGAGACTGGGGAAGGGTGTAATTGGGCCTCCGGTAACCTCACTCACACGACGAAACACAACGCTAGCGTTGTTTCACGTCTGTTTTCTGCTCGGCCGTGGTATCACTCTGGTCGAGCCGGCGCATTCGTGCCGAACATGGCTCTCCCACACTTTTAACTCATCTATTTTATTTTTTATTACTTGTATATTTTTAATAGGTAAATACCTACATATATTTGAAAGTGGTATGCTATTAATTGTTTAATTACTAAAGGCCCTGATTAATTACTAAAGGCCCTGATTAATTACTAAAGGCCCTGATTAATTCTGAACTTACGAATTTTCTTTTCCAATTTTCCAGGCGAATTTTCCGCATTTTACTTCTGCTTGCGCCTGATTTGATAACATAGGAAAATATTGAACTACAATTCTATAATAAGCAAGAAAGTTTGTAGTAAATAAAACAATGCTTACATAAATATAAGAATTTATTAAAATTTAAAAGAGGCAGACGAATATTACTACAGGCACAAATATAAATTCTCCTGACTCTATAGACACAATTCACTATTTTTATAAATACTTTATATGATCCAGGAATTGAACGTAAGAATCTTAGCTCGACAGTCGAAATCGAACGCGAGACAAACATGGCGCCTCCGTCTTAATGACGACATCAATGACGTCATCACACATAAAATAGATAAGGTATTTTTCTTCAAAGAACGGAAGCATTTTATGTGCAAACCAAGGCATATCTACATACACTAATCTGTCAAACAATTTCCAATTTTCAACTCTTTGTAACAAGGTTTAAAATGGATTGAAGGAGGAGTATAAGTTGATATGCCTACACAACCTCCTAAATGTTTATACAACATTCAACTTTATTGATCTGGCAATAAGGTCTACAATCGATTGAATAGGAAGAGTAGCTTGATGTGCTGCTAGTTGCTACACAGCCTCCCAACTTTGCCTCGTGTTGTGTTTACGATATGCGCGTACGCACAATGACTCACACTACTCGGAACTAACCACACGATCTCAAGAACTTTATAATTGACCAATGGCACGCGTCATTCGTCATTCGTCATTGGACGACTTGATATTAATGGAAAATCACCTCTATTCTGATAACAGAAGGTTGATTTTCCCCTGTATTGGTAAATCGGAAGAGTTTAATTTAGGTAAAGACATCTATTTGTTCGTAGGACCGATAGAGATATATTTGATTTGTATTAAATTTATATTTTGTGGTGTTTAGTTAATTAATGACGCATTGTGTTGAGTTAGTTTACGCAACTAATAATTAAAGACGTTATTACGTTTAATTACATCTTAAACCTACTGAAAGTCCTTATATGGCAATAGGCTCACACCTATTAACATGGGACTCATAACATAAATAGTGAAAAATGGGTGTTACATTGTACAGTGGCATTAAGTGCCGTAATTTGCACCTCTGTCTACCCCTGGGATGATAGGCGTGTTATTATTATTTTAAAGCATGCCTGAAAAGACTGATGACTTTTGATGAAGCGAAAAAGGTATGTAGGGAATCGTAGAAATTGGAGATCCATAGTCTCTGCCTACCCCCATGGGAGACAGGCGTTAGGTCATGCATGTATGTATATGATATGGATAACTATCTCTTTATATTGTTTATTACTGACCCGGGAGTCGTACTTTAAAATTAATTAATTTATTAAAATAAGAATTATATAGAATCGATGTAAAACAGGTTGACATGGTGACGCAACGAATTAATATCTTGAACATATTATTTATTCCACATTTGTAGGTATCTGATTTAATTTTAAGATGAAGAAATGTCACTTCCTAGTGAACTGTTCATTATTTTTATTATTCAACGTATGATAGATGAATTTATTTCTGCAAATAGGCTGCAAGGCAGCACTTTTACACGTCAATTTTATCAAGCGAACGATGAGGCCGACATATCCTAACTGACTACTCTGAGAAGAAAAGCCGAAACAAACTGAGAAGTCCGTCTCTTTATCGAGGAAGGCTAAAGACTGTAAAACATTACGCTATGATCTATAGGAGCCGAGCAGAATGGGTGAAACTGCGCAGGAAACTAAAATAAAGTTATCAAATTACTAAACTACCTTTTAATTGTAATTAGGTAACTACAGCATCACCCAATAACGAGGAAAATAATTCATCACAAATACATTGCTCATCATTACCTACAAACTAACAAACAGTGGAAATAAATCAGTCACGGTGATAATGATGTAATCGTTCGGCAGCCCGTCGGAAGGTTTGTGGTTTCCTTCCCGAGTTGGTACCACTACTGTCAATAGGTACATTAAGTGACGAGTCATCTTGTTAGTGCAAATGTACTAGGAACACGTGGACATCGCATGACTTTAACATATAAGAATCAATACTACACTGACTGCACGGTTGGCGCGGTGGTTGGGTAACTGACTGCCGCGCAACGTGTCGCGGGTTCGATTCCCGCACGGAACAAATCTTTGTGTGATCCACAGATTGTTGTTCCGAGTCTGGGTGTCATGTGTATGTGGACTTGTATGTTTGTAAACGCACCCACGACACAGGAGAAAATCCTAGTGTGGGGCAACGTTTTATCAAAAAAAATATATATATATTTCATGGTACGCCATGGCGGTGCAATCAGTCTCGTCAGTATCGTCACGTCAGTCACTATACGTGACGTGAAACAACGCTTGCGTTCTGTTTTTCTTCTAGTGTTCTGGCTCGGCTGTGGTATCACACCGGTCGAGCCGGCCAATTCGTGCCAAAGCATGGCTCTCCCACACCAACTTGGGCAAATTTAAACTTGTTAAATTTCACGTCAGACTTGAGACATGAACATGTATCCATCACATCTGTACATGTCATTTGTTTTTAGAGTGAAATAAAGTTTTTTCTTTCTTTAACTTCTAACAACTCATCGGTGAATTCATTATCAATTCCTACCTTGACAGTTTTGCAACTTATTAATTGAATTGACAAAAGAACATAATAATATTGCAAGCCATCTGTTCTCCATTGACACCTGTTAATAAAACAATATTGTAATGTGACCGCCACGTGCTAAAGATAAACTAATTCAGGTGAATTGCACTGATTCATTAGTCAGTGGTTCATTTATTATTGTAGGTGGATCCCGGTCGTGTTTATTGTTTGCAAATATTGCAATTTATAGTTCTCTGTACTTGCATTTTTATTGCTGTCACTTTTGGTGTAGATATTAATTATAATAATCATTAACTTTCAATTTAGAAATAAATTGTCTAATTGAAGCTTAGAATTGTATTCATACCTATACTTTTTTTAAAAAAAACCTTGACCTTCATTAAGATATTCTTCTATGTCGAGGGTGCGTTTACAAACACAACGGACAACAATTTGTGGATCACACAAAGAATTATTCCGTGCGGGAACCAAACCTGCTACACGTTGAGAGAGCGTCAGAATCTTACTGACTAAAAACCACCACGTTCCTACTCCTGAACAAATTGTTGTTTCGGATCTGGATGTCACTTAGGTAAAATTGTATATTTGTAAACGCACCACGAAATACAAAAATCCTACCCTGAAGCAAAGTTTTTTTTATCTTAAACTCCACAAAAACATAAACATTGAAACATTCGTTTTACAAAAATCGTCTTTCGCTCGAATTCGCTCAGTACAGTAACATTAATTAGTGTTAATCAACAAGTAATGTTCGTGTATCGTGTAATTGAGGAACGGCCACACAATCAATATGACCTTGTCTGAACATCTTCCGCAACTAAAGCGATACACTACCAAATACTGAGCTATAGACGTCGAGAGAAGAAAATTGTGATGTGGTACTTACACTCGCACCTAACACTATTCTATGCTACTTCTTTATTTACCCACCTCTTAGAAATTCGTAAATTAAACCCTAGAAAACCTGAGGGCCAAGCACGAATAACTATCGCATTCGTATCGTAATAGTATCGAGAGAGGTAAGCGTTCTGACTGGTTGGTTCACTTGAGCCGGCCAATCAGAGAGGCGAACGCGTTCGATACTATTACGTTACGAATGCGATAGTTATTGGTGCTTGGCACTCAGGATTGAACACTGAGCTCAGGGTACTTACTTTTGAAACCAATATCTATGTCAATGCAATGTCAATCCAATAAAATCTCAGTAATGATTCAATGTCAAAACTATACAACCCCTATCGTAGCTCTCAAAATAACATTCAGAGTTCGGAATATAAAGCCGCTAAACTCAATATCATTTGGTTCATTCAATTCACGCAATACGGATGCAATGGGCGCTAGTGTTGCAACTCAAGAGTACGAAATTTTACAATACCAATGTCAATCGATGGGAATTGGATTCAAGAGTAAGCCCCCAGATCACCATAGATGGGGCCCATTAGGGCTGATGTCCAATCTAGTACCGCAGATGACTTAATGGGTTGCTGGGACTCCTTCTCGAAGACCCATGGGTGGTTTTAGTCAATAACAGTCTGACACTTCCTCTCGCCTTACTTTAGACTGGAGGGGACATTGAGATCATATGTTTGTTTGTTACTTCTTCACTTTAGAACAGCTGAAGGAATCGGGATTAAAACATATGATAGATAGATTACATAACATAACATAACATCACGCCTTTTATCCCCGAAGAGGTAGGCAGAGGTGCACATTATGCCACTGTACAATGTAACACCCACTTTTCACTATTTATGTTATGAGTCCCATAGGGGGTGAGCCTATTGCCATATACCGGGCATAATTCCAGACTCCGTGCTACTACTGAGATTTTTTTTAACAACCCAGTAATACTTTGCCCGATCCGGGAATCGAACCCGAGACCCCTTGCCCGGCAATCGCATTTGCGACCACTCGGCCAACGAGGCAGGCAGCAACGAGAGATAGATAGATTATGATCTGGAAACACACAGGCTACATTTTTATCAAAGGAAACCACATGCGAAGCCACTGGCAGAAGGTAGTAGGAGTAAATCAATTATAATATTTGTTAACAAATTTGATTTTCCCCCCAAAAAAAAACACTATCTACCTATGTGAAATAGTCTGGATATTATAGTTAAAATGTTGTTATAACGTTCATAAACATATTATGGATTTTTTCATAAGATGGAGAGGAGGTGCAACGAGCAGATGGACCAACTGCTGGTAAGCAATTACAGCTGCCTGAGCTGCCCTTGGACAAGCACAACACCCGTGTCACTATGCTACGCATGCGCTGCCGCTTTTTAGAAAAGAAATAGACACGTTTTCCCAGAAATTATAATAATAATATAATAATAATAATATTTATTCAGAAAGGTGGTTACAGTTTACTGTTTCACATTATGACTTATACTTATAACAGTTATTCTACAACTGACAGAACGAGCATCCGCGACCGAACTAGGCGTGAGCCTGTATCTCGGCACGCGGCGCCCATTTCCCGCCTTAATAAATAACCAAAAAAAAGCAATTACAATAACAAACGTTTAAGAGTATCACAAAGACCAGTTAAAAACAAAATTACATACCGCATTAAAAAGAAAGAGAAGGAAAAGTAAGGTATAACTATCACCAATATATAGGAACTAGCTGTTGCCCGCGACTTCGTCCGCGTAGATTAATGACTTCTGACAGAATTAACCAGAATCAATTCAGTGCCCTAGTAAGATTTACCTATTTTGAAATGATTTATCGTAGTTTCAATAAATAAATAATCCCGCAGGGATCTTACCAGTACAGTGCCCGATCACGTAAGGTTTGAGTAATAAAAACTATTCTATCGACTATTGTTGTACCAAATCTCTCTAGAATAAGTTCAGTGGTTAAGAGTAAGAGAGTCCTGGGGCATTGACGCATAGTTCCCGTTCTCGTGAGACATCTGTGAAAAAACTATCATACGTTACCCAGGTCCTAAATCATCGTTTTACCGAATGTAATTCAAAAAGATTCAATGATTCTAAATTCAACGGCTAAGAAGATTTATACAAACTCTCATTCCCTATTTTATCCCCTTAGGGGTGGAATTTATCAAAATCCTTTCTAAAGAGATACCTATGTCATAGTAACTTAATGCATGCAAAGTCTCAGCCCGATCAATTTAAAACTGGCAAAGTATCATACAAACTTTCACCCCCTATTTTACCCACTTTGGGGTGAGAATGTTCAAAAATCTTTCTAAAGGGACGTTTACGTCATAATATCCATCTGCACGCCGAATTTCAACCCGATCGGTGTAAAACTGACAAAGCTTCATACAAACGTTCATCCCCTATTTTACCCCCTTAGGGGTGGAAATTATCAAAATCCTTTCTTAGCGGTTGCCTATGTGATAACATCTATCTGCATGTCAAATTTCAATCCGATCGATTTAAAACTGACAAAGTCTCATACAAACTTTCATCCCCTATTTTACTCCCTTGGGGGAGGAAATTATCAAAATACTTTCTAAAGAGATACCTATGTCATAGTAACTTTATGCATGCAAAGTCTCAGCCCGATCAATTTAAAACTGGTAAAGTATCATACAAACTTTCACCCCCTATTTTACCCACTTTGGGGTGAGAATGTTCAAAAATCTTTCTAAAGGGACGTTTACGTCATAATATCCATCTGCACGCCGAATTTCAACCCGATCGGTGTAAAACTGACAAAGCTTCATACAAACGTTCATCCCCTATTTTACCCCCTTAGGGGTGGAAATTATCAAAATCCTTTCTTAGCGGTTGCCTATGTGATAACATCTATCTGCATGTCAAATTTCAATCCGATCGATTTAAAACTGACAAAGTCTCATACAAACTTTCATCCCCTATTTTACTCCCTTGGGGGAGGAAATTATCAAAATACTTTCTAAAGAGATACCTATGTCATAGTAACTTTATGCATGCAAAGTCTCAGCCCGATCAATTTAAAACTGGTAAAGTATCATACAAACTTTCACCCCCTATTTTACCCACTTTGGGGTGAGAATGTTCAAAAACCTTTCTAAAGGAACGTTTACGTCATAATATCCATCTGCACGCCGAATTTCAACCCGATCGGTGTAAAACTGACAAAGGCTCATATAAACTTTCATCCCCTATTTTACCCACTTGGGGGTAGAAATTATCAAAATCCTTTCACAGCGGATGCCTACGTCATAATATCTATCTGCATGCCAAATTCAACCCGATCGATTTAAAACTGACAATGTCTCATACAAACTTTCATCCCCTATTTTACCCCCTTGGGGGTGGAAATTATCAAAATCCTTTCAAAGCGGATGCTTACGTCATAACATCTATCTGCATGCCAAATTTCAACCCGATCGGTTTAAAACTGACAAAGTCTCATACAAACTTTCATCCCCTTTTTTACCCCCTTGGGGGTGGAAATTATCAAAATCCTTTCTTAGCGGATGCCTACGTCATAACATCTATCTGTATGCCAAATTTTAGCCCAATCTGTCCAGCGGTTTGGGCTGTGCGTTGATAGATCACTATGTCAGTCAGTCAGTCAGTCAATCACCTTTGAATTTTATATATATAGATTTGTCTATTTTGTGTGTAATAACAATAAGTCCCTAGGTAATATTTCTTTAGCTTCCATCACATTCAATGAGAACCTAACGGGTAACCGGGGCTCCGGCTCGACGTGCAGGAGTAGGAACGGGGTGGTTTTTAGTCAGTAAGAGTCTGACACTCCCTCCCGCCTCACCCAGGCGGGAGCAGTCATTCGATGATTTTACACCCTTAAAAAAAATGATCTGGTCTTAAAAGCACGTCTTTAGAGTATATGTGCATGTTAAAGTACCTTATTCTGATACTAATACTATAAGGTGACACATACGTACCTACATAATTAATACGTATTGACGTATAGACTACGCATAGTATCCACAGCCTCCTGACTATTTGTCATACACTACACAAATACTAGGACGTCATTTACTCATGGCAGATACTATCCATGACAAACTACATGGTGATGACGTCACACCATGGAGGATTCATCTTCCTTGTGTTATGGGGCAAAGGAAATAAGGAAGTATTAGTCGTTTTAAGTTGATAAGTAATTACTTTATGTTCCCCGTTGATTCAATTTGTTGTTTTTTTTCTGAACTTGTATGATATATAACAAAATTCCTAATTTACCTCTATATAGGTACCCACCCTGTAGTACGATGTATGGTTGTTAAGTATGTTATTTAATCAAACGAAATATAAGTATAAAGAGAGAAGGCTATCGACACACACATTTATTCGTCTTCAAACGTTTTACCAATTCGCGGGCTCCGCCACGCACACAGATAATCTATATCCATAGACTATACCATATTACCATAGAGTATACCACAGATACAAAACAATGGTTAATATAATTAACATCATTATTTGCAGTCGAATAAAAAGAAAAAACCTGAAATAATTTTTCATCTGCAGATAGCTACATAATAATAAATAATAATAAAAATAATAAAAATGTTTATTTGGTGTAAAAAGCCAGATTACAAAATAAATCTTACTATCTAAAAAAATAATCGGCGAGTTAAAGTAGAATTTTTCGCGAAACTGCGACAATAAAGCACTACATAGAGATAATATATAAAACATAACAAGCAGGAAGCCATTTTGGAAATTTTATAAAGACTAATGGCTGTCACATCCCTTTTTTCCAGGATCTTAGTAAAGTTGTCGTTTTTATTTATAGCCAAAGGATGCCGGAGTTAAGGCGTGCCATTTGTCTTGTTTACTGGGTCACAGGGCAAATGCTTCCGACACAACACCGTGCGCCGGCTGAGTAAAAATAAACATTCTTGTCTACAACTATATTGCATGAGGATATTGCCATTTTGGTTGAATATTTTTTTTTTATTTTGCTTTTGGATATTATTTTCAGTCCTTAATACATATATACATAATCTCACGCCTTTATGGGGATACTGCATATCAATTCTTAATCTAATGGAAAAAATTGTATTTTTATCGAGTTCATAGCAATATGTTTAATTTCATTTCATTATTTTTCTTAATCATTATAAGGCCTTATTTCTGCTCGTATGGGAGTCGGTCGAATCTTAAATAATATTGTATATTATATTATAGAAATTTCGTTCATTAGGCTTATGTTATATTTAATTCATTTTTTTTTTACTTTTAGCTTACGAACAATATTAAACTTGTGTTACCTACATAGTACATAGTTCTTCTCCACGTTTACAGTAATGCGTAGATATATCTGAATTGACGTTCAGTGACAATTTACTATATTAAACCAATTACTTATTGCGGTTATTGTATGTTGTGTATAAAGATTGAACGGAAATGTTAAGTCTGTCCTGTAACCTAGTTTGGTTAAATTTATTATTGCTTGCTATGTTTTATTATTAACAATATTAGCAACAAATACTAATAACTAATAATAGTACTAAGAAACATAATACTTATGATTGTATTTGCTATTTTCGCTTCATTATGTTACTGCAATTACTAACAGTGGTTCTACATTGGATGTCATGTGCAAAAAGACTAACAACGGGTCTAACTAAGATTGATACTCTTACAAATCGCTTCACACAAAATACTGACATTGCAAACTTTGAAAGTTTCAATGAATTATATAGTTAAATCAGTATTTTTTAACGGGGGAAAATCATGGAATGACTGTCCCCGCCTGGGCGAGGCGGGAGGGAGTGTCAGACTCTTACTGACTAAAAACCACCCCGTACCTTCTCCTGCACGTCGAGCCGGAGCCCTGGTAACCCGTTAGGTTCGCCGCGACATATAAATCAGTCTATTACCTATTTGCTAGTAGATACTATACCGATTAAGAACCGAATTTTGCAACGGCGGATATTAACTGAGGAATAATATTGTATATTTGACGATTCTTCCATACCTACTAACAACTGTCTAATGTCAATTTTATTCTACCTTTAAGAAAAAACTGGTGACTGAAAAATCGGCCCTTAGAAAGCTTACTTTTTAGGGAATAACATAGTCTGTCAATAGATATATTCCTACAGCATCATGACATTATTGGCTATTTGCAAAGCGAGTAGTGACGGACAGATAACGACCGCAGCGCACAACACGGCAGAAATTGGAAACAAATGCGGATGATCAGCTGTCAAATGTGTTGATTGCAGTACAAAATCAAAGCAAAGAAATGGACCATGGCTCGTATTAAGTAGCTCTGTCCGTTATGTCGCAGTTCTTCCAAATTTCTTACATGCTCTGCTAATACTAATTTATTATTATTATTTATTTTGACTGCACGGTTGGTGCGGTGGCTGGGCAACCGGCTGCCGTGCGACGTGTCGCGGGTTCGATTCCCGCACGGTACAACACTTTGTGTGATCCACAAATTGTTGTTCCGGGTCTGGGTGTCATTGCGTATGTGAACTTGTATGTTTGTAAACGCACCCACGACACAGGAGAAAATCCTAATGCGGGGCAACGTTTTTTTAATGAAAAAAATAAGATGCCTTTTATCTCAGTTTGTGTTTGTGGTTGGAAAATAATATTATGTGTAATAGTTTCAAACCCGGTTTTTATTATTATATTCAATTTACAGTAAAACTAGTGAATAAAATGCACTAAAATAATGTCAACAATACTATTTAAGCGCTTTCCCTTAAGCGCCACTCACCATTTTCCTAACTGTACACCTTCTCTTCTCGACCTTATCCTCGTCTCATCCACACAACACATTGCTAAGCACGGACAATGTCCTGCTGGTAATTTTTCCTACCATGACCTTACATACCTCTCCTACAAAATCCGTCCTCCTAAGTCCAAACCCAAAACTCTTTTCCAGCGTAATTTTGGTGGTATGGATCTTGAGAGGCTCCGTGAGGATGCGCGCAACATAGATTGGTCTGGACTTCTCGCCACTGAAGACATTGATGCCAAATTAAATATTTTCAACACCAAAGTCAGTGAGTTGTACGATGTCCATGCTCCTGTGCGGCCGGTTAAAATTAAGCACGTTCCGGCTCCATGGTTGACGGAGGAGATCAGGGTCATGATTCGGAAAAAAGCTGCTGCGAAAACCAAATTTAAAAGCCAGCCTAGTCCTGTGAACCGTGAGAGATATATTGATATTCGCAATCGCAGCAACAGGATGTGTAGAGATGCACAACGCCGCCACATTCACAAATCTGTCGAAAACGGAGATCCAGCTAAGGTCTGGAAATTTCTTAAGTCTATGGGCGTCGGAAAACCGCGTCAGGATGCTATCTCTAAAGACCTTGATATCGAATCTCTAAATAAACACTTCTCTTCATCGTCCAATATCAATGGATCCTTCAAATCTAAAACTTTAAGCTACCTTTCTTCTCTTCGTACTCCTGATTATTCTCCATTCACCTTCGATCAGATCGCGGCTGGTGACGTTAGGAAGAGTGTGGTTGCTATTGCCTCCAATGCAGTTGGTAGTGATTGTATCAGTCGTAAGATGATACTCCCTGTCCTGGACGAGATCCTCCCAATCATCTGCCACATCCTGAACCATTCCCTGACCAGTTCTGTGTTTCCTTCTTTGTGGAAGGAAGCACAAATTACTCCTCTACCCAAAAAACCCAAACCTGGGAGTTTCTCCGACTATCGCCCCATTTCTATCTTACCATTCCTATCAAAAGTCCTTGAACGCCTCATCCACAAGCAACTTAGTGTTTTCCTCAACAAATACAATCTTCTCAATCCTTTCCAGTCCGGGTTTCGTCCGGGACATAGTACCACTACAGCATTGGTCAACATTACGGATGACATTAGATCTGGCATTGAGAACGGTAATCTTACTCTTCTGGCGTTGCTGGATTTCAGCAATGCCTTTAACACCGTTGACGTCGATATACTGCTGGGAGTACTGAACTCTCTTAACATGTCTCCGGCTGTGACTGATTGGTTTCGTAGTTACCTGTGTGGCCGCCGGCAGCGAATCCATATTGAAGACTCCTTTTCTTCTTGGTCTACTACGACTGCTGGCGTACCGCAGGGGGGCGTTCTCTCTCCTTTACTCTTCGCAATTTTCATAAATTCTATCTCCAACGACCTTCTATCATCCTACCACTTGTATGCTGACGATTTGCAAATTTATTCACAGGCACCTCCTCACGAATTCTCCGAAGCAGTTAAAATGATCAACACAGATTTAGCGCGAATTTCGGAATGGAGTAAGGTTCATGGGCTACGGGTTAACCCTTCGAAGACCCAGCTCATTGTTGTGGGTAGCTCTCGACTGAGCTCAAGAATAATTTGGTCGCAGGTCCCACCGGTTGTATTCGATGGCACTACATTAACGTATAGCGACTCAGTGAAGGATTTGGGTGTTATTATAGACCGGGACTTTACTTGGGGACCCCAGCTGGGGGAGGTCAGTCGGAAGATGTTTGCTTCGGTGAAATCGTTACGTAGACTACGGAACTTTCTTCCCACTGCTACCAAAATTGCGCTCGCTCAATCACTTCTTCTGCCCATCCTTGACTATGCCGATGCCAGCTATCTAGACATTACTGAAGTACAGCTAAATAAGCTTGAGCGGCTCCAAAACTTCGGTATTAGGTTCATATTTGGTTTACGCAAATATGACCATATTTCCGAATATCGCAACAAACTCAAGTGGCTTCCAATCCGCCTTCGCCGGAATATGCATGTCTTGTCCTTACTCTACAGTATACTGTATAATCCTGTAACCCCTAAATATCTTAAAGAACGTTTCAAGTTCCACCATGACACACATTCAAGATCCCTGAGAGCGTCGGAGAGGTTGAGGCTTGGGATGACTCAGCATTCTACTAAGGCATATGATAAATCTTTTACGATCCAAGCTGTTCGCCTGTGGAATGCACTCCCAGTGTCGGTGAGACAAGCACAGTCACTTGCTTCCTTTAAAGCTAAAGTTAAAGATTATTATTTGTCTACGTCATGAATCGTATTAGCTCCTTTATATACTTATTTAGATTGTATATATATATGGTTATGTATATGTATTTATATATATATATATGTTTGTTTATTTATTTTGCTAGTGGTTAATATTTATGTATGCCTGGACTACCCTATTAAATTAACCATCGTTCCATACACCCAAAGGTTGCCTGGTAGATATCGCTTTTAGCGATAAGGCCGCCCTTGTACCCTCCTTATTCTTTATAATATCCGAATATGTGTAATTACTTACTTGGTGTACAATAAAGCTTATTTATTATTATTATTTTTGGGTAGTTTACTTTTTCTCAGCTCTGAAAGCTGGTATTCACCTACATTCACGGGCCAGGGCCAAGTGAATATAGGGTGTGGTGTGTAATTATGTGTTTGTGGTGTCTTCTTCCAACTGCGTAAACTTTCGAACTATCCTGCATGTGTTCAATATGGCTGCTTTCTGAAGTGTAATATAGGTAGTATCTTTTAGGTCTATGAGTTTCAGGCTATTGTGCAGGTGCTTGGGTATCACACCCGTGGTGGAGACAACAATAGGGACTATATATACTTTTTCTTGTCTCCATATCCTAGCGACTTCTTCTTTTAATTCAGCATATTTACTTATTTTTTCTCCAATAGTTTTTAATAAATTGTGAGTATTTGGAACTGCAATATCTATTAAGTATGTAATATTATTTATTTTATCTCGTAGGGTTATGTCTGGTCTATTGTAGTGGATGGTTCTGTCTGTTAGAATGGCTCGATCGTAGTATAGTTTGTGTGTGGTATTTTCTAATACGTTTTCTGGTGTGTACTTATAATAAGGTGTGTTTGTGTCCTGTATGAGTTTATGTTTGATTGCTAGGTTCTGATGAATGATGTTTGCTAGTTGATTATGTCTGTGAGTGTAGTCTGTTTGAGTAAGTGTTGTGCATGCTCCTGTAATGTGTTGAATGGTCTCTGGCTGGGTGTGACATTTGCGGCATTTGTCGTTTGTAATTGTAGGGTCCTTGATGATAAATTTTCTATAATTTTTTGTATTAATTATCTGGTCTTGTATAGCAATTATAAATCCTTCGGTTTCCGGAAATAAATTACCTACTTTAAGCCATTTATTGGAAGCTATTGTGTCTATGTGTGCCTGTTCAAGGTCATGGGGGTGACGGCCATGTAATACTTTCTTCTTCCAGTCTTCTAATTTTTGTGTCTGTGGGTCGTTGTTAACGTCGTATGCTAAGTTTGGTTCATGTAAGTTGAGGGGCGTGTAGTTGGCGTCGTTTGTAACGATGGCTTTGTGTATGTTGCTTGTATTGGATTTTGCGTGGAAAAATAATTTTAATTTTATGATCTGTTTCTGCCAAAGGTGGTGGATATCTATAAGGCCTCTCCCCCCATGTTGTCGTTTAATAGTTAACCTCTCTATTGCGGATTTGGGATGTAGATTGTTATATTTGGTAAGTGTAGTGCGTGTACTTCTTTCTAATTGGTAGATGTCAGTTTTCGACCATTTAATTACACCAAAGGAGTAGGTTAATATAGGGATCGCGTAGGTATTCAGTGCTTTTATCAAATGTTTACTAGAGAGTTGAGTTTTACATAATGCGCTTACTCTATTTTTATATTCATTACATAAAGTGTTCTTAATTGTTTTATGATCTAACCCTTTAAGTTGTCTGTAACCTAAATATTTATAGAAGTCATCTGGTTCCATAGCAGTAATAACGTCCATATTGTTTATAGTATAGTCTCCTGGTTTAATTTTGCCCCGAATGATGTGTATTGTTTTGCATTTATCCAACCCAAATTGCATATTAATGTCTCTGCTGAATTTTGTTGTAATATCTATTAGTGTTTTCATTTCTTTTTCCGTTTTTGAATATAATTTTATGTCATCCATATAGATAAGGTGGGAGATAGTGGTTATTTCTGTGGTGTTAGAAAGACAATAGCCGGCTTGGCTACGGTGAAGTAAGCGGGATAGAGGGTTAAGGGCGAGACAGAACCACATTGGGCTAAGGGAGTCGCCCTGGTAAATACCTTTTTTAATACTAATCTGTCGAGTTGTTACAGTATTATTGCAATAGTTTAATTGAAGAGTGGTTTTCCATTGTGACATTACATTTTTCAGAAATGCTATAATTGTGGGGCTTATTTTATAAATCTGTAATATTTGTATTAACCAGGAATGTGGGATGCTATCAAAAGCTTTTTTATAATCGATGTAGGTGCAATGCAAATTTTTATTTTTCGTGGCAGCGTGTTTATGTATCACAGAGTCTATAACTAGTTGTTCCTTACAGCCCATGTGGCCCCGTCTGCATCCTTTTTGCTCTTCCGCTATTATGTTGTGTTGTTCTATATGTTTGTTGATTTTTGTAGTGATTGTGGATGTTATAATTTTGTACAGTGTGGGTAGGCATGTGATGGGCCTGTATTGGGAAGGTTGTGATGTATACTGTGTTTTCGGCAGCATGTAAGTTATTCCAGTGGCAATGAATTCTGGTATGTTCTGTTTTCCTAAGATGATGTCCGTTATATTTTTAGCTAAAATTTTATGTAGGGATTCTAATTTTTTGTACCAATAATTATGTATCTTATCAATACCGGGGGACTTCCAGTTATGGAGTTTTGCGGTGATATTAGTTATATCAGACTCAGTAACTTCTACAAAGTCCATTTCTTCCAATGAACTCCATCTGGCTGCTTCGTCTGATATCCAATCTGATTTATCATTATGTTGTGCTTCATCTTCCCATATACCTGACCAAAATGCCTCGAGTTGTTCTGTTGTTGGTAATTCTATGTTAGTATCAAGTGTTGTTTGTGGTTTTGTTCGTAGGTTTCTGTAAAAATTCTTTTCATTCATAGCAAATGTCGAATTATGAGTCCTGCGTTCTTGTGCTTTTTTGTACCGTTTTAGTCTATGGGATTTTAATGCCAATTTTTGTTTCAAAGTATCTAGAAATTCTTCCGGTTTCCTATTGTCTTTTTCGTGTCTCGTGTGTGTAGTGTATCTTTTGTTTCTGAATATAGCTTCTACTCTTTTAATTACTTTGTTTGAACGATTGTTATTTATGTATTGTGTTAATCTACTACAGTCTGCTCTAAGTTTCTCTATATCTCTTTCTAGCCTAATTTGCCATGCTGGCTTATTGTTAGTTTTAGTTTTCGTGTTGCCTGTGTAATCCGTGATTTTATAATTCAATTCTTCAGAGATTACCAATGCTGTGCAGTAAATCAAAGTGTGTACGTCTGTTAGTTTAGTGTCTTCAGTAGTGTATTGGATGAGGATATTTTTGTTAAATATATTAACAAGTTGCTGTAGTTTTGGTGAGTACCTAAGCTTGGGCAGTTTAGGCCGTACTGCCGGGTTCATCCCGGAATATAAATTAAGTGCTGTTTTAAATGTATCGTGTAGTTGTTGTATATGTGTGTCAGATAGCATATTTTGATGAATGTCAGCTTGAGTGTCAATATCATTTTCTATTGTTATAGTCAAGTTCTCAGTTTGTGTAGATGTATGTATGGTATGAGAGTGTGCTTGTGATTGATAGATTGAGAGAGTTTGAGTGTTAGATTCTGATTGAGTAGTAGGTGTAAGAGAGTACGAGGATGGTTGTTCTTCTTGTATGTTTGGTGTTAATACGTTGTGATTGTTAAGGTTTTCGACATTTTCTAATTCTAATTGCGTGCGAACTTCTTCTTTTAATTGGTCTATCTCATTTTGGGACAAAAGTTTGTTTCTAACTATAACTCTTCTTTGATCTGCAATTCTTTGTTCTGAGACTATAACATCTGGATATTGTTGAGAGAAAAGTTGATGCAGTTGTTGTCTGTACGTAGTCATGTCGGTCTCTAACTTTGTAATATGTAGGTAGGTTCGCATGATGAATAGGTTAACTTCTTTACTCCATCTCATGCGAACTCTTGTTTTTCCGGCCTTGGTGGACGCGGGTAAGAAGGTGGACACCTCCCGCGCAACAGTCAAGGTCGGATTTGTATCAACTGTATTCAAATTAGCTATGGGAAGTGATGATGATGATAATATAGGTGACGATGGTAAAGATGGTGATGGTGACCTGGATGGTACGTAAGATGCTGTGCTTGGACTGAACGGTTCTACAGGGGTGTTAGTCCTGTCCGTTAGTCTGCCACCATCGTCAGTGATATCGGCTGTAGTTTGTTTGTTGATGGGAGCCCGCCAGTTCAACTCCACACCACCGACGGATCGCATGCTGAAACACCTAGCGTCAGCTCCAGGTGTGCCCCGGCGATCGCCCCCGGGCAGCGGCCCTATACGTTTCCTCTTTGAACGAGTCTCCATTTTGAATGGGTATCCAGAGCCACGTTAGCCACGCCAGTAATTTCGTAATCGTGTGTCCGCCCCCCACGTGATCAGATGGTCGATCAGGACGTGTGGTTGTTTAGGGGGCTTATTATTATTATTATTATGTATGTCTTTACCATTCACGGGACCACAGGGTCCCGGTCATTTGGGAGGCATACGAGGGGCCGAAGCCAACTGCGCAGAGGCCCTTTAGACAACTTTAATATAAATGTAATGGACACACAAACCGGCGACTATCCCTGTATGCACTATGGAAATGCACCCAAGGACAGTCCCCGGTTAGTGTAGGACTATTGTGAATAATGTAAAAAAAAGGTAGGGCTATGGATGGGTTGTTGTGGACTGGTAAATTGGGAACTATGGATGACTATGACACCTGCCGAAACAATGTAATTTTTACACGTAAAAATGGCAGGCGGAGACTCGCCAACTCACCGACCGGGCCCCGGGAATGGTTGCTAGATATAGCAACAGAGGGGCAACGAGAATGTGAGTGGCTGAAGGGTTAAGAAACTACCACCGCTTTCTACTCAGATCATCTGCTCCAGCCGAAGCCTCCTGCATCCCTGGCCCACTCGCGACTTACGAATAGTTTCTTACCCTCCGAGCAGGTTCACTGCTCTCGCGACTCCACTCTGGACGGCCAATGAAGGCAAGCCAGAGGTGGGAGACCTGTTCCTTGTCATCTTTCACTCCAGCCAGCCAATTAAGGCAAGCCGGAGAAGAAGGAACGGTGACTTCTCCCTGGAGCACTCGGGATGATGGTAGCCCGCGGGATCGCTAATGCCCGTCACCTCGCCTCAAGGTGCCCTGCGGGTTATTATTATTATTTAATTTTTGGTTTTATTTATATTTACATTGTTATTATTTGACAGCTTCCGCAAATGTTGTAAACGATACGCGTCGCCACCGTCGCGCACATAGCCTATACCTTCAAGAGAGGGAAACTTAAGGTTCATGGACGTGAAACCGCAAACGGAAACCTATAGGTACCTATTATGTATATATGTTCAAGAAGTTTGACGCATAAAGTAATTATTAAATACAACAATAAAATTAATTACACAAACAATATGTTACTGAAGTCAGAAACTGACTGATAACTGAATGAATCACAACGCTGACCACAAGAATACGTAAGGGGGTGCGTAGACCTTACGTACATATATAGCATATCATATTATTATGTATGTATGTATGTATGTATGTATGTATGTATGTATGAATGCACGTATTTCGTGTATGTAGCTACGTAGATACCTATTATGTATGTTAAAAGTTAAAGTAATTCAAATTCATTTTTTTGCATTAAAACATGGTATTATAGGTGTTACAATCAGTAAGCAGTATGGTTTCATTTAATCCAGGGGTTCCCAACCTATTCCAAGTCAAGGACCACTTTTATCATTTTGGTTAGGATAGAGACCACTATTGCTATTACCTTTTTCATGTGGGGTTTTTTCATACACTCTTATAATAGTGACTTGTGGATTATTGAAATCATTTGCTCCTCACAGTTGTCTCCTTTGATATAAATTTAATTTGAGGTTGTAACGTGTTAGTTATTGGACATGTGCATTTTTTTTATACATTCCGGACCTTATTTTTTTTTTCTAGTGGTCCACAGACCATCGGTTGGGAATCACTGATTTAACTAGAGCCATATTATCCTTAACGCAGACTAGGCATGTGCTTAGAGCAGGTTACAGAAGGGCGCCGCGAAACAGGCGTGCCCAACTACCCGTAGAGTGGGCGCCAGCGCCGGCGCCGGCGCCAAAGTATATTAGGAGTGCCTATGAGGTGCTTACTAAGGCCGCTCCCTACGTATAATCTGCCTCTGGATTTCCTTGTAGGGCACAAAATAATTTATACTGCTGATATTTATTAGAAAAAAATCTTAATAGGCTACTGTATTTTTTCTCAACAGGTGGCGCTAGTGTAAACTGCTCTTTTTTCATACATAGTTTCACGCCTGTCTCCCATGGGGGTAGGCAGAGGCCAAAGAACACTAATTGCTACGATTCTTACATACCTCTTTCACTTCATCAATAGTCAAGTCTTTTCATGCATGCTCGTCTTTTAAGGGTACTTTTTATTTGGCTCTTCTTTAACATTCCGCCAATCTGGTCTGTATGTCGTCTAGAGCGCCCTTTACCCACATATACCTACGCTCCCCCACTCATATCCACTCTTTATACTTCTTTCGTTACTCTACTTTCATCCATCCTTTCTACATGTCCAAACCAGCGTATCATTCCCTGTTCAATCCTTGTCACTACATCATCTTTCAATCCATACCCTTCTCTAATAACATTATTTTTCACTCGATCATTCAATTTTACTCCACACATACTTCTCAGGGCTCTCATTTCTATCGTATTGATCCTCAATTTTCATCCGGTAGTGTATTAGCTAATGCCACAACATTGGGCGATCAATATCCGACAGCTGCAGTGATTAAACAAAAATCATTCTGCACCATCTAGCAAAGAAACGGTAGCTCTCATTAAGAAGGATTGCTATGATCCCCACGCTTGTCAGGTTAGCTGGTGATTAACGACAAAGAATGTGTTGTCGGGTGCGTTACCTAAACAGTTACTTAATATATTCCTTGACACAATAACAACAAAAACCCAATTACTTATTTAAACCAGTTTTTCATTCTTGAATTATTGTCCGCGTAAAATACAGCCGCAGATGGTTCCTTTAAAACAATGTTAACACCGAAGTTATGTGGTTTCTTAGGGGAAGGTAAATTATTGTTTTGCAAATAAAATAAGTTTGAGTTCAAACCACAGTTACCTTCTTGTTTATTGAAAAACTTTGATACAATAAATAAAATATTAGGTACAACATAATACACGACAACATAATATCAACCTATACAGTTTGTACTGTCGCGGAGAACCTAACGGGTAACCGGGGCTCCGGCTCGACGTGCAGGAGAAGGAACCGGGTGGTTTTTAGTCAGTAAGAGTCTGACACTCTCCCTCTCGCCTCACCCAGGTGCAGGCTACAGAGAAGCGAAGATTTTCCCCCCTTAAAAAAAATATAGTTTAAATACTGGACTGGTATTTGTCTTCACATCAAGCTGTACTAACCAATTTATCTTGGTCTTGTTTTGTTTGATCTCTCCGCACATCCGACGGTCAGTTTACACTGGTTTCTGTAGTTGATGTTAAACCTATTTTGGTAAGTCTGATTTATCTTTGGACCACAATAGAATTTTATGAACCTACTTAGGTACTAGTAACTATTTATTTCTAATGTTCTAGTTTTCTTTCAAAAAGGAAGGAAAGACAGGATTGTTATTGCTTACCTCCTTGCTTACTCAATATTATGTCTGAAATTCGATTCCCCACAACGGCTCTCACAGCAAAGTACCAATCTTTCTGAAAGTTATTTCATTGAAGGGGACTTTTTTTATAGAATGGTGCAGCAAACGATGATGGTAAGCAATTGGCGTCACACATAGACAGTTTTTTTTGTTGAAGGGGTGAAAAAGACTGGACAGTAGGATTTTTACCTCACTAGAACCTCCCCAGCCACCATTTGCACCTGAAGGAGGCACCGGGTTTTTTTTTAAATAACCTTACATTAGGATGTTCTCCTGTGTCGTGGTTGCGTTTACAAGCATACAAGTTCACATACACAAAGACACCCAGACCCGGAACAACAATTTGTGGATCACACAAAGTGTTGTTCCGTGCGGGAATCGAACCCGCGACACGGTTGTCCAGCCACCGCACCAACCGTGCAGTCATAGTTAGTAGTTTTCTTAATAGACTAACTCCAGAACCCCAATGGTGCAACGCCTGTTACTGCACGGGAAGTGCCGTATAGAAGTATGGAAACCTGTGTATTTTTAGTCTCTCTGTGCTGAACAGGTCGTCACGTGATCACTTTTTCTTAAGGATGTAAATCATGCGGGAGCGGGAGTGAGTGTCAGACTTTTTCTTAATAAAATCCACCCCGTTCGTACTCCTGTACTTCCAGTCGGAGCCCCGGCAACCCGTTTAGTCCTCCGCGGCTCCGTATCGGCATCAGCCCTTTTGGGCTCCATCCGTGGTGGTCTGACGGCTCTTTGAGCCGCGCGCGGGTGGCGACGCGCCATGTCACGTGACAACTGTACCACTGTTTTCCTTGAGGTCATTTGGTGGGGGCCTAGACCCCCATGGCCATGGACACCAGAGGAGTTATATGTATGTTACCGGCCTTTTGAGGATTGACGATCAGGTGGAGGCGGTGTTTCGCGCCGGTTTTCCGCGTCCAGTAGGAACAGCGTCTCATGACTGATATGATAACGATGAAGTGTTTTGTCGTGTGGTATAGCTTGATATGCCGTTGCCCATATTTCTGAAACCATTTCTTATTTAGGTCTCTTACACGAACAGGTAAATTAAAACAAAGAAGTTACTCAACTCTTGCGGTATTCATATTGTAATGTGGTATTGTGCCGGTAATACAGCGTTCCTTACTTAGGCACTTTAGTTAAGCACTGCCTAATTTAATACAATACCAGTAGCAATTGAAATTATTTACGTGGAGCCAAAATATTTAGGAGTTTTAGGAAGTAATATTAAAATCTAAATTTGCTTCAAAACTTCGTAGAGAAATATAAAATTTGTGAAATATTTGATGAGTCTCAGTTTCTTATCTCGGGTTGAACAAATTGATAGTGTGCCTAATAACTGCTTATAGTCAAATCATTATTAGTAGAATACTCGTATATAATATATATAATAGTCTCGTTACAAAGTAGTTACGTTGAATGGAGAAGAACGAGCAAGAAACTCCATCGCTACTCTTAAGAAGAATCACAAAAAACTCGCATAAGCTGTACTTAAAAGGGTAAGTCTAACATTTTCCTAATTAATAAATATGTGACACATTAGCTTAACTCTTTGGAGACGACAATACAATATACATACCTACATAACCTTACGCCTGTCTCCCATAGAGATTTTTTTTCAAGGGTGGAAAATCATCGAATGACTGCTCCCGCCTGGGTGAGGCGGAAGGGAGTGTCAGACTCTTACTGACTAAAATCCACCCCGTTCCTTCTCCTGCACGTCGAGCCGGAGCACCGGTTACCCGTTAGGTTCTCCGCGACAATAGAGATAGACAGAGACTATGGAACGCCAATTGCTACGATTCTTACATACCTCTTTCGCTTCATCAACAGTCATCAGTCTTTTCATGCATGCTCGTCGGTTAGGGGTACTTTTAATGAAATAAATATAATTATTAATAACAATATACGTATAAGTTGTACCAAGTAGTTACCTACCGTACTCAATTTGTCATTGTCGTAACATAAAACTATTTACGCACAATTATGTGGTACATGATTGTTCACGCGTACTGTAAAATAATTACACATATCTAAAACAGTTTGATTACAGTTTATTCATCTTTAATATTTTCTTCTGGAATAGAGAGGCAAATGAGCAGACAAAGAAGACGGTTAACTGTGATTTTAAATAGTGAGATTACAAATATTGTGTCACATTATTATAATGAAACTGAAAGATGTTAGATTTTTTTTTAAAATGGGAAAATCATCGAATGACTGCTCCCGCCTGAGTGAGGCGGGAGGGAGTGTCAGACTCTTACTGACTAAAAACCACCCCGTTCCTTCTCCTGCACGTCGAGCTGGAGTCCCGGTAACCCGTTAGATGTTAGATATTTAGGTTAGTCTTCTAAATCCTTACTAATATTATAAATCGGAAAGTGAGTTTGTTTGTTTGTTTGTTCCGACTTCACGCCGTAACTACTAAACCGATTGCATTGAATTTTTGCAGAGGTAAAGTTAGAAGTCTGGATTAAATAATAGGGTACTTTTTATCCCGAAAAAAATTGATATTCCCGAGGGAAAACAAAAGTATTGGTATAGATGGCGCTGTATGTATTGGTATATGTCACATAGGCTACTTTTTATCCTTTTGTGACGCGAGCGAAGCCGCGGGTAAAAACTAGTAATAAATATTTTCTATATCGATATTTTTATGTCTTAGTCTCCGCACTATGCGAGTGATAATCGTAGGTGTGCTTCGTGGAATAGGAAATTATTTTTTTATTTGAAGCCCACCTACGGTTGATCTAAGTAGAACCTTAGGAGTGCTTCGTATGGATGTGATGGAATACCTCCTCTTGAATCCAATTCCGAACGATCGACAATGGTACTGTGAAATTGCGGTACTCTTGAGTACATAAGCGCTCATTGCATCTGTATTACGTGGGTATTCACATTAACAGCCTATAAGTGGCCACTGCTGACCAGAGGTCTCTTCTCACACGGAGATGGTTTGAGCATTAATCACCACGCTTGCCCAAAGCGAGTTGGCGATACAAAGTTTATAATTAGAAATTATAAGTCCAGGTTTCCTCAGGATGTTTTCCTTCATCGTTTGTCAGTGATGTCTAAATAATCTTAGAAAGTACATATACTCGGTAAAGTCACATTGGTATTTGCCGTTGGTAGATTTCGAACCAACAGCCCCATTCGTATCGTGCATGAGGATACGGACGTCTTAACCTCCGGGCTATTATGACATTTTGTATATTTATATTGCATTACTCTGTATGCTATTTTAACAGCTACGATAGGGGTTTTATATTGTTTAATAATTATTGAGATTGGATTGAAATTAACATAGAGATTAGTTTCAAGAGTTAGCCTGCTGATCCTCAACTTACCATATCCCTACCTACCTCATTTGATAAAAAACCATGTAATAAAAACAACATAACATAACATCACACTATATATCGCAGAAGTGGTAGGCAGAGGTGCACATTACGGCACTCAATGCCACTGTACAATGTAACACCCATTTATGTTATGAGTCCCATGTAATAGGGTGGGCTTATTGCCATATACCGGACACAATTCCAGACTCCGTGCTGCTACTGAGATTTTTAATCTTTAAAAAATACTTTGCCTGACACGGGAATCGAACCCGAGACACATTGCCGGCAGTCACACTTGCAACCACTTGGCCCACAAGGCAGTTTAATAAAAACAAGTATGACGAAATTACGTTAATTAGTCACTAATGATAATAATAATTACTACAATGCCTAGTGAACAATACATTCATTCATTCATTCAATGCCTGTTCGGAAAAGCCCATCATTGTTTGTGCTTTCCTACATAGGTATGTAGCTGATATATATGTATGAATATGCCTATCACTGGCCACGGATTTTTTATTAACTTTATTTTTTACTTAGTTAGTTTAAAATTACTTAGTAACTCTGAGGGAGCGAGCATCTAAAAAAACCGTCACTTGTACTGGTGTCTTTCAAGTTCGTGAAAACCAAAATGACGGTAACTGTCAATTAGTTGAAATTTAAGAAAGAGTTCAACAGCTCTCTCTTTCTCTCTCTCACATCAACATTGTGATGTGTCAATTCCAATTTAATCTAGGTATGTTTCAGCGGTCACCGGTGACCACTGTTCACTAACTACATTATAGACCTTATTTCCAATGTTGAGAGACTACTTTTGTATGAACAAATTTAGGGGATGAATTTCAACAAATTTCAACGGGTTAAGTCATCGATCATTTCTTTTTTTTATGGCATAACCCTGTAAACAAGCAGACGGATCACCTGAGGGTAAGCAATCGGCGTCGCCCATGGGCACCTGGAACACCAGAGGCGTTACAAGTGTATTACCGGCCTTTTGGGAATAGGAATTTGAGGATCGTTGGGGATTCAGGGATTGGGGAGATTGGGGAAGGGGAAGGTAATTAGGCCTCCGGTAACCGCACTCACACGACGAAACACAACGCAAGCGTTGCTTCACGTCGGTTTTCTGGGAGGCCGTGGTATCACTCCGGTCGAGCCGACCCATTCGTGCCGAAGTATGGCTCTCCCACACTGATTTGAAAGACTAACCGCTGTACCTATTGTACCTACTCAGGTTCATTTAATGGCTACTTAACCCAGTTCTAGAATTATTCAGAATAGTTTAAAATGTCTCTGAGTATCGCAGTTAAACAAAGATTTTTATTAGTAGGTATATAGTAGCATTATTAGTTTGAAACAATCTTTCATAGCTTTTCTTTAGGAGTTGATTCCGTAGTCCCATTATTTTACGATCTTCGGCCACCGTAAGCGCGGGCCCGCGGACGGCGAGCATGGGTGGCTCCCCGTCCGACTAGAAACAGACCCGAGCGTACGGCGCGTCGCGTTCCACGCACGCCTCAAGGAGCCATCAGACCACCACAGATGGGGCCCAACAGGGCCAATGCCGATTCGGAGTCGCGGAGAACCTAACGGTTTTTTTTTTAACCTAACCTAACGGGTAACCGGGGCTCCGGCTCGACGTGCAGGAGAAGGAACGGGGTGGTTTTTAGTCAGTAAGAGTCTGACACTCTCTCCCGCCTCACCCAGGCTCCCGCCTGGTCGCAGTCATTCGATGATTTTGCCCCCTTAAAAAAAAGTCCCATTATTTTGAAGTTGGATTACCGTTACATCGTTCTCACATATAATACAATAGTTAAAGAATCAGATAATGTATCAATGAGAGTGTAAAAAACATTTTTTTAAAGAGTAATTATGTAGTTTCTTGCTCGTTCTTCTCCATTCAAAACTACACTTTGGAACGAGCGTCTAGCTTCACTGACAATTCAATTTTTTGATGTTTGAAAATTGCCTAAACAATTATTAATTAAAATAATGTTCTGACTTTGGCTTTTGATTTTGTGTGTAGTTAAAATTTCCATTGTGGTTAAACTTATTAAAAAAAATAATGTGACTGTTCGACTGAAGTTATGATACCATTGTTTAATCATGAGTGCAGTATTTCCCTCAATAACACCTTTCTATACAAGGAAAACATATTATATTGTATCGAAAACAAATGGCTATACATTGTGACGTCACATTTTAAAGATTGACGTCATAAGTGTGTTTGGGTATTCTATGAAACATGATAAACTCTAGCCTATTGTTTAAAGTTAATATTATGGTATTATTGCTATTGACTTACTGTTTTTAAATTCAGGTAGGGTATGGGCTGGCTACTTTTTATCGCGATGAAATGATCTCATGGGATAAAACAGAAATCATATTCAACGCTGACAAAGTCGCGGGCTATAGCTAGTAAATAATAAAACAATACTTTCAAAAATGTTAGTTTTTGCGACTTTTTTCATGAGATAAGCCGGTAAACGAGCATACGGATCACCTGATGGTAAGCAATCGGCGTCGCCCATGGACACCTAGAACACCAGAGGCGTTACAAGTGTATTACCGGCCTTTTGGGATTAGGAATTTGAGCCCCAACCTACACCTACCTCACTCACACGACCAAACACAACACAACGTTGTTTCACGTCGGTCTTCTGTAAGGCCGTCTCACTCCGGTCGAGCCGGCCCATTCATGCCATTCAAGCATGGCTCTCCCACACTTAATCAGTAAGCAAGTCAATAATCTCATTGAAAATTATGCTGCAATATGTTGCGTGGCAGCCAGTTGCCCAGCCACCGCGCCAAACGTACAGTCAGAATTCAACTTTACAATCTTAACAACAAATCCCGTACTAAAAATAACAATCTAGATGCATATTTTTTGTAGCAGTAAAAATATCAAAAATTAATTTCTTTCGACTTTTTATATCAACCCCGGCGTTTCTTAACCCTTTAGAAAAATATTTGTACAATTCTTTCATCCCTCAAGGACTTTATTAAAGCTAGCTCAATTAAGTCGTGGACGGCTTAGCCGTAAGCCTGCGAGGGCTAGTGTTGTACAATGCCGGGATTTTTTTCCGGGATTATAAGATTTTTCCCGGGATTTCTTCCATATTGCTCTATAGTCTAACCACGCTTCGGTTTTTGAAGATTGTCTTTTTTGTGGCTTAGATTAAATGGGTTGTTGATGTTCGTAATACGTAATGAGATATGAAATTGAGGAACGATGAACATTTTTTGCTTTTGTATAGCGATAAAAGAGAAAAATTGAAGTAGAATCATTATTATTGCCTCACTGTTAACGTAGGTAGTCATAAACGAATGCTAAGTAAAGGCTTTCATTCTAAGGTGAGGTCTACATTTTGAAACAAGCACTGACTAACTGATAGACTAAGACTTTATTCTAGATATTTTCATTTTGTACTTTTAGTCTGTAGTATGCACAGTATGTATAAAAAGATATTTCCTGTTAAACATCTGATGGTGACTAAAGACTCACCCACTATTACACTGTTTGCACTCCTCTGCTTACTCTTTCTGCGAATAAATTAACTAGTATTTTATAAGTATAGGAAGAAATCACTTCAAAATTACGGCTTTCTGTGTAATTAAAACTAAAACTATCCCTTCTGTAATGGGAAAAATTTATAATCAATTTGTGTTGAACTAACCTATTCTAACTGTAGTTGTTTTTCCTGTATTGATACCATTTTAGTAATTTTAACACATTTGGCGTTCGTGACTCGTGACGTCATTAAAATTTCATAAATCAACTAAGTATAGGGAAAAGTGCGTACCTACCTACAAAGGTACAACTTATAACTTAACATCACGCCGTTTATCCCCGAAGGGATAGGCAGAAGTTCATTGTACGGCACTTAATGCCACTGTACAATGTAACACCCACTTTTCACTATTTATGTTATGAGTCCCATGTAATAGGGGGTGAACCTATTGCCATATACCGAGCACAATTCCAGACTCCATGCTACTACTGAGATTTTTTTAAGAACCGAGTAATACTTTGCTCGACCCGGGAATCGAACCCGAGACCTCTTGCCCGGCAGTCGCACTTGCGACCACTCGGCCAACGAGGCAGTCAACTTATACATAGATCAAATATTATTATGCATTACAGTTGCACTTGTAATTAAAATCACGTTGGTACTAGTCAAAGTCAAGGTATTTATTTCAATACATTCGTAAATAGGCACTGTTGACACCATCTGTCTGTCAATCTATCCGTCAGAGAAGCTTTTTTTGTTTTTAAGGGGGGGTAATCATCGAATTACCACTCCCGCCTGGGAGAGGCGGGAGCAGTGTCAGACTCTTACTGACTAAAAACCACCTTGTTCCTTCTCCTGCACGTCGAGCCGGAGCCCCAGTTACCCGTTAGGTTCTCCGGCACTCCAAATCGGCATCGACCCTGTTGGGTCCCATCTGTGGTGGTCTGATGGCTCTTTGAGGCGCGCGCGGAACGCGACGCTCCGTACGCTCGGGTCTGTTTCTGGTCGGACGGGGAGCCACCCATGCTCGCCGTCCGCAGGCCCGCGCTTACGGTGGCCGGAGATCGTCCCGCGATCCCCGACGCCCGGTGTGTCCTTCGCGATGGCTGGGTTGCCAGGAGGCAGCTCTTCGCTGCCTCAAGCGTCCCGCCTCCTCCTTAGCATCCGTCAGAGAAGCTAGGAGCTCTTTTTTTTTTTTTTTTTTTTTAATATTATAAATTATTTCTCCACGGACTCTAGGTCCGTGCCCTTGTCATACAGTTTTTTAATTATAATACATCTAGTCAATTTTTATAAAGTAAAGAGGGAACCTAGTTACACACTACAATTAACTACATCTAAAATTATTACCAAAAGTATAGGTTACATAATAATTAGGCACTATTTATTTATTTCTATTTCAAAGGCTTTATGAAACCAGCCCACCAACAAGATGGGAGAGCCGACCTGACCCAGCAGAAGGCACCCGTTCACGAGTATGACGTGTGTGTCAGCAATTGGTCCGGTCAACCTTTTTATTGGGAACGGAACAACCCAACACACAGCGCCACCGACTGTAGGACATTTATGTGTGCATGACGCCTCAACCTTTGCCACATGGGCCGATTCCAATAAAGCGTACAATAGTCCAAAGTCAATTGGTTATATTCTATTTCTACATGTTTCTGCACACACATTTCCTCATGTTGCATTCGTTCCATCACAAGCAACACTCCCCGCCCAAGAGAGCACCCATGACTGCCGCGTCCCTGTGTCTGATAGCCATTTTCAGGTTGTAGTCCTTAATACCTTGCTCACCCTCATCAGCCGCCTTCCTGATTAGTTTGCTTATCGCGTCTTCACTGTTGTCTGTGTAATAGATGCAACCATGCGTGTGACGCGATATTGCTACTACCGCGTGTGGTACGCTGTCATGTATTTGATGTTTCTTTGTTGCTGTGTTGACAACAATCACATTCGTACACGAAAGTCCCTGTGCCTCGTGTATCGTGAGCACGCGTGATCCCACGGTCGACCCGTATCCCTGGTTCTTAAGGGATTCCTTCTCTGCCTGAGTGTGTACCAGGTATAAAGTGTCGGGGAGTGACTTTGGAATCATCGCCCCCGAGAACCTTTTTATCTCGAGGGATCTCACGAACGACCTGGACGAGTATATGCCACTGTAAACTGTGCTGAGGGCATACGCCACATCCATTGGATTTCTGTGGGTACACATCAATTCCTGGCTTATGGGTGTGATATATGTAGGGCGGCTGTAGAGTAGAGGGAAGAGGTTATCACGATCTATAAACGGAAGCTGATTTATGTCACCAATTAGAAGGACTTCCTTGCTTCCTCCTTCGCTTTTGCCATCTTTAGGGAAACTACTTGAGCGACTTATCGTTCCTCGTTTACTGCCAGGTGGACCAAAATTCCACAACAATCAATTTGGTTTCACTGTAGGAAAGTCTACTGTCGACGCGGCTCTTTCTGTCCGATCCATGGTAAATTCGTCTGAGCACAGGTATATAGTAGGCATTTTTCTGGACATTTCCGGTGCCTTTGATAACGCATGGTGGCCAATGTTACTCTTAAAACTGAAAGGTCGAGGCTGTTTTAGTAACATATATAAATTAATATACACGTATTTCCTTCACGGTTCCGTTAAACTGAAGCTTGGTCATTGTTCTCGGTCGAAGTCTTTATCAATGGGATGTCCTCAGGGCTCGGTTATTGGCCCGTATTTATGGAATTTAGGATTTGATGATTTGCTCGCGATTCCCCTTCCTTGTAGCTGTACTTTGACTGGATATGCGGATGATGGCCTTTTGCTAGTACAGTCAAATACCCGCGCCGGACTGGAGAATTTGGCTAAAGACTGTCTCAGTAGGATCTCGCGATGGGGCGAACGAAATCGCTTGACTTTTGCACCCCATAAAACTTACCAGCTATTGCTTAAAGGAAATCTAAAGTCGTGGCCGTCTATTAAATTTAACAACGTTTCCGTAAAACGAAAGGAGTCGGTTTGCTACCTCGGTCTAGTTTTGGAAAAAAACTTTTCTTTCATTGAGCACATTAAGGCTATTAGTGAGAAAGCCAAAAATAACTTCTATGCGCTGACGCGAATTTCAAAAGCCACCTGGGGTCTCTCTTTTCTTACGCTCAGGATCATATACGGAGCAACCTACCTGGGATGTGTGTGCTACGGGGCACCTGTCTGGGCTGATAGGGCCACAATAGGCGCGGTACGGCGAAAACTTTTCAAGGCCAGCGTCTAGCCTTGATTTTCCTGTGTAAGGCTTATAGGACGGTTAGCACTGAAGCCCTACCTGTGCTCGCGGGCGTACTTCCGGTAGATCTTGAGGTGCAGCGACGTGCTGCTATGTACTACAGTGCGAGACCTAATTTGTCAGCAAGCTTTCTAGCACAACGTGATAGAAATAAAATTGCTAGATTGTTTAAGCCAATAACGGACGTCTGGGATGAGCTTATAACTGAATGGCAGGGTAGATGGGCATCTTCTATTAAGGGCCGCCACCTATATCAGTTCTTCCCATCCGTGCATGAGCGGCTGGAGAGGACATGGTTGGAGGTGGATCACTGTGTTGCCCAATTTCTTACTGGCCACGGCAACTTTAAAAGCAAATTGTTCTCATTTAAACTTATTGATTCACCATGGTGCCAATGTTCGACAGTGGATTTGCAATACGAGCAGTCGGCCCATCACATACTCTGGGAGTGTGATCTCTGGCAATATGAACGTAACACTATGTTGAATAATTTAATTGTTTCGTCAGGTGTAGCTTATTATACGGACCTTGTGGAATCTAGAACAAATTTCCGTGCGTTTAGGCGTTTTTGCCATACCTATTATTGGAAGCAAGTATAACAGCTCACACATAGGACCCACTTAGTTTTTTAGTCAAATTTCCGTGGTGCTTGGCGACTGGGCTTCACCCAGTTGTACAGTCTCTTCTTTGTGCCTTTAGGCTTAATTCATTCTGTCTCCTGCAGAAATTCACCGAGGGAAGTGGAAACTATAGTTTTTTCTTCTCCTCTTATAATATCTTCTGATTCATTTCGTTGCGGGAACCAAGACAGTTACTCATGTCCCTGGGACGCGCCGGACTTCAGTGTTCCGGTGTTTTCATGGTTGTATCTACTGTAGATCCTGGCTTACAGGAGTTGCAGCGGTTTTGGGAGGTTGTGGCGGGCTTGTCCCATTTAAAAAAAGGACTTCCTTGGCTCGAGTTATTCGGGCGGCCATCACAACGGCTCCAAAGTGGTTCATGAGAGCCTCATCTACCATTAGTCGATGGCAGCTCTCTCGCTCCCCCAAGCCGTTTACTAGGATGGACGCCATTGTTCGAACCCTAGATTTGACGAGTCCTCCGATTCGGCAGGATAGTTTGCCTCTGAGGTCATTTGCTGCTTCGGTTGTCGTGGTGACAATTAGATCTTTGCCCGCTTCAAATTGATCTACTATCCATGTCGTTTTTCCGCAACCAGGGACGCCATTTGTCCAGCGAAACGTCGGAGTATGCCAGTCTCCAAAAACTTCGCCGTCTGATCCAGAATCAGAAATGGATCTTGCCATCTCTAATATTCTATCGTCCAGCATAATTCTCGTGCATTTGGCAACCACTACTAGGGAATCCCCTGGAGGAGTTTTAAACTTTAACACTCCGCATCGATCGGATTCCCTCTCGTCCAGAGACACAAATCTTGCAGTTGCGTTATAAGCAGCCATACTTCGAGTTATAGAGGTTCCTCTCAGTACCCTCGAGGTGTTGTTGTCGTATATGACTGCTTCTGCTGCTTCGAGTCTATCGTTCAGTATTAGCTCGTTTCCTTGCAGGTAAGTCTGCAGAATGGATTCGCATTTCCGCATGTTGACCTGCCTGGTTGCCTCCACCACTGCGGTAAACTCGAGAAAAGCATTTACGACATGGTCTCTGGTAGTGGACGCTTGTCGAAGCCTCGGCGGACAAACGTGACCCATAGCTGCTCTTGTTGGTGATGACCTGGGGGGAGGAGACTGTATTTGTGCGCCTCCTGATCCTTGAGCAGATTTAACCACATTTTTTCTGAAGGGTGACGAAATCAGTCCGGTTACTGAGCATATGGCCGCTGTTATTGCCCACACTCTACCTCGTGATTCTAATTTTTTATTTTCCCTCTCGGTGTTTTGTTGGTGTTGTTGCAGAGCGCTTTGTTGCCTATATCTTTGTTGTAGACGCTCTGAGCCGCTTGGAGAATCCACCCCTAGCGCGTATCGAACTGGCTTTTTGAGGAAACTCAAGTCCTCACCCCTGTTCTCGTACACGATGACTTCATGATGTTCTGAAGCCCTGACGCATCCTATAAGGTCTGCCGTTCTTCCCTTCTCATAAGCTACCACGGCAGCGTCCACACTAATTATTCTGGGAATCATACCCTCGACCTATCCCCGCCCACCCATGTCCGACAGCTTGTTCAAAACAAGTCATTGAGTCGACGCTGGAGAACATTGCAATTGTTTTATTGCGTGTTCGCAGTAGTCGACAGCTCCGACCCAACAGTTGCATTTCTGGCAGCGCATCGTATGTTTTGCGCCGCATACTTGTCTTGGATGTGCTGCCATTCATTAGGGAGGCTAAGCCGGGTGAAATAGTAAGCCATTTGCTGTTCTTGCTTTCGCAGAAGGCTATCCCTAGCCTTTCGCTGCTGGTGTTCATGAACAGAGCTACACTTCGTAGCCGTATTCCTTTGGAGCCGCATTCTCCATGCAAGAGTATTTGCCTCTCATTGATGGTGAGCGGTTCAGTGGTACGGGCGATCTCGGATACTGCCATGGAAGTATTTGGTTGATTCTCCAAGTTGGCTATTCGATTTGTATTATTTAATGTGCTGTTTCTTTCAGCCGCCCTGTTAAAGATGGTTTCAATGTAGCTCAGAAAATGCGGTCTTTTGGTTTTATCAGCCAGAATGGCACTCAGATTTGAGGAATCCAGATTTGTATCTATTACATTTTCTAAGTTGGTTCTTGCGGCTAGAAAACGAGGACACTCTAGAATAATGTGCCATACAGATTCACTGATAGTTGAATCGCATTCGCAACCTGCACTTTCTGTTAGTTTAAATCGATGCAGATATTCAGCGATCCCTCCATGTCCAGTCAGCGCCTGAACTTGGGCAGGTGTCAACTTTGTTGATCTCACTATTCGATATGCCTCATGGACATCTGGGAGAAACGTTTTAGTCACCTGCCCAGTAGTTGAGGTGGTATACCTGTCCTGCCACTTACGGATAGTTTCGTCCCTAATTTTCTTTTTGACATAGGACATGGGTATTCTACAGTAGTCTGCCGTGGTGTTATTTTTCTGTTTGGCAGCGGTTTTAGCTAATTCGTCTGCCCTCTCATTTCCAGCCGTTCCAACATGGGCCCTCAGCCAGTAGAATCGAATCTCTCTTCCCTGTTCCGTTATGGTCTCCAAACAATGCTTTATCTCCTTGGCCAAACAGTGGGTAATCCTGGGATTCTTCAAAACATCGAGGGAGGACCTAGAGTCACTAAATATGTTTACTCTAGTCGCTCCATTGTCGAGAACCATTTTAGCCGCTCTGTTCAAAGCGTATAGTTCAGATTGGAAAACCGTGCAGGAAGGGTCTAAACTAAAAGTGGAAAACATGGACTCACGACCGCCCTCCCACCAAGTCAAGGCAGAACCAACGCCTCCGTTAATTCTGCTGCCATCTGTGTATAATTGAGGGCCAGCAATATTTTGGACGAGAGGAGATCCAGAGTCATCGTTCTCCAGGAGCTCATAGTTGATAGACATTAATTTTGAGGGATGTGGCTGGTCCAGGTAATGGACCCGCTTTTCAAGCTCCTTTTGAGGTGGTAAGTAGTCCAGAGAGAATCCTCTTTTAATTCGATACAAACTGGCAAATTCCTGGACTCTCAGATCGAGTGGGAGAGTTCCGGACAAGATTGTTGCTGACGTGAGCGACACTGTACGATAAGCTCTACAGATTTTTTGTGTGAATCCCCTTTGAAGAGCATTTAACTGTTTTTTGATCACCTGTAGCTCCGTCACTGGGGCCCACACGTTTGCGGCGTAAAGTACAATCGGCTCAATGACCGCGACGTATATTGTTCTCGTTATTTCCCTGTTGAGACCCCACGTCACCTTGGCTGCGCGTGCTAGCTGTTTGTAAATGTCTGCAGCTTTCTTGCATATGGCAGATATATGTGACCTGAAGGTGAGTTTTCTGTCTATCGTGAGGCCTAAGAGCTTTACCTCTTCTACGAGATTTATTCTGGTGCCTGCCATAAACAGGTCTGGGGGCTCAAAAACATGCCTTCTTGTCAGCAGCATAGCGTTCGTTTTACTTGCCCCGAATCTGAGCTTGTTGCTGACCCCCCAGGCTGCTACTAGTTCCAAGGCACCATTTACCGATTGCTCCAATGCACTCACTTTATAGTTCGAGAACAAGAGAACCACGTCGTCCGCAAAAGCCTGGCTAGGACTGGCTGGCTAGGAGCTCTTTTCAAAGTATAGTCCGTAATGGAGGAGACCAAACAAGAATTCCATCGGTAGAATACGTATAAGAACCTTGTCTCCGTTATGCAGCTGTAGCCAAATGCCATTTAGCGCTTGTCTATATGTAGAATAGAAAACCAAAAATGGAATTGACGTGACGGAGTCAATTTCCGCTGACTCCTACTTTCCGGAATGTATCCGTACCGATAACCGATCGTCTTGAGCTTCTTGGTGTAACTCTGACGCCCACGCTCAACTTTGGCTCCTATATAGAGTCAAAAGCGCAACTGGCTGGTAGGAAGTTGGGTGTCCTTTGGAGGGTGAGACGGTACTTCACGCCGAAACAATTGCTGAGCCTGTACCAAGCACAGGTTCGGTCCTGTATGGAGTACTACTCTCATCTTTGGGACGGCTCGGCTAAATATCAGCTGGACGCGTTAGAGCACATTGAGAGGCGTGCCAGGAGGCTCATCGACGATGATGCGCTTGTGAAGGCTCGGCTTCAAAGCCTCGAACACAGGCGTAAGGTTGCAAGCCTTTCGGTTTTCTACCGGATACATTTCGGGGAGTGTGCGGGGGAATTGCACAACTTGATTCCCCCTAGTCCTTTCCATCATCGTACCACAAGACAATCCGCGAAGCGTCACCGATTCATGGTAGATGTTCCGCCCACACGCACGAAGCGCTTTGCTTCAAGCTTCCTTGTGCGTACTGCTAAAGAGTGGAATTCTTTGCCAGAGTCTGTATTTCCTGAAGGGTATAACCTGGGAGTCTTCAAGGCCCGAGTGAATAGGTTGCTTATGGGACGACGTGCTCCAACGTAGACCGCATCATCGCTTACCAACAGGTGAGATAGTGGTCAAACGTCGCCCCATCAATTATAAAAAAAAAAAAAAAAAAAAGTATATTTTAACACTTGTCAGTGTCATCCCCATACATTTAGTTTTCTACTCTCTCAGTAGACAAGCGCTAAAGTGGCGTTTGGCTAAAGGAAATCTGTCGATGTCTAACCTCATTGCTTCAATCTATACTTATAATAAATCTGTACAGAGGTCAATTCTGTACATAAAATATATTTAAAAAATAACTATCAAGGGGTGGTTAGGGATCGCTTCTGATGCCAAAAATGCAATCAGTAAAATTTTTGTCTATCTGTCTGTCTGTCTGTATGTTCGTTATGGAAACAAAAACTACTCGACGGATTTTAACGAAGTTTGGCACAATTATTGTTCATACTCTTGGGCAGGTTATAGTATACTTTTCATTACGCTACAATCAATAGGAGCAGAGCAGTGAAGGGAAATATTGGGAAAACGGGAGAAGTTACTCTATTTTTTAAGCTTCCGTCGCGTTTGCAGGCTTATAGGTTAAAGCTACATAGAAATCATGTATGACGGAAATATTCTCCTTAAAATGATATAAAAAATATTCCTCGACAGCATATGTCTATCTTTTACGGTTGACTCACAATAACACGTGAAACTCCCGATAGCTTAGCGGTGATTTCTGATTGTATTTGTCTACTCTAACGTTTACAATGCTCATTCATAGACTTTACGCTGTAACTGAAAGGCCAATGGTTGATTTTAGCTTGACTCGATATTATAAATGAAAATATGTGAGTTTATGTGTATGTTTGTTACTCAGTCGTCGTAATATTAAAACGACTGAAGGGACCGGAATAAAATTCGGAACAGAGGTAGATTATGGTCTGAAGTGATACATAGGCATTTTACCCCTGGGATCGCGGGCGAAGCCGCTGGCAGAAGCTAGTAAAATAATAAAATCTAGACATGATAGTCCGGAATTGTATCCGGTATACACACAACAATAGACTCACCTTAATATATGCGTGTTACATTGTATATATATCTATTACCAACTCATACTGAAAAAAGGTGTAACATTATATTTTTAATACTTTGGCTCGCAAAATTAACACAGCTCATCTAACTAGGGGGTGTAGGGGATCACTGGGGGATCATAGTAGGTCACTGCGTATTGTATCCACCCTTTAATCGCGGGATTTGCGCTGATTTGTGGCCTAGTGTTGGGACACGCGTTTTGGGAACATTTGCCCGCTGTTATACAGATTTTGTATGCATTGTGGTTAGAATTAAATTGTTATTTTAGTTAATACTGCGTCCATGTGGTTGCAGTTGTGGCGTGTAATTTAACTGTTGTTTAAGTGGATTATTGTGGTTTTAAAGTTATCGGTTTTGGTTTCAAAATCTGCAAATATGGATTGTTTTCTCTTTAAAATTTAGTTCATGCTGATTAACACCGTCTTTAGCCCCGAATTTATTAAGCCTCATTGCCACTGTAACAACCACTTTTCACTATGTGGTTCGTACTAGTAGAGCTTTTCTCAGTATATTCACGTGAGTAACCCGCGATTTTAGTTAATATTAAGTACTTATCAACGTAGTAAAAAACCCATCTACAAAGTATCACAAAAACTCAACGATAATAAAGAAAATTTTCCAAAACCCCCCTCAAAATCTAATTAATCTTCACAAATTGTAAATAATATCCAACAATACAGACGCAGTAACCGCTCTGATACCGCGGCGGCGTACCAATTACACGTAATTAAGCAAAAATTATGAGAGGGCACAATGAAACGTACGACATGAATTATAACAGGGGTTTGTTTGTTGGACCCAATGTGAGATGACACAATCGTCCTTCGTTATATATGTTATACTCGTTATGGAGTACATTGTACTGGTTCGTTATATTATGACTTGAAAGTGGAAGTAATTTTGCAAGAAATTGAGAATGTTGTGTAAAGTGTATGTGTGTGTGTATTTGATGGTTTTGTTTTATTAAACTTTCAATATAATAAGATGAATTTCAATAAACTAATTTTGAAAGAACCGTTTTCTACATATTTCTTTTTATAAATCAGTTAATAACTGCCTCGTTGGCCAAACGGTCGCCAGTGCGACTGCCGGGCAAGGGATTTCGGATTTTATTCCCGGATCGAGCAATATTTTAGTGAGTTTTTTTTTATTCTCAGTGGTAGCACAGATGCTCAGTATATGGCAATAGGCTTAACCCCTATTACATGGGACTCATAACATAAATAGTAAAAATGGGCGTTACATTGTTCAGTGGCATTACCTAAGTGCTGTAATATGCACCTCTGCCTACCTCTTCGGAGATAAAAGGCGCGATTATGTTATACGTTAAGTTAATAATCAAATCGATTAACATGCTAAAATCTGCTCATAAGTGCATCAAACATTTTTCTGAATACCGTAAAATGGGGTGAAAGGGGATCGAGAGGTGAATAGAAACAAACGAGGGGTGAATAGATATTGGGAAATTCTTCATAATATTATCGATTCACCATTCTTCTGTCTCTATTCACCTCTCGATCCCCTTTCACCCCATTTTACCGTATCACATCAAAATCAGTTCGGTTAATCACGAGATAACCGCGGATAAACATAGGTAAGTATGTGTGATATGATATGTATATACACACAGGTCAAAATTGAAACTCTCCTTTTTTTGAATGCTATCCTGTGATCTGTTTGTACGTTTGTACACGCATTTATGACTCACAGGTAATATAGAATATAAGCTTAACCTTTTTTAATATAGACAGTTAATGAATACCTAATATGTACATCACTGATTCATCATATATAAACCTACCTACATAGTTATGAGTCGACATAGTACATAGATTCTCACGGCGCAGGCGCTGTGTCATCTCACAATTAATACCGTTTCTTCCTCATTCATGCGCATACTTTGGGTAATAATTATAAAAGCTATAGGTAAAGACTGCACGGATGGTGCGATGGCTGGGCAACCGGCTGCCATACAACGTGTCGCGGGTTCGATTCCCGCACGGAACATCACTTTGTATGATCCACAAATTGTTATGTTTTTATTATTGTTGTTTCGGGTCTGGGTGTCATTGTGTATGTGAACTTGTATGTTTGTAAACGCACCCACGACACAGGAGTAAATCCTAATGTAGGGCAACGTTTTTTAAAAAAAATGTTCACATATCTATGCCTTTTTTTTAAGGGGGGAAAATCATCGAATGACTGCTCCCGCCTGGGTGAGGCGGAAGGGAGTGTCAGACTCTTACTGACTAAAAACCACCCCGTTCCTTCTCCTGCACGTCGAGCCGGAGCCCCGGTTACCCGTTAGGTTCTCCGCGACTCCGAATCGGCATCGGCCCTATTGGGCCCCATCTGTGGTGGTCTGAGGGTTCTTTGAGGCGCGCGCGGAACGCGGCGCGCCGTACGCTCGGGACATATCTATGCTTAGGTTAATATGTTCGTATAATATATGTCTTCAATCGAAAAAATAACTGGAGTTCTCTCACTGGTCGAGACCCAAAGGTCAAAATGACTGAGACCGTAGAAAATTTAAAAATTTAAAACATAAGCCTTGATACGCCTTGTCTCAACTACGATCAAACCAGATGGACCCAGAAATCTCCCTAAAACGTTCTATGTAATAGCAACATGTCCTAACTGGCGTTGAATACGCTGGTTTCGGTGCTACTCTGCTTAAAGGTGCCGTCATACATTATTTAGGTGCCGCTGAATACCCACTAAGTAGTCTCTCCCAATAAAAAAAAAACTAAACGCCTTCTTAGGACTTCCATATCATCAAAAAACAGAACAATAACTACCACATAATCCACAGTAATATTACAAAAAAACCTGACATCAATCCAACTACTACAACCATAATCGTAAACACAACAAAATTGCATTCAGCAATTAGTGAACAATTAGCAACATAAGTGCACGTCATGCAGGCAAACATACATACGTTCATACATACAGACATAATAGTTCAAAATAACAATAATTCCACTTTATCACTAAACGCGAGTATTTACCCGACCTTTGTAAAAGAGGTGTTATGGCCGTGGGAACATACAAACACGCCTACTTCCTCATTTGTGAGCAGCAGTGACGCATGCGACATATAGAGGCAATGCAATTGTAATTTTAATGTGAACTGCTTGCAAACTGTTTCAAACTCCTAAATCGCTGAACCTATTGTGATGAGTTTTGATACAGAAATAGTTATAGAAAAAAGATTCTCGAGTGGTTGCTAGCTGCTCTGCTACTGATTATCAATCAAGTAAAGGGTGTCAGATTCGAAACCCCTGATTAGGCAGAGTATCGATTTTCGACCACGGATAGCACAGCTTTGTTCTCGATGTACATAAATGTAGGACAATGTACATAAATCCAAGAAAATTTATACTTAAATCCAAGAAAATTAAGCTATATAGGTATGTACATAATCAATATCTACGTCGGAGGACATAATTTGTTGCGACGCTTTGTATGAACTTCATGTTTGTAAATTGCCAGAAACAAATGACGTCGCCAAGTAGGTTCCTATGTGAGCAAAACAATTATTAAATAATACAATTTACTAAACAGAATAGAGGAACTGAAACATATTCGAGGAAAACATTATCAAATTCCATTAATTGGACCGTTTAATTATTACACAAAATAACATCACGCCAGATTTTTCCAGAAGCTGTGAGGAACTTTACTAAGTATAGTTATTCACAAAACATTATTTATTTATTTATTTACAGTCACAACGGTTGAAAACAAAAACCAATTAGAGTAGGTAACTGATTTAATGATTTAATGATGACAATCAAAATACGTCGGTTATTTGAAACGTTTGTGCAGTTGTGACGGCGATGCGATGCAGAATAGACTTCACTGCTGCAGCTGCTACTCTTCCCGCAGGTCTCAATGTGTTACATAACTACGAGTTTACACGTTTGACAGAATGATCGTCGCAGCAGTAGTCAGAGACCGCGTTCAGCGCTCTGATTCGTTGGTTTTTTTGAGCCGCCCAATCAGATCGTCAAACGCGGTCTCATTACATAAAACAAACTCATAATAATAGGATAGAGGCCTATCCTTACTACCTTACTTATATTATAAATCCGAAAGTGAGTTTGTTTGTTTGTTTGTTTGTTCCGCCTTCACGCCGTAACTACTAGACCGATTGCTTTGAAATTTTGCAGACGTAAAGTTAGAAGTCGGGATTAAATAATAGGGTACTTTTTATCCCGGAAAAATTATATTTCCTAGGGAAAACAAAAATATTGGTATAGATGGCGCTGTAGGTACTGGTATAGATGGCGTTGTATGTCATTTAAAACCAGTCAACGAATTACCTACTTATTGGAAAAATCTAAATAGCGAGATATAACCGAATTCCACGCGAGCGGAAAGCTATTTGTTTTTTTGCCTGTCTTAAACGGCAGAACGGAGGAATAAGTATTATTAACGTGATTTTTTAACTGAAGGTAGTTGAACGGATGGATAGTCACATAGGCTACTTTTTATTCTTTTGTAACGCGAGCGAAGCCGCGGGTAAAAGCTAATACGTAATAAATCGTGCTGCGATCGCCAAACTATATACATTTTTTTCTCCTTTCTCTTTGTCTAGCCATAAAATGTTACTACCATCAGTGGATCCCTGCAAGTACCTACTGAAAATCAGTGCTGGGTGACTCGAGTCGATGGGCATGTTTCTTTTCTGATTTTTTTAAGTTTTATTGTCAATTTATTTATGTTGCATCGTGCCTGGTGCTCAATAAATCTTTATTTTTTTTTTATTTTAAATCGTGCTGTGATCTTGACTTGGACATGGAAAACCGCTCTTATGTAGGTGTTACTGACCAAAATTACGGCGAAACGACACACACACACACACACACACACACACACACACGTTGTCTTTGTTCTAATATGTCCGTAATTAAGGCGCTTGACACCTGACATCGCGTGAATCATACAAAGTGTGCGAAACTATCCATTAGGTAATGTGACTAATAGCTTTGGTATCGGCAGCACGCTGTTACTTAATATGCCACTATGACAATATTTCTCTTTTGGCTCTCTTCAAGTTCTAGTCTAGTCTTGTAAAAGCTTATGGACAGTTCACTGCTAGACTGTGAGCCAGCTCTTGACCTGAAATGGTGAAATGAAATGATATTTATTTCTTCAAAATTCTAAGTGTGGGAGAGCCATGCTTCGGCACGAATGGGCCGGCTCGACCGGAGTGATACCACGGCCTCACAGAAAACCGACGTGAAGCAACGCTTGCGTTGTGTTTCGTCGTGTGAGTGAGGTTACCGGAGGCCCAATTACCTTCCCCTTCCCCAATCTCCCCAATCCCTGAATCCCCAACGATCCTCAAACTCCTAATCCCCAAAAAGCCGGTGACGCACTTGTAACGCCTCTAGTATTCCAAGTGTCCATGGGTGACGCCGATTGCTTACCATCAGGGGATCCGTCTGCTCGATTACCGGCTTATGCCATAAAAAAAAATAGGTTGCAACACAAAGTAACACTTTTACACGTCAATCTTTAAATTAGATGAGAGCTGGCATTTCCTAACTGACTAACTACTCTAAGAAGAAACGCCGTATGGTTTTGAACTGTTTGGGGTTGAAACTTTAGGGCCCCACCCAAGTGCACATCTTCTTTACAAGAATATTGTAAGGAGGATGGTTGACACTTCCGGTGACCGAAGGGCTGGCTACTACCTTGGGCAAAGGTTAAGCATTGCCATGCAACGTGGCAATGCTGCCAGTCTTTTGGGCACCTACCTCACGACAGGGATGAGGAAAAAAAACTGTTTTTGATCTCTTATGCCTAAGTTAGCATTCTTTTTTTTAAAGTGTAAATATTTTAAACCTTCTATGATATGTATACCGTACAATATATTTTGTATTCACTCATTTGATTAATATTTAATTAAATGAACTAGTTTAGGCTTACACGTCGATTTTCCTTATTTACGATGTAAAAACAATTGATTAAAATTTCCTAACTTCTATATGAAACAATAGACGCACGCATGATTTTTTCCCATCGGTAGGTATGTACCTATCGGGGAAACCATTAGTAGGTACCTACGGAATTAACGCATGTTACCCAATATAGGGAAATTCCACATGTTGTTATTAGTCCTAGTTTTCGGATAAAATACACTGAACTGAACACAAAAAAATTCTTCTTCAACAGGCTTTTTTTTGAGGGGGTAAAATCATCAGGGAGAGGGAATGTCAGACTCTTACTTACTAAAAACTACTCGTGCTCTTCGAGCCGGAGCCCCGGTAACCCGTTAAGTCTTCCGCGACTCCGTATCGGCATCAGCCCTGTTGGGCCCCATCTGTGGTGGTCTGATAACTGTTTGAAGCGCGCGCAGAACGCGACGCGCCATTCTTCAACAGGCTGGTAACGAATTAATGACTTCTCTGGTGTTGTTGGTCCATGAGTGGTCTTGAGCACTTTGAATTACCACCAGGTTTAGCCCCATTAGTTACATAAAATAATCCATTTTTCCCTAGTTTTTATTAGTTTTGTGTAGTGAATAAGGGCCAGCAAGTTCTTTTCACGCTGAAAAACAAGTGACATGTACAGATGATTGTTAGTCTATTAGTAGGTGTTGATAGACACATGTTCATGTCTCAAGTCTGCTGTGAAATAAAACCAGTTCAGCATGTGCAAGACATGGTCTTGCGCTGGTATTCTATTGGCCCCTAAGTGACTCGCGGACGAACAAGCCGCCAATTAGACCATTCGGTACCATTTCAAGCTCCATGCGGCTATGTCATGAAACCCGACTGATTTTCATTCCACCAGTATGACTGCAAGGCATGGTGTTTGATCAATACAGTACATCTATAAAGACTTCCTAGTTTTCTGTTCCACAGTAAATAAGGTACAAGGAAACCTCCATGGTGTGACGTCATCGCCATGGAGTTTGTCATGGGAGGTACCTACTTGTCATGACGTCCATGACGCTCTACTCATGTTGGTACTATGTGGTATGTGTCATATGAAATTGAGAGACGGATATACACAGAATTATGTACCTTGTGGTGCGTTATTTAAATGAAGTTTTAGTTTACGATGTAGTCCTTGACTTTGTCGCGGAGAACCTAACGGGTTACCGGAGCTCCGGCTCGACGTGCAGGAGACAGAACGGGGTGGTTTTAAGTCAGTAAGAGTCTAACACTCCCTCCCGCCTCAGCCAGGTGGGAGAAGTATTTCGATGATGTTCCCCCCTTAAAAAAAAGTCCTTGACTTTAACCTAGAAAGGGTATTCTGTGGTGGTTGGAAAGATTTACGTTGATATTTATGTAGTCGCTTACTCATGCTTGAGTAGCGCAGGTGCTTAATATTAAATACCTTTGAACCGTCGTTGTTATCTTATAAAGGCACCAAGGTATGAAAAAAAAACTCCGCGACAACTATTGTAGTTATGTCATTAAAACAATTCCAATTTTCAAAAATAAATATTTGTCTACCCCGTGCGAAGCCGGGACGGGCTGCTAGTATAAGTATATATTGATATTTATTTACATATTATATTTATGGTTCATATTAGTATGTGGTAGTGGTATGTAGTTTATGTACTGGGATATCTTTATATATACGTTCATTTATCAAGCTCGTTTTTTTTTCAATAGATACAGACTTCGTTTATAACCTACTGTAACACTTCTCTGCATCACCCTGTGGTTGACTGGTAGATAATACCGTCCGGCATTAAGCCCGCAATTGTATACACTTGTACATAAAGTGTTAAAATAACTAAATAAATAAAAGGGAAAGTAGAAAAATCTAAATTATAATCACGTAGATGGAAAATGGATGATCTCTGTGTCATCAATGTCATACAACGTTACTATAAAGTACATACGACTGCTGCGAGGTACACATAGTGAATTAATGATGTGAAATGAGTCATTGTTTGTGATGACTCAGTTTGTAGTCGATCGACTATGCGTGCTATTAGATTTAGTTTCTGATTTGAATAAATTTATACGGATTTTTAGGTTATTTTTTTTTAAGCGGGGAAAATTATCGAATGACTGCTCCCGCCTGGGTGAGGCGGGAGGGAGTGTCAGACTCTTACTGACTAAAAACCACCCCGTTCCTTCTCCTGCACGTCGAGCCGGAGCCCCGGTTACCCGTTAGGTTCTCCGCGACACGGATTTTTAGGTTAGCATTCAAATAAAATAAACATTTACAGGGACACCTGAATCAGTACCTATCTCCTATTTAAAAGAATTTAGCAAATTCAATAAAACCAAAGTGTCGTTTCACACTTCTTTTCATGTATGAGGGTGCGGGTTCGAAACTTATCAACGGCAATTACTAATTTTCTCCGACTTTTTCCGAGTTATATGTATGTATTTTCTAAGATTATTCAGACACCACTGACAAACGGTGAAGGAAAACATCGTGAGGAAACCTGGGCTTATAATTTCTAATTATAAGTTTGTAAGTCGCCAACCCGCATTGAGCAAGCGTGGTGATTAATGCTCAAACCTTCTCCGTGTGAGAAGAGCCTTTGCTCTGCAGTGGGTATTCATAGGCTGTTGATGATAAATAAAACGAAAGTAAAGGAAAATTACTTACAATCCGATGATCCTTATATCTATAAAAACAGAATCCAACACAATCTGCTGATCCTACATCCTTACTATAATATTATAAATCTGAAAGTGAGTTTGTTTGTTTGTTTGTTCCAACTTCACGCCGTACCTACTCAACAGATTGCTTTGAATTTTAGCAGACGTAAAGTTAGAAGTCCGGATTAAATAATAGGGTACTTTTTAACCCGGAAAAATTGATATTCCCGAGGAAAAATAAAAGTATTGGTATAGATGGCGCTGTGTGTATTGGTATATGTCACATAGGCTACTTTTTATTATTTTGTGACGCGAGCGAAGCTGCGGGTAAAAGCTAGTTAGTAAATACACCGTGAGTCACGTTGAGTCATGATCTAATGACTTCCAAGCGCCACGCGACCTGACCGAGCCGCTATAATATTTGCATTTTGTAGTGTGTGGCGATGTATGGGGACTGGATGGGGTATGTGTGAATCATTATTGTACTGTTTGTTTTTATATTTGTTTGGCCTAGTGGTTGCAAGTGCGACTGCCACACCGCCGGACAAGGGGTCTCGGGTTCGATTCCCGGGTGGGGCAAAGTAGTACTGGATGTTTAAAAAAATCTCAGTTGTATCATGGATTCTGGAATTGTGCCCGATATATGGCAATAGGCTCACCCCCTATTATATGGGACTCATAACTAAATAGTGAAAAGTGGGTGTTATATTTTACAGTGGCACAATGTTCACCTCTGCCTACCCCTTCAGGGATAAAAGGCGTGAAGTTATGTATTGTATGCTTTAGGAAAATCTCATCTAAATCACGTTCTACCACATCCAGCACCTACAACTTAAAACTTAAACGTGAACACAAAAATGACTCACGCGCAACATCGCACGTGACCTATGCGCGTGCGCAAAACCTACAACATGTATACCAACCTATACTATCCTGTCAAAGGATGTTCACCTTTATAACAATATGTTAAAGTTAGAAATACCATGACAGATGTACGTAGACCTGCTATAATAACAGTTGTAGGCTCATCAAACTATACCATTCCGTCACAGGATTTTGACCTTTATCACAATATAATATAGATAGAAATTATAATGATATGTTGGGGTAGCTTGATTTGCTGCACAGTAGCGACCACAAGCCAGACGGGCAGACAGGTGGCATAGGGAAAGTCAGCAAAGTATGTTTATAGAATATTTAATTTTATATTGTAAGGGACTATACATTGTCTTGCATTTTATTCCCCGCTTAGTCAGTGGCGAATTTATACATAAGTCAGTGGGTACTTGATAGGCATTTAAAATTTTAAACATGTTTTAAACTTCACTTTTTGTTAGTCACATATGGTCGGTAAAATAACGGGTAATCCCCGTTAAATTGTAATTTGCTGACAATTGGGATGATGACAGGGTATGAAAATTAAAAATCTATTTTGTCCGTAAGTTAGGTAATGTAAAAACATTAGACACGTATTTTTTTATATAATTGTATAATAATATAATACTTAGATAAAACGAAACTAAGTTTAGGAGTTGGGGCTAAAACGTCATTTCTACGTATAAGACACACATAAGGGGTCTCGGGTTCGATTCCCGGGTCGGGCAAAATATTACTGGGCTTTTTCGAAAAATCTCAGTAACAGCACGGAGTCTGGAATTGTGACATACATAGAAGTGACGTCACGCGACATTTCAAATTAATATACCGTCGAAAGTATTAGTTTCTGTAAAAAAATAAAAAATACGTGTCTAATGATTTAAAATAATCTACCAGACGGACTTTAAAATAAAAATTAGGTATCTACCCTATTGTGTATAAGGGCCCCCACCTAAGATGACCGTTTCGTAGCGATGCTGTAGCGCGTTCACTAAAAGCGCGACGAAAACGCATTCTACTTTATAATATACCTCTATGCACTTCTTGACTGTATCGATGCAGACGCGCAACAGCATCGCTACAAAAAAACGCCGTGGGTAATGGCGAAAAGGATGTCGATCGTGCCTTACAAAGAACTTCCAAAAACAAAAAATACAAAACATAACACCTTTTATCCCCGAAGGGATAGGCAGAGGTGCACATTATGCCACTTTACAATGTAACACCCACTTTTCACTATTTATGTTTTGAGTCCCATGTAATAGGGGGTGAGCCTACTACCATATACCGGGCACAATTCCAGGCCCCGTGCTACTACCTACTGAGAATTTTTAAAAACCCAGTAATACTTTGCCCGATCCGGGAATCGAACCCGAGACCCCTTGCCCGGCAATTGCACTTGCGACCACTCGGCCAACGAGGCAGGCAGAAAAATAAAATGCCGATGCTTAATCTAATTAATGAGGAATTGCTTGGTCTGATACCTGCCGTGTCTTTTCGCCATCGTCTCCCACGACAGCATTTTCATCCCCATCATATAACTAGATTGGTTGGCAGGCCACAACTGTGCGCTTCTCTCGCCTTTCTGCCTCGCACAGTTAAACTCTGAAATGATCTGTCGGCGCAATATTTCCGAACCGATTCAACTTTCCAACCTTCAAGGAAACAGCGTATTCCTTTTTAAAAGGTGACTCGTCTGGTGTTCCGGGTATCCATGGGTGGCGCTAGTCGCTTACCATCAGGTACTTCGTCAGCTCGTTTGCCTCCTATTCCATAGACAAAAAAATCTGCTATTATAAATAGGAAAGTTTGTATAAATTAATAAGTTTGTTTCTTTTTTTTTTGAGGGGGCAAAGTCATCCAATGGCTTCTTCCGCCCAGGTGAGGCGGGAGGGAGTGTCAGACTCTTACTGACTAAAAACCGCCCCGTTCCTACTCCTGCACTTCGAGCCGGAGCCCCGGCAACCCGTTAAGCCCTCCGCGACTCCGTATCGGCATCAGCCCCATCCTGCAGCCCATCTGTGGTGGTCTAGGAGGGAACTATGGTGGTCTGACTTAACATGTACCTGGGTATGTGTCTATCTACTCCATAAAAACTACTGAACAAATCTACGTGAAGTTTACCGGCTTATGCCATAAAAAAAAGCGAAACTTTCAATCACACTTTCCGATCTGAAAATTTAACTAAACATAGAGGCCATGTATGAAGAACGAGAGTCAAAAAAATTATATCTCTGTCCACATTAAACAATTACTTAAACTCAAACAAAACGGTGTATAGCAGAGAAAATAATAAAAGAAGTGTCACAAAAGATTTACTTAGACTTTTATTAAGGTCTCAAGTTGATCCTGGGATCTCTCAGATCCTCGGATCCTCGGATCTTTGGATCTTAGTAACTTAGTTAAAATCCTCTTTATATCGTCTGCCGATTTATTTAACATTTTAACCAGTGCGGCACTTAATTATTTTAAACTCATTAAGTAGGTAAGTAAGTAAGTACTATTAATCGCGTCTAGTGTTGTTCAACTTTACTTTGATTTAATTACTTTTTAACCATTATTTTCTCTGTGGATTTGGTTGAGTAGTTGCTAAAATGACTGTTGTGTACAAGGTTTTTAGTTGTATTCTTGAGTTAGACGCATTTTTGTAGAAAAATTATGTGTAGTTAATTTTTAAGAAAATTCATGGACATGCACACATCTAGTTAAATATTCGACGTAAATTTGTAGATACTATTCACATCGCACGTGCCACCCGACGAGAAATACCTCTTCGAGAATTACATGGCGTGATGTTTTGATAATGTACAGTGAGTTCGTATGCGTTTTCGAGGTTTGCTTTTGCAATGGTTTACCAGTTATTTTTTGTTTTAAACATTTTACTTCTTCATAATACTATTGTATTACCAATACAGAACCATAATTACTACTTCGGGAGGAAAACAAAATATATTACAAGATTTTTGTATAATTGTGATAAGTATTGTATCAAGTGATTGCCTTGTTGGTAAAGCGTTTGATTAATAAGGTCGCAGGTTTGATTGCCTTACGTAACTTCTGTTTTTTCTGATCCACCCTTGCGACGCAAACAATAATTGTATCATGTGTTAATTTGTCACACTTAATTTACCTATTTACATGTGTATTCACGATTACTAAAAATCCACAACATTTATTCATACAAAAGTAGTCTCTAAACATCGGAAATAAGGTCTAAATTGGTGTAAATGGAGAGCTGTCATCGGTGACCGCTTGGGGACTCAGTAGAACAAGTAATGAAATTAACATTACTATGTAGAATTATGGTATCTATAATATATTAATATTATTGTCTATTGATCAGTTCTTTAAACTAGCAGAAGCTATAGAGTTCTTAAACATTATATGGATATTGTCGGACACAATCTTTGAACTAATTACAATCTGTATCTACCAAATATTAAAATATGTGATATTATATCTCATGTAATTATCATGCTCACTGATTGTAGTACATTTATATTGATAACATAATCGGGCACGAAACAAAACTGGGTATGTATAGAAATTCAATATTATTCAATATACAACAGACTGCCTCGTTGGCCGAGTGGTCGCAAGTGCAACTGCCGAGCAAGTAGTCTCGGGTTCGATTCCCTGGCCGAGCAAAGCGTTACTCGGTTTTTAAAAAAATCTCAATAGTAGCATGGAGTTTGGAATTGTGCCCGGTATATGGCAATAGGCTCACCCCTATTACATGGGACTCATAACATAGATAGTGAAAAGTGGGTGTTACATTGTACAGTGGCATTAAGTGCCGTAATGTGCACCTCTACCTACCTACTTCGGGGATAAAAGGCGTGATGTTATATGTTATGTTAAATACATAATAAATTTGTTCTGTTTTTTTTTCTTTTTTTGTATAATTTCTGTAACAGTGCATATAAACTGTTATTCTTTATTTCTTCTGTAAACTACGTAAAATAACCGACTTCATTCCCCTCATTTTTGAAGTCGGTTAAGTAATACGTATACTAAAACATTATCCTAAGTGTTTTCTGAAAACTGTATCAGAATCGGTTCAGCCAATTGCGAGATAATGACGCACAAACATACATACATACAGGTTAAACCGAGAACAAATTATTTCCTTTTAATTAACATACTCCTCAGCCTTCCATTGAGGAAAAATATTTAAAATCTAATTTATCATAGTGAGTAATACCTAAGTATCAAAGTCCAAACTTATAATCTAGATGAAAATTGGAAGATAACAAGCAACGTCCTGTCTTCCTTGAATACTATCAGATGGTGATATCTTATCACTGTCTGTGTTGTGGACTTTGATCCGTGTGCTCACCCGCATGTGAAGGTACACTCATCACTATGTATGTATGTGGGAGGTGGCCTGCACAGCAAAATATTCTTTACAAGCATTTGGACCAGGTGATGGTAAGCTTACCCGCGGAGGAGTTACTATATTTTTATAATAACTATTGTGAGACATACTAAATTAACTAAAATCTGAATATACTGAGAAAATCTCTACTAGTTTCGAGCTAAATAGGGGTCTTTCTCATGAGCAGCGTGCGTGGTCGCAGCGACATCGCGTAGCCTGCGCGCCTGTTTTTCTTAGTATATTCACATGTGTAACCCGCGAATTTTAGTTACTACTGCGTTGCAGGGTCTTTTGGGGGAATTGAGCCATTTCCTTGATCCGCCACACCAAATGACAACTTGCCTATTTACGACTAATAATGAAGTCGATTAGACGAGTTAGGTAGCCAGCCAGGTAAACCGAGCGGAAGCGTCAAAGACATTCACGATTCCATCCTCAAACACACAACTGACCTAACTTATTTTTTAGTACTAAGTCAACCAATCAACCAATCCGAATTAACAAAAACATGGCCAGACGTTTATATTCTCTAAGGACGTATAAGTTTGAGTAGTTAATCGAGATTTTCGCTGTGGTTCAAGGTCCACTGATTTGTCATTTTACTAAAAACTTACAGTGCCTACGAAATTTTGGGCAAAACCAATTAAATCATTCCTCTTTGGGTGTAGGTACTGCTACCTCTAAACACGCTGATCCAGCACTTAATACCAAGACTAAAGACCCGAATAAACCCAATTTCAGTTCCTTATTAAGTCCCCTATCGCCTTAAGAGCAATAAATTAGATTTAATGGCTCTTGTAATCTTGGAACAAAATGGCCATCTACCTATGTTCTAAGATTACTTGGCAGATAACTTAAAAATATCATTGTACAAGCTCTTTTAGTGCAACACAATATCTTATTTTGATATTCTTGATTCTTCTGCTTGTATTCATCTCTGAGTCAGCGTAAAGTTTAAAGAACATGTTCTTCTGGACACAGTTGTACTTAACGGGTCAGATCACTCTCGTCGTTGTTCAGTCAGGATTAAGTCTGGAACCAGTTCGATAGAAACAGCTTAGAGAAAAAGGCTCAAAGAAGAATATAAGTTTATCATAGGAAACTTGGCCACGTTTTCACCAACCACTCGTAAATATAAAAGAACACATATAATTAGGCTGGTGGTGAAAATCACCTCTGTGTACTTGAACTTAAATCATAGCAGCGACCTTTTGCGCTGTGACGCGCCATAAACTTAATCTTTTTAAGTACTTTTATCGCGGTGTAGCAAATGGTGACACGGAACGACATTTTGATTTTCATTTTCATCAATCTTTAAGTGACGCCTAAGGTAAATGCTCCGTCACGTTAAGTAATTCCTAGTTACTGTTAAATGATAGTTTAGAGGTGGTAGACGAAAATGGTAATTCGTCTCTCTGCTAAGGTACACGATAGTTAGAACCTATTTTATCATACACCAGGACAATAACTTCAAACCAGGTTCTATCAACAATTCTAAATGAAAAAACTCAATATTAATAGAAATCGATTTGCGATAAATGCCTGCCTACATAAATGTAAATATTAGATTCAGATACATACAGATACCGTAATATCATAACTTTTGACATTTTCTTATTACAATACAAATAGTTTAGGTCGCATGTAATAAGAAAACTAAAATATGGCCGCCCACGCTCGTATCGTATGAGTTTCCGATATATTCGTGTACGTACATGTTGATAATATTATTATAGTTTGTTTTGTACTTTTTGTTCAATCGCTTGTTTCCGAAAATTCTGCTTTCTGATAACCTTGTCTTGACTCCTAGTATTGGATGCATGGAGCGATTTCCTTCTTTCTATGGTTAAAAATAGAAAACAATATGTCTGGTGTCGTGGTGGCTCAGAGGTTTAAGACGCCCGCTTCATGCATTCTCATGCATGCGAGTGCGGAATCGAAATCTATGAAAACGGCAAGTACCAATGGGTCTTTTTCAGAGTTATATGTACGTCCTAAGATTCTCTAGACACTCCTGACAAATGGTGACGGAAAACATCGCGAGGAAACCTGGACTTGTAATTCCTAATTATAGATAAGTTTGAAATCAACCCGCATCAATTGAACAAGCGTGGTGAATAATGCTCAAACCTTCTCCGTATGAGAAGGGCGTTTGGTTAATTGGGCCTCCGGTAACCCCACTCACACGACGAAACACAACGCAAGCGTTGTTTCACGTCAGGTTTCAGTAAGGCCGTGGTATCACCATTTAAGCATGACTCTCCCGCACTTACTGTCGTTCTTGATGTAAAAATAGTTTCGACACATACACCAATTTCCTCACGAAATCACAAAAGATTGCATATCTATATATTTGTAATCTTTATCGATTTAAAGATATCCGAATTAATGCGAACAATGTCAAAACGTGGCGGTGCGTTATAGTAGCTACACAGCTTTAGTTTAATTTGTTGTTCAGTGATAAATATATAGGTTTTAGAACAATGTGTAAGTTTTTTTTGTAAATTTTACTTGTTTTGTAATCATATTGAATATCTAAAAAAGTTTGGAATCTTTGGTACTTACTTTGTGACGATTTTCGTTTGATAAATATTTTTTTTTAAGAAGTGTGTGCGTGTGCGTGAGGAATATTTACACATAATCGTTATTAGTGTTCTATGAACCTATTTATTGGTCAATTGTATTGCCAAATTCTCATTTAAAAAGTGTGCGGTCGCTTCGACAAAAGAAATAAGGACACTCGGTGCCGAATTATTGACGATAAGATTATTCAAAATATGTTTTAATTGGTTAATTATTTTGTATAAGTATGTAGATAAGCGAAGACTTATTTTAGTGTCACAGATTAATTAATTACAATTGAGATTAATTGCCAACTGGTTTTGTGGTTCTTAATGATTTATCTAGAATTTGACGAATCCAGACGATATCCAGTTGTGTTAGACTTAATTTTCGTTTCTATACCTAGGCAAAAAATTATAACTAAGCTCTTTATCATTTTCAACTCAAACATAATCTTATACTATTGTATAAAGCTGAAGAGTTTGTTTTTTTGTTTGTTTGTTTGAACACGCTAATCTTCGTAACTACAAGTCTGGTTTGAATAATTATTTTTGTGTTGGATAGCGCATTTATCAAGGATGACTATAGGCTATAAAACATCACGCTACGACCAATAGGAGCTGAGCAGAGCGTGTGAAACCGCGCAAAAGTAGCTAGTTATAAATAAACAATTTATGCTCCTACTGTTTTGTATCGCAAAATTATACCAAGTTATAATATAGCAAAACGTTTTATAAGAATTAATATAAAACCGTTGATCGACTCAATAAAAAACTTCGGATAAACACAGAACCTCTTATGTTCCAGGGTTGCTACTCCTGCTGATATCGCCATGCTTGGCACAATTCCAGCTGCACAGGGAGCCTCCCCTCCCCGACGGTGTGCCTTTCTCCTCCAGGGCGCCGACAATGGGCTGGGTGAACGTCCGGCTCAACCACTTCATGGCGTACGACACTAGGACCTTTCAAATGGTAACTTTTACATTTTTTTGAATTTATCGACTTCAAAAAAAGGTTCGCAGTTTGTCCTGCATGTATGTTTGTTCGAGATTCTCTCGCGATTGGCTAAACTGATTTTGATACGGTTTTCAGAAAAGTGTTAATTAATTACGCGATTTCCAAAAAAAAGAGGAGGTAGAAATTGTTTTTTTGAACGCAGTTAATAAAAGAATAATTTGTTTATCGTGGTGTAAAGAAGTTTATTTCCAAGGCAGAGTCAAAGCATTTATTTTAATCAATAGTTTATTAGGCACTTTCATAACGTCAAAATTGAATTATCTGTCAGTCAGCTAGTCTTTCAGTCTGTCAATGAAGCTAGGAGCTCGTTCCAAAGTGTAGTTTGTCATAATCTCCATGTTTGACAAACGTGTTGGAGATCGGAATTTAAAAGGATTAAGTTTACAAGAGATTGCTGCTTGGTCTAAAATGTGGTATGGTAATTTGGTATATTAGTATTAACACGTTAAACGCCATGCGGGTCACCGGTGACCGGCGTTGGCGGAGGATTTTTTTATTTATTAATTTGTCTCAGGCATCTTGGCCCATAGTGAAATATACAATAATACAATACAAATAATTCAGGTTGCAAATACTATACACACATATACATAATATTTAATTTTACTGCTTATTTAACACGAAGTATCGGAGTCGTGTGTCGCTCGGTGTCTGGTATCCGGTCTCGAAATCGCCGGAACACTACACATTTCGGCCAAAATTCTTCCTTCATAAGAATCGACAGGTGTTCGGTGAGCACCCTCACCACAAAGGAATTGAAGTTTGTATTATGACGAGACTCCAACCGCTCGACTCTCATTTTACTCGGATGTATGTACTCTACGATCAAAACCTTCAACAGTTTTTTATTGGCAGTCAAAGTCTTAAATATGTACTCAGCTCTTATGACAGCAGTAGTTCCAGGTGGCTTAATGGTGATAAATTATTCTTGTTTCCAGAGGTACTACTACAACAATCAGTTCGCAAATGTTGAGAACCCCAACATCGTTATCTTCGTGGGCGGAGAGTGGGCGATCGGTCCAGGTTACGTACAATCAGGGTTGGCCTACGAGATGGCGCAGGAGATGAACGCTGGACTCTTCTACACTGAGCATCGGTACTATGGACAAACTCAGCCTTTCCCGTGAGTATAGCTTTCAATACTAAATATTAGAGATAAGAACAGCTGAAGTTCTAAATGTGAGAGAGTCATGCTTCGGTACGAATTCGGCTCGACCGGAGTGATACCACGGCTTCATAGGACGTTTCTGCCCCACCCCACTTGTAACTCCTATGGCGTTGCAGATGTACATGTACAGAGGATTGCTTACCATCAGGTGATCTGTCTGCTGACTTATGTCATAAAAATGAGTTGATCCTTTGCCTGTATCCGGTGATTAAAATTCATAATAATAATGAATATTGTATTATGCAGCGTACATAGTGCTTTAGTTTACATGTATTAACAAAACACATAAATGTCTGTCCCCGGATTGAACTGACTACCCTCGCCAACAATCCGGAACTTAACTGCGTACGGACAAACAGCTGCCAACTAGGGTCACACTCACACCGTAGTGTAATAATGATTTCATTGGAAAACAATAATTAATAAAAAAAACGATCGCTTCGGGTGACTACGACTAATCAGTGAACATGCGTGAAAAAGAGTGCGACTACTTGAGAACCTCCTACTTTTTTGAAGTTAGTTAAAAATGAATTATACAAGAAAATCGATAAATGAAAATAATTAAATATTTACTTATTTTCGTTTATTTTCTATTATATATAGACTGCCCCAAGTGGCCGCAAGTGCGACTGCCGACAAGGGGTATCCGGTTCGATTCCCGGGTCGGGAAAAGTATTACTAAGTTTTTTTTAAAAAATTCACAATAGTAGGACGGAATCTGAAATTGTGGCCTGTATATGACAATAGGCTTACCCCCTATTACATGAGACTCATAACATAAATAATAAAAAGTGGGTTAAATACATTACACAATCGAATTAGGTGCCATAATGTGCACCTCTGTTTACGCCTTCCGGGATAAAAGGCGTGATGTTATGTTATTATGTTTAACATTCTCGGAAAAAAACCTAAATTTCTAACAGAAACTAACATTAAATCTGTCTTATCTATAACAACAAACCACATATTTACTAACAGGTAAACATCGAGATTTCCCAATAGACATATTTATTGGGGACCCTTGCCAACCTGTAGATATTATTGTAGATATTACAAGTGGAACAGATTACACAGAAATAATAATAGACAGACTCGATTTGTTTCGGTAATCTTATCTATGAGAGTAATCCTTGATAACGTGCCGTTTAGGCCAGTAATTTACTTACGGCAATACTTAGATCGATATATTTGGATGAGTCTTTATTTATACATTTTTGAATATTAAAAAACAAAACATTTAAAAATATAAAAAGCAGTAGCCCACCAGTAACGGGAGAAATCCAAGCTACCGACTGTCAGGGCTTCAGAGAGAGGAATTTCCGGACAATACGCGCCGTATCCAGAAGTACTGCTTTCTGCATCAGGCCCTTGGCCCAACCATCTAACGCTAGCCTACTCAGATGTTGGTCGAGGCTTTTAGGAATGAGGACATCGGCAGTTTCGACTATCGACACAATGACTGCTGAATCCACATCCCACATGTCGACAATCTCATGAGCTAAATCAAGATATTTACTTGCTTTATCCTTTTTATTTCGAAAAATAATAAATGAAATTATATTTTTGATCATCTACAGCCTATAACTGGCCACTGCTGACCAAAGCCTCTTCTCACATGGAGAAGGTTTGAGTATTAATCACCACGCTTGTTGATTGCATGTTGGCGATATCAAACTTATAATTAGAAATTGAAAGTCCAGGTTTCTTCACGATGTTTTCCTTCACTGTTTGTCAGTGGGGTCTGAATAATATTAGAAAGTAAAGATAGAAAGAAAAACATTTATTCGACAATAGGCTGATACAAAAGAAATACAAAATTAAAAAGAAAAGAAGATATAAGTAAATACAGATACCTACATAGGTAATACAGAACAATAATGATAAATCAAAAAACAAAAAAACGACATATAACTCGGAAAAAGTCACATTGGTACTTGCCGTTGATAGGTTTCGAATCATCCACATCCTCATGGATGAGCGTTAAACCTCCATCTTAACCTCCGTCCCACCACGACTACTTGTAATTTTAATTATAATATTTTGACCTTGTAAGATTTTGCAACAACTACACGAGAAAAATTATCTGTGCTGTTACCTTTAGATGCCTCTCTTATGAATAAGGAAAGCAAATATTTACTGTATGTTGAGATAGGTAGCGAATTTGATGGGTTCCATATCTTTATGTTATGTTTATGTTATGATCAATATAAATATAAAAGAAAATGGCCCCCGAAGCACCTACTTCATATAACTGGGGATAGTGTTTGTTGTAATAGCTTGGGGTTAATATTACGCAGGTTATTTGTTGAAGGAGTAGGCAGAAGTGGTTTAATCTGGGTTTTTTCAAGTCTTGGAGTTCTTGGAGTTGTCATGCTCACTCAAAGATCTCGTTGGCGGTGGCACGTGCATTGGATCGCTCGATCCCTACAAAATGGTTGAGTTGGGCGTCGCTGGGGTACGCCAAATGTTCGTAAACGGGCACAGTCGATTGGAACTGGTCAGCTCCAGACTGTATCATTTTATTATCGTCAATGTTATTTTCTTTTTCAGTCTCTTTGACTGGATTTAGGTGTTGCATTGTTCTCACACAATCGAACCAATAAAACTATGTAACTAGAGCATTGTATTGTAAACCTGATTGAAAAAGAGTAACCTATGGAGTTTCTTGCTCGTTCTTCTCCATAGGAATCTACACCTTGGAATAAGCAATTAGCTTCACTTCTAAGTTTTGTTGTTTGACGATCAAAAGTGCAAATTCTCAGTGTTCTAACGTTAACTGCATCAGTGCTTACCATCAAGTGACATGGAGATTTGTTTTGTTTTATAGGACCACTCGTAGTTCAGCAAGCTAAGGCTATTGAGTACTTAACCGGCCAGGAAGACATGGATGCCAAATGCTGAGCTCTAAATTTTATAAAATAATACCGTACCCAAGTATTTGTTCCTGCGATTGTTTGTTTCCTATGTATTGTTGCATTTTAGTTACCTAGTGTTACATTTCATAATGCGCCGTAACCTATGACTGATTTGATGTTACATGATCGGCAAATCAGTAAGACTGATGCATTGTAGACACATTCCGGTTTATATAGTGAAACAAGTGAAACAAATGAAACAAGTAATCGATTCCCTCTGGCTGGTTTGGTAATATTTACAAAGTCAAATCGTTTCTTCGTATCGTTATCACATAAAGACACTTTTTTCAGTCCATTTGAAATTAATAACCGCACTCGATCCAAAATTTTCGGATTGACGTAGACTTTGACACTAGATTTAAGTTTCTGACAAAAAATATCGATTGAACAAAATATTTTGGAAAAGAATCTATTATTATCGAAACCGATATATTTAATAGTGGCAGAAACAAGCTTCGGCACGAATGCGTCGGCTCGACCGGAGTGATACCACGGCCTCACAGAAAACCCACGTGAAACCACACTTGCGTTGTATGTCGCCGTGTGTGTGAGGTTACCGGAGGCCCAATTACCCCCCCTAAATCCCCAGCAATCCTCAAATTTCTAATCCCAAAAAGGCCAGTATTGCACATGTAACACCTATAATGTTCCGGGTGCGGACGACGCCGATTGCTATTAAAAAAAACTTTTTCCTCATAGTTCCATTTAAAACCATTACCTCAGTTTTCATTCACACACAAATTGAGCAAGTCCATATTTGCAACACTTCGGTGTGAGCAGAGATCCAGCCAGCAGTATCGGCGATGTAATCTGTGTTGTGAGCTTTGTCGTCAGACATAACTATATAGAAGGATTTACTTGTTAGTTTGTCTGCTATTCGATTAACATAACTGTGGTTTGATCTGCGACTCATACTGTGTTACGTTTGTAAATGAAGTGTTGGTTAATTTGGATTTTTTGCTTGTATAATGGATGTGAGTACAGCTACTATTTCGTCTAAAGTAATGCTTCGTTTATCTGAGAGTCGTTTGGGGAATGCTTTCAACTTACGTACAACTGTTTGACGAGTAAATCAACTAGTTTCAAGCGATTCTAGAGGCTCATATTCATGAGCAGCATTCCGCGACACACGCCGTGGCGACGGTCGCGTCCAGTAGCAGCGCCTAAAACATAATAATTTATACATCTTTCCTTTGGTCATCCTCTACCTTTCCATTCTTCAAACAGACATTAGGAATAATATTTTAATAATCATCATTACATCATTACGCCTTTTATCCTTGAAGGGGTAGGCAGAGATGCACATTAGGACTCTTAATGCCACAATATAATAACACCCATTTTTCACTATTTATGTTATAAGTTCCATGTAATAGGGGGTGAGCCTATTGCCATATATCGGGCACAATTCCAGACTCCGTGCTACTACAGAGATGTTTCTTAAAAACTTAGTAACCGGCCGACCCGGAAATCGAACCCGAAGGCTGGCAGTCACACTTGTGACCACTCGGCCAACGAGGCAGTCACGATGCACTTTAGGGATTTAGGAATACATACATACATAACATTACGCCTTTTATCCCCGAAGGGGTAGGCATTACACTCTTAATGCCACTGTACGTAACACCCACTTTTCGCTATTCATATTATGAGTCCCATGTAATAAATAGGGGGTGAGCTTATTGAATTAAGGAATATTAGGAACACATCATAAGCCCAATGTTAGATATACTTAGGTATATCTGGTATGTATGTGTATTATGTGGTAGGTATATCTGGATGTATATAAGTTAGTACCTAATAACAGTTTGATAGAGGCAAACTAACCTTCAATATTATGGTGTCAGAGCCATGGATTTATGACGCCATACGTAATGCAGTGGGCTGGCAGAGTGCCAGGCTGGCAGGCACGCGCGCTGTCGTTCATATATCACGGGCTATTGTGATCGTATACATAGGTATTGTAGTGGGTATGTGGGGACTTTTGACCGTTTGTGGTATAGTTTTCTAACTATTTGTTTGTTTTTATTTCCTCTATGATTTGTGTCCTTACTATTAAATGTAATGATCATCATCATCAACAGCCTATAAATGCCCACTGCTGAGCAAAGCAAAGCCTCTTCTCACACGGAGAAGGTTTGAGCATTAATCACCACGCTTGCTCAATGCAGGTTGGCGATTTCAAACTTATAATTAGAAATTATAAGTCCAGGTTTCCTCACAATGTTTTTCCTTCATCGTTTGTCAGTGGTGTCTAAGTAATCTTAGAAAGTACATATAACTCGGAAAAAGTCACATTGGTACTTGCCGTTCGTAGGTTTCGAACCTGCACCCTCATTCATGAGAAGCGGGCGTCTTAAACCTCCGGGCCACCACGACATATAAAGTAATCAAATGTAAAGAAGATAAGTTACTTTAATTTAGAATTTGGAGCACATCGTGCGATTGATTATAAATTGTCAAATATTTAGTCTGTGCCTCTGTGGTTGGTTTAGAAGTCAGGATTATTGGAATGTTGTAATATGGAATTGGTTAAAAAGTAATCTTTAACTGAGATGTGTTTTGTGAGGAAAACGATCAGAATATGTTTAAAAATAAACTTTGTATGTCGTTTCTTCGTTTTCAGGTGAGTTCTTTACAATAGTGTGTTAATTCATTTAACTGCACGGTTGGTGCGGTGGCTGGGCAACCAGCTGCCGCGTAACGTGTCGCAGGTTCGATTCCCGCGCGGAGCATCTCTGTGTTTTTTTTAAATAACGTTGCCCCACACTAGGATTTTCTCCTGTGTCGTGGGTGCGTTTACAAACAAACAAGTTCACATACACATAACACTCAGACCCGGAACAACAATTTGTGGATCACACAAAAAGTTGTTCCGTGCGGGAATCGAACCCGCGACACGTTGCACGGCAGCCGGTTGCCCAGCCACCGTACCAACCGTGCAGTCGAAAACGGGTCTGGTTGTCATGTGTATGTGACCTGTATGATAGGATTTTGATGCGTGATGCGAATCAATTCGCAAGTTCTTGCGATGCGTAGAGGGAGCTCGCACTTTTTTGCGATGCGACGTCGCATTTCAGTTTTGTTTACGAGCCCTTAGACCTAAGTTTTGAAGTCCCACTACATTACACAGTCAGTTTTTATTTTCCTAGTACCTATTTAATATTTCTAGGTCAAATGAGAAACTAAACAAGGGTTTTCCATCTACAATAAGGTCGTATTTATTTTGCAAAAAAATCCCAATCATGATTCAAGACCAAATTGTTAAGTCATTCAGGTTATGCTTACTGCGGCCGATTCTAGGATGGGTGACTATCGATTTATAAGACGCCATTGATTGTGTACTCATTGATTGTCATTTTTTTGCATAACCGCAGTAAAATTTCCAATTCATGTAATAACTGCGAGGTTAATCATGAATCAATCAAAAGTCCTCGTCCTTTCTTTGAAGTCGGTAAAAAGTAGTTACTTACTTAAACTTCAAAAGTTCCGAAATCATAAAAATTATTACATAACGTAACATCACGCCCTTTATCTCCGAAGGCGTAGAAGAAGTCAGAGGTGCACATAACGACACTTAATGCCACTGTACAATGTAACACCCACTTTTCATTATTTACCTCTATGTTATCAGTCCCATGTAAAAGGAGGTGAGCCTTATTAAAAGCAAGCAATAGGCTTTGCCTCACCGAGCACAATTCCAGACTCCATACTAGTACTGATATTAACAAAAACAGTTATACATTATCTTTATCCGACCCGGGAATCGAACCCGAAACCCCTTGCCCCGGCATTGACACTTGCGACCACTCGGTCAACGAGGTAGAAGATTATCACGTAAAATGAAAAAAATCTATATTACTAAAACTCTTAGTTAATTTTCAAAAAATAAAACATTAAAAAATCTCTTTCTTTTAAGAATAAGGCAATCCCAACTCACTTAGATAAAGTTATCACAATTATTCCATTCAGTAGCTGCCTACTCTGTCTAGATGTTCATCAAAACTTGTTCCTAATTGAGTAACATTTAATTAAAATGTTAATCACCAAAATGTAATGATTACGAAGCGTAATTACAAGAAAATATGTTAAAAACTTCCCAATACCTATCCTTACTAATTACCTTTTTAATTTTATACCAACATATCTAGCAACCACGACACTCAAAAACCACTCGTAAAATCTTAGTACTAAGGTCCATGGTAACTGTAAAGTTATGTTTGTATTAAGGTCTTTAGTATGCATGAAGAGGGAGCCACTAGTGCAATATTTTCAGCGAATTAAAGTCAGTTTTGCGTGAAAAGAAAATGTCGGGAGGCTCTCTGAGGGCCGGGGATTTAATACAGAGAGTGCCCGTATTGAAATGTGTGTTAATACTATCATATTTTTGGTGTAATTTTTGCCAAATTGTACACCTTGTCTATCGACTGTTTGCTAGTGAGACGGGTGTCGGGCACAATGTTCAGATTTTTGATATTAGACATTTTTCAGCTTTTATTTATAGACTAGATGTGGTGATTTGTGATACTGATTAAAAACCATGTCAAGCCAAGATATGTTTTTCTTTTTTCTGTAATTATGAGCTCCTAGAGACCAAACAAGCCACATTATTTTCCAAAACGTCATTTTATAAAGCACCTTAAAAGAAAACAAATAACGGTGTTGATAAGACCACGGAATATAGAATACAATTCTAGAGGTATATTCCGTGGATAAGACAAGGGTTCGTGGTATTGTGTGTAGTGGAGGCCCAGAGGTTAAGACGCCCGCTTCCCATGCATGATACTGCGGGTTCGAAACCTACCAACGGCAATAATCAATTGACTTTTCCCCCGTTATAATATGTACTTTCTAAGATTACCTAGACACCACTGACAAACGGTGAAAGAAAATATCGTGAGGAAACCTGAACTTTTAATTTCTAATTATAACTAAGTTTGTAATCGCCAACCCGCAATAAGCAAGCGTGGTGAATAATGTTCAAACCTTCTCCGTGTGAGAAGAGGCTTTGGTCAGCAGTGGGTACTTATAGCATGTTGATGTATGATATGTATGATGTATGTACCTAAGTGTTCATGAAAATTGGCAAGGCAATTAATATAATAGAGTATGTAAAGTAATAGGGTATGTTGCGTGTGACAGTAATTGATACATAGCCAACGTACAATTTGTTAAAGTAATTAATTTGATGGAGCATTGTTACCGACATAGCTACCTCGTTGGTTAAGTGGTTGTCTGTACATTGTTCGATTTCTGGGTAAGTCAAAGTGTTCTTTTTTCCTCGACATGAAAACTTTAACCCTTTGAGTACCGTCATTATAGACACAATTAAATAACAATAGGTTGCGGTCACCGGTGTCCTCGCGGTGTTTTATAGTTTAAAGAAGGTAATGAAAAGATTTTCTAAGAAATACAAACGTGCTGTTATCTATTATATAAAAATAAGTCGGGTTTTCCTTCCTGACGCTATAACTCCAGAACGCACGAACCGATTTCCACGGTATTGCATTCGTTGGAAAGGCTCCGTGAGGTTTATAAAATATAATACAAAAAAATGTTTCTTCATCTTTTAATCATCAAACGAAATGTTACATAAAACGAAGCCATCTGGTTTAAAGAAGATTTATATGTTCTGTGGCTAGTCTAGTATAAACAAAGAAAACACGGAAATAAGTAACAAAACATTGCGTATTAACCTTGACGTATGAGACATAATTGAGTGAAGAATAATATCGGCAGACGATCTTTTATCTTTCTTATCATATCGGCAGACTATCTTTAGCACTCTTCGTTGACTGCCTTGTTGGCCGAACGGTCGCAAGTGCGACTGCCGGGCAACGGTTCGATTACCGGGTCGGACAACGTATGTAGGTTTTAAAAAAAATCTCAGTAGTAGCACGGAGTCTGGAAATGTGCCAGGTATATGGCAATAGGCTCACCCCCTATTAGTTACATGGGACTCATAACATAAATAGTGAAAAGTGGGTGTTACATTGTACTGTGGCATTAAGTGCCGTAATGTGCACCTCTGCCTACCCCTTCGGGGATAAAAGACGTGATGTTACGTTATTTTTAGCACCTAAGCAGGAAGTAACTAAATAACCGAAATCTTAATGTCTACCTACCCCAAATCCAGTTCACACGAGCAATGAATTCAATTGAGCACATTACTTATAGTAAATCCAGCAGTGTCGGGGTGCCTGACAAATGTCTTGAGGTCAATTGGCCATTGCCCCACTGCCCTGGGGTCACGCATGAGCTGGCATGTGACGTCACTGGATAGTATTTCGAAGATTATTTAATGTTTAAGTGCGAGGCGTTGATTATAATGTAACTACTGCTACTTCCGCGCGGTTTCACACGCTCTGCTCAGCTCCTATTGGTCGTAGCGTGATGTTTTATAGCTTATATCCATCTTGGATAAATGCGCTATCCAACACAAAAAGAATTATTCAAATCAGACTTGTAGTTACGGAGATTAGCGCGTTCAAACAAACAAACAAAAAAACAAACTCTTCCGCTTTATATAATAGTATAGGTAAGATTAGATGTAGATTTTATTGTTATTTGTGTTTTTTTACTGCATCGTTTGTCTAGTCGTTGTTAGTGCGACCTAGCAAGGGATGCCGGGTTCGATATTCGGGTTGGGTCAAAAGTTATTGGGAATTTATAGGCTTTTCGAAGATGTGTATTAGTAATAGCGGAGGTCTGAAACTATGCCCAATTTATGGCAAAAATCTAGTTTCGTAGTGCCCAGAGGTTAAGACGCCTGCTTCTCATTCATAAGTGTGCGAGTTCGAAACCTACCAACGGCAAGTACTAATGTAACTTTTTCCGAGTTCAATGAACTTTTTAAGATTATTTGACCCTGACAAACGACGAAGGAAAACATCGTGAGGAAACCTGGGTTTATAATTTCTAATATAAGTTTGAAACCACGCTTGCTCACGCAATGAGCAAGCGTGGTGATTAATGCTCAAACCTTTTCCGTGTGAGAAGAGACTTTTGGTCAGCAGTGGCTACTTACAGGCTGTTGATGATGATGAGGACAATAGGCTTATTAGGCCCTCTATTACATGACACTTAGAACTAATATAAGTTATGTTGTCTAAAGTGTTAGCTTCTACCTACCGGTATTAAAAAAGCGAGATTGTAGTACAGAAGAATCATTGAATGAATTAAAATCAGGCTGGTGGACCTGAGGTTCTTCACATTGAGATTAAAATTGGAAAAAAATACAGCTATGAAAGTTTATTATTGAAAAAATTTGGAAAAACATGATGTTACAATGACGATCCTCGGTCTCATACATATTCGTATTTGTATGTTGGAGACTCATGTCGTAACTGCGTTTCAAGCAAATTGAAGCCAATTTCCATATTTTCCACAATTTCTATAATACCATGCAAAAATAAAACGAAATGTTCCGAAATGTGCTGAATTAAACTTTTTTATTTTTCTATCATATAAGCTGCCAGTCAGGGAAGTTTTATACTAAGTATATTTTAAATACTAGCTACTACCGCGCGATTTCACACGCTCTGCGCAGCTCCTATTGGTCGTAGTGTGATGTTTTATAGCCTATAGCCATCCTCGATAAATGCGCTATCCAACACAAAAAGAATTATTCAAATCAGACTTGTAGTTACGGAGATTAGCGCGTTCAAACAAAAACAAACTCTTCCGCTTTATATAATAGTATAAGATTAATATGTATTTTGTAGAAATGGTACCCAAAACCTTACAATAAAATAATTACTAGTCTATCAAAAATGCATCGTGTTCAAATGGAAAACTTCAATAACCAATAAATACTTTATTCGACACAAATATTGAATCCGCGACCTTTTGATTGGCACTAGTCCTAGCCAAGTTTCTAGACTCAACCAATACCTAAATTAGGAACAAAAAGTTACGTGACCAAAGTCCCAAACAACAATTTCAATTTAATTACATTTGTCCCTGAAAACTTCGAAAATAGTTCCACAAAAACTTCTATAAACCGCAAAATGAAACTAATATTAACTTTAGTAACATTATTCAAACTGTATTCTGAGTAAAAATTAATCACTGCGCGAATACACTACGTCACAGGACTAATTACGCTGAAAATTGCTGAAAATACTAAATAATTGTAAATACAACGGCTATTTACTGGACCACAGTCTATTTTATAGCCGTTGCGGCTAAAATTGGCAACACAGCTCACGCTAACGTCGAATTTAACAGAAAATTGCAAAAGTTACGCTGAATTTTTGACTAAAATGGTACATGTAGGAAACGCTGAATAAATTCTTGTAGGATAAAACTGTACCTATAATGTTATGAAGTACCTTATAAGATATTTTTTCACACACATTTTCATCTTAAAATTACTTATTCTAACTGCTATGAAGATCAAATTCTACAATCTTTCCTAGGCTTGGTCGCCTGTACAAACTTAACACTCGACAAGGCAGTAGAGTGCCTGAAATCATCAAGTAGACTGCTAGACTATGGACCTCCTCTAGATACAAAAATTGCATCTAATTCATCACTGGATGACGGTGGGCGCGAGCCGCCTGTTGTACCGTGGTGCGGAAGCTATATGCCGGATATACGGTTCCACCAGCGCACGGTACGTTTGGCGCTCTTGTCCCTTGACGTTCATAAGTCGAGCGGGCCTGATGGGATCCCACCCATTGTTTTGAAGATGTGTGCTCCTGAGTTGGCCAAGTTCTAACACGTCTTTTTCGGCTCTCTTACTCTTCAGGCGTAGTTCCGACGACATGGAAGACAGCTTTAGTCTATCCGATCCCTAAAAAAGGTGATCGATCTAATCCGTTCAACTACTGACCGATAGCCATAACTTCCCTCTTCTCGAAAATAATGGAGTCCATTATTAACTGCCAGCTCCTGCGTTACTTAGAAGATCATCAGTTGTACGGCTTTAAGTGTGGGAGAGCCACACTTAAAACCGACCGATATCTCTCGATATCTACGAATGGGTCGGCTCGACCGGAGCCTCACAGAAAACCGACGTGAAGCAACGCTTGCGTTGTGTTTCTTCGTGTGAGTGAGGTTACCGGAGGCCCAATTACTCCCCCTCTCCAGTCTCCCCAATTCCCGAATCCTCTGAATCCACTTGTAATACCTCTGGTGTTCCAGGTGTCCATGGGTGGCGCCGATTGCTTACAATTAGGGAATCCGTCTGTTCGTTAACCGGCTTTTCTCATAGAAAAATTCATTACATTTATAATATTTTTTGCAATCGGTGTAGGTTTATCAAAAACTGCTCCCCAGTTCCTGTTAAATGCAAAACCACACCCGCAGGACGACCAAAAGTGGTCATAAATGTCTTCAGAAAAACTGCTGCCACCATGACGATAAAAGATTCACAAACCAAATCTAATAAGGAAACGACCAAAGGTCAAAGGAACAGATAAAAATCTTCAATTGTTTCTTTGTTCTGAAATCAAAGGGACTCTCCGAATGAATGTGTCATCGTACCAACCTCGCAATTTGTGAGCAGCTGCAGGAAGCAGGGCATTGTACCCATTTAGTGTTATAATCCAACACCTGCTTTATTGAATTATACACAGATGATATTTGATAAGAAAATATAGAACTTAGGTTATAGTAAATAGGACTGAGTTCTGAAGTTTAGATTTTCATTACCCACTGCACTACTCTAGCAAACATAGGTTTACAAACTATTTATAGTCTTCATTTTATATTGCGTCGAAACAAAAGTTTTATTCAAAGAATGAAGTTCATTAAATACACAATAATAGATCGTACTTAAGTCCAAGGCACAGACTAGAGGGATTCATGAAGTAAAACACATATGGAGAAATGTGGATATTACCAAATTAATATCTGATCCTAGCCCAAAATCCTTAAATCAATGAATTTTTAACAGAAATCTAATAGAACTAACATCAAAATTCGATCCGAATCAAAAAATTTGGATAAGGATCGCGTCCAATACTTTCGGACAATAAAAGGAATAATATGTCCTGTTAATATAATATTATATTGTATGTAATCCTCAATTAGATACCATAACTATACGAGTATATCATCAACAGCCTATAAGTGGCCACTGCTGACCGAAGTCTATTTACACGGAGAAGATTTGAGCAATAATCGTAACGCTTGCTCAATGCAGGTTGGCGATTTCAAACTAATAATTAGAAATTATAAGTCTAGGTTTCCTCACGATATTTTCCTTCACCGTTTGTCAGTAGTGTCTAAATAATCTTAGAAAGTACATATAACTTGCTGTTGGTAAGTTTCGACCCCGCACCCTCGACATGCATGAGAAGCAGGCGTTTTAAATGTCCGGGCCACCATGACCCTTAATGTAAGAGTATATAATGCTGACTAAAACTCTGATTATCATACTTCCAGAGACTCGAGCGTGGAGAACCTCTCGTTCTTGAACATCGACCAGGCGCTGGGAGACCTGGCACAGTTCATACAGCATGTCAAGAGTGATGCGTTTGAAGATGGACATTACAGGTAAGGGATTTTTTAAAAGGGTAGTAAATCATAGAATTTCTGCTCCCGCCTGGTTAAGGCGGAAGGGAGTGTCAGAATCTTACTGACTAAAAACCATCCCGTTCTTTCTCATGCGCTTCGAGCCGGAGCCCCGGTAACCCGTTAGGTTCTCCGCGACACAGGTAAGGGATAGTAGACCTATCAGAAAACTCCTCAATCTGTCATTATTTTTCTTCTTTGGTAGTCCTCTTGTTTCCATCTACTTGAAATTCAGCAGACTCGGACAAATGACGTTCAATTGTTTATAACAATTCGTTTCAAGTTCTCTGCTAACAGTGCTTTCAAACTTCTTGTAGACCAGAAAAAGTGGTATATTTACCAAAAAATGTGGGAGAGCCATGCTTCGGCACGAATGGGCCGGCTCAACCGGTGTGATACCACGGCCGAGCAGTAAACCGACGTGAAACAACGCTTGCGTTGTGTTTCGTCGAGTAAATGAGGTTACCGGAGACCCAATTACCCCCCTCCCCAATCGCCCCAATCCCTGAATCCAACAATCCTCAAATTCTTTGGTGTTCTGATGTTCCGGGTGTCCATGGGCGACGCCGATTGCTTACCATCAAGTGATCCGTCTACTCGTTTATTGGCTTATCCCATAAATTCACGTGTATTAAATTCATTTCTATTTATCTCACCGCGTAATCGCCCCTGATGATGATAGAATCATCAGATCAAAGTAAAAAACTAAACGACTATATTTAACGCTAAGACGGACTCAGAATATTTTAAGGATTTCTTCGGAAATCATCTTACAGCTAAGTAGGTACCTATTTACTTTAAGAACGTAAATTAATAAACAAGATTACGACCGGTTAGCAGAAACACCACAAAACGTAGGTAGATATTTACCTACTGGCACTTTGATGAATGAAAACTCAAAGTCCAGTTTGTATGAAACAAATGATAACTTCATAATTCCATGAATTACTTCCATTATAGAATTTATCAATTAACGGAATACTATACGCAGACTCATTGATTTGATGCAACAGAATGACGATCGAATGACGCAAATTGAATTAAAATTTAACTAACAATACCTATTTAGTCTATTTTTTCAGACTTTATCATGTATTCTGTATTATTGTTTTGTATTTAACTAATATTTTGTGCCTTGATGACGTTGTTATAGTGTTTAAATAGCTAAAATTAATGATAAAGTCGTTTAAAGTGCTTATATTTTATATGAATTGAAACTTAATAGCATTACGCGTAATGTAGAGTTGCTATGATTATTCTGACAGGCACTTACCCAAATGCATTATATTTCAATGCAGAAATAATCTTTGTAAAGATACACTCGACGAACGTCATACAACTATTAAAATTAATTTATTGTTAGGTGTCCCATAGCTCGATAGATGGCGTTGGCTCATTTAAATGCAAGCTATGGTTTTGTCGTCGGCGTCGACAAAACATAAGGTTACAGATCTGACGCAAACAAATGTCTTGTAAATAAATGTATTCCGTTTCTTTCAAGTACCACGGCTTCAATGGACCTAGTGCTGATAACGTACAAAAATAATTAATGAAGTAGTTAAATTCTCATGTCTGTGAATCGTGATTTTCATCATAATCCGTGTATGAGTTACTGGAGGCCCAAATCTTTAACTCCCTAATCTCCCCAATCCCCAAATCCCTAACGTCCAAAAGACTGGCAATGCACTTATTTGTATGGTCCGCCCGGATTTCTATGGGTGACGCCGATTGCTTACCATCAGGTGATCTACATGCTGTTTGCCGCCTACATCATAAAAAAATAATATCCGTGACTTTATATTTGCAGTAGCCATCAACAAATTAACACTTATAACAGAATTGGTCTCGTTATTTAAATTTTCCTCACAGTTATAAATACGACCTATGTAATTACAATTATACATATAACGTAAACAATATTATAATAATTATTGTTATGAGTAGCTAACTACTGCAAATATATCGTCACTACAATAATGTCAATGAGGTTTCTATATGCTAAATTAGTTTATGACACACTTGTATGATTATTTATATAAGTATGTGTACCTTTTATTTTGAGGGGGGAAAATCATCCAATAACTTCTCCCGTCTTGGGTTAGGCGAAAAATAGTGTCAGACTCATACTAACTAAAAACCACCCCATTCCTACTCCTGCTCTTCGAGCCGGAGCCCCGGTAACCGGTTAGCCCTTTCCCGGCTCCGTATCGCTCATCAGCCCTACTGGGCTCCATTTATGGTGGTCTGATGGCTCTTTGAATGTGTACCTACCTACATATCTATACATATAATAAAACTGTAAATTCTGTACATTGAAAATATAAAAAAGTAGTAGGGGGTGTTACTAGATAGATACCGAACCCAAAAATAAGATTTAAAAAAATCCGTCTGTCTATCTATCTGTCTGTCTGTCTGTATCGCATCATGCAAAAAACTACTAGTCCGATTACGATTAAACTTAGTATGATTATACTTTAATATCCTGGGCATGAATCTGGGTAGTTTTCACCCCTGGGAACGCGGACGAAGCCACTGGCAGGAGCTAGTTTTAATTATTATACTGACAAACAAAACACCATGGCTTTACTTATTCCTAACTATTTGTACAGTTATGTGACTCCAACTAAACTCTAAATAAATGTGACTACCCCATCACTACTTCTTTACTAACGCTTTAAATTCTTAAATAATGTCCTAAAATATGTCTAATGGTGTTCAGGAACGCGAGTGTGGCTCTGGTGGGCTGCTCGTACGCTGGTACCATGGCTACTTGGATGAGGATGGCTTACCCTCACCTGGTCAACGCTGCCTTCTCCGACAGTGCACCCTTACAGGCTCAGGAAGAATTCCCAGGTAAGGCCTCGATTTTTAAAACTACTAATAAAATGGTCCACATTAACAATGCTGAAACTCCGCATTAACAATTCGTTCATTCGTCTATTGCACTGACGTCTTAACATGTTATCAGCTACGTCGTCTTTGGTGACCAGCGCTTAGCGGAGAATTTACCTTCAACAGTTTTTTGTCGGTAGTTAAAGATTTAATGCCAGAACCTAACGGGTAACCGGGGCTCCGGCTCGACGTGCAGGAGAAGGAACGGGGTGGTTTTTAGTCAGTACTAGCGACCCGCCCCGGCTTCGCACGGGTGCAATATGTATATACATACAAACCTTCCTTAAGAATCACTCTATCTATTAAAAAAAACCGCATCAAAATCCGTTGCGTAGTTTTAAAGATCTAAGCATACATACGGACATACAGCGAAAGCGACTTTGTTTTATACTATGTATTGAAGAGTCTGACACTCCCTCCCGCCTCACCCAGGCGGGAGCAGTCATTCGATGATTTTCTCCCCTTAAAAAAATACAACTCTATAAAAATGGAACATACGGGTTAAATCATTTTCTGTCATAAATAAGTAAAAATGTATAAATTATGACGATCGCATATTTGTGTTCTAGTAGGACTCTGGCTCACACGCATAACAGCTTTCAATACCTAATTTAAATATCACACAAAACGTTTGATAAGAAGTTGCTTAACAATTTTTACTCCATTCATTTTATAGAATGGTTTCCGAAAATTTGTTTGTACCTGTAAAAAATAGTTACATTTTCAGTGAGACCCCAAAACACCTTCGGGACGAGTTTCCCTAATCGAGTGTACTCGTCCAACCGATTAGCGACTAATTTACTTCGTCCCCCTTATCTCAGGGGAGGTAACAGACTAGCTACACTTTATCGACACAACAATCTCACTGTTTAAAGCAAAATGGACCTTAATCTTTAAGAAATGAGCTTGTTTATTCCTTAAATCCTCATGGGAGTTTTTTGTCTCAATAGAGGTCTCTAGGTATGGGACCTTGGGGTTGATCCATTGATTGGGAAACTTTATTATGGTTTTTATTTGACCTTTCATTGATTGGGGTTATGCGTGGATAAACGTAATTGGCCCTCTGAAATATAATTTTTTATGAGATAATTTCTTGCTTACAATCGTGGGGTGTGTAGAGTACCTAAACGTATTTTGGACAGTTTTAACTGTACAGATCGATTGGACAAATAAAACTGCGCAGTAAATTGACATCATGGATCACGGTTATGACGTCAAGAATCTTAAAGATGCTAAGCTGTATTTTGAGTTATACTAAGATACTGTGGAGGAGAAGAGAAGAGGAGATGGAGGGACGAATTAGACATCTATGAAGGAATCGAGGATTGACCGCAAAAAACTTTACATAGAGAGGAGTGGAAGGAGGGTAGGGAGGCCTTTGCCCTGTGGGACGATCATGGCTGAAAAAAAGACACTATTAAAATGCTACTATTAACTACTTTTCACTCTTCTAGAATACCTGGAAGTGGTGGCGAAAGCTCTAGCTGAACAGGGAGGTCAGCAGTGCGTGGATGCTGTTGCTGCAGGAGTCCAGGGAGTCTTAGAGCTGCTGGCCACACCCGCGGGGGCAGCCCAGGTCTCCGAGATATTCCAGTTAGTAATTTTATAGTCTTCTCAAGTTCCAACAATGTCAATTAATGAAACCTTTCGACTGAAGTGTGATCTGATGAAAGACGTGAAATAAAAATAGTTGTGATTATCAAGGGAAGGATACACTAGTACACAATCTACACATATGTATCAGTGACATGTCAAGTGAAGCCTGCCGATTTCGCCCGACATTTACTATAAGGTGACAACGCGCGCCCTATGTCCACGGCGACGTTGATCCAAACATGTCGACCAAAGTCCGGCAACATGGCTTGTTGTTAAATATTGCATACTGATAAACACACTTAATATTCTTTCTTGCTTGCAAATCTGCTTACGCCATAATTATGAATTGCTCTGCATGCTATAGTATTATTGATGATGACGAGGGAGTTCTGCGTTGCTCACGTGAGAATTGTGGCAAATTTTACCATCCCATGTGCACAGGCGTGAGGAGCCTAGTAAATATTGATATCGATACATGGACCTGTCCAGAATGTCGTTGCGCTATAAAAAAAGGGGGAGACAATTCGTTTACTCCCGTGGGCACAAAACAAGACCCTAATGTGACAATGCGTAAGAATAAGTCGACTACCTTTACGAGCAACTATGTCAACTATCTTGATGTTGATGGTAACATTGCATTCATATCGGAAGTACATGATCTGCGGTCAGAGATGTTCATTCTTAAAGAATTGCTCACAAAAGCATTGACCTTAATCAGCAGCCATGAAGATAAGTTAGAAGCATATGCTATTCAAGTAAAACAACTGAATGAAAAGCTTGAAAAGCATGAGAAAATTAATATCCAAACCGACACATCGCGAAATGAGCGTAGACTAAATTTTTCATCGTGTAGCCCAGATGTAACAATTAAACCAACAACAGCCATACAGGTACCTAAACAAAAGGTGGACAACTCTCAGCATTACCAACAAGCTACCCAAAAACAAAAACTACCCTCGCAACACCAGCAAGTCAAACACTGAATCACGCGGTCGTTGCCGAACCTAGTCAGAACTATAATGCTGAGGGTGACGGAGAATGGGTTGAAGTTAAAAAGCGCAAATCTAGGCAGCGCGAAAAACCGTTACAGGGTACTGCTGATCCTCTATCGATCAAACTAAAGGCTATAGAAGTACGCAAATACTTTCACCTCTGGAACATGGCTTCCGATGTTGATGAAGTTCGCCAATACCTTTCTCAGTTGTATCCTACCACTACCTGTTCAGTTGAAGAGTTAAAGGCCCGTGGGGATTATAAATCTTATAAAATCGGTGTTCCAGCTGAATTTTGTGCCGGGATTTATTCTGCCGAAATCTGGCCAATGAATGCTAGAATGAAGCCTTGGATGAATTACAAAAGGAACAGCCCAAATCCCAAAATAAACGAACTACAAAATCCGTCCTTTCGTGAGCCCTTTCGCACGTCCGCAGGACAAACACAATAAAAGTCTTAAAAACATACATGTTTGCTACCAAAATGTGCGAGGTCTGAAGACGAAGCTGTCAACGTGGCGCAACCACTTATCCCTGTTGGAGCAAAACCTTGTTGCTATCACTGAAACTTTTCTGGACTCCTCGGTCTTGGATTCTGAGATTGAAACTGGTGACTGGTGTATCCTGCGCCGTGACAGAAATGCGCCCTGTGGAGGCGTCCTACTAGCGGCGCGAGCGCCTCTCGTGCTTCGCAGGAGACGGAGTACGAAACCGAGAGCGGCGAAGATTTGTGGGCGTCCTTTACGTGGCATAGCCTTGCATTCTTAGTGTGTGTTGTGTACATCAAACCTAGTGCTAATGATGAAGATTACATGAGTTGGTTTTGCAAAACCGAAGGTTTCATACATGACTTTAAGGGCTTTGTTGTTATAATGGGTGATCTTAATCTAAATAGTGCATCTAATAATATCACTAATTACTACTGCTACTTCTTGTCATTTTGTTCTTTAGTTGACAAAAATGATATTTTAAATGTTCATGGTGGAAAGTTGGATGTCATATTAGTCCGGGAAGGTTTTCACGAAGTGTTTGTGTCTGGCGTTGATGGTATTGTTCAGCCAGATACATATCACCCTCCGTTGGAAGTTGAGGTAAGAATTGAATCAGTTCATTGTTCGAATGTTATGGATCCTAGCAACATCAACCCTTTCAGAGATTGGAACTTTTACAAATGTAACTACGAGCAACTGTACTTGTTATTATCAGAGACATCTTGGGATCCTGTTTTGCGGGCCGTTAGCGTTGCTGATGCGGTGAATGCCTTTTATCATATTATCTACGATACTTTTGATACTTGCATGCCTAAGAAAAGTCGTTCAAGGAAGGTAACTAAGCGGTACCCTGTATGGTTTACGTCTGACATAATTAAAGATGTCAAACGTAAGCTCATATTGCACGCTACTTGGAAGCGCTCTAAATGCCTTGAAGACTATAAGCCTTTCTCAGATCTTCGGAGTACCTTAAAATATCGCGTTGCTAATGCATATCAAACGCATATCAAACGTGTAGAGAATAATATTAGAGTAAACCCGCGTGAATTCTGGCGACATATATCCAGTTTGAGATCTAAGGGAGGGTTTGAACCGTCGGTGAGCTACTGTGGCGATAGTTACAGCGGTACTGCAGCCGCGGAGGTTTTTGCCAAATTTTTTGCCAGTGTGTTTTTGCCGGATAAACCACTGTTAAATGTCACCAGCATTGGTAATTCAGACACTACCAAAAATAGCAATTACATAAACATCTTTCAGTTCTCGTCCAAGGATGTTTTAGATGGGTTAAATAAACTTAAAGTCAGTAGTTCCGTAGGCCCGGATAGTATGCCCCACTATTCTCAAGCATCTCAAGAATTCGTTCGTTTCTCCTTTATCCCACATATTTAATTTATCACTTCAGACTGGATTTTATCCCCTCCAATGGAAAGTGTCGCGCGTGACGCCTATACCTAAAACGTCGAACAGGACAGCTGTAGAGGAATTCCGTCCTATTGCTGTCTTATCGTCACCTGCTAAAGTATTTGAAAATGTTCTCCATAAACTTATATATGAACAAGTCGAAAAACATCTTAACAACGCACAACATGGTTTTAGATGTAGGAGATCCGTTGAATCTAACTTGTTGACTTTGACGGAGTATATTTCATCACAGCTAGATAGACGTCATCAGGTTGATGTTCTATATTTCGACTTTCGAAAGGCATTTGACCGCGTCAACAATGATATCTTGCTCGCGAAACTTTATGCCATAGGTATTTGCCCTAACCTATTACGCTTACTGGCTGACTACCTTCGTGACCGTCAGCAGTATGTGAAATTAGGAATTTACGAGTCCAGCACTTACCACACTCGATCCGGGGTAAGTCAAGGCTCAATCCTTGGCCCCTTACTATTCCTTCTCATGATCAACGATCTCCCAGATGTTCCCAAACACGCAAAATGTCTTCTGTATGCTGATGACCTAAAACTCTACACTTGTGTCAACAGCATATCGGATTGTGAGGCTGTTCAGAGGGACATAGACCTGGTTTATGATTGGGGAGTTGCAAATAAAATGGATTTCAATCCTTCTAAGTGTTACGTCATGACTTTTGGTCGGGGACGGCACCCTATCACCTTTGATTATAAAATAAATGGTTCACCTATAACCAGATCATCAAGTATGAGGGACCTGGGTGTCGTCTTCGATCAGAAGTTGACATTTCACGATCATATCGCCACGGTTGCTAAGGAATCATTCAAAAGACTTGGATTCGTCTTAAGAAATTCAAAAGATTTCAAGAATGCACACGTGATAAGACTCTTATATAATACTCTTGTCAGGAGCAAACTGGAGGCCAGCTCCTGCATTTGGAGTCCATACGAGGCATCTTATTCACTCCTACTTGAAAAAGTTCAAAAGAAATTCTTGAGGTTCCTCTACAAATTTTCTCTGGGTTACTATCCATACATGTATCCAACAAAGTACCTTGCAGGATGTTTAGGATTTAATATGTTGGATACTAGAAGGGCATACAATCAACTTCTCTGCAGAGGGACATAGATGCAGAGGGATCCTAGATGCTCCTGATCTCCACAGTGAGCTGATTCGATTGTATGCCCCAAATAACTACATACGCGCCCGGAGGCACCGTCTACTATCCGTGCCCGCAAGTCGTACCGTGGCCCGGGCATCGTCCCCCATTCCTCGCATCCTGTCCGCGCTCAATAGCCTCGTGGAAGCCTACCCTGACTGCGACCTATTCATGGACGAGCTTAAAGCTATTAAAAAGGTTTGTCTCAGTTTTTGTGAAAGTCTCTGAAGTCTGTGTTGAATTGTATAATTAAATGTTTTGATTTCATTTTACTGTGATATTTCCTTTTTGTCATTTACTATTGTAATTGTCTAATTTTTCTTTATGTTTCTTAATTGAATTTTAATTGTATTTTTTGTTTTTTTTTTTTTAATGTGACGCTTACTTATGTTTCATTTTTTTTTTTTTCTTTTTTTTCTTCTTTTTCTGTTATTGTAACCGTTCGATTCTCTTTGATTTCTCTTTGTATGTGTGTTAATGTAATTGGTGTAAAGCCGTGTTAACATCACAATAATAAATAAATAAATAAATAAAACATTGCGCTACTCCACCCAACGTCGCTGGCGACACGTGTCACAGGACATTTGTCCGCAATTACTTGGCTTCAGTAACTGGTTACTGCCATCATTTAGTTTTAATCGTGTCTAATGTTAAAACTGGCGTTGACCTTCCAATACCAGTTTCTTGCTTAGATTAAAATATTTCCTATATCTAATCTAACTAATTATTACAGAGCATTGTGTCAAAAGTCTAATATGAGTTATTTCTCCATTTCTCCCAACCAGGACGTGTACGCCAATTAACACGGCTTCTCCGCTAGATGTCGCCACATTCTTCAGTAGCGGTATCATCAATTATTTCGCTTACATGGTGCAGTACGCCATCGGGAATCGAATCGCAAACTCCTGCAACGTTCTTGTTTCAAGCAGTGAGCGTAAGTACCTTTTTATGGGATAAACCGGTAAACGGGCAGGCGGATCATTTGATGGTAAGCAATCGGTGTCGCCCATGGACACCTGGAACACCAGAGGCGTTACAAGTGCGTTACCAGCCCCTTGGGATAAGGAATTGGAGGATTGTTGGGGATTCAGGGATTGGGAAAGGGGCGAGGTGTAATTGGGCCTCCGGTACGGTAACCTCACTCACACGACGAAATACAACACTCCGGTCACTCCGGTTGAGCCGGCCCATTCGTGCCGAAGCATGGCTCTCCCACATTTATTGTCTTTTAATTTTATAAAATGCCACTATTTTTATTACCTCCACGTGTCACTGTACTCAAAACTGTTGTTTCTTTACTTTTATTTGAAGTCATCGCTTGAGAATAAGTAATAAAATAAATAAATAACAATTTTAATCTCATTTGCAGCGGATGCCGTAAGACGGCTGGCTGCCCTGGTTGCAGGGGACAACTGTGTGGAGACTCGCTACTTAGAGGCGGTCGCGCTGTACAGGAACACCAGCTTCGCGTCACCAGATTCCACGAGTAAGTACAAAGCTACTTCTATTATGCTCAGTATTCCCTCATCCGCCATATCCAGTTGTACAGTCTCTTCTTTGTGCCTTTAGGCTTAATTCATTCTGTCTCCTGCAGTAATTCACCGAGGGAAGTGGAAACTATAGTTTTTTCTTCTTCTCCTCTTATAATATTTTCTGATTCACTTCGTTGCGGGAACCAAGACAGTTACTCATGTCCCTGGGACGTGCCGGACTTCAATGTTCCGGTGTTTTCATGGTTGTATCTACTGTAGATCCTGGCTTACAGGAGTTGCAGCGGTTTTGGGAGGTTGTGGCAGGCTTGTCCCATATAAAAAAAAATCCGCCATATCCATCCCGAATATCCTTAACCCTCTTTTCTTATTGAGGGGGGAAAATCATCCAATGGCTCCTCCCGCCTTAGAATGAGGCGAGACAGAGTGTTAGACTATTACTGACTAAAAGTGTCTCCTTCCTGCTTCGAGCCGGTGTCCTGGTAACCGATTAAGTCGTCTGCGGCCCTTATCCCCCAAATCCTCAAATCTTCAAGTGCCCATATCTCCAAATCTCTAAAACGGCAGCGCCACTTGTACCTGGACTGCTGATGCATTGCGAGTGATGTCTATGGGTGTTTGGGTTGGTAATTGGTATGGATATTAATCATTTATTTTCTACTTGCAAGTAAGGTAATGTAAGAATAAGAAAAGGAATTATTTTATGTTGATAGTTAAAAATCTAGCCATGATTCGTACCGGTTATTATACCTACATATAGATATTTCATACCTAGGTACATTAAATTTGTCTTTACCTACGTCTGTGAACATTGTCTCCTATAGTAATATCTCAACGAGAGTGGTTATGAGTCGCTAAATAATGCAGGCACAGGCAGCGACACGGCTGCAGACATCTGCAAATCAAACGGCGACGACACGACAACGACACGACATCCCCACGACTAGCCGGCGACACACGGATGGACATATTGTCGATCTAAGCGAGATTTATAGAAAACTTAATTTCGAAATTATTTTCCTTCGATCGTTATGTACTTATTTGTGGATGTAATTTGATAATAGATAACTAGTAACCGTACTGCTTGCATCCTTCGCGTCCGGGCCTAGTGCAGGCCATGATGCGGAGCGAGGGGGACTGGGATGCCGTCTCCTCCTTTTGCGAAGCAGTCATGCTGGCTAAGGAGGAGGCGGGACGCGTGAGGCAGCGAAGCGCTGCCTCCTCGCAACCCAGCCATCGCGAAGGACACACCGGGCGTCGGGGATCGCGGGACGATCTCCGGCCACCGTAAGCGCGGGCCTGCGGACGGCGAGCATGGGTGGCTCCCCGTCCGACCAGAAACAGACCCGAGCGTACGGCGCGTCGCGTTCCGCGCGCGCCTCAAAGAGCCATCAGACCACCACAGATGGGGACCAATAGGGCCGATGCCGATTCGGAGTCGCGGAGAACCTAACGGGTAACCGGGGCTCCGGCTCGACGTGCAGGAGAAGGAACGGGGTGGTTTTTAGTCAGTAAGAGTCTGACACTCCTTTCCGCCTCACCCAGGAGGGAGAAGTCATTCGATGATTTTCCCCCCTTAAAAAAAAAATAAAAAATAAAAACTGCTTGCATCCTTAAATAATATTTTTTTAATTTCATATATCTGCAAAAACGACATCTGTAGGTATTAAAATCCATCAATATTTATTTATTTATTTATTAACACTTCTGTATAGCAAACATACGATGGCGGACTTAATGCCGGGTGGCATTCTCTAACAGTCAACCATGGGGTGATGCAGAGATGTGCAACAGTAGGCGTATAGGTATAATGGTTTATGTGACACAGAAAAATCTATATAAATAAATTCATGATTATACATAACTGTAAATACATACATATATCCGTATAATATATAGGTATAATATAAATTACATAAGATACATTATCAATATTACTAGATAACAATACTATAAAAGTAAATAAATAAATTGGGAATAAAACTACATATAATATATATTTATATACATATATATTAAATACAATCGCCAAAATGATAAATTAAGTACGTGATGCGTCTGTCTGTTCCCTCTGCAATAGCTCACGAACCTTAACTTTAAAACTAAGCCGGCTGGTTGCCGTCCTGACATCCGTGGGCAGCGCATTCCACAGCAGAATGGATTGGACAAAGAATGAAGAGTGAAGGAAGTCGGTACGGTGTGTGGGACATTGTAGAAGAAGATTATTAGTGGAACGAAGATACTTGCTGTGGTTTGCACTTATGAACTGAAAATAGGAGGATAGATAGCTAGGAGAAGTGGGGGAATTAAGAAGAGAGAATAAAGTGGTTAACGCCCGTTGTTTCCTGCGTTGACGTATGGGCAACCACTTTAGTTGCAACCGATATGCAGAGACATGGTCGTATTTACGCAGGTTAAAAACGAATCGAATGCAGTTATTTAGAAGGCGGTCAAGTTTATTGAGGAGATCTGCATTCAGGTCGTAGTAACACACATCAGCGTAATCAATTATGGGAAAAACCAAGGACTGAACAAGCATCGCCTTGGTCGACGACGGAAGGAAGTTTTTTAACCGATACAGGGCTCGCAACGTCCCCGTGACTCGCTGACAGACACTAGTAACATGAGCACGCCAGGTTAAGTTGCCGTCGATGTGCAACCCAAGATTTTTGACATCACCACTAAATGGAATGACCGCACCGTCAAACCGGACTGGCGGTACCGTTGCACTGTTAACCTTGCACAAAGTGCGGGAGCTACCTACTATTATCGCCTGACACTTGCTCGGGTTGACATTAATGCCAAATTTCCCAGACCAGTTAGATATGGCAGTCAAGTCCGCGTTCACCTTCGCAACTGCATCAGGTAAGTCCTCAATCTTGACTTGACAGTACAATTGCAGGTCGTCGGCATACAGATGGTACGCACACTGAAGTTCGGAAGTGATAAGGTTTATGAAGATGGAGAATAGAAGAGGAGAGAGAATTCCGCCTTGAGGAACCCCAGCTTCTAAATGGCACCAGTTCGACGAAGCCTCACCAAACTGGACCAATTGCTGACGTTCCTGAAGATAAGATGAAAACCAATCCAGCGCACCATCAGAGACCGAAAGATGGGATAGGATAGCTAGCAAAATGTCGTGATTGACCACGTTGAAGGCATTCGAAAAGTCCACCAAAACCAATACTGTGATCCTGGTGTCCTCCATCCCTGCCTTCACATCGCCAATCACTTTAAGGAGAGCGGTTACAGTACTGTGCCCGGGCCTGAATCCGGATTGCAATATCGATACATTCGTTTAGTCAAGAAAGCATAATTTTAAGTTCACCTGTACGTAGATGATTAAACTCCCACTTCCCACCAGTTTATACCTACCCAACACAGTGTGTAACTGCGTGATATTACTGACACATTTTAGAAAAATCATAGGTGTGATGACACATTCCCCGACCCGAAAATCAAACACGTAACCTGTACGGCAGTTGCAATTACGACCGTTCGATCGGTAACCACCAGCAGACTCGAGGCAGCAAAATATTGAGAACAATAAATAATTACCAACAAGTTGTTCAATCTGTACGACAGTGTGTCTATGGAGGCGGGCGTATAATCTGTGTGCGCGACAATTAGCATGGCATCTACAATGCAGATGGCGCCACCGTCTTACAACAATATCCTATTCATGGCGGCCGGAGCTAGGAAAATAATTCTCAGTTCTTTGGTATTTTACTGTAAACTCTTGAGAGCATTCCTAGTTATTAAAGTATCATTTTTCTGGAAAAAAAAGTATAGTTAGTAAGCTTAAATTTTTGTTATTCAAGCTAATACAAGTTTTAACTTTGAAGTCATCAGAGATTTGAACGGTGCCAGGAACTGTTAAAGTTACTACTGCATACCGTCATAGGAAATTTTTCTCTCAGAAAAACTTATTAACTGACGAAATAACGTTAATCTTAAGGTAACTTAGCCATATCTATCAGTAGCTACTTCCACGCGGTTTCACTCGCTCTGCTCGGCACCTATTAATCGTAGCGTGATATTTTATAACCTATACCCTTCCTCGATAAATGGGCTATCCAACGCAGTAAGAATTTTTCAAATCGGACCAATAGTTTCGGAGATTAGCGCGTTCAAACAAACAAACAAACAATAAAACAAACTCTTCAGCTTTATAATATTAGTGTAAATAAATTAGCCAAAAAATTTATTGTTTCTTTTTCTGTGTTTTGTAAAACACTACTCGGAAATAGTACGTCACACACAAATACACGATTTTTAAAATTATGCATATTTTTTAACTTTATGATCTGCATATAATTATAAACCCCAGTTTTGATTTGAAACCAGTCGAGCAGGCTCAATTAAGTTTTTTTTGTATTTATTGACAATTTATTTATGTTCCAGTTCGTCTTTGGTTGCACCAGACGTGTGTGGAGTACGGCTGGTACCAGACTACCGCGGGTTCCAACCACCCGTTCATGGATACTTTACCATTGGAGTTTTATCACCAGCTGTGCAAGGATATCTTCTCTAATAATGAATTAGAGTAAGTATTGAGAAGATAAGAAAAAAAATACTATATAGCAACTGCAAGTTTTAAGTGTGGGCGAGCCATGCTTCGTCACGAATGGGCCGGCTCGACCGGAGTGATGTTGTTTGAGTGAAGTTACCGGAGGCCTAATTAAGCACTCCACCTCCCCAGTCTCTCCAATCCCTAAATCCCCCACAATTCTCTAATTCCCAATTCCCAAAAGGCCGGTAACGCACTTTTAGCGCCTCTGGTGTTTCAGGAATCGAAGCACGTCGCCGATTCTATAAAAAAATATTTCGTATAAATGTAATATTACTACTGGGGCTACAGTATTTTTTTAGATGGCACTTAAAGTAAGAAACTCAGAGGTCCCAATCTCTTTTCAAATCTCAGACGTAATGACTAAGAATGGAAAAACTGCGCTAGTCTATTTATAATAGTCTTTGTCGAATGCACCACTCGTGTTTCTCTTCTTTCGCATTTATAGTAGGGTAGATGACTACTTTATATTTTAATGTTCGTCTGATATGTTGTGTCAAAACATTAGAAACGTATTGTTTATTTTCTTACTAAGCAAATACTTTCAACGATATATTGATTTGAAATGTCGCGCGACGTCACTTCTATGTACGTTTTATGCGTTCATCATACCTATGGTGAGGCGAGAAGGAGTGTCAGAGTCGTACAAAGCACTATTTAGTAGGTACCTACACAAGACCTGGCAGTTAGGTTTAACTTCATGATTAAATACGCAGTTATTTAAGTTATAATAGTTGTGGTTATGTATAGAACGCTTGACGCATTTGTTTGTGGTTTAACAACGAGATCATTGTTACCACAAATTTTTATTTTATCGTCGATTACGCAAATGATGTAGGAAGTGCGTAAATGAGGAAAAATCTAATCATTACGTTTATATTATCAGGCTAATAAAATTACTGATTGACAGACAACACATACCCAAAACTGCTGAACCTAGGAAGCTGGAACTTCCCATGTATGTTCTTTGGGGTATGTAGGATAGCACTAAAGGACTCCCTGTATTCCCACGGCAACAATAAAGAAGTTAGAGCTGATGGCCGAGATATATGAACAACTAGGAAGCGTTTTTGAATGACGCATAGCTATCTGCCCGCGCGGTTACTAGAACTTCATATACCTATCTCTGCTGTCAGCGCCGACGGTCAGCGTGCGGTCAGCGCTATAAAACCAGCATTAGATATACGCAAATCAATGAAGTTGGAAGCCGTGAAACAATGTGGTACTGGAATGGCAGAGTAGACCACAAGTAATAAGCCTAATTTTCTCAGAAAAAAGTTATATATTTGACTGACTCGTCAGCCGAGTGGTCGTAAGTGCAGTCGCACCTATGACCTTACTCTTGGGTCGATTCCCGGGGCGGGCAAAATATTACTGGGTTTTTTTAACCTCAGTGATAATACGGAGTTTGGAATTGTGCCCGGTATAGTATAGCCTATTGTCAAATAGGCTCACCCCCTATTACATGGTACTTATAACATAAATAGTGAAAAGTCGGTGTTACATTGTACAGTGGCATTAAGTGCCGTAATGTGCACCTCTGCCTACATCTTCAGGGATAAAAGGCGTGATGTCATGATGTAAGTTATGTATTTGTTGCATTCTGTTAACAGCTTCGATGAACAAAGACTTCGAGCAGGAATCGAACGCACGAACATATTGTTTGGGGGCTGGTCTCACATGCCAGACCGCGTGGTGTCTGTTGCTGGGACCCACGATCCCTGGTCTCCAATGGGACCCAACGAGTCCCATTCCCACCACAACGCTCCGGTCTACGTGGTACCTAACATCTCTCACTGCAGAGTTATTGCGTAAGTATACAAAGTTCGATACAGTACATAAACAAGTAATCAAGATTCTGCCGAATGTTTTTATTATCATTATATTGTGAGACATACTAAATTAACTAAAAATCGCGGGTTACTCACGTGAAAATGCATTGCACGCGACCGCGCACGCTGCTCATGAGGAAGAGCCCCTCTGTGGTTCGAAACTAGTAGAGCTTTTCTTAGTATTTTCACGTGAAGTATTGTAGTTAATTCTGCTGAATGTCAGTACTTCACACGGAGCAATTTGCGACTCGGAAAACGTAATACTATTTTAATATTGATTAAGTATCTAAACTTAAACGTGATGACTATCTTCGATCCTTGTATAACAACTGGATCCTACGGTTTCAGAAGCAAAAGCTCTGTAAATTAGACATAGACAGTGTTGTCTAGTTTACGGATTTTGCATAAATGAAAATTACATCAAAAGAACTGATTTTACCTACAGTTTTATTCTTGTATCACACCACCACACCCAACTTGTGTCGTGGGTTTGATTCCCGCACGAAACAACAGTTTGTGTGATCCACAAATTGTTGTTCCGGGTCTGGATGTCATGTGTATGTGAACTTGTATGTTTGTAAACGCACCCACGACACAGGAGAAAATCCTAGTGTGGGGCAACGTTAAAAAATTGCTATAGTTTTATGATAACGAATATTCTTTTATCAATATTCCAGGCCATCAGTCCTGGACAGTCAAGAGCTGGTCAGAGTAAGGAGGGCAGTAATGGATCATATGTATGAGTTCACTACTGGTGACTCGCTGGTAACAGAACCAGATCCAACCACTGAGGCCCCAACGACCACCGACGCTCCTGACAGTGCTACCGGGATTGCTGCCAGTAGTTTTATGCTTCTCCTTACCATACTCGCTTTAGTCTAGAGGAGAACCTTTGTATCTAGATTTATATAACAGTTTCTACTATTGAGAAAATCGTCCTAGTCCTTACACAAACAAACAAAACGAAACACATTCTTTAAGTCAAGTCTTAATGAAAGGATTCTCCCTTTTCTTTCCTTAGGAGTATGTAGAAATTATAGTATCATATACTTCTTTAACATCCGTTATATTTATGTTTCTGGTTTTACAACCATGTTGGCAATGTAAAGAGCTCAAGATTTCTTTATTTCTTAAACATTGTGTTGCGAGTGTTTTGTAAGTGCGTTTCCATTCGTTACTGGACGTGGGCCTCTTTAATAACATCCTCTGATTGTCACTTCTTTCATACTATAGCCCGCATGTATTGTCGCGTGAACAGCCAGACCAATGAGGAATTGGGAGCTACTGTATTTTGCTCAACAGATGACACTAGTGGGCACGTCTGGTTCTTCGTCCAATGGGGAATTAGCTATTTTAACACTGGACGTTCAAAATTTGACAGCTGCATTAGACAAAAAATCCCTCTTGCTACATTGGCGTCATCTGGTTCAAGTATAAAAACAGTAGATTCGATTATAATTATCTCGCTTGATAATGTTACACCTATTTACCTATACCTACTCTTAAAGATCACTGATTACTTAAAACACTATCTATTAAATTGCTAAACTGACACTATCTCCTTTTACTAAATGCTTAAAGGGTTGTTAAGTTGTGTCTGTGTGAATAAATGTTATTCTTTCTATTATTCTTCTTTCTTTTTCTATTACTACCTACCTGCTTTTCCTTACTTGAGCCTTAACTATGACAACTGCGCATGAAATGTTTAATTTACAAAAAGGGGTACTGTTTATGCCCTGGCTACTCCCATGAGCCGCACGGCAATCTATCAGGACTAGGAAGAGAGAGTAATTGCTTCAAGTGGTTTTTAATGCCCAGAAGCACAGTAAGACTAAATAACCAGACTTCTTTCTTGAAGCCTGGCGATATTTAGGTCAACAGAATGGCACAGCTCCTATATACCTATTCTTAATATTTGGACTTCTTGAGTGAGACCTTTGTATCTTTGACTTGGTACTCAGGATCTTTCACATTATAGGTACAAAAAGCATCCAAAATCACATTGTTTTCAAACTCTAAAATAGATTTAAGAAGGACAGGCGCTGAATGGACTGAGTAGTGATAGAATTCAGAGCCGCCCAAAAGTTAGGTGCCATCAGAATCTAGGAGAACAGATGGATAAAACTGGGGAGACAAGAAATAAACCACTTTCTTCCGTAAATCTTGTTTTAACTGTATTTCTGTTGTTAAGGATATTTTATAAATCTTTAAATCTGACTTGACTTATAAAGTTTTTGGATAGGAAGTAAATGAGTAGGCAGATGACCTGTTGGTGAGCGATCTCAGTAACGCGTCGCCCATAGACAAAACTTTCTATAATTAGACATTATAGAGGTAAATCTGTGTATAGTACACTAATAGTATAGTGTAATTGTCTCGTTGGCCAAATGGTCGCAAGTGCGACTGCCGGGCAAGGCGTCTCGGGTTCGATTCCCGGGTCGGGCAAAGTATTACTGGGTTTTTAAAAAAATCTCAGTAGTAGCACGGAGTCTGGAATTGTGCCCGGTATATGGCAATAGGCTCACTCCCTATTACATGGGACTCATAACATAAATAGTGAAAGGTGGGTGTTACATTGTACAGTGGCATAATGTGCACCTCTGCCTAACCCTTCGGGTATAAAAGGCGTGATATTATGTTATGTGTGACTAAACTTTAACTCTATAAATATTTATTTGTCCTTATATGACTCAAAATATAATAATCCTATAAAATAAGCAGCAGAATAGAATAAGACCAGTGTTTCCGTGATTGCGTCGGGGATCAGTCAGGATGCTGGTGAAACTGTTTGTTTTCGCGCTAATGGTGGTTGGGGCCTTGGCTCTGGTGATGCCGTCAAAACATTTTCTTGGACCCTGCCCTCGCGGCACTCTCTACAGTAAACAACTGAAGAGATGTGTTTTTTATGATTATGAAGGGTAAGTAGTACTCCTATATATATTTTTGTATTTATTATTTTACATAATTTTGCACCAATATCGTTATAAACCTAATCTTTAAATTTCTGGAGGCTTACTCTTGAATCCAATTCCGATCTGTCGACATTGGTATTGCGAAATTTCTTACTCTAGAGTTGAAACACTAGCGCCCATTGCGTCGATATTTAATGAACTAAATGGTATTGAGTTCGGCTTCATTTATATTCCGTACTCTGAATGCTATTTTAACAGCTACGATAGGGGTTGTATAGTTTTGACATTGAATAATTATTGAGGTTTTATTGGATTGAAATTGTATTGACATTGAGAATGGTTTCAAGAGTAAGCACCCTGCTCGGGTTAAGGTAACAGTATTCTATCGTCAGATAGTTTTTTATAGGATAGGATGCCAAGCGAGTAAACGAATCACCTGGTGGTACGGCATCGACGCCGCCTATAGACTTGAAAAGTTTGTTTGTTTTGTTTATTTAAATGCGCCAACCTCTGGATCTACTGCTTCGATCTGAATATTATTTTTATTTTTAATAGGCAATAAACATTACGCTACACCCAATAAGAGTTTACCAATGGGCTGATAGACCACAAATTCAATTTCAGAATGAGATACGTAATCATCTTATTTCTTTTATACTTAACCTTTCTTTCATTGTTTCAGGGAGGCCAATATGTTTGACTTTTTGTATAACTGAAGATACGTTGCCAATTTATTTGAACACTGCGTCATGGGAATGAACAATCCAATGTACAAGGACAACACGAATATATTTAATACTATATTATATTATTATGTTACCCTGTATAGTCAATTATATTGTTAGTAATAATGTAAGGAAATATATTAAATAAATTACTCATGAGTCCTTATTTGCTTTTATTTCAACATAGTATAATTATTTTATTTATTATCCCTTTTGTTGCTCGAGGTAAAAGAAGGGTAGGTATGTCATTGCAGTTTTCCAACAGCTAAAATACCATGTTTATAACTTTCGTGAGACATACTAAATTAATTATTATGTTTTCGGATTACTCACGTAATTATTTGACGAGGGACTCGACTACTTTCTAAGAGGCTCATATACATGAGCAGCATTCCGCGGCACACGAAACGGTGACTTCACATACTACTAGTCGAGTTTCTTGTCAAACAGTTTAGTGAAGCAGCCGAAAATATAACAATTAAGCTAAAATTAAGCTTATAATATATAGGGTATAAGCCACGCACTCATTTTTGTCAGTTATGTCTTTAAGTCGATACCTTGTACAATACTTGATATAATTGTATTTTTAAGCGTTCGTTGTGAACGTCAGATGCGATGCCTACCGAGCGTTTTCTTACATGTTTAGATGGCTGTCACTTCTCTACCCACCGTGTGCGCCACTGCTAACCATCATAATATTTCATACTACAACTCTCTAAAGTATTTTACAAATTATCGACTGAGAAGAAATTGGTCATACAAATCTGTCGTCAGCGTTTACCTATCCATATCTGTAATATAATATATTTGTATGTAAAATGTAACAAAATGTTAATTAAAAATAATACCTTACATGAAAAATTAGCAAAAACCTTTATTATAGCTCTTCAAATTGCAATTATGTACCTACGTTTTCCGCACATAGGTTGTACCCAAGTAATCACTCATAATTTACTTATAAGAAGGTACTATGTAACAACCACTTTTCAACAGTTATGTTATGAGTCCCATGTAATAAGGGATGACCTTATGGCTATATATTGAGCATAATTCCGGTCTCCCTGTTATTACTGAAGTAATGTTATGAAAAGTGCAAGAGATATGCTGATGTTTTTCGTTTTTTTCTTCTCTTAAAATATCTTCTGATTTATTTCATTGCGGGAACCTAGACAGTTCTTCATGTCTCTGGGACGCGCCGGACTTCAGTGTTCCGGTGATTTCATGGTTGTATCTATAGTAGATCCTGGCTTACTAGTTGCAGCGGTTTTGAGAGGTTGTGCCTGGCTTGTAAGAAAAAGGATATGCTGAGGTGCATACATTAATTATACAGTTAAAATATCGTATAAATGTTTAATTGATAAAAGAAAATACATGGAGTCAACTTGTAAAGGTAACAAATTTGAATCATGGTAGTCAATTGAGTTTCGAATAAAATACTTTAATAAACTTTAATGTCGCTTTAGGTTCTCAAGGGCGTGGAATAAAGGGCTCGTACACAAAACTGAGAACTTAAATTTAAAATACGTTTAGTATGTACGGTTGACGGTCGTCAAAGGAATGGTCACTCTAAGAGATGCCTTGTCGCACAAAATCGCATCGCAGCAGTTCGCATCGTAATTTTTTGCGTTGCAAATTCGCATCGCATCGCAGTTTTGTTGTCTGTAAACTTATATATTGGATAAGAATACTTTAAACTAAACAATGTTGCAAAATAATACAATATAATAAAACTCAGATATTCGCGGTACAAATACAGGGCTCGTGTGTCACGGCTCCGGAGCGGGACTCGTTGTTTGTCGTTCCTAAGCAAGCGTCGAGCGGCCAGTGGCGGGGAAGAGGAATTAATACTGAGGTGGCCACTAGAGTTGCGTGCGTGCAAACAGAAATCGAATTGCCGCGTTAGAATAGATACTTATTTATCTTTTACTAGACCGGAGGTTCCGTCCTCCCCGTTCTCTTCCTTATCCTCAAATCTCTAACCCCTAAAAGGTTGGCAATGCAATTATAACTCGCCTGGCTCGAGTTCATGAGGGCCCGATTTATTGGCATGAGATGATCTGTCTGTTCGTTTCTTAGTATTCTATGTACACACCTACATCCTCACTAAAGTCTATGAAACTATTTTATTAATATTTGCAACGATGAGTATCTGTACACACCATACCTACCTATAATGAAAATCAGTTCGGTTTCCTGAATTGACCTACTGGCTTAATGGTAAACCAGCAAATACCATTTCCAGTTATTTTCGGGGATTAACAACAAGGTATGTTTAAGTCATGTTTATTTTTAAATCAAGTAACTTATTTTAACTTATTTGTATGTAATTATTATTATTCTATATCGACCACAAAACATTACAACAAGGATAGAATTCTAATAATGTGTAATTAAAACTAACTATTAAATACGTTAGCAAGCTTGCTTCCATTATCCTGTTAACCATAAAACACATTGGACTTTTGTTCTAACAAGTTGTGTTATAGTGAAAAAAGAAAGTGTTCAAAATGTGGTCAACTGCTATATATCTCGTGTTATTTTATATAACAGTGGCTTATGCAGCTTTCGCGGTGTTCCAACCGAGTGGGCCGTTCTTGCGCGGTCACCGATGTCCCTTTGGGATGGCTTATTTTGACAACAAATGCCTCACTCTCGAAGACTAGTAAGTTTTCCTCATTTTTTATTAATTTATTGTTTCATCATTTGACAAAATCCATAACATGGTTGGAGGTGGATCACTGTGTTGCCCAATTTCTTACTGGCCACGGCCACTTTAAAAGCAAATTGTTCTCATTTAAACTTATTGATTCACCATGGTGCCAATGTTCGACAGAGGAGTTGCAATACGAGCAGTCGGCCCATCACATACTCTGGGAGTGTGATCTCTGGCAATATGAAAGTAACACTATGTTAAATAATTTAATTGTTTCGTCAGGTGTAGCTTATTATACGGACCTTGTGGAATCTAGAACGAATTTCCGTGCGTTTTGGCGCTTTTACCATACCTATTGGAAGCAAGTATAACAGCTCACACATAGGACCCACTTAGTTTTTAGTCTGGATGTTCAGTACATTTTGTATAGGAAATCGCATGGTCCTAAAGCCCGCCATACAAATCAGTACGATTTTGCAGTAAGCCTAGCATTTTAGACATTTGTACAGAAATCGCACCAGTTTTGTATAGAGACCGAATCAATTCTACTGTGGTGCTTGGCGACTGGGCTTCATCCAGTTGTACAGTCTCTTATTTGTGCCTTTAGACTTAATTCATTCTGTCTCCTGCAGTAATTCACCGAGGGAAGTGGAAACCATAGTTTTTTCTTCTTCTCCTCTTATAATATCTTCTGATTCACTTCGTTGCGGGAACCAAGACAGACTCATGTCCCTGGGACGCGCCGGGTTTCACCGTTCAGGTGTTTTCATGGTTTTATCTACTGTAGTTCCTGGCTTACAGGAGTTGCAGCGGTTTTGGGAGGTTGTGGCGGGCTTGTCCCAAAAAAAAAGGAACCCATAACATAATGTGGTGAAAGTAACTTGTTTTTTTGTAATGTTTCAGTACGGATAACGTATATTTTAATTACGGAAATTATTGAACGAATTAACTGAAAATTCATGATGATGACAAATATTGGAGTATTGGACAATATTGGAGATATGACAATGTGTGGTAATTTATTTAGAAGTTAAGACTGTATCTACGAAGTACCTATGTAAGTAGGTACCTACTTTGGATTTTAAGTTTTAGTTAAATACAAATAGAGAATATTTTTCCTCATAAATTGTATTTAAAAACTATAACATTTCTTACAAATACAACTTTATTGTGTTTTTGATAAGGATAGAAATAGTTTGTACTCTATGCACATAAATTAATAAATGTTAATTTACTATTAGTTTATTAAATGTTTTTTTTATTAAAAATTGGTTTTTGCTTTTCCTTCTTACATACCATACCATTCTACTGACCAGATTTAAAAGGGCCAAATTAAAAGTACCCTTAACCGACGAGCATGCATGAAAAGATGGATGACTGTTGATGAAGCGAAACTGCGAAAGAGGTAGTAACAATTGGCGTTCCATAGTCTCTGCATACCCCCATCGGAGACAGGCGTGAAGTTATATATGTAAATAAACTTATCCCCCTATAACATAATATTTTGTAAGTTTTAACAAGAATATTGAAAGATATTCAAATAAAACTACAGATATATTTTTCATATTGTTTATTGCAATAAAATATACATATAACTGGATAGTATATCGAAGCATATTATACAATTGGCCTAAGCAGTTACGTCATATACATATACACGTCGTGTCATAGGTTTCTATGACACAAATATAACATACAAATACATTGGATGGGATTCATTTGGTCTAAGCGTTGTCTACAGTATCAAATATATATATATAACTTTACTTCTTCATTGAAAAAATCTGAGTGTTGGATGAAACTGAATGTTCTTTTTTAACAACAATTATACAAAAAGTTAAATTAAAACCTTAAAAATTAATTGATATATAACGGCTTACCCACGTTAACGCAGACTCACGCTGCTGATGATTAAGAGATCCGTAGTAACTTGAAATCAGTCGAGCCTTTCCTCGAAAAGTTCGCGTGAGTAATCTGTATATTTCAATTACTTTAGTATGTCTCGTTATAGTTAATTACATAAAAAATACTGACAAAATAATTATTGTATATTGGTTATATATCACATTGCCATTTTACAAGGAAATTTTCACGGGAAAACTGACAGTTTCATTGCTATAAATAATTCGTGTCAGCTAGTTTTCACATTTAGACAAGTTATTTAATAATGTACTGTTTACAAGTAATACAGAATTATAATCGGCGGCACATACTATTTCATTTAACCCAATGTCAACCTTATGTCAAAGTAGAAATGTTGAAAATCAAAACATAGATTTCGTTAGTATAAAAAATACTAGGAAAGATATGTTAAACGCAGGCGCACATTAGTTCTTTATACATAATAACATACAAACAGCAGGAGGTCAATCTACACCAAACTGTCAGTTTTATTTATTGAACTTTTGACTTTATCTAAAAGCAAATAGAGTTGAAAATCCAATAATAAGTAAGGAGTAGCTTGACCTGCCAATGTCTGTATACTTGACAATTCTAGTGCAAGCTTACCTTACAACTTCAAAACTGCTCGACAATATAAGATGCAGCTCTCTCAAAATATAGTCAATCGTGACGAAATTGTATATAAGCTCATATATAATTCATTATTTGACGTTTTGCTATTAAAAATACTACAAAATTGGTACTGATTATTTTATTTTATTTTTTTAGATTAATTCAGAGAATATGGCTAGTATATTTGGTTTTTATTTTATATGGCAATATTTAAGGTAGCTAACGGTTTCAGAAGTTCAGGGTTCCATATTCAAAAAGGATTCTTCTAGAAGTCACATCATGTTTTTAAACTTTTTTTTTTTGTAATATATACTATGACGTTATGATCACTTTCTTGAGTCTCGCATTACGTATTTATTAATGTACGTCATCAAACACTATGACTTCATAATTTTGACATCAAGTGCCTAACTTTACTCTTTCCAGAACAAATTGGCTGGTAAACAGGAAAATGAAGTTCATATACAATAATATAATGATGTGTATTTCAAGTATTTTGAACATAACATAACATCTCGCCTTTTTATCCCCGAAGGTGTAGGCAGAGGTGCACTTACGGCACTTAATGCCACTGTACAATGGAACACCCACTTTTCACTATTTATGTTATGAGTCCCATGTAATAGGGGGTGAACCTATTACCATATACCGGGCACATTCCCAGACTATGCTACTACTCTGATATTTTTATATTTTTTAATTTAATTTAAAAATAAACAAATAGTTGTTTGAAGTATTGATTAATAAAAGTTTTTGACTAAGAAAGCATCCCAATGGGTCAATCGTTTTTGCTTTTGGTACATCACCATATGGCGAAAATATAGAAAAAGGTTCTTTTGTCGAATCACTGAAGATGTCAAATACTAAACGCCCAATGCTGTAATACTAGCTGATTCCCTATTGGACGAAAAACGAGAGATACGTGAACTATTTATATGGAGTAGGTACGAAATTCATACATTTCAAAAACACGAGTCAAAACAACAAGTTGGTAGTATAATTATTTACACGATTTTATTCAACATTTTCCATTATTCAATTGATTTATTTTATTTTAAGTTATTTTGCAAGCAATTTTCTTTGCTTGTTTTGTATCTAAACAGTATATATTGTCATATTTTAATACTTTCATCTCATGCTAAGCATTAATTTTTATACTCTTCATTACGACGAGTGTAGATTTCAACGAGAATATATAGAGATCTTAGTATACGTTTGTTTGTTTAAAGTAATAGAAACGAGACCAGGTTCGGCTCTCTGATTGGCCGGCGCCAATTAACCAACGAATCAGAACATCGAACGCGGTCTTTATTCGATTACTTTAAATGTAAAATATACTCGGACTAAACTCTTGGTTTGCTACTATTTAGACAAGATAATATTAGCTTTAATGACCTATTTTTCAATATAGTTGATTATTATTACATTCTATTTCATTCTGGATGTGTATGGCTTTTGGGATTTGAAGTTACTGGAATTGTAGCGACGATATAACTTGTGTTAAAATATGTATTCCTAATATTGTAAGTAAACTGTAAATACTCAGAGACATGATTATATTATAACTTTCGTGAGGCATACTAAATTAATTATTAGCAACAGTAATGCAGGTTTAATGAGGAGGAGCGCGACAGTCGTCGCGTCGCGTGTCACTGAATGCTGATCAATATGAGCCTCTAGCATGGCTTGAAACTAGTCGAGTTCCTCGTCAAACAGTTATGCGAGTAAGCAGAAAAGAAAATAATTCATTCAGACACATTTAATGATTACTTAAACGAATCCTTAGTAACGATTTTGAAACAATTGATCTGAAAACAATTGCTGGAAGTAAGTACGTATGAAATGACTCCGAGTATGACGGTGTATCGTTTTTTATTTTATGTGATAAGTCGGTAAACGAGCTGACGGATCACCTGATGGTAAGCAATCAGCGTTGGCAGAGGCGTTACAAGTGCGTTACCGGCCTTTTAGGGATTAGGTATCTAAGGATTGTTTAGATAATTTAATCGGTATTTTAATACAGTTATAACGTAGATCTAGGAGGTAACTTCAAATACTAAAGCTGCAGTAATTTTTCCAAATGAAATAAAATACAGTACCTACCTAAACTAGATAGGTCATTGAACCTTACTGTAGAGAGTTATCCACGAAAGAAGTAATTTAGTTGAAATTCTGTTTTGAAGAAGTAAAAATGATTGTAGAATTAAATGTTTAAATATTTAGAAAATACTGTTTAAATCTGAAAACTGATTATTGTATTGATCTTTTTTTTAATTATGTGTCTATTTGATATATGAAAACTGAATCCTAGTTTTGTATATATTTTTTACTGAAAAACGTGCATTTAATTCCAATAATTGTATAATATTGTAGTAAGTATTATATAGTTCAATTAGTATAGATTTATTTAATTTAATATATATGCAAGCGAGACTAAGATAATTTACTATTTCATTAAAATATAGAATTATAGAGATTCCAAAATAATTAAGAACATTTTTAATGCTTGTGAACAAAGACTTCAAAACTGCAAAAAAACAAAATTTCATGTGTATCTATTTACAATTGGAAAACTTCAGAACAACAAAATGTCTTTTAAAAACGTCACGAAGCGACCAAAACAATTAAAAAACTCATAAAAAACCAAATATATACGAAAGAAATGAGGAAAAGACGAAAAAATAAAACATAAAAAAGTATACACAAAATCATATATAATAAATGATACAATATAGTTGTCACTTATATACTACAACCACTAATATTATTTACAGACATTTAACATATAACTTAATCTTTGCGAACATCGAGACGACAAGACAAAATAACAATAAAGAATTTATCTAGTCGATCACATAAACTTCGTACGTATGGAATAATAAATTGATAATACTAAATAATGCAGTACTTACACTCGTAACGATACAATAATAATATTATTATTACAAAATATACAAGTTGTCGTGCTGGTTATCACACGGAGACAGTTATATAAAAATATGTTTTGTTTGTTTGTTATGTAGCGACGATGTCGAAAACTGCTAGGCATTAGTTGATGAATCGTGTCGCGTGTTAGTTTGTCCGTCGTGGGCCAGCCAGTATTAGTGATATATCACTACGCCAGTACGTCGGGTTCTCGCTTACTATTACAGGTTGGTAGATCACCCGCCATTACTTGGTTGGTCCTGAAGACAAGGAGATCTTGTTACTTATCGTCTAATAGTAAAAATAATACATGAGTTTGGCATCATTGTGTTTGATTGGGTAAAAGTTAAATTAAAGATTTGGCTTCAAATTACATACATACATAACTTCATGTCTATCTCCCATGGGGGTAGGCAGAAATTATGGAACGCCAATTGCTATGTATCTTACGTATATTATTCGCTTCATCAACAGTCATCAATGTTCTCATGCATACTCGTCGGTTAAAAAAATATGTCGCTAATATGGTCAGAATATGTCCGTCTAGGGCGCCCTCTACCGACGGCCCAATTCATATCCGCTTTGCATATCTTTATTTTTGTGTGTTTATGTATCTTTCGTTGCTCTTTCATCCATCCTTTCTACATGTCCAAACCAGCGTAACATTCCCTGTTCAATCCTTGTCACTACATCATCTTTCAATCCACACCTTTGTCTAATAACACTATTTTTCACTTCAAATTATATTTAGTTGAGCTTTGTGATAAAAAAGACAAGATGGTAACTTTTATTTCAAAATATATCTAAATATTTATAAATGTTCTTATATTTTTGAAGTAATGCTCACCTGTATAGAGGGGTCCAGTCCCGCCTTGGGGATGGAGATCTCTTCTGTCGTATGGTGGTCTGTAAGATAAAAACAATATATTAGGTATTAAAATTAATGAAGTATGTCTTTTTGATAGTGAAGTATATTGTGGAAATGATAACAATATTTGTCTAATTCAGTTACTGAAGTTGTAATATTGACTATCGATTATTGAAATTGGATTAATGAAATTATGAATATGTTTTGACCATAAGACAACGTTGTAGATCAAGTTAATATTGGATAAATATAGTTTTCATGTAAAGATAGACCATTTTTTTTTTTTTTTTTTTTTTTTAAGGGGGGAAAATCATCGAATGACTGCTCCCGCCTGGGTGAGGCGGAAGGGAGTGTCAGACTCTTACTGACTAAAAACCACCCCGTTCCTTCTCCTGCACGTCGAGCCGGAGCCCCGGTTACCCGTTAGGTTCTCCGCGACTCCGAATCGGCATCGGCCCTATTGGGCCCCATCTGTGGTGGTCTGATGGCTCTTTGAGGCGCGCGCGGAACGCGACGCGCCGTACGCTCGGGTCTGTTTCTGGTCGGACGGGGAGCCACCCATGCTCGCCGTCTGCAGGCCCGCGCTTACGGTGGCCGGAGATCGTCCCGCGATCCCCGACGCCCGGAGTGTCCTTCGCGATGGCTGGGTCGCGAGGAGGCAGCGCTTCGCTGCCTCACGCGTCCCGCCTCCTCCTTAGCTAGCATGACTGCTTCGCAAAAGGAGGAGACGGCATCCCAGTCCCCCTCGCTCCGCATCATGGCCTGCACTAGGCCCGGACGCGAGAGGTCGCCATCGCCGATCACTTCCCTGAGGGCACGGCGGTGCTCAGCCCACGCAGGGCATTCCGCTACGGTGTGTTCCACCGTGTCCTCAGGGCGGTCCTCGCAGTGATGACACCCGGGCGTTTCCTCCCGCCCCATCAGACACAGGTACCTCCCGAAACTTCCATGTCCGGTGAGGACCTGCGTCAGGCGGTAGGTGAGGACGCCGTAGCGTCTCTCAAGCCACTCCTCAAAGAGGGGACTTACCGCTGCAATGGCAGCGAGCCCAAAAGATAGACCATGAAGTTACTAGAGTATAAATTAGCATTGGATTGGCTTTTACAGGCTAGATATATAAAGTACTCTTCACTCTCTCATTGGCCGAGGGGTTGCAAGTGCGACTGCTAGGCAAGTGGTCTCAGGTTCCCGGGTCAAGTAAAATATTATTGGCTTTTTTTAAATTCTCTGGTATATGGCAATAGGCTCATCCCCTACATGGGACTAATAATACAACTAGTGAAAAGTGTGTGTTCCATTGTAGAGTGGCAGTAAGTGTCGCGATGTGTCGGTATAGTAGTGCAGTACCGGGTCGCATGGCGCGCGCCCGCAGCGCGTCGTTGGCGTCCCGCAGCGCGGCGACGTGCTGGCGCGCGAGCGTGGCGGCCCGCGCGGGGGCCAGCCCGCCCAGCGCGCGCGACAGTGTCGTCTGCAGCCCGCACGACACGCGCAGCACGCGCGCCGCCAGCAGCGGGGCGTCGCCACTGCATTCTGCGGGGACAGATCAATTCATTATGAGTTCGTGCGAAGTACGGAAACCAGATAGACACAGGTCACTTTCAATGTCTTCCAAAAAGTTTAAGCAAAGATTAACGACGTCATTATCCTCAACCCAACGTAACAATTCTGCTGATTAAAATAGATAATATAATTTTGAGTGAAAATTTAAGTATGCGCTTGCCTTCAAGCATTGCAATAAAAATATTGATGATAATAAGTTATTAAGTTACTTAAAAACGCGTGAGATTTTTTTGGACAGTTACCATCCAACTAGACGATCTCAAAGTCAGTATGGGAGGACTATATGAAGCAGAACATCTTGTGGCTAACACGATGAAATTCTTCAATTTCCCAATAAAAAAATAGTGATGCATAAGTATTAAAATTCAGTAGGTCAAGATTTAAGTAAGTCCTGAATCCTGACCTACCTTTCAGGTTAACCTCCAGTCTACCCCTATGTGAAACATAATAGATACATAGTGTCTTTTACCGTGAATTCAACTTAATATTTGTAACTATACCGCAGTAACAATTAAACAAGTCCGATTATAAAATGATACAAAAATGACTTGCTTACAAAATAATATTTTAACTGTACCATTATACTTTCGAAAACTGTTAGATAGCAAATCATAAAAAAATGTTCGAAAAATATAAATAAATAAAATATTTAAACTAATCTTACCGAGTGCATCCTCCGCATTATCCTCGCAGCCAGTACAGTCGGGCGGCAGCTCGTACTCTGCGAGTGCGTCCGACATCTCCTTCTCCAGCACCTCCGCGTCCACCGGGTCGCACGGACCCAGGGCGGGCGGCGCGGGGCCCGCCGCAGGGGTCGCTGCCGGGCCATCCGTGGGTACGTCTAATTCTTCTGGTCCGGATACCATTTCGAATGATTCTGTTGAAACAGTTTTACTTTGACATTATTTTGATTACCAGATGATTAGCTATATTGTAAAATTAAGTTCTTTAGTTTGTTTGTCTAGTTATGATGAAATTAAAGGGTATTAAATAGAATTGTGTAGTGTTAAGTAGTAGGTAGTTGTCAGAAAATGTTTGGGAAAGGAAACTAAAATCTTTTTTCGTAATAGAATATTTACTCATTGCTCAAATTCAAACAAATTTCTTAAAGATTAACGTTAAATGAACTCGTTAGTTATAATTCATCCAAGCTAGATAATATTCGGCCGTCTGTCCTGTTGTTGCCACATAGTATTACATAATACACTAGATGTAAATGGTTAAACGGCCATGTATCCCTCACCAGTATGTAGCGGCAGTAGGTCCCTGTGCCGGCAGGAGTCGCACCGGCCGGGCCGCGCGCGCGCCGCCACGGCGCCCGCCTCCGACACCGACAGCGCGCGCTGCAGGCAGCGGGTCAGCTGGGCCGCTGGGGGGAGAGAAGCAAATTGCAATCAATTATACTCACAATAACAACACAAATAAGTGCACTGATAAACATACAGCTCAATGACTCGTACATGGATTGGAATACTCTTAATCAGGGTGCTTTTCTGGGACCCACTGATTACTAATCACGTCTTTGAGACGCGCCGAACTGTAATATTCCGGTGTTTTCATGGTTGTATCTGCTGTAGATCATGATATTGGATTTTTTTTTTTTTGCGGCGGTTTTGGAATATTGTCGCAGGCTTGTCCCAATAAAGAATACCATGATTTCCGTCTCATAAAACATGAGAGTACCATAAATAAATGAGAGTTCCGAAAATTACTAGTTTGGACCCCGCACTGAAATGGATCAGAAAACATCATCGCAAGAGACGGAAATATATAGCTGAGTTTATTTTGTTCAGAAGACTGAAAGACTAAAGCATTTAAATAAGAATAGACCTTAAACAGTTGTAATTGAAATAAATATTGTGTATGGAAATACTTCTATCGTAGCACTCACTTTTTTGTCCCAGCAACAAATAAAAAAAACATTTAACTATGAACTATATTGAAAAAGAAGATATAATACATACCCTGCGCGTGCGCAGCCAGTAGCAGTTGGTGTAGGTCAGTAGCGGGCGCGTCGTCCTCCACACTACTACTGCGGGATATTGCGCCGCGAGATCCGCGGAGCTCGCCACATACGTCTGAAGGAAATCAAATTAACAATATTTACCTACATAAACTAATAAACCACATGAGTAGAAAAGCTAAAGAGGTAATTATATTTTCACATAGATCAAAATAATAACCTTAGCACGGTTTAAAACTAGTGAAGTTACTTCGTCAGACGTTTTTTCACAAATTACAAGGTTTATGTAGCAGAAGAAAAAGCGTAGGTAGGTACGGTCATAGACTCGAAAAATTGGTTGAAGAATCATACTACGCTATATTGTATACGCTAGCTATACGCATATCTGGTTCTATTCTACTATTAAAATATCGAAAATATTACTATCAAACCCTGAGAACTAAGGTATACCTACGGTAAAATTTTTGTCATAAAAATTTTGCAAATGACTATCATTATTCACTTACCAACTTCTCCCAATGCGTCAGCGACGGCGAGGTCAGCGAACTGCGCATAATTCTGCGGTGGCACGCCGAGAACTGAACCCACTATTGATGATTTCGCACGCAATGCCTTAGCAATGACTGAGTCGAGGCGGCGTAGACGCTCTAAGGAAGGAAATTATTTTGTTAAAGTTTGTGACGTAAATAAGTTAGAATCAACAACTAAAGCACATGTATTCAATCTGGATATCCATATTCACCAACTTAGACCTAAATTTGAAACCCTAAAGCTGACATAATAATAAGTAAATGACATTTAACGAAATTTTTGACTTAACCAGATCTAATAGATTCTAAAGTAAGCAGGTTTTTCGAGGGGGGAATCACCCAATAACATCACCCGCTTCGTGTAAGGAAGAGAGAGTGTCAGCAGACTCTTACTGACTAAAAACCACCACGTTCCTGCTTTAGCTTCGAGCCGGAGCCCCGGTCACCTGGTATACCGTCCGCAACTTCGGATATCGTGTGGAAACCTCAACTTATAATCCTAATTAATAACTTAAATGAAATCGCCCATGAGCAGGCGTGGCGATTAATGCTCAAACCTTCTCCGGGTGCTGGTGACATGTCGATGATGGTGGTATAGTTACCTGCGTGCGTGTAGACGCGCTGCGCGGTGTGCGCGGCGGGCGCGCGTACGGTGACGGCGGCGGGCGCCTCCAGCCCCGCGCCGGCCGCCTGCGTACTGATGCGGCCCACTGTCGGCCGCCGGGGTCTGCGACGACATTCATAAACTTTAAAAATCATACAATGGCTGCTTCCACAATCCTTCATACTTTCGAATCTTTCTCGAAACTCTCTTCAACCACACGCTATACACGATGGGAGATGACATAATAAGTCACGCTTGCAAAAACTTTGCCCTTAAGAGCGTTAACGCCGTCCGAGCGCGATTTTGCTAAAACAGCACTTCAAACGCGTTTTAACGACAAACTCCTTATCTTACAAACATGTTAATTACCAATAACTTTAGGGAATCCGGAATTCCCTAATTTCATCGTAATCGGACGCGATCGTAAGCGAATCAACTAAAAGATGAAAATAGTGCGTTAAAACTGTTGAGTACTATGGAAGCTTTACAGACGCGAGTATTGGCGACGTCACCGGCACAGATAGCAGATACTGGCGCACAATCGAACTGCGTGAAGCTTGTACAGTTGAATCCAGATGATTCAGACGCGGACACTGACGCGGACACTGACACGGACGTGGTTCATCCTGGGGTATACTAATACTGTTTGTCCATTGTATTCCTTAACGAAACAGAAGGGTCCTATTCAGTGGACTAAGAAGCATGAGAAAACCCGTTCTGACAATATTAGAACCAGAGTTGCCTGTCGAGTTACATTGTGACGCTAGCTCTGAAGAATATGGAGCTATCCTTTCAAAAAAAAAGATGACCTTCCCCATGTTGTGGAATACTTTAGCCGACTGACAACCGAAGTTGAGTCTCCCCATCACTCGTACGTCAGTCTTGGATAACGATCTTTACGAATTGAAAAGCCTATCTGGTTCACGTCGTAGTTTTAAATATGCGCACGAGATCTTGCGTCACGTACCCGAGGGTCATGATGGTTTGATCGAGATAACTACCACCCCATTAAATGAAGAGGAGGCCGAGACGGCACCAATTGACGTAGAACTTGATGATGATTCCCCTGCCCGACTCAGTAGCTGTGAAACATTGACTGCAGGGTCTGATACCATTTCAGTAACGTCTGATACAGTTACAGCGGCATCCGACACTCGTACCTGTCAATTCCGACTATGATACTATTGAACAAGTAGTTCAAATTCCCGCTGAGCAGGACAGTCCATAACTTATGGGTATGTGAGACTTTTGTGGCTTTAACTGTTGTTTAATCTAGTTGCTTGATTATATGTTGGTATGTTACATGTTAAAGATTGTTTGCTGATTTAACTTAACAATGGAGTAAATCGAATGTGTTTGAAGCTGATCGAAAGGACAAAGTGCTAATCGAAAGGATACATTTATCTGGTCCAGGCTAATGAATTGTGGAATTAAACTGGTCGAAAGGACAGTGTCGTCCGGGCTATTCAAAAATTCAAAATTATTTATTATCAAGAAATACAATATCTGTCTTACATTCGGTCGAAGGGACATACTAGTTTACAGCTGCATGTGATGACTTGAATCAAAGGTGTCGTCCGGTCCATGTTTGGACGACGGGACCAGTTTCGATGACTGTACAGTGCTACCGAGGTTGTAATTATAAATTTACGAAAGTATAACTAGGCTAAATTAGATATAACATAACATAACATCACGCCTTTTATCCCCGAAAGGGTAGGCAGAGATGCACATTATACCGCTGTACAATGTAACACCCACTTTTCACTATTTATGTTATGAGTCCCATGTAATAGGGGGTGAGCCTATTGCCATATACCGGGCACAATTCCAGACTCCGTGCTACTACTGAGAATATTTAAAAACCCAGTAATACTTTGCCCGACCCGGAAATCGAATCCGAGACCCTTTGCACTTACGACCACTCGGCCAAAGAGGCAGGTAAATTAGAATAGCTAGTAAATAAGGTCTGTGTTAGCTAAGTTTATTGGATGACAGGCTGGACGAGCGTGGACTAGGATGACATCTAGCCACAGATTTCATTCTGACGGAGCGTCATGTCGATAACAGCGCCGCCATGTTTTTGAACCGCACTACGGTTATGAACGGCGTACGCGAGACATCTTCGACTAACCGTCATAGTTCCGCGCGATCTTATATTTTTTCACAAAGTTAGTTAGATTAGTGATTAAAAAGACATTACATTGTGACTCGGTGTTTTATCTTATTATTTGCCCAAATACCCACGCAATGGCCGATTCACATGCATGCGGGGAAATCTGCTATATAAAAATAAGTCGGGTTTTCCTTCCTGACGGTATAACTCCAGAACGCACGAACCGATTTCCACGGTATTGCATTCGTTGGAAAGGTCTTGGGCTCCGTGAGGTTTATAGCGAAGACAATTCAGGAAAAAAATATTTTCTTCAGCTTTAATCACCAAACGAAATGTTACATTAAACGAAGCCATCTGGGTGGCGAAACGGAACTCCGTTTAACTAGCAAACCCGGCGAACTCGCCGGGTTTGCTCGTGTCTATATATATATAGATTATAGTTACACCTGAATGGATCAAAGTTCTCATTCTAGTCACTCAATCGTCCGACTGTCACGCTATTAGAAACGGTTATTGATACCCTGTTGTGTAAAAATTCTATTAAAAAACCTAAACTCGACAAACTGCGCGAAACGTTAACGCTCTTAAGATTTTCGGTAGCTGTCAAAACTATAAACTATTGAAACAATATTGATAAAAATTACTCTTTGGGAAAGCACATGAAAAAATTTTAAAATATTTTACATTCCATTTCATTCATAGATTTAAATTTCATAGATTTAAAATAGCCATACACGAGACATTTGCAGAAGATCAAACTCGCGACGAGTGCATTATAAATTGTTATGAAATTTCTATCAAAGTAAGTAATAACACTTATATTGTTAATCATAAATAATGAACAAATAAGAATATAATTCCCACTCACTTATGCTTGTCCTCCTTTTCAGTGACCTCAGCCTCCTTATCAGTAGAGGACCTGTCCTCCACGTCAGTGCTCCTCTTGTCGTCGTCAGTCCTCTTGTCCTCTCGTTCGGCGGATGTCCTCTCTACCGAGGTCCGGTCCTTCTCCGGTTCGACCGGTTCGTCTCCGGGAGCCGTCGATGATGATTTCTCGGAAGCGTCCGATGGGTTGCGGGATACGTTTATTCCTGAATAGAAGAGAATAAAATGTATTACTAAAATAATTAAAAGTTGAGAAGTACTTCTAAAATACGTGGCGTACTGATGTACTATTATTGGAATGTTGTGCTTTAAAATGAAGTAATAAAGTTGACAATCTATTAAATTAATTTAAATTGTTGCTTTGTTCATTATACTGGTATTTACTGATGAGTATAGTAGAGTGATGAGTGTTTTAACACGCCATCACGCCTTTTATCCCCGAAGGGGTAGGGTTGTTACAAAACCCCTAAGATACTAATTGACTATCATAAGATAGTTGTAGAGGTGTTGTTAGTGAAGTGAATGACATGAGTGTAACTGAGTAATGAGTGTCACTAAGCCTAAGTATGTGAGTGTAAATAGTGAGGTAACTAAGTAATTACAAATCAGTGCTATGTATGTGTATAGAGACGTACCGGAGTCGTCAGCAGAGCGCGAGTGAGCATGTTGCGTGGGTATGGTGGCCTTCAGCTCGGTCAGCTTGGCCAGCGGGGCTTCCTGGATGTGCTTCACCCAACTAGAACGAGACACATTATCTTTAATCCTCTGTATTATTTCCACGATCAATTAAGAATCTCTTAAGGATTTTACTGCACATCCGTAACACATTTTATACTACATCTTTAAGTTTAACATGAATAATCGTCTAGCATTCGCAAGATTTATTTTCACTAAAAAGGTAAACAGAGATAAACCTTATTACGGGTCAATTCCTGAACGGTGTTAAGGGATTCAACATCTCGATAAAGATTTATATATATTTCTATAATAACCATCGTGAGACATACTAAATCAACTCAAAAATGCGGGTTACTCAGGAGGAAGAACCCCTCCGTGGTTCGAAACTAGTAAAGCTTTTTTTTGTATATTCACGTTAGTAACTCGCGATTTTTAGTTAAGACACTCTTCATGTTTCACTAAGATAGATTTTATATGACATATGTCAATATAATTGAAATACAAGTAGAGTTACTCACGAGGCGTACTCCGGCGCGGAGTTGGCAGACAGCTCGTGCATCTGTACTCCGTTGATGTTCATGAGGAAGAATGTATTGCGCACCGCAGCGTTAGGACGAAACAGTACCTTGTCCCTGTGGGTATAAGGTTCATTGTTAGATTGACAATTTTAAAGGTGATATTTAAGAATAACATAATGTTTTTTATCTTCGATGTCAGTTTGTGGGCATAATCTATTGAATTCACTTTCTCACTTAACTGCACTGTACAAGTGTACAATTTACAAATTTAAAAGACTTTAGAGGGCAAAGCAACTCCTATGCTGCTATTAACTGAACAGTAAACCTAAAAGTTACATCTTAAACTAAAGTGATTCTATTTAAAAAACTGATTCATAGTAATATATTTATTTATTCCCTTTTAAAATATCAGTCAGACTTCTAAACTCGACAATACAAACGAATATTGACAAGAGAGAACATAATACAAGTTATATAATACTGACCACTTGATAAGTGGCGACAGCATGAGTGACTGGCTGGGCAGCGGGATCGGCTTCAACACGAACTTGTCACTCTCGCGCTGCAGCAGGACCAGGCTGTCTTCTAGCATCAGCGCCTGCATACATATAGTGCGTTAGTGAAGTTCAGTGTGAGTGAGGTTGAGTGTTGTAGAGTACGAGTGAAAGAATATAAATGAGTGAGGTTGAGTATGAGTCGAATAGTCTTTCTGTGAGCGTAGGAATGATTGTGTAGTGATTAGTGGGTGATATTAAGTATACATGAGTGCAATGTTGTGGAAAGTGTATCAGTAAATGCTGTTTGACTGACAATTGTGATATGATAGTGTAATATGATTTAAATTTTTTAACTTGTGAGTGAGAATGATACGGTAGTGTGAGTGTGAATGAGTTTAAAGTAGTTGTTATTATATTGTTATACGTACAAGTACATTAATCCTCTTGGAGGAGTCGTTCCTGAGCGTGAGGTCTCCCTCAGTAGTGAGTCGATGTTGAGTGAGGTCCAGGCGACGGAGCTCGTCCCACTCACTCGCACTCGGGACTCGAATCTCTAACTTACTCTGGATTGTGCGCAGTCTGGGAAAAATATACATGTATTTAGCTTCAGATTAATAGTAAAACACAAATTCAAAGCTGACGTTAAGCGTGAAGATGCTTTAAAAAGTTTAGGGGTGCACTATTAAAATTTTATGGAAAGTGCAGAAATGAAAGTTTTATACGAGTACAAAATTTGATAAAGAGCTAATATAATGGCTTCATTTACACAATATTAATAACAAATCGGTAGTAAGTAAATACAAAAACACTTTAAATAAATGATCACCCCTAACACTTTGAAAATATTAAGTAACTTCCACTGTATTTTTAACTCTGAAGCCATCACTATAATCATTAGTTACCTGTGTTCATTCTCAGCAGTTCTGATGGCAGTATCGACCCTGTGTAACACATCCTTGGCGACATCGTGAGCTCGCCGCAACCTCGCCAAGTCCTCCTCCGTCTCCTCACCTTCCACCACTGTCTTCAGGATACCTTCCAGTAGGAGCTGGTATTTCGTCAATCTGGGGAGAAGACATAACATGTATTTACATAAGAGTCAGTCATGTGCAAGTGATAATAAACTAACAATCTTAGACTCAAGGGTCTTTAAAAACCCTTTCAGTCAGATTCATGTGGAAAAGCTATGTTTTGGCTTGACTAAATCACGGTCTCACTGACGTAAAACCGACGTAAAACAACACATAGTGTTGTGTTTCGCCTTATAAGCGAGGTTACTGGAGACTCAAATCAAAAAACTCCTCTGGTGTTTCCGATGTCCCTAGACGTCCCTGATTGCTTACCATCAGATCATACGCTTAGTCATTTCCTTCCTTATTCAAAAATGTACGTATAAACTGGATCATACGCTTAGTCATTTCCTTCCTTATTCAAAAATGTACGTATAAACTGGGTTCCAATAAACCAACTTCAGCTGCCTTATTTTTTGAAGTCGGTTAATAAAAATCCTTAAAGCAGTAGTAGTGGTACCTCTGCCAGACACAGGCCAGCATGTCCTTGAGCTGCAGCCTGCCGCAGAGTGGTTGTTGTTCCCTGGCGGCGAGGAACTGGTGCAGCTCCTTGCTCTTGCGGCGCCGCTCGCGGAGCGCGTCCAGCGCCATGCGCTGCCCGCGGCAGAACTTCGACACGCACTGCGCGTACCCAGAGTCTCCCAACTGGGGGGAAGGTGGTTCACATTGAAATTGATTAAGTGTATTGTTGTAGATGTAACACGAGTACCTCATATGCTCGTGTTACTAAAGGAATGAAAATTTAAACGAAAATTGTGTTGTCTAACATTGAAAACTAGCATTTAAAATGAGTTTAAATTACCGTGGGTTTCAATTATTCCGAGTCTGATAGTAGAGCAAAACATCTCAGGGTCCGATAACAAGTAAAGTAAATTAATATTATGTATCGTGGTAATATCGCGAAGCCCAAAGTAGTGTTAGGTAGAATAAGCTCGATTGCAAAGTAACGTATGCCCCCTAATGCCAGCGTTAAAATATACACAAGTTTGAAGTTACCGTATTCAATAGTGCATCAGCCACGGGTCTAATCTGTACAACATGGTTCCCCGCGTCGTTCCGCGCGGTGCGCAGGTCGGTGTAGAGGCGCGAGTGTCGCTCCCTGACGGCGGGCAGGTTGGGGAACAAGGCGCGCAGCTCGTCGGCCGCCAGCAGCGCCGCGTGCCGCTCCAGCGGACGCAGGAACACGCCGCCCAGCACGCGGAGCCAGCGCACGTGGGAGCCCTCCGACACGATCAGCTCTGGGGGGACACATTTACTGATTATAGTGGCGGGTTGATGGAATAAATTTGGGAAAATTCTTTGAAATTTGTTACAAAATAAGTTGATGTTTAAATTATTTATTAACTTAACGTTTACCAGAACTTTATTTAGTTTCTTTTTGGTTCATAAAATGTTGTTCTATACTAACATTTTCTTCATAACTGCACAAAATTAAATCTCAAACAAAATACTTCTGTAAGGGAAAAGAAGTCACGACACATTACACAGCTGTCGATCATCGAAGTCACTTAATCATTGAGACAAAACTTATCTGTATAGAACTTCTTGGACTTCGGACATAATTCCATTATCATGATCTATCATTCACTTTTAGTGATGCAAACTCTGTCAAGATTTATCAAAGGTTTAGACGTGGAAGTACACTCACCATGTATGACCTCCTGCCTCTTCCGGAGCGCGGCGGACAGTTCGAGTCCGTCCAGTACGTGCGGCGGCAGGCTGTCCGCCCACTGCGCCGCCAGCGGCTCCTCTTCCTCCGACCAGTCGGATTGAGATGCTGGAATGAAATACAAACATTGTTCATTTCACTGGTTTATTTGAGCCCTAGTTTTTTTATCGTTGAAAAGGAGAGAAAGGGAGATCGATAGATTAAAAAACATACAGTGAGGGACAGAGAGAAACAATAACAGATTAAAAATTGTGTGTAAGAGAGAAAGAGAATAAGCATGTGAAAAGGGAAAACAACAAACTCAACAAATTTAAAAGTAAAATATCTAACAAATCTAGTTCGTTACTTTTTTTAAGGGGGAAAATCATCGAATGACTTCTCCCGCCGGAGTGAGGCGAATATCTGGATCGATCTAAGATTTGGCCGGGAAAATTAATGCAAGTAATATCAAAAATCAATCTTAAACTGTCAAACACCAAGCGGTCACCAGTGACCGCGACCTATTGTTCTTTAATTGTGTCTATAAAACCGGTACTCGACGAGTTAATTGAAAAATGTTAGAATGGGATCCATAATTAATTTATCGTATGAGGACAAGAGGTGAATGTAGCTAAATTGTAGCTGTGACTCACCTTGCTGCTCAGCAGCGACGGTGTTGCTCTCATTACTCCTGGAGGAGAGGCTGGAGCTGCTGGAGCTGCCGGAGGGGGCGGTAGCCGCGCCTGGCTCCAGGTCACTGTGGAACAAATATTATAATTTAGTTACAAGTAATCGTATAAATCATCATATAGTAATCGTATCAACATTGCGACAAGAGTATTCCATTTTAAAAGAACATACACTATTAGTGGAAAGACAATTGCCTACGATTGTCAACTTTACACTTTTGCCATAGAATGGAAAATTGTTTAAAGAATTTTGATAGACATTGAGAATAGTTTCTTACGTACCAAGATTCTATAGTAGATTTACAACCTTAACGATCAGCAATAAAGTTCAGTATCACTTGACATACTGTTTGGCTGAATAAACCATAACTTTTCCGTGATCGTTAAAAAATGCAACACGCTTTATTGTTTAACAAAAGAACTGAATATCCCTCTCAACAGAAATTCGCAAAACATTTCCCTATTATAATGATTGACAGACCACTAACCAGCTTTTTAGCGAAAAAACTGTTTTATCGAATGACGTCGTTTCCCAATATCGATATACGTATTCGCATTGTGGATTTTGGCTTCGCATTTTATTTGCGCCATCGATCAAATAAACTATAACCTGTAGGAGTTTGTGATATCAATAAAATACGTTTTAAATTCAAGCGTTTCTCTGTTAAAACATCGTTTTCATAGATCAAAGTGTAGGAAAGTTTCTAAAGGATATTTTCTTTCCCTTTCCAGGCGAGTTTGGTGGCCAAACGTCATCCTATAACAATGAAATATAAAAAGTAAGGGGTATCGAGGTCGATTTAAGTGAGGCAAAGTAAATGGTGCGTTTTTCTAAGTTTAAAAAATTCAAAGTATAGCTAAGTACTGAACTTAGAATCATGTCTGGTGTATGGAAGTATACTCATCTATTAGATAGAACTCATAACATAATGAAAAGTGGGTTTCATCACATTCAATATGCACTCTTCTATCTAGCCATTCATAGAACAAAACGTCTATTACATATTTTCCAAACCTAGCTTATGATACAGGTCATATGTACCAAATATCAATAAATACCCATTTTTTTTTTTAAGGGGCGAAAATCATCTAATGACTGCTCCCGCCTGGGTGAGGCGGGAGGGAGTGTCAGACTCTTACTGACTAAAAACCACCCCGTTCCTTCTCCTGCACGTCGAGTCGGAGCCCCGGTTACTCGTTAGGTTCTCCGATAAATACCCAATTAAGTCCGTATGAACAAACATCGGACGGGAAGCAATAAAACAATGCTAATTCTGTACCGCGCCTTTACACGTTTGAGAAATCATGGCGTCTTTCATAGATGGATATTAATTACTTTATGGTACAATTAATATAAAGAATTGTAGAAGATATAACATAAAATCACACCTTTTATCCCCGAAGGTTTAGGCAGCGGAGCACATTACGACACTTAATGGCACTGTACAATGTAACACTCACTTTTTACTATTTATGTTATGAGTCCCATGTAATAGTGGGTGAGCTTACTCACTAAATGTCTCAGTAGTAAAACTTCGTGTTACTACTGAGACATTTTTTAAAAACCTAGTAATACTTTGCCTAACCCGGGAATCGAACTTGAGACCTCTTGCCTGGCAGTCGCACTTGCGACCCGAGTGGTCGACGAGGCAGTGTAGAAGATCTTTTTTGAATAATTAGACGAAGGTGTTTTAATATCATTTATTAAGAAATCATTATTGAAGAAGATTTTGGGGACAATATTGCAGATTAGAGAAATTAATACAATTGTATGACAGAAGATTACAATTATAATTAGTTTGTAATAGTCGTTTATTCCTCATGTCGTTTATTTCCAAACGGATAAAAATAGGTTCATACAGTGAATGTAATGTTAGTTTTCGCCAATTATGTTAAGCGTTTTATGTAATAAAGGTGAACTATTTAGCAATAAGCACAATTATTATAGACTTCGTGTTATTACTGGGAATTTTTGTATCAAGCCTGTGACTACAAGAACATTACTATTATAATGGCGAGTGAAAAATTATCACAAATTAGAGTACCACCACAAATAATATACTAGTGCTAACATGACTAACTTCAGGTTTGTTATTATTAAGCCTAGTTAAAAAACATATTATTCAAATTGATGATAAATCAGTCACTATAATTTAACTAGAGTACGTAAGAGATCCTAATAAACCTGCGACTGCACGGTTGGTGCGGCGGCTGGGCAACCGGCTGCCGTGCAACGTGTCGCGGGTTCGATTCCCGCACGGAACAACACTTTATGTGATCCACAAATTATTGTTCCTGGTCTAGATGTCATGTGTATGTGAATTTGTATGTTTGTAAATGCACCCACGACACAGGAGAAAATCCTAGTGTAGGGCAACGTTTATTTTAGAAACCTTAAATAACTTTTATACAATTGTTAAAACCCCCAAAAGAATAAATTAATAAAACACCTTCCAAATAAAGCAAAGAAACAACAATAAAAACGAACAACTTCTGTCCACACTCTCCATAACACCTCCATAAATAAATCAGGTCAGTTCACCATCAGGTAATAAACGCCACGATTGTGATTCAGTGCGGCCAATACAAGTCTCTGAAACACTCTGAAACACATTCCTAGAGACGTGACCAGAATCAGAATGTGTCAGAATAGATTGAACCAGAATTGGGGTCGAAGGTTAATGGTGGATGTTTAAGGTAATAGGTATTTGGGAATAGATTGTCGGGAATTGTTTGAATTAAGATTTAGAAAGGGTTTTGGGTTCATTTTGTGGTTAGGTTAACATGTGTCTTCATTAACATAAAGGGTTTGATGTGTGATTTCAACACGAAAAGGATATTTTTGTTAGGAAATACTATCATTAACAAAAGCAAACTTCCTTATTTTTGATTGGCTGACGTTTGATTACTACCTCGCCTGCTGGTAAGCGATGATACAGTCTACGATGGAGCACGTCGTCACATAAGCAACCTATTCACTCGGGCCTTGAAGACACCCAGGTTATACGCTTCAGGAAATACAGGCATACTCTGGCAAAGAATGCCACTTCTTAGCAGTACGCACAAGGAAGCATGTTTAACAAAAATTATGGATATTGATAATGAAGTCTTTATAGATATAGAGAAAGTTTTCTATGAACAAACCAGTTGATTCTCTTGGGATAGGATGGCCGTGCATAATAAACCGATGGTGCAATGAAACCTTTTTAATTATTCAGTTCAACATTAGATTATTCAACAGTAGCACATGACTTCAAGAGTCTTTAAAATTGTGTCAATATAAAAATACCAACAGGTTTAGCAAAAGGCGTATCTATTAATTTAAAAATGAAAATCATTATCAATTAATCAAGTCAATTCTATTTTGACTACACAACGATCTAATACTTTAACTATGTCAAGTCTACAAATAATTTCAGCAAGCAGTTATTTTCGCTATTACATACTTTAAAAATTAATTAAATGGCGCGTCCCGACCGGAATTTTCCGCCGGGACGGAGCAAAATGCCATCAGGTGGATTGCTGTGAAATTCCTATAATTATGAAGTGTCCTCGCACGTTCGTACGGCTAATGGGAATCCTAGGAAACTTGGCTTCTTCCACACTAGGCGAGGCAGGGGGTTCAAGGTAGAATATTTATGGGAAAAGTTTTGATGTCTATTAATTGGGAGTAACTTTTGAAAATTTTAGCTGGTCATCGGGTTATATGACTTCTAGTGTTTAGATAAAGTCTACTTTAGAGTATTCGGTGTCCTTTTGTTGGTGCTGATGATGACCACCACGTAGCATATGGTTTTAATGACGTAAAGTCTTACAATCCCTAATCTTTTCCTTCAAAAGCTCACTGCATTTTGACATACTTTGGGATACAAAAGTATAATCAAACTAAACCTAAAAAAGGACTAACAATTTTATTAATATTTAAACACCAGAAAACTATAAAACAAAAACACTCTATCTCTCAGACTAGGTGTATATTTAAACGAACGTGTAGGATAAGAGCCGGCAGCTGATAATGTATGACCATCCGTTTATCATAATCGTCCGGTATGCCGACGATAATGTTACTGCTACTGTTCGACACATGTAATGATTTACAAACAGACAAACAAATTAGAAAAATCCAAAAAATAACCGGAAAAGGAGTAACAATAGAGTTTCTTGCTCGTTACTCTCCATACAAATCTACACCTTGGAATAAGGCATGAACACCTAGCTTCACTGACGGACAGACTGATAGACAAATAGATGTTTTTAGATATCCAGAAGGGCCTTTATGTGGATTTATTGAAATAAGTGCGCCATCGCCGCGACCGCGCACACTGCTCGTGAGGAAGAACCCCTCTGTGGTTCGAAACTAGTAGAGCTTTTCTCAGTATATTCACGAGAGTAACCTGCGATTTTTAGTTAATTTAATATGTCTCACGATAGTTATTATTGAAATAAACGCTTTGACTGTATTATATCTAGTCCTATTTCCATTTAGTATTAAGGCTAGTTATTTTGATATAACCTTCCTTTATATGGGGTAAAAATTAGTCAATATTGTTGATGGAAACAAGATTAAAAGAGGAACAAAATAATGTGATCCAAGAATCGAGGTTAGTTTATATTTCCCATGTGTCTACTCCTTAGTAGGTCGATAATTGGATTTTGTACGTTGTTGATAACTCGCCTCTTTCGCAGGGAGGAAAAGAAGGCGTGTGTATTATTATTACACTGTAGAGACCAATGTGTCTGTATACCAACAGAATCACACCAACAGAATGAAAGAAAATCACAAACACATTCTTTTACACAACCAATTTCTTTACATTAGGAATGGTTCAGTGTTTGCCAATTCTCTCCCCTCGTAAGCGATGATGCGGCCTAGCCATTCGTAACCTATTCACTCAAGCCTTGAATACACCTAGGTTATACCGTTCAAGAAACACATAATCTGGCAAAGAATTAAACTCCTTAGCAGTTAAATGATACAAGTTAAGACTGTAAAACAAAATAGATCTAGCAGATTAAGCTAGAGAGCTCAAATTCCTTTATCACCAAAGACTGTTTACCTTTCTGAAAGGGTCCTTCTAGCCAGCATAGCAACAGTAGGCGGTTGCCTACCAGCTGGTAGCGACACATTTCTGGATACACGGGGCGGTGCCGGCGTTGCCATGGTAACGGACACTAATCACCACTTATTCTCACAATAATCACCAGTCAATTTATTCAGCTTGACTGTCAGTTCATACACATATTGTTTTTACACTGGTTTATGTTTATTTTACACTTTTTATTTGTAGTTTCGATTTATTCACTGTAGTTTGGTTAATGATGTAAAAAGTTCTGAAGTTGGTAAAAATTTTGATAAGTATTTTGTTTTATCGTGAAAATGAAAAAGTATCGGATTAAACAAAGGCCATTGACCTCTACTCCCTGATTAATATTATTCTCAAACTTCAGTATGCGGTATTTCTACTCAATAATACTCTACTTATAAATAAGAAATCTACATGAAATATCGGAGACATGAAGTCTACACAGAGTTCCGAATCAAATAATATGGACATGTTATTTGATTAGACACCGGTAACCTATCACATTGTCCACATGTTAAGCAAACGAAACGACCGGACTGTGTCAACAATTGCTACCAAGTATTACATAAAGCTAGGACAGAGGGATACATATGTATTAAGGATTATGATAAAATAATAAAATGTGGTGCAGAAAGAAGCGAAAGAATCCTATAACAAAAGCATAAAGTTTTTATTTTAAACATCACGCCCTTTTATCTCCGAACGGGTAGGCAGAGGTGCGTATTAAACTGTCAAACACCAAGCGGTCACCGGTGACCGCGACCTATTGTTCTTTAATTGTGTCTATAAAACCGGTACTCGACGAGTTAAGGCACTTAATGCCGATGTACAATGTAACACCCACTTTTCAGTATTTATGTTATGAGTCCCATGTAATAGAGAGTGAGCCTATTGCCATACACCGAACGCAATTCGCAACTCTATACTCTTGGTGGCACAATTCTAGACTCCGGGCTACTACTGAGATTTTTTTATAAACCCTTTAATACTCCCACCCTAAAATCGAACTCGGTCAACGAGGCAGTAGTATTTGGAGTATAAAATGAAAACAGACATATATCCATAATCCATAACACAAATTCACATAAATCAATATTTCTATAACTTCTAAGTGACGTCACAAGGCTTATACCTTCCAACATAATGGTCTATAATGGCCACTGCCCATATTAAGACCACAATCGTTAGATAAAGACTAAAATCCTATGTTAATATACTACTGTCTGTTAGAAAATGATATAATTATGTTTTTAATACATAAAAGGGTATAAGGAAAGGATTGGTTCACATCAAGCTATGCAACCAGTATAAGCTGACCGTCGAATGTAAGGAAAGATAATATAAAGCGGGACCTGGATGAACTGGTTATGTATAGTTCGAAGTGTAGCCATGATTTTACTTGAAACGTACTTTTGTTTACAATATCTAAAGGGTTTTCTTTATGTATTGGGATTAGTTCCTTATTTACTAATAAATTATTTATTTTCTTAGTTCATTATCTAATTGATTAACGGTATCTATTCTACTTTCTTTATTGACTGCACGGCTGGTGCAAATACTAAGCAAGCGACTGCTGTGACGTATCACAGCTTCGTTTCTTTGTATTTATCTAACTGTTGTTCCAGGTCTCAGTATAAAATCTTATCAAAAAATTGTTTGAACGCGCTTATCTCCGAAAATACTGGTTTGATTTAAAAAATTCTTTCTGTTTTGGATATCCCATTTATCGAGGAAGGCTATAGGCTATAAAATATCACGCTACGAATAATAGGCGCCGAGCAGAGCGAGTGAAACCGCGCGGAATTAGTTAGTAAATACATAATTATGGGAGCATATTTGAACATGTAGTAAATTTATAAAACTGTTATTAAAATCAATTATTACTTTTCAAAATTGTGATTCGTAACGTCAGTTTAAAAATATTTTGACTATAAAAGAGTAAGCGCCGATTAATCTCAAATAATAACATATGACAGACCAAACCCAGACAACTAAAGATCACATATCAACCAATCAAGGACATTATAATCTTTTAAACAGCACACCAAGCTACCCCACACTATCAAATTCAATTCCCAACTTTATTACAAGGACATAAGATTGAAAATGTATACCAAACATTTTTACAGTTGCATATTTCACCTGACAGAAACGTCTAAGCGCATTATTCAAACATTCCATTGAATATTTGACCTTAGCGTAGCAATAATAAAGTGTAATGTTTACATGTCAGTTACATACAGCCTAGACCGAAATCCAGGCGGTCTAAACAACGTCATTAGGTTTTTAAAAAGCTATATTTAATCTGTTTTTCACGATCGGTAAATAAGATAGAAGCATTATTTCTGTTCCGATTGAGTTTACATTATAGAAGCGTTTTATATTGTTTTATGTAAAGAGCTTGTTGTGTGAAAACTATTATATATTTTATGTACGTATGTATTTTTAGCCTGAACTCGAAAACTGCTACGCTAAAATCGATTTGTGACGTGAGACAGTTTAGAAGGTTCTAATTTATGATGATCGCGGACTTTTATGATGTGATTCTGTGTCTTTTCATCTTGATTAATTATCTTTTGCGATCGACTTCAAGACAACTTCAAAATCAATATTCAAACAACACTTTGCCTGACCTGGGAATGGCTCCAGAACTTCGTACTAGTACTATACTAGTACTAGTACTTCGTACTATACTTCAGTGTATACAAAAATAATACAAGTATACTTTAACAAAATATGATAATTTATCTCCGCATGAGGTAATACAAAACAATAATACGCTGAGAGATTTAGCAACAAAAACTGCCATAAAATTGTATCTAACTGCTAATACACAATAACGGATCAAAACTAGAGTCAACTGGTAACTACGAGATAAAAGTAAAAGTAACTTTAACTAACAATTAAACCACGGCTTATTGAAATAAATGAAAGCGTGTCGGTTACCAAAACGTATGTTAATTTAACTATTACGATATTTTATTACTAAATCTTGTATTATTATGGTTGATTTTCTTAATAAAGTAAGCAGAAAGAGTAGTATATAAATATCTACAGATAGCTTGTTAAGCACTCAAAATACTTGTTCCTAACTAAAATACTTTTTACAATGAATGCCAAAAAACGCAAAATGTAATTTTAATAATCTTTTGCTATATAGAGATATACCTACCTCTATGGTAAAGAGGTTGTAAACACGACTGTCAATTATGTAGTTATTGATTTCATTCCCAGGCCGAATGTAAAAAGTGTAGAATTCTAAATCATCGACTTACAACTATGTGTTACGTTACATACATTACGCCTTTTATCCCTGAAGGGGTAAGCAGAGGTGCATATTATACCACTGTACAATATAACACACACTTTTCACTATTTATATTTTGAGTCCTATGTAATAGGGGATGAGCCTATTGCCATTTTACCGGGCACAATTCCAGACTCCGTGCTATTACTGAGAATTAAAAAAAACAGTAAAACTTTGCCCGATCCGGGAATCGAATCCGAGACCCCTTGCCCGGCAGTCGCACTTGTGACCACTCGGCCAATGAGGCAGTCTATGTATGTACGTTATGTACATATTATCCAACTGACATATACCAAAATGATCAAATTTATGTTTGAACACAGAAAGAATGTAGACCGAAAGTATTAGATATAGGTTACTTATATATTTGATCCAAAAACCATGTTTTCTGTAGGATCAAAGCGAGTTAGGAATCTACCAAAACTATGTACATACAATATCAACAATTTATGTATGTTGTAAATTATATTTCAAATGACAGACGTGATCATCAAATTCCTCGCCTACACAACTGTATAAATATCTGTATTAATAATAAGTATTGTATTATCAAATGTAATAATGTTATTATTACATGTTAAACTTCATAATAATTCGTTACGATTATAATTTGAAGTTTAATTTGACAATAATTATACGTATATCTGACTAATTATTGTAACTAATGATCACAAATGATTTCAAAATCGACTGTATTACATTGAACTAGTAACAAAATTACAAAATACATTATTATGATTGGCAAAATGATGAGTATTACTGCCTATCCCGTTGGATCAGGGGTGATGATATAAGGAACCGCATAGACGAGATAGAACAGCACTATAACAATAAAAAATAATGGACACAAGAAAGTAAACTAAATCGATAACTCGTAAAGAAAGATATACAAAATAGGTCGTCCAAAATAAGCACTAGATTAAGGAAAAATATCTAATATTGTATAATTTATCAGCGCACTCCACATACACAATTACCTAAATTTACATTTAATCGAATCATTAACTTCATATCTCAAACCGTCTGTTTGTATTTGAACGCTAATCTCGAAAATTGCTGATCGAAATTTCATATAACACTTCGAGATTAGAATCACTTTTTAAACTCAATGTTCAGTCCGATACCTTTTTATAATTGTCTGTTTATAATAGAATTTAAATTACATTATGGAAATAAGATGCATTTAACAATCTTGTAAAATAATAGGATTATATCACAAATTAAAATTGCATCTTCTCTCACATATTAATTCAAAACAGTACTCACAATGGAATCAAAATTAAAACACAAACGATTTAAAATTAAACACTAACCGATTACGATTATAAGACAATCGATTATAAAACAACTCGATAACAGAATAGATTTGTCTAAGAACCGAGACGCGTCTGCACTCCGCGAGATTGCTGCGTCAACTGACCACAGTAATGAAACACAACATAGTCTATATCACATACAGGCTACTCCAATAAGGACATACAAAAGAATATGATGGTTGTCTATGACGTATTAAAATTCCATATATTGTGTATATCTGTGACGTAGTAATGAGTTATTACATTAGAAATGGGTTTTATGACAATACAGAGATGAAGGTAACGAGTTTCGAATGCTTGTGAAGATTCAATGGTTGAATTTCTTTGGAAGGTATGTGCTTGGTATTCTAGAAATATAGACAATAGTTTGTGTTAAACCCGTCAGGTAATTATGAAATGTAGTTTTATTCAAGAATTTTTGTAAGGAATTTCAGATATTTTTTCGTAATGTAAGATAACGGTTAGTGGGTTTATTACTATTTATTGTACGACACTTCCAGTATTTTATTATTAGAAATTAAACTAAAAAGGTACTAAAGACTAATAATTTAATGAAAGTATTTTTGAAGTATTTTTAGATACCCAGACTAATAGATGAAGGGAAACAATTGATTTGAGAGCGCCATTTCAGCAGAAGACGAAAATGGACGAAAAGGAATAATAATTGTACGTTTTATAAGTCACTAATAAAAAATCTGAAACATTTAGCGAGGTCATCGTCATCACCTTACTATTTATAGGACACACGCCCAAAAAATATATCAAATCTAACTCGAAATGATTGGACAAACACATTATTGTCATTTCGGTCGTAATCTTTATGACGTATCTACAGGTGTCTTTGCAATTCCCACCAATAATATTGGTCCAAATAATAAACCCACATGAGGAGTTGTCAAGGTGTTCTGCTGACGTCATGGGGTGTGCCGCCCCATGGAAGTGGAGCACATAAAGACACACCGTTGTAAACTAAGGGCATATGACTGAGATGACCAAGGAGGTTAGACAAGATGGGACAAAATGTCCAAAAATTGTGGAGAATTTCACAATGTTTCGGGTATGTTAACCTCTCTTAATGTAAATAAACTTATAGACTACCTTGAATTTCAGTAACATTAACGAGGTGGTTCGACAATATGGTTTACTTCCAGAAAAGAACTTTATTCACTTACAAAATAGGTCCTTAATAAAAATTTAGTATTGGACCTAAAATTTTCAGCAAATTCAGTAGCTGAAGGTAACGAGATAAATGCATGTCAAAGATAAAATGTGATGAAACATCATGGAGTTAACAAAGATGCTTGCGACATCGTGTGATAAGGAGTTAAAGACTATAGTTACTTAAAATGTATAACGATTCAGCATTTAGAATGAGTTTTAATTTTATATAAGGGAGGGTAAATCAGACGCATCGGCTGATGCAATTAACGCCATTCATGAAAACCCTTTTTTCTTAAACTATTCAAGGACATATTACTATCAAACACAACCAAAAAACTACAAAAGAATGTCTACAGTCCCAAAAAAATCCTCCACAATCGTACACACTTTCTCAAAGGTGGTACCTCTGTCCTCCAACTACGTATGTATGTATGGTAACACACGTTATGGAGTTCTTATGGTGTTTGTCGTCGTATGTCATTGGCGTAGGTTATGCGCGCATAAATCCATGGGGCATGGGACAATATGGGCGCGGGTATGGCTGTTTGCCTACATCAATTAGCTCGAGGGTTTAAAGCTGATGGTGTCGTGGATTTTTCCTTTGGTTTGAGTGGTGGAAAGGGGGTGGTAATGTTTGTAATAGCAAGACTAGTTTATAGGGATCAAGAAAGGGTAGCAAGGGATTGTGGAGATCTATTAATGGCTATCTCTCTTTTTGGTGAAGTTGCAACTGCCACTTCAGTAGGAAATTTCGAGTTTGAATTTCGGGCCAATGTTATTAAACCTTTCAGTTCTTGGTTTGGGATTGTGCCTAATGCACTACATAAAGCTCTTTATGACATAAGTTTTAGAACTTGTGTAAAATCAGCTAAAACTACATTTAATGTTTTCCCTTTTAGCTACGTTTGTTTTCTAAGCTTAATATGAGCTGTGACGACAACATTGAACCTCAAGATAGTAAAGACAACTTACACTAATGGAATCAATCAATTAAACCAGATAACATACAATAGCTAAGGAACTGATTACACAATTACTGCAGTGCCCAAGATGGCAGGCGTCATGACGTCACAGAGACGGTACAATAATTATGATCGCTGCATTGTATGGCTTCGGGTTCGACACTTCCGTGCCTCACTTGACACCGAGTGTAAGCCTGTGTTCGTCACGTGGTAAAGAGCTAAGGTAATATAATTCTAATATGATTCGAAAATGTACATAACGCAAAAAAATTAAGGAAGAGATTTTTTCTAAACTCTTTTTTTTTCTTAATGGAAATTTAAATTCCGATGCTACATTCACACTAATATACATATGAATTGCCCTCAGAGGAATAAGAGACCTGATGTCCCCAATATAGAAAAAAACAAAAAATCTTTCCTAAATTCCTTCTATATGGTTTTTCATTTTTTATTCCTGCGATTTTCACATCTATTAGCACGCTGACTAAATCACTGAAGGCAGTGCTTAAACCACTCAAAAGCTGTCGACAAAGGAAAGAAATGTGACGTGAATGGCTCGATAGATGCGTAGTCAGCGGTTTTTCAGTTTAAAACTACTTGACACACTTGTGGACTTCAAAAGGATGATCAAGGGACACCATGAGAGATTTGCATATCATAACTTAGTAGTTAGTGGTGATAGAAATGAGAGCAAGACGTCATCAGATAGTTTTTCAGAAAACAAACAAATAGTTAAATAATTCCAATGCTACAGTTACGTCTTGACATTCAAGAAATGTTTGGTTGTGTATGTTAATCTTGGATTAGTTTTGATAAACAGGAAGAAAGGTTACACTAATAATTTTATTAGAAGCCGGAGGTCGCCAAAATCTCTTAGACAGGGAAGATCAATGCCACCCATTAGTATTGCTAAAATTATTCTCGGCTCGGAATTAACGTATCAAATTCAGGGTAAGACAAATAGCGGCCATATACACCTTTATCATACGGTGAACTCTCGGAAATTATATTCGGAGAGATGAATCATGTTGTTGCCCCTAATAAATAATATATTTTTTATATACGAAGCTCCAGGCAACGAGAATAGCTCCGGGAATGGGTCAATGATGTATTGCGGACCGTATCGCGTCGAGTTCCCGCGCAAATGCACGTCACTCTGACAGCTTTCAAACATGGCTGTCACGTATTGATGGGAGACTAATCTAACGCTGAAATTAAGCTGTACGGAGTTATTAGGAGATTAGTAAACACACTTGTTTTGAGTCACGTGGTTACGTAAGTGCATGAGTGGGCAGGTGGGATGCGAGAATAAAAACTACAGATGAAAATGAATCAACAAAGCAGTTTAGAATAGCGATTATGGCAATGTCCTGATCGTTCGTAACTCCGTACTGCCGATAATTTCGGGGGAGACCGATCGTAATAATGAACGCTAAACGACGATGAATGTTTATTTCTGAACATTAAAATGGTACATTGAAATAGTCTTGAACGTTGAAACAAACACGCTACTGTTGCATTAAGAAAGATTTATGCAGAAGACGTTAAAACGAAGCAGATTTTAGGGCGGTTAAATACGTTTTATTTATAAGTATAAAACGAAATCATGAATGAAAACACGGCAGCCGGACACGGCACCCACTGCAACATTCCGGACGTTTCATAAATAACGTTTAATAATAGAAGAACAAAAAGTGCAAAACACTTTTGAATATTAGATGTGGTCACATCACAGCATGACGGAGTCAAACAAATTCTATTTGCTATCAAGGACGGAGAATTTTTCCGTGCTTTAGTTCAGCGATCAGGTATTGGCAACCGATCAAAGGATCAAGAAGCACCCTCTCTTTGGCTTATAAATCTCTCTGATAATTTGGCCGTCGACCTCACAGCACACGTTTATGTTCCACGACCGCTTCCAGTGATTCATCATCAAACAGATCTGGTTATATAATAAATTTTATTACAATATTCAACGTCAGAGCGTTGCGAATCCGTTTCCAGGGTTCGACGTAAATGTCAGAAGGATGTTTATCATTTTAATGATGCTTTGCAGAATGTAAAGTTAACGTGTTGAATGCTAAGAATTTTGGAGCATGAAATTGGTTACATGGGCTGTTAAAAAAATATAAAAATAAAGTCAACTGTGCCCAAATAGCAGTTTATGAGGTGAAGCATAGAAAGAAAATGTCTATGCTACTTGTTGTAATAGATATCATTTTCGGTCGCTCCCTACGTCACTTAAATGATAATTTCCAGGTAGTTGACGGTGTTAGGGGCCAGCCTAATATCTGACCTAGCGACTATTTCCGTCGGCACAGTGGAGCTCGTGATGAAATAATTACCCGCTCGCAAGCACTCGTTCTGCGAATTGGTTCCGACTCTTGCGCCGACATTCGACATAGTCTAGATATTTAGAACAGACTTGTGACCGTTTTATAGCTTGTTGATGGTTATTGAAAAATAAAATTGGGAATGGGGGCAAATACTCAAAATTTATCACAATGCCGTAAAACAGTGGACAACAACTAGGTTGGCGAAGAAGAACTAGAATCTGAACAAAAGAAAAACATTGTAGATGTTTCAGACAAAATTTAATAGACCACGTCATTTAAGATGGCAAACATGTAAATTAAAAAAGGGGGAAAAGATAAATAATTAGTATGTTGATTTACTAATGCAAATTAGTAGTAACGCGTCGTGAAAGAGAAATGATGATGAAGAAGGTTAGCCTTGGAGAGACTAGATTAGACATTAATAAAGATGATACAAATGTTAAATGTACTTGTCCAATACATCAAGGTCCTATTTGACGGCAGATATTTGTTATTATTTCTATTGATACTTTCGATTGACTCATTACGATCCCTGACTACGAGGCTAAAGATTCAGTTTTCATGTCAGACAAAATTTTTCTACGAAAATTCTTAAGTGCTATTTGTTAGCATAGAGTCTAGGATGGTGACTGATATTTTCACATAACCCAATAAAATAAACTAAAAAGTAAAAAAAAGTGTTAACTGAAAATGTTAAGAGAAAAAATGACCATGATACACTAATCGTCTAATTACCACTAATACCCTCTTAAAAGTTTCCAAATACAACATCAAAACATCACTAATCCAGCAACTCTTTTCACATACAAAGACGTCAGTCATTCAATATCTTACATTGAATTTACGTCAGACACCGAATATTAAGATGGAAGGGCCAAGAAAGGGTTTAACAAATTGCCACCGACGCTAGATTTATTGACATGTAATTTGACACTTGAGAAGAGTTATACCACCCTTTACGTAATAGACAGGTCTATTTGGAACAACAGATCGCTGACTTTGTAAAATACATTTTATTTTTCTTCAAATAGATGATACTGGTCTCCAAGTACGCCAGTATTTAGGTAATCATAGAATTGTTTGTAAGCACAAAACTCTTGAACGACTGCATAAAATAGAATAAGCAGCTGAGAATAACAGCCATATAACATGTAAATCTATTATCTATATTCAGTAGTGGATATAGAAATGAGCTTAATGATGATCATGGTGATGATGATGATGATGATGAATCTATAGCAGACCTCAAACAAGAGAAAGAGAGAGAGAGATCCTATCACTATTAACAACTCTTAATTAATTATCCAATTAGATAAATTAGCCAGAGACAACAGTCACTAACCCAACGACCCAGGATGTCAAAACACTAAACACATAAAACAGTAGCCCATACCAACGTCAGCGATAAAGCCACAAAATCACGGTAACAATGAATCTGCGTAGGTTTCATATTTTTCCATAACATTTGGTGTCACTCAAATTGTCCTTATCGTTATCACTAAACAGGATAAGTGCTATGTTTTAGTTAATCCTTAGAGTACATGCAGTTGATTGAGTTTGTTCATACGCTGGGTACAATGAACATTGTTTGACGAAACGAGTAATGGTGTAATGACGAAGCGTATCCATGTTAATATTGCTAAGTTCATTTTCGTGTTTAGTTCTTGCTATGTATGTTCTTGTATTTGACTTAGGCATATTTATTCATGAGAAAGCATGTCTATGAAGCTACTCTGCGATTAATAAATAAATGAAATTGTGGAATGAAACATAGAAACATTTAAGATCAACAATTGAAGTTTTAACAGAGAATATCTCAACGTTGAATACAATCTATTTGAAACCACTCAAGCAAACTAATTAAGAATTAATATAAATCGCGTTATTTTTAGTTTTAACAAACATATGGCATCTTTCGAAATAGGATATGGATGTATTCGAGACAATTTAGGGGAGTCCAGCTGCTACCCATTATTAGAAAGAATTCATAAAAGATGAACGTAAATTGAAAACGTTCACAGATTTGGAAGTATCGCTGCGAACTTCGATGAAGATTCTTGGAAAGGATGAATTCAGAGCCAATATAAATTCCGATTTAACACGAAATACTTGTGTTGTTTATTTTGTAACAAACAACGATTCGCATAACGAGAGAATTATAAATTCCTATCGGATATAAAACGCACTGGTGGTTGTTGTATAAACAGAAAAACAAACTGATGCGTACGCACACGATGAAATTGCGTAGTCGAAGATTTACATTACAGCAGTTTACTATGCTGAAGGTTGTTCAGAACATCGGTATCCCAAATATGTTAATATCTCATATCCCTCATTGAATATTCCCTCTTCTTCAATCTCAGTATAAATTATCTTGTATCAACATCTTCATCACAAATTCCTACACGTGCTCAAACTCATCCCCAAAATATTCCACCATTCATCTGTTTTTCATTCAAATTGTTTCCGTTGAAATGTGTCATCTTAGCAAGTAAATATTTACAATTTCACAGAAACACGATTTTGAAAACGACTATTAAAATTTCCCACACAGGAACATTTTAAAAGCACTTGAAAATCAACAACATCGTAGCACTGTTATCTAATGGAACTGTTATTATTATAGTAGAAGTGTTGATACAAAACATGGATGAAAGCTGAAAAACATACGAATAATATTTTGAACTAGGTGATCTCGATATTCCTACATTTTGTAAGCCACGACTAAATATAGAGGTAGGTGATAAAATATTATTTTGCACGCTCAAGTGAAATAATGTATCAATAAAACTGAGTGATGAGTTACGGTTTCTCGGTCAAAATGTTAAGCTCTAGGAAACATGAGGATCGTCGTAAAAACATCGTAATTATTAAATTCGTATGAGTAACCTCCGAGCACATATAATAATTTATTATCTTCTGTAAGCATCGCATGAGTGTGTGTGCTGCTGAGCCGCGGGTAACAGCTGGTTTGAAATGAATGCGGAAGACAACATATGTTGCGACGTAGAAATTGCTTTGAATTGACAAGAGGAGACTTTGACGAAGTAAAAATATTTGGTAAAAACGCCAGAATTTAGATCATGATTTAGACGAAACTACCAAAGTCATAATTGAAGAACTTTCCTAAACTGAACTAAACTAAAGACAGCATAACGTTTTCGAACAGCTCTTTAAAGATAATAACAAAGAAGAACAAATTGTCTCGTCAGCTCATTGTGTCCACTGGGTTGTCATTGACACGACACCAGCTTGGCTCGCTGCCAGAGTATCTACTGAGCTTGCACTCCTAGCATTCACAGACGGTAACTGTCACCCGTATAACATATTCGGTTCAAATGATAAAAATATTTCTTACATTCACGACCTACATTCTTTGACTGCTGGAATTAAGATATTGGATGTAATTTGTGGAGAAAATTCTTGTTTCAGTCAAGAAAAGGTTCAAATCTAGGTTCAAATTGATGATGACCGAGCTAAAAAGGATATAGAAATAGACACCAGCAAAAGATAGAAAAGATGAATCCATCATAAAACAATTCGCGTATTTGTATTCGCATGATAAATAGATACTTGTCCCGATCCTAAGTGCATTACGTCTACCCACGTTCGAGAAGAAAAATCTAGTTTAGCAACGTTATATTTTTAAAAACCAAATTCTAACAGTTAGCTATTCAGCATAAACTCCTTAAATCACCATTAACCACTTAACAAACACATATAATAACTCTTAAACATTTTCAAAACGCTATAGAAGTATAAAAGGCTATGTCCTATAGACTTTACTGCACAATTCCTATCAGACTAGTCAGTTCTCCCTACCGCATAGTGGTCTGCATACGACTATGTTTACTTTACAGACAAGTAAGACAATGGATCGGTAACGTAAATATCAGTTGGACGCGGTGACATTTCCGCCATATTTGATAAGGGTAGGGGAGGCTGGTGTAATAGGATTTGCTTGGTAAACAATAGAGGGTGTGTCTGTCTGTCTATTTGTGATGCAGACTAGAGATTGCAGATAGATACAGTGTTTACGTTGTTTGAATTGAGGACAATAAGCCTCTCTTTGAAGGCAGTGCACATAGTTGTACTCCTACTTCTGGGTGAATTATGTCATAAAGAAGGGATAAACTAATTGCATTACATCGGCTACAATTTGGAAAGTAAGACCAACGTAAAATCTTTGAAGATTAACATAACATAATATCACGCCTTTTTATTCCCGAAGGGGTAGGCAGATGTGCACATTTCGGCACTTAATGCCACTGTACCTACAATGTAACTCCCACTTTTCACTATTTATGTTTCGAGTCCCATGTAATAGGGGGTGAGCCAATTGCCATATACCGGGCACATTTCCAGACTCCGTGCTACTACTGAGATTTTTTAAAATCCCAGTAATACTTTGCTCGACCCGGGAATCGAACCCGAGACCCCTTGCCCGGCAGTCGCACTTGCGATCACTCGGCCAACGAGGCAGTCAAGGTTAAAAATCACAATAACACTTTTTGACTCCATTTCCGATCTTAATACCATGATATAGTAGCCAGTCTAAATTTTCAAATTCGCCAAATTTTCCAACGTCAGTTAAATTTTATCAGATAAGTACATAACTTTGAATAGTTGACGATTTATTCAACTAATCTAAAAACTGTCAAATGTCAATTTTATTCTAGTTAAGATTTAACTGTTCATTGAAAAATCGACCCTAAGGAAATTATATTTACAAATGAACAAAAAAGAAAGAATATATGATAAACTGCATTTTGTGACTATCTACTACAGCGTTTAGACAGGGGTAGTCGCAGACATCTTTAAAAGAGGGGGAGGTTGGAGACACATGATACTGTCTATACAGCAGACATTATAATAGGGTAGACGACTAATTTTTATTTTAATGTCCATCTGATAGATTATTTAAAAACATTAGACACGTATTTTTTATTTTCTCACAGAAACGAATAGTTTCGAAGATATATTGATTTGAAATGTCGCGTGACGTCACTTCTCAGTACATTTTATACTAAGAAATGACGTTTTAGCCCCCACTCCTAAACTTTGATTCGTTTTATCTAAGTATTGTTTTATTATACGACAAAATAAAAAAATACGTGTCTAATATTTTTTCATTACCTAACTTACGGACTAATTATATTTTTAATTTTCATACCCTGTCATCATCCCCATTCATAGATACTCTTTTGTTTATTACAGGCAGAAATATCTTCTACTATACAGTCAACTAGTAGATAACGTTTAACTTGCGGTGTAAACGACTTGCCTAGCTGTCAAAGTCAAAGAATTAATTTCAATTAAACCATAGTATGGTACTTTTGAAACATCAACAAATACAAAATAAATAATAGTCTGTCAGTCAGTCCGTCAGTGAAACTAGGTAAAGCTAGGTGCTCATTCCAAAATGTAGATTCGAATGGAGAAGAACGAGCAAGAAACTCCATTCGTTACTCTTTTAAAAAAAGTATGTTCTACAATGTCTCTGATACATATTTCAATACTGTACGCATATGTAAGAACAATGCAAAGACACGCTTGAAGCATTATACTAATAACTTACTAATATAAAAATCTTAAAGTCTATCATGGTTTTGCTGTTTGACTGAATAGCTGAAGGTAAGTAAGTAAAACTATTTAAATTTTTAAATACTTAACTACAATGTAGTGTAGAATAATGTTATGAATGATACAAAATCAAGTTCTATGAAGAAACATGAAGTAACGTATGGACAATGTTATTATATGTGGCTGTTATATAAGATCAAACTATCTATTGTTAGCGTGCCGTCTTTCTGTAATCTATAGGTTAAAATCAAAGCTATTCGTCTATAGGATATCTATCAAGTACATGGGGCAGAAGGTACAATAAATCCAATCTGTAATTTTTCATTGGATTTTCTACTTTAAATCAAAATAATAAGGTTGAATTTTATTTTGAATAAAGGAATTTGACAGGTCAAAAGTGCATAGTTTCCATTTCAGATTCTAGTACAGTTTATATAGTACGTATTTAGAGATAGTTTGGCTACAGCATCCGATTACATCCTAATATCAGATCGTCTTAGTATCGGTACTCAGATTACCAACCGATTTGACAAAACACACACATCATCACGCCTTTTATTCGCGAAGGGGTAGCTAGAGGTGCGCATTACGGCACTTAATGCCACTGTACAATGTAACACCCACATTTCACTATTTATGTTATGAGTCCATGTAATAGGGGGTGACCCTACATATAGAATATTTGCTTCAAATTACAAATGACCGTTAATTTATATAAAATCAAATAAATAAATCACGCCTCGTATTCTTTAAGAAGTAGTCAGAGATACACGTCGTCAGTGATATGATATCATAAGTTAATTAGTTCATTTAATACTTTACTAAACACCGAATCGAACCTGAGACATTTTGCTCAATAATCACACTAAAGACCATTCGGCTAAAGAGGTTGAACTACCATTATTTATTCGAAGTGTCAATCAGATTATAAACATAAAATGAACCTAATGTATGTAATACACCAGTATAAAATATAATACCGAAGTGTTATCAAAAATATGCAATGCAATCCCAAAATAACTCGACAGGAAAACGTAGAATTTATCATATTTTATTAAACATAAGTAATTACTTATTTATGTTTTAAAACACAAAAAAAAATATTTACCAACTTCAGTTCTTACTTACAAGATAAAACCACCATGATTTAAAAATTACTATCAATAAAAATCACTATTAAAATAGTCACTTTGAAACGCACTAAGCAATGTTTTCAAAAACTAATAAATATATAAAAAGTGTGAAGTTTCTCAGCCGATAAAACACCGCAATGCGCGTTCGATCGCGTCTGGGAACCAACTGAAAACTGTACTACACTTTGAGCTTGCAAACTGCAGTCACCAGCTAACTAGACCTCCACATTCAACACTTCCAATCCCATATACAGACCAAGTTACATTGGACATTAAAACCAGACAGGATGATACGTAAGTACATAGTTATATCTAGCAACTACAGTTCAATATATTCTGGTTTTATTCGACCAGTTTACGTTGACATTTCGGTGTCAGTTGATGAGCTATGAATGGAAGTTCAAGTTATACTATTCAGTAATGCGTGGGGTTTAATACAAAGTGAATTGATGTTTCAGTTTCATGCTTTTAGGAACTGAATTACTGAAAATGGTAATTAACTTCATTCTAAATGAATTTTCATACGCAAGTTACTAGATTGTGTTTACACTATTAAAAATATACGAAAGTTTGTCTTTTCCATGTTTTTTTTATCTTTTTATATACATCACCATTTCAATAAGACCTGCAACTGTTCAAAACTTCATTCAAACCAGAGTTCAACCAAAACTGGCCATTCAAAAACACTATCCATAAAACAACAATGCATACGAAACTCAATTAAAAACAAATAGCATATCAAAGTAATATAAACACTAAACAATAACAAATAAGGTTTAAATTTAAATAAAATTGACACCGTTCCAGATTTACTGCAATAGGATGTGATCAAAATTGAACTGTGTACGGTTAAATATAGAGTTTATTTTTGACTGTATAATCCAAGATAGTTAAGACGTTTTATAGTCTGTTTGGTTGTGATTTCAGGAAATAAAAAGTATTGGCATAGCTCGACGTATAAGAACATTATTTTTGGATGGAATGTTAAGAATTTATTATTTTTGGTACAATTTGATATAAGCGTTATTGATATGTGTGGTAAGAATCAGTTTTGTGGGCTATTTTTATAAGTAATGTTGTTTGAAAATAGATTACTTTAGTTTTGATGTATAGTCAAGGTTTTTAGGATTAATTTCATGAAACTATTCATTGATAATGGTTATCCGATGGTTAGAATCTCGATTATCTATTTATGAATTCCCTAAATTATTTTTCATAAACCTAACAATAAAAGCGGAAAATAAAATGGAAACTGTTAAAGCGTGTTGCATCTGAGATCCATTTCTTTTATACTTGATAGGTCAACGTTTGGCCACCATCTCGCCTGGTGGTAAGCGATGATGTGGCCAACGATGGAGCACGCCTACTTATGAGCAACCTGTTCACTCGGGACTTGAAGACACCCAAATTATATTTGTCAAGAAACACAGATTTCCATTCCTTAGCTGTTCGCATAAGGAAGCTTGGCGCGTAACTTTTCCTGCTATTGGGTGGAATGTCCACTATCAATACCTATCTTTCTTTTCGATGTAGCAGTCACATTTCATCACAAAAAGACAGCCGACTAGATAAAATTCCCAAAATAAGAAATTCTATACTGTAATTTAGTATAAAATGTATGTACGTACTGGTTATTGTGTGCAGTGAGTCGGTTGGGGTCGCTCGCGTTGCGGTGCTTGCCGCGGCGCGGCGCGTCACGCTCGCGACAACTCTCCGCTCGGTTCACGCCGCGCCCGCCACCTGTCGCCGGGGAACGCCAACTAGAAATGGAGATAATGCATTAGTTTATTTCTTGCATTTACTATTGGAATTAAATAAAGGATCTTTATAACAGATTGAGGAGTTCATAAAAAAGCTCAATGTAACCAATCTAAATTACTCGTAGAAGTAAAATATTAAGTTATCCCGGATTCCAAATCACAAATTAAATAAAATATTTCTTACTTAATTATTAATAACTTGAGAAGAGCCAAAAAATAGTTAAAAGAATATTAGATTGAATTCTATATCATTGCCGCCTAGCGGCGAGTGGCTGCACTACAAACTACATTTAGTTTTACTACTTGACGGTAGATGGCGCTACTAGTTTAATGTACGCCATCTACGTAGTTGTTTAGTATTATTGAAATGAAATTAGAAAACGTTTATAAACATCTGTTTATGTTTTGATAGTGTAATATTGGACAATATAGCTTTTACTCATTGAATTAAGTTGGGATTCATACAATTTTAAGTCTTATAATTGTTAGTTGTAGATCGCATTTTCACATACTTGTTATCCTTGTCAGGTTCCTTGGTGTTAGCATCACTAGTGTCTACATCACCGTCTGGTGCTGTCGGTTCGTCTGTCGAGCCCTCGCGCCGCGACTCTCCTGTGGAAACATAAACAGAAAGTTTTAATTATCAAAAGTATTACAGCGACACCTGTTGATCGTTTGTTGAACTATAGGGGGAGTAAGATTTTGTTGCAAGGTATATTCGTACAGCGCCATATTGTTATATTACGTTACACTAAAAATCTAATGTTTTCAGTAAAGGCTGGCTGGCAGTAAAGTATTAATACTGAAAACTATGAATAATTATCGGTTTTGTTTTAGAAGCTAAAATATAAGGAAAATCCAAAACATAAAGATCATTGACATTTCAACACACAAACAGGTACCTACAGCAAAGTAGTTTTTGAAAACAAAAAAGATATTGCTATAGCGGTTTTACCAATGTTTAGAGTTAGATCAAGTTACTATTTTTTTAAAGTGATACCTACATCGTGAGACGTAATATATTGTATTATAAATCTCATAAAAACTTTGAACTAAATAGGATAACGTCCCTCTCGTCCCCGGGAGAGATATACATTATACATACACAATGTAACACCCACTTTTCACCACTTTAAAGTCTACAGTCTACTCTAAAGGACTATTAACATAAACCCGAAAAATAAATAAACAAATAAAATACCTACACAAATGAATTCTATTAGGTTATCATAGTACATTAGTTATGTAGGAAAATACGATGAGAAACATACTAAGCGTTGATAATACAATTATAAATGCTGCCACGGACGGGTAACAAACACGTGACTCTTAGGTGTACAAAGTCAATATTGTACATGAAATAATTAAAATTACATAGAAGTATATTAAACTATTCACACCCGCGCGGTTTCACCCGCTCTGCTAGGTTCCTATTGATTATAGCGTAGGCTACAAAACAGCCTTTAGCCTTCCTCGATAAATGCACTATCCAGCCGAAATATATTTTTTTTTTCAAATCGTACCAGTAGTTCCTTAGATTAGCTCGTACAAGCAAACAAATTTCTTCAATTTTATATAATAAGTATTTGTAAGTAAGTATAACATAACGCATAAGTTACTTTAAAATAACTTTAGTAGTGACGTTTAAAAAAAATCCGCTTTGTGGCGGGCAGTGGTTGGATGAGAACAGCTTAAGATCGAGCTCAGTGCCATGCTATAGGAGAGGCATATGTTCAGTAGTAAACAATATTATGCTGATGATGAACAGATTCTTCTATATACATCTAATAAAAGTACGTAAAAGAATTTTGAAAACTTCAAATATAGTATCCAGATTTAACTGTTCATCATAAAAGAAAAAATAATACACTACCAATCAGACTTCAAATTTTATCGCTTTATAATAAAGTCGAGAATCTATTGAAGAAATATGAGTCTAGAATAGTTTGATCTGCTCATGCGTACCAAGAGTGTACCAAATCGACTTTTACGACAATCATAAAATAAAAATATTACGGAAAAAACCGCTTCAAACCGCCGCTAGATGGTGTTATGTTCAAAAACAACTACCACCCACACGCAAGCACTTTACAATGAGTGCAGTAATGGACGTCCTAAAATAGAAGTAAATTGCTAGTTCACTCGCCCACGAATATTAAAACTACTAGTTTCCCTCTGTAAAACAAACGATACTTATTACCTTATTACAAGCAACACTTTTAACAGACAATGTAAGTATGAATTCAAAAAAGGTTCATAACACGAGCAGAGAATAAAATATCAAAAAGGGAAACTACGGGTGATTGTTTGGATTGGAATCAATTGAAAACATTATTATTCCTAGACGTAATATCAACGGCAAAGGTAGACGAAAGAAAAGTTGATTATAATAACATTGCGTAAAGCATTCCCTAGGCTATTAACCTAGAGACAGTCTCAATTATACAACCAAGTTTCACCAATTAAAATGAATGACATGCATGTATCTAATGATAATGAAATTTAAATCCCGACTACAACTATTTTCAAATTAGATATTCTAAAAACAATGTTCTATGCTAAAATTATAACAGTAGCAACAACCACAATTAACAATATCGTAATACAAAATATAAAGAACGGAAAAGACACACTCACTTTACGTACCAAACTGTTCTATATAAAGTAACATCCCTTTATATAACTTTAAACTGATAATACAACACAACATAATAACTACATAACAGTAGTTAAATATGAGGCAAATGATCCCATACTCAACAAGTACCAATGTCACAATGATAAGCATGAACAACGCGGAAGCCACATCATCCTGTTGGTAGGGCACGTCCTATAATCGGCATACATTGTTATAACGGATAATTAAAACGGTTTGGTTACAATTATCTCATAATTATTTGAATATATATCAGAGATATTGTAAACATACTACCTATTTTTTAAAAGTGTAATAGAGTTTCTTGCTCGTCTTATTCACTCGAATCTGCTTTTTGGAACGAACACCTAGCTTCAATGACAGACTATTATTAATTTTATATTTGTTGACGTTTCAAAAGTACCAAATTAAGGTTTAATTAAAATAAATGCTTTTGAGTTTGATTTTAAATCTATTAGAGGTACGATGGAAGTTGTGTTAGTAGCTGAAAAAAGACGAGGAGAAATGTGTGCAAAGTAAGATATGAACGAAAAGTCTGATAATATTGATAGAATTGATTCAATTGAAAAGAAGACCTTCCGTGGTAGAAGAGGCCTTTGCTTTGTAGTGGAACAATTAACGGCCTGATGATGTAAATGATAATGATGACAAAAGACATATGAGACAAATTTCAAGTAACTTGAGTAAAACCGAGGAAAACAAGTAATGAAATAACAGAAAAAACCAACAAATTACACATCAAGTGAAACACTTAACAAACAGACGGTTTTTTGCAGACAAACATGATAAATACACAACACAATTCAATATTACAGACAGAATATGAAAGAAGTCATTGAAACTCATTATCATAAAAAAGCCCCTTGTTATATGAAAAGCATTTATTTATAGAGAACAAATAACAAAACTTTTCTTTATATGGATTCAGAGTAGAAGTTCGAATGTTGGCAATTCTGATAACTTAGCTGGGGAATCCTTGTAAAACTGTTTTGGTACCAAACTTTACAGCCAAGGAAATTGATGAAAGTAATTTAAGGCCAAAAAGCAGTCGAAATGAAAAAAACGAAAGTAAGAAGCTAAGACCCTCTCCATCATAAACTTGTCGATTGAGGATAATTTTAAGTTAAAAGCAAATTTGAATTAGTCATAAGTTTATGGCTTCCACGTATTATATTAACGTACATATTAGTTTTAATTGTTTGACGGAAAGTTTTCAAGGTACCCCGGTTACAATTCCGTTGATGACAAGTGTTTGGGTGTGAAGATAGCCAGCCATCTTCGACAGACATTATTAGAAACACCTTGGACATTTTGATGAATGCCGCTTTTATGACTTAACTCGCATCTTCCATGTAGTTACATCAGCTGCTCGGGTCATATTGATCGCAGTGTGATGTTAGATAGCTACTAAAGAGAGGCATTTTTCAAATTCAAACCAGTAGTTCTACGTGTTTCTCTCAGCACCCACTTATATCTGCATTATCAAAATAAATAATGCAACGATTACTACCAAAGCACGGTTTCCTTCATTACCAATACTATCATTAATTCAACAGTAACATTATATTTCTTTGCAAATATTCTCGACAAGTCGACCATGCGCTTGATCATACAAAATGACTCCACAATTAGTGATGATCTAAGCGATGACGTCACACTAGTAACCGTTAAAGGATATTTCTATGTACATCAAGCTATGCAAAGCCAGTATAAGCTGACCGTCGAATGTGTGGAAAGATCATACAAGCGGGACCAGGATAAAGTGGTTTTGTATAGTTTGATATGTTGCCATTTATACGTCTTGACAAAGTTTTTTCATCAGATTTCTGAATGAGGCTGTTTTTTGCGATCTTGTCCAAAAGGAAGTGCGAAGCTTATATAGCGCGTAAAAGTATGAAAATGGGATCTAAATATGGAGTTTTTGCGTCAACGGATTAAAGCTTTTGTTTCTATTTATAGTAGAGTTTCGCGGTTACATGGTAGCAAAAGTGAATAGGACTTTAAAAACATCTGTCTTCTGACTCCTAAGTAGTAATTTTTGTTTTACGAATCACTACCTAGCTAAACCAATGCTGGGCTCCTATTGAACGTAACGTGATCTTTTATAGCCTGTATAGCCTTCCACGGTATATGGACTATCAGTGGAGTTCAATTCAAATCAGCAGTTCCAGAGATTACCGCGCTCAAACTAAAATTCAAAATAAATAAACTTGCATAAAAATTTCTTTACATCTCCCACACAAATCTTTTCAAAGCATATGTTAATTACGCATAGATGAATTATGTTCCCCATATTTTCTATGGAAATATTGCTGCAAACGTATTCGTGTCAAGATTGTCAGATTAATAGCTTCTCAAGCAAAGAGTGGATAACAATGGGTTTCGCAACCATTCATCCACTTCAATCAATTTTATCAAGCACCATCAATATTTTTGCACTTCTTCCAATTACACACCTTACAATCCTTACATTAAAGCTCTAAATCCAGTGCATCATGGTTCAAGAGTAATTGAGGATGAGCAATACAACTTAACACAGGAAATAAAACTGTAGTTGGAAGAACTTAAAGTTGATTTTTCAGTATGATAGCAGTGCTTACGTCATAGACACCTCGATTGGTCGTCGACCCGTTTCCAAAACTGCATCCTTTTATCCCGTGGACAGCTCGAAATATATTCGCAAATACAAGTTTGTATGTATGTATGTTCGTGATCATTTTTGGAGCTACCAAAATAGAGCTGGGAGATACAGCAAGTTTACGAAAAGCAGCTCTTTTCCCGAATGACACAGATATTGTAAACTGTATGTCACTCAGAATGCTACCAGTGTGTGGTAGTGTCGGAGTTTAAAAAGAACATTTACCTGTATTATGATTAATATATCTTTGACGTGTTTTTTCTCTGTCTAGTACGAATGAGTCATTTAGTACGTAATGTTCTGAAATATTTGCAGTATTTTTCAACCAAGCTAAAATCAATGCTGAGAATTTAGACAAATAACACCGAAAAAAGATACTATTAAGTATCGAAATGCCTACATTTTTGCAGTCAATTTAAAGTCAAAGTTTGTTCTTAAGTATTAAAAGTACTAAGATACACTAATACTAACTCATAATTCAAAACAATTATGTCATTGAGAACGTGACGGAGTATCCAGACACATGCGCAAACGCATCCTTGACGACCGTGACACTAATAAAAATTATTAATAGTCAATAAATTAATACAATTCTTTGAATAAGGATAAAATATCACACACACATAGACATATAATTCAATTAATAATGCCAATGAAATATTGAGTGCACCTAATAATGGAATTGATTAATGAAATACGTCAAATAAAGCAAAAATTTCATTGAGATGCTGAGGAATTACTAACTCTTGCGCATATAGATACCATGTTAGAGTGCTAACAGTTACGTCATGTCGTTTAATGTAAAGAATCTTGTCTAGGGACCACCCTGACGTTAATAAATCATAAAGAAACCTACTAATAGCAAATGATAAATCAAGAAGCAATAAAGGATATTCAATTTGACCAGTTTTTGACATTAGATGAAGGAACTACAAACTCTACCTACAACCATGGATAAACCGTTTAGTTCCGTTGTATCAAACATGACAATGGGTCTGGAAAACCCTACGATAAAAGATGTACGCGATAAGACTACTAATGAAGAAGTTGCTGGACGTTACGATTTAAAACTTTAACAAGAAACGATTACGGTTGCTTATAATAAAACGGTACAAAGCACACACCACTCTGATTAATATGAACATAATTTATTCAATGGCAATGATAATAAAATTAAGGTTATTAGTCCTGATGAAACAGACCATGGACTGGAAGCTCATAAAGATAAAAGAGACAAACTCTAATGACGCGGAAACGGTCTCCAAGTCATCAGTTCAAAGAAAGTTAATGCCAAAAGAAGTCCCCTACTATTAGATTTCCAAAATTAACCTGGACGTCTCCCCCGAGACAATATGTTACGTTTCGGTGCGCATGACTCAATGCTCACACTATTTATATAGACTTCCGGAGTTGGCGCACGCATGTCAATCGACTTAACGATGCGATGGTAGGGGACGCGATTCTTTGAGACCAATTTAATTAAACGGCTGGGAAGGTAGATCAGGGGAAGGATTTCAATATTAACGTGAGGCTGTACTTAGGTATTCGTTAAGATTTGTTTAGTTGTGGATGGCAGACGTATCAATAATAAAATAATCATAAAGCTAGACACATATTTTCCAGATTATTCAGTTAACAGATGTAGAAATATCTGGGTAGTTTGTAGAAAGAATACAAGCAATAACTACTTTATCACAGCTTAAGATCTGTCTTCTATAAAACGCAATTGATTTAGACCGTTCATAAATCCCTTACGAAGCTCAATAACAACATAAATCCTCTGTAAACTAGATTCGTGTCACCCACTTCGTTTCAAACGAGGACTGAGTGGCTACAGATAGACATAGTACTGTCAAAGCCGACCGAGTTATCAATAAGCCGACTGCCGGCCGATTGACCGCGATCGGAGGCACGCGGCATAATCGTCGATTAGTTTGCTATGACAGGTCATGGACAACGAAGGAATGCGACATACCAAAGGTGCTATAGATAATGTTCAGTGGACTATTGAGCTGCATAGCGAAACTGGTTTCGACAGATCTATTCCACGGCATAGATTTAATGTGTACAAATATTTGTATTAGCAAAATATCAAGGGCGTGTCGTGGATTGTTAGAATTAGTTAATAGAGTTGAAACAATTCACGTTGACTATTATTTTACGATCACTTTAGCGTTAAATGTAATAAACACGGAGACAAGTACTATTGTTGGAAATGCTACATTGCTAGATTTATAGACTGTTAAAAATTATATGGTTCTAGTTTACAAAGAATGAATTGTTGAATCACACTAGCTTAAAAGATCGTAAAATGTACCAAAAAATTGCAAGATAAGTGCTAAAGCTGAAAATAACAATTTATCACAACCAAAAGAAAGCATCTATCACTAGAGTGCCAAAATGATTCAACAATATTGATGTCTTTATAAGTAAGACGGTAGTCCAACAAATAAAGATATCAAGAATGAAATATTGCTTTTAAATGGGATATTTTGTAAGCAAGAAATCATGGCTGATATACGAAGCGTTTAGCGAAACGGGACACGAAAACAACTCGCGGATATTAATATGAAAACTTTGCTAGTAATGTATTGACGTGCGGTTATTTTGATACTAAAGTGGATATGGAGGATAAACAATATGATTCAGATCCTGAATTAACAAGCTATGCAGCTGATGGTGGAATTTATGACCAACAAGCTCCAGCTCAAATTTTGAAAGTTATAAGAACAATGCTTGATATTTACATTCTTAAACAAAAGGGGGATTCAGATGATGACAATCTTTGATAGTGAAGAATCTATGGAATGGTTTACCATACCATTAGGCTTATCCTCAGGCAAAAGATAACTACTCATAATATGATGTTTATAGGAAAACCAGATAAATGATAATACCATTAAGTCATCATAAGAATAACGACTCCATTAAATCATATTTCCATGTATCAATAAACTGATGATGATAGCACATTACAAGAATGTCGGGGGACAGAACAATTGTTTCTGCGAAACATCTAAGTCCCACACTCTGGCTTATTCAAAGAAAATACACATTTAAGAACACATAAAAGAGAGCTCATTTATATGACGAACAACAGGTGTGCTCTGGATTTAGAATAATACTAGCCAAGTCTTGAATTCCAACCAACCATGAAACAACAAATAAATATAAATACGTGTGAAATATCCAATGAAGGTAAACATTCGGTTGGTAGCTTACGCCTAAAATACGAACTAAATAAAGTAGTACTAATAACGAAGCAAAAGAACGATGAAATGATGGACCTAGTAGCGCTGGACAGTGGACAGTGAACGTCGCAACACAGTAAGGTCACACGTTATCAGCAAAGATAACTGCACTTAATGCAGCAACTATACTTATTTATACTAAGAAACAAACTGATAGCCAATACATTCATTTGAAAAGGCTACACCTTTGCAAAGTCACATGTAAAAATAATAATTGAGAATAAATAATCACAGAAAATTGTTACCAAAAACGATAGCAAGAGCTATATTTAAACAAAATTATAAATGTGGGACGATTACAACACGCCACGGTCGAATTAGAGAAGATAACTGTATGACCCAGGCGATAATTTTGGACACTAATGTGCTAACATCTGTCCGTGACATATGTCATTATTACGGAAATATGCAAATTGTCTTAATACACGCCAATGTCTATAAAAATGATATACACCACGTTTATCCTTACTATAATTTCTATATATGTAAAAGTTTATTTCAAAATGATTGCAACCTTGATCTCTTTCACTATATTAGAGAGTTTTAAGATCTAAGTCTGAAAATATAAAATGACTCACCTCGAGATCCACTGAACAGCCAAGAATTCTGCTTCGTAGAGTCTGAGTGTTTTTTCTTAGCGATGGGAGTTTGTTCCACGATGCTGGCCTGCCTACTCCTTCCAGATGAAGGAGTCTTTACGCTCTTCTTTTTTCCTTTCTTTAAGGTCCCGCTGTGTGACTTTCTTAAAGTATTCACTTTAAGAGATTGACTTTTCCCCCGAACTTTACTTTTACTTCTAGATGTCTGTCTGCTCAATCTCCTCCTATGTTCATTCATTTTAGGTGTAGGAGGCTCGTCCTCTGAGTCTGTCTCGACTGGCCTTACAGGCCTTGTGGCTGTGATAGCGGAAAATTGCTTTTCACTCTCTAGAAATAACTTTGTACGGTCCATGATTTCATCTAACCGTAATCTCTTGTCATCTTCGGCAACTGATTCTACAGGCTTTGTAGAAGTTGGCGTCTTTTTCCGCCTGAGAAAATTTAATGCACTGACTGATGAACCTTTGCTAGTTTTCCTAGTTTTAGGTGCTTCAACTGTACTGATTTTTCTGAGGTTTGCCAGATTTTTGTCTTCTTTTTTACTATTTTTTCTTATTTGGTCAAGTTTCATCGATGACCCGTGAATAGAATCACGATCTTCTTCGCTCCACAGACTTTCTCTTGATTTCTTCTTGTCATTATTTCTGTCTAATTCTCTCCTTGCTGATTCGAACCACTCATCCCCTAGGTTTTTGACTATTTCTATTGGGTTTGATAAGGACATAGTTTTTCTGTGAGTTTTTTTAGTTTTACCAAAGTCTACTTCTTCATCTGTTACAGCTACTTTGAGAGATTCTTTGCTGATGGTGGGTGTCTTGCTGAGCCTAGGCAGGGCATCATCGCTCGCGGATATGGCATCGCTGTGGCCATCCGCGGACTCGTATAACGACTCGTCGCTCTCATCTCGTCTCTCTGTAGAAATGACATCACGTGATGAGACCTTACAATTGCAAGTTCTCGCGAATTCCTTGCCATTAATTACTGAATTGTTAAACTTCTGTACTGTAATTGCTAAATTTAACGGCAATCATTTCGCAATCATCATTAATAACCCTAAGGACGTCTGAGTGTTGTAAAAACTGAAACAATGACCCGATTGGAGGGTAAAAAATGTCGTTTTCCGATCGATTGTGTTCGAGACAATGTCAAGATTATTGTGAGTCATACGGAGGCAGTTGAGAGCGTTTTACAAACGTATTATTAATTATAATTAGTATTAACATACAATGCTGAGTTTTACGGTTTTGACGGTAAGTAGGTACCGCTTTCTATTGCGTAATTTTGGTGTTAGAAGAAATTAGAGAGACGTAACGAAGCTATTATGTTGTTATCTTATGTTTCGCGATGTTGCGGAAGTATGTTACGCTCTCCGATTGTTATGACAAGTATTTGGATTACATTACAATGTAATGTTAACGAATTAATTAATTGAAAAGTAAAATATTTGATGTAAAAACATTAACAAGTTTCTAAGTTCATCTTTTTATATGAACTTAATAGAAGTACGTTAACTTAAACTTAAGAAGATAACTTATCAGTGTTACGTAATCCTGATAACCGTGCATTATCTTAAAACGGTGGTATTTACGACTAGAGGGAGTTAATCCTAACAGTAATCTTGCATAAACTGTAAACATTTGCCTAGCGCTAGGTTACTACAGTAGGGTGTCGCAATGTTTGAAAGTTGTCTTTGTATTTATTTTTCGAATTTTAAGTTGGTTTCTCTAGCTTTTCGTGTTGAGAAACTATTTTCTATGAGATTGTAAACGTTTTTAAAGATTTTAAAATAAGTTGGTGTGTAATAGTTTCGTTACGAAACAAAAAAATCTTTATTTACAACATTGTTAGTTGCTTTCTATAAACTTCTAAAGGACAACAATAATCATGAATTATAGAAATAAGTTCGAATACAAATGTCGAGGGGAGAATATGTGAAAACTTGATAATTCCCGGAATTGATTCGACCCTCAACCGAAGTGAGGTTGCGTGCTTTGAATTCATACTAAAATATGTATTAACATGTTCTTTAAGTGTTTTCCTTCTGAGGTGGGGCTGGTGACGTCACCGGGGACGGTTGTTCACCGTCTGCCCGACTTCGATATTTGTTTTTGGTGAAAACAAAACTTGGAATCTTAGTATTCAAACAGCTCTGTCGTCAAGCTACTGATGTTTTCCTGAACCATAATAAAATAATGTACGGAAAATGTGTAAAAATAGATTATTTTAACCGAATTGTACCATGTGACATACATTCAACGATACAGGAAAATAGTAACAAATAGACTCATTGCGAGCCATTATTCCTATGTCACACGAAATAAAATTAACGGCATTCCCACTTTGTATTAAAGACCTAATTCCAATAGCAACGTACATGACAGTAGAAACTCAAATAGTGATGTTTAATTATAATTTTACGAGCCCTAGATAGCTAAATAGGTTGCTTACATAAAAATCGGGTCACTAGGACTTCACTAAATAAGTAGTGATCGCGTGCAAATTTGACACTTACGCTTAGTAGCTTTTATACTAATGAGGGGTAGGTCCGACGTTTTAACTTTCGGAAATTACGAGTGATTTTGGGAATAGATGTTTTGAGTTATGATTATTATTCCGATCGCGGACATCTGTACTCGAATCGTACTCAAGTATTTATTTAAAACAAACTATAAATCGATCACATGTGTTGTGTGAAAAATATTCTGCATCAATTTCCAGCCGTCTGATTTGTTATGTCTATGGTTTCATTGTTCGTCCGACGGAGCACAGACGAGCGATTTTTTTGTAATCTATTCGGAACGCAATAAACAATACGACCTATTTTCGATTATTACATCCAATCGCGTCATTGTTTAGTAATTATTTTAAGTTTGTTAGACAAAAATGTACTTCCCAGACGTCTTTTAACAATAAAAATGGCAAGGAATTCTCTAACTGACTTAGTATCTTTATACAAACCTATGGAAACGACGTCGAGTATGTCTGAATATCTTCTCCTTTCTTTGTCACTCTCCGTCGAAGTTTCCCGTTCACTGGACTCTCTCGTCGCCTTCAGTATAACTGGTTTCTTCCTCCTAAGTTTATTGACCATTCCATTCTCACCTTTATCTACAGCCGCTTTCGACTCTCTTTTAAACCACATCATCTGTCCAACCATGTATTACACATTCACTATAGATGCCACTGTTATTTTCGTCTACACTTGCATTTTTAGAAACGTCACTGATAGAAACACTGTTTGTCACTTTATGACACTTCGCCTCGTCTGGAGCAGCTCCAACTTAAAAATGAATTGGTCAAATTATAGTGACGTTTTTGGCAGAGTCGCCGGGAAAATTATTATAATAAATATTGTCGCCAATTCGAGTGAGCGTGTAATTATAAGTAGCTATTATAAGTTGTGAGTAATAAAATATAGTTTGGTCAACAATATGCTTTGTTTCAAACGTTTAGTGTTGTTTATCAATATGATCTAGTTTTTATATTAAACCGGCGTTAATGTAACTTAATACAATAGATTGTTCGATGTCTATTTGTGTCTGTATCGATATTGATTTACCATTATTTTACCTGATTTAAAAAATGGTGTTATTGGAATATGTAAATGGCTGCTATTCTACTAATAAAAACCTTAATTAACTAAAACTCGCGGGTTACTCCCGTGAAAAGCTCTACTAGTTTCGAACCACAGAGGGGTTCTTCCTCATGAGCAGCGTGCGCGGTCGCGGCAAAGTCGCGCAGCCTACTGGCTCGACTGCCCTACGTGAGTAACCCGCGAGTTTTAGTTAATATAGTATGTCTCATGATAGATATTATAAAAACAATGAAAACCTTGTCAGGTTCTTAAGAATTATAAGGACAATAATTAAAGAGATCGCTTTGGGTTTTTCCTTTCCCAAACATTAAGGATCGTCATCCAATTTTATCCTTGTTCCTTATCTTTTAAAGATACGTGCATTGACTTCAGTAAGTGTCAACACTTGGACAAACATCGTAAGGTCATCTGTGACTTCCTTGGTGACAATATCCTTACTTAATTTAACAGTATAAATGGACCAATCAGATTATTTGTAACGCTACATCCCCCTAAACTACTGAACCAATTTTGGTAACATTTAGTGCAGAGATAGGAAACAAATCGTCCCTAGACATATGGAATTCAAACTTTAGTTGAATACGTAGATAGAAATGTTAATGTTTTTTTGTCAAATGTCATTTTCATGTATTGACTTATTTAGTCACGACTTTATGACTGTGTGCTAGGGAGACTTATAAGAAAATGCTAGTTATTGTGATTTAAAATTGTGAGGCAAAGTCGCAGTTAAAACCTTAGTATGTATGAAGAATCACTTTGTGTCATAAATTGTCGTAAGCAGAGATGTATTAAAGGGATTTACGGAACACGGCATTTATTGTGGATTCAAGATGTTTTCGTAAATCCACGTTATTAATATTTATGATAATGTTTATTAATGTATTAAGTTTTATATCGTAAAATGAAATGTGTACAATTTAGTTTGTAAACGATTTGTTTATGTATTAATTTTATATGAAATTCCTTTTTAACGAGGTGATATGAGATATATTTAAAACAATGTTTATGATTTAATTTATACATTGGACGAATAAATAAACTTGAGGAAGCTTTGACGGCTAAAAACGACGATTCTGACTTTCTGAGTACGACTTGTGGACAAAGCAAATTGATTTTTAATCAATAATTTCACTGTGGGACAGCCATGCTTCAGCACGAATGGGCCGGCTCGACCGGAATGATACCACCAACGAGCAGAAAACCGACGTGAAGCAAAGCTTGCGTTGTGTTTCGTGAGTGAGGTTATCGGAAGCCCAATTCACCCAATTCCCAATTCCCAACGATCCTCAAACACCTAATCCCCAAAAGGCCGGTAACGCACTTGTAACGCCTCTGGTGTTCCAGGTGTCCATGGGCGACGCCGATTGCTTACCATTAGGTGATCCGTCTGCTCGTTAACCGGCTTATGCCATAAAAAAATATTATGATAGTCAGTAGAAAAGATGGTTTGTGTCGAACATTCTACTAATATAATGATAATATGAATAAAACTGTAGGTACATTGCGTAGGTACACAGTAATTATTATTTTATCCTTAACTCTTGACGTTTCACGATATTTCCATTAGCAAAGCAATCACTTCCTTTCTCGTGAGTATATAACAATATATTATATACTACGTAGTATATAGTATAAAGGAACTAATATATAATGTTGGCCGCGGGCATGAATCAATGCATCATTAGAAACGGCTACATATCAAGCTACGCATAACCAGTATAAACTGACCGTCGAACGTTGGGAAAGATTATATACAGTGAGACCAGGGTCAGCTGGTTCTGTATAGCTGTGTGTGCATAGGTTTTCTGCGAGGTGACATTTCAATGTCGTTGGTGTAATGCTAGTGAGATTATTTATGGTTTATATTACAGTTGAGAATATGTAGGTAGTGTTTCTATATAACATGACATTTCATTCTCCAACCTATATCTGATCTACATTTCTTCCAAATCCGTTCAGTAGTTTTGTCGTTAATGAGTAGGTATACATACATACATCCTCACAAACATTCGCATCTTATCATACTTAACATTATAACTGTGAGTTTGGAACAGTTATAGATAATGGTCTGGAATTACATATAGGCGACTTTTTATCCCAAGAGAACGATGGTCCGCGAGCAGAAGCTAGACTATAATAATAGTAGGAAGTAGGATAAGAAGATGCCCACATTTCGTCAGTCATGAGTATTATACAAGCGAATGTTACTAATAAACCCACCTGATGGTAAGCAATCGGCGCTGCCCATGGACACCTGAGGCGTTACAAGCGCGTTACCGGTCTTTTAGAGATTAGAAGTTTGAGGATTGTTTAGGGATTCAGGGATTGAAACATAACGCAAGCTTTGATTCACGTGGGTTGTCTGTAAGGCCGTGGTATCACTCCGATCGAGCCGGCCGATTCGTACTGAACCTACACTTGAAAATGTGTGGTATGAAAAGCTCAATAACAATTTAACTGACCTGGATATGAAACCTAACATTCATTTCTCGATAGTCATGCTTACGACCACTCGATTGCAAGGTCACACAATATTTTTAATGTAAATAAATAAATTGTTAGTGTTCAAAACAGTGTTTGCAAATATGTGACCTAGATTTTGAGTCATAAATCTTTGTACCTAAATAAATAAGCTTTGATCAAGTCTAAACTTAAATGTTATGTGAGAAATGTGTTTTTATTATAATATATATGACCTTGATTAAAACTAAACTGATATTTATTTTATCATGAAAAAGTATTTTTCTGTCTAATCTCCCCAATCCCCGAATCCGCAACAATCCTCAAATTCCTGATCCCCAAAAGGCCTATAACGGACTTGTCACCCTGGTGCTTCATGTGTCCATTTTTTTGGGCTTTGACTTGATTGCTTAGCATCAAATAATCCGTCTATTCGGGCTTATTCCATAAAAAACTAATAAGTACCACGTTTTTCGACACATTCTTACAGGTGTGGCCAGATAGCGCAAAGATACCAAAACAAGTACAAAATATATTTGTTTTTTTCCAGGACCAACTCCTTATCCAGTAAGTTCAACTAACTAATGAATCATATCAACGCGATTAGCTGCGCGGGCGCAGGCGGAAGTGTCGCGAGGATGCGGCCTCCGCGCTTCCGGCGTACCCGGCCTATGATTGGCCAATATGTCGGGAGGCACGTGCGAACAAACTCCGGCGCATGGGAAGTATGTTATATGTGCGAATTATTTTAATATTAGGACATCATGAGATAACTGTTCCGTTTAACCGGAAGATAAATTTATCAAACAGTTGTAGAAATAGCTTTAACTTTGTGATACGTTAGAGGTACTGGTTACACAAATGACCATAAACATAACATATTAAACGCCATGGGGGTCACAGGTGATCGAAGTTAGCGAGGATTTGTCTTCAACAGTTATTTTATTGGCAGTCAAAGACCTAATTAAGCAACATTGAATTCGACTACTATATGCTTTATTGTAACATCATACCAAAAGCAAACATGAAACCGAATGTGCGCAAACGGTCACGTAAACTAAACTTGAAACAAATCACCACAATAAACAAACCAAATATTGAGCTTTAACATACAAAAAAAACAACTACTACACAAAGGCAAACACCACAAGCGTACAATAACAATACACAAATACTCCTTATTTATGTGTTAGAACCTTATAAATCCAAGAATCCATTTTAGCTTCTATAACAACAGTTTCCCTAGCGAATCAACAAACCATACACATTTACCTATAACACTCAATTTCATCTCCAAACAGTCTGGAGGTAGATTAAAATAGTATTTTTACTTTTTATTTTTATACCACTCCCACCTCTTAATCACTTCACTTTGTACCAGCTCCCCTGTGTAGGGGTACCATATATTTGAATCAGTCCTGAGATGAGAATATTTTTTTAAAGAAAACGTAAGTAGTATATTTTACAATACATAGTATTAAAAGTACCCTTAACCGACGAGCATGCATGAAGACTGATGACTGTTGAGCAAGTGAAAGAGAGAGGTATGTATAAATCGTAGCAATTGGCGTTCCATAGAATCTGCCTACCCCCATGGGAGACGGGCGTGAGGTTATATATGTATATATGTTGTATGTATAGCATGTATTACAGGTTTATTTAACAAAAAGTTACTAAAAACAATCTTAAGTGCAGTGTGGCGCCTAACAACGAGATCCATCTACAGTGCATAAATATGACAAAAACAATACCCTACCTATAGTCGGGTAATATTTTCACTTTTTAATAGACAGTCAAGTAAGTCTTAGCAAAGATATCAAACTGCCATAAAAAAACTTATTTTCCTGGCTTTTGGTTCGTATCCATAACGTCGTGTAACCCCTGGTAGCACTAACCTCGTGTTGCCAGACGGGAGCAAAAAGGTCCAAACTGCATTTACTGGCCAGACAGTTGGGGTGGGGGAGTCGGGGGTGGCAGGGGGAGACAGGGCTGCACCGATTGAGAAATGAATTTAATAAATAACAAGGTTCAATGCTTCCCTTTTGTGTCTGCTTAATGAAGTTTACAGTGTGAAGGTTTTCATTGAATGAATAAGGTATTTGTTTATCAAATGTTGTGATTCACGTCTAGACTTCATATTTATTAAGCATGCTCATGCAACATTTTAATTTTGTATGTGATTAATGTTGCTTTATTTTATCCATGAAAGATAATTTTGTCAATGCATCATTTCTCTGTTTAGATAGATGGCAATAATGTTATCTACGAGTAAATACTTAATAGTACTCTTTAACTATGTCGTAACTTAGTTTTGATTTAGTTCATAAACATTTTTACACAGCAACCCGAGATTAATATAAAACTGAACTCTCTGAAATAAGATGAAATGATTAAATAGAATCACCCGAGGCAACGACGCAATCTCACTGATAATATTAAAGCTAACTTAATAATTTTAGCAACGTTCTAGATAAAATATAGGTTCAAAAATGGCGATGAAGGTTTTAATAAAACATTTCTATGCTGATCGGGGATCAGATAATTAAATCTGATGTACGGGATCAGTACCACCCGCAGACCCTCGTTGCACCATAAGAGTTACAAATGCGTTGCTTTGTGCATTTAGAGAGGTATTGATATTATAATATTTAGAAAAAGCAATTCAATCTTAGTAATATCATAGAAGGCAAAAACTAACATCCATTGCCAACACTGGCTAGAAACACGAAAAATGCTAGTATGATATTGATAGATGACACTGTCAGAAATTCAGCCATCCGCAACGAAGCAGAGACAATCAATAATAAAATACCAGAACACGTGGGTACAAGTGTAAACAATTTATTATACAAGTACAATGTTGCACGTGACTCAGGCGAATCGTTAAAATATCGTGAGAAACGATCGCATTAAATGTTATAAGCGTTTTTATGGTTGCAAGAATATTAATGTAGTTATCATATTTGTAGCTGACTGACATTAAAACGCACTTAAATGACAATTTCATACAAAGTTACACTACAGCAAAGTCAAAATTATAATAATTTAATTAGACCAGGAAGGCACTTTTGAAGTGCCTGTCTATCAGTCGTGTAGTGAAGCTATTTGCTCGTTCCAACAACAAAGTGTAGAATTCTATGGAAAAAAAACGAACAAGAAATGTACATAAGTTACTATTTTTCAATCAGATTCGCAATACATTTCTTAGCTATTTCGTTGGTTTAATAATATCGTGTGAGGATACCAATGTAATACCAATATTCAGTCAAATAGATCGAAAAGGAACATAAACTACACTATGAAACTGTAAGAATTAAGTACCAAAGACACAAAGATAAATGAGACAGACAAAAACTTAATATTTTATTATCAGTTTGCCAAAAAACACATTGGAATTTCCATCAAATATACAAAAAACCTATCAAAATTCTTAAAAAAGGTTATAAGGCTATCTAACATTAAAGATACGGAAGAATTATGAACACATGATTATAAAATAAAGTATAAAAGATAAAATTCTAGTGAATAATGATTAAATAGGTATAGAAGAGATACCACAATAGTTTAACATAAGTAAAAATGAAATAAACAAGATAAATTGAAACAAACCCATTTTGCCGAGGTAACTATCGTTGGAAGAATAGATCCAATCAAATATCAATCTCATGCACTAGGTTATAATAAACTAAACAATTTTATAAACACACTGAACGAACTGTTTACAAATTATCCACTCGTTATTAATGAAGATTTAGTCGAAGAAACATGTTTTCACGTGAATAGATATCAAGCAAGTAAATGTAACAATAGTTTGTGTAGCAAAGGAAAAAGTAATTGTTAATTGTATTCATTGAAACGACGAATATTTTTTGCTAAACAAAATCTATTGAATGTACAAAATCAATTTATTATTTACTTATTATAATGAAAACAAGATTACCGAACACAAATAACTCTTCCTTTAACTTTGTCGTAGTTGGCTTATATTATACTTAAATTTGCAACATTTTCCTGTAAAAATATTTAATACCTTAAATTCTCTGATTCATTAACGAGTTTATCGTTCAATTCAAAAACGACCTTACGTTTTAGTCTATAAGCTTTATTTTTGCAACACGGTGTAAAACTAAGTATCTAAGTATACAGTTTTCCTACCACAGATGTATACCTTTACTTATCAGTCTTCATAGTCTTTTCATAATTATTTTCTTTTTTGAAGGTGTCTGCATCAATTTTTAAACCATTTACTCTCAAAAAGTTCTAGCTACATCCTGCCCAACCCGCCCTTAAAATATGTCGTCCGCAATTAACCAAATATGGAATTCGTGTGTTCTGTTCTCAACACTGGCGCCTGCGCACGTATTCGTGCTATATTTAGCGCAAGCCGCCAAACGAGGGTTGCCTGCTCTAAAATTGATTGCTTCCAAACATTCTGTGCAGATCCGGGAGTTTATAATAATGGAATTCCAATAAGATGTTTTGAAGACGCTCCAACAGTTGATGAAAAATAATAAAATAGTGTTACATTTTAAAGTTAATTTCTCAGCTATAAAAAGATGAGGAAATGCTAACATACATTTAAGAATCAGCAAAATGCTTCAACAAAGGACTGGTTGACAAAAAATAATCACATTGATTAACTTCCAAAAACGTCTCAGTGGGTCTAACTGTAACAGATTTGACTTTGGCTTCCTAATGCAACCTTTCTCCGATTCAAATATCCGACCACTTCAAAAATCCTTAACTCCAGTAATATCCCTCAGAGCGTTCAACCCTATCTCATAGTCAAGGGGACAGTCACGTCGAGCAGCGGGAAGCATTTCCGCAGTTACTTTTGTGCAACCGACAGCGGTGACGAATTTGACACGCTATCAAAGTCCAACAACTATCATTTAGGATTGTTTTAATATCCGTGACGAAGATAAATGATGAAGAAACAAATTAAATTATTTAGAAGGCTGATTAAACATATCCATAAATGAATTTGTCTCAAGAGTGCAGGAAGATACTAAAGAACATAATCCTTTAGCTTCTATCACATTTCTGCATTTGGTTAGACATGATTTGATAGTCTTAAAAACCATACCAATATAAATACCCGTACTGTATGACGATATAAGTCCCACAGTAAGCAAAAACTAGATGATCATGTCAAGGCAGCAGACAATCTTCCTAGGACATTTCATCTATAAGGACAATCATACAACCTTGCTAGTTACACTGTTCCTAAGAAACGCTAGTCCAACGAGCATTCCATCACGTTCCCCACTCATAAGTCTCATAACGACCAACTATTCAAATGGCTGCATGTAAAGTTATACAAAACCAGTTTATCGTGGTCTTGCTTTGTATGATCGTTCTCCACATTCAACAGTTTATTTATACTGGTTTTGCATAGCTTGATGTGTGTACCATTGACTGCTCAATTAAGATTGTACGGTTACTTTATGGTTCAAAAACGTGTGTTTGGTCTATTCTTAGTATCAGTTATTAGATTATTTTTACTTTGATGTTATGCTTTCTGTGCCTGTTTCTTGTCTTCGATTACAGCTACATTTATTATGTTATGATCATTAAAATGAGGTTTTGTTTTGTAAAATATCAATTTGTGTCTTCATAAAGTTTTATCTATTATATCATATACTTTATGATTTGTGTTGATTTGTCAAAAAAATTGAATCACCCACTTAGAGAACGATTTTTTTTATTGAAAGTTACTTGGCGCGAGGAAGCTAACCCCCTACTGTTAGGTGTCACTTATAGGTTAGTGAAAATCAAAATGTGATCAAGAGCCACCTATCTTAGCATAAGAGTTCCTTAAAGTATACGAGAGGTTGGTGAAAACAAGCATTAGTTTCCCACAAGACTGCTTTCTGTCTTTTTCGTTTTATTGTGCGCTCTTGTCCAGAATTCTCAGACGATTATGCATCATTTATTATACATTACACTGTTCAAGTAAGAAAAGGCAGCCAACTAAATGTTAGTGTCAACACTTCGGCTTAGCATGAATTGTAATTAGCATGTATTGAATCATTTTCTTTTAACTTTTATTATTGGTTGCTTTGTTGTGGTTTTCTGTAGTCGGAAATTAATGTAAATAGGGACCTATGGTCATCCTTAGAAGACGATAGAGTAGTAATATTGACATCGAATGGCTATGTTAAGACAGTTTGATCACGTGAAAAGAAATGGGCAAAATGAGGATTACTTTTTATGGGATATGGGAAACAAGCAGACGAGTCACCTGATGGAAAGCAATCGACACCACCAATGGATACTCGCAACACCAGAGACGTGGATAGTGGTGGTAGTATACAATATACATAAACCATTACATAATCACAAATTGACAAACAGTATTGCACATCCTACTAATAGAGCTCACACTGCTACCACTGCCTACCAATTACAATTTCGAAACTATTATAGCCAAAAATTAAGTCACTCTTTCCATTTAAGTGTTGAATGCCAATAGCTAATTAAATTCAGGTCATATCGTTAACCAAGTCCTATTCGGTAAAGGATGACAGGTCAGGAGTATGCAGTGATAGATTATTATGGACGTTTGGATAACCAAATCAAAGGGCGGTAGTCGCATATAAAAGAGTTGTATTTTCTACAATATCAAAGGCAATGGTTGGTTAAATCATCACAAATTTTATTTGACTTCATAATCGTAGTTTGGATAATGTTGTGCTTTAAAAAAAAAAATCAACCATGATCGTCTCACTGCAGGGCAAAGGCCTCCCTACCTTTCTTCCACTTCTCTCTTTGTAAAGCTTTTTGCGGCTGATCCTCATTGATGTCCAGTTTATATGTAGAAATTATATGTAGAAAGTATAAAGTATGTAGAATAGTGTCTATAGAAACAACGAGAAGAATATTGTGTCGACAAATTTCCTAGGTGTCAAGCTATTATTAGAAAACCGGTGCTTAAGTTCAGAATCAATATTCCAAAAGATGGTTTCCTTAAATTAGGTCAATATTTAAACTACAAAAGACATATTGATGATTATTGTCAGGTGGGCATATGAAGTTCAATAAACAGTTCAGTTCAACAGTTGATTGTCTCATATCCGGGAATTGATTGATATTTAAAATTCCTGCTAACGCGTGCCGCTAATGTATGCAACGACTGTATTGATAAGCTAAATGGTTGATGGCTTTTATTGTTAAGATAAACAAGCTCTACATAGAATAAAATTTAATTTAATAATAGTAGCTACACAGTGAACAATAGCATTCACTTTTTACCAGTTAACAAATCATAGATGGCGGTTGGACATAATTTTGGACTCAAAAACTTTATTGAATATTCCAGAAAACAAGAAGTCGTTTCAAAATTTAGCACAACTAGAGAATCCTACCCAAAATCTCTTTCTCGAGAGCCTATATGGTAAGTAGCTAACATGAAACTAACTACTGATGATGTTGATGAAGACAAAATGTCTTCAAAACATAATTTTATTAAAAGCCCATGTCAACACGAGCAAGGACTAACGGACACAGTATTACTATTTCTGGATGATCAACCGGAAAGAGGTATTTCCCTCCCTGATGAGGATACGGCAGGAAACAATATGTCTTATGTTAGTAATGAAAATGAAATACATTTCGACAAATATTAATGTTCCAGGACAACGGTCATCCGGAAGAGTTTGAAATTATATGACAATGAATGTGTTTTTGATTGGGCTATTAATTAAACTCAAAATCTGAAGGCGATTTAAGCTGAAGAAATAATAATTTATGAATCATCCAGGTTATTTGATAGGGTTTTTAGGGGATTCATAAAGTCAAAATAAGAGGTCCGAGGAGCCTTGCAGGTCAAGAGGTGGAAACTGGGAGTAACATTTTCATTTGTAAACTCCTTTGAATGAAAAAGAAACACTATTTACCAACATAAGCTACCTTTCTGCTTACCCAAAATCCAATAGGAAAATTGAACATATGTATGTACAATTCACAGGAACGTTATCGTTGTACTATTTTCAGTTCACCAGTACTCACACAAGGTCAGACGATGTAAATAGGAGTGCGTCTGTTTTGTGCGAGTGATGATACGACTGATGGGGAGTTTTGCTTTGATAGGCTTCAATGGTCCAAACTGAAGTTTAGTGTCGATGGAAAATTTACAGAGTAGACTGGGAAAACTGAGAATGAAGTACGTAGAAATTAATAATTTGTTTATACAGGTAAAGGTATTAACAGAATAGTAAACAACGGAAACAGAATATTTCATAAATATAGAAATTGTGTTAATGAACGACGACATGAATCGATTAACTGTTTGCAATATAGATAGTAGACACCGACAGTTCAATTAAAAAGAAACCTGAATCACGGTAATTAAGTTTTAAACATAGACCGGAATTCAGGCAACGAGTACGAGAATTTCAAAAACTAGACGAAACTATGCTTCCTGACCAATCAAATCTAATTGCTATGACGTCTAAACACCACATTAAAAACATGAACTAACGCATCGAACGTTAAATGAATCACATTTATTAACAGATCCGACTTAATTCAATTTTAGTGTAAAACCACAGCCACATCACAACGAACGGAAAATAAAATGAAAGCGTACACGTAAACAGTTGTAGAAACATCTCTGTAAAACTCTGTGGTTGTAGAAACTAATGAGCTGGATTTAATTGATGTTTTGAGGAAGCATTCGATAGTTGTACTCTAACATTGGGATCAAATACATAATCCACATGACGTAGAAACTTTTATATCTAAAGCGCAAAGTAACATTTGCTCTAAAATTACACTTTTTATGAAAGAAAACCAAACCGTAACATATTTACATGAGAATTGTTGAGGAAACGGCGAAATATAACAGCAAACACTTTTTACTTTAAACATAAACCTCGAAAAGAATTCACAAATAACAGAAGCGAATGCGTCAATAAAATTGAATGATGATATGTAACGGTGCCTGTCTGAACTGAAGGCTGACGCTAGACGTGAAGATGACGATGACAATCAGGTCAATACTACACACATTTGTAATGTAGATGAGTCCTAGTTCAGCACAGATGTGAACAAACTATAAACAGGTCGAAACTACGCGGAGCACCAAAATTAGCAAATAACACGACCAGAGGAAGAAAGACGTAAACGCTACCAAAAATAAACAAACAAGCTTTCTGAATAAAATCTGTGTTAAAGACATTTTGGCATACATAAGCTAATCTTACGGAGGCTGAGTAAAGCATTGTAAAGAAAATATTATGTAGACGAGATGACGTCAAGACACACATTGTACCTACTGTTGTTAAAACAAATGTTGTTAGACTGGTAGACGACGATAATATTCGAGTGGCGGATGAAGAATAAGTAAATAATATTATAGTACCAAGAGACTGGGTTATTGCTTTTAATACGCTCGAAGCAATAACACCGTGATCGCTTTGCAAATTGCAATTTATAGACTGTGGCGACCCCACGCGACACCGCCCGCATCCAAGACTATAACAATACAGATAGTAGGTTCTCCTACCATATTGGTTTTATCGAAGACAACTTAAAAGTTTTTAAATAGTTTAGCAAATATTGATTTTTGATGAAAATATTCTAATAAGAGAATCAGTCATCTAACTTGTAGATGCTTAAGAAAATTTGTTTGTTATAGCAAGCGAAATCAATAACATAAACTACTTTAAATGTATCAAACAATAGTATTATCTACACAACAATTACCTAAGTTTTCCTTTCCATATTGACAACATTGTCAATATGTATTTATTCGCAATGGGTGCGTACGCGCATCGCATGACATCACCCTGCGACACACGGATCTAAATACTAAACAGCTTTAGGATAATTGTTCGCTAATTTGTTCAGAGAATGCGGAAGATTTTGGTCATAATATTTAGAGTGATGTAAGATATAATTATGGCAAATTGTATTAAAGTCACGTCTCCTAATGTTTAGCCATTAGTCTGATATAATGTGAGAAATATTCCAGTTACCTATTCCTTTATGCGAGTTACGTTTATCGTGTAGGCTTTTGTACTTTTTGCTATTCTTTTCTATCATCAGACAGTTTTTATACACATCTCTTATGTGTCATCTTAGAACATCAACCTTTGAGTATTCAAGTATTCTAATCATAACCACAAAGCACCGGCTATTTTTATTTACTATAAGTAGATTTTTAAATTGCACCAGTGTGATTCACACATACTTTTGCAACGTCAAAATTGTTTACGAATATTGTCAAAATTTTTAGACTACGAGTGGGAGTTTCATCAGCATTCCTATTAGTGAAATTGTCTAACGTAATAGTTTTATTTTTAAAATTCAATATTTGTTTGTCAGAAAAGTTTTTATTCAAACTTGGACAAGCTACTTGGTGTGTACTTTAAAGGTGCTGTGATCAAGTATTTGCGACGTACACACATTGGTACATATCTACACATGTGTACGTATGTAGGGTACTTGTATTCAAGTGTAGTTAATGTAATCTGTTTAGCAAGCTAACACTAATTGCGTCCTATTCGAATTGTAAAATATAATCGCAACCTTCTGCGAATTATCCGTTCGAAGGTGAACAGCCTTTGACATCACCGTGATTGTACAAGAATCAAGGAAAATGGCGTCTTTTGGAATCAATAACACAAATAAACACAGTTGTTTCTTTAAAATTTTGCTCTGCAAAATTATGACTTCCACCAGACGTCGTTAAAAATTAGGGCTCTGAGAATAATGGTATTCTTGAACTCGGCAAAGCAGAACACTTATAAACACCAGGTAAACAAAAAGATAAACATGAAATAACACTTATACCCAATAATTCGAAATCAAAGCATTACTTAAATCTACACCAAATGAACACCTCCGCAAACCCAACCAAATAAAACAATGTTTTATTGGCGACAGTGACTAAACAATTGTTTACAGGTCTCGTGAATCAACGGGGATAAGAACACGCGACCTTGCTGCCTCTGCCACGATACTTGACAACGAGCCATTTATATTATTGTAATCATTGATTTGGCAACAGAAACTATGTAATAAGTGGTTGGATTCGTAACGAAGGAAGCAAAAATAGTTTTCAAGGATCAAATAAAAGAATATATTGAACAGACCATCAAGACCTAGGTTAGATGACATGTTTAGAGGAAAACAAAATTGAGCTAATAAGAAAAAGTGATTTAGTGAAGTTGTCTTAGATGAAGGCAGAGGGAGCATAGTTTATCAACAGTGGTCACAACTACAACAGTCCAAGAAAAACAAATCATATCAAAATATTTCATTACCAGTATGATAAAATAATAGCCAATTTAAAGAGAGTTTAGAAACATGTTCCAAATGGGATCATTCCAAGGGCTGTCAGGTAAGTGGTCCGACCAATGACTTACACGCCGATGACATCATGGTGACTGCGGTCATCGGTCGGCAAGCTGTCGTTACGATATTACTCCTTTACGATCACTTATTGTAGGATTTAGAGAGGAAGTTCATGTTAGGGCATTATGTGAATGATGCATCATTACTACAAGCATTCATTCTTTAAAAATTCAATGAAAGTTATAGCGCTTTGATGAGAATAAAATGTCTGAAGTAAGTTTATGCTTACATTCACATTTATGGTTATTTTTAAATTCAAAACTAGAGTTCAAACCTTTTAAAAATTTCTATTGAAAAGACAGATAGAAATTACAAGAACATGGTGAAGGCACATGAGCAAATAAAATATTGTGTGACCCGAAAATTAAACTTAAACGCCACCACTAACTTAACACGAAAACACAAAGCCGTATTTAGATGAAAGACTTCCTCAAACACACAAACAATACACGTGGAGGAAATCTGAATCACAGGATCTAAACTTACAACTCCAAGACCAAGTACTACTGTTAACGTATCAAAACATAACAGTAGACAATAGCAGATCAAGCCACCCTGACACTACCAAAAATCTATTTCCAACCTTACTACTCTAACTTAAGAGTTAAAAATAGCTTTAAAAAATATTTTCTTTGATATAGCTAGATCTGCTGGTATTATGTTAAAAGCACCATCAATAACCCACATTCCGTTCCCGGTTGGGACAAATAGTGTTGATAAGGGAAGTGAGTGTATTGTGGGAGGCTGTTGTGGGTGGGATGGTAATGACATGGTGACCTTAACTGGAAGTTACTGGAACTAGATTACTGGGTAACTTTGTTGTTCTATATTGTCTTGGATAAGTGTATCTGTTTGTTTTATTTTTGTTTGTCTGATCGAAGTGCTAAGTGTTGAACTGATCCAAAGCTTAATCTGAATAAAACTACAATTTTGAATGAAGATGATATGCGTCTATCTTCTTTAACATCATCATCAACATTGTCTTTATTATTTTCATTAGAAGTATTACTTCTGGCACTACTGGTAGCACTTGTAATAAGTTTTCTATTTCAGTATCAAACGTAGATTGCGTTAAGCTTGTATTTTCTTTTAGTTCATCAGGATCATCAGTCATTTACCTATCATTCTGACTAAGAACATCATTTTTGCCATTAATACTAAGTATATAACTATTAGACAGTTGGCTCAAGCAATTAAATTCACTGAATGTTGAATTCATTCTTATTACACCGTTGTCTTCATATCCCATTAACATTTTTGGTAAAATCGATAATTCGTGTGTCGCGTGCGTAGAAGCAGTAAAGGCTTGTTGTGTTCAAGGACAATGAACCAATGGAATTATAATAACTTGTATGGGTCCCTGTACGACTGATATAAGGAACACCATAACCTTGTACGTTTAGAAACATAGTAAAAATATTGACTACTTGGTTTTATGTTATGCTTTCTATAGATATGTTTTTCGTCATTTTAGTAAATGTTATTAAAATAGAAGGTGAACATTTTATGCACTAACTAATACTAGTTCTACGCTACGTACGACCTGTTACACATCTAATCATGCCTGACTTGACAATCAAACTCATAACTTCGTATTCTGTGGCAGCACTTGGATCTGCTCTGCTTGTATCGCATGGACACCTACAAAAACTTTATCCAAAAACGTCATCATATCGTAAAACCACACCCATTCTTAATAAATTAAACTTGCATTTATAGAAATGATTATCTGAGCAAATTTGTATTGCGTATAAAGCATTATATTATGTTTTATAATAATCCAAATGGATAAACATACTAACACCCATTTGCCTGTACACTAAGTCTTAGTTTCGAGCTTTCTACTTTGCACCGAGTCCAGGCACTATTTGAGACAACATTTCAGTTTCATTTTATAGCCTGTCTCGAGAATCAACCCCAAGACCCTTCGCTCAGTAGTCGCACTAGCTACAACTTCCAACAAGTCGCTCAAAACAAACAATAAAGTAACTTTTAAATCACAAAACTTGACAATTTTGTCACTTTTATATCAATTTAACACGCAACCACTGGCAAAATTGGACAAAAAGTCACGCTAAAGTCACATGCTAGTGTATAAGGTCCAACACAAATAAGTATGAGATCATATTATACAGCAATGTGACGTTTAAGAACAACAATTATAAGTTGACCTTTCCTGTTCATAAATAAATAAAGTTGACGAACAGCTGTTGATGGTCAAATAGACGTTATGGTGGTAAAGGAGTTCCTATTTATTTTACAACTAGATTTGAGGTATCTTAATGAATGATTGATCGACAATTTTTCTTAGTCGATGGAAATGAACTTTCGATTCCTTTTCGACTCTGATGACTTTTGCGTTAAGGGGAGACATTTCTTAAAGACTTAAAGACAATATTTCAATGTTAGTTTCTAAGATTCTGATCTTCCAATCTTCTGATGAACTCCTACTTAGAACGAGCATCGAATTGATCACATCAAACACATGTTCAAAGAATTCGACGAAAAACAAAACGACGGCACGGCACATCAATGTAATCTAAGCAAACAGCTGAAGATATCGTTGTAACATCAAAAGATTTGAGCGACCGATGCGACAGATACGCCTGTCAAGTTAATTGTCCAAGTTGACAGAGGTCTAATTACACTGGTCAGCTGGGTGGCCACTGAATTATTAAGAACTAAGCGAGTGGTTTTGTTGTTAATGTGTCATTGCTTGTTTTCAACTCTTTCAAAGTTGTATCTGAACTTAATACATAAAACTTAAGGAGTTTATTTGTTTGTTTGTACGCGCTGATCTCAGAAACTACTGGTTCGATTTGAATAATTCATTTTATGGTGGACAGTCCATTTATCGAGAAAAGTTATAGGCGATAAAACATCACGCTGCGATCAATAGGAGCCGAGCAGCAGGTGAAATCGTACGGCATTAGCTAGTTTTGTTATATTTTTGTCACTTCTAAGTATTTTGTTATATTTTTGTGTATGAATACCAGTTTTTAACGCCCTTGGGTAGATAGTATGCCGAAATGTCAAGTACGAATGCTATTGTGGTTATTTTACGCATGTCTTATATAACGGGTTATATAATGATAGGTAGATTTTACTTTTAACCTTTTGATATGTGTTTTAATAAGGAAAATATAATGATTGGTATTTCAAAGCTTCTTTATAACAAAACGATGTATTCTTTACCTTGATTATTTAAATTGAGAATTATTCACTCGGCTTCAAAGCAGCAGCGTTTTCTGCTGTACATCTTCAGTTTTACGCATTGATTTCAATTCTTACAAACCCATATTTTAAAGAAATACAAGAGGAGAGAGGTACATAAGGTTTCAACAGATCAGTTTCACAGTATTTTCTCCTTTGTTTCAATGAAGAAATAATTACCACCCCACTATTTAAATTATCATCTCGCAGTTTCTGACAGAAAGCACCAAAACAAAGTTAGAGATCACCATCTCAAAACGATTTTGTTAAACGTGGCTTCTCTCTAGGATTTTCTCCAGTGTCGTGGGTGCGTTTACAAACATACAAGTACACATACACACGACCCCCAGACCCGAAACAACAATTTGTGGATCACACAAAGAACTACTCCGTGCAGGAATCAGTTGCCCAGCCACCGCACCAACCGTGCAGTTATTAATTGCAACGCCATTAATTAAGTAATTCAATACACAAAGCTATTAAATACTTTCTAAGTTACAACTAAAACTAGTACAAGAACAGGCAGGAAACCAATTAGAGATAGAATTGAAGAAATTAGCAAATTGGAGAGTCTAGCGTGAGACCGACATGAGATTACGATGACAGACATACAAACGGATATTTTAATGGCTTCCGTATGAATATGACTTGTTTATTGGCTATTATACTAATTAAGTTATTTGTATTAACTATTAACTGTGTAATCTAGTTGTTTATGCGAAATGGATAGTCAAATACGTAACTTTAATGTTAGCATGTGACCGAAACTGGGCGTGTCGTAGTGATTTCATACCTTGAAGTCATGCTTGAATTAAGTTCTTAGTACATTATGGTGCATTTTAGATTTAATTATACATTCTTCAATCTTCTACCATAGTTTTAGTCTACAACCGTCCTTTTTCTTTGACGGAGAGAAACCTTCAAAAGGCGACTAGCTTTTTGGGGAATAAAGAATAAGGAGTGCAGGATTATCCCTCACTAAAACCTCCTCGGTAGTCACTATCACTATGGTCCTAGGAATAAATCTATTTCTGTACATTTCATCAAAAAACGAGTTTGACAGTTTAAGAGAAAAACTGGACTTCAATCCATTATGACTTAATTCCCCTTTCAAATTCTTAAGGGTTAGATACCCTCAAAATTTTACTATTAGTTACTATATTAACTACCAACACCAAACCAAATGTTAAACAAATCAACTACAGTAAAAAACCTTAAAAACAAATTAAAAACCCGTTATGTTTATAGTTTACAGTATCCAGGCGGAACCAAATCCGTCCAATCCACGGTGAAGTGAATATTTATACAATTTGAACTCAACCGTAACATAATCAAGAATTTCAACCATCACTTATATTATATTTATGTGTATATTTACTCAAGTGCTTTTCCGGTATGTAACAATATAGTATATAATATTACTCATACCTATGATAAACACTTTGACTGTAAAATGAAAATGGCAGTCGTTCCACTATAAAAAAATTGTCAAACAGCTGAAATGATTAAGTGACAGAATTGACCAGAATGTTATTGGGAATAGACTAGGAGTAATAAAACGAAGTTTCATTCAAATTGGTCGGAATCTTATAAGAATAACGAGACAAGAAGCACCTTTTTTGGGGGGAGTAAATCATCCAATGTCTTCTCCCGCCTGGGTGAGGCGAGAGGGAGTGTCAGACTCTTACTGACTAAAAATCTACTCCTGCTCTTCGAGCTGGCAATCCGCTAAGTTACCCGTGGCCTACGCAACCAAAACTAGCCTATGCCTCGTTGGCCGAGTGGTCGTAACAGCGACTGCCGGGCTTTTAAAAAAAAAATCTTGGGTTCGATTCCCGGTTGGGCAAAGTATTACTGGGTTTTTTAAAAAAAAAATCTCAGTAGTAGCACGGAGTCTGGAAATGTGCCTCGTATATGGCAATAGGCTCACCCCTTATTACATGGGACTCAACATAAATAGTGAAAAGTGGGTGTTACTTGGGTGTGCCTTTCCGCCTACCCCTTCGGGGATAAAAAGGCGTGATGTGATGTTATGTTATGTTACAAGTATTATCTAAATCCGTTCAGCAGTTTTCGAGCATACTCCTTGCAAACAAATTAAAGTTTCCTCTTTATAATAGCGATATTATTTATGTTACATTAGGTACTTTAGTTTATAGGAGACTCCCTAGTATCCCATTACGTAGGAACATTAATTACTCATAAGTAATTGTTAGTTTTTCTTGAAATAAGGATATTTGTAACGAATGACTAAGGTCGGACCTCACGTGTCACGGACGCCATGATTCAATCATTATAATTATTTATTTGTTTATTTCTAACTTTATTTGAATTACTTAGAATTTTAGTGAGGTTTCGTAGTTTTCCGCTGATGAAAATAGGGTCTTATACATACAGACAGAACCTCAGGCTGTCTCCCATGGGGGTGTAGGTAGAGATTATGAAGCACCCATTGCCAAGATTCTTACATGCCTTAATATGGTTATATGAATTTCAATATCTTACAATTTTGATATTTTCTGGACTTTTCCAAATTGTTGTCCCATTACTTAATTATGGTTATTAAATGGGTCATATCCTACAACTGCCACCAGTTGGTAACAATTTTAGGTAACCTAACTTTAATCCCCAAGGCGTTTACCAAAAGTGGTGATTATGTCAATCGTCCTCTAAAGACGTATTGTGATTGATGAACAATGTTATTTTGATATGATATGATAATAATCAAGTTTTGAGTAAAAAATCTGGTATTTTACATGGCTATACAGGAAAACTTAAAAACGAGTTATATGGGTTTAATCAAGTAAACTATCCTCATCATTAACAGTATATCTACTAAAGTCGTAATACATATTATATCAAAAACATAATTAACATTTCTTGTATTAGTTATTTTTCCAAAAAACAAAACATGGCATTTGGGTTATCCCAAAAGTCTGTATAAGTTATATAAAGAAATTACGTCTTTAATACAAGATAAATTAAGTTGAATATGTCTCGCATCATTTTGGGGTAACTTGATGAGCTGCTGCGCACATAAAACCTATGTTTTTTTTTATCACAGGAATTTGAACTTTAAAACAAGTTTACCTTCATAACGTGTTTTAATAACATAAACACGTATATCATAAAGACTATAATCGTATGATATAAATGATGGGACTTGTTATGCGGAAAATGCGTACAAATCAGTCACTATATAAGCTCTTCCGTGGTAGAGAGACTTGTCCACTAGTCAAGCAATTTGAAAACTTAATTATATGTTTATAGATGCTAATATTGAAGACAATACATATTCTTGTCATTACAAAATGGGAAATTTTAAGTTAAATTGTTATTTTCTCAAAATAGCTTAAACTGTTAATAGATTCAACTTGGTCACTTTTTATCGCAGTTTCAGTTCTAAGTCATATTTCGAAGATGATTGATCAGCAAAATCAGTCAAATCAGTCTTCCAAATCAACTAGTCAATACTTGATTTATTCTTCAAAGTCCATTATCTAATATTGAGATACAAGTCGTCCTATATTTTTGACAGAAACATACATTTCAGCATCAAATTCTTTGCTTCTTGTTCAATACTCTTCAAAGCATTTCAACCTAGATATTTTAAAACATCGAAATCTATATTCCTGTTGATGTATTGTAATAAATTGGTCAATGTAATGCAATGTTATGTTATAAATGTAATGTCTGACAGCCAGTCAGTTTGGGCAGCATTTGTGTAAACATGTAATCGAACCTAGTACATGTTGTTGGTAACACATTTTTGCTGTAGGAATAAATAAATTCGGTGATGTCATTCTGAATCGTTTTTTTTATTTCTGTGCAACTTTATCATGGTTACTGTTCACCCTCTAAGGGGTTGTCTTTATAATTTACCCACTTTTTGTTAGGTACTTATTGTCCTATTGTACATGCATAATTTCAATCCAATAATCTGGTGTTCAGAATGTACTAGGATAAACCGTCCCAGGGTGTCGAACCCGAGACTTCGTACTTGGAAATCCAATTAACTGCCATTAGTCATCGTCTAAAAATTGGTTTAAAGATAATTCCTATCCTACCCGCCTATTTACGAAACAGTTTATTTATTTGTCCAATACTCAAAATTATAACGTTGTACAGCAGCTTTTGTTTAAGAACGAAACTTTGCAAAAGTTTAATTAAACTTAAAAATATAAGATTTCTTGAAATCAAAATGTTCCAATCGTTGTATAATTACACAACGCACTCATTGGCGACAATACTAAACTCTTTAAATAAATTGCAAGTAAAAAAAAGTTAAAACAAACCGTAGCATACGGTCTCGGACCGGACGCTCACGTTTCCGAACAAAAGGATATCCAAATGAAACAACGAAATGCCAAGAACGTCACTAACACCTGATGCACATCACTACACTGGCATTAAGGCACGATGTCATTGCCAACACTGAATTTCTTCCTTTAAAAAACACTTAACACATACATCCAACAGGCACTTTCTAAAAAGCTTCGAGTTACAAAGCGGCGGCACGTCAGTACAACGCCGGTGCGACCGCGAGACTGACCCATCAGCGCTCAGACATAAACAAGGGGAGTGAGCGAGACAAACGTATAATGCACCTGTGCACTTCAAACTGAATGGTGCGCGAAACGAGACGGCAATAAAACAAAATATACAATAGAACGAGACGCATTATTCTCAAGCACAAGTTTTATTCAATTAAAAAAGGGCGTAACTACCATTTTGTGTAAACTGAAATTATGTTTTATGTTTATAATAATAAAGTAGTTTACAGAGGTTGGGAGGAAAATGTTCGGTGTATTCAGGGTCAACATATGGCGAAAAGGAGCTTGTGTCCGCCAAATTCCATGGTTTGAACGTAATGTTGTATGATTGTTTCAACCGGCGCAGGCGCACAGTTTGTGTAGCATATGTTTTCCGTCGTTTGATACGTTCTACTATTTACTGTTTCAATAAAACTGAATATATTAATAAAGTTTTGTGTAAACTGAAGGTATTCTTATAGACTCAAGGTAATTGTTCGATTCAAATCAAAGGACTGGTGTTGATTAAATAAACAATGTCTATGTGTATTTTTCTATGCTTTAGTCCGTTGGTTACTATTTCTATGTGATGTGCCAAGGCAAAAAAATCATACATAGTAGTATATATTTATATTCTACATTTCAAAAATCAAGTTTCTACCCAGAATAATTGCATCAAAATATCACATAAAGTGATCAGGTCCTGAAACCAAACTAACGCCATGCCCACCAACAAAAGATCAAATATAGCGAAATATATTTTCACTACAAAACAATGAACCAGCACAAATAAATACAGGAATTAAAAGAATGTGGAACAGACTTGTTGTTATATGTCAGTTAACGGACTGCAATTAATGGTCATCGACAAGTGCATATAAAACCTTGGACTTGACCAGCCCAGCTACCTGGTGTGTGTCAGTGCCAAGTATGTGCAACGATCTGACACTTGACAATGTCGACAGTAAGTGGTGATGATAGATTTCGTAATGATTGCTAATTATATTGACGAGGCGATTGTCTTTTTAGTTGGCAAGTGTGGTGATGATGATGATTATTAGTGGACTAGCAGTAGCGCGGAAGTAACCGCGTGGTTTCACTCGTTCTGCTCGGCACCTATTAATCGTAGCGTGATATTTTATACCTTATAGCCTTCCTCGATAAATGGACAATCCAACACAGAAAGAATTTTTCAAATCGGACTAGTAGTTTCGGAGATTAGCGCGTTAAAACAAATAAACAAAAAAAAACAAACTCTTCAGTTGAAGAGTTTGAAGTGAGTAGAATATTATAAAGTTTTATAATATTAGTATAGATTATTGTATTGGTATGGTGGTATGTTTAAAATGTTGACATGGATGAATTAATTTATTTTATTGTTTTAGTCCACATAAAAATATATGTACTTTAAGTGTACAACATTCTTTCACATAGGGTGGTTTCTATCAGTCAACTTTTGAGCAGAATTTGATATTTAGAACCTATATTTAACGAATACTTTTGCCTTCTGATTTCAAGAAATGAGAGGTATGAGTCAGATCAGAAAGCCTTAGTCACATATAGATACAAAATGATAAGGAAAAATCATCATAAAAGCTTGATTATAAAATTTTGCAACCTACCGAGTTCTAAGGAAAACTGAAAGAAATACATATCAATCAAAATTCATATAACAATTAGATAAACTTTAAAACAAAGACTACAGAAATAAAACTGCTTAATAATACTATGAATTAAAAAGTATCAAAAACAGCATCCTACCAATTAGGTTGCATATCGTGGGTCTGATTACAGCACGGTGCGTGGGGAATTTCGAAATGACGTCATCGCGTTCGTTATAAACCTGACCCCACTGGTTAGTGGCTGTACATTCAGTTATGTATGTAGAATTGTAGAGGGTCCCCTAATTTTAAGGAGGTAAATTCAACGATAATTTTACACAGACAGTATGATACACAATTGTTGTTGTTGTATATATAAAGCGGAAGAGTTTGTTTGTTTGAACGCGCTAATCTCCGTAACTACAAGTCTGATTTGAATAATTCCTATTGTGTTGGATAGCGCATTTATCGAGGATGGCTATAGGCTATAAAACATCACGCTACGACCAATAGGAGCTGAGCAGAGCGTGTGAAACCGCGCGGAAGTAGCTAGTTTAGTATATATTTTGGTATATATAGAAGTTTTTAATTGTATTTTCACATACACTTGTAAAAATCTTGTTAGATCCATGCTATATTGGTTATATCTATGCAGAATTAGATGCTACACTTGCAAAGGTAACTAGATTGCTTACAATACGACATACTTAACCAATTAATAAAATACTTGTATCGGAAAATGAAAAAGAAAAAACGCTTGTGTCCGTTTCTTTGTTCAATGTACAATACTAGGTCGTACCCAGAGTCTTGCAGATATTTTGCAGCAGATACTTGGAACTGCTGGATACAGGCCACTTTTGACCAACTGACCAGCCTGTGGCTGACATGACGATGATTTGATGTATGTACATAGTTACACCCAAGTTCAATATTCAACTGCCTCGTTGGCCGAATGGTCGCAAGTCCGACTGCCGGGCAAGGAGTCTCGGGTTCGATTCCAGGGTCGGCCAAAGTATTACTGGGTTTTTAAAAAAAATCTCAATAGTAGCACGGAGTCTGGAATTGTGCCCGATATATGGCAACAGGCTCACCTCCTATTACATGGGACTCATAGTCATAACATAGATAGTGAAAAATGGGTGTTACATTGTACAGAGGCATAATGTGCACCTCTGCCTACCCCTTCGGGGATAAAAGGCGTGATATTCTGTTATATAGTTTCACTCAAATTCAATGTTCAATTAACTAAATCAAATTAGAAGTTACAGACACAATACATTCAAACATAAGCTCTGGACACAAGCATTGTCAATTGACGATAATAAATTGATTCGATATCAATAAAGTACTCCATTAAATTCGATTCTCGGGTCATGTCATTATGTAACGTTTATGACCGATCTCAGTTCCTAATTATGGATAACAATGTCAAATATTATTGTTATTGTCGTAGAAACTACAGATATGAATCTCGCATTTAAACTAAGTTAATACGAGATCCTGTCTGATTAAAGTTAAAGAACAATTAGTATTGACCAATGAAGTAAAGTTAAAAATTGTGTTCAAATATTATGTTCCTCGAAGATGGTTCATTATTTACTGGCCGTTTCAGTCTTTTACTGGACATTATACTTCTTCAATAGGTTGCCAGTGAGCTTGAACTTCAGCCATTTTTTGACACTACTCAGCAGTCGTCGAGGCTAAAGCCATTATCACTATCTCACAGATTCTGTGCAAAGATGGAATTTATTAAAAATCTCAACACTTTGTCCAAACCGAGACTCTGACTGTCTAACTCATTGACACCTGGTAACCACTCAACCAACGACACAGTATTCGTGTCAATCGAGGCAAAATTGTTATTTTGCTTTAATCATTGCCATTGCGTCTTTATTACAAGTGTTTTGGAAACCACAATCTTCCTACTAATACACTTATAGATATGAATAAATCTATAGAACTTGAATACTTAATACTAGAACATGTTTGTTTTTGTTCCACTAGACGCGTCTATGACAAGCTCTTCATCTAGTAATTAGAATTCAATTACATGGTTGTCAGAAGGATAATTTATCATTACTATATCAATATTGATGATAGAATTCGGTGTCAGATTAATTCTCAACCTATAAGCAATTGATTTAAGCCTGAATATTCAACTTCTAAGACACAATGAAGAAATAAAAATATCAATCAACATCTGTTTAAAATGATGTAAAATAATTTACGAAAAGACTACAGCAAACTTGACCTTCATAATATTCAGCAGAATGTCAGTACTGTTATGAAACAACTGCCAAATTTTTTCATCTAACTTCCGCAGTATGTAGTATGCAACTCGTCTCTCATCGGACCACCTTCGCAAGCAATTTTAAGAATCACCTTAGGGTTACCATCCACCATCTAACAAAAGTAAACATTGACATACCTATTCCAAAAATCTTTGAACACAACCGTTTTGTTTCTCATTAAATATTGTTCTGAGAAAATATCTGCTAACATCCTACGATTGAACGAGAGTGTAAGGAAAACATTGGCCGTCTGAACTCCGGTTCTTAGTAAAGAGATATTATAGTACACGGTGTATTATACTGTATGACTTAACAGACAAATTACACGGATATCTCCAAATTTGAGTGAATCACAAGTTTAGGGATAACCTGAAAGAGACCTTTCAGGTTATCCCTATACTAACTATAACTAGACAGTTATAGTTGGATTAGATCAAGTAGCAGGTCACTTACGTTGTGGGTTTGTGACCTGCTACTTAAAATACAACACAATACCGTCATCGAAAAACTGAGGCTAATCTAATGCGGTTTACGCTTAAAAATATAGATTCCCGCTAATTAAGTACATTTAAAAAATATACAGTAGAACTAATAACGTACTTTCTAGCGTAGCAACCCTAGACAAGAAAACAATTATTTTAGATAGTAATCCAAAAATCTATAGTCAGAATTTTAATTAGATTCCAGATTTGACAATAGCTACTGTCATTTTGTGAAATAATGATACCACATATAATAGTGTAGTGATGCACACAAAAATCGATAAACAATCAGTGTGTGTGTTTTATAATAAATGTTATAGAAAGTGACAGCGATAGCGATAGCGATGACAGCGACAATTTATATAGTAACTTATTACCATAATACATCTATCTGTTTTATTTGTCATGTTCCTTCATGATTACATTTTTTTATTTATTTCACACACAATTATAAAATAAACGTCTCAGATCGTTAATTAATCGTCAAAACTAAATAATCGGTTCAGAAATATTAATTTCCTGATATACTTAGTTCACGAAAGTAAAATTATAATTATTATAAACGAGAAGAATCGATCCAGAAATATTGCATTTCCATATCGAATAATTTCGTAACGTCACTATTTAGTACTTGTCATAACGTTGCCACACTGAAATTGTCAAATCTGGAATCGAATTAAAATTCCGAGTATAGTTACACCTAAAACTAAAGCAATAAAAAACCATTAAAAGATACAAATCCATACAAATACCAGACACATGAACAAAACTTTACAATCCCACACAAGAACACACAACTCCATAGGTATACAGGTTCTTATAGTAAAACATTCAAATATAGCTGAACTATTCGCAGCGTGTGCCGTAGCGCCACCATAAAACCGAGCCACAAACTAATATTTGATGGTTTCAAACAAACCATAAACACAGCTGCCCAAGCTGTGAAGCTAGAAAACTATCAAAATTGATATATTACCAAATCGTTTAACGTCGAATATTGAAACGATAAATGAAATATATGAAAGCAATGTTAGTATTATCATTGAAGTGTTTTCAGAAACGGAAACTTTGAACGATGAAGAATATGTTAGATTTAATATCGGTGAAATATTTCCTCCAAACTATTGTAAAAAAATACAATAAACCTATTCCTGTTGTGGTATTGTTTTAGTTCTACAATCTGAAAAGAAAAAAATTGTTGACAAAACCTTAAACAGCAATAATAATAGATATATCGAATGTTTACGACATATAGGATAAATGTACATTGAGATTTTCATAAGTGTTACTAATAACAATGGCTTTATGAATAACCCCGGCACAAATACAAATCTAGGTACGATTGTTAGAAAACTTGATGTATTCGCAAAACACAAACATTTCCTTGCTAGTTATTCGGAAGACTTGTACAGCTGTACTGCAAGCTGTAGTTGCTAAATCGGGATCGTGTTCGCTTATGTCCTGCTGTTCATGCATAGCATTGCGATTTTCGAATACAGCATAAGTATTTTTATTTTCCTTCCAATAACTCCATTTTGTTAACCACTGTTATGATCTTAACCTTGAGTTACATTGATAACATCTTCAATTTCTTCAATATATTCCAGTTTCACTTTCTCTTCTTCTTTTTGATTTGCAAAATAAACAAATTCATCATTTACAAGTCTTTTATTCTTTTTGCATATTTAAGTTTCCAATTCATAATAAATTGCATCACAGTAGTCTTAGCCTTGGGGGATTGCCCGTGCATTATTCATTTGAATTATTCCAACAATTAGCATGGACAAAAACTATTTTAACTGATTTGTTTCCTTAACACTAAAAAACAACTTAATATATAATTTATATTTTTATCTTTTCATCTTTAAAATCTACACCTAATATAGGTATCAGAGCCCATAGCAATTCAACTAACAACTTAATCTCAATTCGAAATATTAGGATAGAGCAAAATTATCTTTCTTTTCACACGGGGAAGGTATGAGCATGAATCACACCACAGTTGGTGATTTCAAGTTTATAATTAGAAATTATAAGGCCAGGTTTCCTCACGATGTTTTCGTTTACCACCATGTCACTGATATCAAAAAGATCTAAGAAAGTACATAATGGGAAAAGCCATATTGGCACTTGCTACGTCCTCTTGCGTGAGGAGCGGGCGCTTTTTAGCATCAGTTCCACTCAAAACTACTTAGATCAATTCAGAAATTTCAGAAATCGGTTATTAATTTCAACTATTACTCAATTCTTAATACACTATCCAAGTCCTAATTAAATGTTCCCAGAACACTCACAATTTTTTACAACTCGTCTAGTTTTGTATAGATTTTTCCGTGAAATTGAGTGGAACTAGGCGTATTTACTGTACCATGATTTATGGATCAGTTCGCAGAGTAGCAGTTTTAGGAACGGCCTGATGATATAACTTTGTGTAAATAGTAAATTAGTAATTGATGGCTGCCCGTTCCAGGAGTGGCGGGTAATTTACATTTTGTGCACAGATTTACCTGGTTAACATTATATCATGGCAGTTTTCCTTATAGGGGATAGGCAGAGGTGCGCTTTAACTGAACCCCTTCGTTATGATTCCTTAAGAACAGTTACTGGTAGTTGTTTGACACTAAAACAACGATTAAACATGAAATGATGAAAATCGTATTACGCGTCCAGGTGACATTATGTAGCAGACCACTGAACCATCGAAATCTTTTGACCAATACTCTTCCTTGAGGAAAATCGTAAAGTCGGAAAGAAATTAATAATAAAAAACGAGTACATTAATTGGTGAATTCAATCAATCAAGAGTTTTTATTAACCGTCATAAGACATGGATCATTGCTAAATGATCCAGTATATTTAAACTGCGAAAAATCTACAAAACTAACATAAACAACAGGGAAAGACCAACATCGATTGGCAAAGTCAAATAGAATGACAACTATCATTTTTGTGTATCTGTTTGGTTCAACCATTTGTTCCGAGTGTTCAAGGAATTCTCAATTCTCTATTGGACATTATTAACAGAACTTATAGTACTCACTGTTATTTGTGAGTGGGGTAAATCGTCCAGTAACTTTTCCCGCCCGGGGTGAAGCGGAAGGAAGACTCAAACTCTTACTGACTAAAACCACCACGTTCCTACTCCTGCTTCAAACCGGAGCCCCCGGTAACCCGCAAGGTCGTCAGCATCCCCATTCTTCACAAGCGCCACTACCGGCAAATTCCTTTGCGATATTCCTCATTGAATATTATCGAACAATACATGATGACCCCATATCGAGCGGCTATATTCTTATGTCATGTATAAAAAACAAAAGTCATAATAGAAGTAATTTCAAAACATAGCCAATGAAATCAATAGCAAACAAAGATGGAGTCAGCTATGACTTAATCATTGATCGTGGTACAGATACATACAAGGTTATTTGTAGCGAAGTTATGTGTGATCAATTTGAGCTGTTAGGGAGTATTGAACTTGATTTAGGCGATGGGTAACTGTTTGTAGATTTAGATATTGGTGTGGTTATAATTATGCATATCATATTAGTGATGTCTTGTTGTTTTTTTGTGACACTTTAAGTCAATACACGTGGAGACCAATTACCATAGCTTTTTTGTCCAACAAGGTTGTGGATAATCGCAATGGTTGCAGGGGTTTCGGCTCAAGGCACGAGTAGAAACGAGGTGATTTTTAGTATATAAGAGTCTGGCATTCCCTCCTACCTCACTCAAGGCGGGAGGAGTCTTTTTACCTCTGGATTTTCCGTAAAAATTAAAAGTGACTAAGTAGAAAACTGAGGAAACAAGACGCGGTGCAAGCCCGTCACCCATACGCTCACGTCAGCTACGCAACACAGTCCAAATTCCATGTTAATGCTAAGAAAAACCGAACATAACCGGTATATAAAATTCAAGATAGACAAAACCAACTAGATGTGGAAAAGAAAAGTTTATTTTCTCTGAATTCTGTTAGCACCCATTTGTTTATTAGGATATCCAAGGAACATCCAGATACAAAATGGCTGTAATCAATCTAACTAATTATTTAATCAACAAACATCGTTGGGAACAAGATGATTTAATGTATCTACTAAACATTGCGTAGTTATTATAACACTATGTAAAATGTGAGACAATCTGTGCACTGTCATTGTTTGCGATGACGCTTGCCAACTGACCAATGAAGGCTGTGACTCAGTAAGCATTAGCTTAATTGTAATACATACAATAGAATCGGTTGGTGTTTGAAACAAGGAAAAATATCCTGAATAGTCATAATATGAACATGAGACGAAGACGAAACATAGGTAAGCAAATGTAAATAGATACTGAATATAAAATTAGAAAGAGAACCACAAAAGAAGAGAAAACAAATCGATGATAAATAAATAAAATGCTAGATGTTACAGTTCAATATGATTAAATACGATTGGACACTAAACGAATGAGTCACGATTAAAATACCCAAAAAAGGAGTATTTCATGAAACATCTATTCAATAACTTCAAAATTCTTGGTACATAATATCATCTTTGGTACATTTGAAACAATATAAGACAAATTGTGGTATCATTAGTCCACATTCTTACTATTATGTCTAAGACAGACCTCATCTTGGAAATAAATCTATTAGAGTAGCTAATACTAGTTAACAATGCTGCTGTGTTTGGAAATCACTTTCTTTGTTCCTCTCTGATGTCAGGGCCGAAACTAAATCGTGACTAACCTATTCAAGTCTAGCTTCTACCAGCGGCTTCGATATAAAAAGTAGCTCTTGTTTACAGACCATAATCTACACCTGTTCCAAATTTCACCCCGGTCCCCTAAGCCGTTTTGACTTGTGATTGAGTAACAAACAATCACTCCCAAACTTTCGCAGTTATAAATATTGTAGTAATTAGGCCATTATGAAAATTTTATCACAATCACCAGAATCGACAAACGACTGGTTTTCACAAGAAAATGATCAGTAGACAGGATAAATTGCAATTAACAGTTACATCAACATTTTACCTGGTTTTTACTGTATCTGTCGTCACGTCACTGACACGTATTAGGGCTCGATTACGTAGCTGATGCCTGAGGAAAATCCTAAATTGGTGATTGAATCATCATATTTGACGATACATGTACTAAAGTATATTTGAATATCATAACGGCTTTCCAAATTGAAGAAACTCTTACTAAAATAATAAAGGTAAGACATTGATTAGAAGTCACAACCTTAATCGATTCAGTAATAATTCAAATCAACAATGTTGAAGACATCTAACTTAAAAAACAAGTTAGGGTCCATATAAGTCACTTAACACATTTCTGAGATTCTAACTAGCCTTCATTAAAACGTAACTATTTTCCTGAATCGCCTTTTCTATCCTGCACAAGTATGCTGCACAAGCAATCCATATGCAAAGCAAGCTAGAACAAAAGAATAGTAGATGATGTTTCGTTGAAGAACATTTGTTTGAGAGAACAAAAGAAACTTATGGCGAAAGTGGAGGACGAGTCAAAGGCTCTAGCCATTTTGTAAATGATAATACTTAGACCAATCAGTCTAAAGAAGTAATAGAAATGAAAGCCTTTATAAAAGAATATGATACAGATTTGTTACATAAACTCATAATTCTGATGAAGATAAAAGAGTTAATAATAACTTAAACAATTCGTTATTTGGCAAAGGTCTAAACAGTACTCAAAATTTACTTTTCACATTGCACAAAAGGACAAGGAAAGGAGAAACCAATCTTTTGGAATATTATCTACATAATTATAAAAACTAAAATCTATGCAACAAAAAATAATCTTATTTTAGTAGCCCACGTGGCCATTGACATTGGCTCTGGCAAAACAAATGTCAACACTGGAGCTATTTTTTACGTTTGTAACCCGTACTCTTGCGCAGTCCTTGCATAAAAACTCGTAACAAAAACTAAGTCGCAGAAGCTTGTTTTTGCTTCGAGTGCAAGTTTTTTGCATGTCTCGCAGTCAAAGGGAACGGTATCGTAGTTTCACGTTTTTTGGTCGTAATACTACTTAGGGTAACAATTATAGTTTTAATGTTTCTAAATTAAGATGCCTTTGGTTACTGTATTGTTGGATCTTGGATAAAACCCTTTCAAAATTATTGTAAAACACTGTAAAACTGTTGCATAAATTCGTAACATCAACTACTTATCAAAAAGTTCAATGTTGTATGGATGTATCCATCAAACATTTTTCTTGAGAAGAGGAAACCTGGATGGCATGCTATATATACCATATTATACTCATTGTCAAATTAAATAGAGCTCCATAATAACTACAACATCTATCAAAAACTGGTCATCAACACTCAATTCTAATTAGCTATGGATAAAACTGCCGCTTCGTATTTGAATACCGATACTAATTTACTCAACAGCCAATGACCTTTAACCTCTACAAAGCTATTGGAATGTTAGCCAAAAATCTAGGTTAAATCTTTGTTTGATCTAGACCTAACAGAATAACCTAACTCTTCATTCATGGCTGACAGGCAGACGGACATGTTTAGCTGATTCAGAAGTGCATATCAATTATTGTCCAATTAGGACAAACATGTTTAGATTTTCTTCTCTACAGGAATTTACAATTAGGAAGGAACAAATAATTCCCTAATGTCCGTTTTCAACAACCTCACTTTTTAACGAACCTCTTTTTTCCTCTAGGCGTTTTTTTAAGGGGGGAAATCATCGAATGACCGCCTTGGTGAGGCTGGAGGGAGTGTCAAACTCTTACTGACTAAAAACCACCCCGTTCCTTCTCCTGCACGTCGAGCCGGAGCCCCGGTTACCCGTTAGGTTCTCCGCGACTTCCTCTAGGCTAAGATACTTAGCAATATATGTATGTAGTTTTTCACAAATAAGTGACACCTAACGGTAAAAGCAAGAGTAAAGGTCACGCTGACTAACTCTTATTTAAGACATGGTTTGGGGCGGTTGTGAAAACAACCATAAACGATCTAAAACCACGTATTTTAATGATTTTTCTAAAGCGTCTTTGATCAAAAAGATCTCGACTTTGTCTTCATTTTTTGGTCTTGTAAGCATAATAATTTACAGCTAAACGTTTTTTATATCAAACACATGAGAACATAATTCCGTTTATAATGTCCAGGCGCCATTTATTTTTAGACAACATGATTCATTTTCGCAAGCTTTGTGACTTTAAGTTTTTGTTAGTTTTGAGAATTCTTTGTACATGTGCAAGCTGACTTATTACAGATATGTTTCTATTTAAAAATATTGTTGATTATGAACAAATTGTACAATATCCTAAAATTACCTACTTATGTTTTGAAATAGTAAGCTACAATATAGACAAACAGGATGACGAAACATTGAAAGGTGACAAAGCAGGTCATTTCAATAAATACGTCTGTTATTACAGACAAGCCCACGGAATTCTAGTAACACCTCGAGAATTTAAATTTCAGATCACCGAAAGACAAAGGATAAGCTAGGTACTTCTGTTTAATTATAATTTCTCTAGTTATTCAGTTAATTTTCCGTCGCAAATAATATTTTTTGAACTTAAACTGAACCCATATAACACCAAGGTAGTAAATGACAAAGTTTATGCCAATTCAGGTATGAATTTTAAATTTCCATACTATGTGCGAAATAATTTTTAATCGACACTTAATTCTGTGCCATTCCAGATACAATTGAAAGCTCTTCCAGAAATATTAACACAACTGCTTACAATATTTCATCCATCATCTATCTCCTTCAAACATTTGTCATGAACCGCATTCAAAATTTTTGCATTCAAAATGTTTGCCTTATCCTAATTCCTTCGATACTCCATGTCGAAATGATATCACAGCAGTCAGTGCAATGGGTGTGGGTGCTCTAGGTCACACGCTTAGCATATGTGTTGTATGCAAAGTGTTCGGGAAGACATCATTGTATTCCAAGACATTGTTTCAAACTATTATGGCACTCGCAGGCCTATGACTGGGTTTCTTAGCCCCCTTACAAGAGGCGATGAAACGTCCAAACAGCAATTGTTCTGTGATTAGATTTCTTGGACCCGTACTTCGCATTGATTTGTTTTCCCGCGTCCATGGCCAAATCTGATAAACCTTATTAATCGGACACCTCAACCGCTTCGAGGAATCCGTTAAAATCTTTAGCGCTCTTTTAAAAATTTTCATGGGTAATTATTCCAAATAAAATCAAGGTAATTGGGTTTGGGAAATATTTGGAACGATTGGAGCGTAATTTCGCACATCTGTTGGTTTACTTTCACGCGAATCTATTGCGTATAAGCCAAATCATTCCTAAAACTATGTATACGTTCGTCTGAGCTCCTAATGTATAGAATTTATTTGCTTTAAGTATAGTAAACTTAGCTTCGTATTTGCGTTTGTGAAGTTAAATGTACACAATTAGAGTATACACAGAAACTTTTATTATTCAGAGAAATGTAATTTAGAATTTTGCTATAAGGAAGGCTAAAATAATTTTTCCTGATTCTGTAAACTAAATTCTAAAATATGCCTAGACTTGGTGACTAATGCCACATGATGAAGTTACTATACAACTATAATATTACGAAGTTTTCCTGTGTTTAAGAGAAAGAAAAATGTAAATGTTAACCGAACACGATATTTAACAGGATAATCTATATCTATAAAAGAAAGTCGTGTTAGTTACACCACTTATAACTCAAGAACGGCAGAATAGATTTGGCTGAAAATTGGTAGGGAGGTAGCTTAGAGCCAGGAGACCGACATAGGATACTTTTTAACCAACATTTTTTTTTACTTTTTATCGAAAATCACGAACGGGGACGGGAAAAAATGGGATTACGCGTACGCAGTCGCGGGCAGAAGCTAGTAGTTAATAAATGAGAAAAAAAACTTAAGATTTAAAAGACAAGTGTTTGTTTGTATGGTGAATCATGTCTAATGGCAATTTTTTTTTCTTTCTTTCTGTCTGATACATAAATACAGATAATAAAGCCCCGTTTGAGTAACAAGAGAAAAAAAAATTCAAACTCCGAACGAATCCATTACTGTAACAGTTCCTGGACAACAGTCTCTCAAGTTATCATACTAATATAATAAATGTGAAAGTTTGTGTGTATGTTTGTTACTCAATACCGTCACAACAGATGAAGGGATCAGGATGGAATTTAAAACAGGGGTAGATTATTGTATGGAATAACACATAGGCTTATTATTATCCAATGGGGATGCAGACGAACCCGATGGGCTGGCAAAAGTTAGTAGAGTAATAAGAAACAAAACAACAGAGCATTTTGTTTTAAAAATAACTATATTCTTGGAAGCGATAGCGATTGTCGATAGTTCCCGACCTCATGGTCAAGGTGATCGAGTGTAGGCAGGAGTTGTCGTTATTGTGTGGTTAATTGACTTGTTCGCTCTGAATGAGGTGGTATTGTTAAGGGATACATTACACATTCGCTGTGGATTATAAATAACAGAAGAACAATATGAAATATCAGAGTTATTAAGATTTGGGCAGTTTGTTAATGATAGGGTTGATTTATTCTGGTATTGAGAAGTGTGATCCTTACTGACAAACAAATTCAAGTATGAACATAATAATAAGATTCTAGTTTTTATTTCTATGCAACTCTAAACTTCTCCATTAATTCTTTACCGTTTATTTTTTATTCTACTTTTGCATTCTTAAATTGTTTTGCAAATCGCATATTTTCATTACAATATGCTTGTTTTTGTAACCTATTCACATCTATACATAGAAGGAACTCGTTGAACCGAACAAATAAACTCTTTAGCTTTATTAGTATGGAATATTTTGTTTCCTGCTTTCATTTTGGGTCAGTAATCCACAACTAAGCTCCCATTGACCCTATAAAAGTATAATATTGTGTATCGGAATCGAGGCACACTTTTTCCGGCACGTTATCAAATAAAGTGACCTACAGAGCAGTGTAGTATGACTCATACAGAGGTCAAATGCTACTAAATTATTTTATCACCATCGAGCCACTGATGAATGCTATTTTAACTGTTGTAAAAATCTACTATTTTATCGGTTGTGTAGATGTAAGTTTAACAGTTGACTTCGCAATCGAAAGTTCTGTCTGTATCAGATTTGAGTTTTATCATTGTGTTTTATTCAATATCTTTAATATTATTATCTCCCTTTTACAATCACCATGTCCTTCACGATCATTAATTACAAAGTCTGGCCTATTTACGAAGTCATTTTTAGCTTCACAATGAGTGATGAGTCATCAACAACACGTTTCTTCCACGATCATTCGCACAGTATCATCGTGTTCTGGTTCTTGTACCCCCCACGTAGTTATCAACACATTACATATTTACGGAGCTGTCATTCATTCAGCCTCTTCCAAACGCCTGTTTTCCGAACACGCGATCTTAATTTTTTTTCGGGTAAAGAAAAACAAATTCGCAGGTACAAAGAAAAACAGGAATAGAAAGAACTTGAATTTACTGGGAAAATGTCCGGAAGCTGTTTTGAGTTGAGTGAAACAATGGATGTCTGATTTGTGTTGTGCATTGTGAATGGCGCCATTGATTTATGATTCGACACTAATAAATAAATTAAACATTATAATCAAGAAATGCAAAACTGTTTGAAGACTGCAACACAGTGTGTTGAACTTGTTCTTTTACAAGGTGTCCTAACTATAACATATTTTCGTCATCATACTATTCCGAACATGTGAGTCCAATAACATAATATACTACTCTAGGTTTTTAACCTATGTCGTAGGTAGTTTTATAAACACACAGAGAACAACAATTTGTGAATCATCCAAATAATAATTGTTCCGTGTGGGCATCGAAACGTTGGGTAGTAGTCGGTCATCCAGCCATTGCGCGAACTGTGCAATCATTACTTTTATACTTTAATTTATATTCGTTTTTGCAAAGATGGGAAATTGTTAAATGACTCCTCCCGTCCCAGGTAAGACGAGAGGGAGTATCAGGCTCTTACTAACTAAAAACCACCCTGTTCCTACTCCTGCTTCGAACTGAGGGCTTCGGTAACCCGCAAGGTCGTAAGGCCGCAGCCCTATTATTATACTCGGGGTCATGTCCTATGGCCATGAGTCAAGCCCAACCAAGAAAAAACACAAAAGATTGATGGAAGAAAGCAGTTGATTGATTGGCTGCGTTATTTTCCAATTAAAACTATTTTCATTTTCTTATGTGAATTCTTGGCACCGCGTAAAAGAAGCACGCGTGTGCGCTGACGTCACTCGTCATCAACAACAGTCTGTAGTTTCGTATTTTTCTTGGCTTTGTCAGTGTAATAAATATTATAATGTAATCAGCTGTTTTTATTGCCTTGTGTGTTAAATTGTGTAATTTAGAAGACTATTTTGATGGCATTTCTGTTTTATGGTCACAAATTATCCAAAATATTTAGTTAGAATACTATCAAGTCTATCAATGTATCAAAGTCTTCATTTTTTGATCCATTGCTCAAGCAATTTTATTTGTTACTTCGTGTATCTCTATCTCTTCCTCCAATGATTCAAACAGTCATCTTATCATACGTAATGCTAAATGTTTCTCAAGTAGAGAAGATTAGGTTTGTCCAACTACTAACATTCTAGGAAACAAAAATAAAATTCCCATAACAATGGGATAAGATCCAAAGAATTGACCAAGAAATTACGTCCTTCTTTAAAATAAAGTGATGTGATTTAAAAAAGCTCCCGTATAGTTTTATTCGGACAAAAAAGCCTTCTAAGTCGAAGTTCGAAGTCGAATATTATCAAAAACGGTGCAGAAAAACACGCTAAAAGAGGCTATATTTAGCGACAACGCGTTGGTTGAGCGGCCATTTTTATTTGTCCGACTGCAAGATAGTGGGTTATCAAAACAATTGGAACACTAGCTGATCAATCTGACACTAATCTGTCAAATATTTCCAATTGATTTGCAACTTTATCGTGTGACATAATAAAGTGCATTATTAATTTGGAGATTGGAGTAGTTTCGTGTGCTGGTAACAAAATTGTAATGAGAGAAGTTCCTTCTTCTTTGTAATATTGACAGCTTTTGTATATCATTTCTCTTTATTGTTACACAACTAGTTGGGCTGGCTACTTCGTCCGCGTGGGATAGTGGCTTTGGATAATTCTTCACAGCTCCTCGCCAGTAGGTGATATAATCTCCACCTGTTAGTAATATTCATGCAAAATTTTAAATAAATCCATGAAGTACTTTTTGAGTTTAGTCCGGACATACAAGCAGACAAACAAGACATAAATTCTAAAAGCTATATTTTGGCTTCGATATCGATTTTAGATCACGCCTTGAGTATTCTTTTAAAAAATATTCCATGTACAGTTGTGATTTACCTACGATTTTATTATATGTATATAGATATATCTTTGAGCTATATATTACTATAGAATATTTATGTTATTAGGCATTGATGGCGATTAGCTACAAGTGACACTGCCATGTGAGTGTTGCTGAGTATCAGAGAAAGTATTATGAGTTTTTCAAATTGGAATTTCTGATTAATAATACTGAGTATTTAGCCCAATGTAGTATCGAAGGTCAAGATTAAAGAATTTCCGAAATAAATCCGGAACTTTTCTCTCCCAGGAAACTATGATGAGTCAAATGACAACTTCCATAGAATTAGCGACACAAACAAACTAATTTCCTGAATCCAGAATATATTTGATATAAACTGTGACCACGTTAATTCCACGGATTCCCTATACATAATTATAAGCACTTGAGAAAACGTATAATTATATCAAATCATATCATAAAACCGATCACATCATCACTTCGTGTTTTTCACAAAATACAAAATACATATATAAAACACACATGGCTGCTCCTCAAGCTATGCAAAACCAGTATAAATTGACCGTCGAACGTGCAGAAACATCATACGAAGCAAGACCAGGATAAACTGGTTTTGTGTAGCCCGATGTGCACATAGCTACTGTAACTTTTTTGGCACGCGACCAAAAATCGACTTCTGCGCTCGTTGGGAACGAAATGATAAATTATATCAGTTCTCAGCTTCATTCATGGTTTCTAGGGTTTGGTTATAATAAAATAATGGTTTGTTTACGACAAGGTCACTGGGTTATATACAATGATAATATTTATATAATCCAAGTAATTTTGTTTATAAAAAGTGTTGTTTTGTTTATACGATTACAGTTTTTTTTGGTGGAAAAGGCCTATAGACTATTTAATTAATGGCGTAAAATATTAACTGATTTTATTAACTTCAATATAAAATAATTCATAGAACCCTGTCTAATGTCTATGATATACTAATAAGAAACAATTAAAATGAAAGGTTTTGCTGTTTTCAAGTACAAAGAGTTCTTACCCTGTAAGCAACACATTCGGTATGTACAGTGCCTAAGAGTAAACACATACTTAGGGTGTAATAGATTGTACATAGTACACTACAGAACTATCAATTTCCACGGACAAATACGATTAAATATCAAACACTATTTAATAATTCAGATCATACATAAAACAGCATTTGTGTACACCTGTGTCCCAGGTGGTGGAATCTACTTTAAATTCAGTCCAGTCCAGTCGAAAATAAGACCAACATGATCGGTAACGAGGTAGGAAAAACGAAATAAAAATATATATAGGTATATTGCCGAACGATATCTGTGCAAACACCTGTCATATGAAATATAGGTACTTTGATTATTATGTACGTATTTACACATATATACACACTGATACTATAGTGACGAGCCGTATGATGACCATTTGTCCCCACTTCGAACTCTTCACGCGGGTGAGGGACATACTTGCCAGGAACCTGCCCGATGAATGATGCCTGCCTGAACCAATGTTACCGGAACCCATTAACAATACTAGATTAGGAATACAACATTGAGACTTTAGGAAACCTGTACATCTCAATAAAATAATATTTAGGCACTCCCAGGAATCAAACAATTCGGCAGCCCCAATTGCAACCGAAGACAAGCAGTCAAAATTCGAACACAGATAATAAAAAACCCAAACACATGTTAGTACCAGACATCCACACATTGGAAGTTAAGGAGTCTGTATAGATTTATAATCTGTGCACCTGGCCAGCGCCATCTGCCGGTTGAACCTTACACTTAACACCTGTTTCCGCGTGAACGCACCAACTATCGATTTTTTAACCTTTTCCACCTTTATTACCTTGATTATAAAGTCGAATCTCTGTTGTAGCTTTAAGAGTAACTTGATGTGAATGTCCCTATGTTTAATACGAACTCTCGCACTTTCAACTTATTTACAACCTTATATACTTTGATTTAAAGTCGAATCTCTTTTGTAAATTAAAGAGTAGCTTGACATGCAGTTGTGTATAACCTTGTTAAACATACATTTAATTATATTGACACAACATATTTAATAAATCGTAAGAAAGTTTTCAATGTTTGTCTGACAAAAGAGAGGAAAATCCGTATGTAATATCAGTCGTTTCTCAAGGGTAATGAAGGATGTTGATTGTTCTAAAATTCTAAATAGTTGGCCTCAATTCGGACACAAGTGAATATTATTTCTATGAAGTAGCAATAGTTTGACGGGCCCGGTTTTTTTTCTGACGGGATCACTTTGATCTTTAATCTATCTTTAAAAAAGCTTTGCCTGACCCATTTTTTTTAAGGGGGGAAAATCATCGAATGGCTGCTCCCGCCTGGGTGAGGCGGGAGGGAGTGTCAGACTCGTACTGACTAAAAACCACCCCGTTCCTTCTCCTGTACGTCGAGCCGGAGCCCCGGTAACCCGTTAGAGGTTTCTTTCTGATATCGTGAATTACGTTTAAAAAGTAAAATTTTATATACACATTTAAACATTACACCTAGATCCGTACCATTTCAAAAATCAAAACTATAGCCAGATACTGTTGTACAATCAATGCGCCAACGTCACAAAAAATCTGAACTAGAAATTCTATTCGCAAAGTTATCAAGAAACACAACCAACACATTTGCACTTAGAATTTATTTAACCAGGTGTGTTCACAAAGACCTAGACTAGACCGCTTTATAGTAATAAATATTGACAATCAAGTGCATAATAGAAATAATTAATAAATAGTAACAGTTAAAGGTCAGTTCATTCCCGCGGTGCGAACCATGCCGCGTGATAACGTTGTATGCAAGGTGTGTGTGACGTCACTACGACATATGGTTGGCTTGCGCACGAGTTGACATACGTAGTGATGTTTAATAACAGTTTTATATGAGCGGGTGCGCGTCACGGCGCACCGTCTATCATCGCAATGATAGAAGGTAAGAAAATTAATATCAACAAATTGGCTGATTGGATATCTTGAAGTAGATAGATCACCCGATCTAAATAATAAATTTAATTGTTATTGAAAAGACCAGTCTCGAGTTGTGTACATACACAGTTTGTTACATGGTACCTATTTTTTTAAAGTCTACAATGCGTTTATTTAGCGATCTAGTCAAATATAATTGTTGCTTATAATATGATGAATTCCACATACATACACTATAAGAATTTCTTATTTTGCACTCGTAAACAACACTAAATTATAAATTAAATCAAAATTTTACATACAAACACAATTGCTTTATTCTGTTATTTACAAATTGTTCTTTCGGTTCTGTGTGTCATGTGTATATGAAATTGTATATTTATAAACGCACCCACGACACAGGAGAAAATCCAAGAGTGGCGCAACGTTTCTCTTAAAAATAAATTAATGTATCTTCGTTCAGAAACAAGCTTTAATACAAGTACTGACTTTCAACTATTTTATTAATATAAAACAAACATTCTCTTAGCACAAACGTCCCGACCACAACTATCCGCCCTTATGTTTCTACAAATCAGCTGCAACTCGCGAGCAAATGGATTCACCCTCGCTTCATAACTTATGCACATTTTTATTACTATACTAACAGTACCCGCGACTTCGTCCGCGTCGAGTAGTGATTCACAGCTCCACCCTCGTAGGTGATAGCATGTAGCCTATATGTTGACTCGACTTGTTATATTAAGTAATATTCATGCAAAATTGGAAGTAAGCCCATGCAGTAATTTTTGAGTTTAGCTTAAACATTATAAACCATATTTTTTGGCTTCGATATCGGTTGTAGATCACGTCCAAAGCATTTAAAAACAAAATTCAATGTAATTTTTTTACTTTCCTACGATTTTATTATAAGTATAGATACACAAGGTAAACATAACAGATCTACATAAACGATATGATATAAAGTAATACATGTTAGTTCAGAATATGATAAAACATGTTATAGTGTCATATTGTTTATGGATGACCTCTAGAGTCTAGAGGTTTATTTTACGAGGTCCACTGGCGTAGACCGTGATTGTAAGATATCTTGTATTTGCATGTGATTTACTTGAATATTGTACTAAGTATAAGTGATTTATTGTTAACTAGGATTCATAAATAAGTGATCAAAGTACTTCTTGTTTAATAATTATTGAAAACTAGCAAACCCAGCGGACTCCGTGTCGCCACCAGATGGCTTCGTTTTATGAACATTTCGTTAGGTGATATAAAGTGAATTTTCTTTGCTATAAACCTCATGGAGCCCGAAACCTTTCCAACGAATGCAAAACCGTAGAAATCGGTTCGTCCGTTCTGGAGTTATAGCGTCAGGAAGGAAAACCCGACTTATTTAATATGTTATTAATTGAATTGAATTTTGAAATTTCAAGTTTGCTAGTTATTAACATAATTTCAAATTTGCACATAATTATGTCCTAGCTTTAAGCCAATGTAACAACTTAAGAAACATTATAGAATGCAAATAAAGATATGAATATGAAAAGCTCGCGATTTGTCTTTCATAGAGGACATGCGATTTGTATTATTTTACTTTGAAAAATATCGGAAGTTTTTTTCAAAAACTTGGTCTTTAGATACGGTCGGCGTATAAAATATCTAAGATACTGAGATCATTATTATTGACTGTGGAACTATATCATAACAAAGTTAAATCAAAATTAGGACTAGTACAGTAACAATTTTAAAAGGTAAGAGTTCGTAAATGCTTATTAAATGTAATGTAAAATGTAACTACATTAATCGTTAATTAACCCGTCGAGCGTCCGCGTTCCTTATGATCCAACGGGTGCACACTTGACATTTGGAGAAAGTAAGAAAGAAAATGCATTTATTTGGCCATTGGCACACGAAAACAAGGATCATTACAACAGAAATAAAAAATACAGTCAAAATTAAAAACAAAACATTATTAATAGATTTTATAAAAGAGAAAGCAGCATGGAGCATTTTTCTTATGATACACCGGGTGCTCATAAGGACGCTCGCGCTTAAGTTATCCAACAAAGGACCAAATATCAAAGTAACAAACAATTGAAACCATGCCAATGACCGATCACGGTCAATTTCCGAAAACTCAAAGTTAGCGAGAAATCTAAACATTATAAGCCGAGCAACCAGACCGACTTCTAAGAACAATACGGAATATAATAAGTTCATAACAAATTGATTTATTAGTTATAACAACTATAACGCTTGGATTTCCCCCAGCGGGGAGCAGAGAAGTTCATAAACCGACTCCCACCAGTATAATATCAACTACTAAGTAAATAGATATTGTGCATAAAATCTTTACTGAAAATTTCATAATTGAAAAACTTAATAATAGATTGGCCGATCAAGGAGGCAGATAAGTAAAGAGTCGAGACAGACATTAATCTAAGAGAAATAAAAATGAAAAGCGTCTAACGTTAATATTTATGTAGTACCCAGTATCAAGGTCATTGCAAATCCCATTTTCATTAAATTGATACAACTATTATATATCCAGTGGCGTAACTACAGGATGCGTAAGTCCGCAAAATGCCACGAGCTCCCAGCTCGAAGGGAGAGCACCAATTAGAACATCTCTGTTTTTATTGGTAACAGGGGGGGGGGGGGATGAATTTGCCATGTACCCCGACCGGTATAGTTACGCCAGTGAGATTAACATTAACTTACTTCGATGCAATCACCACACCCACAGATAAGTCCCAATTACGAATCATTATAACATGGCAATCATACAAGATGATAACTTGTCACTAGTGTCAGACGATGGTGACGTCACAACCTATCGTGTGCACTCTCCCTTACGCGTGCAGAGCTTGAATGGAACAACGTCATTGCGGTCGAAACGAATTCCCAGAAATGTATTCCTATACAAAATATCGATGACGTGTTCATATTAAATGTTTACCAATTAACAAATAACAATGTTAAAGACTGGCTTTCAGTTTCAAATATTATTTAAATAGAATTAAATCGTGAATAAACTTCCTTGTTTTAGTTTTAAAATATCTGCGGAAAGGAAGCAGAATGTACACACTACATTCACCGCCATCTGGCGGCGAGTAGCGACATTACAGCCGCTGTCTTCTCTTACAAATACAGTCTCTATAAACTAGATGGCGCTGTACGAATAAATCAACTAAAATGGTATCTATTCTGAAAAATATAATATTAACATTAGGCGTTCGTTCTAACTAATATAGTTACTTACGGAATATCTGTTGAGGATACGAATGAATGATGACTTACCTGTAACAAATTAAAGAATGATACATTAGACTTTTACATAAAAGGTATCTAAAATACAGTAAAATAAGTACATTATACAGAATACAAATGACATTTACTTATTGAACCATCAACAAACAATTTGAATTCGTGAAAGACCTGAAACAAAATAACAAATGCGTGGCAATATTTTCAAGTTAAAATAAAATTTAAACCTAAGAATGTATGAAAATTCCAATACTCCGCAAGCCCACAACGAACGACGCCTTATCCAACGATGCCTACAATCCGTCGTAATATACCTTTACACTATAGTACATTCCGTACCTATGTATTTAGGCTTAATAGTATATTATATGGTTACCATCCCTTCACCGCACGGTAAATGCCTAAGCCGCTATTACAACACACGTGTTTAGGAATTATTGATGATAGAATACATACCAACAGGATGTTTCACTTTAGGGGATTAGGTATTTGATGGTGTCTTAATATGTATTTAAGGATGTACTAATTCAGTTGATATCATATATAGTCTAAATAATAATATAGTCAAATAAAGATAAGTATTTATTTGGATATAAATAAAATTAATATTAACTAGTATTACTAAATGAAAATATATACAACTTATAATATAATATAAGATGGCATTTTTATGATTATTACTTTTTTTGAAGGTGTTAATATTTTAGTTCATAGTTAATATGTATATGTCAACAGTTGTTTGGTGCGATTGGCGCATTGGCTTGGCTGTCGTGCAACGTGTCGCGGGTTTGATTCCTACACGGAATAATTCTTTGTGTGATCCACAAACGGTTGTTCCGGGTCTGTGTGTCATGTGTATGTGAACTTGTATGTTTGAAACGCACCCACGACACAGGACAAAATCCTAGTGTGGGGCAACGATTTTTGAAGGTGATAAGAAGTATAATAATGTTGTGTTTTTGTCCAATCTTGTACTGAATCAATGCTTTTTATTTCTCAGTCTCGGCAACTTTTGTAAGCCAGGATCTACAGCAACAACCAAACCTAAAACATCGAAACAATGAATGACATAGGACTGCATTCATTCTTAGGAACTGCCTTGGAGTGCACAAAGAAATTAATCAGAAGATAACATAAGGTGAATTAAAAAACGAAGTTTCTAGTTCTCACTCCCTTCAATTTTTGTAGAAGCCAGAAATAGCACCCAATACCACAATTCACGCATCAGCTTTTCATGCGCCACTTTGTATTGAATGAAATCTCATTAAAACACGGATATAAGACAATACTTGACATACCTGTGTATCACACAAACACACCTACATACATATAGATACGACAGAGCAGAGTGAGCACAATGGCTCGCCTCGAGACGGCACCAATACGCTTAATTAAAACCTGGACTGGAGTGTAATTGGAACACACGTGTAACCCAGCTGAAGGTCTCCCTGTATTAATTAGTTTGAAGATATAAGGGGTATATGGGATATAGGGAAGTATGGGACTTATATTTAAATTAGAAGAACTAGGTTTACTAATGACTGGATTAATCTGTCAAACACCGAGCGGTCACCGGTGACCGCGACCTATTGTTCTTTAATTGTGTCTATAAAACCGGTACTCGACGAGTTAAGATTAAAATTAATTCGTGACATTATGTTCGGTCACCGTAAGCGAACGGCGAGCATGCGTACCAGAGGAGAACTAGACCCGAGCGTACGGCGCGTCGCGTTCTTCGCACTCCTCAAAGAGCCATCAGACCACCACGGATGAAACCCAGGGGACTGATGCCGATATGGACTCAACGGGTTGCCGGGGTTCCGGAGAGCCGAAGTAGGAACGGAATGGTTTTTAGTCAGGAAGAGAATTAGATACTCTCGCCTGACCCAAGGCGGGAGAAGTCATTGGATGATTTTCTTCCCTCAAAAATATATGGGATCATCATCATCAACAACAACACGTGAGACTCCACTACTGAAATATAGTCTAGAAAAAACTGTTGGCTGTTGAAGAAGCGAAAGAGGTATTCAAGAATCGTAACAATAGGCGTTCTATAGTCTACCTACCCCCATTATATATGTAAATAACTACACGGCTGGTGCGGTGGCTAGACAACCGGCTGCCGCGCATTCGATTCCCGCATGGAACAACTCTTTGTGTGATCCACAAATTGTTGTTTCGGTTCTGGGTGTCGTGTGTAATAAACTTGTATGTTTGTAAACGCATCCACAGGGGAAAATCCCAGTGACGTTAAAAAAGAGTAGTTTGACATAATCTTCACGGTTAGCGAGTTGATTAGCGATCATGGTTTAAGTGTATCAAGTTTATCAGAGACCACTGCTGTAGGTTCTCTATCAAATGTGTTATTCCTTAACCAGCTCTTACGAAACCCAGGGGAAGAGAAGGCGCGGTGAGAAATGTATTCTACTCTACTGTCATGGCATCTCAACAAGGCACCGAGGGATCAGTTTCAATCAATTCTTCAAAAAAGTTGAAATCAACGTGCCGGTCGACATCAATCATAATAGCAGTTCTGCAGTTCGTTTGTCAGTTCATTCGGTCCAATCAATCGATGGAGGTATTTACACAATCAAGTATTGAAAGTCAGACAGTTTTTTCATAGAATTCTGAATGTTTACTACATCTCGAATGAAGTTATACTATTTTCTAGGATAAGAAGATACTATAAAATGAATGTGTATTGGGTATTTTTGTGTAGCAACTACCGTGAGACATATTAATTGAAATTTATGACGCTTGAGTCCCGGTGTGCCTTGAAAATAGTAGAGCTTTTCTCGATTAGTTTACGTGATTAACCTGTACTATCAATGAATGTATTAAGAACAATGGACAGCAGGTCAATCTACTCCTTTCTGTCAAATTTCTTTTTTAGATTTACAACTCTATTATCGTTAGCGATAAAGTCGAAAAGCCAATGACAAAAATTGTCACATTGGAGTATAGGTTGATGAGCTGGCCACTGTACCTAAGCAGATCTTAAAAATCCTGCTTTATCTTTGCTACACAAAAAAGAACTAGAACTTACTCTTTAGTTTAATTTGTTAGTTAAAAAAATTAAGCATAAGCACAGACTAGCAGACGAGCGCCTAGCTTCACTGACAGATAGATGGACGAACGATTCAGTTTCAAAATTGTCTAATTAAGGATTAACTGAAATAAATGATATGACTTCGACCATTTTTACAAAATAACGTTTTCTTTTTTAAGTACAACAAAATAACCACGTTCCAGCCATTCAAGATTGAGTAGGAAATGGCAAAAACAATAACATGTACAATTGTATAAGATGTATGTATGTATTAGAAATGTATGCAAATAACTAAACAGTGTGTTAACACATGTTTTGTGTATGATTGAGAGCTGCCACGTGTGTGTTGGTACATTTAGATGTGTTGGCCATGCTGTAAAGTTTTTCCTACAGGTGGATTGGTTTAATATTAGGTATAGGCTGCCTCATTGGCCGAGTGGTCGCAAGTGAGACTGCCGGGCAAGGGGTCTTGGGTTCGAATCCCGGGTCGGGCAAAGTATTACTGGGTTTTTTATAAATCCTCAGCAGTAGCAAGAAGTATGACATTATGCCCGGTATATAGCAATAGGCTCATCCCTATTACATGGGACTCATAACATGAATAGTGAAAAGTGGGTGTTATATTGTAAAGTGGCATTAAATGCCGTAATGTGCTCCTTTAACCTACCCCTTCGGGGATAAAAGTTGTGATGTTATGATTTTATGTTTCGTTGTAAAGATTTAAAGATAGATAAATCTTTTGAACCGACTTCAAAAAAATAGCGGTTATCAGTTTGACCTGTATTAAATTTTACGAATGAATGTATATATATATGTATGAATGTGTGAACGTATGTAGGTTTGTGCACGACAATCTCCCCATTGGCTGATTGGCCGATTTTGACGCATGAATCATTTGATTAACTCGTCGAGTACCGGTTTTATAGACACAATTAAAGAACAATAGGTCGCGGTCACCGGTGACCGCTTGGTGTTTGACAGTTTAAGACTATAAAACATCATGATACGATTAGTAGGACCCGAGCAGAGCGGGTAGACGTGAAAACGCGTGGAAGTAGCTACTACTATACATATAAAAGGTACTTGGCACTAGTACCCAGTAACACGTGTATCTCAAAGTGTAGATGGAAGCCATCTCACTGGAACACGCGTAAACATTATGAAATGCGCAGTTTTACTACAAATGCTGTTAATACGGGATCTGTGTGTATTCTGTTTATATCAAACGTGGATACATTGAGGATCTTTGAAAAAAATACAATGGAAGATCCCATTGATGTATGTATTGAGTAAATTAATAGAGAAAATGTGTTATCGTATTCATCTTACTTAATAATATTATAAATGCAAAAGTACGTGTTTGTGTCTATGTTTGGTACTTAATTATGTCAAAACTGAAATAGAGTAGATTATAGTCTGGAAAAACACATAGGCTACTTTTTTATACGAAAGGACCGCGGGCGAAGTCGCGGGCAGGAGCTAGTTTAACATGAAAAAATATTCTATTAATTTAAATATATCAAGTTATTGTTTGTTCGATCCGTCGACTCATGTAGACGAATCGTCTGATGCTAAACAACCAGCACCATCAATATATATATAAAGACCTGGAACAACAAAGGAATCACAAAGGCTTTCATGTGTGCGTTCTAAAACACATTTACACATAACAACACTTAAACCATCTATGTCTTTACCTGTCTGCAGTTTATCAGCAGTAAGACTGCGCAGGAGCCGCTTGATGCTACGGCGCCGGCGCACGCCGCACCCGTCGTCCGGGGAACTCATTAGATTAAATTACACAACACATTTCCATCCACCATCTTGTTTTTGCACTGGTTTGTTGCACTTTTGATATTAAGTGGTCATATTTAGTAATTATTTTTAGTAAGTTTTGTTTTTTAAGTATTTGTTTGCTTTTTATTCTCTTTTTAAGATTTTTGGATCTAGAAATGATTATTAAAATGTATGCTATCTATCAACAAAAATAATATTAACGATAGTTCATATATGATATGATAAAAACGCTTGTGGGGGCTTAGTCTTAACTTATAATTATGTAAATCTGTACCTAAAATAAAAAGCCTAATGATTAAGACACCTACACTAAAAAATAAGACGAAGAAGAAAATAATTTATTTGATAAACATAGCGGAAAACTTCAGGTAAAAAGCACTTTAATAAAAGGGTCCACGAAAATAGCTAAAAGAAGCAATCTTTTCAATATTCGTAGCACGAACTAATTTACATTTTCACTGAAACGAAATTGTCTAAAAATTCGCTTTGAAAGGACGCGAGTAAAATAAAAAAAATAAGTGATCATGAAAATAGGAAAAACACTAAAAACATTCTTTGTTGCTAGAGGTAAAATGGGTAGGCAGCGGTACCCATAATGAGTGTAACACTATGGTATGTTGACTCATGGAATAGGAGAAAACCTATTACCCCCCACAATTCCAGCCTACGTGATAACACCGAAAAACCGAAAAGCACCCAATAATGCTTTACCCGACGGAGGAAACGGATCCAAAACCCTTTGTAGAGATAGAAGAAGAAGAACCCCTTAGAAGAACCAGTGACAGACCACCGTTGGACTATGACACATATTAAAGGTTTGCAATAATGTCCACGCTTGACAGACCGGTTGGCATCGCTGTTCAAACGTTAAAATTTAAATGTTAATAATTCCTTAGTTGACTCTTACGAAATCCACGGTAGTGTGGGAAAGTCATGCTTCGGCACGAATGTACCGGCTCGACCGGAGTAATACCACGGCCGAGCAGAAACAACGCTTGCATTGTGTTTCATCGTGTGAGTAAGGTTTCCGGAGGCCCAATTAGCGCTCTCCCAACAATCCTCAAATCCCTTATCCCCAAAAGGCCGCCTCTGGTGTTTCAGGTCTCCATGGGCAACGCCGATTGCTTACCATCTGGTGATCTGTCTGCTCGTTTATCGGCTTATCCCATAAAAAAATGGAACTACTGAAAAATGAAGCTACTCAACGTGGCAAAGCTAACAAGATAGTTAGGAATACTATCTAGTCTACAACAGTGCTAGAAAATTTTTTGTCCTAAATGTCAGTTTAAAAGGGCAAAGGGCTATTGGCAGACGCCCTTTATAGAAACCAGGTCACTGCACTAAATGAGACGAAAATTTCGCTTCATATTACATGCTAGGTAAAATTACAACCTCGTTTATGCTGTAAAGTTAGAAATACTTTTTGAAAATATTTCTATTTTAGTATATCAATATAATGTGGATAATAAATGTGGATAACATATGTTTTTTTTAAGGGGGGTAAATCATCTAATGACTGCTCCCGCCTGGATGAGGCGGGAGGGAGTGTCAGACTCTTACTGACTAAAAACCACCCCGTTCCTTCTCCTGCACGTCGAGCCGGAGCCCCGGTAACCCGTTAGGTTCTCCGCGACGAATAACAAATGCTTAAAATTATTATTTCATTTCTACTCATTAGCCGTAGGAGGCCTTACTTAAAAAAGTACTTTCAAGTGTTTCAAATGTTTCTATTTCAAAATCTTAGCTAATACCACAGAATCTGGAACTTTCCTACACGCCTTTCCAAACATTAAAATACCATTTTTATGTAAAATGATAAATAAGTTTATAGTGCATCAAGAACCCACTAACTCTCAGAGCAACTAAAAATCTTCATAACTCTATAAAGATCAAAAACAACGACAGCGACCTCTATTGACAAGTGACTCACTGCGAATTAACTCAAAATTCTTCGTTTACACATTCTTTAGATATAATAATAATATAGTATCTATGTATGATGTGATGCTGCTATAAAATGCTGACCGTTTAAATATGTATAAAGCGTAGCTTGCGCAATGTCAAGGCGTAAGGTCGAAACCATGTGGTATGGAGTAAATGGAGAGTTAACGTGAAGTGGAAAACGTACTGTAAACAAATTCAAATCAAATCAAATCAAATCAAATCATTTATTCATTTGCGAACATGGGTACAAAAAAAAAAGGTCTTATACAAAATAGTGTCCATTAACCATATTCTACCTTAAAGGCATGCAAATTTAAAGGAAAGATACAATAACACATATTAGGCACTTAGTAGTACTAGTATTTTACAAGTGAGGTAAACATTACATAAGCTTATCTTGTAAATATTCTGTGACAGAGTAATATGCCTTTTCCAGTAACAGTGTTTTAACATTGTTTTTAAATACATTGTCATCACTTATGCCCAGAAATGAATTTGGTAAATGATTATATATGCGTGGAGCCATACATAATATACTTTTATTTAATAATGTTGTTTTGTTGCTTGGTAGACATATATTGAATTTGTGTCTTTTACTGTGTAACTTATTAAAATAGTGTGTATTCCTTCTGACAAACATTATAACTTCGAAAATATATATGCAAGGTAAAGTAAGAATATTTAATTTTAAAAACAATGGTCTACAGCTGTCCGTTATTTTTATATTAGTTATGGCTCGGATACACCTCTTCTGGGCTTTAAACACAGCTTCTTTATTAGTAGTATTGCCCCAAAAAATAACACAATACTTCAGAACGGGTACAACATAGCCATTGTAGGCTGTAAGGACTGTAGAAATATTAACCGTTTGTTTAATTTTGAACAATGCATAAGAAAAAGCATTCAATTTAGTGCACAGTAGATGGATATGTTCTTTAAAATTTATATTATTGTCTATGTATATACCCAGAAATCTCGTAACGTCAACTTCTTGGATCTTGGTGTCGCGATAATTTATATTCATGTTTGCTATTTTACTAACTCTATTTCTGAATGTCATGAAATTTGTTTTGTTGAGATTTATGTGTAAATTGTTTAATGTTAGCCATTTTATGATGTTATCTAAAGTCATGTTTATCTCAAGTTCCATGCGTGATTTATTGTCTCCTGTGAACACTATAGTACTGTCATCAGCAAACAAAATCGTGTTGTATTTAGTGGCCTTTGGAGATCATTAATGTATATTATAAAAAGAAGCGGGCCCAGTACACTTCCTTGTGGAACTCCAGATGTAACTTTTCTACAAGAGGATGAATAATTTATCATTTTTTTAGCATAGGGACATATCCTTGTTATTTGCGTTACTTGTGATCTATTACTTAAGTATGATTTAATCAAGTTATGTATATTTCCTCTGACACCATAAGCGTATAATTTATTAAGGAGTATTTTGTGGTCCACATAATCAAATGCCTTCGTGAGGTCCATAAACAATGCACACGTTTGTCCGCCTTTATCCATGTCAGTTAATATGTTTTGTAGAAAATTAAATACTGCTATATTAATCGATTTATTTTTACGAAAGCCAATTTGTTCGGTACAAAATAAGTTATTTTTCTCAAAATAATTGTAAATACTGTCATGGATCACTTTCTCAAATATCTTTGATATGACTGGTACAAGAGCTATTGGGCGGTAGCAGTTCACCTCATTTTTATTGCCTTTTTTAAATAATGGTTTAATTACAGTTAATTTCAGTTTTTCTGGGAAGACTCCATTTGTTATACTTAAATTTATTATATGACTAAGAATATACGATAATTTAGTAGATACGTGTTTTAATATTTTTGTTGATATATCATCATATCCAGTACTATTTGTGTTCTTGAGGCCTTTAATTATTCTGTATATATCTGCTGGTATAGTTGGATGCATAAATATAGAATTTGGTTCGAATGAGATTTCGCGCGTTATTCGAGATCTTGGATTATTTGGTGCGGAAATTTTAATTTTGTCAATAAAGAAATTATTAAAATAGTTAGCAATCTGTTTAGGTTCAGTTATAATATTACCATCAACAGTTATCTGTTGTATTTGATCTTTAGGGACATTAAATTTATTTGTATTTATTATCTTCCAAGTAGCTTGTGACTTATTTCGAGCGGTATTTATGTAATTATCATTACGTGACTTTTGCGTTAATTTTATTATCTGATTTAATTTTGAAGACAAAGATAAGAATGATTTTTTATTATTTTCTGTAGGATTTTTTCTGTATTCCCACAAAAGTTGTCGTTTACGCTTACAGCATACTCTAAGACCTTTAGTGATCCATCGAGGACGAGATCTTGTTGATATTCTTATCTGTATAGTTGGGAAGCAAAGATTATAGAATAGGTGAAATATTTCATAGAACTCATTGAATGCTAGGTTTGGATCTGTGTTCAAAAAGACGTCATTGAAATATAGAGAATTTATGCATTGTTTGAATTTACAAATGTTTTCTTTAGAGTAATCTCTTCTTTCTATGTTCCATGATTTAAGAAAGAAACTAGATTTAACTGGACATGAAAGCAACTGTGCGGTGTGATCAGAAAGTGCAAATTCGATAACCTTTGCGGAACATCCTTTAACATTAAATATAATATTATCGATACAAGTCTTGCTTGATATCCGTGTTGGTTCATTGATGCCCAATTTTAGGTTGTAACTGTGTAGGATTTGCATAAATTCAGATGCTTCATAAGTATTTTTGAGCATATTTATATTAAAGTCACCGCAAATTATCACTTTTTTTTTACCATAACAAAGTCGACCAAGAAGGGAGTTTAGGTTTTGGAAGAATTTATGTATATCCTCTGTATTTGGTCTTGGAGGTCTGTAGACACATATGACGTATATTTTATAGTCTATTAACTCAATGCCAGAACATTCAATAACATTTTCAAGTGAGTAACTACTGAAATCATTAATTGGTGCATATTGAAATGAATTTTCTATTAAGATACAGGATCCACCGCGGCGATTTTTCCTATAGAAACAAGAAGCCAGTTTATAATTATTAATATTTAATATGTTACTGTCCGTTTCTACCATATTATGTTCAGTAATGCAAAGCACATTTATAGGATTTTGTTCATTTTCAAGAGCTAACATTAAAAGTTCTGACTTAGAGACAAGGCCATTTATGTTTTGGTGCAGAATATTTATGTGTTTAAACACGAAAAAGCTCATTTGATACTTGTGGAGTAGATGTATTATCTATAGTTTGATTCTGCAATGCGAGGGTTGGAGAACAAGTATCACTAGGAGATGGAAAATTGATCGGAAGTATAGATTCATTGCAGTGTCGATTCGATTTAACATCTGTTAATTTTGGAAAATAATATGGAATAGTGCCAGGTTTTAATTGACTAATTTTATCTAAATTTTCTGTATGTATTGTATCTCCAGTGTCATAATTATTTTCATAAAATGTGTTTAAGTATTGTATATATTTATTTAGTTTATAAAATATTCTTTCATTCCAATATTATTCACTTTTCCCGTAAATTTAGAGAACATATCGTACGTATATTTCAAATACTTATTAGTGTCAAACGTATACGTATATTCAAACTTCTTGTTACTTAAATACAGATGTTGGTTGAATGCTTCTATTCTCTTATTAAACAACATTACGTTACCCTTTAGTTTAAAATTTGGGACACACAAAATAACATTAGTATGTGTTATTTTTTCAAGCTTACTTTTTATGTAATTTACCAATGATTCATAGTTTTTAGAAACGACAAAGTCTCTTTCACCTAACAAAATTATACAAAAATCTTTCAGAGTGTAATTAACAAGTTTTAAGTCAAGTCCTGACAGAATTTCCGTTATTCCAGCATTTGGGAGACAGTAATGGCAGATTTTATTATTTGGGAAAACATTTTCAGCTGTTTTTAGAATATTATTTGTATTGTTATCACTAACTACACAAATTTTGCTGAAGTACGTTTTATTTCTATTATCTATTAATTCCCTATGAATATATTTTGTTGTATCTTCCCTAACCTGAGAAACAGTAGTGTCGTTTGCTTCTGGGTAAATTAACAGTTTGGATGATTTTGGAATATCATCGATAGATTTTTCATTCTTAGAACATAGTAGTTTGTTACCTGTGTGTGTACTAGATAATGATCTTAATTCAGATTTTTTAATCGGACTTTCTTGTGTGTTTAAGAAATCAAGCTTAGATCGTACTAGACTTTTACGTTTTGTAATGGGTTTCTTCTTAATCGTACTTGTACATACATGTTTCAACTTGTTAACTGTTAATTTGTAGTGATTAATTTGTTCAGCTTGTGCACTATTTTCTAACAGTAATTTTTCTATTTCATTTTCAGCAATTTTTAGGCTTTCTTCAAGTTTATATATTTTATTCTTCAATTCATCAACGTCATCGTTAGACCTCTGTATTTCAGGATAGCTTCTGTTCATAATATTTGAAGATGTTGAAATAAATGATGAATTCTCATCTTCATTTTCTGAAACTTCCGAAAACGCCCCAAATGAGTTTTCTGTTGCAAAGGTAGCTTGACATGGTTTGTTTCTATACGTAACATTACTTATTGGAGTGATGCATATTTTTGTTGGACTACTTAGTAGATTAACCTGCGATATTTTTTTTTTTTTTTTTTTTAAGGGGGGAAAATCGTCGAATGACTGCTCCCGCCTGGGTGAGGCGGAAGGGAGTGTCAGACTCTTACTGACTAAAAACCACCCCGTTCCTTCTCCTGCACGTCGAGCCGGAGCCCCGGTTACCCGTTAGGTTCTCCGCGACTCCGAATCGGCATCGGCCCTATTGGGCCCCATCTGTGGTGGTCTGATGGCTCTTTGAGGCGCGCGCGGAACGCGACGCGCCGTACGCTCGGGTCTGTTTCTGGTCGGACGGGGAGCCACCCATGCTCGCCGTCCGCAGGCCCGCGCTTACGGTGGCCGGAGATCGTCCCGCGATCCCCGACGCCCGGTGTGTCCTTCGCGATGGCTGGGTCGCGAGGAGGCAGCGCTTCGCTGCCTCACGCGTCCCGCCTCCTCCTTAGCTAGCATGACTGCTTCGCAAAAGGAGGAGACGGCATCCCAGTCCCCCTCGCTCCGCATCATGGCCTGCACTAGGCCCGGACGCGAGAGGTCGCCATCGCCGATCACTTCCCTGAGGGCACGGCGGTGCTCAGCCCACGCAGGGCATTCCGCTACGGTGTGTTCCACCGTGTCCTCAGGGCGGTCCTCGCAGTGATGACACCCGGGCGTTTCCTCCCGCCCCATCAGACACAGGTACCTCCCGAAACTTCCATGTCCGGTGAGGACCTGCGTCAGGCGGTAGGTGAGGACGCCGTAGCGTCTCTCAAGCCACTCCTCAAAGAGGGGACTTACCGCTGCAATGGCAGCGAGCCCAAACATGCGATATATCATCTGTAGAACTAGTTGCCATTTTTGTTATACATGTTTTGCAGCGCCATTTTTTCTTTGATTCTGGGTCCATTAGTTTGTATGTTTGTGCTGGGTAACCATCACAATCGGGTTCAAATCTGTAGTTGCAAACGGAGCACAGTGCGGTTTTTTTTATGTCGACCGACTTTTTACATTTATAACATACGACTAGGGCAGACATTTTGAAGTCGCTTTTATAGCCAAAGTAGAGGTAATTATCTTATTTCCAATAAAATGCATCAATTTCTACCAAATACTAGATTTTTAGAACTTGGCAACTCCGTTTTAACGTAATACTAAAAAGACTTGTGTTCAAATCGTGTTATATTGTTCAAACGGGTTTCTGAACGAAAGTTTTTACGTCAAAACTTTTAACCAGTTGTTTGTGATTGGTCAATGTCATATGCAATGAGTCACCTGTTATTTGTTTACATTACAACTGGAAAATTTTGAAAGAACTACTGGTTTCTGATATAGTAAAATTGTATTAAACACACTTTGAAATATTTCCTTGTTAATTTAAGTTAATGTTTTACCACTTCCGTCTTCATGCACGATCATTCACTGTATAATAATAGGTTTATTGTAGTAATTTTAAGAATTTTAGACAAAAAACACTGTCGGTATCACAACTAACGTATTTCACAGAATTTCCGTAAGATAACACTGAAATTTCTAAATTCGTTCTAAGTAGAATATTTTACTTACATAATTAGATTGCAGTGCTGTCAGTCTAAACACCATAAAGATTATTAATTTAACTGCCTCTAGTTTAGAAATCATTTCCAAAAAACTGCAATTACATACTTACATTCGTATTTAAGGAAATAAGTTATGATGTTACCTAATTTCGGAAACGTGAAAATCTTCCAATCAATTTAGGTGATCATGTATAGCATGTTACTGCCTAACAACTATACTTTGGGAGTCATCAACAGCCTATAAATGCCCACTGCTGAGCAAAGCCTCTTCTCACACAGAGAAGGTTAGAGCATCAATCGCCACGCTTGCTCATTGCGGGTTGGCGATTTCAAACTTATAATTAGAAATTATAAGTCCAGGTTTCCTCACGATGTTTTCCTTCACCGTTTGTCAGTGGTGTCTAAATAATCTTAGAAAGTACTACTAGCACTTAAAACTACTTACTACTAGCAATTAAATTAAAACATATTTCTGAACTGAGCACTCCATTCCTACCTTGCTCCATGGCATTATCGCAATAAGATCTAAATATAAGTCCCACGTTGGGCGCCAAAATAAACGACAGCTTCCTGTTGTTGTTGATATAATATTAATTATATTTTAAATATAATACATTAATTTTAAATAAAACTTTAATATATTCGACAGGAGATGGCCACATGTGATAGAGATTGCTATGCGGTTTCTAGGCTATTTTTAATGAAAATTATGAATAGACAGATTACATTGACAGTTGATTCGACACAGGCAAGAAGTAAGGAAGAAAAAGGTAGGCAGCGATGCACATATTCAATATAACACCCACTTTTTGCCAAAAGTGATACTAGTCGGGATTGAGAGTGTTGCAATTTTAAACCTTATATTACCAGGGAATAAGCACTATTCGATATTCAACTATAATAGTTGTATTCATTTCAATCTGTTTCAATTAACTTGTCATAAAATGAAAGTTCATTGCCCCCAAGGTGACAACACTACCGTGGAGGAGGAAGGGGTGGGTGTCGGTGAGATCAAAGCACGTCTTCCGGCTGGCCGCGTCAGTACGTAATAAGGTTGACATAATAGGTACAGGATCTAATATTCATCGATGCTAGACAACAGGATAGATAGGCAGCTTGCACAAGTTAAACAGGCTTTTATGTTGATAAAGGATAGACTTTCATTGTGATTACAATTACTGTAATGTTTAAAATAGTATGAAATTGCATAGTATATGCATGTTATTTGCAAGAAAATCACCTAAATTATGTAGGTACCAACAATACACAGTTAACACAAGAGTGACAAGCCGTAGTAACATAAGCAAAACCTACGTTTGCTACGAAATTGCTACGCCGTAGCAGAGGTAGCACTCTTGTAGTCAACGCTACGAGAAGGTGCTACGCGGGTGACAATTTCCTCTGAAGAAAATCTGTATACAATTGCATTGGCAAGAAAGAATAGAAAATAAAACACGAAATATATAACTGAAACTTGAATTTACCATATGGTAAGAGGACAGATGAAGAGAAGAGGCATACGCTAAGCAGTGAACTACGAAATGTTGTCGTAAACAAAAATTAAAAATCATGCCATTGTCGAAATCAAATTTGTCTTCACTACTTAGTATAAAATAAAGTCGCTATCCGCCGTCTGTCTGTCCCTATGTATGCTTTTATCATTAAAACTACGCAACGGAATTTGATGCGTTTTTTTAATGGATAGAGTGATTCTTAAGGAAGGTTTACATGTATAATCTTGTACTATTATATAAAGCGGAAGAGTTTGTTTTTTTGTTTGTTTGTTTGTTTGTTTGAACGCGCTAATCTCCGTTACTACAAGTTTGATTTGAATAATTCTTTTTGTGTTGGATAGCGCATTTATCGAGGATGGCTATAGGCTATAAAACACCACGCTACGACCAATAGGAGCTAAGCGGAGCGTGTGAAACCGCGCGGAAGTAGCTAGTACATGCATATTGCACCCATACGAAGCCGGGGCGGGTCGCTAGTACTTCATAAGTTACCTACATAATACTAATAATTTCATCATGATTTTAAACATTGATATAACAAATAAATCAAAACCATTGTTTAGTTTCGTAAGCCGAGTATAATATTTGATGTGTCGTAAATCAGTGATGCAGTTGATGGTGTTTTTACGAGCAGATCGAAGTGAAATGTGCAGTAAACAGTTTATGGCTGGCATAACTGTGTTATTACATATAATCGTATTTAAATTATACAATGGCGATTCCAATCATAAGTATTTCATCATAATCATCATCATAAAAAGCGTAAGACGTCCACTGATGAACATAGGCCTCCCCCAATGACTTCCAGATAAGTCAATTGGAAGCCTGCATCCAGCAGTTCTTTGCGATCTCAATCAATTCGTCTGTCTGATGTAAGAAGGTAATAAAGTACCAATGTAACCTTTTCCGAGACGTACTTTTTAAGATTATTAAGACACCACTGACAAGTACTTTTCAAATTTCCAAGCACATGACATGTGGTTTTAGCCATGAGCCAGTTAATCACTACATCAATAGACTACGTAATACTTAGCACACTAGAATGGAAAAGTACTATAATTAAGGGACAATTTTCTACTTCACATAATGAAAAGCAAATGGGAGTTTCCATAGGTGTTATAATTTGTAAAATATTTTATAAACGCCACTAAGTTATCAATACAAAGATTACTCTACAAACATTCAAGCGAAACTCAACTTTAAGAACTGCAATTTATACTTAAAACATATAAATTTTGAATGTCAGCATCAGGTTGAGTTGCAACACAATTGTATAATGAGCTTAGGAGATGTCAGCATGGATTGAGTAGAACAATGGACTGTGTTCAACAGTGTAGATAGCTCGCAGCCACTGATTGGATTGCAATGAGTACCGCTGGATTTGTAGGGATTTATGGACCAGTGTGATTAGCTATTAAAGTTACAGCTTTACATAACATAACATAACATCACGGCTTTTATCCCCGAAGGGGTAGGCAGAGGTTCACATTATACCACTGTACAATGTAACACCCAATTTTCACAATTTATGTTATGAGTCCCATGTAATAGGGGGTGAGCCTATTGCCATATACCGAGCACAATTCCAGACTCCGTGCTACCACTGAGAATTTTTTAAAAACCCTGTAATACTTTGCCTTACTCGAGAATCCAACCCGAGATCCCCTGCCCGGCAGTCGCACTTGCGACCACTTGGCCAGCGAGGCAGTCGGCAGGCAAGTTACAGCTTTACTATGAAATATAATACAATGCAAGTTATTGTCGTATACTATTCACCAGATACGCTTCGTCTGTAAATTCCATTGGAACAAGCATCTAGCTTCACTAATGAACAAACTAATAAACAATCATATTTCTGAGTACATATTTCCATAAATATAAATATTGGAAAATGCTTTGATATTGTGCACAAAATAGCGATTCTTTGAGAACTAAACTAAATCGATAGTTTCATCAGAGGTTCAGAAAATTTTTATATTTCTATGAAAAACAACATCTAGATATCGATCGAGACAGATTACAAAATTAGCCTGACACATAACGTATTTAGGCTGGACCATAGAGCCTACCGATGTGTAAAGTAACCAGGGAGGTCGTGAGGGCTGACTGCTCATGAAGGTCACAGGATTGTTACAGTCTACATGCTCTGATTATCTGCTTCGATGATTGGATAGACAGTAGTTAAAGTTTGATTCTTGAATCAACCAAAACTAAGCCCCCAGTAGATGTCGAGTTCGATTCCTGGGCCAGATAAAGTATAATTTCCATAGAATGTAATCAAATAACATTAACACAGCGTCTGTAAAGACACCCCATGTATATGGTTAATGCTCATACCTTATTATAAGAATCATAAAATTTATTACTAACGAAAAGTGTCCGTTTTGCCCTCAGTCTATCTTTAAGGTTAATAAAATGAATAACGTTATGTTATTTATTTAACCCACGAGTTTAAAGTCAGGTTCAATTATTCAGAGTTTCAGACGGTTGCGTCTATTTCAGTTTACAGTTAAAAATAAATTTAAATAGTTTGTTGTGTGTTAGTGTTCCAATGAATGAACGCTGAATTTCAGTGTTTCAGCAACAATTTTCAGTGTAATCGCAAATGTAACGTGTTTCGCCTTGCGAATGTATGTGAATGGATGATTTGGTGTTTAGTTGGTAAAGCAATAAAGAGAGCTAATGTTTGAAGTATAAACAATGGATTTTAAAAACTTTTTTCCTTAAGCATTTGGAGATACTAAACCGGTCTCTTATGGGTTTTGAGGATTTGGGGAAATTGGAGAGGGGGAACTTGACGCCTAGTAACTTTATTCACATGGCTAGCACTCAAAGTCAAAAGTCAAAGCATTTATTTCAATTAAACCTTAATTAGGCACTTTTGAAACGTCAAAGAATTGTCCGTCAGTCTGTCTGTCAGTGAAACTAGGCGCTCGTTCCAAAGTGTAGTTTCGAATGGAGAACTCTTTAAAGTTGTACTCAAAATATTTCCAAATACTTACGAAAAATAATTTAAATTATAAGACACTAATGGCGTCATGTAAAACAAAGTCCTTAACAATAAAACTAACCTACTGAACAACCACAAACCAACAACGAAGACCCTAACACCAATAAACATACAACCTCACCCTTTTAATAAAACCACATAACATACACATACCCTAAGACCTAGATTCCAACCTATCGCCTAGGTATACACATATCATAGCCACCATTACCTTGCTGCCCACACCCTGTGACGTCACACGCCATAGGTTTATTGTTTGCCCTTATATATCTAGGCACATAGACCAGGTGTCTTAGTACGTAATGGCGTGCGGTAAAAGCGTCATAGAGAAGCTATGGCATCTTTTGCTGGTGTATTGTAAATAGTGTGTCAATGTTTCTACATGAAACATATGATAGCTAAGAAGGAGATATTTTTGATTGGAAAGGTTGAAGGAAAACTTGGAAAGTTAATATCAATGTGTAGAACGTATCTTCCAGTCTTTTAAAAGTATATTTCAACTTAAGAATTAGGATCAAAGTGTTGAGTACAAATTTTTAATTACAGTAAATCTGTCGACCTTGGTTCCTTTCTAAAGTGCGGATAGTAAAGTTAAAGTATAATTGGACTAAGAATCCAGGACAAATATTTGAGAGCGTTAAAATAAAAAATCCTCATAAAACATATCGAAACTAAAACTAATGAAAACATATTTAGAACTTTGAGAATAACTGTCTATCAATTTCCTTCCTCAGTTAAACTTAACAAATCATCACCAATTCATACCTATATGTCTACACTGCAGTATGCGAGCGCACATGTGGCGCCCTCTGGCGTTGCGCCAAACAATTACAACTAGTTCATATGTTTTATTGTCCTGCAATATATTTGTGTATATCGCTTTGATGTGCAAACGAAACGTTGTTACTGTAATAAGTCTAGTTTTGACTGGTTTTATGTTTTCGGTCATTTTCAGGTTTGGTTCAGTCACTGGTGAAAGGTAAACCTATAGACTTGCTCTGTCCATACTTCATAATGTACTTTTCAAAATTAAGTAAGACGACTAATAACAAAGGCCAATTTTATGAAGCTTAAAACGACAAAAATAACGAAATAATAAAACATACCGTAAAAATGTTAAATGCCGTAAAATAAGACATAAAATATTTCATTTGTTAAGGGGAAAATGCCTCAGGCATAAAACAAACAATCGATAGAAATATCTTACGACAGATTTTTCATTCTTTGCAATAATGTCGGAGTCTCAAAGACGTATCTTTAGTCTTTTAAGCTCCATTATTACTTGCGAAAGAAAAATCGTTACCACATGATTACGCACGCAACAATATAAACAATGCCTCAAAAGCGTCGGATATGCATAAGTGCAGGATTAAATCAATACAGAATTTGGCTCGAGGCCAGGAGATCAAGGTCACACACACACTTAGGTTGTAATGTTACCATTGTAAATTACAATGATTTACATGATCATTCCACTTCACTAGTCATAGGAAAACTACCCTTTATAGGCTGCAGCTTAAATCACTTGCCACAGCAAAATATTAGCTAAACTTTCACTGTTAAATGTCAATATTGCTTGCAGGTCATCACAAAACTAGACTATAAAGCCTGTAAACTTTAATCACGTGTGTCACGGCAAAATATTGCCTACACTTTCACTGTTAAATGTCAATATTGCTTGTAGGTAAAACATGTGTGTAACTTTGAAGAGTGTTGAGTATTTTGGCGTGAAAATAATAAGAATTGAAGCCGTATTGTATAAGCCAATTGTGGTGTTAAGGGATTATTTTTAATTAGGCAAAATTAGGGCATGGAACTAAAAATAATAATGTATGGTAGATATTACAAATGTAGTTTTATAAGACACCAAATTAACCTTTGAACAATACTGGTACTATTGTTTATAACATATTAGGCAACACGCTAAAAGGTCTTATCAATAATAAATTCTCAGTAAATAATGAGACCGAACAACAGATTACAATCGACATAACAAACGAAAAGAAGATCCCAGACATAACTTATTACCAAAAGAAAGTTTTAAAGGTCAATAAAGATACAGACAATGAAGTAGATCAAACCAAACTTAATGTTAAAGGTGACACCATATCTAAAGAACAAACAAACAAACAATCAAAATAAAAGCATAACCAACCAAGCATGAACGCGCCTTTACACCTAAACAACGATTTATAAGATTTATAATAGACGCATACCAGACTAATTCCAGTGTTCACACACAGACCAATTGATATATAACTGATATCTGTAAAATGTCCAATTTATTCCGTAAATTATTCCAACAAAACGACGGTAGTTACAGATTTAGGCGAGGAAACGTACGCCGCCATGTTTAATTTAGCACTGGGTTCAATTTTAGCAGCAGTCGTTATCAAATTGCTGTTTGTTTTGGCGTTCGATATCATTTCCTTCAGTTATTTCAGTTTCTGAATTTAATTTTGGTTGATGTGTATGATGATGTGTGTATTAGAAGATGGATGTAAGCTCAAAAACCAAACTAAAGTCATTTGTGAGAATTGATCATACCAGTTCATCATAAGCCTGACTAAAATCTATTTACCAATTCGAATAACTCTCTTATAGATCAAGTTTGAAGAAAAATCTAGGATTTTCTTACCATCTACCATAACAAGAACCAAAACTCATAGGTCTTTATTAAGATCTCAAAAAAGGAGAATCATTCTCCTTCCTCTTGATTGTTCCTAAATCAATTCTAAGGCAAATTATTCTTACACCAATCACATTTTACACCACATCATCTTCCACCTCCACCGTATGACCTAAGCCCAATAAATCTAGACCAAGATTACCATCAACGCTATAAAGACGTTGTCGCCAGTCTCAACCTTAGAGACTGCACCACAGCCACATAGGCTCAAAGTATTCAGAGTTAATGGACAGTAAACAGTTTGTGGGTATAAATCGCGGGTATTGTGTTAACCCTCGTCTAGACTGGAGCCCACCCTCGCTGTGTAGGAATATGTGGGGGTATATAGGAACTGGTTCAGTGGAAGCGAGGAGTTAAATCATTTTCGTCAAGATAATAAAACTGTATAAAGGAAATTATGTTTTGTTAATATATACTTTATTATACACGAAATAAAGTACATAAATAGATTTAATAGGGCGAAGTAATGCTTCAATTAAAATATGGAGTAACAAAGGCAGATTTACAAGGCATTTTTTCACTCAACCTTGGGTAGTGTAAAGAAATAAGCTGTCAGTTGTATATCACATAAGTTTTTGTTCCAATAGCCTAGATTATAAATTGAAGGCAAGTCATAATATTACTTAATTATATTCATATAATTCTTATATAATATTGCCGATCAAAATTCTTAAAATATTGCCTAAATCATGTCCAGTTTTTGGGGCACACTTAGAAACCAATAGATATACGACAAATATAGACCAACTGTAGCTTCTGTCAGCGCTTTCGAACGCGACCTCATGGGACAAAAATATGTCTAAGATGTGTATGTATAAGTTTTTTTTTTACTTAGATTTCTTATTCTCCACAGACTCTTGTCCGTGCCCTTGTCATTCAATTACATTTTCTTTTATTTCAAAATTAATTGTTACAAAACCTATTCCAAGTTTCATCCCGATCCCTTCAGCAATATCAAAAATATCTTTTTTAACGTAAAAGAGTAAGAAACAAAGAAACATACAAACTTTCTTATATATAATAAATATTAGTGGGATTATCACTGGCAGATATTCACGAAAAGGTTCCTCGCTTCCCATGGCGCCACACCCCATCCTCGCCCCTCGTTCACAGGTGAACAGCTAGCTTTTGATATGCAATTGAATTAATTCAGCTCTCGTTTTGTTTCATACTCTGTTACTATTTGCCTTTCAAAGCGAATTGGATGCGTTTTGCTAACACACATTGTTGACGGAATATGCACAAATGTGTGAATAAGGATTTTCCAACGTTTGATATTGTGGAAATATTATTACTAATAAAATAAATGCGAAAGTTGCAAGTCAACTAACCGTCGTCCAGCAAACCCATAAAACGGCTGTAGAGATCATAATGAAACTTGGAACAGGAGTAGATATAGTCTGAAACACATAACCTACTTTTTATACCACAACAACGCGCGCGAAACTAAGAAACTAAATAATTTAAATTACATCGTCTAGGTACTAAATATACAGGTGTGCTTCACAGCAGTTCCCGTTTCAAGTTCAAAGAGAATAATTTACTAAAACATATAGTAAAGTAAATTAGTGTACCCTAGCCATACAAAACAAGTATAAACTGACCGACGAATGTGCAGAAAAATTATACAAAGCGAGATCGTGATAAACTGGTTTGTATAGCCGTGTGTACATCAACCAGTCCGATGCCCAATTCAGTGTATTTCCACTAGAGATATTACGTTTGTTTCGGACAAACAGACAGACGTTGGAAACGAGGTGAATTTGGCACGCTCCCCTGCAAAACTACATAAATAAAAACTCTCCAACACTTGACATTTCATTCATCTCGTAACAAATGTTTCAAGTATTGAGACAAAAACTAACTTATCAAATGTTTTGTTTGCGACATATTTTGGCAGACGGAATATCAGACTTTTGTAAGTGGACAAAAGTCTAAAGAAGTAGTACTAGTAAAGATTAAAACAATAGACCCTAATGTAAAAATACAAAACGTACATATGCATCTAATGATCTATACATAACTAAGTTAGGTACTGTCACATTAAATGAGTCAATATATTAGAACAAGAAGCTGAACTAAAACAAAAAGAATTTAACATTAAAAAGTGGACACTCATCAAAATTGTTCACTTATTGTAACTAAGGGCTCTAAATAATTACAATTAAGAAGTACTTCACAAGAACGACCCCTAATTTCCTCTCTTCAGAAGAATGTCAAGATCAGAGGCTAAAGGAAATCAATAAAATACTCTTTGAACTTTAGAGTAAATATCGTTCAGTCTGTAGGTTAGCGAGCGAATCAATTGATGTGATCGGGGCGATAGGGCACGAATTGACAAAGAGTTGCAAATTGTGTTGAGAAGATAATCTGGGAGTAAAATCGTCTTTGTAAAGGAGTTTTATGATGAACTGATTATTTTGATAATAGATAAAACAAAGACGTTGAAAAGGCGGACGTAATGTCACTAAGAAATGATGGAATCGCCAAAATATTGGTGTTGTTTTTATGTGTGCGTGTACTTGCAACACCATAATGTATGAAGTGTAATTACCATGAGCCATATCACGCGACAGATGTCTTTCGTGTCAATGTACAGGTATTTCGCGTGTAAGTCTAAGGCAGCCACAGTCGTTATTTCAGGAGACTACCTCCGCGTTTTTTACCATCCTTGAGATAAAATTATTTTGTTCTAAATTATCAGAGTATCATAAACACAAAAGCAGTAGCAGCAAGACAATAGAAAAATGACTCTTTTCTCACAAAATTATTATTTTAGAAGATAATAATTAGGAATACACCAATGATATAGAAGATTCTAGAATCAATTACTTTGAGATCAATAATAGATAGTACCGTATAATACAGACTTTTGTGTCAACAATAACTATTTGAGACGAATACACACTAACGTCCACATACCAATTAGTCAGACACATTTGTAAATAATATATCATCTCAATAAACAATTTTGAAAGACAGTGATTGGACTGACAGGACTCAACTCTGCAGAAGCGCCACCTGGCGACATGAAACACATTAACCCCATTCCAGAAAAAATGTCAAAATACGACAGACTTTAGTTAATTTTTGTTCACGAAGATATTTACACCGCGTGTACATTGTTACACGAATTTACGCAACGTTGTCACTGTATGAACTTGGACTATATCTGTCTATCCCGCTCATATAGGTGTCAATGATGAGCGGCTACTGTTTCGCTAATATGATTCATTGCTAACATATTCATATTAGCTGGATAGTCAGACACAGAACAAGAAAATCCTGCTGTTGAAATTAGATTCAAGGCGAGTAGGAGAGGATTTTCTGTCGTTCTAGCTAATGAGTCAGTTGTGGATGATAATAGAAACTTGAGCGATGAAAGTGGTATGAAGAAAAGGATAGAAAGAAAGGAAATTCTGTGTCATGTACACAATAATACCCATAACGGAACTAGCATAAAGTGGATGGCACATTCAATAGTATTAATATCTATTGTACTCCTTTATGAAAAAATATGATATTCAAAGTGATGGACGAAGATTCTGATACTAAAACTAAACTAAGTACTAACACAAAGATTTTTGGTCATAACTATTAGAAAGTGTCTGAAACCAAAGTCCATAAAAACCTGTCCTATTTCTTAGGTCTTGCTACACCTAACAGATTCACATCGACTGGCCCAAAACACAAATGACCTTGCCCAATTACTGCGCAGAACTTTAAACCAACCACAAAATTTACGGCAGCCGGTAATTTTTACGCAACGGCATGTCACTGACAACCTGGTAAGTAAACTTGAACTACATTAGATGGAGTTGTGCCAAGTGAGTCATGAGGGGATCCCTGTGACTCATAGTGACTGGTGACAAACTGGATTGGATGACGGACGGAGATTATGATGCGCAATTACGGATGGAGATTAGTTTAATTATAGGTCAAAAGGTTTTGCTGTCAGTTTTGTTGTGTGCAGTCAACTGTGGGAAGGTGTTGAAGACTAATTTTCGTATTAGTTGATGATATTTATTCTCTATTGTTTAGTATTGTGTAGTTCTGTGTTTTGTTTGAGTTTTAGTTGGAAGAATTGTGTGGAAGTTGAATTTGCTATTGATGATTTTTTTATTAGGTATTTTTTCTAGAACATTGTTGTAACCTAGGACCTGGGTAAAAAAGAACTGACGAAAAATGATTTAACCTTGAATATTATTAGACATTTTGAAAAGTGAAATCTTTTGTTCTGACCGACACACAAACACTATTATTTTCCTTATTGCACATTTTGATGTTTGTGAATCATCAAATGAAAACAACATTCACACACATATTTAAGAATTTCACTTTGATCTATTTAAAATCTTTAAAAAGGTCGGAAACCTGCAGCTACCCTACAAATATTTTCAAGAAGTAAGAGCAATATAACTCCTTTTGGAAATCCAAGTTTACGTTATCCTTTATAAACATTCCTAGCTAAGTAATGATCCATTTAAAACTAATTTGATTCCCGTGTGGTATTCGAGCATAACCAGTCTATCATAATCTGTTTATCATGATCTCATTTTGTATAACTTTTTCTCACTTTCATCGGTCAGCTTATACTGGTTGTGTATAGGTTGATGTGTTGCCGTGTGTGCTTATGACATGGAAGCATAGAAACCGAAATAGTAATGTTTGTGGATCGCCTGTGATCCCGATCGATGCCCGGAAGTTAACCGGAGCGACTCGTGCCGATTGCTGCGAGTTACGAGTAGCGATAGAATGTAAAATGGAGACGGGACTATAAAATGATAGTGGAAAGCTTTTTTTAACCGACCTTAAAAAAAGGAGGGTCTCGGTTTGGCATGTATGTATGTTTGTGCGCAATTATCTCGCAATTGACTGAGCCGATTACGATGCGGATTGTTTTAAATTTTCAGTCGTGTCGTTTTTGTAATAAAGAAGGAAATCTGTTAAAATATTATTAATTTAGGAATAGCTTGATGTCCTGGCATTTGAACTATAATAGAAATAAATAGCAATCGTCAAAAAGTATTAATTATACATCGACAATTTGAACGTCGAGTCCCTAAACGATACCAGCGCCATCTCTAATTAAACTCCTACAAATAAATACAACTCCATTGCTTGAATGAACACAAGAAGGCAAATTATAGGCAAAATTAAATTTACGACACATTGAAATACGAGATTAAACCACATGAAAGTAAGCAGTACCGTGCAATGTAATTAATATGATCATAAATTGCTAACCTCTAATTTAATGAGTACCACATCTGAGAAATAAGCTTACTGTATTTACTTCTTTTTTGTTTATAGAATAAGTTGGTAAACGAACAGACGGATCACCTAATGGTAAGCAATCGGCGTTGCCTATGGACACCTGAAACACCAGAGGCGTTACAAGTGCGTTACCGTCCTTTTCGGGGTTAGAAATGTGTGGATTGTTTGGGATTCGGGAATTGGAGAGATTGGTGGTCCAGTAACCTCACTAACTCGACGAAACACAACGCAAACGTTGTTTCACGTCGGTTTTCTGTGAGGCCGTGGTCGAGCCGGCCCATTCGTGCCGAAGCATGGCACTAGTATTTAGGAAAATATTTTCTGAAATATAGGTAACTAGGTCACATAGATTCTAAGGTTGTCTTATTTTCGTAAGGTGTACAATAAAGTATTAATCATTGTTTTATAAACTATGTCTAAAACAATCTACTACAAACTCCTCTTTTTTGAATGAATATACTAAAATCTTCTCCTAAGTGTAACAAAGCGGTAGCAGTCATTCGATGATTTTCCCCCCTTAAAAAAAAGTGTAACAAACACTTTTCTGAAAACCGCATCAAAATCGGTTCAGCCAATCGCGAGATAATCTATATACATACAGGTCAAAAGGAGACCCTCCTTTTTGAAGTACGTTAAAAATAATCTTTCTCTTTTCTGCTCCCAGTACAGTCGTTCGGATCGGTCGGAGGCGACACGTGGCGATTATTTACAACATAATAGCTTGCATCAAAACCGATTCTATTTCGATCCAACTGGGTTATTGTGATCGACACAAATCATTCGTACGATTCGATGGCATGCGGTGTGGAACTCCAATGGATATTAGGAAAGTTTCTCTGAAAGGGAAATAGTTTTGAAACTGCGTGATAAGGAGTAAAGTTTTGGACGTGGTTTCTGATTAAGTTTTATCAGTTTACGTTTTGGAAAGAGACGATGATTACTTTTTAGCACTCATCAAAGCACATATCAAAACCTGTAAACGTGGCTAGAGATACTCCCTTTAGCAAAAAGTACAGATCACACTTAACACACGATTTCTCGATGGGTTAAGTAAACTGTGTTTTCAAGAAACTGAAGGTGTGATTTTGTTACGTAAATTTATGCTAAGATTGTGGTAAAAAACGTCCAAAAATAAAAGTAACAAGACTGATCAGCCTTTGTTCGTCCACTGCTGGACATAGGCCTCTCCAATGGCACGCCACTGAGTTCGGTCTTCAGCTCTTCTCGTTCAAGCACTGCCAGCCACCTTGCGGATGTCGTCACTCCACCTGAGGGCGCCCTACACTACGTTTGCCTAGACGCAGTCTCCACTCTAGAACACGATTATCCCAACGGTTATCGGTTCCTCGATAATGTGACCGGCCAACTGCCACTTCCATTTACTAATCCTTTAAGCTCAATTCAGTCTACGAAGCCCAAAGAAACAAGACTAAACAAAGCAAATAAAATAGGTTTCTAAATTAAGTAAAAGAAAGTGTTAGAGGTCATTAAAAAGGTTAGTTTCTTCTATAATTGTCCTATTCCAGAACACGAGAAGTCGGTTAGAGGTCACAACAAATGAAGGTCGTGTGTTTACGAGACTGTATGTCCAAGTTAATGTGTCATTAGACAACGGCGACAAAGCTCTTTGTAGCATTAATACAATTACCAAGTAACAAGAATCACTGAGAAATCGGACAAAAGTTTCTCTTTTACACATACAGACGAAAGATGTACTAAAACTAGTTGAGGATTCTTATTTAACTATAGGGTCGTGCTTTATCTTGGACCTCATAACGAAATTAATCAGAGGATATCATTAGAGATGCAGGAAAGAACAATGAAGGTTAGCTATACAGAGACATGAAGATCAGATCATTGGAACAAGAAAATATTTTTAATGAAATCAGGGACAAACAAGCAGATGGACCAGCTGATGGTAAGCGATCAGCGCCGCCCATGAACACTCGCAACTACAGAAGAATCACAGTAGCCAAGCTTTTTAAGGAATACACTCTTTTCTTAAAGATTTGAAGGTCCTATTGATTCTACAGCAAGACAGTTTTAAATTGAAACTGAACATGAACTTTACAAAGTATTTCGTCGAACATAAAGAGCATGCATGAGTGTTCCGGAACTGCGCACACGCAAGGTCCCATCACTAACAGACGAGGGGAACATTAACTACATTGTGTACATTCTGGCGTAAAGCCCGGAATTCACCTCACTATATTATTGTTCAATTTCCTTATTAACTATATGTCTGTATGTCTGGCTGACTACCGAGGAATCTTGCTGTAATAGAATTTGAATTTTATAGCTACTTAATTTACAAACAGACACACATAACATCACATTTTTATTCCCTGAAAGTAAACAGAGGTGTATAAGGAAGTGGGCGACTTTATTTATGAGTTCCAAGTATTTATCATATACCAAGTACCAGCCTAGACCTCACAGTACAGTTGAGAAGTTTAAAAATCGAAAAGTTTTTAAACTTCTCAACTGTTTTCTCGCCTCGAGAAATCGAATTTAATACCCTGATCAGCAGTCACAAGAACACACCATCAACAAAAAACTATTCGCATCCTGTTTATAAATACAACCGTACACAGAAATCATCCAATACTGAAGACTCAAAAGCTAACGATGACAAAATATCTCCAAAGAAAACTAAATAATTTATCGGATGAAAAAACCTGTCATGATGGTCGACCATGATGGATAGTATACAAAGACAAATGGCTGGTCAATTTGTTTGGGTGACTAACACTTTCCAATGATGCAATAACCGTATATTTCTTTCAATATCCAGTCAGTTTGACAACGCAAGAAAACTGGTAAATTACCAACAACAGCAGATTAAGATACCCATAATTAACATCACCCTCTATTTGACTTTCGACTTTATTTGAAAGGGATATGGTTGAAAGTCTATTGAAGATGTTGATGTTTTGGGTAACTATGTATGCTGTCTGGTATACACGTTTTGGCACAAGGCCCAAAGCCAATGGCGTTGCTTTAATAGTGGGTAAGCAGAGGCTCAAGTACAATGCACTCCACGACAAGGTCTCCTGAAGAAAGATCAGGTTGCGACACATTGGCAGGGTGCCTAAATATTTGTGCACGTTTAATAATGTTATTTTATCATAAACATGACAGGTTATGAATGACAGTCGAGTTTCTTCCACTTACGATGATGGCTTTCAAAGGACCTTTTAAAAGATCGCAGAAAGCTTTGAACTTGAAAAAAATCTTCCAAATCATAAAACATATTTTTGGTATAAAAACATTCGCTTTAATGAGTTACGTCAATTCTTTTAATGAGTAACAAAGACTAATGTCATTAGTAGCTGAATAGACAGTTAAGGATCTCTGCGTGGAAGAAATCCAAGAAAATATCTATTAAGTTTAAATCATTGCTTGCCCTTCCTTTTTACTCCAGCAACATGCACCATGCGGTATATCTGTATTGAATGCAGTTACACAAAACAATTAAATAATTCGGTGTAATCCTGCGCGTACGCGGGAACCATAAACTGCACTGCGAACCGCATCTATTTGCGCATTTCCGGGAGCGTGCCATTGCCACTGGCAGTTCAGGAACTTGGGTATTACTTAGAAGACAAATATGATGCAGAAGAAACGCTCACGAACAAAATTTGAATTAAGAAATTAGAAAGAAAAGCAGATACTCCATTGATGTAATAATAATAATATAATAATAATAATAATATAAGCCTTTATTCAGACAAAGTATTTACATTAAAATAGTTTATAATTGTGACTCTGGTGAGTCGTTGACAACGATAACTTCGTCTGTTTGCCCAGCTTTGGCAAAGGCCTCCTCCATCTCTTTCCACTCTGCTCGGTTTAGCGCTGTTCTAGTCCATGTTTTTCCTCCTATTTTTCTTATATCGTCTTCCCATCTTCTGAACTGTCTGCCTCGTTTTCTTTTTCTATTTCTAGGGTACCAAAACACTATGCTTTTGTTCCATTTTTCAGAGCCTCTTATCGTATGACCTGTCCATTGCCACTTAAGTTTTCGAATTCTGGTCGTTATGTTTTCTATTTTAGTACGATTTCTGATAGTTTGGTTACGTATTTTGTCAGATTTTCGTATATTCAGCATGCTTCGTTCCATTGCTGACTGGCAAGTTTCTAATTTTTTGTTTTGCGCTTTGGTGAGAGCCCAGGTTTGGCACCCATATGTTAGAACTGGTAGGACGCAGGTGTTGTAGAGCTTTGATTTAACAGACATCTTAATTTCTTTGTTTTTCATAATTTCTTTTAGTCGCCAGTAACAATTCCATGCTTTTCCGATTCTTGTGTCTATTTCCTTCGTCATTATTTCGGTGTTTGAAATTTGTTGGCCTAGATAGGTGTATTCTGTCACATACTCGATCAGTTCTCCATTTATGATAATCGGGTCCTCCAATGCATTCGTTAGTGCTTTGGTTTTGGATGTATTCATTGTCAGACCTACCACGCTGCTTTCTTTTTCCAGATCTATGAGCATTTTTTGTATATGGTCTTTTGTTTCAGCGAATAACACAATGTCATCAGCAAATCGTAAGTGGGACAGTTTTTCTCTCGTTTATGTTTATGCCGTACTGATTCCAATTTAGTTTTCGAAAAATGCCTTCTAAAACAGCTGTAAACAATTTTGGCGATAACGGATCTCCTTGTCTTACGCCTCTATTTATTTTTATTTCTTTTCCTTCTTTTTCCAATTTTATTTTCGCTGTGCTGTTTGCGTATATGTTTTTTATTATTCTGATGTACTTTTGTTCGACTCCTTGGTTCTTAAGGCAAGTCCAGATGTACTCATGTTCGATTGAATCAAATGCCTTGTTGTAGTCGATGAAACAACAATAGAACGGTACTTTGAATTCCTTGTTCTTCTCGAATATTTGTCTCACAGCATGTATATGGTCCAGTGTTGAATAGCCTGCCCTAAACCCAGCTTGTTCCCGAGGTTGGTTGTCGTCTAAAGTTTTTGTTATACGACTTAAAATTACTTTTGAAAAAATTTTATAATGTTAGACATTAGACTAATGGGTCTGTAGTTATTTATTTCTGACTTTTCCCCCTTTTTGTGAAGGAGAATAATTGTTGATGTAGTCCACTGCGTCGGAATTGTTTCTGTGTCTATAATATCGTTGAAAACATTTTTAGTAACGGTGCAATCCAGTTTCTACAGCCTAAAAGCAGTTCGTTCGTGATACCATCGGGACCCGGGGCTTTGTCGTTCTTCTGTGTAATTATTGCTTTGTGTATTTCTTCTACTAGTATGGGTGGTACCTTGTCGTAGTTGTTTAGGTCTGTATTTATTATTTGGCTCTTGCTGGAGTATAGGTTTTTGTAGAAATTTGTGGCTATTGATAGGATTTCTGTTCTTTTGGTTTTTGTTTTACAGTGTTGGTCTTTCATATTAGGTATCCAGTTGGTTTTACCCGTTAGGATTTTAAGGGCCTTCTTTATACCGCCAGTCCTTTTAATATGTTTTTCCAGAGTGTTAAGTCTCGAATGTTCTCTATCTTTTCTCATTTGTAGCTTTATTTCTTTGCTCAGTTTGCCAATTTGTTCTCTAATAGTTTTTGTTTTGTTTGTTGTGCGTATTAGTTTTGATCTCTTTTGTAGGAGATCGTGGGTTTTTTCAGATATGTGGCTTTTATTCTTTGATTCGCTTTGGTTGGTATTAGGTTTTGCTGTTAACATTTCGTTTATTATATTGTATTTCTCTTGAGTGTTTAAATGCTCAAGGCATGATTGTGACATCGAGCGGAGATTTTCTTGTATAGTGACTATTGTAGCATTGTTGCCTAGTATTGTGGTTTTCGCTTTGAAGGGTCGACTTGATTTTAGGACAGATGATGTGTTCAGGCGTGCTCTAAGCATTCTGTGGTTACTATTAAAGTTTAAGTTTGCGATAGTGGCGCAGTCATCAAATGACTTTGGTCTGTTTGTTAGCACGTAGTCGATTTCATTTTTGTATCTGCCATCTGGTGATACCCAGGTCCATTTTCTGGATAGTCTCTTTTTGAATTGACTGTTTAGTATTTTCATGTGATTCTCGAATGCCATTTCCATTAATTTTTGTCCGTTTCTTGTTCTTTTGCCGCTACTGTAGGGCCCCAGGACGATATCTTCTCCATTCCTTGGTGGTCCAATTTGAGCATTGAAATCATTGATGTAAAAAGAACTTTAAATGATCACGATGCAAATAGTTATGACACAAGTCATTAAAATCCTCGTCATCATTACTTCATCGACACAAAACCAAAAAACAGACGAGAACAACAAAACTACACAACGACTCTAGCGCTAACGACATTCCAAAAATTGAATCAGCAAACGCATATATTCGTTGAGAACATCACAAAATTGTGCACGTGAATAATCGAGGAGGTGTGTGAAACATGCGACGAGTCACAAGCTAGACAGAATACCTATTGCGAGTTTGTTTTACGATACATTAATGACGTTGCGCGCTCTGATTGGCCTGCTCCAAGTTAGCCAACCAATCAGACGGCTAAACGCAGTAACGTCACAATTCGCACTAGTTCCTAGTTGAAGAGCTAGTTACAAAATGAGATACGGTGGCGAAGAATGACAAGGCAACCTCGTTATAGTCCAGGATCATGTTGAAAGAATTCCAGCCCCAGCTGTCGTTGCCCACAAACTTCCAGTGATTAATGTTCGGTTTACTCAAATGTCCAGATTTAAGTGTTGCAATGAACCATTATAGAACAACATAGCGAAATGTCTAATAAAATGCAACTTGTTAGCGATAAAAAATTGCGCGTAAATTTTTATTTGCAATTACATTATCGTTGATGTTTGGGTGTCCTTAATATGTCTCGGTCTGAAAACTACAATATTGCAAAATGTGCTTCAAAAGTACATCTTATTGAGGGACGACTAACGAGGAAATCACGAACCAATAGCGAGAAAAAGAGCAACCTTTTAAAAATGAACTTACCAGTTGTTATAATAACTATCGTGAGACATACTGAATTTACTAAAAATCGCGAGTTACTCACGTGAAAATGCTGATTAAAGCTCTACTAGTTTCGAACCACAGAGGGGTTCTTCCTCATAAGCAGCGTACGCGGTCGCGGCGATGTCAGTAGGCTGCGCGAAACTAGTCTACTAGTTTAGAATTAATTTAGTAGAATCTATGTGACAAATATGAATGTTAACATTTTACACAACGCCCAAGCCTTTGATACCATCACAAACAAAACAAATATAGAAATAACAACCATAACACCAAAAATATAAAACTCAATTTAGACTGCCAACTAACATTGCAGTTGATTTAAAAAACCAATGATTCCTCTCGAAACCCATCGAGTGGACTTTCTTTTGGAAAATTGGTTTTTCTTTGTGTTGTTCATTTCCTGAAGTTCAAAAAAGAAATTGAAGTAGCTTTTAAAAGTGTTTACGTGATACAATGGCAATGCTAAGATGTTTGCAAAAGTCGTTCCAGTCAGTGAATTGACTGACAATGAGTCTTGTGATAAGAGCATTTTGATTGAATTTTGAATGAGCGTTATTCTGAACACATCAATGCTTGTTATTGCTGAAGCTATATTTGACAATTGATATACAGGGGTCGGTATAGACGGAGTTATTTTTGTGAATTTCCAAAATGAAAAACGGCTAATAAATTAACAAACGAAGGGGTAGACGACTAATTTTTTTTTAATGTCCGTCTGATAGATCATTTAAAAACATTAGACACGTATTTTTTATTTTCTCACAGAAACGAATAGTTTCGAAGATATATTGATTTGAAATGTCGCGTGACGTCACTTCTCAGTACATTTTATACTAAGGAATGACGTTTTAGCCCCCACTCCTAAACTTTGATTCGTTTTATCTAAGTATTGTTTTATTATACGACAAAATAAAAAAATACGTGTCTAATATTTTTTCATTACCTAACTTACGGACTAATTATATTTTTAATTTTCATACCCTGTCATCATCCCCATTAAGACTGTATTGATGATAAATATTGAATGATGATAAATACAGTAGTAAGCCGAAAGTAGGAGCGCTACAATCACCGCGTCACGGGGCGCGGAACGCTGCTCATGAATATGAGCCTCTAGCATAGTTTGAAACTAGTCGAGTTCTCCGTCAAAGAGTTACGTGAGTAAGCCGAAAACATATTAATAAATAATGCAAATCTTCCACTAACTATGAACATAATATGCCGTGTAAATGAAACTTGAAAATGACTTAGTAGTCATTTGGTGGTCAAATTTGCCCTTTGGTTGGAACCAATGGGCACATTTTCCTCTACAGAAGAAGCTTACACTATCATAGATTAATCCAGCCGGCAGATTACGCACAAAAATTCTAAGAACAAGAAAGAAACATAACATCATAAAAGATTAATGTGTTAATTAAAACAGTGGAGGCAACCAAAATAGAAAAACACTACACTATTAGTATACGCACCGTGGAAGGAATGGGTATAAATTGTTTCACTTCATGACCTACGCAAGGTTGATTCCTTCGGAATATTACCGCCATACATACCTATGTAGTAACTGCTACTTGATCAAGTATTCTTTTACAGGAATATTATTGAGAAGGGATTGCCAACATTTTCGGTTTGAATAGTTTATGAATAGTTTATGGTTTGCTTCAAAAATTGTCCCTCGTGTTCCCGTAAACTACAACTACAATATACTTATCCCCCGCGGCAGTCATTGGTTTGTATAGTATATCAATGTGCATTATAATAACTGTCGCTATCTAATAAACAAGCACGGTGTGTAAGCTATGAGTGATATCGCAACAATCGATCAATCTTAGTTGTTGATCGTAAACAACACCGAAAACGCCAGTAAATAAATTGATCAATGAGTGACATATTAATTAATTATATTATTGAATCGATATAACATTTCTATTAATGTCCAAAACCAGAACAAACTACATCTATCGTTCTGTATTTCGAGAGTTGATACACAAAAAGTTATTGATTTTTATAAGTGCACAGCACATACATATACACATTTTTCAAAAGTCAAAGGGATCGTAAAAATTTTTTACTCTCAACTTGCCAAACTCTGAATACCCCTGCACCAACAATAGTTACGTCACTGCGTCTAATAAAAACGCAGTAAAATGGCCGCCACGACGCCAGCAGAGCCGAGACTTGCCAAAACAGATGCTGTTGTTACTGGACTAGCGAAAGATGCTATCATAGTAGGTGATCATAAAGTTATAGATGAATTGATTATAGTGCGGCTTGATAATGAATGTTGGTAAACAATCGTTATTTATTTGGAAGATCCTCCACTAAACTTATATGTAAAAAGTAGAATAGATTTGTCACCGCCCCTACTCCTGTCGGGGGTCGTAAGAACTGACTAAGAGACTGAACATTTAACTGAGACCGGGGTGCAGCTCCCTGGTAAACCCTAACCACAGAAGCAACATATCTAGAATCAAGTCCAATGCATCAATTGTGCTTTTACTATTTATTATTATAGAGACTGACAAGGAGTGGAAGTTTGATTTCATTTTCCTCTCCAGATCCTCACACTCGCATGACAATAATCTAATTAATTAGGTATGTCGGTCTTCCTCATTCCAAAGTGTAGATTCCAAAGAAGAAGAACGAGCAACCACTCATGGCTAACTCCATGGTCATATTCTGGATTGCACTATTTGATTGAAGGAAAATATTTTGCATTTGCGTACATAAAACACACAGAGCATAATTTACTACAACAGCATAATCAGATCTGGTTTTTTCCGCAGACTAAGATAAGTTCGTAAACAGAAGTACGACAGAGTAAAATATTGAATAGCCTACATTGAACACTACCTCATGTTAACCAAAATAAATATTTCCATATAACAATATCGATGACCGAACAGTTCAAGGTAGCCTAAACATCGGTGAGACTGAACAATACATGATTTAATCTCATTTCAAAATCCAATCATCTCGGAAAATACGGATATACGCACATCAAGCTACCAGAACAAATTATCAACTTTATTACAAACTGACAAGGTTGAAAATAAATTTTAGAAAATGGGATAGGTTGATGTGCTGCCGTCGAACCGAAGCGTTTTTACCGTCAGTCCGGGAGAAGTAATTATTGGAAAAGCGAAGGGACGTATCTGCCATATCTTAATTAGATTCGCTTAGGGGATGGAAGTGAAGGATAGCAAATTGCAGTTCTTATGGACTTTCAAAGGTTGATCGAATGGAGCCAACAATGTGAGTTGGTTTTTGTTAGCCCACAATTTGTACTTTATCGATATTTATTTGAGCTTTATGGTTATAAAGTTGGACATTGATGGAGTTAATCAATGCCGTGAGCAATACCCATCAGTAACAGGTTTCATCATTGCGAAAATAAAACAATGGTAGACTAACAGAATCTGTACTTCTCCCATGTATCTTAAAACATAATGATAAATTGTGAATGTTTGTTTATTACACTTATACCCCAAAACCGTTTGACAGTTAATGATAAAGTTGAGTACAGAGAGAGCTTTCAGTGCAAGGAAGAAACATGAATCTTACAATACTTTTACAAATTCAATCAGAATTATGTGCCGATTTGCAAAATAGTAATATCATGCTAAATAAAGTAACTTTTATTTCCATTACACAAAAGATCTCAATAAATTTTTAGCCTAAAGGTAATAAAAATAAAATATAGAATGCAAAAACGGTTGAGTAGTATCAATTACCCAGCCTTTGGAGAAAATATAAATATTATAGCTTGAGAGCAGCAGTGACTAACGTTGAATACATAACTAGGTTTCAACAGAGTCGGGTAAGCTTAAAATATTCATAAAATTTTTGATTCGTTGATGAAGAAAATGATTTCCTAAAAGATTTACTTTGAAATCTATTTAGATTATTTTTCGAGATCCCAATATTGGCACTCTGTTCAGGTAAATTCAATCAAACGGCAAAAGTAAGTGTAGTGGTCTTATTTCATGACTGGATAAATCCTTTAAGATTTTATAACAAGAATAATTAAACAGAAAGCCTTTGATAAAACGATCAGAATGGCCTAGGCTTCAAAGGCACAATATCAAAATGAACGAAAAAGTAAAATGTTCACTTATTATTTCAAAGTACGGTCCCTATCGCAATGTCTGTCTAATTCAAGGAAAAATGTATAATGAAGCCCACATCCAAAACCTCATTTAAGAAAACACAACCACAACAAAAAACCTATCTAATTTCAACAGTTGTCACAAAATCTCTACTAGCCTCACAAGAGCCCAAAATGACCGAAAAAGTATAATATACAGCGAACGAACACAAAGTCTTTATCACTTAGTAAACTTCACAAAAAGGTAAATATGATTTATTCTAGAAAGAGGCTATGGCACCCAATTATGTAGCTCGTGTCTGTCTGTCCGTTGGTACAGGGATAGAATAGTAAATAGAAAGGCTACTTCAGCACGTAGGAGCTGACCTTGGAGGGAAAACTGCGGCATTAATGGCAATGAATATCATTTCTGTTGAAGGAGTTTAAAGTTTCATGAGCTTTAAATGAATTGAGATAGATACTGAATTTAATATTTAAAAAATGTATTAGGTGAATGCAAAAAGTATTGAAGAAATTAACCTTATTAAAACTACCAACAATTGATTAGCTGGAAGATTAAGCCTTTGACTGCCGTCAGAAAACTGTTGAGGGTAAATCCTCCGCTATCGTGGCCCATACCTTGTCCCTCATGGCGTTCAAGGTGTTACCGAATGTAGATAAAACGAAAGACGTTTGGAAGGATTTATCATTTCCATTGTCCATGAGAACCATAAATAAATGTATCTCATTCATACTAATGGACTAAATCAAGGGCCATTTAATAAAGCACACATGCAAAACTCCAAAGCGTAAAACTAAATTGCTGACAAACAAAATTATTTACAAAGGAGCTCAAAACTAAATTCAATTTCAAAACAAAACGTTATATTGCCACTGTAATGATCAGTATATCTCCAAGAATGTCATAACACGGGATATTAACTCCCGACCTCGTGGTACCCTACCCTAGGAATGTAGTGACCTTCGGAGCCTCAATCACGAAGCGATGACCTTGAACCAGCAGCAATAAGGAAAGGGAGAGGCTGCAAGGTTGAGGGTTCCAAATTAATATTAATAGGTTTCTGCCGATATAAAAATAGGTCACGTATTTAAGTGAGTGCTAAATGATGTATGATTGGAAATAAAAAGCTTGTCAAAGGTAGACGTTGTTTTGATACCACAGAAGTAAACAAGCTTAGTGTTTAACTGATAAAAAGGATTCAAACATTTACTACTCAAGCTGTGTATTAATTCTTCGGACTTACAGAAGAATATTGGAAAAATATAGACAAATTTCAAATTATCTTGTTTTATTAGAAAAGATGATGCTAGTTGAATGGTCAGAATGAAATTCTCGAAAACCTAGCAGTAGGTTAACATCCAGTCGACCAATGCAACATGCTCTACATACTATCCTATTCTTTTATAATTATTAATCTTCCCCTTCCGGTACATATAAACAAACCTAATACTATAATCCTAACCTCAAAGGATTCGGTAGCTAATCAGTAAAAATGTGTCATTACCATTATCAGTGTGTCATTAAATTCATCCTGCATCGTCAGTGAGTCACTGTGTTACTGATAGTCACTATGGTAACGCTGCATTGTCGTTGGATTAGCTTACGATACCTATGCAGGACTCGTCCTGCATAGGTATCGTAAGCTAAAACAAAATGTTGATTTTGTAAATAGAAAGTGCTTGTAGTGTCGAAGAAATCAGTTTCTTGCTAGGTGAACCGATTTTAGTATGAATGCCAACCAGATACTAAAACCATTTTATCTTGAATCTCCAATTTAAATATGAAAACTTTTTCCAGAACCCAATTACCAAATACTCTTTCACGATCACAAACCCACACAAAAAGCAATAACCAATAACCAGTATAATTCTAGAACATTAAACGAGCCCTACCGATCAATACTTGGCTACAGAAACACACTACAAATTCCCAGTTTCATAGAATCATAAATATTAACGACTGGGGGTTGGCAGAATATATCCAATACTCGAACACTACCCACGACCCATGACTGCAATGTCATCGATCACATGGCTGAAATACAGGAGTTTCAGCGCTTCAGGAGATATGTTAATGTCTGTAATGATGTTCGTAATGATATTCTGTCTGATGCATATTCATTGTAGCTGATTTGTTTTGTGTGTTGTAGTAAATTGTGAGGAAAATGTTGATATTGTGGTTCTATTTTTGGAAATAATCTCGAATTCGGGATTTTAATACACAGTATTGGTGTTAATGACATCTGAAGTAATGATACAGGCTATACACACACGAGATGTTTCCTATGATGACGTATTGATATGATGGTTTAAGAGCCACAAGCAGAAAACCAAATACAATTATTTTAGCACAACAAGTCATGACTTACATACAGAAAAAAATTACCATATAGAAGACCAAATTCATAGACTTGCTCCCAAAGAAAATAATATTCAAGACTAGCAAACTATGTAAACGTTACAAGTTACAATATATAGGACTATCCTGTTACGAAACAGTATTCATAAACATCCCATTATTAGGAAAACAGTTGGAAATCTAGAGGCAAGGAAATGTGAGGGAAAACATCCTGGAGGGAATATTATCCGGGAGGAAAATTTGGCCAGGGTGCATGACCTTGAACTCAAAGAAGCTACCGACGAAGGGGCAAGTGTTTTGTAGCCTTAAAATTATTGTTATTTAATGTGGCAGCCTAACGCCTTGGATTGGATGAGGTAAATTCTGTATAATATCACTGTTTCGGAAAGATATTGTTATGTTTCTTCAAATGGAATTGTTTATTCGTAAAATATTTTTATAATATTTTACATAAAAATACTTTATATAAAAAGGAAATATTAGGGCTGGTTGATTATATAAGTTTTTCATACCGTGAGTTGAGACACCGTGGGTTTCACGATGTATCATTTGTCTATCCTGAACTCATGTTCAACTAGAAACCACGTGTTACAACACATCAACGTTGCACGAACAAAACACAAGATTCCACTATCTAATCAAAACATTCCCTTCACAAAAATCTAGCAAAATATTGTACACAAACACATTTTACTAGAAAGTAGGAAAACAAAGTCCTCATCTCATGCGACTGGCTGATTTATGACGGGCGGAGTCGCGATCAGCGATTAGTGTTGACCTTGACCCGCCGTCGTTTGTGACGGTGGCGCTGGTATCGTTTTCCGGGATACTCGTACGAATTCAAGGTCCATAGAGTTGTCCCTGAAACTTGTTTGTTTGTAACGTTTTTATATAAAAATAGTTTTATGAAACTATGTATGTAGATTGGAGATGACGTGATTGCGCTTTTCGTGTTGAAGGTTTTTAATTTAGAAATTGTGTTATTTAGGAGCTGTGTAAATTTTTCGGCAGTTACGTAATAAGTGCAGTGGGATGAGGAGAAAAACACGTAACCTTCCGTAGGTTGGGTATTGGGTACAAATTCAGAATTATTTCTATGATTGATAATTTGCAAATTTGCAAAACAGATTATACGATGTTTAATCCTTAACAGAAGCACTGGTCATTCAATAGTCTTCAAGTTATTTCCTGTTTTATCTCAACAATATCTAGAACAGCGCGCAACTCAAATATTTCTAACATTGGGAACAGATTCGCGAGTGAAATGTTCAAGTTATCAGCATCAGTCAGTGGATGCAGTTATCAGGAACATCCTGCAGATACCGCATCGTTTGCGGACTTTTGCGTGTCTGTCTGACTGATTGTATCTGTGTACGTTTTGGCAAATACCTTCTGATACGAAATCATTGGAATAAAATTTAATACTATTTAATTTTCAAAAGACCTTATTACCTGTAGAGGCAGAAGACCAGGTTTTTATGTGATGAAAGATAAAGAAGTGTGTAAGGATCATTTATACTATGTGGTTTCTGTTTACCCTGATGAAAAATGGGGGTGATTTTACTATGTGTTTGTATAGGTAAGTATTCCATCTGAGAAAATTGGACTTCCTTGTAGTATCTTTGTAAGTTTCGTAACTTTTTCTACACACAGCCGTTAAACTAGAGCCTTATCCTAACAACAGAAATATCATATTTCTTCATTCATTGGTATTGTAACGTGAGTTCTTGTTTCCGTATCTAGTTTGTTTTTGTTTCTATTTAACCCAAAGTTTTTTGGGCGAAATTGACGTTTATGCATAGAAGTTTTAATAGCAAGCATAGGATTATAGATTCAATTTCTATGACATGTTCTGTTAAACCATCAAAAGTTTAGATTAACGAATGTGTACCTGTAGACAGTTTTCGTTGTTTTCCTTTAGCTATGCAGGCAAGAACTTGGGTAACAATTAATAAAGAAAGAATATTTGAAAACAAGTAACAAAAAAAGAAAAACTACTAGAACTTTTGTAACCTATTTTTAAAGTCTACTAACTACATCTCTCTAGAAGTGTGAACGAGTACCTCTTGTCTCTCTACTGTTGTGTACACAAGTGTACAGGCCAACGAGTATACACTTCTGTACACTTCTAGGCCTGTGATGTTGCCAATTAAGGCATGTGGAGATTTTAGAGTGTATGGACTATAATACAAAGGTGGTCAAATCCAAAGTCTTAGAGGACATAAATCATTTCTGAAGGAGTTTCGTATATTTCGTTACAGTTGTTTGTGAATTTGTGATTGAATAATTTTAATAGTATAGTGATGTGCTGTAAGTTCAGCAGTGGATTCCTTGTAAAAATATAATGTTACACTTTTATATGTGCACATTAAATGATTATGTTGATTCTTTTTCTTGCTCTTTTAAACCTTTACTGGACTTCCACGAACATTTCAAGGCCAAAATTAGCCAAATCGGTTCATCCGTTCTCGAGTTTTAGCGAGACTAACGAACGGAAACTCATTTTATTTATATAGATAACACAATATTATATTACGTTCACCTGGCCCAGGAGTAGAACGTCTGATGTCGGGCTTAAAGTTCTGACTTTAAGTATAAGAAAACATATGTCGTTTATGATACGGGATCTTGGAAAATACTACAGACAAAAGTATCATTTCATTCTGGACTCGACTCGTTTTGGTATTATTTGTTTTCCGATATTGTTATTTCAATAATAGTCTGCAATTGTTCTGTCTGGCAATAAGCTCGCTCCTTATTGCCTGAGAATAATATAAGTGGCGAAAAATGGGTGTTAGAATATTATTCCGAGAGGTGAAAGGCTATTTTGTATTTACTTCGAATATTTTTGTCCTCGACCTTGAAGTTAACAAAATTTAAGTACAAGTAGGAATATACGTAATACTATTTGAGTCTTGTGTAGTGAATTTTACATTATAAAAGTGAATACGTAGGTAAACTTGGTTTATATATAATATTTTGGAAATGCGGAACTTTATTAGGAGACATTCATGCGAGAAAATTCAATGTTTGGAAAAACAGAAGTAGTCAATATTTATTATTTAGGAAGGGTGAAGTGTATTTCCGAAATCCAGTAGGTAGTAGCCAGCTGCTTGGACACACGAAATTCTTAGGTATTGTTTATCGAAAGCAATAATCCCAGTAATAATGTCTTCTACATTTTAAAATACATCACAGAATCTACACGTCATACTTATTTACAAATCACCTTTCAGCTTTATAAAATGCTATCAAATGTCAAAGTTTTAACAGAAATTCTTTGCTGAACTAAAATAAAATATGAAATAGTGTTTCCATTCCTTTTGTACTACTTCCATAAAGCGGGAATTTATCTCGTGTAAACTACTTGATCGTTTGTTTGTCACCATTGGATGACATAACTTCCGAACTAACAATAGAAGTATCTAGTTTATTTTGACATGCTGAAGAAAATTGTGACTTTTTATGGGATAAGTCGGTAAACGAGCTGACAAATCACCAAATGGTAAGCAATCGGCGTCGCCCATGGACACCTGGAACACCAGAGGCGTTACAAGTGCGTTACCGACCTTTTGGGGATTGAGAATTTGAGGATTGTGGAAAATTCGGGGTTTGGACTGGGGAGGGGGGGTAATTGATTTTGACTTTAGTTTTTATTTTTCTGTATTTTTGTAAAAGGAGTATTCTAAGTTCTCTTCATGGATCTTTTTGGAATATAGAACATGTGTTATGGGTTCCAATAGTAGGTATTATAACAATATCATGTTTGAGTAACACAGGACTTAAAACTTATTAAAAAGATAATATTAGGTTAATTTTAATTATCCTGTGCTACATTATTAATAATACCAATAAAATCATAATCTTTAGTATAATAATACAATCATAAAGCGAAGTATATACTATTAAAAATCCAATAACGGGAATACTACTGCCAATTTATTTAGCTTCACAGAAATAAAAAACGAACTTAATTAAATCTGAGAGTAGAGAGTCAATTTATTTCATTACATTTTATTCGGATAGTAACTAAAATACAAAAGAATATCATTATATTTTGGAAATATTTCTTGTATATTACAAAATCTAAATTAATAATGAAATATTCGAAATCAAATAAAATATCTCGAATTTAACATTATCGCGAAAAACATAAGTTACAACTAACAACGTCTTTTATGAGACAGATAAGCAACCGAGCACATCGACACCCACTACACTAGAGGACTGACCCAAGTGTTTTGCTGGCTTTTTGCAAAAACCAGAAAAAGTCTAGCCTTGACGTTACAAATGAGAATTAACTAAAAATCACGAGTTACTTACATTAATATTTTTTTGATGATAAGCAACCAGCGCAGCGGCGCCCATGGACACCTGCAACATCTGAGGAGTCACAGGTGTGTTGCCGGCCTTTACAATATACTGAGAATAACTCTACTAGTTTCGAGTCACAGCGGGACTCTTCCTCACGAGTAGCGTGCGCGGTCGCAGCGATGACGCGCAGGCCCTGTGCCTCGAAACTAGTAGAGCTTTTCTCAGTATATTTACGTGAGTAACTCGTAATTTTTAGTTAATTCAGGATGTCTCACGATAGTTATTATAAAAAAACAAAACTGATAATATCTAAACCAAAATGAAAAATCATTTGTCGCTTGATCTATAAATCGAACCTAATAATCCTAATAAGTAAGAGATAAACAAAACCAACTTTCTATTTATAACTTAACTTCCCAAAACTAAATAAATCAAGATGAGAGATAAGGAAGCAATCACATAAATAGGAAGGAAGGAAACTCTTCACTTATAGCCAACATAAACAATAACACAATAATGCATGTTAAGTTACATCCTTGATAAGTAATCCTAAAGATAGAAAAGAAGAAAGAAGTGTTAGAATACAAAGTATTGTTTCTTAAATAGTATGAAGTAAGTCCATTTAAGTAAGCAGTCCAGATCAAATAACCTTGGACATAGAGGAGAGAATAAAGAAGAAGAAATAGGTGAAAAACTGAAGAAGATCATTAGACCTTTGCATTTCATTCAGTCAAAGAGAGAATCACGAAACAAGCAAGCTATCATTCCTCAATTAAAGAATTACTGTCCTCAGAAATGAGAACGATGCGAGGAGAATCCGTCTCCTCCTTCTGCGAAGCAGTCATGCTAGCTAAGGAGGAGGCGGAGCGCGTGAGGGAACGAACCTCCTCACGAACCGGCCGTCGCGAGAAACACTCCGGGCGTCGGGGATTGCGAGACGATCTCCGGCCACCGTAAGCACGGGCCTGCGGACGGCGAGCATGGGTGACTCGCCGCCCGACCAGTACCAGGCCCGAGCGTACGGCGCGTCGCGTTCCGCGCGCGCCTCAAGGAGCCATCAGACCACCACAGATGGGGCCTAACAAGGCTGATGCCGATACGGAGCCGCGGAAGACTTAACGGGTTGCCGGGGCTCCGGTTCGAAGTGCAGGTGTAGGAACGGGGTGGTTTCTAGTCAGTAAGAGTCTGACACTCCCTCCCGCCTCGCCCAGGCGGGAGAAGTCATTGGATGATTTTCCCCCCTCAAAAAAGAAAACAGTGGTTCGAAACGCTGAATTAAATTGGCAATTAGCATCAGGTACTATACCATATAAGAGCTGAAGATCAAACTTAATGGCAGACTGTTGAGGAAGCCATATTCAGAACAGAAGATAACAACAATAAATATGGTGATGGAAAACATAGAACACACAAAAAAACTAATAACACTTAACCCAATCCTAGACCTAATTCACGACCAATCGATCAACGACGTCGAAATAAAAACAGGCGAGCCGATAAATCATATATAAAATATTGACCTAGAAGAAAGGCACCTGTTTCCATAAGATTCCCGACACGGTAGTAGAGGGCTATGCAAATGTTTTGCAATCAATATGGCGGCTAAATATAGGAGGGAGTGTCGTAACACAAACAGAAGCCATGGACGTAAAAACTGAAGCTTGTAGCTATGAAATACGCGGAAATTTTTGTTTATGGTTATGAGTTTGGAGTACAGAGTACCCATGTCCAACAGCGTGTAGGGTTGGACCCGTGGGATGTGTTTTTGAAAAGTGTAATTGGACCAAATGGGCTGCCTATTTTTTGTTTTTTTCAATGTTGACTGTACATTAGTTTTCGCCTGTGTTGTGAATTCCTTGTTTACAAACCAAATGGAGTTGGACAAAACGTGAACAACATAAAATCTAGACTGGAAACAACACACTACATTATTCCGTGCATAAATCGAATCACCGACGTGCATGTAGCAGCTAGTCGACGTAGTGCTAAAGGCGCAGACAAATCATAAGATATCGCACAGGTTATTTTATGGCAATCAAAAGAAAAGACCTTAAAGGTACGATAGAAATAATTACGAGAAAATATAGAACTAAAAATATACGTAAACAAAGAAGCAACTATCAAACTAAATGAATTCCCGATAAACAAAACACGACCTTACAAGAACAAATCTTTTCAGTAATCCGAAGGTCTACCTCACGGTCCACTGCCAACTAATAACATTAATAGTTAGATTATGGAAATCCCTTATTTAAATACACAAGGCCAAAGCTTTTCTTCGGCAAAAATGCAAATTATTTAGGTCCCTACTAAGGGTCAAGTTTTTACCCTGGAAGAGAAGGGATTTGTCAAAAGTTTTTGAGAAGTCAGCCATTTGATTTATTAATCGCTGAGGTAGGAAAAGCTGAAGGGGTGGTTCAGATCCCCTGATGCTATTAAAACGAAATTGAAAAGTCGTTTCGGATCTCACAAAGTTTGAGGAAGTATTTCGATGGATTTTCACGGTTGTCCTTTTAAAGGGGTTTAGGGAGATCGATTTGATAAAATAATGTCATGTCTTTTATACCCGAAGGGGTATGCAGAGTTACAGAAAAGCAAATTTAATGTTTCGCCAGTTATATTACGACTCCTACAGACTTTTCCCTGATACCGGGTACAATAGAATTATGTATATATTAGCTTCAAGCAAAAAATAGGGTAGTATCCTAGATTTTATTATAATATCCGTCTGGTAGATTATTTTAAAAAATTAGACACGTTTTTTATTTCCTCAAAAATTAAATACTTTCAACGATATATTGATATGAAATGTAGTGATACGTCACAAATTACTACATGTTATAGGGTAGTGTGACGCAATGACCTTCCTAAACTTAGCTCCGTTTTATCGAAGTATTGTTTTGTTATACGACTAAATAAAAAAACTGACGCACAAATTATATTTTTAAGTTCCTAAAAAAAATCGAAAAGTCGAACTTAGCAATACTTTTCCTAACTGAAAAATTGAACCGACCGCTGAACCAATGATGCAATCGATTAGATTTTCCAAACAAACTATAACTTAATATAACGCGCGATTCCCACACGGTACCTAAATAATAATATTTCATAACAACGGGCTCGTAAAACTAAATGCTTTGTATCAAAGTTTACGACTCCGTTTGACTGCATCCAAACTAGCCGGTGTTAGTTCAAATAATGTTAATGAATATAAACTTCAATAGTCTGTGCTGACATAATAATTATTGTACTAACGTAAGAAGATCATAAGAAAACTTTAATATTTTCATGATGATACGTAAATTTTGGAATCTTTGTGAGATAACTTAAATAAATTAAATAATTATCTTAAACAGCTTCTGGTTTACTATTCCTCGAAAAAAAAAACTACAGAAGAAGAATAAACTTTGGCTTTTCTAATACTAACTAAGACCCACAACACAGGAGAAAAACATACAGACGAATTGACAACCTCGTTCTTTTCGGGAAGTCAATTAAAAATCTACTACACCACACCCGAGGTGTAGTAGACATCGAAATCTGCAGTGCCATAACTCAAGAATATTGTGTGGACACATGACTACAAACCAGACTATACATTACGAACCAGTATAAACTGACCGTCGAATGTACGGAGATGTCATACAAAGCGAAAGCATGATACACTGGTTTTGTATAACTTGATATATACGCATTTACGTTATGTCGTTCATGTGGAACGTAGATAAAGAGTGTTCCATAGGCAAGAAAACTGTAATAAAAGTAATATATGACACACGTGCTTTTCTATAATTACTTATACTATTAATACCGGTCTGTGAATTGTGCTTTCTCCAAAATGCCCAATGCTGACCAAAGCCTCTTCCCACACGGAAAAGGTTTGAGCATCAATCACCATGCTTGCGCAATGCGGGTTGGCGATTACAAACTTATAATTAGAAATTATAAGGTTAAGGCTCAGGTTTCCTCACGATGTTTTTCTTCACCGTTTGTCAGTAGTGTCTAAATAATCTTAGAAAGCTATATTGACAGTGATTCGGAAAATTGCATTGTTTGACAGTGGGCCGTCCGATCTAGGTTAATTTAAACCTGTGTTTCAGACCATCACTATTACAACAACCCGTTCATAATCAAGTGCAAATCAATATTTATGTTAGAAAAGTTGCAAATTTTCCGCGATGTGAGATGAAGCATAAATGTCGCAGTAACTATAAAACTAATGTTGCCGCTGCCAATAAATCATTTTATTTGTTTTTCTTCGCAACGTAAAAACAACATCGTACCCGGAACTTGAAGGGAGGCAAATGGCTATGGAAATTATTATGATTAGTTAATAAAACATGTATTAAGGGGCAAGTCTATTATGATAGGCAGATCTAGACAGTTTTCTATGAATTTTGTATGGGATGGTGTATTGTGACGTCACGTATTTTAAGCGTCAATCAGCATACTTATTTCTCAAAAAAATTGCTGGAAAAATACTAAAATTAAGTTTCAATAAAATCAATAAATGAAAATGTGATTATTTTTTAATATTTCATTTTATTGAACAGATGAAATAATTTATCTTTGATTAAGGATAGTACCCATTCCGGGGTTGGAATGTTTCTTATTTGTAACGTTGCACCACACTAGAATTTTCTCCTTTTTACATTTATAAACATACAAGTTCACATAGACATGACAACCGGACTCGAAACAACAATATGTGGAACACGCAAAGATTTGCTCCGTGCGGTAATCGAATCAGCTACACGTTTTCGGGCAGCCGGTTGCGGCGCAACTTGTAGCGTGTGTGTCCTTCGTAGAAATTGTCGGGTCTTTCCCTGAGGATAGGGGTCCCTGGACACGAGCCGAGCCCCGAATGCCCTTACGGTAATGACGGTACTGGAAATAACGTAGGGTTGTATTTGTTGAATCAATAGATTGAAGATAGTGATTGTAACCGATGATACTGTAATCCTCATTATTTCTATTTGGATAATCAATGATGCCAATTTAAAGAACGACTTCTAGTACTTTGTTATACTTGAATAAGTGTACAATAGCCGATCACAGTTAAGATTTACTATGGATTACTTTAATTGTGTCTATAAATAATAATTAACCTCTATTTTGACGTTACAAGGTTATAAAAGACTATTTTTGACACGATAAAACTAGCTCAATCTTAGTAAAAACTATAAAAAGACTAGATAGTTAAAATAAAAACACAAAAACTTACTACATAACAAAGTTACTTCATTACACCCGAATCTGTCAAATATATTTAAGCTATTTTCACCATTACGCCATCGCAATAAGGGTGAAAATAGCCTAAAGAAACTTCCCAGTTTGGTATACATTAATGTGCTTTTGTACGAAGTTATATCTGTAGTCAATGTCAAACAAACGCCCCTCCATGAAATCCGTGGACTTTAGGGATACAAACAATTGTCAACTCTATAGCTATAGAGCAAAGGTTGAAAATCTATTAAAGTTATTTGTAAATTTTTGGGGTAGGATGTCATGCTGGTGTCTGTATTATATGCCTATAGTATATTGTGTAGGGGATGTCTGCGAGGGGTGGACAGGCAAGCTTAAACCGTGAAATTGAAGGCTTTCTTTCAGCTTTCGGGGTGAAATTATCTGTTAAGTATTTTGAGTAAAACCTTAGTTCTTATTCTTACCTACCCTTGTAAAAAATGTTTTCTATGTTCATATAGAGGTAGTATTAGTAACAGAGGACTTTATAAAAGTCAAGTTTTCTCAATAATTGACATTTTTCAACACCACATTAATAAATGATTGTGGTAATAGGCTCACCCCCTATTACATGGGACTCATAACATAAATAGTAAAAAGTGGGTGTTACATTGTACAGTAGCATTAAGTTCCGTAATGTGCACCTCTGCCTACCCCTTCGGTGATAACAGGCGTGATGTTATGTTATTATGCACATTAATAAAAGGAAAAGACTTGACTGCCTCACTGGCCGAGTGGTCGCAAGTGCGACTGCCGGTCAGGAGGTCTCGGGTTCGATTCCCGGGTCGGGCAAGGTATTAGTAGCACGGAGTCTGGATTTGTGCCCGGTATATGGCAATAGGCTCACCCCCTATTGCATGGGACTCATAACATAAATAGTGAAAAGTGAGTGTTATATTGTACAGTGGTATAATGTGCACCTCTGCCTATCCCTTCGGGGATAACAAGCATGATGTTATGTTATTATGCACATTAATAAAAGGAAAAGCTCTTCCAAAAATTGTCTAAACACCGAGCCAAGTTTGAGCAAGCACACACAATGGTTTACATACAAAAACCTACTTAAAATTGTCTACACTAGAACCTACTTTAATATTGGCACACAACAATAATGGATGTAGGTCACAAACACTAACTTAGTTGCTTTAAAAAATTTGCTACAAAAGTCGTATCATAAAATAAATTAAAATTTACATAAATGTGAAATCGAATTTATCGCCAAACCTATTAACTGAAGTAACACCAATACATAGTAGTATAAAACAAAGTCACTATCTGTCTGTCTGTCCCTATGTATTTTTTTGAAGGAGGGAAAATCATCGAATAACTGCTCCCGCCTGGGTGAGGCGGAAGGGAGTGTTAGACTATTACTGACTAAAAACCACCCCGTTCCTTCTCCTGCACGTCGAGCCGGAGCCCCGGTTACCCGTTAGGTTCTCCGCGACTGCCCCTATGTATACTTAGATCTTTAAAACTACGCAACGGATTTTGATGCGGTTCATAGATAGAGTGATTCTTAAGGAAGGTTTATGTGTATAATACACGTATATTGCACCCGTGCGAATCCGGGGCGGGTCGCTAGTACATAGTATAAAACAAAGCCGCAATTTCGCTGTCTGTCTCTATGTATCTTTAGATCTTAAAAACTACGCAACGGATTTTGATGCGGTTTTTTTATAGATGAGTGAGTGATTCCAGAGGAAGCTTTATGCATGCGAAGCTGTAGATGGAAAGCTTTTTTTTTAGGGGGAAAATCATCCAATGACTTCTCCCGCCTTGAATGAGAGGAGAGGGAGTGTCAATGAAAGCTAGCATTATTATATTTATAGCACTGCTTCACAGTCCACTGCTGAACTATTAGCCTCCTTTACATCAGAACGCAGGTTCATCAAATATAAAAGAAAATAAGAGGGTTTGCCATAATCTCCACGCAGTTGAGTTAAAAATCGCAGGTTAAAAGGTTCAGGTTTGTCAGCGTTGCTGCATATGCAGTCTGTTAGTAGGGGTTCACGACACCCGCGTTAAGAGTAGGGTACACTTACGCTGTTACTTTGTACCTATTACGTAAACTGTGTAAAAACTACGCAATGTAATGTAAACAGGAGAAATGGTAGCGTTTTAGTGACGAAACAAAACAATAGTTAGTTGGAATGTTTGTTTGTAATTCTGTTTGTGATGGAGTTGTCCGTTTTGTGGAAATATCGAGAATGGATGGGCTCATGATTTATGTATGAGAAAACAAGAGTAGAACTAGAAATAAGGGATAAATACATTCATAAACTCAGAGCTTTGTTTCATCAAAAATTACAGAAACCTTAGTACAAGTTTGTTTTACGTTTAAAGTAAACGAAACGATACCGCGTTGGACGCTATGATTGGTTCGTTCATTGGAGCCGGCCAATCAGGATACAGAACGTGGTCTCATACTTTGAACGTTAAAAAATTCATACTAAGGCCTCGAGCGCCACTTACCTACTACGATCTTTAGATACTTCTTTAGCTTATATCACATTCATACATCTGATTATTTTGGTCATTATTTTAAGTATAAGAGTGCTCGGCACATGGCCTTAATATAGCACAGGGTGCTTACTCTTGAAACCAATTTCAATGTCAATGCAATTTCAATCCAATAAAATCTCAATAATTATTCAATCACAAAACTATACAACCCCTGTCTTAGCTGTTAAAATAGCATTTAGAGTATAGAATATAAAACTAAACTTAATACCATTTAGTTCATTTAATATCCACGCAATACGGATGCAATGGGCGCTAGTGTTGCAACTCAAGAGTACGAAATTTCACACTACCAATGTCGATCGATCGGAATTGGATTCAAGAGTAAGCCCCTAGATTCGTGTTCAAAATGGCTATTACCAGTAGCATAGTCTTTTTACTAGGACCATCTATAGGCATTCTTGATGCCAGAAAACAAAATAAACGTAAAACATTAAGGTCTAAAATAAGACCACTTTTACAACATTTACAAGACATAAGTTACATGACAACTGGGCATTTGTGCCAACCAATAAACGACCTTAGGGACATTTTACCGACATAATAAGAAAGGTAAATGCGACATTACCCAGAAGGAATATAGGGTAAGTAAAATAATTTTCGTCTCGAGGTATTGTGGAAATTCAGGCAAATTGAAGCACGTACTAACATACGGACGCATGTACTGAATTATGTAAATTATCCTTTCTTGTAGATACTAGTATCTACCCTTAGCTTTGTTAGGATATAAAAAACTCTTTACGGCATTTCTCCTTTTTATCTTCAGAACACTACTAATTATTCACCCGCGCTGTGAGACTTAAATCTCACAAATTATACATTTAAAACTTCTTCAAAGATCAATCTATACACTGTGCAAACTGCATCAAAATCCGTTCAGTAGTTTCTAAGTTTATTGCAAACACACAGACGTAGTAGAGGTCTGTTTTACATTATGTGAGGTTAGAATAAATTGATTACGTAATGTGGCCATGTTGTAACAATTGTTAGACAATTGAACTATCAATAAATGTTCCCGCAAAATTAATATTTACGACTTTGTTAATAATTTAGTACTAATTTATGACCTTACTCCTCAATGGACTGCCTCATTGGCCAAGTGGTCGCAAGTGCGACTGCCGAACAAGGGGTCTCGGGTTCGATTCCCGGGTCGGGCAAAGTATTACTGGGTTTGTAAAAACCTCAGTAGTAGCACGGAGTCTGGAAATGTGGCCGGTATATGGCAATAGGCTCACCCCCTATTACATGGGACGCATAACATAAATAGTGAAAAGTGGGTGTTACATTGTACAGTGACATTAAGTGCCGCAATGTGCACCTCTGCCTACCCTTCGGGGATAAAAGGCGTGATGTTATGTTTATAACCTTAACATGTTACCGACATGTTGGTTGAAGAGTCGCAATAATTATAGAACATGGTGTCTAAAGTGCGTTCGCCAGGTTGGGTAAATTAAACACAAATAGAGAAAATTAATTGATTGCTCAATACCAACGGGGCTTGCAGTGATCCGATGCGGGTTCTTTATGGGGGAAAATCATCCAATGACTTCTCCCGCCTTGGGTAAGGTGAGAAAGGAGTGTCAGACTCTTACTGACTAAATACCACCTCCACTACTCCTGCTTCAAACCCGGTAATCCGTTAGTTTATCCGCAGCTCCGGATATCCTTGATGGATGTAAGTCCGATTCCCGCAGAGCAATTGCTTATGTGATCCACAAATTGTTATTCTGAGTCCGAGTGTCACGACTATGTGAAATTATGTATTTGAAGGCAGAAGTATGTACGGGGTGGTTATTAGTCAGTAAGAGTTTGACACTCCCTCTCGGCTTACACGAGCGAGAGAAGACAAACGATGACTTTACCCTTAAAAAAATCTGTTGTACAGAACAAAGCCCTCGTGTAAACTCACATTAAAACTATCTCGGAAACGGAATCAAAACACGACACTGCACATAGTTTACTGCAGTTTGCAATCACTCTAATGCACAATCAATATACACAAGTAATTTGTGATCTTCCATCTTGTTCCCATCATCGGAGCATCTGGCTGTCAATCCGACTTGAAGATTTACTGCAAAACTAAACACTGCATAACACCCAAATATAGATTCTGCAGTGATTTATTATCTAGATTTAAAGTTAAAACAAACGTAACGCTTCGACATAAAGACCTTTTTTAATATCTGAATTCAACAGTTTTGTTGAGTCCCATGTAATAGGAGGTCAGCCAATATTGCGAACATCGCGAACAATTGGAGACTCCATGCTACAATTTTCGGAAAACCGAAATACCCCTCTAATAATATTTCCCGATTCAAGAATCTAAGACGAGACGACACCCCTTGCACTGCAGTCAATAAAAAATAAATGTAGGTGAGATGAGAGATCTACCTAATCTCACACTTAAACCAAATATTTAACAAATTCAACTTGTACCAAGATTAAGTAACACGGCTATTCATGAACGCAGCGAAATTAAACCCGTAACTACTACTTAATAATGTAGGTATGCATGTCTAGTTCGTGCCAATCTACAAAACGACTGTGACGACTTTGATGTTGCGTTATTAGTACAGTTTTGAACTTTAACACTCCGTGCCTAATTAACGAGGTATACGCGACTGTAGCTAATGTGGGAATGTGTAGTAAATCTTTCAAGTATTAGGACTAAACTATTTTCATAGTCTGAGCTTACGAATTACGATAGTGGAATTTCTAATAAGCCTACATTTATCAAGTATCTTTCTTAGATATAAGAATCCAATTTATAAAAATATAACTGACAAATAAAATGCATAATACAGTTTGCAATAAGCTAAAAAATTCACAATGAAGTACAATCATCCATAATTGACCTTCTTATCGACAGCTGATAAACGCAATCAAAACGACTTTAACCTCCAAAATGGAAGTCAGATTACTAATAAACTGTCTAGCGAATATTTTATTAAACTTTTAACACTCTTACCAAAACCGAATTATCCAAATATGACCACAAAAAGGTTCTAAATAAACACTTCACATAAACAACAAAAAAAACAAACCACTTTTTAAACAAAAAACGAACACAAAACTCGAAATTTGAAATCCACCAATCACTTAAAATTCGGTATTTAAATAAATAAAACGGTTTTTTAACGTTCTGTTCGTATTTCGCGGTATATTTTGTTTATTTTCGTGTTTTGTAATGGCGGCGCAATATTTCGGGACGCGTGCGTTCCTCGCGCCTCCGTCGGTGGTACTCCCGAGCTTTCAGTTTCATACGCTGAACGTTTCAGCGGAGGGATGCAGCGCTTTTGTGTTGTGAAGCGCTTCGTGTGGCGCAATTTGTAAATTAACTATGGGGTGGACGGGAATGCGATATGACTTTATTTGTAATTGTAAACGTACTGATTTTTTATGAATGCAGTGTGTCGTTTTGCAATGCGAAAATGTTTGAAATATACTTAATTGATAAGTGTTTAAATAATTGAGGTAGACTGGTGAAACAAGTGAATTTATTTCTGCAAATAGGCTACAAGGCAGCACTTTTACACGTCAATTTTATCAAGCGAACGATGAGGTCGACATTTCCTAACTGACTACTCTGAGAAGAAATGCCGAAACAAACTCAGAGGTCTGTCTCTTTTAAAGTCCAGACAATATGTATAATAGATTATGTGTGAGAACCGTGCAAGTTCTTTCTGTAGTGGCCTTTTGAGGAAAGAACCACAACAGTTTGAGCGGACCCGTTCTGAAGGCAGTACGCATGTGTCGGTTTACAGTCGGCTCAATTAACAGGTGAGGCTGACTGAAGAGACTGGTAGAGATTTAAGTTCACCGCTGTATAAGTTTGTACATAAAGTGGTATAAATAAATAAGTCATGTATTTTGATTGTAGCACTACATTTGATTACTTGTCTTGTGTTACAACCAACCTTTGGGAACCCACCTTTACACCCATATGTGGATACGTGGTTATGAATATGATAAGTATATAATTGATGTGTAATTATACTGTTTTTCATCAAAATACACTTTCCTGTCTTGGGGGATTCGGGGGATTTTACTCAGTCGCCCTTGAAACATAACATATATTTATCGCTTGGTTATAAAATAAACGCAATGTTTAATTCGTTATCAAAACAAAAAGGTCAAGTACGTAACGTTTGATACTAAGAATAATGTAAAAACATACAAATTGTATGAAAACAATGTGATAAAAATAAATAAAAAAAGCAGCGTCTTTAATCATTTTACATTTTATGAGAAGCGTGTCATAAATTAGTAGCAACCTAATATAGTACGACATATTATAATAAGCTATCATCGCCTCTACGAACTCTCCCATAATTTCTGAAATGTCCACCCAAACATCGAACTTAAAACCTTTCTAGATAATGAGCATTCAGAACATTTTTGTTGTACCATGACAGTGGCAAAAAAAGCGCACGGCCCACATGATGGTTAACATTATCATTACTTATTCAAAACTTTAACATCAGAAATAACAACGTTAAAAATAAACTCGATACAAAAATAGGTAGCGCTTGAACTTTCAGCAACAATAATAAAACAATACTGAAACAATCGTTAACTTAACTGCTGAAGGTTGATTCTATTTTCAGAACTAAATATAACGTTTACTGTTAAACCCAGGGCCGTATTATCTGTAAAGCAAACTAGACACTAGCCTAGGGCGCCGGCTCCGGCTCGACGTGCAGGAGAAGGAACGGGGTGGTTTTTAGTCAGTAAAAGTCTGACACTCCCTTCCGCCACCCAGGCGGGAGCAGTCATGCGATGATTTTCCCCCCTTAAAAAAAAAATGGGCGCCAGGTAACAGAAGAGGGGCGCCGCAACACGCGTGTATCTAACTGCCCAAGGTTGGCAATTAAAATTCAGATTATCACACGACAAACATATATATATATAATTACTATGTTTCAAACAAACTTAAAAACAATTTGTTTATAAGAAAAACGCATAACGAGTTACGATTGGAGTTTCTTGCTCGGTCTTCTCCAATTGAATCTACATTTTGGAATGAGCTAGCTTCACTGACGGACAGACCGACAGACTATTGTTTATTTTGTACTTGTTGACGTTTCAAAAGTAGCGAACAAAATCGATCAATTGATCAATTCGTACCTAACTTGCAGAAACTTGATTTACAGGAGACCGACGTGAAACAACGCTTGCGTTGTGTTTCGTCGTGCGAGTGAGGTTACCGGAGGCCCAATTACGAAACGGAAAAACATTCATCATCTAGGATAAGTCGATTTGTTTAAAACAAGATAATCAAAACAGTAATGTATCCATTAAAAAGCCATAAAATAAAACATGTTTGGATAATTTTTAAAAAGTTTTTATACAACCCTGCCATAGGGTGACGACGGCGCCAAAAACAATAACGGGCGCCAGTGAGGTGCTTGCCTGGGGCGCCCTGTAAACTGAATCCGCCTCTATTTACATCAATACAATTATCACTGACATTTCGAAATGTCAAACGTTACTTAGAAATGGTTTGAAGTTTTAAAATAGATGATTGAAGTGTAATTTAGGTTAGGAATTGTTTATTCGCTAATTGGGTTTATTTACTTGTCTAGTTTATAGACTTCAAGTTGGTCGAACGAGGGTATATCGACTCGTGCAAAAAATAATTTGACTTTGGTGGGCTTGCGCCTAATATCACTCAAAGCCAAAATTCCTGCCTCTCTGTTTACCCCTTCGGATAATATAAGATTTGATATGGCGTAAGTCGTGACACCGTGCTGGTGATTTATTTGGTGGTGGTATATTTGCAACCAACTGTGTCAAACACAGGAATATAGCCCAAAACCTTCCTTTCTTAACTAAGCTTGGGTCGCTGGCTTTAGACCACTCCACAAAACAGTCTGACACTCAAAAACCACTAAATTTTAAGATGCTCTCAAAAGTATTTCCGTCACACTAGGCAGTTTTCAAAAATTACCGGACACAGCATTTTCTTTAAGTACTACTTAAAATTGAGTAGCATTTTAATATTCGGGCCGGGTGTGACAAAACACAATTTTCCTCGCTTTACACTCGTTAGTTAAACCATATCTTTTCCGATTACAGTTTTCCTATAAATAACTGAATGTCTGTTAAAGTATAGCATCACTTTCAGGTTAAAATAAATTCATGATAACCGCTAAGAATAATATTTCTTGGAATTAGAAGGAACCTTTAGAAAACTCCTGATTTCCTACTTAAAACTAAAGTTCAAGTAATTGGAATGAATAGAAAGTCCTTTGACTAAAAATATTATTAGTTTCCTGATTGAAATAACAAGATATTTTTTTAATAAAGTTTCAATTCAACTTAAAGCAAGGATACACAAGAGGACAAATGTCTCACGACATGTATTGGCGACATTACAAGCGAAGCCTGCCGATTTCGCTTGACATTATTATAAGGCGACAACGCGCGCCTTATGTCCACAGCGACGTTGATGTTGCCAAACATGTCGACCAAAGTTTGGCAACGTCGCGCTACTCCGCCCAACGTCGCTGGCGACAGGTATCGCAGGACATTTGTCCTCTAGCGTTTCGCAGGACATTTGTCCTCTAGTGTATCGCAGGACATTTGTCCTCTAGCGTTTCGCAGGACATTTGTCCTCTAGTGTATGCTTGGTTTAAATGTCGTTAAAATAAAATATGGCAATATCAATATCTTATAGTCCGCATAAGAACTTGACAAACAATCAACCAGACAAGCTAAATAAACTATGATTTTAACACCTCTCCTTACTTACAAAGACAGTTACAAAATAACAAGTCTATACTTGTCTAGTCTACGTTGTACCGTAGTTACGCGACCAGCCGACCACTTAACTGACGGGTGTCAATGAGGCACGCAACGACACGCAATGCGTTATAACCAAGTCAGTTACCGAGTCTATTACGATACCTGATTTATAGGTCATTAGACTTCTAAAATAGGTACTAGTTTTGTTTTTATGATATGTATAAAATAGGAAAGTAGTGTCGTAAGTTATGAATTTCTTATTCTTAATTTTTGCCAATGCGTTCGCCGTGGCCTATGATTTATGGGTCCCGCTGTGGCTCGAAATTAATCGAGCATCTTTATTCTTTAAATAGTTTAGGTAAACAAGTCACATAAACATTATTCATTATTCTCAAACAAGTTATGTTTATTATAAATAAAAATATAGTTTATAAGAGGTACTAATAAAAATATTATACTTACCTGTGTTGCACAGTCGATTCGCGTAGTACACAAAATTAATACTTTTAGATACTTTGTTTTTTTTAAATAAATCGCTTTTTTATTTCCTACACCCTTTATAGATCATAACTATCTGATAGTGTTTAACAACTACTATTTCAAATAAGTAATTAAAACATGTAATCAACAAAAATGTATAGATCTCGTGGAAGAAATATTATTCCTGAAAAACGAAGAAATCGGAAGGAAACCGCAATCTGAAATAACGCGCTATTTGTTGATGGTTCAATGAACAAATAAATACATTACATACATACTGAGAAAAATCGTTAACTAATTAAAAAAATAATATAGTACAAAAGTAACTAAAACACAATCTTTTTAGGCAATGATTTTTAAAATGTACTTAACGTTAATATCTAGAATAACACATTGTATTCAATTTAAAAAAAACTTTGCTCCACACTAAGATTTTCTCCTGTGTCGTGGGTGCGTTTACAAACAAACAAGTTCACATACACATGACACACAGACCCGGAACAACAATCTGAGGAACACACAAAGAGTTGTTCCGTGCAGGAATCGCACCTGCGATACGTTGCGCGGCAGCCAGTAGCCCAGCCACCGAGCCAACTGTGCAATCTTTGAATAAATACTCAAAGTAAACTTCCTTGTAAATTATAAAAATGCCTATGAATCAATCTCTATTTACAATTTCTCTCAGTATATACGTATGTACTATAAAGCATATATGATATAAATAGACTCACCGATGATAGGTGTCAACGTCTGGTCCCAGTTCAGGTCATCTTCTGTTTTCCGTACACTTCTCTCCACTAGAAGAATAAATAGCTACATTAATTCGATAATACATCGGTGTATAATTTTGAAAGAATTGTCTTTGAACTCCTAATCGTTGCTGAGTTGTACCTCTTTAATGGAATAAGGCGGTAAACGAGCAGACGGATCCCCTGATCGACCTTTTGAGGATTGGAGATTGGGGGGGGGGGGGGTAATTGATCGGTCAGTAACCTCACTCATACGACGAAACACAACGCAAGCTTTGCCTCACGTCGGTTTTCTGTGAGGACGTGGTATCACATATGTAGTGCCGAGGCATGACTCTCCCACACTTAAACCTTCCATCATCAGCTCATTCACGTGATAGTATTATGACTATTCCTCACTTATGTGTTAGTAGTTATTTTCTATGCGTATCTGTCTGTTCTCAGTAGTAAAAACATACATGGTAGTAGGATTATACATAAAAATATATAATAGAGAATAATTACAACATCAAAAACCGTATTGATTTCTGTTGAAAGTTGAACTTAAGCACTATTTATATTGGCGGACAATCAACTATAAACATTAATTTGACTTGACTAATTGGACTGATTTATTTGTTTATCGATCATTAATCCAGTAATTCATCATACTATGATATTGTATAGTGAAGAATGTTACATTAATTTCAGGTACACATTTCTACATTATTGACATTGACATAATAATATATATTTTATGGCATAAGCTGATAAACGAGCAGACGGAACACCTGATGGCAAGCGAAGAGCCCCCGTGGACTCAGAATAACACAAATGAAAACACTCACTATTGAGAAAATGCGTCGTCGCTGATGTTTTCCTAGATTTCTTGTCATTTGTGTCTAGATCTGAAACAAACATTACATTTTAGTTGACTATAAACAATTTAGGATACAATTTTAGGTATATTATCTGGACATTTAGACGCACTGCATCGATAAAAGTTGACAGAACAAAATGTAGATACATGACATCTATGACATTGACAGATTACTTACGCAATGACATATTATACGTACTTACAAATGAGTTAGTTTATAGAATACAGTCCAAGTAAGAAGATCATCAGATGATATTTTTTTGAGCAATGGTAGTTTCTAAGCTATAATTTTTTTTAATCATTCCTCACGATGTTTTCCTTCACCGTTTGTCAGTGGTGCCTAGATAATCTTAGAACCAACGGCAATTGCTTTCTGCAGTACGAAGTAACGAAGCAAGGATGTAGTAGACTCACTGTTGGGCTGGTTGTTGGCGTGGATGCGCTCCATGAAGCGCGAGATGCGGTTGTAGTGGTCGGGCTGGTGGTCGAGGCAGCAGGCCTCGTCCAGGCGGCGCGCGCAGGCGCGGTGCACGCGCAGCTGGCAGTCGCCGCACACGTAGGCCTGCGGCGCCACGCCCGCGATCAGCAGCCCGCACTGGTGGCAGTGCGCCACCGCCGTCAGCGCCTGCGCGCCCAGGTGGTGCCCGCGCACCACCAGCCCCGCTCCAGCCTTGCCCAGCTGCTTCAGGCGCTGCTTGTACAGCTTGTCTCGCTGCAGGAATGCCGCGCGGGCGCCGCCTGCTGCCGCTGCTACTGACGCTGGCCTGCGGACGAGAATGTTATGTTAATAGATGATTTGTGTTTGTCACAAAGGGTATGCACATACTACAGAATGATACTACGATCCTCACAATATAGTTATCTAGCTCCCATCACATTAATGCGTTTGATTCTAACTACATATATTATATATTGATTACGAATACTGCGTACCTCGAGTTTTTCGATCGTATCCAATGAAAATAAAATAATAATATTTGAAGCAAATTACGGCTGGATGTTGTTCACATTGAATTCATGATACTGAGAAAATTAGCGGGAACGCGAAGCGTTTTGAATACACGCTCACTCGCTAAACATTTAAGCGGCGACTACTAGCGCAAAAGCGGAGCCCGCCCGAAGAAGGCTTCGATTTTTAAATTTTACCGCGAACAGTTGCCTCCAATATTATAAAGTTTTTTTAATCCCCAAAAGCGGCAATGTAAACGACCTTAACTTGTATGTACCTTCCTGGTCTAATTGAAATATATGATTTTGACTTTGAACTTGTACAATGAATATACACAATACACATGTAATACATAACAATATGGTTACGAGACTACATTAACAACTATTATACTCTAATCCCGTTATTAATATTCGATACTTTCCTCAATAACAATTAATAGGAATGATATATTCAATTTGCATACATATATTCCTTAATACTAGGAAATTATGCACATTTATTGTTTTGACTAATTGAATTTAATACAATAGCTGGGAACAACATTGCAAGACAGTAGAATTCAAATTATGACCATATTTAAGTCACATTTTATGCAAAAAAAAGTGCAGTATGTAGGTACTCATAAACTCTGTCTATAAATAATTAATGAAATACTTACAGAAAAAAAATATATTCTATAAATTATTTTATAAACATAAATATGTATGTATATATTTTATAAATTATTTAGTTATTGCAGATGTTTTATAAAATTATTGTATATTTTTTTATTATTATTCATGTTTATAGCATATAGCTCCGGGCTAGTGCTGAAAATCAGCGCCGCGACTCGAGTTATTGCGCTCGGGTCGCGGCATTTTAGCTGAGCACTGGCCTTTGTCCTCCCTTCACCATTTTTATAGATTATGACAAACCCTTCTTATGTAGAGGGTTCGTCATAATCTCTACTTGTGCCAGGTGACTTAAAAGTGGCATTTTAGAAAAATAATAAAGTTTTTATATTTATTAATTTATATAATCTTACCTTAACTATCGTGACCGGTTTCCGCAATGCGATAGCTAGGCCTTAAAACCTAAATCTATGTTACTTTGTACTACCTACACATTTACGTTATAAACTATAGAGTACTGTGGTTTTTATAATACCTATCGTGAGACATACTAAAGTAAAATCGCGGGTTACTCACGTGAATATACTGAGAAAAGCTCTACTAGTTTCGAACCACAGAGGGCTTCTTCCTCACGCGCGGTTCGGCGACCGCGCACTTCTGTATAGTCACGTGAATAACCCGCGATTTTACTTAATTTAGTACTGTGGTTATCAATTTATCAATAAGTCACGTTTTAATCGCAATTATAGTAAATTAATTTGTAATTAAATATAGAGATACCCTTTATTAGATTAATTAGACTAACAAAGTTGATATACAGTACTATATAGATAGAGAAATAAGATTATTCTCTGTGAGGGAATTATATAAACACACTAGATTAAGAACTCACTATAAAACTCTGTCTGTACAGACACAATGTGGCGTGCTACCATAATATTACCTACCAGCTATTGCAGCATACCTACATTGACAAAATAAATAATACATATTTCTATCTAAAGTCAAATGCACATGATTTAGGATTTAGCTTTAGTTTAATTATTTAAAAAAGGAGACACCTTAGTTCTTCAGCTATCTATCTATCGCTGAACTACTATTCTTTTAAGCTGAGCTTTGACCTTATTGCGCCGTCTTCACTGTTTAATTTTTTATGTGTTATTGTACTTTGTGTCGGTGTGCAAATAAACCATATCTCTTTCTTCTTTCATTCTTTCTTCTTCTTCTTTTATTTATTGTCACGACATGTTGACTATACGTCACAGCCAAACACTTTTCAGGTTTTTAAAACATCAACATAACATAACCTAACCTACATTAGATATTTGATTTAATTAACATTGAAACAAAATATAATTAATATACTGTATAATAAAGGGGAATATAGAATCATGTACTATCAACATAAACATGTTTTCCTTTTATTTCATACTTAGTTCTCACAATTTTATGCGGATAATACCATAGAATGTACCACCCGCCTTGGGTGAGGCAAGAGAGGGGCTGTCAGACTCGTACTGACTACACACCACCCAGTTGCTACTCATGCATAGAGCCGGAGTCACAATGACTTGTTGCGGTGGTCCGTAGCTCTGGTGAATACCCTGAGCTCTTTATCACAGAACAATACTCACTTGGCACTTTTCAATTTCTTCTTATATTTAGACTTAGGAGACTGCCACCATTTCCTCCTAACTTCCAGAGCTTCAACTTCAGTAATATCCAACATATTCACCATTTAAGAATTAAATTTTACACAAACACTTCCTAATACTAACGGAGACTAACTATAAATAATCATACGACAGGAAAAATTGAAGTTTGCCTCATAATGAATCATTTGTTTGAAACAAATTATTAAATTGTAATAAAATCCCTTCATGAGCACAATTTTTGACTTTGTAATATCACTTTTATTACGTAAAAAATACGAGTTATTCTAACTTTTTTGTGTTGAAAGTAAGCACACGTTTTTGATTTAGTAATATAGATTTTGTTACGTAAAAAATAAGGGTTTTCTATGTTAGACATATGTATTCGTGTATCACTTTTGACGTTATATGATCGAGTGAGAATTTATTGTACGCTATCAGTCGTTGATAAGCTGTGTTTACTATGATTATCTCTTTGCTGAATGATTAGCAAATATCGTATCGTAAATACATTTTAGATTTCGCATGAACTGCATTGCTTTGAATCAGACTTATTTTTAATTCAAGCTATACAAAACCAGTATACCTTTGTCTTACTTTGTACGATCGTTTCAAACATTCAACGGTGTATTTATACTGGTTTTGCATAGCCTAATAGTCATTGTATTTACAGTTGCTTTTTACCATTCATGGTAAAGATATATAATGCAAGTATGTACTTTCAGTTAGTCACGTAGTTTCACTTTACCTTGACGATATTCCAAGTAACTTAGGGGTCATTATCATGCACTTTGACGTCATAAAATTTACACGTTACGTCACAACTGCAACACTCATTCATTATTCGGACAGCAAATGATTTGCAACCGATCCAGTACTTTCGAAACCTGTGCACTGTGCAGTGCTAGTAAATAAACAAACAACTAAATCTTTCCGCTTTATATTTTAGTGTAGACAAATAAACACAATGAAAATTTATCCTTACATGACGTTACTGGTTGCTATCACAACATACGAACGTGTTACATACGATATTGATTTGTATTAAAAATAATTATATTGGTGAGATTTTCGAAAGATTTAAATGCTAAATATTTTTAACCAATGTAATTTATATAAATAAAAATTAATTCCCGTTCGTTAGTCTCGCTAAAATTCGAGAATTTGTTTGTGGAAATCCAGTGAAGGTTTAAAAGGTAAAAATATTTTTAGATGATATGAAGTTTGCCGGGTCAGTTAGATGTATGATAAATATAACAGAAGATGAACAAGTAACTAAGTATTGGCGTATGATGCGAGTTTTGTATTGTTTGTCTAACTACATGGAATAAGGCCGAATAGGACTAAGTTCAGTAGTAAATCATTTGTTTCTTAAATAGCAGAAAAAAACATATTCCTTCTTTTTACTCGTATCATTTTTGATGTCGATATTTGTTTTACATCACACACATTGACAGCCTATAAGTGGTTATTACTGACTAACAGCGTTTGAGCATTAATGGCCCCACTACTCCAGCTATATTGTTTAGAAGGTGCTTATTTTTTACCATGTAAAGGTAAGCGATCAATGTGGTCTAGGGATACCCGCAACACTAAAGGCAACAACGCAACACAAGTGTGTCGCTGGCCTTTAAAGAAATGATACGCTTTTTCTTTGAAAGTCGTATCGAGAGTAGATGATGTAGTTGGCGGCGGTACCTGCAGTGCAGACACAGCGCGGCGGCGACGAGCGCGGCGATGAAGGTGGCGTGCGCGTCGTGCGCGTGCGCGGCGTTGGGCCCGTGCGCGCGGCGGGCCCGTGCGGCGCGGCGTGCGCGTGCGCGGCGGCGGGCGGCAGCGCGGCGGCGGCGCGCAGCTGGCCGCACATCAACTGCTCCACCACCACCAGCTCCTGCACACCGGGGACGCACTTTATACTACTACTTCTAATTCTACATACATTTTTAGTGTGGGAGAGCCATGCTTCGCCACGAATGAGCCGGCTCGACCGGAGCGATATCACTATCGAGCAAAAAACCGACGTGGAAAAACGCTTGCGTTGTGTTTCGTCGTGTGAGTGAGGTTACCGGAGGCCCTATTACTCCCTTTCATACGTAGACTTAACTCGTCGAGTACCGATTTTATAGACACAATTAAAAAACAATAGGTCGTGGTCACCGGTGACCGCTTGGTGTTTGACAGTTTAATACTTATCAGAGAGCACTACTACTTCTGTCAAATATGTAATCTAACGGGCAAAATTTATGAATCCAAAATTTCTAGATCAAACGAGATTTTTGACAGAAGTTCCATAGAACGAATGCTAAAATTAAATATCAATACAAAAACTTAAAATACGGTGAATAGAACATTGGTAAGCCCGTATCAATTTTTAAGTGGACTTTGTCTGTAAAATGACACATAATCCAACCGTACTGTATTGTACTTTTCATATTGGCAACACTTTCATTTCTTAAAAGTGGGTTCTGAGTTTGGTAACTTGATCTGGATTTTCTTTTTTAAACTGTCAAACACCAAGCGGTCACCGGTGACCGCGACCCATTGTTCTTTAATTGTGTCTATAAAACCGGTACTCGACGAGTTAAGAGCGGAAAATCATCGAATGACTCAGACTCTTACTGACTAAAACCACCCCGTTCCTTCTCCTGCACGTCGAGCCGTAGCCCCGGTAACTCGTTAGGTTCTCCGCGACGGTCAACTTTGGGTACCACTGCATTAGACAATATATGAAAACATTTAAATATTTTAAAATAAATATAGTAACATACCTGAGCCTTATCGACATCGCATTTGTCGATAACGCTATCTTCAGGTCCATAGAGCGTGCCCAGGCCGACCTGCCTCTTGACCTGGAACTCCGTCAGTTGCTGGCTCAGCTCATCCTTGGCCTTCTGCCTAGCTTTGCGAAACACATTGCGAAGGAGCTCTTCTTTTTCGTACTCTAGAAATAAATGAGAATGTAGTTTGAGTAAGTTTTAGATTTTGGGACGTTTTTATTAATAGTAGATAGTATCATAGGTAAGAAAAAAATTAGAGATGATTAATAAATCTGATAATCAGTTACCGATTTCATTCCAAAATTACTGAATCAAGATTGAATTTAGACATTAGCTATAAAATAATTTTGTCAAAAATCAAGATCTATCTAAAAATTTCGGAAATCGATGGGTAAGGAGTCTGTGCAGAAATTTGTAACCTCTTTACTGAGTTAATATCGAAATCTATTGATAGTATAAATGTGCTATTTTAAATACTAACCATTAACTAAAACATGTTCGATTTCATTCGCCATGTTCTCGTCTACACCGCTCAACTGTAGAATCTGTGAAATTACATCAAATAATGGTATACAGAAATTAATTATCTATCATCCGTCATCCAACATTCATCATCCAACATCCATCATACATCATCCAGCATCTATCATCCATCATCTATTTTCCAGTATCCAACATCCAACATCCATCATACATTATCCAGTATTCAAAATCCATCATCCATCATCTAAAATCCATCATCTATCATCCAACATCCACGATGCAATAATTACCGCGTTGGGTACGAGGAATGTGGAGTGTATCTCGTACGCCCAGCGGCGCAGAGTGTGTGTCTGTACTCCGCTCGCACTGCGGTACCCGTCCGTTAGTACTAGTAGCAGACATGCGCACGCGCATCTGTAACAAATCATAATTATAATTTACAAAACAAAAATGCATACTGATTTATAAGCAAACATCTATTGAATTCTACGATTTTAGGAGATAAAAAATATGAACCTACATAATTATCATTTTACTACCAACTTTTTATAAAAGTTGTACTTTTGAATGCTTCATTCGCCTTTATCAGGTTTATTGAGGATCATCAAAGCCTTGTAATCCTTGAAAACAATTTTTAAGACGTTGAATATGTATGGCGACGCACATTGAAGATTCGCCGATAAATCGACAGATGACGACCCAACCTCATACATTGCGCTAGTGAAGTTTACATGCGAATAAACACGGACAGAAAATCCCAACAGACAACGGTTGCGCATAAAGCTCACCAGGCACTATCACCTCGCCTGGTCGGAGGATCCTTCGTTTCTTGGGGAAGTTTAATAACCCTATTCTGAAGGAGAAAACCCTACTTTTACGCTACGGATACATAACGCGATTTTCACCCGCGCCCGCTGTGCCGGAATGGAGATTTATTTTCAAAACTCACGAGACCTCCGTTTTCTAGGGTCACGCAGCTGCCACGGTTGCGATTATCGCCCGCAAAGTTGGCAGTTCATTATCGCAAGACGGTTGACTCAGCAATCAGTTGACTTCCTTAAGATCAGGTAAAGAAAAGATAAATATATATTTTTTTAATCTAATATGGTTCATACCTCCTCTCTCCCAGCAGCCAGTTGAGCAGTACTGCTGTTCGCGCCTTCGATTCCCGTACTGATCGCAGGTTTGAGAATAAACCGGAGTACGTCGATGTGTCCTGGAAGGTACAATAACACGATATGGTTACTCACGTCAAACCATAGACCCATTTGCACTCATTCAAATTTTAAGTAGGCCCTAAGCTAAAATAGGTGACACTAAACAATATTTTGATGTTTACCAACCTATAAGTGATACTTAACAGTACAAGTAGGGGGTTAGTTTAGATGTTCCTTAACGCTAAGTAAATCTATGTAGTTAAGAAATAGTTTAGGGGGGTGTGATTGGTGAATACGGCTATAAAACTTAATACGAATTAATAAAAGAATGGTTCCAGTATATATTTTCAATTGAAACTATATGAATAGTGTACTGCCTCGTTGGCCGAGTGGTCGCAAGTGCGACTGCCGGGCAAGGAGTCTCGGGTCGGGCAAAGTATTACTGGGTTTTTAAAAAATTCTCAGTAGTAGCACGGAGTCTGGAATGGTGCACCGGTATATGGCAATAGGGTCACCTTCTATTACAAGGGACTCATAACATAAATAGTGAAAACTGGGTGTTACATTGTACAGTGGCATAATGTGCACCTCTGCCTATCCCTTCGAGGATAAAAGGCGTGATGTTATGAATAGTGTAATATTTAGACTTACCGATGCGGGTGAGTCATCTTCTTCCATTGAGATGATGGCTCTTTGTGGGTCTGCGCATGGCTGGAATGGAGAAAGCATACAATTCATTCACACACAAATCAAAAATTCGCAGGTTGAAGTTAAAACTACAGCTATCATGGGATCAAAACCTGAATATAAATTAAAATATACGACCGAATTACCTTTTTACAAAATTCTTATTTATATTACGGAATCTCAAATGAGTTCCAGTGTTTAACAATATTTTTTATTACAATGGCACTTATAAACAAATAGCGGTAAGTCAACGATATTAGATAAAACTACACCAATCTCACACATAGGACCCCCTTAGTTTTTATCAAATTTCCGTGGTGCTTGGCGACTGGGCTTCACCCAGTTGTACAGTCTCTTTTTTGTGCCTTCAGGCTTAATTCATTCTGTGTCCTGCAGTAATTCACCGAGGGAAGTGGAAACTATAATTTTTTTCTTCTCCTCTTATAATATGCTGATTCACTTCGTTGCGGGAACCAAGACAGTTATTCATATCCCTGAGACGCGCCGGACTTCAGTGTTCCGGTGTTTTCATGGTTGTATCTACTGTAGATCCTGGCTTACAAGAGTTGCAGCGGTTTTGGGAGGTTGTGGCGGGCTGGTCCCATAAAAAACCTACAGCAATCTGCAACGCATGTTCAACCTTCCAATCTTGTAATAAAATCTAAAATTCATTGACGATTTACTCTGTTATACACGTGCCTACCCCGTTAATGCGTACCTGTGTGTTGGTATGGTACGGCGGCGGCGGAGTCCCCGGGGGCGGCGTGCCACTGTCGGGCGGGGACCGCGCCGTCCGCGCCAGCGGAGACGATACTAGACTTGCTGGAATAGGAAACAAACATCGCATAAATTTAAAAAGACTAAACATATTTAGAAATGAAAAAGTGTAATGTGAATATGATCTTTGGTTTTGAATTAAGTTTTTCAATAGAATCTGAATAATTACTGCAATGTCAGTAAATAATCTTGACAATCAAATCGTAACTAACAATACTCTTGATCACCAAAACACGTTAAAGATGATTTCCAAATTTGAATCAGTTTATGCTCATTAACTACAAACCACAACAACCCTCGTTTTAAGAATTGTTAATAGAGTAGTTTCCTAAATTTTATTTTAATGTCCGTGTGGTAGATTAATTTAAAACTTTAGACACGTATTGAATTGATGAGAATAACGCATATGAATTTTCAAAACCAGGGTTTGGATTTAAGACATTAAAATGATTGCTATAGCGATAATGGTGTCTCAGAAATGTATAAAAAATATCTAAAAACTCACATCTATTCAAGTCAGTGTCCAGTTGTTCGGGAGACGAGCGACTTCTCATGTGTAACACAGGCACACCTGTCCGGTTGTCCGTCTGTGAACATTAGTACATACAATTATATACAAAGAAATTATTATTATTATCAGTAACATTGTAGAGAACGCATTTTAGATGTGAAACACTAAAAATATTCTATTCGCATATTTTTCATTCTTCATTCTTTAATTGATTTGCAACTTTAATGCTTTGTATTAAAGTCGAAAATCTATTAAAGGAATCTGATACATTTACATATTTTTCTACTAAATTAAATTCATTTCTGTGTTTCCACATCAAAAAGCATTTATCATACTTATAATGTACAGCCTTATTAATAAAGAAATATAATTATATCAATTTTAGTATAATATAGACGAGACATAATTAGTGTTACCATTAAATAAATGGTGAATGAAAATGATTCGACAGTGTTGCCAGAGTTAAATATAAAAAGCAATTATTGTTATTTTTGATTGATTTTATTAATAAGGCTTTATTATTTTATATACTTATGATAATGTTAGTCACAATTTGGAAATGTTATAACATGAAAATGCTTGTAGGCATTTTTGACATAAAACATGGAATTTTGTAAAACCTGAAATATTTACAAAAGACTAATTTTCTTATTATTATTCTAAATATATTAATTATAACCTGTCTTATAAATATTTGTGCAACGTAGATACATTCCGCGATTGAAAAAAAAATATCAAAGTATTTTTTAAGCATTAAGAAAATAAAGTAAAAGCTATAGCTACGAAAAAAGGTAAAAAATATGCAGAGGAACATTCAGCCCAACGATATAGAGATTCCATAGAAAACATTCACCTGAGCACCGACACGAGGTTCCAGAACAATATCATTTTACATTGCGACTATTTACACTTGAGAAGTGGTGTTTATGAACAGAAAAGACATCTTTTTGTTCAATTTTTGTTGAAAAAATTATCTGTTTTCAATAATATGCTATTTTATTCATACAATTTTCAATGTTAAACCCTTTTTTACAATGAATAATCTATTGGCTTTTTCGAGAATGTTGATATAATTGTTCTAAAATCTGTGTGAGTCGAGTATACCTGTAGCGGCGGCGGTGGCACATTGACCAGCGGGTAACTCATCTGCATCGCGATGGAGTTGGGCTGCGGGCCGTCCAGCTCGCCGTCCAGGGACCCGTCCAGCGAGTGCGACGAGCGACGGTGCTCGTGCATCGACTGGTGCATCGAGAACTGGTCCCCAACGTAGCGGCCGTAGTACTTCTGCGAGCTGTGGCCGGGCTTGGGCTGGGCCAGCGGGTTCAAGGGCGGACTCATGCTGGGCCGCTTGGGCCGGTCGGTGGAGCGCGGCGGCAGCGGCGGCGGCGTGACGTTGTCGAGGCAGGTGGTGGGCACGAGCGGCACGGTGTGCGAGTGCGGGCGGCGCCGCGCGCCCTCGTCCGAGTTCTGGCGCAGCAGCGGCGCGGGCGCGGGCGCGGGCGCGGCCGGCTCGGCCTGCTTGGCGCGGCTGTTGCGCAGGTTGCGCAGGCTCTGGCCCGTGAGGTTGGACAGCGAGCGCGGCAGGCCGCTGAGGAAGCCGCCGGGCTGGGGGCCGGCGCCGCGCTCGGGGTGCTTGGAGGCCCGCGGCCCGGGGCCGGGGGAGCCCGGCTGCCGCGCCAATAAGCGTGTATGTTACAGACACTGTGCTGTGCTGAGATTTCGTGGCAGCCTAACTTTACACGTGTCTAACACTACGGTGGAGCTGATGGGAACTTTGTAAAGTGAGCTACATTGAGATTTCTTAATAAGACTAGTCTTACAGTAAATTCGTTTGATAATAAATAACATAAAAGATCGTTGCGAAACACTTGTAAATACAAATATGCAACTTAAGAGGCGACAATATGAAGCCCTGAGGAACTCCTGTTCCAATGAGTCGGTAGAGGATTCGACTTATTGAATCCGTAATATAGTAATACCTAGGATTAATAAGTTGAACCACAAGTCTCAGAAAACGAATTTAAACGATTTTATACTCATTTAAGTATCGATTATTGACTTGACTTCTAAAATCAATAAATCGAACGCTTTAGTTAAGTCGAAGAAGCATAATTTGAATAACTGTCTCATTTAAAAAATGTAAACAAAGCTGCTAATAATTTTAAGATATTATTATGTTATATAATAAAAATCTCAACACAACAAAGTGCATGGTGTTGCCATAGTTAAATAATAAATAGTATAGATGTGTGATGTACAGTTACAACCATTCCCATCAGATGAGACGAAAGTTACAATAAATATATATAAATGTATGATATAGCTGTCAGTTTGTCTGTTTTAATGTTTCTACCATGTCTGGTTCTATGCATATACTAATTAATGAACGCGACAATTTATTTTTCGGTGTCTTTTATGATTTATTGTATATAAAACTTTATTTCTTATTTGACCTTATCAAATAACATTTATCCTTAACATTTAGCTTACAACATTGTCTCGTAATTACATACATTATTTGAGTCCATATTTTACAATTTATTATCATTACAATTCATTTTAAATATAAACAATAAACTCTATTGCTGATAAATCTAATAAACTACACTAAACTTCTTGAAACGTTTAAACCACAAAACAGCAATAAGAATTATTAAAAATGAGAATAAAAAATGAGAAAACGTACACAGACACACAATTACAAATATAAATAGACAAAAAAAACGCACACGTAGATACATAATACAGAGTCATTTACAAAACACACTCAAAGAAAAAAATCAACAAAAGCACATCAACTTTGCGGTAACCAATAGATTTTCAACTTTGATATTTTGGAATAAAGTAGAAAATCTATCAGCAGTTTGGGGATAGCTTGACATGCCGTTGCTACTTTCATCTCTGCACATTGTATGGCCAGTCTTAAGAACCCTTCTTTCATTATTTTCGATATTTGATGGGTCGACGTTTGACCACTATCTCGCCTGGTGGTAAGCGATGATGCGGTCTACGATGAAAGCACGTCGACCCATAAGCAACCTATTTACTCGGGCCTTAAATACACGCAAGTTACTCTTCAGGAAACCGACTCTGGAAAAGAATTCCACTCTTTAGCAGTATGCAGAAGGAATCTTGATGCGAAGCGCTTTGTGCGTGTGGGTAGGTTTTATTATAAGTGATAGATAACAGATATTTGTAGGAAGCTCATTTAGCATGTGGTTGCAGCTTGTGAAAGAGTATAGTGACAATAAGAGCTGATTAATAGACTACATATTTAACAGGCACCGAGCAGTAACCCTGATCTGATAAACCTGATCATTTTCAACTGGATGTTAGAGCAAGCCTTTCTTATATAGAAGTGACCCGTAGTCCAGCAGTGGGCTGTTACGGGCTGTTGACGATGTTGGTGAATTTAATGGGATAAATCGGTAAACGAGCAGACAGAGATCAACTGATGGTAAGCAATCGGCGTTGCCCATGGACACCTGGAACACCAGAGGCGTTACAAGTGCGTTACCGGCCTTTTGGAGATAAGGAAATTGAGGATTGTTCAGGGATTGGGAAGATTAGGAAAGGGGGGGAGGGTAATTTGATCTCCGGTAACGTCTCTCACACGACGAAACACAATACAAACGGTGTTTCACGTCGGTTTTCTGTGAGGTTATGGTATCACTTCAGTCGAGCCGGCACGGCTCTCCCACACTTAAATATTCTATCTCTTACAACAAAATTCTATCTCTAGTTAGCCATCGGATGGGTCTTTGAGACTGGTCATAAAATGTAGTGTATGTTTTACAAATGAGCATATGTAGTGACGTCACAGTTAAGGACAGCATGCATAGAAGCAGACAGGTACAAACACGTCGCCACCGACTCGTCCCGTTAGCCGTGTTAGTTTCACTTTAGCTCCCACAGTTTGGTTAAGGCGGTGGTAGTTCACTTGTAGACTGTAGACACTTGTAGAACACAAGTATTACTTCTAGAACTATCTAATTCCCGTAAAAATAAACCTATAATCCTCCTTGAAACATTTCATCATACAGAGCAAAATTTTTCACGAAATTCATAATCAAAAATTACTATGCTAGTCATTATAAAATCATGCTAATAAATAAAACAACAAATATTGGCAGTTGCAGATACACCTTACACTATTATGAGCTGTGGTCTTGGCCTGAAACTAGTCGAGCACTCTCGAACAGTTACGTGGATAGATATTGTAATGTAAATAAAAGAAAAAAGAAAAACCATTTATTAGATATAGAACCATGAAGACTACGTTATATTAAATTCCAGCGTACAAGCGGACGATATTTCCTTCTTCTTTCTATTTCTTTCTTTCTACCCTTCTCTCATCATAAACTGCCTACAAGCGAATTACCAACACCTTTGCGATATAAAACTGTACGGGCGCGATGTTACGTGGGACTGTATGCTTAATTATAATAACATTAAGGTTCACTTTCGCCTCTAAATAGAGGTATTATTGTGGCCAGGTTGCAGACGATTATTATTCCTATTTATAGAATATATGGGCTATTGTATAATAGGCAAACCTACGGTAGAAATTGTTTTGAACTGGATAAAATCTTTTTCAATGACATAATCAAGTCAAGTACCACAATACCCAACCACAATAATACCAAAAAAAGACATAAAAGTACAAAAAAAGTACAGTGACGATAAAAAAATAATAAAAAATGCTGCAAAATAGTTACAAAATGCAATGTGACGATACTTTAACAGTGTATTGCAAAATAGACTTTATTATAAAGGTGGTAAGGGCGTTACCTGTCCGGCTGTGATCGTGTCGATCTCATGTTGTAGCTTTGAGCAGCGCTGCTGAGCTGATTCCAGTTGAGCTTGCTTTCTCACGTCGGGGACTTTTAGTAGTTCATCTGGAATAGTAAAGTAATAAATTAATGACAAATACAATGACATAATATTAAAAAACAACAATTGGGTAGTTTCTAGGGTATCAAAATTGAAAATCTAATTAGTCCGTCAGTTAGATAATGAAAAAATATTAGACACGTATTTTTTTTATTTTCTCGTATTAAGTTGCAATACTTAAATAAAGTGCTACAAAATGTGGCACGCTGTGACGTCACACGATATTTCAAATCAATATATCGTCGAAAGTATATTATAATTTTGTGAAAAAAGAAATAATACGTGTCTAAAGTTTTAAATTAATGCATCAGACGGACATTAAAATAAAATTTAGGAAACTACCCTATTATGAGTCCCAGGAGAGGCTTGAGACTAATTGATTGGCTTCGTCAAATAGTTCACATCTATTGGAACAGTTCTATTACAGCATAAAACCAATAAATAAAAAAGTATTTCTAATTAAACGGGGTGAATGTTGGGGTAGGTCATGTGTATGTAAACTTGTATATTAGTAAATGTACCCACGACACAGGAGAAAATCGTAGTGTGGGGCAACGTTTTATATATAAAAAAGGTGTATGCATTATAGAACATTAGCCCAACAATTATTCACCCTTCTTCTGTATCTATTCACCCCGTTTTACCATTACATGTAAGCAAAAACACAACCATAACATTTTGGGTATCTAATGATAAAATCTTCTCAAGATTAAAACATTTTTTAAAAAGACAATGATTATTTTTATAAGCAGATAAAAGTGCAACTTACTGCGGAGATCCCTGATGAACTTCTGTTCCTGCTCCAGCATCAACCGCACAGTGTGAATCTTCGACACCTCCAGCTGACGCTGCTTCTCTGACTGGAATAATGATTACACAACTTTGGTTACAGTAGGTACATAATGTAACAAGCTAGAAGAAGGGATATTTGTACATTTATAGTGACCACCATTGCCTTAGCCCGTGTTCCCATGGGATAAAAAAGAGCCTATGTATTATTATATCAGACTGTAATATACCGCTTTACTAAATTTCATCCGGATCTCGTTACCCGTTTCCACGTCATTGAGTAACAAACATAGACACCAACTCATTCACAAACTTTCGCACCTATCACGCAGTAAGATAGCGAACGATACTTATTACATAGAAATCAGAACACACTTTGTAAATTCAATAGACTAATCTTTAAGTGTGGAAGAGCCATGCTTCACGAATGGGCCGGCTTGACCGGAGTGATACCACGGCCGAGCAGAAAACCGACGTGAAGCAACGCTTGCGTTGTGTTTCGTCGTGTGAGTGAGATTATCGGAGGCCCAATCCTCAAACTCCTAATCCGCCAAAGGCCGGTAAAGCATTTGTAAGGCCTCTGGTGTCTATGGGCGACGCCGATTGCTTACCATCAGGTGATCCGTCTACTCGTTTATCGACTGACACCATAAAAAAATTTAGGTAAAGTTAAGAAACACAAAAAACATCAACACATCACTGCTATCAAACTGAAGCTAGTATTTCGTGTGAATCCTTCAGCTCTGCCGCACCTGTACAAACAGCGGGCGTTAAGGTCGCGTGCTGTTGGAAGAACCAGTAGAAAAAATCCGTACTAAGACAAAAAACCTACATAACTAGGTACATGCTGATCAATAATGAAATCATACAAAACATATCGTCACGGTTTATATTCCCCTCAGAGGCATATTATAATAATATTAACATTATGTAGCTATGAGTCACATACGAATATAATAATAGGGGGCGAGGTTGTATATCAGAATTTGACATAATATCAGACAGACAGACAACTCCAGTATTTCCAAACATAAACTTATTGTTTACTTGACCTGGGAGTTGAACCTGAGCCTTGCTCGGCTGTCTCATTTGACACAACTAACCAAAATCATAATCAAATCAAAATTATTAAAAGACGGTATTCAAAAACAGTGATCAGCTGATCAACTAAGTTTCACAACAGTACTCGTGTGACCTTGAGCTGCGCATACGCAGCGTGTTTTACAACACCAGCGACTGTTGCATTTCTCGGACTGATAACGTCGGCCCAAGGTCACTGCTCGCGAGTAATGCACACAAATATTTTGAAGTTTACCTTTAAATTTTTAATTAAGTACTATTTTGATTATTTCCGCTGTTTTGTCTTGAGAACGGATGTTTTTTGGTAGATATTTTTATTGCTTCAGGGAATAATTTAAGAATTTTGGATTTTGATGGTTTTGTAATATCTTAATACTTATGCTAACTTATATACACACATGCCAGCAGGTCAACCATCGAATTTATTCAATAGAATTTCAACTTTATCGTGTTTTAATAAAATCGAAAATCTATTGTCAGTTTGTTATAACTTTTTTAATCATTGCTATCAAAGTGCCGTAACAGGCATTGAATATTGTAAGTCCTAAAGCTGGTCTACCTATTGAAAGGACCTAGTTACCTAGTTACAGGTGCTGATGGTCTTTCTCCCAAAAAACTACTTTGTTTTAGGATACTTCCTTCGTCATCAAAAAAGTGGTATTTACTACTTAAAACAACTTTTGTAAACTCACGTTAACTGGCACTGGTGCTGTGATCGGCGTTTTATGTCTCGAAGAATTCTGCTGTACTGTTAACACGGTTGATGGGTTCGCTGGAAAATATACAAAAATAATGTTAATTACATCTTTTAACACAATACATACAAAGCAAAGATAGATTATATTTAACTAAGGACGCATTTGTGTTGTGTTAAGAATAATTTGGATGATGAATGTAAAAGAAGCTTGTAAGGGGATGACGTCCGAAGGCAAAAAAAAGATGGTGTCGACTGTCGACCCCAAATAACTAGATATAAAAGTAAAACACTCAGTAAACAATACTTCGAAGTAGAAATAGAGGACGAGAGTATTATCACCGTCCACAGTTCCAGATTCCATGATCTACCCTTAAAACCAGGTATCATACTAAGACTTTCAAGGACAAAGGTCAAATAAAGCAATAATCTAATGACATTGACTGTTATACCTTAACAATTCGCAAGTATGGCGTCGCTCACTGATGCGAAGGCATTCAAGACATGCTCAGTAAAATGAACAGTTTAATAGGCACATAAAAACGAAATTAACATTCATACGATGATTCGCCGAGAAATGTTTTTCGTAGGTCGTTGGAATGTAAAAAATGTTTTTGTAGTTCGTCAATTGTATTGGGAATTTGGTGCTGGAAGAGAGATGGCTTTTGGCTATAAAAAAGTCTAAAAATAGCAGTCTAACAGTAAACGATTCAGTTGAAAATAAATCTGTTATAGTCAGGCAAAATATAGGTACACAATAATAAGACGGTCCCATAAGATTGGCTGAAGAGGAGAAAGATAAACATGCTTTCATAGAAGATAATTACCACAGAATCACGACGGAGATGGTAGTAGAAATCAAGCATATCAATAAACAAGAAGAACCTAAAGAAGCTAGACCTCGGAGGCCAGCCATAATATTTTACGATAATATTTCAGTTTTGATTAGGCCAACAACCCGTTAATCACACAGCACAAGCAAACGAAAGACCATAAATATAACAGAGACTTTCACGAGTCTCTAGAATAATAAACTAGCCAACGGTCAGGCATAGCCATAGTTAAATGTTCTACACCAATCAAAATCGCTTTCAACGCAACATCCAATATTACTGATTAATGGACGACTACTAGGTTACTTTCGTTCGGTAGCAAACAACCTATAAAAATATCTTTAAAAGTAATTAAATCTATTACACTATTCCTTTTCCCTTTTTGGTTAATTTGATCTTCAGTTATGTAAGAATCATTGACCCGATTATTGACTATTATAATTACATCTAGATAATCGTCTATTTTAGGTTTACTGATCATAACATTGTAGTTTTGATAAGTAAACAATATTTTATTAACATCAATGAAAAGCTACATGCTTGATTGGATTGCATTTGTATTGTATCGGGTTTTGGAAGCGTTCGACTTTCTAGTATGGCCATCGTACTAACTGTACTGAACAAACTGACTGACAATGTTCTTACCATAGTTAAGCTGTAAGTTTGGCAGGTTTTTCTGATAAAACCTAACCTTTTGCCTGGTCCTATCCTAACCATACCCAAAAACCATGAAATCTAAAGACCATGTAATAAAAAGGCGAGAGAAACTGTCGGTCTATTAGCTTAAACAACTAAAACAATTTTGATGAAAAGGCACAGAACTAGAATACACTTTAAAATCATCAACTTTCTAAGGAAACTCACCTCGTATCATATGCACGACTTGTTGATGTGTGTGATGATGTACTGGAACGGAATCGACGCGCAGGATCCTGTCGCCGGAACGGAGACCAGCTCGCCACGCGGCGCCGTGCTCCTTGACTGACTGTACGTATACGGGGTCCTCACCTGGAAAATACAGCGAAATATTATATCATCACTGTCCATCAGTGTTTGAAGGAAGAAAGAAAGAAAATCCATATTGAAGAAGTTTTTTTAAGATTTTTAAGACAAGTTCGCAGTAAACCAGTCCAAACAGAAGCGACTAATCAAAAAAAGTACGGAGACTATTAAGTCCAATGTATCACAGGAAGATTTTTTAGTCCATTCTTAATTGCCCCACATTAAGAATGGACCAATGTATTGAATGCTGTAACGAAATTTCATCACCATCATCATCATATCAGCCACAGGACGTCCACTGCTGAACATAGGCCTCCCTTAATGACTTCCAGATAGACCGGTTGGAAGCAACCTGCATTCAGCGGCTCCCTGCGACCTTAATCAAGAGATTTATCAGAAGAAAATATGAGGACGGAAAACAGTAACCATGTCATCATATTTTTCCTGATACGGTTTTAATCAAATCGCATTAGGCACCGACCTATTGCTATTCCATCCTCTGGGTTACTATCCAAATTATTTATTTTATTTTATTTTTAGCGTCCCACTGCAGGGCAAAGGCCACCCTGTCGCGGAGAACCTAACGGGTTACCGGGGCTCCTGGTCTAAGTGCAGGAGAAGGAACAGGGTGGTTTTTAGCTAGTAAGAGTCTGACACTCCCTCCCGCCTCACCCAGGCATGAACAGTCATTCAATGATTTTGGCCCTTTAAAAAAAGGCCACCCTTCATCATCCTTCCACGTTTTTTATTATTACTCAAATAATATTCTATATTAAATGGATTATGAAATTAACATAACCTTTGACTACCTTGCTTATTCTAGATTAGGATTTAAACCAACTACAACACGAAATAAACAAAATGTACTTCAATGTTAAACAGAAATGACGACACCAAACATGTAACTAAACAGTTGGCCTCGGAAGTGTGGATAATTTAATATTACATTTACAACAATATTGGAGCTTAGAAACCTTGACAGTAACATAGAGCAATGTCATACAGTTTGACAATGAAACTAGATACTCATCATTATTTAACACTAATTAAAACACATCCATCCAATCTAATGTGACAGGAATATCATGGACAAGTTTCACCCACTCTGCTTTGCCCTATTGATTGTAGCGTGATGTTTGATAGCCTATAGCCTTCCTCGATAATTGGGATATCCAACACAAAAACATTTTTTAAATCGAACCAGCAGTTCCTCAGCTTAGCGCGTTCAAACTACCAAATTCTTCAGTCTTATATAATAGTAGAGGATTTTATTCCAGGACAAGCAACTGTTTGATCATATTAGTCCAGCTGTTGTTGTTTTAATATCTCAAAGGATTGGGCCTAATTTACACCTACTGTTTACCAAATAATAAAGGGTAAAGGAGAAAATCCCAACCTCAATGCAGTAGCAGTACTGCGCAATTTCAAACCCGAAAAAATAATAATTTGCCATAAAAAATTGACGCCCTGTTTGGTGAAGCATGTGTTCAATGTTCACAGAAAAATCAATCACTTTTAATCAAGCACCAAATAATCAGCCAAACGCCCATTTAAATACCAAAACAGAAAATCCACACAAGAGAAATTCATCAATGCAAATTATCCGCATGAAGATACAGTTTAAGTAGAAGCACCTATCTAAATATTCGCTAACGATGCCTCATAATTTGATATACGTGGCAATCTGTCTGTCTGTCATTATGTCACGCAATTGACTATAGACTGAGAGACTATACTTCAAAGTAGAATCCAATATTAGTCTTATGGTAATCTTGCGGTTTGGCAACCACCGATACGACACGACTTAACGTAAAGGTCCGTTTTTGTCTTAGAATATTGTAAATATGCTTGTAATTTTAAAACGCATTCTTATAGGACTTCATTATAAAAAGATGTATTTTTTTAAAGGGGAATAAATCATCGAATGACTGCTCCCACCTGGGTGAGGCGGGAGGGAGTGTCAGACTCTTACTGACTAAAAACCACCCCGTTCCTTCTCCTGCACGTCGAGCCGGAGCCCCGGTAACGCGTTAGGTTCTCCGCGACTCCGAATCGGCATCAGCCCTGTTGGGCCCCATCTGTGGTGGTCTGATGGCTCTTTGAGGCGCACGTGGAATGCGACGCGCCGTACGCTCGGGTCTGTTTCTGGTCGGACGGGGAGCCACCCATGCTCGCCGTCCGCAGGCCCGCAATAAAAAGATGTATGGATGTGTATCTCTAATTTTTCGCTTCGTAAAAATCATCTGTATGTTTGACACGATTCCTTTAATCATGGAAGATAATCGCTAACATCTTTCCTAGTTTCCAACAATAAAGAGAAAGCAAAATTTTGGTTCTCATCTCATTTTTGAAATCTGGACTTCACACTCGGCATTGCACTTGGCAATCCTTTAACCATTCAAGAAGCTACTGACAATTTATGGATTTCATTGTTCTTAATTTTATAACTGCTTAACAAGTTCACATGAACCACGCATTTTCTTTTTAATAACCGGCCATATTGAAACATAATATGTAGTTTATTGCTTGTTACGGGCGAAAAGTTCAACCATAGACGTAGCTTAACAGGTCGACACCTTGATAATGCATTCAAACCATGTGTAAACCCCAACAATGGCATGCCCAGCATTCATGGGGTTTGGCATGGAGTACCAAGGCTTGCTTTCACTATTGACAATTGATTAGCCTTTCTTTGGCAGGTATATCTTGATGGAATATATTTGCATTTCATTTGGACTGGCTTAACAGTGTGGGGACTAATTACGCATAGTTTTCTTTGACTTTTACTATTTGTTGTGGTTGAAAAAGCCGAGGGAAGAGGATATTTAGTCATTCAGTCAGATATTCATGCAAGATTTTTAGGTGATCTAATTTTTAAGCCTAGACGTCAATTAAGCATATAATAATGTCCTCCTTTGTAACTACAAATGTATTGAGCTTTTTCTTAAAGGTATTAAGTATAGTAATACTAAATACATAAGAGAAAGGTCATGTGGTACCCACCCTAAAATAAAACTTAAAATGTGTATTTCTATCGATGTCTATGCATTTCATCTGGAGATGGCAAATTCCCATTTATGTTAAAAACTTGCTATTTATAAGTATTCAGGAGAGGCGTGAACGTACCAGAAACTTTCATGCCATATCCATGTTCATCTCGGACGACGGTGACGGTGAGCAAGTCGTCGCCACCCGGCGACCCCGCCCCGCCCAGCATCACCTGTAACCAATAAACACAACACAATTAACATTACATAACAATATAATCATCAGGTCTTTCTTGGCCACTACCAAACAGAAGCCTCTCCGATAGCACGCCACTGAGCTCAACATCACAAATCAAGCAGAATCTTTCCATGTATCCATGTAAAAATGTGTAGCTAATTATTCGATTTCACAGATCACAAAATCGTATATTAAACTCCATACTTCATGCTAGTTATTATTGAAAATCTTTATATGAAAGAAAAATTCAATGCAGATGTTAGGCTTGCTAACATTGAGCAGTCGACCTATGTACCGGGTGAGGATAGACTATACCGAAGTTAACAAATGCATATTTGAACACTCATTGCTTGGCGATAATGGGATCACAAATATAATATCCACTAATTTTCCTCACCTATCCATATAATATTATGTACTGTACATATAATTCGCTTAAATAACAGTAAATTAAATGATACACGTATTAAATTCGAACTACAAAGATTAATCGACAGCGAAATGTATTTGGAAATCCCCGTGCAAACGATACAGGTATCCATGGAGATAGTGGATGTACGTACGAGTCAAACTGTAGAAGGTATATAAACATTAGCTAGCAATGTTATCCTAATGCTAAGTAGACTAAACTATGACAGACACACAGACACGTTATGTCTATCAAGACAATAACGACAGTAACTGTTTTGGGAATAGTTAAACCCATTTTTAGCAGTGGTGGATAGAAACCGGTCAATTTGTTACGGAATACAGAAAATTCACGCTTGCACCAACTTTTATTTTATGAAATTAGGAGATTCATTGATTTATTATTCATTACTTTAGTTTTATGTTTCCGAAGGGCTTACTGCTAAGCATGAACAAGCTGATACAGATATTTCACATCTCTTCAATTGGAACAATAATGACAGCATCATATCACCACTTTATGCTTACAGTAGTCTAAAAGTTCTTAACCGAATTCTTCATAAAGATGGGTATAGAACCTATTTTAAAAAGTTTTATCATACTAAAGAATAAATCAAAATAGCTATTAACCATTACAAAAATCCCTATCAAAAACGTTGTTACAAAACCGCTTAAAACAGGTGTGATTAAGCAATGTGTCACCAAAACCCTGATAAATGATATTACTCACGCCGGAAGACACATTACGGCTTGAACCCATTTCCTTCTGCCCAAAAACTTCCCTGTAGACACTGACACAATGTGGCTGACAAGTCAGAAAGGTCACCTTAGCCAGGATTAGGTAGGAGAGGTTATATTACATTACATGTTACGTCATCGTATGGTTTCAGTTGTGAGCGGTTCACACTAAATCATTGTACCTATCTATTATAAACGACATTTTGTTAAGCAGACGGGTGTTCTTGTCGTATTTTTAGGTAATGGGTTAAAATATAGAATAATTTTTATTTTTAGCCGGTAATCGGGCAGATGGATCACCTGATGGTAAGGAATCGGCGTAGCCCATGGACACCTAGAACACCAGAGACGTTACAAGTGCGTTACTGGCCTTTTGGGATTAGGAATTTGAGGATTGTTAGGGCTCAGGGATTGGGAAAGTGGGGGAGGGATAATTGGTCCGGGATTGGATTTTTACCATTGCCATTGGGATTGGAGCCTATTGTAAAGAGTGCATATCTGTATCTTACACAGACTACTTGATACAGTTTTATTGGATCAAAAATTGGGAAAGTTAAGAGTTCACGAGAGGCCCTGACATAAATCCGAAGAAGTTTACTCCAGACGCCAAAATATAGTGAAAAATCAACTTCATTCTCGTAACACGCTTCCAACGTATTCCGCGAACTCGCGTACGTACGAATGCAAACGTAATTTCGTCGAAGCACCGTGTTTGCTTGTCAAGTCATCAATGAACATCCGATCATGTGTTCCATCAAGATCCACCGTGAATAGAAAACATTAAAGTTTGTATCAAGAAAACTGTTTTACGTTGGTGCCAACGTAAAACAGTTTTCACGACGCGACGGTAAAATGTGTGAATTAAATTCCCTATTACACGAAACAGTCCATGTAAACAGGAAACGTAAGAAATCTAATCCTGCAGTTGAATTAGATTGAGAACGAGCGATATTAGACTGAGTTTTCTGAAGTGTAGAGTTTAGTTTTGTAAGATGTTATGGTGTTGCGTGCTGAGTATAATAAACATAACTTTTATTCTTGTTTATGTGTACAATTGGGAGTTCATTGAGATGTTTTTACTTGCCGGGTTCGCTATTGTCTGGCTGTGAACAGGTTGTTCTCAATGGCCATTCAATACAGATTCAGTGCAGTAGGTTACCAATGACTTCTTTGCCGTATGGTCAAAGGAGTCAATAGCCAAACGTCACTTCCTTACGACTGTCTCGACCTGAATCAAGGATACTATCAGTTCACTTGTGGATGTCGTGTTCGGTGGGCGTATGACACTTGCGACAATGTTTATAACACCAAAGATGAAAGACTACATGATCCTCAAAATTCTGCTTAATCTCCATAAACCATTAACAACGTATTATACACTATGAGGTCCATACCTTTATGAAGAACATCACTAATAGCATCGATATCAAAACCACATAAATCTATCACTTCCTTCGTACCACTGACATTCACTTCACACTTTCGTAGACAAACAACTGACACAGGACTGCCACAAGGCACACAGAAAGAGTCTAAAGGCCTACTAACACAATTACCTACGCATCGGCTGAAACCCTCAACTGGAGCATGAAGAAGGGTCCAGGGAATACTGCCCTCCCCTTATGGTTAATTTTAAAACAGTTCTAGCTCGGACGATAACGGGTCAGTAGACATTATGTAGCGGGTTCACGATTAAATAAATAACAACCCTTTTGTCCACGCCTCATATCTGTTAGTTGCGTTATAAATCTAATGTGATTATAAGCATGTCATTTGTTAAATGGAATAGAGAACAAATCTCATACCTAGGCTACACAATTTAGTTTTAACAATATACTATAACGACCTACATCAAAAACTAGCTTAAGGCCCTAATAAATCTTTACAGTAATAAAATTTGAGTGGAAGGAGGGTAGAGAGGCCTTTGCCCTGTAGTAGGACGATCATGGCTGAAAATAAATAAAAAATAAGAAAAAAAATCTGTTTGTAATATTGAAATATCCGCTTTTTACTACATGCATAATTGCATATGAATATACATACAACACATATACTCAAAATAACATCTTTTACAATTTTTGTCAGTTTGTCTGTCTGCCTAATCGCTGAAATGCCTGGACTGATTTTGGCGGGATTTTTATTGGCAGGTAGCTGATGTACTAAGGCGTTACATAAGCTAGTTTTATTTTAGAAAAACGCGGTCTAAGTTGCTGGTACAGCTAGTATTAAATAATTACTAATCCCACTCTGTCTATTTAGAAACATACTTTAAACAGTAACCTACATTAATAAAACCAAAAGCAAGCAAGCTACGGCAACAATAGGAAAGTTTTCTACAAAAAAACATGGACCGTTTTAAAACCGGTAGGCTCACAGCATCATCGTAATTGCGAATTTTAAAATAGTCTCGTCAGAACTGACGTACAAACAAGCGAGGCGTCAACGCCTGATGGTGAAAACACCTATTTAAAAGTCTTACAAAACAAAAACAACGTAACAAAATATTAATTAGCGGCTACAAATGATCCACAACGCAGCACTAGCGCCACTGTTCTAGGAAACTGACACTGAAGCTAGTTTTGGCAACACACACACGTCATGCACTGTCCAGAATGTCAGAGGCGAACACTGCCAAACTGCCAACATATTCTGGAGACTTGCTATAGAAAAATTATAAGATGGTAATTGACATGGCCCGAAATAGATGATTGGTTTCGGTCGCGTACGATGTCATCCTGTTTTCATTATATTTTCAACTTTTTATGCACGTGTAGTTTTGATGGCTACAGTAAAATGTCCATTACGAGCTCCCAGTAGACTTAAGTTATTATTTTCGTAGACAGGCATAAATGTTATTATTATCTAACCAATTTTATGTTTAAGATCATGTTTAAAGCTATTGAAAACTGTTAGACCAAAGCCTTACAAAATTACGTACCCAAGTAAAAAGGCATCATCTAAGTTTTCATAAACCTGTCCAGCCCACGGAACGATCGGGATACGAATCGGAGATCAGGTAGGCAGGCCCTAGCACTCCTCTTAAAGTTATTAAAAATATCACACGATTAAACTGATTTTATCGCCATAGCTAATTAAGATACCATCACAGATAGATATGTAGAAATATTAATTACCAGTTACAATATACGTAATCAAAACTTTGAGAATAACCGCACTAATACAACAAATACTGCAATAAAAGTAGCCACAGTTTCAATCAAGCCGCGTTTATAACAACACCGCTATTCAACATACCGATCAATTTCCAAACAAACAAACAATATTCTACGTGAAATACAACAATTTACGTAGTCCAGAGAGATCAATACTAGACGAGCTAGAGCAAATTAATAAACATAATATAGATAGAGAGAAGCCGGTATTGGAACACAATGATTGCGTGCCATTCTAGTTCAACCTCCCGAGATATGTACCAAGAATGTAAGCATTTCATCTTATAGAACATTTTCTACTCAAGATGGAACTTCCATTAATGGTTGGAGATATAATTTAATCGCAGTTTTATTGAACCGTTCCGATTCTATCGCTTTTACTCCATTTGGTCTCTCCTTGGCTGTATTATCGGGGATTTACTTAAAGATTAGTATTCATCAAGGAAGCAATTTAGTACTGCCGTATCTTCTAATATTACTGTCTTATTTTTAAGTCTATATTAGTTGCATCATATAAATAGGATGAGGTTGTGGGTGGTACCAAAAACATGATTCATTTGATTTTAACTTTGACATTTACTGACGCATTTCGATCCGATTTTGATGTTGATTTCTGCAAGTTCAATAGGATAAATTCAGATAATCTTATCTGTGTGCACTAGTTGCAGTTCAATCAATGGCTATACGAATTGGCAATCAATAGACACTAATTTTGGATATTAGAATAACTAGGTAATCCAAACAAACTTGCAACATTACAGAGATATTAATCACAGAGATATCCTCCAACTGATTAAAGATTAAACATAACAATGATATTTTGGTCTCAAGATCTTCTATGTTCTCCAATTCTGTGTCAGTTTCCTTGAAAAGGCAACATACGTATGCTGATATACCTCTAGTGTTGTCACTAGTTACTCTCTTGAATCCACAAACTGTATGTAACGTAAATAAAGAGCAAAACGTCCATGCTACGTGCGTACGCATGGATTCACAGCATTGTCGCAGACAACTCGACGCCGGCGTTAAATAAAGATTTTATCTGCCAACCGCTCCACAGCGACCAGCAATGTCCAACCGCTGTAACTTCATAGTGTGTTTATGCCACGTTTTATTGACACAACACATGTGATATAATTAAAAATAGTTATTCTGTGAATACATTTTGAATGCATACCCAAACATAGTAGCTGTGCTGCTCTAAATTAGAGGAAGGGATTAAAATTACTAGTCGCTTTTAATTCTGGTATGACATCATCAACTTATTACAATAGTAGGCCTCGTATCCTTGACTGGGGTATCTTTGATCTATCAGCTAGCGTAGGTTTGATCATATCATCACACACTAAATAACCAAAAACCATGACCCATATCAGACAAACTTGCGCAAACGCAGAGAAGTACATAACGTATGTACATTGGAATAGAGAAAACAGTGGCACAAACGTCCAACACCAAGAATAATGACTACGAATCAGTTTTTCGTTTGGCACTTTTACTTGAAAGTGGGTCCATGTACCATTGCATTATGTAGATGGTGTTATAATAATCTCGTACTTTCATCAATAGCGTAATTCTGTGGACGCGGTGGCCAGTTAAGTGGATTACCTAGTGCATAATTAATGTCCCAAAAATATTTTAATTACACGCTTTAGTTAGCGTATTGAATGGAAATAGCCAACTTGACACGTTTGTGCGTAGCTAAAATTTATTTTTTGCAAAAAGGGCCAACTTGTGTGGCTTCGTGTGGAAACTTTCCAATTGTATCACCACAATGGAAACTACTGAATGTAAACTGGTTATCCTGTAACAAACTGTGTCCGTGAAATACGCGATAAGTTGGCAAACGGTTGTAACTTTTCATCCAGCCTTTTGTGTTGCAAATACAAACCATTCCTTGGTTGTCGGGACTGTCTGGCGCATTGCGGTATTTAGTTCGGGACTGCAGCAATGCACGGGACTATTTCATAGACGGTCTATTTACTCAACACTTTAATGTAACCCCCTCTCTTGCGTTTGGTTAAAACAAGGAAGATAGCTATTTGTAGAGTGCACCGTGCATTGTTTCTACTTCATTGTTTCGAAGGTTTAACGAGCTCAAAAGCATCGGCACGTACGTAATTAAATCAAAGCGATGTCGTCATGATAACCAAACGGAATTCCGAATCATGTCGCTCCACACACCCCGACTGTGAGTCATGAGAAATGCACTCTAAAACTAGAACATTATAACATCGCGAACATCACGTTCCCACGATTGGTACAGGGCTGACGACGTGAATTTTGATCAGCATTATGTAAACAAAATTTTGGGACTTTATCGCCAGCAAGTGTTCTCGCAGAAATTTTCTAGAATTCTTCTACGTTTAGTCAACTTGGATTTGAATGGTAAACAGTACATTTTGGTTTATTTTTGGAGTCTGGTGGTGTGCGGTTAGTCGCTGGGTTTTTTATATTGTTACCAGATGTGATTTATGCGTACTCGGTGGAATAATAATTACACGCAGGCCTCACACAGAACCTAATTCAAGCACCATTAAATACAGTACTTTCTTTAATCCTGGGTGCTTACTCTTGAATCCAATTCCGATCGATCGACATTGACATTGTGAAATTTCGTACTCTTGAGTTGTAACACTAGCGCCTTTTGCATCCGTATTGCGTGGATATTTCATGAACTAAATGGTATTGAGTTTGGTTTTATATTCCGTACTCTAAATGCTACTTTTGCAGCTACGATAGGGGTTGTATAGTTTTGACATTGGATAATTATTGAGATTTTATTGGATTGAAATTGCATTGACATAGATTGGTTTCAAGAGTAAGCACCCTGGTCCGAGCGATATTACTGTAATTAGTTTGGTGAACTCTTTCTTTATCGTATTAAGTATTGTGTAAAAACGTTCAACAGATAGCATTTATAGCATTGCAGTACACTACAACGACACACACTCCTACAGGACTATTGGATGCGTATTTTCTGCAGAAATGGGGCGTTTGGCAGCCCTGGTGATATAACGCAACATTGCTAAGGGCTCGATGTTTATGTAAAATAAAATTAACACAATGACTCATATCAATTTGCATTTTTGCCTTCTGGATTCTCAGTATCCAATCTCACCACAAGGGATATCATATAGCAAGCAACGCCAGTTATCCCTGGTATGGGATGCCATTACTATATCAAAATATTTTAGATTTTTATTGCTAATACCAGTACCAAATAACTGACTTAATAGATTCAATATTTGTGTATGTAGATAAGATATGCAACACAGATACTACACAATAATGTGTTGTTTTACCCTCATACATTAGTATACACATCGCGTGTTTCAGTCCCGTTCTTGGCCAGACAATTAACTTATCGTCTTTTCTACTTATCTGTATTGTCATTCAATTAACAAACGTCGGCATAACAAAGCTCATCAAAGCTGTGAGAAATAAAAACAAATCATTATCACAGCCAGCGATAACCCGGTAAAGTCGTCCATGTGGAACGCAACAGCCGAGACGTCCGGCCGCGGTGACTCATCACACTAGAATGACATCGAATGTGCGAATACTTTTTATAAATTCTTTATTTTTTGTCGCATTTATAGAGTTTGACAGCAAGGCCATACTGCCAACACGTTAAAATTTTGACGTAACCACACGAACTGAGCGATGTAATCATTGTAACCTCGGGGAGGTTACACAAACACAATGTTTGTTTACGAGGAGGTTACTGCGTTTCTAGTTTGCCGGATAATTGTTTTAATGATCATAGGTAGGGGTCGGAGGTGCATTACGTCTCAACTCAACGTCAGTTATAAGCTGCGTCCCTTTATTGGACACGTACTGGATTTCAATAGAGAGCATTTATTCCTCATACAATATCTCTAATTTCCTCCGGCTGAGTAAATTGAACATCCTCAAAAGATTCCGAGTTCTTTGTAATCATTTTATTATAAGTAGTACCTATTGTAGTAATAGTCTGAAGACTGCGATTGCAAATGCGTTGTCATCACTCAAGTCCACAGTGATTCAGAACAAATAATACGCTTTTTGCTTACATACAAAAAATATAAGTAACAAAACAACAGCTATACCATAAAATAGTACCGCAAAAATGACAAGAACCAGTTTAACAACGCCAAAAAATCTTTCATCATCAGAGCTAAACGGTATCTACAATCCGCTAACCAATAACCAGTTTGTTTACTACAACAAGTCAATAAAATATGTTACTTACTCTTAAATAACAACTCGGCGATAACTACTCGCATAGTTGCAAAAGGTCTACAATATGAAATAGGTCAAACAAATTATAAGCTTTGCGAATGCTAATGAGCCGACATTACTTACTAAACTGGAACGTTTCTTTATTTTGTTTTCGCTGGCGTTTATCATTTGGCATATCGCAGACGCTAAGTCAGACAAACAGTACCAAATCGGTGATAATATTATGTCATCGACGTAGACAAATATGGCGACGAACTTCGTGGTAAAACTGTAAAAGACTGGCGTCAAGATAACAGTTACTTATAAGAATTTTAAACCACTGCTTGTCGTAATTGAAATTGCAAGTAAAGGATGATATAGCGCCGAATACAACATCCGAGGAAAGACCGGCTGTCCTTCAGTGATATAACTTTATCTGCCCTATCATTTAAGAGTAATAAACATTCTGATTATTACTAATCTACGTTGCTTATCTGGCCGGACACTCCTAAACCGAGTGACGTATATTACTTAGTGCCAGTTAGTACTACAAAACTGGGTTACTTATGATAGTGTTTCAATAACTCGAGATCGAAGTACTGAGAATGTAAAGAGAATAAATCAATTCACTAGCTAAAATAGAACGATTAATTGGAAGAATTATATTCTCTAAGAAACTCGTAAAATTGCAATAAAAGTGCGGATATCAAGACTATTAATCCAGTAAGATGGATTTTCAACGTATAGGAAATTGAGATCATCGATACAGATATTTAGAAAACGACTGGCATTATAATTTATAATTAAATGTTACAAAACCAGGCGGTGCTCAGGCAGCAGGTGTCGACTACGCAGTCAGTCTTCAAGTGACAAGTTCCAAAATAGCAATGCTAAACAAAACTACGTTACCTGGAACTTTGCAAAGATACTAAAGTCATAAAACAACGATATTGGATGAGAACCAAGACAGATTTGAGATTAGGAGAACTCGTAACATCTTCAAATAAATAGTCATAACGGCAAACTAATTATTGTGGTTCTATGTATGGAGACACGTTTATCGATATTTTCGTCACCGGTTATTTTCTGGAAACCTTGCACTTTGGGATACATTGATGTCCCTTCCAAGAATCGTTAGCATTCTCTTGAGAATAACGATGACAGAATAATTCATACGTGGAGACTTTGAAGTGAAATCCGTGTTATTATTTGTCCAATGGTAATAATTAAGTCCCATGTGGCATGCCCTTCACGTAACCCCACTTGGTGTAATTGGCTGCAATTCTTTTGATGTTGACGACCCACCTGTCTGCCGTTTGACCTAATATTTCCATTTCGGTTGTGCATCGTATAACTAATTTCATTTTTTGTAAGTTTGTTTGTTTTAGTAATAGACAACAGTGTTTGTTTTGTTGATATAATAAACATTACAAATGACAGTTGAGTACAAGGTTGCGACCCCGAGTCGGCTGTTATTATCTTGTTTTTCTAATTTAAAATAATTTATCGTTCATGTCCGGTTTGCACCGGTAGGGAAAATAACATACCCAATTGGGGAAAACAATTGCATCGCTTTTCCTACTATATGCGGTCGGATAAACAGAGCTATGATATCATACACAAATACTTATATATTCAAGTTCATATTTTATGCAACTGTTCGAAGCAATTAACATGACAAATAGAAATGTATGTGTAGACCCTTTCTGCTTTTCTTCAACAACTTGTAGACCTACTGAGTCGAACGATGGTATTTTAAATAATATCTTACTACTTTGTTTCCACTTGACTGTTACATTTTATGCACTTAGTCTAAGTATTACCCTTGGCTATATTTAAATTCTATTTTAGTTTCAAGTACCAAAATTTTCACGTCCAAATATAAACATCAAAGTTTGAACACCGTTGAGTTATTTTCGAATGCAACACAAAAAATAGAATTTTTCTCAAATAAAATTCTCGGAGATAGTATTTCGGTGCCAGCTAATTTATGGTTTTACTACGTCGCCATGAAGAATTCAGCGAATATTTCATCAACATCATTAAGTTGTAATTGCACTCTGCGGAACGTTGATTGATTGGTTGGTTTTGATTTATCTGTACCATCTATAGGGTGGTTCGAAGACACCGAATTTTGGAACTGATTTGCGATCCTTAACTGTTTCTAACAGAGGTAGTTATAGGATACTGACTATAGGAATTATCAGTACCATGGCTCAACCAGCCCCAAAATTATGTGTGAATTACAAAAATGCTGCGATGTTAGTTTGAAGATCGTCAATGTAACACGGAATTACGATAGATACACGTTAATCCTGTCTCATTCAATACTAATTTGTCTCCAATTAAAGCAGACACAATCCTGTGTCGCTCCAATGGGTTGTCTATTGAAACGATTCGGATTGGACACACAACTGAAGCTACGGAATATTGAACGTCGGCAGACAGGGAAGCAATAAATAGAATATTAGGATTCAAAACAGAGACGTGTGAAAAGCAGAATTTCACGAAAGAATGTGACAAAGTGTAGGCACCTCCCACCGTACTATTTTCAGTGTAAGCCTGTCGACCCACATATCTAAGTATTCGCAAATATAAACGTAATAATTATAATAACATAGGATCGACGTCTGTTTGAAGTCGCACAAACCAAAATAACATTTGAGTGGAAAGAAATTTAGGGCAAAGCTGAGAATTTATGTAGAAACCCAGATTTAGGTGAAAACTAAATAGATTACGCACAGGTTGCTTGGCAAATTATACTTTTCTTCCATCGTTTATTTTTATGTAAGTGTCCAGAAACTTAAAAGACGCGTAAAAATCTGACACGAGCGCCACCTGTGATGGAAAACGTAGTTTATCAATCTAATCATGCGAGGAAATTACGATTTATTTATACTCATTATACTTGTCGCTTAGTTGATGACTTTATGCGGATGATTTCGTTTATTCTCGTTCTTGTGGAAATGTTTATAAATTACGTTCATGACTAATCAATACATGTCATCTAAATGACAGGATCTTCTTCTGTTTAAAACTTACAACTCCAAGCATCTAATGTTCACAAACGCAACTTTCAAAAGTATACAGATCTGAATTTTCAAATAAGAATGTAGGCAATAACTCGTTTTGGATTTGCACCCGATTTGTCATTTTGTTTTCTATCATGTGGGATTAACAACATAATAGACAAAGTAGTAATTACAACTACGTCACCAAGTCCTCAACAGACAAGAATGAGCATGATGGTATCTATTATCCAAAATTACTTACCGAATATCGACTTGACAAGCCATAAAAATGCAAATCAATGTACCATAATTATTGTAACTATCTGTTTAACACGGTACTAAACAGGTAATCCAAGAGTTATTTGGTCAGCCTTCAAACACTAACCTTTCAGCAATTAATATTGACTCTAATTTAGCACAAAATGGCCAACTTGAGCCTGTCTAGGCATCGAGAACGGTCTTGATAAATAACTTAGTCTGTAGCCTTGTGCCTAGATATTTAGATATTTGAACGGACGACACTGATTTCGAATTGTTTACTAAGATTTATGATCTAATAGACGTTTGATTTCCATTGAAGAATAATGTCAATAAACACACCTCAGTTTAGCTCAAGTTTTTATTAAGATTTACCTAATATCAAAGGAACACTTAGAAAATCATTGACAAGATTTGAACCTGAAAACTCACATGAGCACAATACATGTAATATTAGCGTTTAAAAACTAGAATATGTAATCGCAATGTTAAAATTAACAAAACAAACGCAACGAAATAAATAACGATGTTAATTAGCTAGCAATCGTTAACGTAATTCCAGTATGCAGTCTAGTTAAAGCAGTGAATATCTAGGATATCAATTTCCATATCTTGAAAGAAAATATGCCGGATACTTATCGTTTAGTGCAAATTGTCGGCCAAATGAAGGGAACTGAATAATTAATAGTGCACGCAGCGTAGGCGGCATATCAACCTGTCGCTACCAGGTACCAAATTATCTTCCATCAATAGATTCTCAATGTTATTGCACAATGATAAGGTAGGAAATCTACTACAGATATTCTATTATTTGGTAGCTTGATCTGCTGGCGTGTACCTGCACACCTGCAATCTTTGTGCCAAATACGGCATAAATAAACATGACTCCTAGATGCCGACACGCCAAATATTGGTGTCTGTTCAAAAATTATTCAAACAATATTAGTTCCATAGTTATTTCAACGTTTAGTTTATAAATGTGCGATTTGCAAGTAAAAACTACTCTTCTCTTCCTATATGTATATAGAACCTGACGGGTTACCGGGGCTCCGGCTCGCAGGAGAAGGAACAGGGTGGTTTTTAGTCAGTAAGAGTCTGACACTCCCTCCCGCCTCACCCAGGCGGGAGCAGTAATTCGATGATTAACCCCCTTAAAAAAAACATACTTCCAATGGATTCATATTTTTCACACTTTATTTTCTAATGATTTACTTATCGTTGTTAAAACACACGGGCAAGATTAACTTACTAGGCAAACCTAGATTATCAGTTAAGTAGTTATTCAAAATTATTTCAGAAACTAACAACAATTGCATACTAACATAAAAACTAGCAATTATGAACAACAAATAATCCCTAAAGTTAAGGTTTTGTTTTTAGGTGACCTGTATATTCGGTTTTACCTGAAGACAGTTTTTAAATTCAATGGTATCAAATCAAATATACTAAAATGGCTTCAGCAATTTTCTCAAAAGGTGTTTTAAACAATCAAAACTAACTTCCACGTGTCTCGTTCGACTCTAGACAAACAACCTAGACGCGAGACGACATCTTCATTACAACATCCACAATTCATTTTCAAACTTACTAAGTTTTAATTTTTGTTACCGAAATGTCCGAGTTCGAAACAATATAACATGACAAAATGCTAATAATTTAGTGCTAAACATCAAAGTTGCTTGTTACAGTTAAACCTGTCAATTCTACAAACATGTAAATCAAGTTGAAAGACTGTTCATTGAATAAGCGCACTGGTAGTTATTGTGCAATTATGTTTTTGCTCCTATGTATTTATTTGCTTTAAGCAATAAATATCTTAGAATTTTACAATCACTCTGTAAAGAGATGACAATATGGCGTAGTCAGTCGTGCAAAAGTAATACAGATAAATAAAATTGGAGTGGCTGTTTGTAACACTGAAATAACATTTTTTTTTTAATTTTTGTCTGTCTATCTGTATATCTGTTTGTACAGGTTAAACTCTGTTTGTACAGAGTGATCTAAATGGCTGGACGAGAATTTTACTGGTAGGTAGCTGATGTTTACTACATAACATAGGCGTAGCGCGCAAATAAAAGTAGCCTATGTTAGGCTACTTTTATTTTGGATAATGGAAACAAAAAAAAATGTTCTAAAATTCAGATTTGTGGGCAACAGCTAGTAGAACATTATAGATAGTCAAGTTATTTGCTATACAGGTAAGAAATTCAGTACAGAGACAGTTTGACAGATTGGCCGCTGTATCTACCAATGGTTTTGAGATTTGGCTTCGTTAAAAGCCTATTTACAATGGCTAAAGTTTCTGTTCTGAATCATTCTTTATGTTCTTACCTGTATAAGTGCATATTAAATAACTTGGCTGACATTATATCAGTCTCCATTGTATCAAAAGTTTTCAATGTCCCCAACCTCCAAAAAGGACATCAACTATAAATACTTGACAAGTTAGACAGGTTCCACCAACTGTATTACGTTAGTGCTTGGTCAAATAAAACATAATCTTTGTTTCTATTACACATTCAGTCGTAATCGCAGATTTTCCTCATGTGTCGACAGCTGTAGTATCTAATTGTCTTCGCTATTTATCCTACAATACTAATAAAAACTTTAAAGATTGCAATAATGAGTATTCTCGGTAATGAAACTTTCCAATACCGACCGCGGTGATAAAATGAACATAAATTCACGGCTGTTTTTTCAGAAGTCTGGCAGAGTCGGTCTTTTAGTCAGTTGCATTATTAGAAGTCCATTGTAGACAAGAAAAGGGTTAACATCACCAGCCACGTGCAACAAACATCGAAACGGCCCATCTCAGACGAGCCCAAGACCGTTTTTAAAAACCTGTATGCAAATTGTCAGGTAGAGGAGACCATTAATAAAACGCAACCTACTCGTACCCCTATAATTTCGGAAAGCATCGACCCGAATCGACAAAAAAACATGTTAAAAGACAAACGCATCGCTTTCGGACGTTTCGCGGTATGTGTGTCAATTAACTTGACCTTAACAGATACCCACATTATTAAAATTTGCAAGCGAGCTGCCTTTTGCAGGTTTTAACAAACCTAATTGGAGAGGCGAGAGTCGCAATTAACGAAACGTTTTTCATGGAAACCGCATGCGTACAATGGCGTGATGGTTCTAATGATTTTTGGTGTACTTAATCAAGTTCTGGATGCAAGGATCTGAACAGCTGCACTTTCTTGGGTAGTAATTAGAGCAATTAAGGGACGGCGTTCAATTGCCGGATTTAGTTGGCAATTATCTCCGAAGGAATGGAAACAGGTAAAAGTGGGTCCGTGTGTTTCCTATCAAAATAGACACACCCACTTTTTGGCAGTTAAGATGAGTCACGGAGACCTACAATTCAGGTTAGCACTCCAACATCCATACTGTTACTGAGAATTTCAAAACCAGAAACTCTAAAAGCCCAGTATTGCGATCAAGTACAGGATTTCGTGACACAAAGGGGAAATTCCCGAAATTATATTCTTTAACGACCTCTATACTTAAATTCTAGCTATATTTTGTAGCATCAAACTTTAAAACTGTAGATTAAAGTTGTATGGCAGGAAGGAGACAATCGATTTAGGTATTCAATAGGGAGATAAACTAATAAAACTTGCTATCGGCCTCATTTGCATACTATCTTCCCTAAACAAATAAAATATTTCATGGCATAGAATCAGTATTTTTACTACATAGATATAAACAAATAAAAACCATAATATTTTTGAATAAACACATAAAATCTTGATAAATGTGACACTATAGTCGAAGGTCGGCTTTGGCAATACATCAGAGTATCATACGGCTTGCGTCAGAAGTGAATCTCGGTGCTTAGCTCATCGCGACCGGTTTGTGCATCACGACATTTGTTTACTATCGGATACAAGTTGTACCTGTTGGCTAAATATCATTATTGTATCGTGCACTTACTATTCTTGTCTACCGTTCGAGTACGTCGATCAACTAGTTTTAATTTTTGAAGATCAAATTCTTCAACGTCGTAATAGAATTTTTTTTTACTTTTACAGTACTTTAGCTTTTTCTATTGTATATTTTATTTAAACCAAATTATTCTAAAACAAATATTACTAAAGTCAATCATAACTACGAACATTTCCATCACATTCCATCCAAGATTCCGTTGAATCTTAAAGTCAACAAATAGTTATTAGGCCTCGCTTTCCGGATTTAATAACAACAAACACTGAAATCAAAATACCTCCGTTAATTAAATTAAACTGTACACAAATAGTTACGAAGTTATAGAAAGATACCAACAGAAACAGTTTTACTAAACTCAATAACTAATGGCTAATTAGTTCTTGATAGACTTTCATAATAATGTTAACCTTGCAATTAGTTCTTTCGTTAATTAAATACGGTTTTGCAAAAACACAGAGCTGCTATTAAGCAACAGTATGTACCTATTTTCTTTGCCCTTTGTAAGCAAAGAATTAATATAACTAATACGAGTAACTATATTGAATTTGATCTAAATAAACGTCAATACAATAAACTGATCTAAAGAAATGTCCATTCTGCGATCTCTCAGCTTAGGAAGAATGTAAGGTATTCCAGCATATTACTTAGTACGTACTAAACTCTATCGTAACATCGGACCATGACGCAAACAGGTATTTTTTCATCCCACTGCCCAGCCTACGTTCAGAACAAAAACCCACAAAATGATTACATGCATTGTTGTCTAAAATCAAAACTGTTTACAATAATTTTGATGAATGTAAACTGAACAAAGTATGCAAGAATAGTGCTAAGCTGAATTATATTTCTCTTACACTAAACTTCTATGAAATTGTTTAAAAATTTTGTTGGATTCTGTGGAGAAACAGGCAGTACTTAAGTGAATTGATCCAGAATTCCACCTAGCGGATCTTTCTGATTTAAAACAAGTAATGTATCACCTTGTCTTTTTTGCAATGATTCCGCGAGGCTAACGACCTCCGTGGACGACAAAAATTACGTCATCCGTGCAATATAAAAAGGTTAACGACTTCACGATGATATTCAGCCCTTTTTGATGATCCTTCAGTACATCAATGTTCAATGTCATAGTACACAAAATTGTCATTCCTACAGTAGCTCCATTTGGACTCGACAGAAAATTCAAGCGGAACTCATTTGGTTCTGAATTGTTTGAATTTCGAAAACCAGCTGTGGGTGACTTACAGAAAGCTTTAGTTAGGACTCCAAATTATAAGTTTTTGTAAAGTGAGTGTATCTCTAGTTAAATGGTAATTGCAAGTTTTGAAACCCTGATGACATTTGAGACCGTCAATAACGCAGATGTAAGATAAAACACCCTTGAGCAATTCAGGCGTGTCGTGTACGTGTGCAACCAGTAATCATACAATTGTACGTTCAAACAGTTTCTAGTGGATCGTGAAGGCACCACGCGCACCACGCGCACCACGTCGACGGCTACCTCATACCATAAACCCGATTGGTCTCGACCGATAATTAGTATGTTTGTGCAACATTTTACAACCGCACGACTACAAAGACCATCCACACAAATTTAACGAGGAATCGATGTCTATTGAACGCTTTCAACCATTTTACGCCAGTTACTGGAAATTTATATAGTGAATGTGCGCTCCATTCTTCGCGCATCGTACACAGATTTCTAGCAATGATATAAAATTACGTATGTTAGTTGTAGTTTTGTAACGAATTTCAAATGAGGTCGCGCTGACCTTTTATAACGTTCTCAAACTCAATGAAATATTTTCTCATTAAAAATCATAGAATTTTTAACTTCCCTTTGAAATGTATTTAGGTGCCAACACCATTTATAATGTTTGAAATATAAAAAATGTTCTGATGACAACCGTGACGAAATGTTAAATGGGAACGCATTAGGGTTAGTCACATTATTTTTACACGCTAGATATACAGACATGGAGTGGAGTCGTGTTGAGGACTGTGTTCCGCTTTCGAGCCGAGTGATAACAAAGCACCAATAAACGTTGTATCACGGTGGCAGCCCTCACAATCCGACAATTATGACCAAGTGCGTGCGCCTGCGCCGGCGCGAGTGTCCGATTTCATTCATCGGCGCTTGGGCACAAACAAACAACAATGAACGCTGCGTATAGAGGCGAGGGTGACTGTGAACTTGTTAACTGCCTGTGGGCATAGCGTACAAGCTTTGCGATTATGTACACTCATTCCGCTATCATTACAATTTGACTAGAGAGATTTAAGTTCTTAGGTTGGTTTTGTTACTTCGATTTACTTAGGTGTATTTAATGTATTATAGTCAGTCGAACGACACATTCGGTGACAGTAATTTAGATTTTTTATACTCTCCGATTTTATAACTTCTTACAACCCAATCAATGAAAATGTGTTCTTTTGCCAGAAAGACTAGGTCTACTTAAGTAATGTTAACAATGTTATCATTGTCTAAGACAACGTTTTCCGTGTAACTGCATATTAGACGCTGTACTTCGCCTTCTCAATTACCAGTCATTAACTTGATGACGTCAACAATTCACAGGAATATGCATTTACTGTATCTAGCAGTAGATTTGAAACTGCTCTAAAATAGACTCGGATTGCTCATCCCTGTTTTAAAAACTGGGAATTATAAAGAAGCCGGCCGAACGTAGTGAAGAATGGAAGTACCAATGAACTGTTGATTGAGGATGATGAAAAGAGCTAAATAAACTTAATTGAACCGGAAAACCGACCTTTAGCCATCCCGGAATTAAGGACGCAAGTCTTGTCGAAACAATTTAATGACATTCAGTTATGTAACGACAACAGAAACAACAATTAAGTACGCTTAGGTAAGAATGTTCCCTCATGTGAAATCCGCACCACCATGCCTCAATGGTCTTACGTCACGTATTTTTATTTCGAACATTCAAAACTATAGTTTTAGTACGCACTTAGTGTAATCTTTACACCATCAGTTTATGGTGCACGTGTGCCATAGGAGAATTGAGTACCCTCTATTTCTTCCAATAGATACCGAGTCAATAAATGCCGTAAAGGGCTCCTTTTATAAATATCAATATGCGTCATTTCATGCTGATTCACTAGTGAAAAAAATTGTTTACATTAACTAAAGTTACGAACCGTCTTGTTTGTATTCAGTGGAATCTCGGCTACTTAGTTAAAAATGACACTTCTCTATATCTAGCGGTTAAGATACCATAATAGGGCTGTACATTCAATGCGGTAATCACTAGTTAAGATATTTTGCAATACGCAACAATCTCAGCATACAATGATCTGATGTATATTACCAAGCAATTATATACTAGACACATTCTACAATTAATATGTTACGTCTTTTAATTTGTATCTTCGACTATTTTGGCAAAAAGAGGCAGTATTAAAACCAGATCACACTGGATTCTAGGATCGATTTTTGGCTAGGATTTGGACGTTCAGTGCCATTGCCAAGTAACTATACTGCATAGCAGTGCAATAAAATGCTTTAAAAACCTCAAAATTGGACACAAAACTCCTTTAATTTACGATAGCGTTGGTAAATTTTGAAAGGGATGGCAAAGGGGACAATCTTCGAGAGTGGCCTCGTAGTTATGGGTACTACTTACGTCCTAATTGAGTCCATACTTCACACAATGCACCAGCTCAACACACACGAAACCTAAGGACTTGCACACACACAAACTCACGTGTGAACGAGCCGTGAAGGGCATAGACTACGGAAACTGGTTTCTCTAAGAGTAGAGGCAGCTAACTGTTTTATAACACATTTAATTTGTTCCTATTGTTTGGTGGTTTGTCTGTAAATTACTATGAAATTGTTACATGTTAATTTTACATTACATATTTGACAAATAGCGCTTGTTTAAAGTGATGTATGCAGGAATCCCCTTATTCCGAGGACGATTCTACAACTTTGAAATAGAAATCGAGGTCATGCTATGATAAAATTATTTAAGAGCTTTTAAGCAGGGTACAATCTGACGCGAACTTATAGACGTAGGAATGTCATAGTTCGCATAGTCAAATCTTACCTTAAAACTCTTGCTAGACAGTCACACTTGCGGCTATTGCACCAATCAGTGACTTAAACTTAACATGCATTTCTTTCCTAACCAAAAAATATGGAAGAGGGCATCATTAAACTTAAATATGCTTGATCTTACTGTGAATCTACCAAACCATAACAATATCAGCCAAGGCATAGATTAGGGTAATTTTTTTTAAGGGGGGAAAATCATCGATTGGCTGCTCCTGTCTGGGTGAGGCGGAAGGGAGTGTCAGACTCTTACTGACAAAAAACCACCCCGTTCCTTCTCCTGCACGTCGAGCCGGAGCCCCGGTTACCCGTTAGGTTCTCCGCGACAGATTAGGGTAATAAACCTAAATCACTATCCATCTAGTCAGTTAATTGTCTTTTGTTTACGCTAAAATGTCATCATACGGATATATTGTAATTATGCCTAGTGTAGAAAAGAAAACCAAATTATATGGAATTGACATAAATTTTGACACTTGTCAGTGTCATCCCCATACATTTAGTTTTCTACTCTCTCTCTGTAGACAAGCGCTAAAGTGGTGTGTGGCTAAAGGCACAGGTATGATACTCATAAGTTTAAGACTTGTCATTCCTGAGTCTGAAATATCTTCATTTCAGATGTATCAATATCATCGAGAATGTGATTTAACTAGACAAAAATACCGGTATATTCGTGTCAATATATTGAGTGTGAGAAAAGCTCCACACATGCTGTTCAAAGTCAAAGTCAAGGCATTCAATTAAGCACTTTTGAAACATCTAACTGAATTGTCAGTGAAGCTAGGTGCTTGTTCTAAAGTGTAGTTTCAAATGGAGAAGAAAGCAAGAAACTCCTTGTTACTCTTTGTTTTTTACAAGCTCACAAATACATTATTATGATCCTTACCTATGGTACAGATATGTGTGCTCATGAGGTAGAGCCCCTTGGGACTTGAAACTACTTAAATCTTTTCTAAATATATTTACCTGAGTACACCTTAGTTAATTTAGTATGTGTCATGATAGTTGTTATATCTACTTACAAATATAAATGAGATTTTAGTAACTCTTAGATATTTTTTACAAAATGTGTCACTGAAATACTTAATTACTTATTTTATTTCAAAATATTACATTACTCTTAGACATGACACATAGGCACAAAGTTACTTTATAGTAAATTAGTGTGCCTATGTGAATTTTATAATGATTAATTAATGCAATGATTTCCAAGGGTGATTTTATTGTATTATTTATAACGTAGAAATAAAAAAAAAAAATAGTAAATAAAATGCATAGAAAAATCTAGAACAGCAAAGTTAACAATTTTTTATGTTTTTGTTATTGTCGAAAGAAGCCTCTCACCAAAAAAATACAAACAGGTGATATTTGAAAGAGCCAAGCACTGGTAATTACCTGAGCAAAGCTGAGGTAATAACTTTATTTAAGCATAACTAGAATATTTATTTAGTTTTCTCGATGAAATTTTAATAGGCATAGATAAAGTCCAAAACAAATATATTGACCAGTATGCCTAATTGTTAAAATATGTGTTTATTTTCATAATAATAAAAAAACAATGGTGTGTTCAATACTCTTTTCGTGTATTATACAAACAAGAGGCTTGTTGGCAGTTTGCCCAACCATATTCAAATTATGTGTTGCCACATTATATTATTTATGTTGCACATGCAGACACAAATTATGTTTTATTAACTCTTGACAATATTCCAGTGATGTCTGGGAATTCAAGGGCAAGTTCACAGACTAAATACAGAGTAGTAATATTTTTAGTACTTAATTTCAATATGTTTTTTTATTTATAATTTTTAACATTAAGTACCTACATAGAAATATGTTGCAAACAAAGCTACTTTCTTTGATAATAATTAATAATGGGCCCCTATCATCATATTCATTTCATTTCTAAACCTAATTAATAGTTTGTTTGTGTGTTGAGTGTTGTTTGCAGTAGTTGACCATGCCGGGGTATTGGTGAAACAATTATCATAAGTGAACATATTTTACTTGGAAAATGATAGTAATCAAATTGGAAATCATTGTCTAATATACTGATTAGTAAATAAATGAGTAAGAATGAATATTGGCATATTTTAAAGCTAAGTTAGTCTACATGAGCATACTTTCATTGATAACAGCGCTCAAACAGGGCGGTAGTCCCGCCAGAGGCGCGGTTGCTAAACTATCACACGTCATCTCCATGCATCTCGTAAACGGGTGATAGTGAAAATATCATATTATTCTTAAAATACGCGAATATGATGTCACTGTCGCACACTCGCCATGCGCTGCCTACGCGACTTATGTCACTTTTAATCTTAGGGCCAGTCTCTAATTGCCAAGTTCGACCTCCGACATCAAAGCCACTCTACTCCACACATTTCGTAATAGGTCACCACCAAAACAATAATACGCGGCACACTTTCGAAGGGATAGGGAGTGACTTAACTTTAGCATACCATTACTTCACTATCTCTATCGCGCTTCCGAACAAAACCATAACAACAAACGAGACAAAATATTGTCAAAACTTTGTGTTAAAACTATTTACACATCATGAAACTGTTTCAAACTTAGTTTTATCGATAAATGTGTATGCAAGCAATTGACTTACCGTAATTAAGTGAACATAAATCCAAAACAGATGTCAGGGTAAGTTTACAGACGAAAACAAGACACAAAACACAGAGAAAACACCTTTTTAGATGGATGTTTAATCACAACGTGATCACTAGGGAGAACACAGCATGCACTACCACTGAACACTATAGTAAGGAACACGCCACTTTAACAATAATGTTTATTTACGACAAAAAACACACGACATCACGCAAAAATTCCAACACGTCTGCCGTATCACAATGAGTTGCGGCCATTTTGCTTGCTGTCGAAAAAGAAAGAGATGCATTTAGCCTGCCAACCAATCAAACGTTCCTTCGATCAAATACATTATAACTATTGGTTAAGTAAACTTCAAAATTACGTTTCGTTATCGTGTCAAATAAATATTGTTATAGGAATAAAATACCTCAAAGCTCTCGCTTTTATTAAAAGTGACATAAGTAATTGAAAGTTGAGATAAATATTTTTCATAAAGTTGTCTAAAATAGACCTTTACGCACTAAAGGTAAGCTTTCCAATTATACATTGACATTCAGATAACAACATTTTTAATATCTGTACTACCTTTCAAAAATTTAAAATAGCCAATAGGAAAGAAGCGCGATTTATGACATACCTTGAAGTGTCTCTGTCTGTGGTTTGGGTTTTGAGTAAATTTTTTATTTTGTTTTGGTTTTAAATTAAAAAATCTGATATAAAATGAATTTCCAAAGGAATTGTATTATATTTTTAGTGATTATGTTTACGGTATGCCAACGTCTAGTTATATATACACATTAAATTGTGTAAAAATGGAGGGTAAAATGGTTTTGACTTTTCTGTTGCAGTTCAACATTGCAGGATCTGAATGCAGCAAGGAACTAAATAAATTGTTAAATAAGACAAACAGTATGTATCATCATCAACATCTTTATATTACCAAATATACAACACTTAACAAGTGTCTCGTGACATAGGTTAAAGTCAGGGGATACATTATTTAGATTTTTGTGTGAACCTAATACCTATTGTTTCACAATTGGACATAATTCAAAACTCTAACTTCCAAACAATTTAAAATGTACAAATACCCCTTTATAACTTTATCTTTATACCTACATACATAACATATATAACTTTATACCTTGAAACAGGAGCCTCAGATTGACCAACGAAAAACAAATAGGGAGCTTAATTCTCGATAATATTTTTCAGCTTACACACAGCTTAGCATGACAGATTTACGTCATGGAGTCTCCAACATTGTTGATGAGGCCAGTGGTGTCTTCAGCAAAATTATTAGCAAAATGATAGCACACAAAAAACTTATAGGCCTGGACTCAAATTGGAATTGGTGATTGATTTGTAAAATAAATTATTTCTGAGCAATTTTTCTTTTATTGGGTACTATTAATCTGAGACTTAAACCCAAAAATAGGTCCAAAGTAATTTTCAAGTTTTGAAATTCTTAGTAACAGATTTTCCAAAAAATTTGCCAATATTTTTACCTACTTCATAGGACTTGGCCTATATTCAACAGTGAAAGTTCTGTGGACACAATAAAACAAATACTATCTTTGATAAAAAAAAAATATTTATTGATAATAATCTCCATTGAAAAGTAAGTCAAGAGCCTACATTCAGGATCTTGCTTCTACACTACAAGTTCAACATGAAAAGATTGATGACTGTTAATGAAGCGAAAGAGGTATGTAAGAATCGTAGTAATTGGCGTTCCTTAGTCTCTGCCTACCCCCATGGGAGACAGGCGTGAAGTTATGTACTACAAGTTCAAGTACTGTGTGGTACAGGAAGGTTACAATTCTTATACAACTTGCTTCTAATACCAGAATGTCGTAACATGTGTTTATGTAAACCTAGTTTACTCTTGAATCTGCTATGGCAAATATCACATTCTAAGTTAGGCTCTAAGTGACACGAATCTACATGTTGAGTAAGTAGATATGGTGCAACAAATGTTTTGTCACAATGTTCACATTTGTATGGTTTCTCCCCTATGTGTCTTCTTCTGTGATACAATAATGACACCTTACTTACAAACTTCTTTTCACATATATCACACGCAAAATCCTTCTTCTTCGTATGTTTTACAATATGACTTGACAAACTACTTTCACAGCCAAATTTCTTACTGCACCAACTACATGAAAAGCTTTTGCCATTTTCATGTTCGACACTTATATGCTTACTTAATGTACATTTACTTGCATACCTTTTCTTACAATAGTCGCAAATGAACTTTGATTCCGAATTCAATTTTCTCTTCACATTACACAATTTGTGTTTAATATGATTATTAAATCCAAGCTTGCTTTTATATGTCTTCCCACATGTTTCACAAATTAGTTTCAGCTTGTGACTTTGTTCATGGTATCGGAGCGTGAAATAGTTGTTAAATGTTTTTCCACATTGGCTGCACATAACATTATGGTGGCATGATTGTTTATGTTGATTCAACCTAGACAGTAGTGTGAATTCTTTTGGACACTCGGAACATTTATAATCTTTGGGTCCATGAACACTTAGATAATGCATTTTTAATTTTAAAGCTGATGGATGCAGTTTCAGACATGCCTTGCATTTAATAATTTTGAGATCATTTGTATCAACTGCTATGTCGGTGAGATTTATAGATTGTAAAGCAGTGTTTTGTTTTCTTGTTTTTACCTTCATCTTATCATAGGATGGTTCTTCTTCAAACTCGATAAAGAAGTTCAGAGAATCTTTTTTGATCCTTTCAAATCTCTTGCGTAACATCGTCTGGTCATTGCTATGTCTGTGTTTGTCATAATATAGTTCTGAACTGGAATTATCATCATTTAGTGCAATGAATATTGATTTATAGTCACAGTTTACTTCCATTACACTTTCAATGTGTTTCTGAAAGGAGTTTAGCTTACAGTTCAACTTTTTAATATTATTTTCACATAGCTGGATGAATTTGTAACAGCTTATTAAAGTTGTCAAACAATTCTTACAAATTGTTCTACAAGTGGTGATGCTGTCAAATACCTGTAAGATACAGTATATTATAAGTCATAACATAAAATTAGTTAAATTTTATAACACTACGATTGATCATCTTCATTCTAAAATGAGAAAAAATCAACATTTAATTGTCAAGCAATAGGACACTTTTACGTTTTCCGTAATAAAGGGCAACAATAAAACTATGATACGCAATCTCTTAGAACTCGTAAGGTACCTAAACACTTTCAATTTCCAGCTTACCTGATGACCTAAAACACACGATATTATTTCATACAACACAACAGTACCTCCAGTGTCCATGAATATTTCATCTGTAATATTAAACAGAGTTCCTTCAATATCTTCTGTGGCGGTAAAGCACAAGGAACAAATTTCTGTTTTACCAGTAAGAACATTTTCCAGGATGTAACGTTGGATTGTCATTATTTTAGGAGTTTAGCGTAGAATTTTACGCAGCCAAAGCCTTCAAAGAGAGGTACAAGGCAGGCAACCAAATCTAATATAGGTAATCCTAGAAATTCTTAAATGTTTATTTGAAAAACAATTTCACTACTTGAATTAGAATCCTTCACGTTTTGTTGTTATTGTGTTTTGTCAATCAACCAAACCAAAGAGTAAACTAGAAAAATAAGTGTCAAACTTTGTACAGCTGTTTTCTTGTTGCAAACTTCGGTTAGTCGGGGGTTGCTATTTTAAATAATAATTATTCAGCTTGTTTTGAGGGTGATAAGTCTTTGAATAAATAAACAAATAAAAAACCACATATGACACCATTTCTCTGAATTAATGTAGTAGGTAATTTACACTGAGAAAAATCACTCACTGTTTTATTAAAATAAATGTGGACAGTTTACGTATAGTGTTATTTACAGCCGCCATTTTGTCTCCATTGCATGGCGTCAATGTTATGTGGGAAGGTGGTTCTTGAACGAAAAAATTTAAGCGCGCGGTCTGCTTTGAATGCTAACTTTTGATAAATAAAAGTTTGACGCTGTGCGTTACAATGATTGAAGAATCTGAAATAAATGCGCTAGTATCTAATGTACTGAGTGAAAATCGGTATAGCCATTGCAGGTTATGCTTAAAAGATATCCAAGACCACTATGTTCGTTTTCAAGATTCTGTATCGTTCGACTCGACGTGTTTTCAACCACTTTCTGAAGTTTTGGATGATTTGTTGGGGGATGAAGTAAGTAAAAAACATAAATAAATAAAACGTGATAATGTTATTTTTAATAAGTACTGGCTTGCGAAACAACTCAAGTTAGTTGATAAACATTCAATGTGCTCTGTGATAATTTTATAAACAACCTTTATTTTTACGTGTTCTTTGCGTAGAGCTCCATTTATTTACATATTGATTTGTTTATTACAGGTTTGTGAAGAGATTTCTGGGATTGATGCAGTATGTATGACTTGTGTAGACAAAGCTCTGGAATGCTTAAACTTTATTAAAAGTTGTAAAAAATCAACAGAAGTACTAAAAAATGTTTTTAACAATCTGACCAGCAGTTTGAATGTTGACTTAAATGCTGTAACTGCAGACCAGTCTCTGTATATAGCAGTTACTGAACAAGATTGCCAGCTAATATTGGTTAAAAATGCAACTGGAAAGAAAAAGCCAAACACACAAACTGATTCATTTGTATGTGCAAAATGTAATGATACTTTGGATGATGAAAGTGACCTGACTACACATGAACAAAGTCAGGATAAATATGAATGCTCCGAATGCGATGAATTTAGGTGCACAGAGGAAAGTTTGAAACAACACAAGGATGCAGCACATGGAGTATATGTGTGCAAAGACTGTGGCAAGTCTTTTAAAAGTTTAGATAAACTACAAGTCCATGAACAAAAACATGTATCTAAGAGTGAGTGTCCCAAGTGTGGCAAGAGTTACAACACTAAAGGATATTTCCTTAAACATGTTAAATTATGTCTTGAAGATAGATTGGATCCACATCCAATAAGGAGTAAAATTGTGAAGACATATTTTTGTGAAAAATGTGGTAAGGGATACAGCACTCCTGGAGGACTGAGAGTCCACCATAGATTTGTTCATGGCAATGCTAAGCCACATGTTTGTAAATACTGTAATAAGCAGTTTACTGCACCCAGTTATTTGAAGGTTCATATGATTAAACACACCGGTGAAAAGAACTTCAAGTGCTACCTGTGTAGTAGACTGTTTGTCTCTAAAGAGGCACTGCTGTACCATACTAGGCGACACACTGGAGACAAGCCATACAGTTGCACTTTATGTGATGAGAGATTTGTAAATGCTTCTGCTAGAGCTGAACACATAAAATTCAAACATGTTGGACCAACACTCATGTGTGAGATATGCTCCCGCAAGTTCTTTACCCCCCACTTCTTGAAGCAGCATATAAAGAAACATCATGATCCTTCCAATAAGTTATATGCTGGGAGAAGTCTCATTCCTCCTAATGTTCCTGCTGTCGAGAATATGAGAGTGAGGTTCAGAGACAGCTTAAAAAATGTAGTTGTCAATCAAATCTGAATGTAGGTATCAATCAATTAATGCTTATAATCAAGCTTATTAAGTGTTTTATAGTATCTTAGTTAAGGGACCTATATCTGGAAAATATAAGAGAAGTTTATAAAGCATTTGTCCCATTGCTGGTGAAGCAGCAAATAAATAAAAACTCTACTGTGAATAAAAAATGGAAATATTTATTCACTAATATTGGTATTGTTGCACTACATTTATTGTCGCCGAACATCAAAATGACAATGCTTGTCTGGCAGTCATAGTTTATGCAGTCCACCTACTGGATTGAGTAGGACATGCAGAAAACGTCTAGTGACTATTTTTTCTTTGTACTCACTTTTGCTCAGCACCAGTGGTGGGATAACTGCCTAAAGTTTGCAATTTTAATCACTACAGGGTTTTAAATGAATGCTACCTCTAAAATATTAGGAAAATATTTTCTTGTTATTATTCAATTGTGCTTGTGTGTAATGGTATTTTAACAGTTACTTCACTTATTAAATGAAATATACATTATTAGATTTTTCGTTTTATTAATACAAAAACAGTTCTTTCACATTTCAAGTTTATTTAATTTTTTAGAATAGAAAAATGGTTTCTGCTATAGCAAATGTGAATGACTAGTGTTAAGAAGTGATACAACAGAAGGGATTGTGATGTGCTACCATTAACCATTTTAAAGCTACGAATGGAGGAAGACAATTTCCAAAAACATAACTAGCCACAGGTCAGCTTCATTAACTATGTAATACTTTCAACAAACATGAACTAGGCACTGGTCAGTGTAGGGCATAGTTAACTACTATTTTGTGATCTGATTAATAACTACGATTTAAAGTAGTTAACTATATATAGTTATGATTACATGTAGTTAAATATATGTAGTTGTCTGTAACTTAACTAAAGTAATCTAACTACTGATATTTGTCTTTTTAGTCTAATATTTTGAAATTAATAAACATTGTAATGTGTTGTTATATAAGTTACAGGATCTGATTGCATACAAAATCTTTGGTTTAATTCACAACTTCGACTCAATTTTAATAATTAGCTAATCAACTAAAATAAAAATATGTCAATTGGGCTAATCATTCAAATTCAAACTAAGTACACATAGAAATATAGTATTTTAGTTATGTCTGTGACGGGCTTTAGTTCTTTATAAAACACAATATTATTTTAAACATGTAATTATGAAAAGTAATCTCGTAATTGTGAATATAACTAGAATTATTAGTTAGTAATCAAAATGTTTAGCTTCTTTTTACGATAATTCAACGTAATCTGTTATCATGATTATTAGCTACTTTAAGTAGTCGTAGTTAGTAATCAGTGGTTAGATTTTAATTTGCCCTACTCTGCCACTGGTTATCTATGTGCATAAGATCAAGTGTATCCTTTTTCAAGTTATACTTACTATTAAAAATCATTAATTTCAAAACACATTGAACCTATATCTAAAATAGTAACATCTAGCTTAATCTGGACATGAGCATCTGAATTGCTATAGCATTTAATCACAAGGATAATAACTTAGAAATGTTGGGATACTGCTCCGCCTTATCATTACTATTTGCAGCCATACTCTGATATGATGAGAATGGACCAACTGCTTCAGGCACAAACAATTTACTATGTGGGTTGTAATGTCTCTGTATATGCTTCCTCAACTGATGACCTGTTATGAATTTAATGTGACAAATATGACACTCCTTTGTCGGACCAAAATGCTTCCGCTGCTTGTGTTCCATTCTCCGAGACGCTGAGAGAAAGCTTTCGTTGCACATATCACAAGGGAAAGGTCTTTCACCTGTGTGTAGGCGGGTATGATAAACTAAGGCTGCTTGCGTCACAAACTTCCCTCCACAATGTTCACAATGAAATTTCTTTTCCTTTGTGTGTTTTACAATATGATTGTTCAATCTACTTATAGCATCAAACTTTTTGCCACACCAGTTACAGGACAGAACATTTCCAAAGCCATGATCTGTTTTCAAATGTGTTCTCAAACCATTCTTTCTCACATAGCCTTTATGGCAAATATCACAAAAGAAACTCGGCTGTCTATCATCAAGATTGCCACAAATTCTTAAGTGGAACTTGAAGGTCTGCTTATTAAGAAAAGACTTATTGCACCGAGAACATTTATTGACTTCATGTTTATCCAGGTGCACACGGAGTTGTTTCTTAGAAGGGAACTGAACAAAGCATAACTTGCATATAGCAGCGACATGGTGCAGTTTGTCATGTAATCTCAACATTTTTTCCGTGCTAAACATCTTTGAGCATTTTGAGCACCTGATTTTTTTAGGATAATGCACTCTTTCTGCATGTTCTTCCACCTGCAGCTGTGTTGCAAACACTTTAGGGCACTGAGGGCAAGGATACTTGGAGTTGCTATGAACCTTCATATGTTTCACGAGATGGCAGTTTGAGGTGAACTTTTCCCCACATTCTTCACACATCACACTAGTTTTAAGTTTTTTCACTTTGTAACAAGTCTGCTTGGCCTTACCTATTTCTTTTAATTTATTTAGAACAGTTTTCTTATTCCTTAGAGTGTGTCTTTTTCTACTAGTAAATAAATAATTTTCATTTTCCTTCATCATGAAATATGCTGTTTGAACATTTAAGCTGATACTTTGAGATTGATCTAAAGTTGTATTGATTCTGTTTAAGATCTTGTTCCAATAATCAGTAGAAATTTGCGATAACTTCTTGAAGAGGTAAGTGTTTATTGTCATAGTGGCACAATTCACACAAAGAACTTGAGGTAGGGAAGGTTCCTCTAGAACCTGGAAAAACAAAATGTTAAATTGAATAAAAGCTTTTATACAATATTAAAAACATCATTCACACTCATGATATTTGATTGTATGTACTACTTTATAACATCTAATATAAGTTAAACTTCTCATCTTGACCAATAAAAATAATTTCAATAAGGAACACCTGTACAGGATGCTTTACAGTGGTAAGACAAGAATAACAACAATGATGCAAAAGTAATAATTAACATCAACAGCTATATGACTCAGTTAAAAGCAGCTGTAAAGAAAGAACTCACGTCCAGCTCACGGAACATGTCCACGAAGGTAAGAGTTTCGTTCAAATACGATCTCTGAAGTGTAACTATATCTTCTAACGATACTTCTTCTTTTTCTGTCGATGCGAAACATAACCTGCACACATGGTTAGACTCACTCGTCATGAATTTGAGAGCCCGCAATGTTATGTCAGCTTCTGGGTCCATTTTAATTTTTCATCTAGCACTAGAGCTTATAAAGTTATTAAAATTGTTCTCAAACACGGTTATAAACAATAAATTCTTACAAGTTACTTTTTGACAGTGACACAAGATCATGAAACATACGACTTCATACGAGTTTGATAATTGCTTGTTGTTGACAGTTAGTGCGTAGTATTTTACCAATTCTGTTTGTATGTTTTTAGGCTGGTATTACTTAGCTGATAGTGTTGTCCCTGGTTGTTTCTGATCTGTGGAGCAAATAGTATGTTCATACATATAATACAAGGATTCAAGGGTAAGGAAAAACCAAATGCTTTTAGTGTGATAATTGATTCTTAACAGGGTAATATTTAATCAAATCACTAATTGCAATGTTTTTTTACAAAGCTCTCTTGGCATGAATAAACGGATAGGTAACGAATTCAGATACCATTTTTCAATGTTCTTGGTCCTTATAAAAAGTAACCGTTAACGGTACCATAGGTACTTATCAACTTGGTTTGCGACATATTTATTTTTTATCAATAGGTCCACAAACTAAAACGTTCATTACAGACAACAGATGATTAAATCGCACTCTAAATAGGTACTTAGTTTTAAGTAAAACTCAATATTTAAATACTGAAAAGTTTATTTTAAACGGATTCTTAACTCGTCGAGTACCGGTTTTATAGACACAATTAAAGAACAATAGGTCGCGGTCACCGGTGACCGCTTGGTATTTGACAGTTTAAAAGAACACAGCGTGATGCTCGTCAAACTTGATCAAACTTCGCACCAGAATGGAACGACAACTCATTGCGCGGGAAACTTTACTAATCTGTCACATTTGACATCGTCAACGTGACAGCTAGTGCTGTCGATAATACAGATTAAACTAGTGACGTCATTTAGTTGATTTTCGTCGTCTAACACTAGGAATCACAGAACATGTCTAAAAGTATATCAAGGTCAAATAAGAGGAAAGTGTATTTATTTTTGCTCGGTTTAGACGGCAATACAGCTCTAGAGCTAGTTAGTGTTGTGTGATACCTATCCCAACAGAACACTATGAAGATAATTATTTAATAATTGAAGGTAAGAACTTAAGAAGTTACTTATCTATCTAAAGGTATGATTAATTTGTTAGGAATAAACAATCAAATGCTGTTATAAAATCCTGAAAATGACACTACGCGCAAGGGCTATTAAGATGTTCAGTTTCAAGTCTGATAATATATTTGTATATTATTCACTGCTATGTTAATTACCTATCAAAGTGTATAAAACGATCTAATAGGTGCTTATTTACTTGTAATGTCAAAAACTAAAATGATGCAAGAGACATAAAAATATGGTGGTGGATATTTTTATATTTATGCCACCTACGCGCTCTTTTTAATAGCGGAGCTAGTCTTTCAGATCTAAAATGAGTCTGAATACCATAATCTGTATAGGTATATGTATTGTATCTGTATATGTATTGTATGTTAGAAATATTATTAAACTCTAACAAAGTTAGACATATATAACATAATATTATAAATGAGAAAAATAAAGCGTTTGCCTATTTTTTCGGAGTTTTAAAATATTATGGTTTATAAGACAAAAAAGTATAAAAATAAAAAAGTATAAAAAAAATTGTATAAAAATAGTCTACCTACTTCTTTTTATTTCACATGTACCTAAATTCGGTAACCAATTTCAATTAAAGTACGATACCGAATTATATCGATTGTTTATTATTCACAGATGGCTGAAAATACACCAGTAAAGTTGTTGGGAGACACTCTAGGCCAACGGCACCGACACCTCAACTCGTTGGTGCGCGCGGCTAGAGAGAGTGGAACCACGGTCCAAGATGTGGAAGCAGTACCCGAGCAGTCTCCAGTCGACCGACTATTCAAGATAGACCTCGCCGTGTCACTCGGAGACGCAGACTACATCCTACGGAACCTGAAACACGATGACATGCTATTTGTGAGCAGAGCTCTGAAGGCCCGGTGGCTGCTAGACCGCCATGACATCATTAACCCTAAATATTTGGAAAACACTCTCTTCCCTGAAATGATTTTCCCAGCAGTCTCCAAGATGAAGCACTGGCTGTACATCAACCTCCGAGATCCCGCCAAGTGCCAAGAGTTCTATGAGTACTACAAACAGAACTCGTTTGAGTTCGCCATAAAGTTCTTCAGCCACTGCAGCAATCACTTCATACTGGAAGAGGTGCCCAAGATATTGACCAAACTGTCGCCTCATTATTTAAAAATTTTGTGCGAGAAATGCCCCACAGTCGCCAAAATATATTTTGATTCGTTGGCGACACAAGACGATGTTAAGAACCGTTATCTCGATCAAGAACAGTCATACTACAACAGTATCAAATGCGTATTGAAATCGGATACTGATGTGTTTCTCGACATCACAGAGAAGTATTTCAGTTTTAATAAGTTTACGAGATTCAGTCCACTGGCGACTGACTACATTGTGCGGTATCACAAGTCTAGAGTCATAAATAAGCTGGGGCTGTACGTGGCCCACATATTGCATATTCCGACTCTGGCTGCAAGACTCAGTGTAGATGAGTGCCAGGACGTTGTGTTGCAGCTAGCACGAGCTAGCTACTTGCAGTATTGGTTCCAGTACAAAGCAGTAGAACCGTTGATCAAGCGTCTACATCCTCAAAAGAGAGCGGCATTCAAGAAAATAATATTTGTTTCAAAGGATATTGGAGAATGCATACAGGAATGGCCATACCCAACACCGAAGTCACCTCCGCAATCAGATACTTCATCTAACGTATTTGACGACATAAATTATACACCTTTTACACCTGCTCAGTTTGAATTTAAACGCATGTTAAAAAAGAGAAAGTGTGGACGATATATGGCATGTGACATTATGACTGTCGAAAATAACATGAAAACAGACTTACAGCGATTGTTTGATGAATTTCGTTTCATTGGTTTCGACCGGGCTCTACACGATTTAGGACAACGGTTAAAATCTACTGGTTCTGCTGATAGGCGACGAGATATCTTCCTAGTTTTAATAAGCAAAACCGGTGGACGCAATGACGCGGTATCAGCTCTATTACAACTAGCTGCGCGCCACAGCAACGAACCGGTTCATATTCGTGCTGCCGTTGTGCGCAGTCTTGTAAAACGAGCTGCTGTGTGGCGACTACCTGCAGATGTTTGGCAAAACTTGTTAAATTTCGGACGCGGGCTAGGGCTCGACGGAGCTCCCTCTGAAGCAGCATGTTACGAGGGTCTGCATGCAGTTGTAATTCGTCAGTTATTAGCAGGCGAGTGCGAACCAACGATCATAAATGCTTTTCTTAACAATTTTTCCTCATTAAAAGAGTACTCTTTAAAAGTGGAGGAAAGACTGCGTATTGCAGTAGGTCTCCAAAACTTGTTAGTAGCGGCTGCGGCAGGCATGGAGCCAGCTAAAGCGGTGGATCGTCTCAATCAGCTGCTTGATGTTATAGAAGTTTATGGCATTCAAATTCAGACAGTATATCCTGTTATTGAAATAATTAAAAGCTTAGCATTAAGTGACGAAGATGTTGTACGTCCATTAATAGAGCGTCTATATAAAGCAAAAATCGGACGACAAGAACTGCTTCGCGAAAATTTAAAGTTACGTTGCGATGAGGCGGCCTTATTGAACGCGCTTCGTCATGACCTTTCAGCCCTTGAAACTGAGCAAATTGTAAATATAATAGCCAGAGGAGGAAAAAAATTCGACAGATTCATTTCTAAATTAGTAATATATTTTACACAAAATGAACAGCTTCCAGTATACTTCAGAACTGCATTACGAGAGAAGATCGCCTCAGAGGTCAACGAGAAAGGTAATATAATAAAACAAGCGCGACCCCTGGTTTGTCTATCGTACCAAGATTTCGAAAAAATTTTGTCTGAAGTGGATGCAATTGAGAAAAAGAATGACACTTTACGAGCAGCGCTAAGGGCTTGCGCACATCGCGCCCGGCCTGTCGTCAATTTAGCAAAATGGGGGTGGAGTAGAGCTGGCGCGAAGGCAGTGGCAACACAAGCGATGCGCTGTCGTGAAATAGAAAAAGCTGAGTTTATCCACACATTAGCAATGGATCGGCGCACAGTTCGGGTGGCCCTAGCACTCAATTTGCGCTCTGAAGGAGAACCAGTGCTAGACACTTTCACATCAGCAGCGAAATTGCGGCCTGTTGCAGCACTGCGCGTAGCGTTGCGTTATTTCCGACATTACGACACCAATGCTGATGTCGGTGTATGGAAAATAATAAAACCTCTGCTTTCCAATGTTGACCTGTCATCCAAAAAAAGACTTCGAAATTCATTAAAAAGAATCCAATGGATTCCATCTGCAATCAAACCTGATTATTGTTCAACTTTATATTTTGTATGTGAAAAAATTTTAGACGAAGGTTCTGAAGTCCTCTTACGTGAATTATGTATACTTCTTCCTGAAGTAGAAGTTGATACAATTGAAACTGTTTTAACTTGGTTGTTTGAGAAGACAGGAGAAGATGTAGTACCGCTTCCATATCCTGCAATGATAGTGAGGTACCTTATGTTGTCTACAAATGACGAAGATTTAGAGAGCAGATTTACTAAAATTGGAGTTCGGTTTTTAGAATGCTTAAGTAGTCTACGTTGTGACAAGACCTCAGTCTTCAAAAAAAGACTGCATCAAACTATTAATAGTTTAAAATACAATGCAGCGTTTCTGGACAATAAATATTCATTGTGTTTGTCAGTTATTGAGAAGATATTAACCTGGCTTCAGACTTTGCTACCAAAAGAAGAAAACTTTCCGAAATATGTGCAGATACATCTGACTATGTTATACTTCAAAGCAGTTAGGCAGAGCATGAAACAGATGCCAGAAGTGTTCACTGACCCGAAGAGGAAGAGGACGGAAGGCGTGGAGGCTGTGGGCTTTGTGTTTGGGAGGTACATAGCGAAAGAGGTTGCTGAACTGGTCACTACGTACTTCGACTCTATAATAGAACTTTACACAGGACCCCTTGTGGATTACTTAGGAGATTTTGCTGATGGCAGTTCCAGAGGCAAGTTCATAGAGTCACTATTGAAAGGAATGTTGGCAGGTGCAGAAGGTACTGAGCGGCGTATGGTGGTGTATGTGTTGAAAGACCGCTCTCATGACGTGAAAAATGAAGCTAGACAAGAGTTAGAACGTGTATTAATTCAGGATAAATCCATGGAGGTTTTTGTACATGCAGAATTGTTTAATTAATAAGCCAATTATGTAACGTAGCATTTGTTTTGCAAAATTTAAATTTTAACAAGATATTGTTGTTTTCTATTTTATAATTTGTTTCTTGTACCTCTGTAAATAAATTATATTATCGTTTAAATAAATTGTATCTTATTTTTGTCCTGATTTTAGATTGTGTAAAATATTTGACTTTTTTGCGAATTTTCTCATGACACAGAAGTTCATTCGGTACTATTGTATGTTACTGTACTTATGAGTAGTTCGTGTACTGGTGGCCTGCCCTCGCTTCGCACAGGAGTTAATTTACTACTTACCACTCTCCAGGTTTCATTCATTTAGGGAATTTGTTTTTTTTTTTTGGTATCATGGCATTAAAGAATTAATAATACCGTTAACTTAAAATAGAGAATACAATATTAATAACATACCTAACAAATGAAGTAGAATAATATTTGGAAAAATCTTTGTTATCTATGGTAGCATTGATTTTTTGCGTGTCCAAATCTTTGACATCTTTTACATTGCAAAATGTTTAGCTTTTTGTATGGCGCTTCGAATGAGACTTTTACATAGTTTATCTTATTTATTTTAAAGATTTCTTTGTTGTTTTGTTTCGGCTCAAGATCAACATAGAATAAGGGTAGAGGATGTTTAGTACTTTTATGCCTTACATTTGTGATGTGCCGGACTTCATGTCCGAGTTCGAAAAGTTCTTTCTTTATGCAATCTGTGTCTTCCGAAGAATGCAAACCCCGTAACACCACTCTATAGGCTCTCTCGCTTTTGAGTTTATATGTGTAATGACTGACGTTATTTTCTATAAAATTATCTCTTATAGTTTTGTAACTGTCTACGTCACCAGGCATTATTTTTACTATGTGTCCTGACCTCAGAGTTGTTATAGTATATTTGTCAGCGTTTGCAATTGAGGAAAGGAGTTCTTTTAATTTCGTTATATCTATGACTCCAGTGACGAATATGGGTTCTGGCTTTGGCGGTTTAGGTGTCTTAGGTTGTTGACTGGGTTCGTCATTATTTTCTGACTCCAAAATTTCGAATCTGTTTTCCGTGGTAACTGCGTACGTTGTTTTGTTTAACTTACTATGTTTCTTTACCCATTCAGGGCTAGAATCAGCTTTTCTTTTTATAGGAACCTGATCGTTTTGCCAGGGTAGATTTTGTTTTTTGCCTTGTTCGTCGATTATAGCAGATGGGTTTGATTTCTCATTCCCCTTAACGTTCGGGTTTATTATTTTTGGTGGTTCATTTGGTAAGGTTTCTAGTGAGTGGCTCCTAGCACGTGCAAACATGCTTTTTTGGAGTAGTTGCTGTGTCATTTTTGGTTTGTTTTGGTTTTCTTTTTCTGGATTCATTCTGTTCCCACGAGTAGGGTCGATATAAAAGGTCACTTGAAGGGTGACGCCCATTCCCTCAAGAAGGCGATCTCCAACGACGTTTGCCATGTCCGTCGAGGTTGGCGCTCGATACTGATCTCCCACCAGTCATGCATTCCGTTGGCACGTGTCCCACCGTGGAATTAGGGTGATTATTTTATAGAGGTATTCTTCCTCTCAGCCCAGGCAACTAAGCCAAGGCTCCCGATCGCAGAATAGCGGTTGCGGGTGTGGGTATGCATTTCCTAATACCCACTGTTAACTAGCTGGTTAGGCCAGTTAAGTCGAGTTAGTTGACCGCCGCTCAAGACTCGGCGTTGGGGTTCGTTTAGCACCACCCGGGGGGCACGTGTAGGGTTTTCTTCAGGTAACTATCCTACGGACGCGAACCACTCCACCCCCCTAAGTACGCAAAAAATCAATGTAACAGACCGTTTAGATGTGTAAAATGTGGGGAAGAGCACTCAACAACAAGCTGTCTAAAAACACCGGATACCGAGGCCACATGTGCCAACTGCCAAGAGAAGCATCCAGCTAGCTACAAGGGATGCCCAAAATATAAGCAATACAAAGACCTACTTACAAAAAATAAGACAGGAAAAGATAAAGAAACTAAAGAAAACACAAACAGCATAGCAAAAGAACAATATCGCAAAAGTCCAACACAAACTTCACATTCTATTCATCATCAAACCAAGAACCAAAATCTACACCATCATTCGAAACCAAACATCACATATGCTCAGGTGACAAAGCAAACAAAGACAACAGAACCGCCTACCAACATCAAGGACCCAAATAATTTCGGGGAAGTGCTTGACGCCATGTTTAATAAATTTCAAAACATTATAAACATTATGTTAGACAACATGATGGATCGTATGATCCAATTAATCACTAGCCTTATAAAGCTCCCCTAAACCTCCGAATAATCACCTGGAATGCCAACGGGCTAACAGAGCGTCGACAAGAGCTTGATCTTTTCATGAAACTTGAGAGAGTCGACGTAGCTTTGATCTCCGAAACAAGGTTTACACCAAAAACCCATTTTGAACTTAAAAATTATATAGTGTACACCACAAACCACCCTTCTGGTAATTCACATGGAGGAACTGCGATCATAATAAAGGAGAACATTAAACATTATGTTTTTGGGGAAAGTATAAATGAAAAGATACAAGCAACCTCGATCAGAATCCAAGATACCAAGACGGAAACAACAGTGTCTGCTATTTACTGTCCACCTAGGCATACTATTACAAGTGATGAATTCGAGACTTACTTTAAAACACTAGGAAACAGATTCATTTGTGGCGGAGACTGGAATGCTAAACATGTTTTCTGGGGCTCCAGGCTAACCACAACACGAGGTCGCCAACTGTATGCAGCTACGAACAACCTTAACCTTCACTGCGCTTCACATGGTGCCCCTACGTACTGGCCTGCGGACCCACATAAGGTACCGGACCTGTTGGACTTTTTCGTGACCAAAAACATCCCGCTCAGACAAATAAACGTAGAAGAATGCACTGACCTGTCGTCAGACCACACACCAGTAATTATAAATATTCACTGTCGGGCCATTCTGACTGAGTACACTCAAAGGCTATATAACCACAAAAAAGACTGGGACAAATACAGAACCAGAATATCGGAATCCATTCAATTAAACTCGCCATTGCATAACGCAGATAGCGTCGAATTAGCCATTGAAAATTTAAATAAGCTTATTCACTTAGCTGCCGAAGAATCGACACCCTTTATAAGGCAGAAAACAACACAATATGTCCACTTCCCTAAATTTATAAAAGACAAAGTTAACGAAAGAAGACTACTACGAAAAAAATGGCATACTACAAAATATCCCTGCGATAAAAAAGCTTTCAACAGGGCCTCTGAGGAACTCAAACGCATAATCTCTCAGGCAGCAAATGAGCGTCTCCAAAAACAACTGGCTGAACTTACTCCTAACAAAGATACTAGTTATTCATTATGGAAGATAACAAAAAGGTTCAAGCGACCGAAAGAACACATACCACCCATAAAGGCTCCTGATGGCAAGTGGGCAAAAACAGAACTTGCTAAGGCCCAAGTGTACGCAGAACACCTTAAAACCATCTTCAGTCCCATGCCCAGCAAGAATCTGGAACACGACAGAGAAGTCTCTGAATATTTAGACACACCAATGCAGATGAGTCTACCACTAAATAGCGCCAGCCCCAACGAAATATGGCGGGAGGTCTTGAAACTACAGAACGGCAAAGCACCAGGCTACGACTCAATCGACGCTCAACTACTCAAGGAGCTGCCCAGAAAGGGCATTATCCACATCGCGGCCATTTTTAATTCCTGTCTAAGGCTAGCTGTTTACCCGGCTCAGTGGAAAATTGCGCAAGTTATAATGATACCCAAACCAGGCAAACCCCTCCACGAAGCAAGCTCCTACAGACCAATAAGCCTGCTCCCTGTACTGGGTAAACTCCTTGAAAAGATATTGCTGAACAGGATACGCCCATATCTACCGGAAGTTATTCCTCTCCACCAGTTTGGCTTCCGAGAGCAACATGGAACCATCGAGCAGATACACCGTATTACGGACACTATAAGTCGTGCACTAGAACACAAACAATTCTGCTCTGCCGTCTTCCTGGATATTAGTCAGGCGTTCGACAGAGTGTGGCATGAGGGACTGCTCTTCAAAATTAAAAAACTCCTACCTCACTCCTTCTATCCGATCCTTCAGTCATACCTATACGACAGGTGCTTTGAAGTGAAATTTAATAGCGAAGTCACTCAATTAAATAAAATACTTTCAGGAGTACCGCAGGGGAGTATATTGGGGCCAGTTCTGTACCTAATTTTTACCGCAGATCTTCCAACACATACTGATACCATAACTGCCACCTACGCAGATGACACAGCTCTTCTATCAGTTCACGAGGATCCTGACATAGCATCAGCCAATATACAAAACCATATCCATGAGGTAGAAAAATGGATGGATAATTGGCGTATTAGGGTCAATCAAGGGAAATCTGTTCATGTAACCTTTACCCTGAGAAGACGGACCTGTCCCCCAATAAGAATCTACAATGAGGAAGTTCCTCAGGCTGAAGATGCTAAATACCTGGGTATGCATCTTGACAAAAGACTCACCTGGAAAAAGCATATCTGGACCAAGCGTAAACAGTTAGACATGAAGGTCAGATCGATGTACTGGTTAATAGGCCGCAAATCGAACCTCTCTTACGAAAGCAAGATAGCTATTTATAAGTCTATTCTCAAACCAATCTGGACATACGGAATCCAGCTGTGGGGCACTGCTAGCAATAGCAACATAGAGATTCTCGAAAGATTCCAAAGCAAGACATTGAGAGCCATGCTAAACATCCCCTACTACGTGAGCAACAAATATATACACGAGGATCTAAAGATCGCCACCGTCAAACAAGAGATCGCTAGATACAGCGAGAGCTATCAGACGAGAATATCAACTCATGTCAATGAGCTAACATCAAAACTAGTTGGTACAGGAAGTATCACACACTCCAGATTGAAAAGGCATAGTGTCCCTACACTTACCGTGAGATTTGGTGATACCAGATGAAAGGGATTCACAAGGAATTTCTTCTGCTGTTGACAAGATAGAAATCAAGACACACCATCTGAATGGCTTATTGTGTTGACACAGATTGCCAAGTTGCAGAAAACAAAAAAAAAAAAAAAAAAATCTATGGTAGCGAAATATTGAACAGTGAACGAATTGAATAAAAGAGTGATTGAACGAAGAAGGGAACACAATACTTGAACTCAAGGTCTTGATATACCTAGCTCTACCGTGAGTGGTCTGTACTCTGTGGCACAGTGTAGATTGTACAAACTATACGGTACCGTGCAGCTGTGTTTTGCCTACAACTTGCCGGTACTTTATTTATGTATCCGTCCATTCATTATCTACAATTAAATTGAAACCAGCTCATAAACAAATATAATATTCCTGATTTCTAAGCCATTGATTACACGGTAAGTCTTTTTTGTTGAGTTAGATGACTCACGCACTAATATTGACCACTGTTTTTATAAACATGACATAACGCAATTTTCCCCGAATCCAGAGTTTTACGTACAAATATAAATGTATAACAATTAAAATTTTTTTCCTGTGCATCAATGATATTTAAAAACATTTTGCTTTCACCCTAATCTTATCTCAAGTCTTGAGTGACGATTTGAGCTGATTAAAGTATTACAAAATGTTCGTAATCAATAATTTAATAAAGTTTAATTTATACTTGAATATTTGTATGCACAGCTACAGTTGTGCACATAGGTATGTGTGCCAACCAAATTGGTTTGTTACAAAACAATCTGCCAAGTGGCTAAAAAACCACATATAACGTTCAATTTAAAAAAAACTCAAAAGTAATACCTAACGCGATGTTGTTTTAGAAGAATTCTGTTTTTAAGACTTCCATATCTATCAACAGATGGCTCCATATCCACCAGTCACGTTGTTGGGAGACAATTTAGGCCAACGGCACCGACACCTCAACTCGTTGGTGCGCGCGGCTAGAGAGAGTGGAACCACGGTCCACGATGTGGAAGCAGTACCCGAGCAGTCTCCAGTCGACCGACTGTTCAAGATAGACCTCGCCGTGGCACTCAGAGACGCAGACTACATCCTACGGAACCTGAAACACGATGACATGCTATTTGTGAGCAGAGCTCTAAAGGCCCAGTGGCTGCTAGACCGCCATGACATCATTAATCCTATATATTTGGAAAACACTCTCTTCCCTGAAATGATTTTCCCAGCAGTCTCCAAGATGAAGCACTGGCTGTACATCAACCTCCGAGATCCCGCCAAGTGCCAGGAGTTCTATGAGTACTACAAACAGAACTCGTTTGAGTTCGCCATAAAGTTCCTCAGCCACTGCAGCAATCACTTCATACTGGAAGAGGTGCCCAAGATATTGACCAAACTGTCGCCTCATTATTTAAAAGTTTTGTGCGAGAAATGCCCCACAGTCGCCAAAATATATTTTGATTCGTTGGCGACACAAGACGATGTTAAGAACCATTATCTCGATCAAGAACAGTCATACTACAACAGTATCAAATGCATATTGAAATCGGATGCTGATGTGTTTCTCGACATCACGGAGAAGTATTTCAGTTTTAATAAGTTTACGAGATTCAGTCCACTGGCGACTGACTACATTGTGCGGTATCACAGGTCTAGAGTCACAAATAAGCTGGGGCTGTACGTGGCCCACATATTGCACATCCCGACTTTGGCTGCGCGCCTCAGTGTCGACGAGTGCCAAGAAGTTGTGTTGCAGCTTGCGAGAGCCAGCTACGTAAAGCATTGGTTCCAGTACAAAGCGGTAGAACCGCTCATTAAGAGACTTCATCCTCAAAAGAGAGCAGCTTTCAAGAAACGTGTATTTGTTGATAAAGACGTCGGTGAAATAATAGAAAATTGGCCTTACGAGGCACCCTCTTCTCCGATACGACCTGAACTCAGTGGACCTCATATTTTTGATGATCATGATTTCGTACCAGACATTATAGCACACCCTCTTGCTCCTTCGCGCCAGTATTGTCTTATGTCGTCTGGTATGAGTTTTGGGCTTGCATGTGTCGAAAGTTGTCATCAACCAAATAATATTTTTATGAAAATAAGGACGGATTTAGATCGACTGTTCGATGAGTTCCGTTTTATTGGATTTGATCGTGCAATGCATGAATTGAGTCAACGATTAATTGCCACCGCTTCCCCAGATAGACGACGTGATATTTTTTTGGTTTTGGTGAGCAAAACCGGCGGTCGTATAGATGCGGTGAAAATGTTTTTGCAGCTCGCCTTGCGGCACGGTAATGAGCCTGCACATACACGAGCCGCTGTTATCCGTAGTCTTGTGAAGCGAGCTGCCGTGTGGCGCCTCCCTGCTGACGTTTGGCAACTTTTGTTAGACTACGGACATGGGCTGGGGCTTGACGGTACGACGCCAGAAGCAGCGTGTCGCGAAGGATTGCATGCTGTTGTAATTCGCCAGCTATTAGCTGGCCAGTGCGAACCAGCCATTTGTGATGCTTTTTCAAAAGATTTTTCAACTTTGGCAGAGTATTCTCTGAAGCCGGATGAACGGGTGTGCGTAGCCACCAATCTTCAGAATATGTTGGCATCGACCGCTGTTGATGTTGTACCTGCAGTTGCCGCACACCGCCTGAGACAGATGTTAGATGTGCTTAACGCATTCCACATCCGTATCGAGGCATCATCACCAGTCGTGAAAGCTGTGTTGGCTTTAGCTCTCCAAGACAAGAATGTTGCACGTCCTTTGCTGGAGCGACTTTATAATGCAAAGATAGCGCGACGAGAGCTGCTCCGCCTAAGTATGACCTTCAGGCGAGATCAAGCAGCGCTATTGAATGCGTTGCGCCATGATCCGCTCGCGCTTGAGGTGGCAGAAGTTGTTAATATCCTGTATGTACGCAATAAAAAATTTGATAGCTTTACTGCAAAGCTAGTTGTGTACTTCGACCAAAAGCAAGATTTCACAACTCAACTCAAGAATGCCCTAAAAGAAAAGATTTTAATGCCACCGGAAGACGCATCCACCACTGTCAGGGATAAAAGACCAATGAAAACTTTTCCACCACACAATCGTTGTCATGAACCAACAAGTAATGACATGTCAAATCGTTGTCAAATTACCAGATTTACGCCACAACATCCGTCATGGTTTCCACGACGGCCAGTACGGCCACGGATGCGTATGTTTTGCGGTCTAAAAATAAAATTGATTCGACCATTAGCAAGCATTATCTGCCAGGAGTTAGAGTTGGAAAAAGAGCTAAAAGAGTTAGATCAAGCGGGTGATAATTATATCAAGTTGGCGATGGAGCTGAGAGCGTGTGGACATCGCTCCCGTCCTATTGTAAATTTAGCGGAATGGGGCTGGCGTAGGGCTGGCGTGAAAGCTGTGGCAACGCGAGCGATGCGCTGCCGTGAAATAGAAAGAGCTGAGTTTATCCGCATATTAGCGGCGGAGCGGCATACGGTTCGGGTGGCCCTAGCACTCAGTTTGCGCTCCGAAGGAGGATCAGTGCTCGACACCTTCACATCGCTTGCGAAGTTACGTCCCGCGGCAGCTCTGCGGGCTGGGTTGCAGTACTTCCGTCAACGAGGCGCTAGTGCCGACTTAGGTGTATGGGATATCATTAAACCTTTGCTGTCCACGGTCAACCTAGAACTTCGCGAACGACTCCGTCGTTTACTAGCAAATACTCACTGGATTCCATCGCCCATTAGGGCTGATTACTGTATCAATGTTTACCTTGTCATCAATAAAATCTCAAGGTCGGTTGGTGTAAATATTCTTCAAGAGCTGTACAGAATTTTACCAGAAGCTGATGAGTCAATCGATAAAGTATTGTTAGACATTTTGGACAATACTCAGGGAATGACGCCGGCCGTTTTTATACGATATTTGATGCTATCTGTGAATGACAAGGATCTGGAAAAAAGGCTACTTAAAATAGGAAACCGATTTCTAGAATACTTAAATACTCTACGCCATGAGGACCATGGAGAATTTCATAGAAGATTTAATCAAATCTTAATGAGCTTACTATATAATGCCGCTTTCTTGGACAGTAAGTACTCGTGCTGTTTGAAAGTTTTCGAAATAATTTTGGATTGGATGAATACATTTATGAAGAAAGAACGAAATTTTAAAGTATATACACAGATTACTTTATTCATGTTATATTTAAAAGCAATTAGACAAAGTATGGAACAGATGCCAGAAGTGTTTGCTGACCCAAAGAGGAGGAGGACAGAAGGCGTAGAAGCTGTAGGCTTTGAATTCGGGAGGTACATAATGAAGGAGGTCGCTGAACACGTCACCAAATATTTTGACTCTATAATAGAACTGTATTCCACAACTGTAAATTATTTCTTCAACTATTTTACGCATTGCAACTCTAGGTCGAGTTTTATAAAATCTACTCTAAAAGGTATCTGGGAGGAAGGAGTGGGTATCCAGCGTCGTGTGGTTGTGCATATCTATAGAGATCGCGGTTATTTTGACTTTGATGATGCAATGAAAATAGAAATAGAGGAGCTAATTACAAAAGAAAAGGCTATAGAATGTTTTGCTTATTATACTCCATGATTCTAAAAAGAAAATATGGAATTACTATACAAGACATGTTTATTATTAAAAATATTTATTGGCTTTGTTAATTTTTTGATAATTTTTTTATAATATCTACTTATTAAATGTTATTATTTTTCTGAAATGTTTTTTTATTTTCTGTCCGAAACTATTTCATTGGTAAAAGTACGTCAACCTCGTCACACTTTTAAATGCAAGAAAAATAAAAATGAGTCCTTTTTCAGCCATCTCTCGGCGGTGAGATACTACTGTAGGTACCTATAATGACGAAAATATTCAAAACTTACATCTAAATACACGGTGCGATTAAATTAGTTGAATTGAAACGAGCACTATTGGTATTACTAGTACAGTTAAATTTCCCGCCAATCGACAGTGTCAGTTTTGTGTTGCTAAGTGAAATATCGCTCAGCTGTTGCTTTAATAAAAATGAAATCTGAGTTATTCGTATTTGCAAAGAAATGCTTTGATAAATGACTAATCTATAATATTATTCTAATTTATTAAATTCACATATTGTGGCATAAGGATGACGTCATTTTATTTGGGTGTGGTTGCGATGTGCGGTTCATTCCCAAAATAATACGAAGGTCGGACAGCCGGTGTGTGTACACTCTGTGGTTATAAGGTTATCAATGAATCACAACTCGGAGTGTTTTTCAACTACGTAGCAGTGAAAATATTTTATATTTTCTTTAATCGTGGGTAATCTTGCCACTACTTGTTTTTATCAGCATTTACTAGTCAAATGACAGGAAATACCTGAATCAATACGTAATTAGAGGTATGTAGCCAATCTAAAACAGCTATTTATAACTCTTCATGTTTGTTTATATTTTTATTTTAGACCTTGTATAAGTACTCTAGATAAGATTATTTAAGTTATTTCTTATTTCTACCTATGAAAAAACCTTTGTGAAAGAAACGTAGGTTAATAATGTTTTAGTATGTGTTTTTATTTACTTCACAAATAGGTAAGTACAAATAATAATAAGGCCGCAATCATAACGTTCATGTCAAGTCAAGGCCAAGTCGCGGAGAACCTAACGGGTTACCTGGGCTCCGGCTCGACGTGCAGGAGAAGGAACGGGGTGGTTTTTAGTCAGTAAGAGTCTGACACTCCCTCCCACCTCACCCAGGCGGGAGCAGTCATTCGATGATTATTCCCCCCTTGAAAAAATCATATTGTATTGTGTTATTTGTAGTATGAAAATACCTCTAACAAATACCTAAGACGAGATATTTTTATAGGTACTTATTTATTAAAATAGGTACCTAGTATTTATTGCTGTACTAGCTTTTACCCGCGGCTTCACTCGCGTCACAATAGGATAAAAAGTAGCCTACGTGACTATCCATCCGTTCAACTACCTTCAGTTAAAAAATCACGTTAATTAGTACCTCCGTTCTGCCGTTTAGGACAGGCAAACAAACAAATAGCTTTCCGGTCGCGTGGAATTCGGTTATATCGCACTATTGTCATTTTTCCAATAAGTAATTAATTCGTTGACTGATTTTAAAAATGACTTGTATGTCATTTTTCCATCTATACCAGTACATGCAGCGCCATCTATACCAATATTTTGTTTTTCCTAGGAAATATCATTTTTTCCGGGATAAAAAGTACCCTACTATTTAATCCAGACTTCTAACTTTACGTCTGCAAAATTTCAAAGCAATCGGTCTAGTAGTTACGGCGTGAAGGCGGAACAAACAAACAAACAAACTCACTTTCCGATTTATAATATAAGTAAGGAAGTAAGGATTTTTTGTCCATTTACAGATGGCTCCACATTCATCAGTCACGTTGTTGGGAGACACTCTAGGCCAACGGCACCTACACCTCAACTCGTTGGTGCGCGCGGCTAGAGACAGTGGAACCACGGTCCAAGATGTGGAAGCAGTACCCGAGCAGTCTCCAGTCGACCGACTGTTCAAGATAGACCTCGCCGTGTCACTCAGAGACGCAGACTACATCCTACGGAACCTGAAACACGATGACATGCTATTTGTGAGCAGAGCTCTGAAGGCCCGGTGGCTGCTAGACCGTCATGACATCATTAACCCTAAATATTTGGAAAACACTCTCTTCCCTGAAATGATTTTTCCAGCAGTCTCCAAGATGAAGCACTGGCTGTACATCAACCTCCGAGATCCCGCCAAGTGCCAAGAGTTCTATGAGTACTACAAACAGAACTCGTTTGAGTTCGCCATAAAGTTCCTCAGCCACTGCAGCAATCACTTCATACTGGAAGAGGTGCCCAAGATATTGACCAAACTGTCGCCTCACTATTTAAAAGTTTTGTGCGAGAAATGCCCTACAGTCGCCAAAATATATTTTGATTCGTTGGCGACACAAGACGATGTTAAGAACCGTTATCTCGATCAAGAACAGTCATACTACAACAGTATCAAATGCGTATTGAAATCGGATGCTGATGTATTTCTCGACATCACGGAGAAGTATTTCAGTTTTAATAAGTTTAAGAGGTTCAGTTCATTGACCACTGACTACATTGTGCAGAGACATAAATCTAGAGTCTTAAATAAGTTGGGCTTGTACGTGGCCTATATTTTACACATCCCGACCCTTGCTGCGCGCCTCAGTGTCGACGAGTGCCAAGAAGTTGTGTTGCAGCTTGCGAGAGCCAGCTACGTAAAGCACTGGTTCCAGTACAAAGCGGTAGAACCGCTCATTAAGAGACTTCATCCTCAAAAGAGAGCAGCTTTCAAGAAACGTATATTTGTTGATAAAGACATCGGTGAATTGGTCGAGAAATGGCCGTACGAGACACCCTCTTCTCCGACGGCGGAGCTGGACTCCGATTCACATGTTTTTGATGATGCAGAGCTTGAGTGTCTTTCCATGCTTGATTGCCAACCTCGATGCGGATTTGGTGGGAGCCGAATGTTAAAACGTTCGCAACGAAATGTTGCGTATGCATGCCTAATGCAATGCAACGATGAAGATGATGAATGCATGGCAATAAAACTGAAAACCGACTTGGATAGATTGTTTGATGAGTTTCGTTTCATTGGATTTGATCACGCACTGCAAGACCTAAGTCATCGAGTGGGGTCTACAGGATCGACAGACAGGCGACGTGATATTTTTTTAGTTTTGGTAAGCAAAACCGGCGGGCGCATTGATGCAGTGACAGCTTTGCTGCAGCTTGCCGTAAAGCACAGTAACGAGCCTGCGCATACTCGTGCCTCTGTAATCCGTAGTCTTGTGAAGCGAGCTGCCGTGTGGCGCCTCCCTGCTGATGTTTGGCAACTTTTGCTGGACTTTAGCCATGGCCTGGGGCTCGATGGTTCGACCCCTGAGGCGCCGTGCCGTGAGGGACTGCATGCTGCTGTAATTCGCCAGCTATTAGCTGGCCAGTGCGAACCAGCAATTCGAGATGCTTTTCTAAAAGACTTTTCAACTCTGGCAGAGTATCCCTTGAAACCGAATGAACGGAAGTGCGTTGCTGATAATCTCCAAAATATGTTGGCGTCGGCTGCTGTTGATGTAGAGCCCAAGGTTGCCGCGGACCGCCTGGATAAATTGCTGGATGTACTAAAAGTATTTCGCATTCGTGTAGAGGCGTCTTCACTAGCTGTGAAAACTATAACCGCTTTAGCTCTCCAAGATAAGGAGGTCGCGCGTCCTTTATTGGAGAGACTTTATAACGCAAAGATAGCACGGCGTGAACTCTTGCGCCTCAATATGATGTTCCGGCGAGATGAAGAAGCGCTGCTGAATGCTCTCCGTCATGATCCAGTCGCCCTTGAGGTCACACAAGTTGTTGATATCTTGACTACTCGCAAAAGACACTTTGATATCTTTACTGCAAAACTAGTTGTGTACTTCGATCAAAAGCAAGATTTCACGACTCAACTCAGAAGTGCATTAAAGGAGCAGATGTCAAAGCCACTTGATACAAAAAATACGTATGTGAAATTAGCCCGACCATTGGCAAGTATTGTGTGTCAGGAGTTGGTGACAGAATTGAATAAGTTAGACCAAACGGGTACTGAACAACATGTGAAGTTAAAGGCGCAGCTAAGAGCTTGCGCACATCGCGCCCGGCCTATTTTTAATATAGCGGAGTGGGGCTGGAGTAAAGCTGGCGTCAAGGCAGTGGCAACGCATGTGATGCGTTGTCGTGAAACTGAACGAGCTGAGTTTATCCGCACATTAGCGGCGGAGCGGCGCACGGTTCGGGTGGCCCTAGCACTCAGTTTGCGCTCCGAGAGAGGACCAGTGCTCGATACATTCAGATCGTTAGCAAAGCTGCGTCCTGCGGTAGCTCTGCGGGCTTCGTTGCAGTACTTCCGTCGACGAGGCGCCAGTGCCGAGCTAGGCGTATGGGATATTATTAAACCATTGCTATCCACGGTAGACTTAAAAAGCCGTAAACGTCTTCGTCGATTACTCGCAAACACCGATTGGATACCGAATCCCATCAAACCTGCATACATCACTGAACTTTATTCGGCTGTACATAAAATCTCTCGTTCCCGTGCTGATAGCCTACTCCAGGACCTTAGTAAAATCCTTCCCGAATGTGACGAATCTATTGAAAATGTATTACTTCAAATGTTTGATAACACAGAAAAGAAACAGAATCTTTCTACTTCTGGTTATGATTCTGATTTAGATTTAGATTCTGGTGACACTGATATTGGCAATCCTGCTATATTATACCCAGGTATTTATATCAGATACTTGATGTTGTCCAAAAGCAATGAAGACTTTGAAAGAAGGTTTTCAAAAATTGGGATACGTTTCATAAAACAATTAGAAATATTGCGATCTAAAAAGGACGAGAAATTCAAGACTAGTCTGGACCAGGTTTTAGAGAGTTTGCGATACAATGCAGCTTTTTTTGATAATAATAATTCATCGTGTTTGTTAGTGATCGAAAAAATTTTGGACTGGTTGCAGAAGCTTTTGCCAAAAGAAAAATACTTCCAAATTTATGTGCAGATACATCTGACTATGTTATACTTCAAAGCAGTTAGGCAGAGCATGAAACAGATGCCAGAAGTGTTCGCTGACCCGAAGAGGAAGAGGACGGAAGGCGTGGAGGCTGTGGGCTTTGTGTTCGGGAGGTACATAGCGAAAGAGGTTGCTGAACTGGTCACTACGTACTTCAACTCCATAATAGAACTTTACACAAAGGCTCTTATTGGTTATTTAGAGAATTTGAGGTATGGAGCTTCTAGAGAAAAGTTTATTGGGAATGCTCTGAAGGGTTTCCTTGCGGATGGAGTTGGCATCCAGCGTCGATTGGCTGTTTACACATACAGAAGGTTTCGGTACGATGTCCACAAAGATATGGTGAAGGAAATAGAAGAACAACTGAGTAAAGACAAAGTCATTGAGATGTTTGTACACGCTGAGATTTACAGCTAGGTTTGTTAGTGAAGTCTGCACCGTTTTTTTTCTTCTCTTATAATATCTTCTAATTCGTTGCGGGAACCAAGACAGTTACTCATGTCCCTGGAACGCGCAGGACTTCAGTGTTCCGGTGTTTTCATGGTTGTATCTACTGGCTTACAGGAGTTGCAGCGGTTTTGGGGGGTGTGGCGAGTTAGTCCCATTATAAAAAAAACCAGCACCGATCATTGCAATATACCTAACTTCAATAATTAATTTTATCTGTTAGTCACAAGTAGATAAATATTAATCCGTGGAGTGTCGCGCGATCTACGCGAGGCAGAATGTGTTGTCTATCGAGTCTCATATATAGACAGACAAGAGGTTAATATCATCAATCTAAACCAACTTTACATATCCGCGGAAGGCATAACGGGTTGCCACGGCTCCGGCTCCAAGAGCTGGAGTAGGTACGGGTAGTTTTTAGTCAGTAAGAGCATTACACTCCATCTCGCCGAAACCTGGGCGGAAGAAGTCATTGGATGATCCCCCTTCAAAAAAGGCAACTTCACATTCCCGTCCAGCACAATGAACAATGCATTTGTTGTAAATTGATCAAATCAAGACTCATGTTATAAGTAGGTATGGTACTGTTTTACCAATTTAATTTTTAATAAGTATTCTAAAACTGTTAATATACTAATCTAATTTACACTTGTATCAAAGTGGGATATGGGGCGTATTGTCTTTACAAATACGAAGTTATATAAAACATTGTTATTATTATATTAATTTGCCATCATTGCGTAATCATGCACATTTGCTTGATATTAATGCACTAGATTAGCGTGATATTTCGATATTATTTACACTCCAAATGTACGTATAACATATATTAATTAAAGTACTTTTTAACTTATTTCAAGTAATTAATAAAAAAGGGAAAAATGAACCGAAAATCAAAATATTGTTTTCCGAGTCGATTTTGGCGCGAGAATTGTATTTTATAATATTTAAACCATGGGCGCGACAATTCCTTATGTAGCCAGATGTGAAAAATATACAGAAGAATACAAGCCACAATAAAGTTGCAAAAGAAAGATCTGGAAAAAAGAAATCTTTAGAAAATCTCTATTTTTACTAACCTATAATAAAATTGTATGTTTCACACAATTAAAACGAACTTGATGAAGCAAATTGATATTTTTTTTCCTTTGAAATTGAAATTTATAAATGGTGTAGAAATAGAAATGTAGAATAGAAAAGGAACGAGGTACTAAACCAATAGTCTTTGAGTGTAAAACCTAAAAAACAATCAGTATTTTTATATTTCTTTTGTATCAATTTCTGTAAATGTTACAAACAAACTGTTAATTGCAAAACGCACATAACTTTTGTATACGTTTTTATTTAAATAAAATATTTCAACACAATTTTCTTAATGTTTTATTAAAAGACAACTTACATCAAGCAGTTAAATTAATAACAAAATAATACAACGTAGCGGATTCATCGCCAATGTAGATACACGCCGGAGACATAGACAAGAGTAGTTTTATTCTAAGAACATTACGGCCATGGCACACTAGTAATGGAACGATTACTTGAAATAATGACTGGTGATACTCCTTTTTAAAGATATTACAAACTAAACGTTATATTTATTGATTAAATATCCAACTGAGTAAAATTACTATACAGCTCAGTTGAAATGTAATTGTTTCATTACTAGCTACACAATATCATAATTAGAGTAATTTAAAGGCCTTTTTAAATTCCCTGTGGACACTTTCCAAAGGACTTTATCGTCCTAAATAGTAGACATATTAACATAACATAACATCACGCCTTTTATCCCCGAAGGAGGAGGCAGAGATGCACATTATGCCACTATACAATGTAACACCCACTTTTCCCTATTTATGTTATGAGCCCCATGTAATAGGGGGTGAGCCTATTGCCATATACCGGACGCAATTCTAGACTCTTTGCTACTACTGCGATTTATTTAAAAACCCAGTAATACTTTGCCTGACCCGGGAATCGAATCCGAGACCCCTTGCCCAGCAGTCGCACGTGCTACCACTCGGCCAACAAGCCAGATAGAAATATTAGTTTTCAAATAATAAACAAGAAATAATACAAGATCATAGTTCAGTAGTTTTGAATATACGAAATGTTTGAAAAAATCAGTTCAGTTCATAATAATAAAGTGAAATACACTGAAAAATAAGCAGAAATAAATTAGGTGAATAAGTTAGAAATGGTTTTTATGATAAAAGCGATACCTCATAATAAAATTAGTACTAATAGACTTATTTTTAAAATCATCATTTTACACATTTGTGGCGAACCCTCTTATGTAGGGGAGGCTCATAATCAACTGAACTCAAGGCTTAGTACAAGTTTTACGTTTAACGGAATCGAAACGAGACGCGCTTTGATTGGTAAGTTCATTAGAGCCGGCCAATCAGAGTGACGAACGCGTAGGTACTCGTAAAACTCATATTAAACTCTTGTCTGTCGATATGTGAGACATCATAGAAAACACATTTCATCTCGCGTAGAGCTGTTTTCCGACAGACGAGAGGTTAAGCCCTCTGATTGGCTGGTCCAATAAACTAAAGAATCAGGGCGCCGAATGCGGTAATATTTCGATCCCGCTAAACGTAAAACAAACTCATTCTAAGCCTCTTGTCACAAGCAGTTCATGATTCGTCTATTATACAGCTTTATGAATTGCATATTTGTGTAAATACCTTTCATAATGTATACAGTTCAGTTGTAAAATATTATTGTTGTACATCGTATTGATTAATAAATAAACAAACAAACTAAATGACTGAAAAATGCACAGCCTGGAAAATTCGAAAAAGGACTTATTTCTTTGAGTATTAAAATGTACTACAAAAAAATTATAACCACAAAGTACACGAAATGCTGATTATAGTTTAAAGTTAAATAACGCAACGCCTTCTAGAATGAGGTTGAACATAATTTTGTTTTAAATCTTAAAGCATTTTTTTTTTAATAATACCATAATTCGACCAATTTGCCTCAATTCCCATAAATTATATTTCAACTCAAAAGTCTCAATATTCGTTTTAATATTTAATTAATATTACGCCTATAACGTAATACAATGGGTAGACAGAAAAACACGTAATTTTTCGCCAACTGTGTTTTTAATTACATTAAGCATAATTAGGTTTGAATCTAATTGTTATGTCAGATCCAGGTACTGAATCTGAGACTTGCACAACAATTATTTTTTTATGGGATAAGTCTGTAAACGAGCAGATGGATCACCTAATGGGAAGCAATCGGCGTCGGTCGCCCATGGACACCTGGAACACCAGAGGCGTTACAAGTGCGTTACCGACCTTTTGGGGATTAGCAGTTTGAGGATCTTTGGGTATTCAGGGATTGGAGAGATTGGGGGCTTTTGTAATTGGGCCTCCTCATTCACACATCAAAACAAAACGCAAGCGTTGCTTTACGTCGGTTTTCTGCTCGGCCGTGGTATCACTCCGGTCGAGCCGGCCCATTCGTACCGAAGCATGGCTCTCCCACACTTAAAAGTTTATTTAATGAATTATACTTTTACCAAAAGTAGTAATTACTAATATAGTTAATTTTAATGAGAAGTTTAACTTGAAAAATATTTAACTACGAACCGTTTCATAAATACAATAGGTACACAATAATATAAGACCAACGACACAAGATAATAGAAATCGAAAATTGAACTTTACAAAAACGATATAACGTTCAATTTTCGTTGACTTCGAATTATACTTTAGAACTTTTTAACAGTAAACATTATAGATAGACTTTTTATTAATAACATACCAACAAGCATAGGACTTCCCTAATGGGTAGGCAGAGGTGCAAATATTAAATGTAACAATCCTGAAATTTGGAGCGAAACTATTTCCTTGTTCTAGTTTCAGGATCCATAATATGTCCAAACCGGGAATTGAGCCTAAATCGACTAATGAAGCAGTTTTACGCAACGAGAGGTACAGTTTTTGCTCATTAGATGTTACTAATAATAGCGTGAGATCTTGTTTGTCCAATAAAGTAGATGACTCATTTTTATTTCAATGCCCGTCTGGTAGATTATTTAAAAACATTACACACGTATTTTTTCTAGTCTTACGGAAACGTACGAAAATGGTTTCGAAGATATATTGATTTGAAATATCGCATGACGCCACTTTTGAGTACGATTTATATTATAAAATGACGTAGTTACCTCCCACTCCTAAACTTTGATTCGTTTTATCTAAGTATTGTTTTCTTATACGACAAAATAAAAAAAAAAATGTCTAATATCATTTTATTACCTAACTGACGGACTAAATAGGTTTTTAATTCCATACCGAATCATCATCTCTATTCTATATTGAACCAACAAACCTGACACTATATAGCGCCATCTAGCGACAAAACAAGAAAAACATTTTTACTCATTTATAATTATCTTGTGTTGTTAGAGTTATAGGCGCACTATGTACATTGGCGACGCATGCGCAGGTGTACATACATACATACATACGTAACTACAATATACATATATAGACTATTTCTCTTTGTTAAGTGCTTCTATGAATTCTTCTAATCTCTCCTGCACCTGTCTCACTCTCTCTGGAAATAGAAAAAGGGAAAAATATTAGCTTGTTAGGATCATTATGACAGGATAAAATGGAGATTTAAAATGAGTCTCCCAAGACAAGCCTCAATATAATAATAATTATGGTACATAGTGTTATGTTTAAAATAACAAACACAAAGATAGTTAATGATGTTTAGTTCTCGCAAACTTCCTTTCTCGTCGCAACTTCCTCGCAAACTTCCTCGTCGAGTACCGTATTTATAGACACAATTAAAGAACAATAGTTGCGGTCACCGGTGACCGCTTGGTGTTTGACAGTTTAAATATCTATATGGTACGAAAATATGCAAACTTTTTAACCTCACGAAACACATTTTTATTTTTGTAAGGGAGAAAGTCATCGAATGTCTTCTCCCCCCTAGGTAAGGGAGGAGGGAGTGTTAGTTTCTTATTGTATAAAAACCACACCCTTCTTACTCCTGTACTTCAAGTCGAAACCCCGGTAACCAGTAACGACACACGTTAACTTACAGTCGTAAGATTCGCGGAGAACCTAACGGGTAACCGGGGCTCCGGTTCGAAGTGCAGGAGAAGGAACGGGGTGGTTTTTAGTCAGTAAGAGTCTGACACTAAAGGCGGGAGCAGTCATTCGATGATTTTCCCCCCTTAAAAAACCAGTCGTAAGATATAAAATAAAACAAATTGAAGAAGTGAACTCACTCAGTTCTTCTGCTAACTCTACTCTTCTACCGGATAGAAGTTTCTTTTTCAGTTCAGGATCTGCTGCCATCTGGAATGTAATAAAACATAATTAATTATACTGCTGAAGTTAGAACGATATTTACCATCTGGTACGCGCCTCATCAACAGCCTATGAGTGCCTACTGCTGACCAAAGATAACGATCAAATGCCCCCGCATTGCGTGCATTGGTGGCGAGTTCAAACTTATAATTAGTAATTATAAATCCAAGTTACCTCACGATATTTTCCTTCATCGTTTGTCAGTGGTGTCTAAATAATCTTAGAAACTACATATAACTCGGAAAAAGTCACATTGGTACTTGCCGTTGGCAGGTTTTGAGCCCGCGCCCTCATGCATGAGAGGCGGGCATCTTAAACCTTTGGGCGACTACGACATGCGTTGATGTGACGCGCCTCATAAAGCTGATTACATAATATAGTAGTACTAGTTTCTAGCCGCAGCTTTGCCCACATAAACTCTCTACATCTTACTTTGGGTTCGCGTAAAAGGGTCACAGCTTTCGCATTTATGATATTTGTCGAGAGAAAAAATGAGGACAGTAAGTAGAAATAAAGGCAGTGAATGTATATACCTCGTCGAGCACCTCCCTGAGTTCCCTGTCGAGCCGCGCGGCCTCCCTGTTCCCAATCTGCTGGCGCAGCGCGTTGGCCGTGGTGCGCAGGGTCTGCTGGACGCGCCAGAACATCACCACCTCGCAGCACTCCTTCTGGAATGGTCGACACAACATTGCTATATGGAGAAAGAATATAAGATAGTGGCGACACATATCATGTCACACGACAGCCCCCGTACATATACCATCGATGAAAAGCAAAGGAACGGATGATATTACAAAAATGGGGATGATGACAGGGTATGAAAATTAAAAATATAATTAGTCCGTAAGTTAGGTAATGAAAAAATATTAGACACGTATTTTTTTATTTTGCCGTATAATAAAACAATACTTAGATAAAACGAATCAAAGTTTAGGAGTGGGGGCTAAAACGTCATTTCTTAGTATAAAATGTACTGAGAAGTGACGTCACGCGACATTTCAAATCAATATATCTTCGAAACTATTCGTTTCTGTGAGAAAATAAAAAATACGTGTCTTATGTTTTTAAATAATCTATCAGACGGACATTAAAATAAAAATTAGTCGTCTACCCTATTACACCCAACGAACAACTGTCGGGTAGAAAGCCTGCCAGACACGAACACCTCGCCTGGTCGGAGGATCTTCCTTTTCCGATCTTAGGGAACTTTACTCTGTTCCCTAAAAGGCAATGAGTATAAAAGAAACTGTAAAAAGATTCCATTTCTTTTTGTCTTCATTTTGGGTTGACAAAAGATTAACACACTAAAATTTTTTTTTCGTCATGAATAGTTCGAAAGATTTATTTTAGTACATAATACGAAAATATCAATATAATCTAATAAATATATATATATATATAAACAATCAAATAAAGTTGAAATATTAGTAAGAAATAAGTTAGCATTTCAGAACACATTTTTATTTTCATCCAAATAATCTTAAACTATATCTTTATCAGGACTAAAGTAGTATAGTATCTTTACTGACCCCATTTCCATTCTGTTGACTATACAGGTAGAAACTCTTCCGACAGTCCCGAGCTCTCGTTTGTGCGCGCTGTAGGAAGTTTCTGGAAATATTACACAATACATAATGATTATTTTGTTACAGCCAAAATGATTCATTTAATATTATTCATAACTAGCTTTTACCCGCGGCTTCGCTCGCGTCACAAAATAATAAAAAGTAGCCTATGTGACATATACTAATACACACAGCGCCATCTATACGAATACTTTTGTTTTTCCTCGGGAATATCAATTTTTTCCGGGTTAAAAAGTACCCTATTATTTAATCCAGACTTCTAACTTTACATCTGCAAAAATTCAAAGCAATCGGTTGAGTAGTTACGGCGTGAAGGTGGAACAAACAAACAAACTCACTTTCAGATTTATAATATTAGTAAGGATGACTAGTTATTATACAAAATATCTACAGAATTTAGTCAAAGTGATAAATAAAGCAGAATTAGGGCTCGTACACAAAACTGCGATGCGACGTCGCATCGCAAGAACTCGTGAATTGATTAGCATCGCGCATCAAAATCTTATTTTCCCAAAATCTTTGTTTCTTTTTCCTGTATCTCCTATATAAGCAATAACAGAAGTGCACACTTCTTTTCACGATTCATGTCACGACCTAGTTTACAATTTAAAATATGTTTGACAGTCGTTAAAGGAATGGTCACCCAGGGAGACACATTGTCGCACGAAATCACATCACAGCAATTAGCATCGTAATTGTGAATTCTCATCGCATCGAATTGAAGTTTTGTGTACGAACCCTTAAGCACATTAACATTGAGCTATTATAAATAATGTCTCACGCAGACTTGGATAAAGTAATTAAAGAAACAGGTGTAAATGAGCAGGGCTGTTTTGCGTTACGGCGAGGCGGCTGAAAGGATTCTCAATGTAAGACGTTCTGCAATAGTAGCATTGTCGATGCGAGACGTTCTACATTAAGTCGTCATGGGTGTCGTATTGGTGGTTTTCGAGAGTGGTGAAATGAAAATGATGGTGTTGTCACTTTTGGAAATTGGAATTTACAGATTTGCGGATGAGATATTTGAAGATTTATAGATATTAGAGATTTGTAGATAGAGATTGATTGATCAGAATGTGTAAAAACAATAAAAAGTACATACTTCAAATAAACAGGTTTCCAAGTCTCTCTTATATAATCGTTATCGACTTCGATGCCCTTCCTCCTCAAGTTGTCCCTGACGGCGACGACTTCGTCGTATGCCAGTACTGGGCGTGCTACACCCAGCCTCTCCAGCTCCGCTCGTACTTCGTTGCGGCGGCTCTGCTCTTCTGATGTATACTGCCAGTATAACCAGCGGTCTTTTAGACCTGGACCTGAGTAGTGAGAAGGTTAAATTAGTTTAGGATTACTATTGTCTAATGAGTCAGTATAGTAATTATTTAGATTAGACACTTTTATTGGCTGTCGTAAACGTTTGGCAACGAATAATATAATGTTGTAATAAAAGATCTGACGAAATTCTAATGAAATCTTAAAAACATCGATTGAAGAACATTTTTTCTCTTTTAACTATTTAGAACTAGCTTTTACCCGCGGCTTCGCTCGCGTCACAAAAGGATAAAAAGTAGCATATGTGACATATACCAATACACACAGCGCCATCTATACCAATAATTTCGTTTTCCCTCGAGTATATCAAATTTTTCCGTGATAAAAAGTACCCTATTATTTAATCCAGACTTCTAACTTTACGTCTGCAAAAATTCAAAGCAATCGGTTTAGTAGTTACGGCGTGAAAGCGGAACAAACAAACAAACTCACTTTCCGATATTAGTAAAGATGTTGTAAGAAAAATAATTAAACACTGTTGAATGAATGAGCACTTGAGTTTTAGATTGATTGTTTGACAATTTTATATCCACGTTTTAAACCAAGTTGTCCACTTTTAACCCAATTTAATATTAATATTTGGGGCCCGTAATACAATAAGTGTCCGTACCAGTGAGTTCCTTCAGGTCGTGGTGCGTGAGGTCGAGCTTGTCCTTGACGGCGGAGTCCATGAGGGACACGGCGGCGTCCCAGTCGCCGCGGGACGACACGCAGCGGTCCTGGAGCGCGTTCAGTTGGAGCACTCGGAGCACCTACAGTAAACATAACACTGCTTTAGTCATTACTTACCTTTTAACCTAATGAGAAAGACCGAGGATTAGTTATTGTATAACATTTGTACTATTGACACAATAATTGATATAATGTCTTTTACATAACATCACGCCTTTTATCTCCGAAGGGATAGGCAGAGGTGCACACAGAAGTGACACCCACTTTTCACTATTTATGTTATGAGTACCCTGTAATAGGGGGTGAGCCTATTGCCATATACCGGACACAGTTCCAGACTCAGTGCTACTACTGAGATTTTTTTTAAAAAACCCAGTAATACTTTGTCTATATGTAATAAATATAATGTCTTTTATGCTTACTAAATGTAAAACTTTTCGCTAGAACACTCACTTTTCACACTAACAATAAATAAATTGTCACAAAATAGCAACTAACGTTAAGTACGAGTTCCGACTGTAATCAATTTAATATGCAAAGACACAATAGATTTTCTGTCTGTATACCTAATTTATTATGTAATTATTTTTATAACATATCTTTGCATGCCAAGTTAATGCAAAATATGAAGAAACTATAAAATTTGTTAACACCTATACCTATATATTATATACCCATGTTTGCAAATGATTAAACGAATATGAATAGTATATACCTGTAGTTAAGTGGTTAAGCATTCCAATATTTTACATAGCACATTAAGAAACTGGTAATATTAAAAAGCAAAGAACACAAAAAAAAAATGTGGCAGTGTCTTCCAAAATGCTCACATTTCTCTTGTACATATAACTTATGTAAGTATAAGTCGTGGTGGCACGCAGATTAAGATGCCCCGTTTCTCATGCAATTGAGTTCGAAACCTACCACCGACAAGTACCAATGTTTTTTTCTGAGCTACATGTCGCAGATACAAATGGATTTGAATCCACGTGTTTGAGATGTTCGTCCGCCATCTAATACTTTATTCAGTCAGTGCGTACCCTAAAATATAGATAACCTCCCCTTTTTCTTGAGGGGGGAAAATCATCTAATGACTTCTCCCGCCCGGGTGAGGCGAGAGGGAGTGTCAGACTCTTACTGACTAAACACCACCCCGTTCCTACTCCTGCACTTCGACCCGGAGCCCCGGCAACCCGTTAAGTCTTCCGCGGCTCCGAATCGGCATCAGCCCTGTTAGGCCCCATCTGTGGTGGTCTGATGGCTCCTTGAGAAAGAAAACCTCCCCTAGATCAACATTATAATCTTAATAAAATGATACTCACATCCTGTGCCCTGTCCTCCCACTGGTGCCTCCTGAGTGCCTCCTCGACGGCCTCCTTCTTGACAGGTTCATACACGGGGTCGGAGTCCTGCGCTCTATTCATTAGCTCCGTGAACTCCTCCCTGAGCGCCTCCCGCCCCGCCCTTATTGACGCGTTAGGTAACTCAGACTCCGCCCATTCGCGTAGTTTTATGTCCACGGCTGTGTTGAATTTGTCTAGAATAGAACATTAACTCGTCGAGTACCAGTTTTATAGACACAATTAAAGAACAATAGGTCGCGGTCACCGGTGACCGCTTGGTGTTTGACAGTTTAATTAATGTAAGCTTAAGTTTTGTTTTTAATGTTTGTAGTACTTTTGCTTCTCATATGAATCTATGGTAGGTTCTAATGAATAGACTGTATTGTATTAAACTGAAAAACTAAAATACTTTGGCAATTTCAATGTTGCACTTTGGAATTCATTGTTAATAGTCGTGCTTATTACTTATTAGGCATTTTAAAAGTAATTTTATTTTATGAAAGTTGCCTCACACTGTCATACAATGTAACATACACATGACACTGGAACAGAGTTTATCCGTGCGGGAATCGAACCCGTTGGGGCCGTTTTGCAGGGCGTTCGCGCGCCAACCATGCAGTCATAATAATGAAGAAATTAGTTAAAATGTTGATACAAAATAAAGATTATTTTTGTTATACCTACGCCATGAATCCATGATTCAATGTATGAAGTTCCAATCAAATTAGTCAAATTACTGTAACGTAAATATCAACAACTAACTTTAAAAAATATGAAAACAATTAATTTATGAGAAATGGCTCTATTTAAATCTATGTATTCGTAATGTATATGGCAACACATCGACTCAACATTATTTAACGATGGCAATACTATGACTGAGTATAATTATTGACAGTGGCAACACTATATAAAGGTAGTATCTCACTGGCGTCGTAATCGTATGGGTCCAGCCATATTGTTTGAGCACTTTGTCCTTCTGCATTGCAAACCTTTACTGGTCGAGGCACTGGTAATGTGGCTAGGGAGCAAATACTACGGTTTATGTTGATATTCTAAGTTGTAACATCATTGTAAAGAAAGGAAAGAATATGTGAAAGTGTTAAGCCTATGATGACCACAAAGAACAGGGGTTCCCCATTTTTTCCTGGTCAAGGACCACTTTTATCATTCTTGTTAGTTTAGGGACTACTATTACTATTACATTTTTCCATTCACACATAAAAATAGTGACTGTTGGATTATTGAAATCTGTTGCTCCTTCCTGTTGCCTCCTTTTATACAAGTTTATTCGAGGCTCATTCGACCATCGAGTATCAATTATTGGACAGAGTACCCTTGTGTATATTTTTTATATTCCCCGGACAAATTTTTGTCGACCAATAGTTGGAAACTACTGACATAGAAGAATAGGTCTATGATAAAAATCAACAGACATTTTAACACTGATAGAAATTCATGAAATATAACTGTTGGCTGGTAATCCGTTGTGATCGGAGTATTCTATACTTTCGAATTTTAGGGCACATAGCGCTCTTTTTTAGAAACTACTTAGAACATTAATTTTAGAGTCTTACTGCGACTTGAAACTAGTAGTTTTTCTCAGTATCTTACAAGAGTAAAGCGGTATTTTTAATTAATCTAGTAAGTCTCATGATAGTTATTATATAAACATTAATTGGAATTTCAAGCTGTATTTTTCAATCTAACCTATACTTATACGAATCAAAATCTGGAGTGTTCAGACAAAACCATATGTTTACGACCTTTTTTCGTGTTTAAACTGTAAAAATACATACCAACATCCCCCATAGCGTTAGCAGCGGCGGGCAGATATATATTGGCGAAGACTCTCTCTGCGGCGGCGCTCCATAATGCCTTGGTGAGTCGCGCCTCCCAGGCGGGCGGCGGCACGGCCGACAGCTCGGCCGACTGGTCCAGCAGCTCGGCGCGCGCGCGCTCGAACAACTCGTCGCGGTCCAACTCGCGCTGTCTGGGTTACCAACAACATATTCCAATCTATCAATATCGGAAGGCAAAGCTGGATAACCACGTAAGCGTATTAGTAAATACTAAGGCTATGTATAAACAAGAACGTTAAGATTTTTAAATCCGCTTAAAAGAACTAAATCCTCAAAAAAAAAACATCAGAATCGGTTCAGCTAATCGCGCACAAACATATGTATCTATGTATGTATGTATGCCAATCTGAGACCCTCCTTTTTTTGAAATCAGTTAAAAACCAGATTTCAAACCCCTCTTTTTTAAGCCTACATGAATAGCAGGTTAATATACTAAAACCTTCTGAAACTGCATCAAAATCAATTCAACCAATCACGAGATAATTGCGCACAAACATACACACATCAACTTGAGAACCTCCTTCATTTTGAAGTCGGTTAAACAATACCCAACATACCTGGGGAAAGTGTTCTTCCACTCAGTCTCGAGGTTGAACCTCATAGCCTTGAATGCGTCGGCCTGTTGCTCGACGGAGGCGCGGACCATGCGCCAGAAGCAGTCCGCCACCGCCAGCGACAGGTTGCGGGTCGTCACCTGCGACGCAGTCACCAGCCCGTCTCTGGGACGAGGGCAATCGTTTAATAAGACTTTATCAACCATCTTTTAAATAATACCCCTTATAATTAACCTTAGTCAAATTTTAAATAACCCCTACGACCCTGCAGCTGAAGCCAAATGCCACTTAGCGCTTGTCTACATGTAGAATAGAAAACCAAATTATACGGGATTGACGTAAATTTTGACACTTGTCAGTGTCATCCCCATACATTTTGATTTGTACACTCTCTGTGGACAAGCGCCAAAGTGGCGTTTGGCTAAAGGTTCTGGTCCGAAAGTGGCTAGTTTTTGACATTCAACATTTTCGGTTTTGGTGAAAAAAATCCGATCGAACTAGACCAGAGACCTCAGGGCTAATTTTGTAGGAAATTAATTGTATTATCACCTCCCGAGAGGAATACGTCGAGTTACAAGTCACCCTGTATAGCTAAACTCACGTACAGATAACTGATACAATTTTTTTTTTATATACTTTATAGGTCGACGTTTGGCCACCATCTCGCCTGGTGGTAAGCGATGATGTGGCCGACGATGGCGCACGCGTACCTATGAGCAACCTGTTCACTCGGGACTTGAAGACACCCAAGTCATATTTGACGGGAAACACAGCCTCTGGCAAGGAATTCCATTCCTTAGCGGTTCGCATGAGGAAGCTTGACGCGAAACGCTTCGTTCGAATACTAATTAGATTGTAATTACATAGAATAATATTTGCGACTCACTTGAACAGCTTGGAGGACCGGAAGAACCTCTCCTCGTACTCGCGTATGCTCTGTATGGAGTCGTCCTTGCGAGAGCGGCCGGTGACCACGGCGTAGTAGCCCAGCGCCTTCATTGGGAACAACTTGCCTTCCAGGATGCGACGGATCTGGTAGGGGAGGAGATTTTAGAGAATACAATTTATTTATTTATTTATTTGCGGCCGATTTTAATCACCATACTCTGAATCGATCTTCATTTTTGACGAAACTATCAAATTAGTGTGAAAAATTGATTTTAATGCGGAAGTTTTCGAATGAGATCCGTAATTAAAATCGGTTATTACTCTGGCGACATGTTAAGATCTGAATTTTGTTGGGAACTATTCGGAGAAAGAAGCTGGTTTGTAAAAAACCGTGACATGACAGTACTGTGTATTTCTGCAGTACATTCGATTTTTATTTTATTTATATTATTTATGTACACACATACAACACATATATAAAAACGAGGTACACAGATCATTTAGATGTAGATGACACAGTGTTACTATTCCAAATATATGTATGTTATTATTCTTATTATTCAGACATAAAAAAATAATATGTACTAGGATATCCTTGGTTTATTAAGAAAATTTTATAATTTGGAATTCATACATTTCATTCTTGCGGGTACATAATTTTGTGACTCTAATTATTACTTACTCTATTTGGATTAGCGAGGTTTTCCTCAGCGAGGTCGACCTTAGTGAGTACAAAGATGGTTCTTTTCCCGGACGGATCACAGGACGATACCAAGTCCGTCACGTTACTGCGCTCCGCGTCCACTGAGCCATCCTGTAAAATGTAAGAAGTAATAAATTAGTTTGGATTATTAAGCGTTATAATAAGTATGGGAGATCCATATTTTGGCACGAATGGGTCGGCTCGATCGGAGTATATCAAGCGACGCCGATTGCTTACCATCAGGTGATCGGTCTGCTCGTTTACCGGCCTATCCCATAAAAAAAACCCTGTGACCATATCGACTGACAGTTCAGGAAATAATTCGTTAATAGCACAATTTGACAAGAAATGATTAAAACGGTATTTTTTAGACTTTCTGGGCAATGAGGTACTCCAAATTGTTCTGGTCGAAAAATATGGTAATGGAAATTGGGAAAGAGGAGTCTTTCCGAATTTGCATCACAATGGTATTTTAAACACTAAGAACGCTACGTTTTACATACCAAAAATATTTCTACGTACATTTTCCAAGATTGAGATTTTAAGCGAAATATTGTTTTACCATCATTGAATTAGTCTTTAATCATATTATTAAAATCTACTACTGCATTACTAGAATAGGGATGATGACAGGGTATGAAAATTAAAAATCTAATTAGTCCGTCAGTTAGATAATCAAAAAATATTAGACACGTATTTTTTATTTTGTCGTATAAGAAAATAATATTTAGATAAATCGAATCAAAGTTTAGGAGTGGGAGTTAGCTACGTTATTTTAGAGTATAAATCGTACTCAAAAGTGACGTCATGCGACATTTCAAATCAATATATCTTCGAAACTATTCGTTTCCGTAAGAAAATAAAAAATACGTGTCTAATGATTTTTAAACAATCTACCAGATGGACATCTAGCCTATTGATTTTTGCTCTAAGAAACCATTATATTTTTAAAAAAAATAATAAAATTACTAACCTGTATGCACAATATGATAGCGTTGGGATTGTCCATGTACTGTTTGGTCATCTGCTTGATGGCGTCGCGCGTGTCTGATGCCATGTCCACTGTTTGAGTCTAGAAGGAGAAATTATTATTATTAGTAAAACGGTTTTTTAGAATTTTAGTTTTGATAGGGTGGCGCCACTGGCGAGTTTAGTCTTGTATAGGAGTTATTTGAGTTCATAACGTCATAGACGACATTATAAATAAATTGATATGAGAACGAATTCATTCATTCAGCTTCACTAGTGAAAAGGTCACAGTCAAAAAAAAAACAAGGGATCTTGGGATCGATTCCTGGTTTAACTAATTTTGACTAAAAGAGGGTATTAAATTAACAGATTATCTGCAACCAGAAATGTTTTCTTTAGGCACCTTATGTGTTTTATTATTATTTTAATAAATAATAATAGCAGTAAAATTGTATACTAACAGATATGACTCCAGGCAGGTCCACGAGTACCATCCGATGCAGGCCGGGGCCCTTCACGGACATAGAGATGACGTCGGTGGACACGGTGCGCCCGCCGCGGACACTGTTGCGCATGCGCATCTCTACCTCTCTGCGGAGATACACGTGGTTTGAGGTTTAAAATCTCTACTACCAAAGAGTACAACAAATGATTTATTTACAACCAAGTAAAAGATTGTCATATTCTGAAGTTTTGAAGAATTACGCCGGACTACTCTATTAAAAATATAGATGTCTGAATTAGATGGTTGAGGAATCGTCATAATAACTATATCATGACGATTCCTCGACCATCTGGCCATCATAGCCACTGGGCCAGCGAACCAACCTATTCCCATTAATCAATTTTCAAATTGGATTTTCGACTGTATACCAAAATAATAAAGTTAAAAATATGATGATGGAAAGGAATAGTCTGATTTACTATCCACTAAATTTTTTTGCCTGTTTGACAGAAAAAGTAAAGACTATCAATAAAGAACATTATCACTCACTTACCAATGTGACTTTTTCCGAGTTATATGTACTTTCTAAGATTATTTAGACACCACTGACAAACGGTGAAGGAAAAACATCGTGAGGAAACCTGGACTTATAATATCTAATTATAAGTTTGAAATCGCCAACCCGCATTGAGCAAGCGTGGTGATTAATGCTCTAACCTTCTCCGTGTGAGAAGAGGCTTTGCTCAGCAGTGGGCATTTATAGGCTGTTGATGATAACTCACTTCCTTAAATCAGCTAAATCTGATTCCTTGTTGAGATCAAACTCTCGCGCCGAGTCTCTAAACTGCGCCACGTGGTACGGACCTTCTGACAGAGTCACCTTCACTGGAGCTCTGTAACGAGACGCAAACTGGGTTAAATGGGCAGTCATATCGCATTCTGTCTCTTGCCGACACCTTATCAGTGGACTGGAATTGTCAACACTGCTTGATGCTTTAGAATGCTCCGGTCCTTTCACATAACATGGTATACTTACGTTTTTATGGCATAAGCCGGTAAACAAATAGACGTATCACCTGATGGTAAGCAATCGACGTCGACCATGAACACCTGGAGGTGTTACAAGTGCGTGCGCCTTTTGGGAATTAGGAATTTGAGGATTGTTGGCGGAGATTCGGGAAATAGGGGAGGGGTAGAAGGACCTCCGGAACCTCACTCTCGACAAAACACAAAGCAAGCGTTGTTTCACGTCGGTTATCTGTGAGGCCGTGGTATCACTCCGGTCGAGTCGGCTCATTTGTGCCAAAGCATGGCTCTCCCACTTATTTAGAGTCAGTCAGTTATTTAGTATGCAGGCAAGAACATAAAGATTGATCGAGTTCAGACACAGTACCTATTGTTAAATTAAAAGGTCCTTTATAACCATTGGTGGGCACAGTAGTCAACTAATGGTTACAGTTACCGTTTCTATTCTAAACTAGATTCTGCCCGCGACTTCGTACGCGCAATTCCGTTTTCTCCCGTTCCCGTAGGATGGTCATAAGAACCTTCTTCTGACAATAACAAAAAAAACAAAAAAAAAAAAAAAAAAATACAGCCAAATCGGTCTAGCCGTTCTCAAGTTATGACGTGACATCGGGAAACGGGTTTCATTTTTATATATATAGATCAAACCAAACAATTTGATTGACTGTACACATATTGTAGTTGGACGCATTACATACATATTTGACAGACAAATTGAACCTTTATTTAAAAGAGATTTGGTGACCTTTGAGATCTCAAATCCTAGTGCTTGTCTGCCCAGCCTACACATTATTTTCTACGCTTGGCACATATAACCGAAACCGTTGAGTTGAGGAAACCCATAGACGATAGTTCCTGCGAAGTGGGATAGACGCAGTGGACTGTCACGTCACATGATCAAATAAATGTCAAGGTCTAATTACCTAGTACACATTTCCCCAGCTCCTCGAGGAAATATCCTGGCCTGTGCGATCATCTCCAGCACGGAAGTCTTCCCAGCAGACTGGTCCCCGACCACTACCACTCGAGGCAGTCTGTCGGTCTCCCCGGCCTCCCAGCCTGACAACTCGTCCAGTACCGCTGAGTACATGTCTATTAGGGAACGCTGGAATTGAAGATAACTGTTGTACTATAGGTTTTTAGCTATTAGGGAAAAAGTTCATAACTGTTGGGTTAAATAAAGGCATCACCCGCGACGGAAATCACAGTTTCGCAACTGGTTCTCAAAACGGAGGTCTTAAATCGAAACGACACCACGTTCGGCGCTCTGATTGGCCGGTTCTAATGAACCAGCCAATCACAGCGCCAAACGCGGTCTCGTTTCGATACTTTAAACGTAAAATAAACTAAGGCCTCGGGTCCTTTTATACTCGAGATGCAATTTATTTTAAATAAAAAGCTTGCACAATACTAGGATTTCCACTTGTGTCGTGGTGCGTTTACAAACATACAAGTTCACATACACATGACACTCAGATCCGGAACCACAATTTGTGTATCACACGAAAAGTTGCACCGTGCCGGAATTGAACCTGCGACACGTTGCACGGCAGCGAATTGCCCAGCCACCGCGCGAACCGTGCAGTGCAATTGGAACTCATAATTAATTATTTTCCAAATCTTGCTTATAACAAGGTAGACCTGTGATAAACCACCAGCCTAATCTGGGAGTCATATGGGATATACTATATTCACAATAGTGGATATTTTATGGCTGACATAATGCTAAAGAGGTTAAGGTATGCAAAACGTTACCTTGATCTTCCTCGGCGCAGGCTGCCTCCCCTGCCTAAGCAACATGTTCTGCTGCCTAAGTTCCCTGTTCTCCTGTTCCAGCCGCTGCAGTTCCCGCTGATACCTGGCTTGTAAGGCCAGGACTTCTTCTTGGAGTACGTGGACACGTTTCTCTGAAGTTTAGGAAAATACAAGGATGATCTAATTTGAGTCTTACAGTATAAGACATAAGGTAAATATTGAAATAGCAAACTATGTGTTTGTCCCACGCACGTAATCAAAAACTAGAGACCGCTTACTGATCCTTATACTTCTTTAGCTTCCGTTACATTCATGCACCTGGTTGTATCAGTAAGTTAAGAGTACGTATTGATACAACAAACAGCAAAATTACTGAGACCTACAAACGACCTTTAAACGTAACTGTCCAACTTGTTACTCGACTAGTTACAGGCTACATAGAGGGCCCATAACCAGTTACGAGAGTATACTGAAGAATCTAAATATTTAATATTTCTCAAGAAAAGAAACAAAAACATTAGACTATTAGAAATCGTAAATGCTTACCGTAAGCAGTAGCGTCATCGCCACCAGACTTAACGGAGGATGACGGTGCGGGTCGACTCTGTAAGTTGTTCACGATCTTCTGTGGTTCTTCTGTGGAATAAAAGATAAACTTTCATTAACTAAACAGATAGTTCGAAAACTCTGTGAAGAAGAAAAAAGGACAATGGCTGTAAGAAGGTTATAAGAACGGCTTAAAAGTCAATGTTATAACATTTTATTAATAAGATACATTAGTTAAGTAAAAATGTCATTAATACGCCACAGTATTCACATGCAACGAAAATTAAAATTAAAGTTTTAGTGAGTTTAATGTTTATGCAAAACAATGACTTTAATAAACATGTGCATGCACTAAAATCACAATAACTGAAGTAAATTAATCAATAAAATCACACACAAAGCCAAACTGAACCATGAATACACCACAAAGAAAGTTGACATTAGCATAACACAATAGAAGAATTAATAAAAAGCACAGAAAACTGAACCACAAGCACAGTAAAAATAGAGGCTATAATAGCACAACATACCGAGACCGGCAGCGTTATTGGCTGCGGCGGCGGCGACGGCGTCTTCATAGCGTTGCTGCAGCCAATCACGGAGCTCGTGCGCCCGCGCTAGCCCCGCCTCCCGCAGCCGCGGATCTATGTGCACCGACAGCGTCAGTGGGACACCTAGCGATAGCCAACCCTGTACTGCCGTCACTGCACTACGCCGCTCTACTGGCATTATGCCGGGTATTGTACTACTTTATTTATGGTTAAGTGTGGGAGAGCCATGGTTCGGCACGAATGGGCCGGCTCGACCGGAGAAATACCACGGCCGAGCAGAAACCGACGTGAAACAACGCTTGCGTTGTGTTTCGTCATGTAAGTGAGATTACCGGAGGCCCAATTTCTCCGCCTCACCAGTCTCACCAATCCCCGAATCCTATACAATCCTCAAATTCCCAATTCCCAAAAGGCCTTGGTGTTTCAGGTGTCCATGGGTGGCGGCGATTGCTTACCATCAGGTGATCCATCTGTTAGTTTACCGGATTATGTCATAAAAAATTGTTTAAAGGGATATAAAATAAGAGCAAAAGAGCTGAAGAATCACCTAATGGTAAGCTACCAGCGCCGTTCACGAATGTCGACAAGAGCGTAGACTGTTAAAAAGGATATAGATAGGCTCTTTATTTGAATAGGATGTCTCATATTGTCGACGCTTTATGATAGGCAGACTTTTATAAATTGGTTATGACCAACTTGAACTGCTGTCACATCAGTGCCACTCATAACACATAGAGTATCTAGTTTTAATTGACTATTCACTTTGTTTTGATAGTAAAGAATATGTGTAATGTAAGGTATAAACAAAAAGTTTAAAAATCTATGCTATATGGCAACATTATGACAGGCGAAATGGCTATATTGTACCCAGATTTCTTGAAATTACCTACACTTTACATAATAAACATTACACTAGGTGGAAAGATGAACCAACTCAATCTCAATAAGCCATTAATGTGTTGGTATTTAGATTTGACTCCTAAGAGGTAGAATTTTAATAATATTTTTTGAGCCTTATGTCAAAATGTTTATGTCAATCAGAGGCCTTAGTACGAGTATGATTTACGTTTAAAGTATTCGAAACGAGTACGCGTTCAGCACTCTGATTGGCCGATGCAAATGAACCAACCAATCAGAGCGTTGAACGCGTACTCGTTACGATACGATTACTTTAAGCGTAAAACAAATTTGTACTAAGACCTCAGAACGCCGAACGCATAAGCCCCCTGTAATGTCATTATCAAATACTAAATAATACCTCGGAACTAAGGTCTTATCTATTTCCTATCAATATAAATAACTACCAATGAAATGGGCTAATTACTAACCTTACAAATAACAGAAATGACAATAACAATGCTTTCATTTACAGGCTAACAAATGCATACTAAAGAATAATGTACTATGTAAGTAATATCTACATAGTAATACAATAATTCTGCACCTTAGAAGCGTAAGAGCAATTTAAAAATTTAGCACCTAATCCCTAATGTCATTAAAGTGCAAAATTAAGTTAAACTTTAAATAACTGTTTTAGCCTTTAAATAAAAGCGTGTTTTGTATGCACATAAGTGCTAATATAGGCTTGTGTATTACATTGTACACACATAAACAACACTCAGTGTGTGAAAACATATTGCCAGGACTATAGAACTATTTGTACTTGTATTACAAACTTTTTGATGTGTGTCCGATGTGAAAAACAACATATCACCTCCATTACCTACATCATAAAGTTTATATTGCTATAACTCACCAATCTGTAGGTTGTCTCCGATCTTAGACTTGGCATTGATGAGTGTGGTGGTGAATTGATCCCATTGCTCATTGTCCGGAAGCAGTTCATTCAACCAGCCCATGTCGGGTAGGCCATCCTTCCATTCTGCATATTTCTGGAATTGTAGTTTATAACCATGTTTAATGAATTTACAATACTTTATTCGTAATCTCACATGCAAGAATTTTGGACAATTCCATCAGTTTAATCAATACTTAATATCTATATCATTATATTGCAGATGTGATATGCAGTTTTAATCAAAATGAGAATTTTCCGATAAGCCAAGGGATTTTTCCAGTGTGGATATCAATATTAGGTAACAATTGAATATTGGTCAACTTAATTAACTTGGTTAACAAATAGCTTTGACTTTTAATTTGTTTTTTGTTGATGTTCAACAAAAGTCCCTTGTGTCTAATTGGTATAAATGATTTTGACTTTAATTTGATATAGATTGTGGATATTGATCCATTTTTCTTTGGTACATTTAGAAAAACATGGTATGTTTAGGCTAGTATTTTATAGTTATATACATAAAAGAAGCCTTATATTTCGCAATTTCTTCTTTAAATCAACAAACCCAAAAAAAATAAATTAAATAAGACTATTTCATTTATAGTTATAGGTAACATAATAGGTTCAAACCCTAAACTTCATCTTTTACGTAAAAGTATGTCTGTCCGTCTGTACAAATATGTGACAAAAACCACTTTACCAACCTTATTCAATGTCATACCACCACCCAAAGCGCCTCCAAGGACTAGATACCGTATCTTCAACATGCCCCTGACAGCTCGTGCGACCAGCATCCCATATTTCCTCCGTTGCACATGACTTGTGTCTATAGGCTTGTGGAGAAGTACACTGCGGCCTGTCCATATTGAAAATGCAACTGCTCGTTTGTCTACAATAGTCCATTGTGTTGATTTTTTAAATGCTGACCTGAGGAGCGGAAATAATTACAGTTATTATTTGATAATTACTTAATTTAAGGCAATTATGTTTCTTTTATTAGTCATTGAGGAAAGTCTATGTTCAGAGATCTTAGTACAAGTTTGTTTTACGTTTAAAGTAGTCGAAAAGAGTATGTGTTTGGCGCTCTGGTTGGCCGGCTCCAATGAACGAACCAATCAGAGCACCCAATGCGGTCTTGTTTCAATTACTCTAAAAATAAACTCATTCTAACGCCTTTGTACTGAATGTCCTGTGTGGTTGAAATGCCCAAGAGACATACTTGTATTGTTTCACTTTTAAAGTGTGATGTTGAAATTTTGAATTGAATCAATTGCTCAGTAAACTGTGCAAGTTTTGTAGATAGCATACAAAAATATACTGCTTTCATTATTTAGTGACTACACTAAAATTCTGCTACTAGTATTGGTATTGTTAGATTACAAAATTTTAAGAAACATTGTAAAAGATAGTGACTGGAGAATATTACAAGTTTCTTTTCTAATAAGAACTCACAGGATTCTTGAAACCTACTTTTAATTTCGAACTTGAAACACTAAGGAATCTGCGTGTTCTGCGTAAATCAATATACTTAGCTTGGCAGGTAGGTTTTAGGTCAGCAGGTTTCAAGGTCGACTCTCATAACATATTACAAAACACCGAAACGTTTGATAACACGGTGAATACAGGGTAAAGAGAAGCCGGCATACATTTCTAAACCCTTAGGAAGTCCGTAAAATGCCAACCACAAAGGGATAAGTACTAGGACGATATGCATTACGAAGTCATAGGTCAGAAATGTAATTAATACAACCACTCACCTCATACGATTGTGTAGTATTCTCGACATGTTTACGTAATACTTCAACTTTATTTAATATTTCATAACCCTTCAATAGGCTTTCGGAAAAATAAATTAAAAAGATGTTCTCATTTCATAACCTCCACCGGTCCAATGAAAAAATATATTCACGTAATAACAAATCAGATATTTTGGTGTATAAGGTGTTTTATTATCTAGTAAATATGAAACAATCAACGTGTAAATAACTATAAATTACTTCATATTTTGAATATTGACAAATTACACATTTCAAAGGACATTTTCTACTTCATTTTTGATCTACGTTTTGTTTATACGTTTTGACAACAGATTCTGCAGCGAAATAAATCTTTATGTTCTGTTTTACATTAACTCAACTTCCGCACTACTATATTTCACCCAAGTTTTATGAAACTTTATAACTATTTCAAATTGTTATTTTTTGATTAAAGTATTTTGATATTAATAGAAATATTTTTGGACAATTTAAAATATCGTTTAGTTTTCTTAAAGGCAAAATGTCGCAGAATGATATCTTATTGGAAACGTCAAAATTACGTCATTTTATGTCAAATGGCGACTTGTTTTGCCAACTGGACAAAATCCTGTCACTTGTAAAAATAATGCAATTTTCTTATTGTTTACATCTGTTATTTCCAATTATTTCCATTTCAGTACTTTAGTGTGATATGTGACGTTAACCATACACGTTAAAAATGTCGTGGCTAAACTTAAACCACAGTTTAAACAGTCTAAAAGGCCAGATTACAAATTTTGCATCTGAAGTGTTATCTGAGAGTCCTGCTCAGGATGTAGCTAATAAAAGTTTACAAGGAGACTCTTCTGCCACAGAACTAGAGGAAAAATGTCGAAACCAGGAGCTTGAGGTGAGTCTAGTATACTTAACACCTATTTAAATATTCCAATTGACAGCTGACTTTAAGGTTATGTTTTTATATTTTTTTATTGTTATACTGAGACAAGTAATGATACAACATGTAATCATCCTCTCTAATTCATTCGAGGTTGCATCACTGTGCAAAAAGTATTAACGCAATGTTGGAATTGGGGCCAGGATTACATAAACAAACTTATTCTAATTGTTATTTTGATATTTTATCTCTTTCTGGCTTAGGGCAAAGCATATGATTGCTATTTACATTACTGAAACAATCTTATTAGGATTCTTAAAAGGAGGTATTATTCCACAAACACATCTTTAACTATAACTGTAATGTTTTCTAGAAAATGTAACATAGACTAGAATTGATAATGATAACAAATGAATGCAAATTATATTTGTAAACCAAACAGTAGCTGGTTGTAACATCATATTTGTTTCGCAACATCTTCAACCTGAATATTTTATTAAATAGTTACTGGTTTATTAGTATTCATGTAGTAGCTGGTCAGTAGTATCAAGTATGGCCTTGTTGATAGGCTAATACTTTATCACACATTAAATTAGAGTTCGTACAAATTACTTATGTGTTATGTTTGTTAAATAACTGCTACAGTGTATAAACCTGTTGATTTGTAATTAGGTTTTTAAGTTATTTGTAATTTATTCAGCACTCATAGATCAATTACTTTGGATTACTATAAACATTTTGGCATTTAGGTATATGTTGGATTCCATTGCGGTTATTAAAACAAAAGAAGTGCTATAAGTATAACCATGATATTACTTTGTCTAAAATCATTGTCATGTTCATTGTTACTTTTGATGTGGAATCATATACATTTAAAATCTTATAAGAATATAAGTAAAAAGTATTTAAGTACTTTCATTCCACAAAAGAGTAAGCAGAGAATTTTTAAAAAGAACTTTGCACCACACTAGTTTATTTCCCTGTGGTCATTTGGTGCGTTTAAAAACATACAATTTTACATACTAGACAGTGACACTCGGATACAAAGACATGTGCACCTGGAGCAAAGCTCAAATCAAACATGAGGCATGTTTTGCATCAGCTAGACACTAAGCTAATGCGTCAAATATGGGGCAAATGCTGTACCTGTTGAAAAAAGCTTGATAAAATAAAAGATGACTCAGTAATTGATCCTGCTCACGCTGCAACCATAGTATAAAGAACACAGTAGGTTATCTTCATACAAATGCTCCGCGCGCGGCTTATATGTGTGCGCCATAGTATCTATGCGTCGACGCACGCACACTTTAACAAAATCTCGACCCGTTTCTCAGTGCGCCAGGCAGGGCTAACACTGCACGAGGTTCGCGCGCGCATCACTTTTCGGCACTGAATAAATAAATAAAAAATGTCTGATAACCGTAGAAGAACGTATTGTTGTGTGTTTGGGTGTCTTAATAATTAATCGATTCCAGAACTGTCTCTGTTCAGATTACCTATTGAACAGGAAAGGTAAGCTAGTCACTTTTTCTAGCATAATATAATTTGTAGGTACTTGATGATGAGATACCTACTTACTTATTCTTACTCTTATCATTCTTCATAGTTCCTACTCAACCAGAAATGTAATTACCTACTATACTTAAATATTATAAGAAAATGTGGTATTGTATTGTTTATTTCACAGTTTATCTGATTTGTTAAGAGCGTGGCCGTGTCGCATTTTTCCATATAAATGTATTCCCAAATTTACTTTCTGAATACTATGTATAGAGCTAAAGTTTATTTTAAGAAGTTAATAATCTTTTTATAATATTTTTATTTTTACTAAATTTATAAATTGATAAAATATTCAATCATAATATGCTTTTCATTTCATAAATTTAGATCAAGTGCTGCTTGTTCGAAAATATTAACTAAAAGTAAAAGTGACAACCCTGGGGATCAACGCAAGAGTAGGCTAATAACTCGGCGGGCGGCCTTAGATAACCTACTGTGTTGTTTATACTATGCTGCAACGCAGACACACCTAATGGCATTTAATAAAAAGTAGATTTAAAGTTAATTAACTCGTCGAGTACCGGTTTTATAGACACAATTAAAGAACAATAGGTCGCGGTCACCGGTGACCACTTGGTGTTTGACAGTTTAAACACTTGTACGGAACATGAAACTTGTTGTTCTAGTTGGATAAAGTAATGTTGGTACTTTGTTTTATGAAAGTGTCGTAGGGCGGTGTCTCTCGGGGTGCGGTGCCAGAAGACCTCCCCGTGGTGCACCCTGGGTGCGGGCGACAGTCTCCCTAGCGGGGGTGATAGGGTTGGAGTGACTGTCGCCCGCAGCAGACTTCTGGACTGGGCGGGCGAACCCAATAGGGTTCTGGAGGCGGCGGGCTGTGTGCGGAGGCTCATAGCCCGCGCTTCCGAGGGGCGCTTCTCCGCCCGTCTCTCTGGACATAGCAGAGAGCGTGGCGGAGAGGCAATGGCGGTGCTCGTTGTGCACTCACCCTGCCAGCGAGCAGCATCGGGACACAAGCTGTCCCCGATTGCAGCCGTCGATATCGTAATCCGTAAGGAGGTCACGGTCATGTTTTGTGACTCTGAACGGGACGAGGGTCTTGGCTTGGTCGCCCGGACCGCGAGGAAGATAACCTCTATAAAAAATTCCTCCAATACTAAGTTCTGGTGCGCGGCGAGAGTATGCATGGCTGAGGAGTAGTGTCAGTCGCGAGCGCACCCCCAGCTAGGGGACCAGTGGAACCTCTAGTTGGGAAACAAATGAACACTTACCCAGGTACAGGGGGCACTGCCTGGGTGGACCGAATATTTCCCCCATACTCGTGGGAACTTTATGGAGTTGAACAAATAAAAAAAACCACACAACCGGAGGAGGAGAGTGCGGGTGAGCTTGGCTCGCCTGCAGTAGCAGGAGAAGGGAGCCCAAGTGGCTCCGGGACTCGTGGTGAGGCGCTGGACTCGTCCAGCAGGCCCCACACACGGGAGTCCATCGGAGGGGGTCGGACTCAGAGTCCGACACAACATTAGCGGAGCGGCTGAGCGTGAGCTCGAAAGGCTCACGCCGCCGCGCGACGGGGACGTTCAAACGCCCCGGCTGGAGGAGGACAGTTTGTCCCCGTCCTCCGGCGCTCGGGAGGCGCCTCCCCCCAAGGTCCCCACGGCAGCGCGGGGTAGGGGCGGCAAGGGCAGCGGTCGCCGGAAACCGGCACCAGCTGCCTGCGCGGAGTCAGCCGAGCAACTGGCTGCGGAGGGCAGGGCTCTTTCGAGCACTGCCCGTTCGGAGTCCTCTGCGGCCGAGATGTCCGGCGTGGAGATGTCGGAGGGCGAGCGCGGCTCTGAGAGCGAGAGCTGCTCCGGGGGCCTCGAACAGGCCATTACGGCGGAGCTCTACAAGCTGGCGATGGGGAAATCCCAGCCGGTTAGGCTCCGCCTCCTCAAGGGCGGCGGCGGCCACCATTACGGAGGCGGCCTTGGAGCAACGCGCGGTGCCCACTGCGGGAAACGTGCGCTCTGAGCTGGCCGAGATGCGGCGAGAGCTGGCGCGCTTGGCGGCCTCTAACGCGGCTCTGGAGGCCGAGCTGCGGACGGCCAGGGCCGAGCTCGCCGCTGCTCGCGGCAGTCGCCCCCAGCCCCCGGCGGAGGCCGACGTAGTCGGACTGCTGCGGGCGGAGATGGCTGCCTTCCAGCGACGTTTCGACGTGCTGGAGGGTAGGCTCTTGCGGCCCCCGCTCGCGACGAGTCAGGTCGCCCCCGCGGTCCCGCGGTCGTACGCGGCCGCTGCGGCCAAGCCTTCGACCTCGGGTCAGGCTAGCCGCAGCTCCCACCGCCGGCAAAGGCGCGACCGGCTGCCCCGGCGAGGGCCTCGGCGCCCCCGCCGGCGCAGACCCCGGCTGCGCCGACGGCGCCTGCGCCTGCGCCCGCTGGGCGCAAAAAGAGGAGGGGCACTCCGGCCCGGCAGGCTGGGGTTGCGGCGGCGGCGCGGCGGAACCCGCCCCGCAAGCAGAGGATGGCGGCGGATGGCAAATCGCCGGCGAGGCGAGGAGAGTCGCCAAGGAGGGCCGGAAGCGCCGAAAAAAGGCGCAGCGGCAACGACGGCAGCAGCAGCGCAGGGAGAAACGCGCTGCTGCCCTGCTCCTCGCCCCTAAGACCGCGGCTGTGGTCATCACCCTACAGCCTGAAGCGGTCAATAGGGGCGTCACATATGGCGACGTCCTCGCCAAATTAAAGGGGGCGGTGACTCCTGCGGAGTTCGGGGCCCCGGACGGGTTCGCGGTCAAGGTGACCGCTACCGGAGCCCGTCTTTTGGAGGTCCCCGGCGCGACCAGCGGCCCATCGGCCGACGCCCTGGCCGAGAGGCTTAGGGCGTGCCTCGGTGCGGACGAGGCCCGCGTGTCCAGGCCCACCAAATGCCTGGATGTCAGGATTTTGGGCCTGGACGACTCCGTCACGGAGAGTGAGGTGGTGGCCGCTGTGGCCAGGACGGGAGGGTGCCCTGCTGACCAGGTCAGGTTGGGCACCATACGTCCGGACAACTCGGGGCTGCGCACGGTGGTGGTGAGCTGCCCCGTCACAGCGGCCAAAACATTAAAGGAGGGCAAAAGGCTCTTAGTGGGATGGGTCTCGGCGCAGGTCAAGCTGCTCGAGACCCGGCCTCTGAGGTGCTACCGCTGTCACGTGGGGGAGCACGTGAGTGTAAATGCACCTCGGAGGTGGACCGCAGCGACTGTTGCTTCCGCTGCGGTCGGCCCGGTCACAAGGCCGGCTCGTGCAACGCCCCGCTGCACTGCAACGCATGTGCAGCGGCTGGCAAGCCGGCCAATCACCGGGTCGGGAGCAAGGGCTGCTCCCCTCCTGCTAAAAAGGGCAAAGGTAGGCCCTCCGCCGCCCCTGCCGTTTCCGCCGCCGCCGCCGCCACTGCCACCGCAGTCGCCGCTGCCGCCACTGAGGAGGTCGGAATGGACTGTCAATAGTGGCTCCATTCCGCCTCCTCCAGGCGAACATCAACCACTGCGCCGCTGCTCAGGATCTCCTGCTCCAGAGCATGGCGCAGTGGTCGATCAATGTCGCCGTGGTCTCCGAGCCGTATTTTGTCCTGCCCAGGGATCACTGGGTGGCGGACCTGGACGGCTCGGTGACCATCATCTCGTCGGCCGCCGCCGGTACCCCGACTCTTGAGGCTGCTCAAAGAGGCCGGGGTTGTGTCGCAGCACGGTTCGGAGAGCTCGCTGTGGTGGGCGTGTACTTCTCTCCGAACCGAACTCTCGCCGAGTTCCACAACTCCTTGAGGGAGTTGGTCACTGTCGTCGTCGGGTTCCGTTCCCTCCCCGTGCTCGTCCTCGGGGACTTCAACGCCAAAAACTTGGCTTGGGGTTCCCGGTTCACCGACGTCCGGGGTAGGATGGTGGAAGACTGGGCCCTTGAGACAGGCCTAGTCGTCCTGAACCGGGGTTCTGTCCCCACGTGTGTGCGGATGCAGGGCGAGTCGGTGGTGGACATATCGTTCGCCAGCCCTGCTCTGTCACCGCGTATTGTTGGCTGGCGCGTCATGGAGGAGGTGGAGACGTACTCCGACCACCGGTATATCCGGTTCGACGTCTCCGCCGAGTCCGCAGACCCGCCGGTCAGACAGGCCCCATGTGGCCCGCGTTGGGCGCTGAAACAGCTGGACCGGGAGCTGCTCCTGGAAGCCGCCATCGTGCAGGCCTGGGTGATACCACCGGTCAGGCCTGCCGACATAGACGATGAGGCCAAGTGGCTCCAGGACGCCATGTCCAGGATCTGTGACGTGGCGATGCCCCGGATCCGGTCGAGGCAACAAAAGCGCCAGGTGTACTGGTGGTCGCAAGAGCTAGCAGCTCTACGCAAGGCGTGCACTGCTGCGCGACGCCAGTACACTAGGCACCGCAGGCGCCGCATCCGTCCTCCTAATGCGGAGGCGAGAGAGGCGGAGTTGTACGAGGGATACAGGGCGGCCAAGGCCCTCCTCAAGGTGGAGATATTGCGGGCCAAGGAGGAGGCCCGCCGAGAGATGCTGGGGACTCTGGACAGAGATCCGTGGGGACGCCCGTACCGGATGGTACGCGACAAGCTCCGCGCTGGGCTCCCCCGCTCACCCAGAGTCTCCGGCAAGAAGTCTTGGAGGAGGTGATTGGCACCCTGTTCCCTCGACTGTGGGGGGTTCACCCCTCCGTATATGACTCCGCCCCCTGCGGTGCCCGACGCGGGCTACAGCGACGACGACGACGACATCGTCCCAGAGGTGACCGAGGCAGAATTGAGAGCGGCGGTGCGCCGGATGGGCGCCAAGAACACCGCCCCGGGACCCGACGGCCTGCATGGCAAGGCATGGGTCCTGGCCTCAGAGGCTCTCGGGCCTCGATTGATTGGTCTCTACAGCGCATGTCTGGAGAGAGGCCAGTTCCCGCTTCTCTGGAAAGCGGGAAAACTGGTCCTCGTGCGGAAGACGGGGCGCCCTGCGGACTCTCCGTCCGCGTACCGGCCCATAGTGTTGCTCGACGAGGTGGGGAAAGTCTTCGAAAGAATCATTTCGAACCGCCTCGTCGCGCACCTGACGGACATTGGGCCGGACTTGTCGGACGGCCAGTTCGGCTTCCGCAGAGGGCGCTCCACGGTGGACGCCATCATGCGCGTTAGAGACCTCACGACGGGGACTGCAGTGTCCAGGGGTAAGGTCGTAGTGGCGGTGTCTCTGGACATCGCCAACGCCTTCAACTCCCTGCCCTGGAGCTGCATCTTGGAGGCACTCCGATATCATCGGGTGCCTACCTACCTCCGTCGTGTAATCGAGGCTTACCTGACGGACAGGTCCGTCAGCTACCCCGGTCACCGGGGCGAGTGGAACCGGCGAGAGATGTCACGCGGTGTTCCACAGGGTTCGGTTCTGGGGCCGCTCCTGTGGAACATCGGCTATGACTGGGTGCTGCGCACCGACCTCCCGAACGGCGTTAGCACTATATGCTACGCCGACGATACGCTGGTGCTGGCGCACGGGAGGTCACACCAGGCGGCGGCCGACTTAATGGCGACAGCGGTTGCGACAGTCGTTGAGAGAATCCGGCAGTTGGGACTCGAGGTGGCGCTCCACAAGTCCGAGGCCATGTGTTTTCATGGCCGCGGGAACGCGCCACCTCCGGGTGGGTCCCAAATAACGGCGGGAGGAGTTACCATCGGCGTCGAGACGACGATGAAGTACCTAGGACTCGTCCTCGACAGTCGGTGGAACTTCATAGAACACTTCCGACGTTTGGCTCCAAAGTTGGAGAGGACGGGGGCTGCGTTTAAACGCATCCTCCCCAACCTCGGGGGGCCAAACGCCTCCTGCCGGAGGTTATACGCCGGGGTCGTGCGGTCCATGGCCCTCTACGGCGCCCCTGTTTGGGCGCCTAACTGTTGCGGCGTCCCGCTCGGACGCTGCTCATGGCACAGAGGGTCATGGCGATCCGAATGATCCGCGGATACCGCACGATCTCGGGGAGTCGGCGAACCTCCTTGCCGGATTACCGCCGTGGGATCTGGAGGCGAAGGTGCTCGCGCGCGTGCACAGCATGCGCGCGGAGGCACGTCGCCGGGGCGAAACTCCGCTGCCGCGCCAGATAAGTGCGTGGCGGGATGAGCTCCGGCGCGATCTCATGGCGGAATGGCAGCAACGACTGTCGCAACCGAGGGCTGGGCTCGCTGCCATGCAGCGGTAAGTCCCCTCTTTGAGGAGTGGCTTGAGAGACGCTACGGCGTCCTCACCTACCGCCTGACGCAGGTCCTCACCGGACATGGCAGTTTCGGGAGGTACCTGTGTCTGATGGGGCGGGAGGAAACGCCCGGGTGTCATCACTGCGAGGACCGCCCTGAGGACACGGTGGAACACACGGTGGGAATGCCCTCGTGGGCTGAGCACCGCCGTGTCCTCAGGGAAGTGATCGGCGATGGCGACCTCTCGCGTCCGGGCCTAGTGCAGGCCATGATGCGGAGCGAGGGGGATTGGGATGCCGTCTCCTCCTTTTGCGAAGCAGTCATGCTAGCTAAGGAGGAGGCGGGACGCGTGAGGCAGCGAAGCGCTGCCTCCTCGCAACCTAGCCACCGCGAAGGACACACCGGGCGTCGGGGATCGCGGGACGATCTCCGGCCACCGTAAGCGCGGGCCTGCGGACGGCGAGCATGGGTGGCTCCCCGTCCGACCAGAAACAGACCCGAGCGTGCGGCGCGTCGCGTTCCGCGCGCGCCTCAAAGAGCCATCAGACCACCACAGATGGGGCCCAATAGGGCCGATGCCGATTCGGAGTCGCGGAGAACCTAACGGGTAACCGGGGCTCCGGCTCGACGTGCAGGAGAAGGAACGGGGTGGTTTTTAGTCAGTAAGAGTCTGACACTCCCTCCGCCTCACCCAGGCGGGGCAGTCATTCGATGATTTTCCCCCCAAAAAAAAAAAAAAAAAAAAAATTACGACCGATATTTGTATTTTTACATTAGTTTTATAGTTTCTGTGAGTAGTAGCACGAAGGCTGGAATTGTGCCTGGTATATTTATAGCAATAGGTTTACCCTCTATTCCATGGGACTCATAACATAAATAATGAAAAGTGCGTGCTACATTGTACAGTAGCACTAAGCCCCGTAATGTGCACCTCTGCCTATTCATTCGGGGATAAAATGAGTGATGTGGAAATAAAATAATTCTGTCAAATACATAGATCCTTTAGAGAAGTGGTGTAGTGTGTCTTTAGCGGGCCCCATATAACAATTGTTTTGGGCCCTTATAAAGATTGATGATTTCTCACAAAAGAAAAAAAATTGTTGCTTAAAATATTAATAATTTTGTGTGAAAACCGGAAAACTTTCCAGGCAACTCCCGCTGCCCAAATGATCGGACTATGATCAGGTTCTTTTGTTTTTCTAACGTTTCTACCAACTTTTTTTTATGGGATAAGCTGAGCAGACGCATTACCATGCTAAGCAATCGGCGCCGCCCATGGACATCTGAAACACCAAAGCGTTAGCGTTTTAAGTGCGTTACCGGCCATTTGGGAATTGGGGATTTGAGGATTATGGAGGATTCGGGGATTGGGGAGACTAGGGAGTAATTGAGCCTCCGGTAACCACTCTCACACGACGACACATAACGCAAGCGTTGTTTTACGTCGGTCTTCTGTGAGGTGTTAACTTTTGCACGCATGCAGGCACGCATCCAGGAACATGTCGTTAATTTTGACTTTTTAAATTTTTTTTCTTTCTTTGGCAACTGTGTTCTGTGGTCCGTCGTTACGGTAACCGTCGGTAGAAGGGTGGTGACAAATATATTTTCATATTATAACTTTCGTTAGATATACTAAATTAATTATTATGTTTTTCGGTTTACTTACGTTGGTAACAGCGTGACATTGGCCTCGTCGCGGGTCGCGCTCATGAATATGAGCCTCTAGCATAGCTTGAAACTAGTCCAAGCCTCGTCAAAAACTCCATGAGTAAGCCGAAAAACATAATAATTACCTAAATATGAATGCATATGTCTGCCGGAAACCGTAACTACACATCTGCTATCAGACCCTTTACTTTTAGACTGGTTCTTGATTCCCCTGTCTCTTAGTCGTTTCCCTCACTTTGAGGATCGTGACTACTTCTAATCTTGTCCACTAGATGTCGCTATGGTACATAAAACCCCATATAATAAAGAATACTATTTATCGGTTACAATTTAATTAAATGTGTGATTATTACGTAATGCTGATAAGCAACAGTACTACGATATGTTTCAAAGTTTGCTGAACTTTTGCCAGTTTTATCCTAATTCGTTACGATTTCCGCTGTTTTGTATATTGCGAACGCATTTTTATTAGGCGATAGGAATTAGGAACTTGCCTTTTTCCGACAAATAATAGCGGTAAAAGGTCGTGGCCATAAACTTTGAATAATTGGGTTTGCTTTTTACTCTAATCTCTTTTTAACTCAATAACATTCTATGTATGTACTATGCTCATGTTATTCCCTAGGACCTACAGAACAATAAATGAAAACAAATGAATAATTCGTGTTCCATCGTAGACCGCATCATCGCTTACCACCAGGCGAGATATTGGTCAAACGTCGGCCCATCAAATGTAAAAAAATCTTTATTATCTGTTATTGATTTTCTCTATAGTGGTATCTATCTCTAACGTCAGTAGGTACACGATGCATTTACATAGATACATTTCGTCACGCCTGTACCCCATTGGGGTAATCAAATCGTAGTCGATTGAGGATGCCTTTAATTTATCGCAGTATATAAATATGTATACACGAAGAATTTAAATAATTCAATGGCAATAAGTGCAATGCAAATATAACACAAATGCATATTATTCCTCGAAAAAGTATCGCACACGTACTTTAGACAAAAATAAACCTTTAACTTAAGTAAAATAAGTTCTTTTTTTGTTTAAATGGACATTTACCTATGTAGAGATTTTATTAATACCATGATGTTTGCTTACGCTTGGTAAGGGTACGTTCACATAAATGATTGGTACTCGACCACCGTACTATAAATATAATATCATACACGTATGTAGATTGTGTCCCTCTCTAACATACGTGATTGGATAGAGATAAAGGCTCTAGGCACCACTGGCCTATAAACTATGCATTGTGTGGCTAGGAAAACGGCGAGTATGAAAAAATAGATGCAGAGCTTTTTTATTAGACAATTTTGTTAATTAGGGTGGATGTAAACACAACACTGCCAGGAATAAGATTTTTAGAGCTGGTCTGGGCAAATGCCTATTACCGATTTAAAGTTTATCGTTGTCAATTTGCAACTTAGACGCCATTACTTCAGAGATGGATAAAAACTGCAAGACATTTTTTATCAACACCTCCAAAAAACAACAAAATTTCAGTAGGTAACTACGTAAGCCTTAGAATCTTCCTTAATATTGATTGGTCGCTAGTGTAGTTCATAAATTAGATCAATTTGCGTTTAAGAATGTGTAAGGGGTCCAGCAGACCACCACAGATGGGGCCCAATAGGGCCGATGCCGATTCGGAGTCGCGGAGAACTTAACGGGTAACCGCGGCTCCGGCTCGACGTGCAGGAGAAGGAACGGGGTGGTTTTTAGTCAGTAAGAGTCTGATACTCCCTCCCGCCTCACCCAGGCGGGAGCAGTCATTCGATGATTTTACCCCCTTAAAAAAAAGGGGTTTGTTCCATGCCTAGCTTCGTCGACAGACAGACGGACAATTCAATTTTTGACGTTTCAAAAGTATCTAAGGATTATCTATACATATAAAAATTAAACCCGTTTCCCGTTGTCACGCCATAACTTGAGAACGGCTAGACCAATTTGGCTGATTTTTTTTGTTGTGTTTGTTATCGTTAGGAGTAGATTCTTATGACAGAAAAAGTCTTGAAAATCCTTCGGGAACGGGGGACGCGGGATTGAGCGTACTAAGTCGCGGGCAGAAGCTAGTTTGAAATAAATGGTTTGACTTTGAAAATGAAGCTTGCAGTGTAGTAATAAGAAGGTACAGTACACACAAATCTCTACTGTTAAATATATGGAGTTTCTTGTTTGTTCTTCTCCATTCGAAACTACGCTTTGGAACGAGCGCCTAGCTTTACTGACAGACAAACGGACGGACAATTAAGGATTAATTGAAATAAATGCCTTGACTTTGACTTTGACTCTGTACCAGCCCTAGGATTGCCTAGTGCTTAGATATCCCAGGTACTTAATAATGTCGCGGTTCTCATAGCCCACCCCGCCACACGTTCCACACGCGGCGAGTGGCCGTTGGTAGGGTAGATACGGTATCGCATGTTTGCTCAGCGATAACTTGTGATAACGCACAGCTTTCGGCCGAAACCTGTGCCCGCCTAGCTTGGATTACCTTGTTGGCTTGAACAAGTTATTCTGTTCCAAAACTTATATGTATTTTACTCTAGAGGTATATGTCATTTTGTATTTGGGACGTTGATAGTTGTAGCTGTTAGGTTTTCTAGTTTAAAAAGCTGTTTTACCTTTACAGGTTCGTCGTTCTTATCAATCGAAAGCTCTAATGAGACATAACATCACGCCTTTTATCCCTGATGGGGTAGACAGAGGTGCATATTACGGAACTTAATGCCACTGTATAATGTAATACTTACATTTCACTATTTATGTTATGAGTCCCATGTAATTGAGGGTGAGCCTATTGCCATATTACGGGCACAATTCCAGACTCCGAGTTACTACTGAGAATTTTTTCAAAAACCCCGTAAACGAGGCAGTAATGAATGACAGGCTCTAATGAGTTTGAAAGTCAATGTAACATTTGAGATATTGACGCCGTTTTCGACTGATCTGAGACTGTAGCCTCAGATGATAATACCCTCACATTATGCACATCTCATAAGCTCTGGTGCTCACAACGTCACATGAATCTACCTCTATGTATTATATAGACAGTGTCGTACTTTTTATTTGTTAAAGGAGTTCTATGAAATAATACATACTTACTATGAATGAATGCAATTTTCCTCTTTGTCCCGTGAAAAACCCATCATTGTAGAAACTACAGAATAATCTTACATACTCCTTTAGTTTTCATTATATTCATTCATCCTATGATAAAGAATGACGAATAGTTTCAAGTCAATGAAATTATATGCGAAATCTAGTCGATTCACATACATACACGTAGACAGGAAGTTAGCCAATAATTCCAGGGACATGCAATGTTTCCATTCACAAAATTATGGTGATATGGTGTCAAAAAAACAGATTGATATATCCAGGGTTTTACAGATTCGAAGTGCGAATATGTAAGTGTCCAGTGTATATCTTGTGATCTGAATCATTTGTTTCCTTCTGTCATTTGAATTTCGTAATATTACGTTGACTGGGGACAAAGACCTCCCTACAGTGTGTCGGGATGATGTACAGGCCGTATTTAAAGATGGGTGTCGTGGTTCCGTGGAGATTTTGTTAGTAAAATTATTTTTTAACTGGTCGAGTGGTCGCACGTGTTAACGGTGGTATTAATATTTGGTTTTATCGTATTTCTCTTTAGGTAGTTATGGTTATTGTATAGAGATAATTTATAAAAAGAAACCGTAGATTTACGCTGGACCCTGACTCGTATTTCATGTATCTGAGAATAAAACCTATATACGAATAAAATCTATGAAAATCCATTGTTAGAGAAGTCAAACTCTGTTTTGCTTGTTAAAAATGCATAAAAGAAATTATTCAGATTTAAGCTTGCTATGGAAAACCATTACAAAAAACTTGCAATTTTAATCTAACCATTGGTTTAGGAGCTAAAGCTCCAATCATACATAAAACTGATACCAATTTCTGCGACTGGCATAAATTTTAAAGAAATTATGGAACAAAAATCACAACTTAATGCTTAAAACATAGAAGAATCTTATAGTGTTCGTCACTTCGTCCTCAAGTCCCCATAGCAGCGGTACCCTAAAAAAGCATTCAATTTGTCAATGACCGAATCTGCGATTATAATCTGTGTCCCAGTTCCTATGATAATCTGATGTTTACCATTACATTACCATTGCTAAACATTCACTGACGATTCTTGTTTTTGTGTTACACGACCAACTACCTGGTGAGTCCTATTGCGTGTTTTTTTTTCTATAAGACGATATCTTATTGATTATTTTGAAAAAACGCTCGTTCTCAAACAAGATTCTATGCAAAAGTTAGTTTTTAAATTGTTTGTTTTTTTTGACTTTATCGTGTTTTTGATCTGCTTTTTGTAGTTGATGTTGTTTCGTCATGTTCTTGTTTTATTGATTGTTGTCTGCTTTATAATGGATACTTTACTGTTTGCTATATTTTTAACTAGCTTCTGCCCGCGCCTTCGTACGGGCAATCCCATTTCCCCCCCGTTCCCGTACGTGATTTTCGGTAAAAGTAAAAAAAAAAAAATTAGATAAAAAGTATTCTATGTCCGTCTCCTGGTTCTAAGCTACCTCCCCGCCAATTTTCATCCAAATCGATGTAGTCGTTCTTGAGTTGTAAATAGTGTAACTAACACGACTTTCTTTTATATATAATTAATTTAAAGAAGGTTTTCTGTGATGAGTGGATCTTACCATTTATTTAGTTATCTGGGTTAATTTTGGCTAGCTTTGTTATTAGTCTATACTGTCCCATGTTAAACAAAGCTTTCCTTTCTTATTTCTTCTTTATCCTTTTGTTCTTTCTCTTTCTTTCGCATCGTGCGTGATCTTAACTTAAACAGATCCTTTCTCATAAAATCCAATTCTCGTAATAACATTCATACATAACATCACGCCTTTTATCCTCGAAGGGATAGGCAGAGGTGCATATTACAGCACTTAATGCCAATGTACAACATGTGTGTTTATGTTGAGTCCCACGTAATAGGGGGTGAGCCTATTGCCATGTACCGGGCACAATTCCAGACTCCGTGCTACTATTGAGATTTTTTTAAAAACCCATTAATACTTTGCCCGACCCGGGAATCGAACCCGAGATCTCTTGCTCGGCAGTCGCACTTGCGACCAGTCAGCCAATGAGGCAGTCTCATAATAACGATTTTCATTATTCTAAAAATCCATTTAGAAGGCCTTACGTCCAAAGTCGTTGTCTCTCAATACTTTTTTAACAATGCTTACGTCAAATGATTCAATGTCCTAAGCAAAATATTCTAAACAATAAAATTGAAGATTCAATTGGAATCGTTTATAACCAGGAAGAGAATATGGAACAGGAAAACATTTTTTGAAGAGATTCACGTGGAGTCATGGACCATGAGGTGTAACGGGATCTTGTCACATTTGTCTATACATATGCAATAGTTTTGAAGACTGACTGACTGACTGATTGACAGGATGTTTTGCATGAACTTTTGAACATTCAAATAGGAATTAGGAAGGTATGTATGTACTATAGTTTGATCTACTGAATTATAAATCGATTGAGCAGTTTTAGATCCGGACAAACTGGAAAATAGCTTTCCAGTTCTTCTTTACAAAGATTCATAGTCATTTCTGCGAAACATTAATAGAATCTATTAATGTTTCACAGTCTTGTTGGCCCTTAGCGATGGTCATTGCAGTCGTAATCTTATTTGTCGATGCAGGTGTCTGCTATATGCTTTCAACTTAGCATTACTTTCGTATTTATTTTATTTTTGACTGAATTACGTAAATCAATTATTTTATACAAATTCAATTTATATATGTATGACGAGTTGCACACATGTCTTAAAACACAAACGTAACTGAATGAAAAATAGAAAACGAAACTTTTTACACCTACAATAAATATAACAGAATATACAAAAAACCTTGTCATCGAGGTTGTTTAAAAAAAAGATACGCGAACGCACCAATGGCGGAGCTGCGTTTTGTAATTCAAATTTGGAAGCGATTAAAATGCGCGCCACCAATAGGTCAGAGTGGAATGTATTGGCATCGCAAGTGGGTGTTTACGTAGCACTCACTGTCTTTATGTAAAACGAACGTATGTAACTAGCGTTATGACGCTTTTCCTGTCACAACACGGGAAAATTAAGTGTGGGAGAGCTATATTTCGGCCCGAATGGGCCGACTCGAATTGAGTGATATCACGTCCTCACAGAAAACCGACGTAAAACAACGCTTGCGTTGTGTTTCGTCGTAAGAGTGAGGTTATCGGAGGCTCAATTATCTCCCTTCCCTTTTCCAATCCCCTCAATCCCTGAATCCCAACAATCCTCAAATTCCTAGTCCGCAATAGGCGGGTAACGCACTTGTAACGCCTCTGGTGTTCCAGGTGTCCATGGGCGGCACCAATTGCTTACCATTAGGTGATCTGTCTACTCGTTTACCGGCTTATACCATAAAAAGTAACACTTTGAAAAATGTCTGTGTACTTGGTTTGTGGAGTGATACATTTGGGCATCACTTTGTCCTGAGGTCCTTATTAAACGGGGTCCTAGAATTTTTACGGTTTTGCCACTTTTACATTACAGCACTAGATGTACCTAATCAAGTAAATGGTGATAATGATGGTCTGCTAAGTAGTTGTAGTTGTAAGTCTTATGACCGACAAGGTGTGTAGGGGCGGGCAGAGTTATACGTTTTCGATGTGACAGTATTTAGAAAAGAAGAAGGAAAGAAAAGCATTTATTACAGTTACTACTTTCAAACTTTTTACTGCACGGTTGGCGCGGTGGCTGGGCAACCGGCTGCCGTGCAACGTGTCGCGGGTTCGATTCCCGCACGGAACAACACTTTGTGTTGGTGATCCACAAATTGTTGTTTCGGGTCTGGGTGTCATTGTGTATATGAACTTGTCTGTTTGTAAACGCACCCACGACACAGGAGAAAATCCTAATGTGGGACAACGTTTTTAAGAAAAAAAAAAACTTTCTATAAAAGAGCCTAGGTACTTTTTTGGCAACATGACAGTACACTAAGTAACACTAAATAGGTCCACTAGTGTTGCGAGTATCCATGAACGATGCTGATTGCTTACCATTAGGTGATCCGTCTGCATTTTTACCCTCTTTACCATACAATAATTAAAATAAAAACTTAGTAAATCATCATAATATAAATGCAGAATTTGGAATTGTCCCTGGTGGTGCAATAGGACCTGCTGCCTACAGTGATTATTGTGTGTATTTTGTTTAATATCGATGTTATTATTTCAGATTGCATCGTTAAAGAAGTTAGTTGATGAGCTACAAGCTTCCTTGCAGTCTGAGGTAAGTCTATTCTATTGCCTGAACTTAATATTGTTTTGTTAAATTCTACAGACGTTTTATGACCAACTCGTAGTAGTAGTAGTGCCATAATATAAAAAATAAGTATAATATTAGATTTATTCTTTCAATCTATATATATAAAAGAAAGTCGTGTTAGTTACACCACTTATAACTCAAGAACGGCAGAATAGATTTGAATGAAAATTGGTAGGGAGGTAGCTTAGAGCCAGGAGACCGACTTTTTTTTACTTTTTACCGAAAATCACGAACGGGGACGGGAAAAAATGGGATTACGCGTACGAAGTCGCGGGCAGAAGCTAGTTGTATATAGAAATACTTAACACGTTAACCGCTACGTAGATCACCGGTGACCTACGAGGATTTGCCTTCAATAGCTTGCTGTCAGCAGTCAAAAGCTTAAATAGATAAATAAAATAGACACACATGTGATGCATTTTATGAATTCTAAGACTTGGTTCCGGCACCAGCGTCTCTTGAAACTAGCAGCTATCTTCCATTAGTTCTAATATATCTATTGGACAATGTAGTACTTCGCAGCACGTTTTACCATCGCAGTACCAGACATATGCCAAATAATCACCGGTATATGGTAGATGTTCCACCTAAACGAAGCGTTTTGCTCCAAGTTTTCTTGTCTTAACAACAAAGTAGTCGAAAGCTTTGCCAGAGTCTGTGTTTCCAGTACAATCTGGGGGTTTTCAAATCGTGAGTGAATGGGTTGCTTTTGGATGGACGTGCTCCATCGTAGGCCGCATCGTAGCCTACCATCAGGCGGGATAGCGGCCAATCCTACCTATCAGATTAGTTACACTATTTATAACTCAAGAACGGCTAAATTGATTTGGATAATATTTGGTGGGGAGGTAGATTAGAACCAGGAGACGGACATCTTTGTGCCGAAAATCACGAACAGAAACGGAAAAAATGGGAATCGTACGAAGTCGAGGGCCGAAGCTAATAAAAAAAAAATTACTGCATTCTATTCTATTACAGTAACTAATACATAATTTATGTAACAAACATTATTTTAAACTTTAGTATTGGAGTTAAAGATAGCTGTATAGGTACCGTCAGTTCTTTAACCCTGTGTTTAGACGTCACAGTAGATTCACTTGCAAATGTATTGCTATTTATTGCTTACACTCAATTTGACAAACAAGTCATTATGCTGTGTTTTTAAAAATCGGAATAGAAGGTTCTTTGGTGGAGTTGGATTGTAAGTAAAGTGAATAACGACTGAAACGAATCATCAACAACATCAATCAATGGCCTATAAGTGGTCAATGCTGACCAAAGGCCTTTTCTCACACGGAGAAGGTGAACCTAACGGGTTACCGGGGCTCCGGCTCGACGTGCAGGAGAAGGAACGGGGTGGTTTTTAGTCCGTAAGAGTCTGACACTCCCTCCCGCCTCACCCAGGCGGGAGCAGCCATTTGGTGATTTTCCCCCCTTAAAAAAAAAAAATAAAAAAAACACGGAGAAGGTTTGAGCATTAACACCACGCTTGCTCAATGCGGGTTGGCGATTTCAACCTTATAATTCGAAATGGGCTAATAGCCCAGGTTTTATCACGATGTTTTCCTTTACCGTTTGTCAGTGGTGTCTAGATAATCTTAGAAAACACATGTGACTCTGAAAATGTCACATTTGTCTGATCATTAAGGAGGAAATGTGGGGGATACATAGGTGCAAAATGAAAATCGAAAGGAGCACATCAAACTCTGCAAAATTGCCGGTAAATAATAAATGATAAACATTCCAGGTAGACCAAACAAACTACTGAACTACATTGGTACTTGCCGTTGGTAGGTTTCAAACCCGCACTCTCATGCATGAGAAGCGCTCGTCTTAAACCTCTGAGCCACCACATTAATCCAAAACTTTGGTATTGATGTATGTACATATGTATTTGGTATTACTAAGGTGTATCCAATTTTGTTGATTAATTAATTTCGCCTCTATCTAATCGTTGGTAGTTTCCAGATATAAAACCAGTGTTACTATGCCTGAAAAAAGCTCTCTTAACCTTCTAATTACAGTTATAACGGAACATTTAGTTATTTTACCAAACAGAAACTGATTTAATCCCTCGAGCGTCCTTATGAGCACCCGGTGGATCATGAGAAAAAATGCTCCATGCTGCTTTCTCTTTTATAAAATCTATTATTAATGTTTTGTTTTTATTTTGACTGTATTTGTTTTATTTCTATTGCAATGATCCTTGTTTTCGTGTGCCAATGGCCAAATAAAAGCATTTTCTTTCTATCTTTCTTTCTTTCTCCAAATGTCACGTGTGCACCCGTTGGATCATAAGGAACGCGGACGCTCGACGGGTTAAATAAAACATAAAAAACATAACGGTAAATGTAACATAGTCCTTAGTAACCCATCATTAAAGATAGCTAAAAAAGTTTATAAAATAGTTAACTCAGCTTTGCGTGGATTATAAGTAAGTCTATCCTCATGAGGGTGACATTATCAATTTTTATAAAATCCTTCATAATTAAAATAAAGAAAAAATAAATAAAAAAAACTGATTTAAAGAGTATTTTAAAGTGTCCTATTATCCTATAATGTAATAGTCCCGGAGGTAGTGAACAAAAGGACACAATCATTACAATAATCACAGTGGGTCACAGGAAACATTAAATATTTATGATCACAAAAGAATGTTAATTTTGTCAATACGTACCTAATGTGTTTTACAGTAAGGTTGCGTCGATATGTATCGGGTCGAAGGTTGACTGCTGGAAATGCTAAGTGATTGAACTAATATAACTTTAAATTAATTGTTAGTTAATAGGTAATCATCAGATGAATTTTGGTCTTAATAACACCTAATAAAAATGGATCGTGGTGGCCCGGAGATTTAGGACGCCCGCTTCTCATGCATGAGGGTGCAAATTCGAAACCTATCAACAGCAAGTACCAATGTGACATGTGTGTTTTGACATTGACTTTGAAACGATGAAGGAAAACATCGTGAGGAAACCTGGGCTTATAATTTCTAATTATAAGTTTGAAATCGCCAACCTTCTCCGTGTGAGAATAGGCTTTTGCTCGGCAATGACTACTTATAGGCTGTTGATGTGAATACCTAAATAATTGAGGAAAGGTAGGCCTTCGTCGTCCAGATATGATAATTATATGCAATATTAGTGCATTGTACTGAAAATGAACTTTATAATATTAGTTATTTATGTGAGACACTTCATTCACCAAGGAAAAACATATTTTTTCGGTATCATCATCATTTTGCTACTTTTATCCAGCGATAGCTATCAACATACCTACGTAGGTACTTAATGACGTAAAAGTCTGTATCTATCTTTGAACGCGTCAAACTTTATATTTTTCGTTTATTTTTCCTTACCTACCTTACAGTACCTAAGGGCCCTGCTTGCCAAAGAGTGAACTTTCCTACAGTGAAAGAATGTACCAAATTAACATCGTTATTTGTAATATTACATTCAAATAAATAAAATAGTATTAAGAAATGATGCCATGCCATGTGGCATGGCCATTAATGCCATTAAGTAAAAAAGTATGCCAGAACCCTGTTATTTGGTGTTCTATTGTCTATACTTTTCCCAATGTGAGATAAGAGTGCCGACATGTATAACTCTTGTCTGACGAAATTAGTGTCTGTCCTAGACACTAAAAATAAAATTTTCATCATCCAGTAAGCTATAATCACATACTTGAAATCCAAAATTTCAAGTCTACCTTATGATTGAGTTCCAAAATTATGCGAAAGCAAAGTTTCGAATTTATGACATTCACTCACTCACTCATGATCATCAAAATAGAACTGAGAGAATACTTCTCATAAACTCAGAGAGCTGTTTGTTACAAAGTAAGGGTTTAATAAACAAACAATTCACATAACATTAAATATAATGAAATCGGCACGACTTTGTCTAGATTTCATTACTTTTTAGAGATATACCTATGAGCGGCTCCATCGACTTAACTAGTTTTTTACAGAATGTTTTTGATTGGATATGTTTTACACCTTAACTCGTCGAGTACCGGTTTTATAGACACAATTAAAGAACAATAGGTCGCGGTCACCGGTGACCGCTTGGTGTTTGACAGTTTAAATATCATACTCGTATTCAACCGACCAAGCCCCCAATATTTAACCAAACCTGTGCTAAATAACGGTTACTACCCTCAAGATAACACCTTAATTCCTGCTTATCCCCTTTGTGGATAAAACATAAAACCTACATGATATTAACAAAACTAACCCGCCACACGAGGCAACAGATAAAAGTATTGATCGGTATATTGAAAGGGGTTGATAAGGTCCTATATAAAAGCATAGATAAGCTCATTGCAGCTTTGTTTTGTCATATTAACGGCTGATGACGGGTGTTGGAGGTATGTAGTTACATTTTTTATTAATTTTTCTTGTTGCTAACTGGTTTTTGTACATTCATTTTCTGGGATAACTGTTTTAGTCGACTATGGAATATTTGGCTAGGTTTTGGAAATAATCTAAATTGTATTATATGATGGAATTAGTCTTCATATTTTCAATTATGTTTTTAGTATTCTATATCCTTAGGGGTCTGAGGATTCATATCAATAGTCCTACAACTGTTAAAAGTCTATTTAGTATGCAATATCACCTCTTTGGTCTAGGTTCTGGTTGGTACGTGCAAAATCGATAACATTATCCATCTAGCAATTGAACTTTGGACTTGACGCATGGCAATGGCACTGCCTTGCGGGACTTTAGTGTTGAACAATTTAGTAGGATGTGATAGTACTTTTGAATAGTTTTTAGTTGTATATATTTTGTTGCACGTTTTGATAAAGGCATCATAGCAATTTTTTGCAAGAAGTCACTACGAGAGTAAGAGACCCATTGCTCCAAATTGTTTTCTTCATTAATTCGTTTTCTAATTTTTCATTGACTTAACCACATAACAACACGCCTTTTATCTCTGAAGGGGTGAGAGGTGCACATTATGCCACTGTACAATGTAACATCCACTTTTCACTATATATGTTATGAGTTCCATGTAATAAGGGGTGAGCCTATTGCCATATACCGGGTACAATTCCAGACTCCGTGCTACTACTGAGATTTTTTAAAACCCAGTATTAATTTGCCCGACCCGGGAATCGAACCCGAGACCTCTTGCCCGTCAGTCGCACTTGCGACCACTCGGCCAACGAGGCAGTCATTTCAATCAGTTTTTCATTAACTTAAAATTTTTTTAATATTTTAAAACTAAGAATTAGCTGAAGTTGTCCAGTTTTTATTGTATTTTCCACTAAGCAATACACACAAAACAATACCCCAACCGTTTTACAGCAAAATGAACTTTATTTTTCAATTACTTGGTTACTTTTTAAAAAGAGTAACGAATGGAGTTTCTTGTTCGTTCTTCTCCATTCGAATCTACATTTTGGAATGAGCACCTAGCTTCACCTAGCTTCACTGACGGACTGACCGACAGACTATTATTTATTTTGTATTTGTTGACGTTTCAAAAGTATTCAATTATGGTTTAATTGAAATAAATGCTTTGACATTGACTTACTGAAATAACTTGGCAACGATATTAAAAAATACACGTAAAGTAATAGTCGATGAGTCGATCCTGTGTAGCAATTAATCAATATGTAAATTGTCTGATTAACTCTTGTCAACGACGTCCGTCGGATATACGATATATATAAACTGCGTGTCGCGTTTATTTTGTACCTAATGCGCTAAAAATATACCTTTTCGGATTAATTAGATATTAGTTATTGTGACTGCCTCATTGGCCGAGTGGTCGCAAGTGCGACTGCCGGGGTACGGGTCTCGGGTTAGATTTCCGGGTAGCTAAGTACTACTGGGTCTTTTTATAAAATATCAATTGTAGCACGGTGTATGGCAATAGGCTCACCCCCTATTACATGGGACTCATAACATAAATAGTGAAAAGTGTGTGTTAGGTACATTGTACAGTGGCATTATGTGCCGTAATGTGCCCCTCTGCCTACTGCTTGGGTGATAAAACGCGTGATGTTATGTTAGTTATTGTGAACTTTGTTGCGTTACAAAAAGTTATCGGTATTTTTTTCACTTGTTATTGGACGAAAAGGGATAAATTTTCAAAAAATGTGTCCGGCTCCTAGACTTTACTTTATCCAATTTAACAAGCCAATTTTCTACGCCAATGTTTTGGGAATACTTGCAAGGACTATGGTAAAAGACTTCATTGTTAATGATAAAGTATAATAGGGTAGACGACTAATTTTTATTTTAATGTCCGTCTGGTAAATTATTTAAAAACATTAGACACGTATTTTATTATTTTCTTACGGATACGAATAGTTTCGAAGATATATTGATTTGAAATGTCGCGTGACGTCACTTCTATGTACATTTTATACGTAGAAATGGCGTTTTAGCCCCCCACTCCTAAACTTTGATTCGTTTTATCTAAGTATTGTTTTATTATACAAGAAAAAAAATAAGTTAGGTATTTTTCAATTACCTAACTTACGGACTACATATATTTTTAATTTTCATACCCTGTCATCATCCCCATTGTCTTGTGTGATCGGTGTGATTTGTAAACGCACCCATGGTACCTACACTAGAAAAGCTTATTGACGACGTTAAAAAAACTATTTAACTACAATACTGCTGACCCAACTTTACACAAAACCTAATAATGACTGGCCCAAGGATCACATAGGTGCAACAGGTCGCGATCGATTGTAAACTATGCAAATGATTGCACAACGCCGCCGTCCTGTATTTAACGGCCCTCTAATGCGCGTGCGCATGATTTTATTTAATTTGAATACCTCGCCACCCGGTTGTTAGGAAAAGGAAATGGCCTTTGCCCTATTAAGAGTTTAAAGAAAAAAAGAAATTGTTTATTCATAACGTTGTGATTTGAAGCGATTTGATTTTTTTTGAAGATTGAAGCCATAATAGTAATTAGAATTTGGTTTTAGATTAAAGGTATATGTCAAAGAAACTAACTAACTAACTATTATACTAGTGACTGCCTCGGTGGCCGAATGGTTGCAAGTGCGCTTGCTGGGTCTGGGGTTCAATTCTCGGGTCGGGCAAATTATTACAGGGGTTTTTTTTAAATCTTACTAGTAGCATGGACTTTCGATTTGCGCAGACGGATCACCTGATGGTAAGCAATCGGCGTCGCCCATGGACACCTGGAACACCAGAGGCGTTACAAGTGCGTTACCGGCCTTTTGGGGATTAAGAGTTTGAGGATCGTTAGGGATTCAGAGATTAAGGAAGGGGAGGGGTGTAATTGGGCCTCCAATAACCTCATTCACACGACAAAACACAACGCAAGCGTTACTTCGCGTCGGTTTTCTGCTCGGCCGTTGTATCACTTCGGTGGAGCCGGCCCATTCCTGCCGAAGTATGGCTCTCCCGCACTAGTTATGTAATGTTTTTGTAAAACTGGATGTAAAATGCAATCTAAGAAACTGCTCTATCATTGGTATAATCCAATAACTCACGTGCGCACTCTTAACACGGTAGCTGATATCGTAGACATATTTAACTGTACACTGAGCGAGTTCACAAGGACCACTTATTCTATAGTGTGTAAGGAAATATAGTTTATAGTTAAATATAGTTAATAGTTTAGGAAACGTATTTTAAGTTGCTATGTCGAATTAGGTTAAGTTATCTGTAATGGCAAAGTAATTGTATTAAATAAATAAATAAATAAGAGTAGCTAGTTGTGGCAGAAACTCTTTCAAAAACGATTAGACCTGTGATATGAGGATAGCAACAGTCCCTTGTAGAATCCATGCTTGTATACACGTCATAATCAGGGTGCTTACTCTTGAAACCAATCTCAATGTAATTTCAATGCAATAAAATCTCAATAATTATACAATGTCGAAACTATACAACCCCTATCGTAGCTATTAAAATAGCATTCAGAGTATGGAATATAAAGTCAAACTCAATAAAATTTAGTTAATTAAATATCCACGGAATACGGATGCAATGGGCGCTAGTGTTGTAACTCAAAAGGAGAAATTTCATAATAGCAATGTCGATCGATCGAAATTGGATTCAAGAGTAAGCTCCCTGATCGTTCAACGCCCGAATATTGAAAGGCTACTCAATTGACTGCATTGTTGGCGCGGTGGCTGGGCTACCGGCTGCCGTGCAACGTGTCGCGAGTTCGATTCCCGCACGGAACAACACTTTGTGTGATCCACAAATTGTTGTTTCAGGTCTGGGTGTGATGTGTATGTGAACTTGTATGTTTGTAAACGCACCCACGACACAGGAGAAAACCAAACTGTGGGGCAACGTTTAAAAAAAAATTAAGGTGTATCTAAATATCGTGCCGTCTCTGTTATTTTACAAAGAATTTGTAGAGACAGAACTATAAGTTAAGCGCGACTTTAACATGAGCGGCGTTTCAGTATTCGGGCATAATATATTCAAACAGAATTGTAACAATATAAAAATAGTAGCACAGTACGCGTGTTGGTCCGTTTGTCTTGGTACACCTGCACAAATATCTCTAACCATTATTTATACTTCCATTTTGTATCGACTATTCATTGTTTTGTTTTAATTGTGGGGAAATTTACCAAAATTTCTGTGTGTGTGGTTGTAGGACAGAATTAAAATTTTTAAACTTGTATTCTCTATTTAGTTGCATTTAGATAAATTTCTAGAATAGGGTAGTGCAAAATGTTATTTTAATGTCTGTCTGGTAGATTATTTTATAACATTAGACACGTATTTTTTCTTTTGTTTCAAAATTAAATACTTTCGACAATATATTGATTTGAAATATCGTGTGACGTCACGATTTACTACATTTTATGGGGTAACGTGACGTCACGACCTCCTACTCCTAAACTTAATTTCGTAAGTATTGTTTTCCTATATGACAAAATAAAAAAATGTGTGTCTAATATTTTTTCATTATCTCACTGATGGTCTAATTACATTTTTATGATACATGCACTGTCTACTACCCTATTAAACTAATTTTCCGAGCAGAAAACGTGAAGGTAAATGTTTTTTCTGTTGTTGGAATCACCGATAACTTAAAATAAGCAATCGCAAGATTAATACGTCACTCATTATGGTTCAAAATGATATAAGTATAGAAAAAAACATCACTTATGAATAGCAGCTTACTTTTTAACACCACTGAGGTACTAAACTTACAGGCCATTTTATAATAATACCATATCCCTTTTGGTGTTTTCACCAACTCTACTCATAACATAACACAACATCACGCCTTTTATTCCCAAAGGGGTAGGCAGAGGTGCACATTACGGCACTTAATGCCATGGTACAATGGTTACATTGTACAACTTTTCACTATTTATGTTATGACTCCCATGTAATAGGGGGTGAGCCTATTGCCATATACCGGGCACATTTTTAGACTCCGTGCTACTACTGAGGTTTTTACAAACCCAGTAATACTTTTCCCTACCCGGGAATCGAACCCGAGACCCCTTGCCCGGCAGTCGTACTTGCGACCACTCGGCCAATGAGGCAGTCATATATATTTTTGTCAAAAATCGACGCAATTTTGCTCCACAAACTTCTCAATTATACTACAACACCGACTTACTTAAGTACCTAGATACAATTTACTATGGTCCAACCTGATTAACAATTTATCAGGATCTAACCGTTAATGATGAATAATTATAAGTACATAGTATAAACGTTTTCCTCACAGCGGTACAGCTTGAAGGGTCACGGACAATCTCTCGTTGCCAGGCTGCCTGTTGCAAATTGCAAAGATGTCTCATTAACTAAGTTAGCTTGCGCTATAAGATAAGTTTTAAAAGATTTTGATTTAACTATGATTTTTTTTTGTACTAAGACGATGGCAAAAAACGCACACGGCCCACCTGATGATAAGCGGTTACCGTGGCCTATGTACGCCTGCAACACTTGGGGCATCACATGCGTCTTGCCGACCCTTAAGAAACCTATTCACTCCCCTCTTGAAGAACCCTATGTTGTAGCCCACTGGGAAAACCACGGCAGGGAATGGAATGACTGGTGGGAAAGAAAGAAAGCCTCAAAGACGATGTCTGTAAGAGTAATATGCAGCTTAGAACTGAGCCTGGCGTTTGATGATAGGTTTAGCCACGTAACTAAGGTTTCTACCTACCTTCATAAGACTGAATGTCATAAAAGACTTAATTTTAGGCCTACCTCTGCCCTTTAGACAATGTTAAGTATGGAAAACATATATTTTGGAAAAAAATCCGATTACCTCCCCCCCTTCCTGAATATACCCAATCCCTGAATCCGCAACAATCCTCAAATTCCTAATCCCCAAAAGGCCGGTAACGCACGCCTCTAGTGTTCCACGTTTCTATGGGCGACACCGATTGCTTACCATCAGGTGATCTATCAGCTCGTTTACCGGCTTATTCTTATAAAAAAAATTTTAAGATCGAACCTAGGATCTCGTGTTTTGTAGCTTCATTTACACTTGTGCCTATTACAATAACTAGTTATATGTTAGTAATAAATAGTATAGTTAATTCTTAGGTGTGTGTTGACTGATTAAATTCCTATAAGATGATTTTCTAGTTACTCGTTATGAGCATTAGTCATGTTTCATTCATACATTGCCAGTATCTAAGTAACTTATTAGTACTGCAGTATCGATGATTTCTTTAGTTAGTAGGTTAAGTTGGATGCTGGGTAGTTAGGACTAATATAACAAGTTAATGATGATCTGCACGATTAGTGCGGTGACTGCGCAAGCTACCGCACAACGTGTTGCTGGTTCGAATCCTGCACGGAGCAACTCTTTGTGTGATCCACAGATTGTTGTTCGGGGTCTGGGTGTCATGTGTATATGAACTTGTATGTTTGTAAACGCACCCACGACATAGGAGAAAACTCAAGTGTGGAGCAATGCTTTAGGCAGACAGTCTTTTTTCGATAGTTTGACAAAGAGTTATAATCTGTTATAACCCTTTGTCTGAATTCACTAGATTGTTTAAAATAATTACGTTAATAGCTGCCCTACTAATGAGAATGTCCTAAAAGCTTTCATCAGTCCTTACACATCTGCCTACCAAACTAAAAATCCTAGCAACTTCATTAATTTTCTCCAATCTATCTTTAGATTTATCTTACGACCTAACAACGCGTCAGTTTTAGTATTTCCTTGACACACGGCTGGCTTCTTTGAACTATGAATAGGTACATAACTATAGCAACAGTAGTGTAGTAGGTATAGCCTCAACAATATTTACTGCTTATTGTTTGTAATGGACGGCCATTAAATTACGATGCATTATTACAACAAATTCACTTGCGTCTGATACTTCTACAGTTTGAGGATCATCTTTGTTTTTGTCTTCTATTGGAGTGATGTCTTTAACAATGTCTCTGGTTTTCATAAAGCAAAAAATAGTTCTTTGCTCTTAAATTGAGAGCTAAATATGTTGTATTGTGTCATGTCCTATATAACATACCCTCTGTAGGGTACGGAAGTGCCTCACTGAAAATATTATCATTTTAATAAAGTTTTGGTAACTCCTGCATTCGTCTAGCATCGTGTCCATTTCATGCATGGCTAATTTGGCCATGTTGACTTATGTTTTTGCTAGTATGTTACTCATTTGATCCTGAAAGCCACGTCTTTTACAACATACTCAACATTTTAATACGTAGAATTGGTATCAACTTCTTTGTTTATTTAATTATGCCCATAAGGGCCAGAGTTCTGTATTAATTTGCTCTTTACGTTTCTTTATCAAGAACCCATATCCGTTGGTAAATGTTTTATTAATATTATTCTTTACACACCGACTCGGCCGGTGTATTGAATTTTGAAAAGAATTTTGAACAGTTCAAAGGTCTAATTCGATGCAATCCCGAATATAAAACATTCAAAAGCTCCTTTTTATTAAAATTTAATTCATTTGAATTGTCGCACCTTATTTCGTAGAACACGTTGCATTTTCATGCAGGCTTTGCTCCTGTGCTTGTGTGTTCCGCCCCTCCATGTGTGCGTGAAGGCGTATCTCAAGCGTCGCAGGCGCCGCCTCGCTACTCAGTTATACCTGTGGACGCCGTCGCGAGTGGACGTCCCGAGCCGAAAACATTTTGATAGCGCACGTTCGAATTTTAAAAATTCTAAAGTGACGGCGGAGTTCAAATAAGGTTATCGGTTTATGTTTGCGGGTAGGATATCCGTGCCTGCTCGAGGTAAGTTTTGTAATGTTTGCCTTTTTTGTCTATTGTTTATCCAGTTTTTTTGTTTGCCTTTGATTAGCACTCTGCTGTACGGTTGCATAGGTCACAAGCGTAATTTTTTAAAATATTTTTTTTCCTGACTCATATTTGTACAAGTGACATCATATTTGGCACTTCCTTTGTAATGTGTCAAATATACTGCTCATTACCTCAGTCAATGGATTTATTATCTTGTGGCGATGATATATAATATGATAACTAATGATTCATATTAGTATTTACACATGGCATGCTGTAGACGGGGTAAAAGATATCTTATTGATAAAACGATAAAGTTTTCATTATCATGGCGATCCGTGAAGTCAAGACTTGTCATTACTTACGTCGATGTAGAGATTAGGTACTTTTTTGAGCGATTAGGTGTACGTTTCAGGACACACCTTTAAACGTCGAGTGAGTTGTTAGGATAAGAATGTTTGAATTCAGGCCAAGCGCATTGGCAAACATTGACTTTCAGTGGAATAGAAACTAATATAAAATAGAAGAGTTTTAACTTATATCAAGGTAGTTAGTTAAAGCACTGATAATGAGAGACTATACCTGAGTACTGCTTGTTGAATTAAATAAAATTGCAGAAGAAATAAACTCCAATTTTCTGCCTCCAAAATATCCCTGAATATGTATGTAACATTACTTAGATGAAAACTCGACTTACCTAATAAGAATTAAAATTCACAGTCATCTGACCACTGTCAAACACATAACTGCAAAGATAATATAATCGTCGAGGGTAATTAAATTGAAATACCAATAAATACACGAGTGGGTTTAAAATAACTAATTATGTTTAAGTCCAGCCTTGGCATCGTTTGTGGGTATACTACAACCTCTTCGTGACTGCAAATACCAGTTTTTTCTATTTATTCTTACCCTGATGGCGCTTGATAAATTAAAATTATTGCCTTTATAGCTAGCTGCCCATTTTTGTTGTCCTCTCTGAAAATATTGTGCTGTAATTTATTTACTGTCCTAAAAGAAAGTTAGATTAATTTTTCTTATTATATTAGGATTTCCCAAGGACTTTTACTCGGACCAATGCTCTTTTTTACTATCACAATTTTCGCTCTTTTATATCATAACTTTTATTCCCCGAAAGGTTAGGTTAAACACATGTAGCACCTGCTTTTCGTTAGTTAGTTACTTAGGTGTTCTATGAGAGCCCTAGACATTTGACCATTATAATAAAAGTGTAAGCACTTAATGTGTTAATATCAAGACTGAACACAGCACCTAAGTTAGCACTAATTACGAGCAGTCCAAACAACTTAATTCCATCATGCACAATTAAAGATGTATATTTTTTCTACATAGCCGTTTGACGAACAATGGTTCTCCTCGCGTGTCGATGCAATGTGTAATTTTATTACAAGTACCAAACCAATGACAGATTACAATTGTAATACGTTGACGGTTTACCTCGCTCAATGTCATTTGGTACTCTGCGATGGCCTTTTATTGCTTAATTTCACAGTTTTCTTACGGTTGCAGCTCGTAACTTGATAATTGTGATTCTAGGATTTAAGAACATGGACAGGACGACTTGAGTCTCCTCAATGTATTTAAAACCATTCATAAACAGATTTTATTAATGGAACATCTTTTTCTGCAAAATCCTTGTTGAGAAATATTCTACTCAAATTTCGTGACTTCACGCGATTACTAGCAATAAAAATATCGTTTCGAAACCTCAACCTACAACTTTACGCACTTTTTATCCTGCTATAAAAGTCTAAAGCCATAAAATCGTCTAGATTAAACGTATCTTCAACTATTTTAAATTCTATAATACTCAGTTAACGCGTCTCAAAGTCAATGTTCTTATGAACACGTATGGTAAGGACAAGTCTTTGTTAATTCATTTACAAAAATTACTTATCTTCATCACCTTCAAGAACATTTTCATTATGTAAAATAACTCGACGACAAATTGTACAGAATACAGCGTCGAGCGTTTTGCCAACTTATAATACTCATACATTATTCATTAGTAACAATTATTAACGATTCAAAATTACTTATTTATCGCTAAAGGAACATTAATTCGTCGCCAAGTTTTATATCGCGTCATTAAACCTCTTTAATATATCACGCGTCACGAATTTCGAACGCAATTAGAAAAAGTAAATAGACCATAGAGGCTTTACACTGCAGATAAAGAATTTACAAACGTGACAGTAAAAATGGCGGGAAACGGGTTTCGACCGTTATTCTCGTTATCGGGCATGCAGTGTTATCTGTAGAACATCGCCAAGGCGTTACTAGTGTACGATAATTTTCTGATAATTTCTTTTGCTTACACACGTTCCTGTGTCCATAAAATGGTTCGATGATTGTTCAGTTAGAACATTCGGTATTACAAATATATGAGCATAAAGCGAGAAATAATCAAATTAGAGCTACACAGCGACTGTGGCGAAAGAATGTATGCTAACCAAACATATACAAGTACAAATAATACAATTGCAAAATTTGTCTCGCTGTGTTACGTAGAAAATCACGAGAGAACTATTTATTTGTACGGATCTCACTGAAATATAATATGCAGACGTAGCTCTGTCATATGCGGTATTTTGTTGGAAATAATCGCTGGACATAAAAACTGAATGACTTTGGTTGGAAACTTATAAATTCTGTATTGTTTTTCCGAAGACTAACAGATAGTATGACGTAGAAGGTTAATACTCAAGTACTATATTGTTTCTTGACTAGATTTTTAGTTAAAGGATAAACTATCAGCAATATCGAATGTCCCATGAAAGTCCACCATAAACGTTGCATTTTTTTTTGTTACCGAAATGTTTTAACAGCCTCCGAACATCAGGGTCCCTTTCAACACACCACACTATTGAATACAAATCATCATACCCACGAATAACCTTCTAGAACACCCAAAATACCAGAATCAGTTGCTACCTCGATAACAGAAACTGGTTAACGAAATTCGCCACTTATTCTATTCTATGTAATTTTAATTACTTTTCCATTGTTATCGGTGTTTGTCATTAGCATAGTATGTCACCTACGTATCTACCGTCACGATTCACTAGAGGAGCTGATAGTGCCGGATGTATTAACGTCTGCCATGTTAAAACTATTGTTCCATAACCACAGGTTCATGAAATAGACTTGTAGAAATTTTATTTAGGCTTATAGTTTTTGTGGTTGTCTTATTTTTGTTTAAAGATAGGGTTTCAAATAACATTCCTTTTCAAGATAGTTATGATTTCTTCCGGAAGAAATGCTTCACCCATTTGGACACGGCTAAATAATTGGAAACTTTTACTAGCTTAACCATTTTTGAAAAGATCATAAATAAGTCTTATCCCATGCATGCTAAGCCATTTCAGTCATGATTTTTAGGCCCCCGCTCTTGATTCCGACAATATCCTCGCTCTCGATTTTAATGTTCAACTGAACGTTAATATGTTTCTTCCAAAACGCAAATATTACTTAGAAGCGAGTATAACAACTTACAACACTACTGAGACAGATGCGATCTTAAGTAATTTCTGCTACCATTGTAATGGTGTCTTTTGTACGCAAAGACCGGTTATGCTTTTAAAAACCAGTTTTAGACTCAAAATTTTGAAAAATAATAATTCAGTTTACTTGTGGACGTGTACAATAGATTGTGATTTCCTTGCTTGTGTGGGAATTCTCGAAGAGTTGGGAGCTGGGTTGCAGTTTTGTGTTATTATGCAGGGCAATCGTCTGGCTGTCTTGTGTTGTTAGTATGTTTGTTAAACTGTTCTGAATTGGGTTAAATTTCGTCATCATTATTTAGTACTAGCTTGTACTCGCGTCTTTGCCCACGTATATAAAAGTATCCTATCATCTAAGTCAGCCCATACCCCAGCCTGTATCTAAATTTCATCGAAATTCGTTCAGATCTTTCAGCGTGTTTGACGAATAAACATCCAAACAAAGAAACATTCACATTTTATAATATTAGTGTGATTTCGACTCCTTGGCATGGTCTTGGATTAGTGTTACATTTTGACTATCATTTAATGCACTCTATTACATACCATAATAAGGTCGAAAATCTCAGCGATCACCTCTTTTATATCGATCGCCTATAATTAAATGTTTTGGACTTTAGTTCCAAAAAGCCTTGTAGCATGTGAAGCACTCAGGTGCATTATCTTTATTAAAACCTGTCAAAGTGGGTTTCCTGACTAAATCTGGGTTACATTATCTGATAACTTTAAGAGCTGTAGATATACTACTCGAAATTTCAATTATAGATACTAAGATATGAGTGATTTCTTAGTAATCGATATAATCTATTTGTTTATCTTTACAAACATACAATTTTACTCGAAAATATTAGCCTTTTGTTTGTATATTGGTTTAAGTATGCTCTTTACCTTATTTTTTTCGTTACCTACATAGCTTTGAAATTGGATACAACTTTAAAAATGAAAAGGGTTTTTGAAAATGCCAAACAACCGGTTAAGATTGAAATGAAATTATTTTTGCAAACATGCAGAGTTAAAATACTCTATTAAATAAGTCTAGATGAGGCAAAACTTTGCTACCAATCACAGATCTTGCTACTATTCGGTAATAGCATTTGTAATCACAGGACTAACAGACATGTAGGCCCATTCTATTTTAGTTTTGGACAAAAACTGCCTAATTTCCATGTTCATAATAGAAATTCGTGGCTAAACGACAGACTATATTCTATGTTTAGACCGATTCACACAAAGTAAGCAAGGTAAAGGGCCTCAAATATGTGGCACAACTCAGTAAGTGCTGAAGGTGTGAGAATGTTACCGATATCATTATATGTAACTCGGTAACACCATGTGTCAGCTCAATGCACAAACGTTACCGCTACGTTCCAAGAAACGGGAATTATTGCAGTTTGGCGTAATTGTTTGTTTTCTATTTATTGGGATGGAGTGTGAATGGATTGCACGCTAAAAATGTGGAATAAAAAAGGAAAAAGGCTATTAAACTGTCAAACACCAAGCGGTCACCGGTGACCGCGACCTATTGTTCTTTAATTGTGTCTATAAAACCGGTACTCGACGAGTTAATGGATGGATGTTTGTTACCCCTTCATTCGAAAACTAGTGAGTGGATTGAAATTAAATTCAGCTCAGAGATTTTTGTCTCATTCTGTCATCCTGAGGTCCTTTATCAACTTTTGACCCGTCGTGTGTCTAAACGTGGATCCACGCGAGACATAGTGTATTTTCTATTCTATCTCATATACGGGCATTCTTAACATTCATAATCAGGGTCGATTTTTTTTACCTACAGATAATTATTATTTACAGAATAAAATGTAATGTTTTAATTTTATCGGGCGTTGAAAAATTAACCCTTAAAAGAACAAAAATGGAATTTTGTGCCAACTATCAATTTTCTCTGAGTAACGTTAACAATCTTGAAATTCAGAAGTATAAAACAACACCTTCAGTCGTACTTTATTTGACAGGGCAAATGAATTAGAAACAACAATCCCGTTACAAAGTCAAGCGACATTAAAATGTAGAGTACTCGTATAATTAAAAGACATTAAATAAACTTATTAAATAAGGTCAAAGACCATCGTCCATTCGACCTGTATTATATGCAAATCGATATAAATATCGCTTGAAAAATATCGAATACAAACAAAGAGGTGTCACTACGAATTTCAAATCGATATTAAAATCGATTTCAGTATTCGTTGACCAAGTTTTTACATTTTGTGTTGTAAGTGTTTTGGTATTGTAATTATGTTTGTCCATTGACTTTTTGACATGTATTTTGGTTTGTAAAAACTGTACATTTGAATGGTGATGTTTCGAAATCGATGGTGGATCTGTATAAAGTATACATGAATCAAGATGAATACAAATTTGGCCCAGTTATTGTTAGGCTTGAAGCGGTTGATATTAAAATATGCCTTAAACATGAATTTTTATAGGAGGTAGAAACAGTAAAAGGCTGACGATCAACTATTATATTATTTGTAGGACTATAGTTGCAACTTCGAAACATAGCATTATAAGCCCAAAATGAAGCAAGAGTGTGCCTATGGCAAATTTCGCTTGCTAAAATTATTGTTTTTAAATCACATTTTTTAGAATTTAAAGTACCACTAATGAAACCGAGAAAATAAAACATAAATTTTTCAATAAGTATCGATATAGAATTCGTTCTATTTTCCGAAATGCAAGACAATACACATCATAAACAGAACTGTACTACGAAACCATAGTAACATACATGGCAGTAGATGTATGTTTGTATGTGTGTATATGTAACAATTGAGCGGGACTGCATTCTGCATGTGTTGACACAGTTGTGTTGACTTTGCATGATCCTACAGCGCGGTGTCTATGCATGTACTCCGCGTTTTGTGTCGCTATGTGCATTGGGACTTCGGGGTGTAATGATCACGAATTATATGACCTGGTGGTTTAATGACTTGACTTTAGTCCATGATTCAGTTGTTGTTCTTCATCAGTCTGGTTCCGTCCACTGCTGAACACAATTCTCTAATATCACTCAACTAAACTCGATCATCAAATCTTCGTATTCCGGTATTTGGCGGATTTTAATCGTTACTTTCATCATTCAAGGGCATTCAAGGGCATCATCATTTTTTTAAAGATTGGTGGCTAATTTTAGCATTTTTATAGGCATACTTTGACTGGTAACATAACTGGGACTCGTAGAAGAAGTGCCGAAAAATTAGTCTTCATTCCCACTGAAAATATGATTGTATGACCGGCGGGGGGGAGGGGTTTAATCATACGATATATAGTTGCCTACCCTGTCTCGAAAACCTGTGCACGCCACTGGTATAGTTATAGCTCTAAGTAATAGTTATAAATTTCGGCTGACACTAAATTTGTAACGTTTTAAATTGCTGCGCCCTAACAGGGCAATGTACTTAATTAGTTGTATGTAATACTTCATATTATATGTACATTGTGCAATATGAATAAATAAATAAAATAAAATGAGTAATAGTAACTTTTTTATTTTAGCGACTACAGTCACCATGGCAACAACAAAACGGTGCATCTTGATATAAAATACTATGTTTAAGAAACCTAAGTATTTCCAAGGCATATTTTCGAAGGTTGTTGGTTAGGTTTATGCTGAATACGTGCCTACTGTCTGTTGTAGGTCGGCCTATAGTTGTTAGGGCATTACAGTTTGTAGCTAGTGGTCGCCTCTTACCCTAGACTCCATTGTTTTGACTGGCCAGACACGAATCAATTGATTGTTTGATGTTTTACGCCTAGTTTTAATGACCTATCGGTGGATTTGCTTTGTAGATTTTTGATATTAACTCCAAAAACTGTCAAAATTCGATCCTCTATAATATTAGGCTTACTAGATGTATCCACATAGATTAACGAAACGGCGTTGACCGTCTAGGTCAGAATTATATGCACATTTTTCTTCTTGGACAGGAAAATCTTATGACTTATTATATTGATCCACAGTGATTATTATCGTAATGTTTATCTCCATCTTTATACTTTTTCCTTATTTCCATGATGTAGTTTTGATATTTAAAATTCACTCTTGTTGTTCTATGAAGGTTTCCCACTAGTTTTGTTATTGATTGATTTGTGTTTTTTATGGGCCCACGTTTGACCACTATCTCGCCTGGTGGTTAGCGATGATGTTGTCTACGATGGAGCACGTCGTCCCATAAGCAACCTATTTACTCGGGCCTTGAAGACACCCAGGTTGTACTCTTGGTTATGTTACAGAAGATATTGCTAAGCAATTTTGAATTCTGATTCTAACATTTTTGCATTTCTTTTAAGGGGGAAAAATTATCGAATGACTGCTCCCACCTGGGTGCGGCGGGAGGGAGCGTCAGACTCTTACTGACTAAAAACCACCCCGTACCTTTTTGCATAGGTTTCAAACTATGACAAGTGTCCCATGCAAAATTTTTAAAGGAAGTTTATGCATTTAACTTTTGTCTGGAATTCGCAGAAGGTTTCCCTAACATTTTTTACGTTTGACGTTAAAAATCCAGTTGAAACAGAACCAGTAGTTGGTTTGGCTTGAAGTTTGTTTTTCCACGTACTGTGTGTGCAATTTAAATCTTATCTTTGATCTAAATGATACCAGCTTCTACGTCATATGCATGCCCGCATTTTGTAGCTATGGGGGCTGGCCATTGGCACATGCTTTTTTACGTAACAAGGTAATAGTTACATATAGTCATATGTATGACTTTCGAACAGGGGATCTTGAGTTCCGATACCCTACGCTATAACGGAAGATCTACATAGATCTTTCAGTCAATAAAGCGATTCTGGAGTCTTGATTAAGAGTCCTAATTGTTGTTAGGTGTCATTTCTAGGTTGGTGAATACCAAAATTTTGTTAAGTGTTACCTACCTTAACTTAGGGGTTCCTTAAAATGTAAGAGGCGTGTAATAGGATGGACGTTTTAACTTCTCACTTTACGGGTAAAAGGTATACGTCAATAAGCCAGTATGCTGCATGTAGTGTATCATGTCCTAATCGTCTATTTAAACCGTTAGCCTTCATTCTGTCCGCGTACGTATAATCTAAACTCGTGCTACGAATACCAGTTTAACTTGACCTTTTACTTCAGTTTAACCCTACAACTTTATTAAGCTTCCCAGCTCAACTTATATTGGACATGTTTAAACTGAACGTGACTAGAATGAGACACCGCGCGATACATTTTTAAAAAGAGAATGCGGGTTTCGCGCCCAAACACCTGTCAAGTGTTCCAAGCGTTTGTCTTTTTAATTGCCGAACGGCCAGTATTTGCACAGTAACTAAGGAGGTTTTATTGTAACATTCTTGGTGGAATTTGGAAGTGCTGTATCCATGAAGAATTAAGTTTATTTTTGGTAGACGTTCCAAGTTTCAATTAATTGTATCATTATTCTAAATACTCTAAATAAAAAAGATAACTCGTTATTTTTCATGCTCATGCTTCACTGAATCTTAATCATTTGTTCCAAGTAATTTAGACTAACCATTTTCTTTTTTCAATTTCGTCTTCGAATTCTAAAGGACGGTCGATACATGCATAAGTTCCACAGAAGCGACAAAGTTAAATACATATTTCACATTACAAACACTGGGGCTTGTCAAAAGCATTTTTCAAAGACAATTCGGTACCATAACTCTTTTCGGTCATTCAAAGAGGCGCTCTTTCATATTTGTCTCTGTCTGACCTTATTGTGTTAACGCGTAAGAACAGTTAACTTGGTCGACCTCATGCAACCATCCGTTTAAAATTCTACATTATACTTACATACGGTTAAGCCTATACATTTTCTTTTTTTGTATTTTCAATGGAAAGTCAGCTGTGGTCACAAAAGGTATTTTAGAAGCGGCTTGAGATCCTCTGCATAGTTCGTAGGTACGCACGTTGGTAGGTTAGGTTAAATAGGATGTAGATTATTATCTAAGTCATGAACTGCAGTATGAGTAAGAAGTTTTGAAATCTATTAACAAATAGAAGAAGCATTAGTAATCAATATCTATGAGAACCAAACAGATACCGATCAACACAAACATATGAAGAGACTCTTAATTTAAATCCTTTACAAATTCAAAAATCACGATTCCATAGCCGCGCTATTCTGGAACAGAAAAAAAAGAAACGTCTCCGCTTTCACTGCCACAGATAATAAATCTACAGAGTGAGCCTCACTAGCGCTACCGGCGACATTTCGTAACCTAACCCCTGTTAACCTCAGGCAACAATAAAGGAACATTACCAAGTAAATACATACTGTAGTCATTGTAATTTAAATAAATTCAAATTACCTATACCGTCGTCGGCGGGTGTCGCAAGTGGACCTAATATTGTAAAGCTGAATGATGTAATCTTCGATCTTTTGTCTCCCCTATCTCTTCTTTGATCTGTGCCTTAGTTTATTTTAGAATTGTGGTAGGTCGTTTATGGCGTTGTTCGCATACTACTGACAATTTTTCATAGCTGTTGTGATTTGACTTACCTGCAAAAATACGCTTCGACCATGTCAACATTCATGCTACCTACGTGATCATGAGAAACATATCGTCCGCATTGAATTGAAAAATATAATTTGCTTAAATATTTGTCTTCAGAGAAACGATCAGGGATAAAGAGTATAGAAGTATTTTCTGTTGAACTTCAACCATAAATTCACTGAATTGTAAGGCCATATTCTATTCAGGTCTACGTAAATTAATTCACTTTTTCATACTGACTAAGCAGTCGTCAGATCTTCTGTACCTATTTTCCTATCTTTTGCTATTGAATCAGCAATCTGCAAAATCGCATCCTGACCTGATTTATCAGTGCTTAGTTCATTTACTTACGTACACGGATGGTCAGATATCTTATTTATCGCCTTATAATCTTGGCAATTAGTAAAACATTAGTCACAACTAAAATTATCTAGTTTTATCTTAATCTTCACAGGTATGTATCATTAAGCTGCTATTGTTCCGATACTCCCTCATGTACCGGAACTGTTTAGAATGATTATTTTTCAATAATCTTTCCTTAAAGATAATTTTGGAAAACATATTGTATCTCCCTCACATTAAAGCGAGTGTGAGAGAGCCATGCCTCGGTATCAATGGGCCGGCTCGACCGGAGTGATGCCACGGCCTTACAGACAACCGACGTGAAACAATGCTTGCGTTGTGTTTAGTCGAGTAAATGTGGTTATCGGAGGCCCAATAAATCTCCAAATATCCCTAAACCCTGAATCCCCAACAATCCTAATTTCCAATTCACAAAAGGCTGGTAACGCACTTGTAACGCCTCTGGTGTTCCGGGAGTCCATTGGCGACGCCAATTGCTTACTCTCAGGTGATCAATCTACTCGTTTACCGGCTTATCCCAAAACAAAAAAAAAATAAATAAATCCCAAACCAAAAAAGAAAAATACATTTTGCGTCTAATGATATTTCACAGGACAAAGGATTGGGGCGGAGTACTTTTGGTGCTTGTGTGTGTTTGAAGCTTAAATGTATATTGATATGTGATCGTAGGTGAAGTTATTAGGCTTCTGCACTTCGCGATGAGACCAAGTTTAGTTCGTAATACATACTTGTGAAATTCTATATTGATTTTTACTGCGAGAAATTAGATGTCTTATTAGCAAATTGTTCGCAATCTACCTCTAGGAATTAAAATTGAAACAGCCTTTTAAATTGAGGTATTGTTTTTGGTGTCAATTAGAATTGCTATTATAACACCTTTATTATATCTTTATTTATTCTATTTAATAGTACTGCAGTAGATTTTGTCTCGAATAACAGTTGCGGACAATAAAAAGACAGTTTCGCAAAGGAACCTATTTGCACAGGACTCTCGAAGTATTTCAAAAGTGAGAATGAGGTTGCGGGTGGCCCAATGTTTGTGCCTTAAAATTTTTACCCTTTTTTGTTTCATGTTTGTCTTATTGCATCCCGCCGGTCGACGACTTTGCTTGTGAATTTTTCTATAAAAAATCTGGAGTGAGGCAATTTATAAGTTTGTTTTGGTCAATTTCATTCGTGGGAGAATTGGATGGTTTTTTACGATTAAGCTTTTCCAAAGTGTCGTGTGGTAGTGTTTTGTGTTCCCAACTAAAGTCAAAGGACAAGTTTAAGTTAAATCGTAACGTTATTATATTTTTACGACTACAACCCAGGAAGCGAACCGAGCCAGTTCATATAACAATTCCATATAACACAGGGAAGTAATAATTTCCCTAATAAAAGTACTCGTCAAATCTACCGTGAACTATGTGTTTGCAGGCTTTATCGTTCAACAAACCCTTTGTGTTTCCATCTCGCTCATGCTTGTATAAACTGCATATGTCTGTCCCTCTCGCACTCGGGCGAAGCTAACATGGCGGTGTTGGTTGCTAAGCAACGCTTGTTGTTTACACATGGCGCGAGCGCTGCTTGAACGGTCGAATCTGTATGAGGCCTGAATCGGTTTAATGTTCAAATTATATCGATGCTATGTTTTTTTATTTGTACTACTATTATAACTGCCATTTGTCATGTTAGTTTCATAATGGAATTAAATGGCATTTTGTTTAGGATGTACCTAAAAATCTAAACGTGATCAACTTAAAATAACCTAAGAACTGTTTAGAGTCACTATCAGATCATGGTCACAACAGCGTTCATTGAATGGACGACGTCACATCACCGATAATTGTATGGTCAAATAATGCCTCGATATGACCTTGTGACGTTTCTAGTTGAACTAGCAATCTATTTCAGAGTTATAGAATATGTCATTTATCAATGGAATTCATTATTATTAATTTCTCATTCTTAAATAAGTCTTATGGGATGGTCCTGTTCATCTAAGCAAATGTAATATGAAAAGTGAAAATGATGCACTGTCGTGACTTTGACGGTATTTCAGGTTTTCTACCATCATAAATACTTGCTTGTCTTTATGCCATGCGGATGCGGGGCAGAAACCACAGAGAGCCACCAACTACGATCTTTACTTATTTCTTTACTAGCTTTTACCCGCGGCTTCGCTCGCGTCACAAAAGGATAAAAGGTAGCCTATGTGACATATACCAATACACACAGCGCCATCTATACCAATACTTTTGCTTTCCCTTGGGTATATCAATTTTTTCCGGGATAAAAAGTACCCTATTATTTAATCCGGACTTCTAACTTTATGTCTGTAAAAAATCAAAGCAATCGGTTTAGTAGTTACGGCGTGAAAGCGGAACAAACAAACAAGCAAACAAACTCACTTTCTGATTTATAATATTACTAAGGATCTTCCACATTCATGCCTGATTTGCACTAGTTACCATATAAATTCCGTAAATATACAATTTCGGTGACATTAAAGAATATCAGAAAAGCTACTCTTATTAGATTTTCAATCGTGTTTGGTTTACAATAAAGTTAAAAATCAAAAATTCATTTACGGTTGCTTAAAGTTCTTCTTCTACATAGTAAGTTCCTAAACAATATTAGAAGGTGGTGCTTACAAAGTAAATATGTGGTTACTAAATAGCCAGGTCAGTGGCATTAAGTAACACAAGATGTTGAGGTTAGAACTGTCACTTCGATTGTGCCAGCTGGTTTTTGGAATCAGGAACCTGCAATGACAGCATGAGCAGATTTCAAAGAACAACATTTTTTTGAATAGGAAAGAAGTATAGTATAATGTAGATTGTTTATGATTTTTACAGCTGGGCTCTTCATGAAATACCATAAATATCTTTGCAATAACTATCGTGAGACATACTAAATTAACTAAAAAAAAGGCTGTGCGCCATCGCCACGACCGCGCACGCTGCTCATGAGGAAGAACCCTTCTGTGGTTCGAAACCGGTAGAGCTTTTCTCAGTATATTCACGTGAGTAACCCGCGATTTTTAGTTAACCATAAATATCGTACGTCCCGATCTAAATATTGTCATTTCGCCTTTTATTCCGCGAAAGGTTAATTGAAGGTGCTTATATTAATAGCCCCTTCGCACTGGGGTTGGACCTTTTCACGTTGTGTTGAGGGCGAATTTCATATACTGGGGCTAATGCCGTACTAAGTTCTAATACTCAATTATGGAAAACAAAGTTGACAACAACGGTCCACCAGATCAAACTTTTAGTTTTCAGTTGTGCGTAAGACTACAAGAGCACTTGACTAACAACGAAATACTCCATTAACTTTCAATTTAAAGCTCAGACCACCATTACAAAAACAAAGCAACCAAACCACTGTAGATAATTACTTCAACGTCATGTCACCAACCTTTTCACAACAGGCCCTAAACAAATTCAGCCAGCGTATGACAGTCAGCCATTTTAACGTGTCAATGCGGCAATATGCAAGAATGGGCGGTAACATGTTACTTACGTCTGTCTTTGAACAATTGCTTCCAGTTGCCACAGCGGCCCTTACTTGCGAAACTTTAACTTTAACTTAGGCTTTACGCACGTGACTTTTATCTGTGTCAACTTCGATGTTTTTGGAGTGTGCTGTTGTTATTGATATGCCTTAGTTTTGTTGTAGTTGCATTAGGAAGATGTTGTGTTGGTGGTTTGTATAAGTATCGTTCTTTTAATACTATCACCGTGTTCATCTATTTAGTCTTTGGGTTGTCTAATTGAAATGCGTTAGGATTTATCTTTTAGTAACCCATTAGTGCTTTCAAGGTGTTATTGACGATATTCCATTGACTGCTATTTAACGAGACTAACTGATGGTGTCTTTTTATTCACGATGTGATGATAGGTAAAGAGTATACATGATACATGGTAGTAGAGGCTTTCTGTATCGTGTGAATTAAGGAGCTGTGAAACGAAACTTATACCAGTATCTAAAACTATTTCTTCATTCCTCAAAACCCTGTCTTTAACAGAGTCTTTCCAAACTACTAGGCGTAAATAACCTTCGACAATGGCTGTCACTTGCCTCCATGTCTAAACACAGCACAGGGCTACAATGTTAGCAGATGTGCCGTGCAGTACAGCTCAGTACCACAAGGCCTTGTGCCCGATGCTAGCCAGCGACTCTTTATTGACTATTATTTGCTAAACTTATGTGCGCATGCATTGACGGATGGCTCAAAAAAGAAAAAAAATTAAATCTTAGTTTGGTAGCTGTTATAGTTTTAGCTAATTGTTTACCTGTAAGGGTAAAGTGGTAAAATGTATGTAATAACTATAGACAATCCCTCAAAATCCAAATATGATTGACTAACACTTCTGTTGATGCCTACACAGGTTTGGGAATAAAACTTGAGGTACTTATGCCTGTTTTGATATAACATACAATTATAATTTCGTTCAATAAATCGTTTTGTATAAAAGATACAAGCATGGTGCCAGTATCAGTAACCATACAAATGATAATCCGATTAACATACAAACCAACCAAATAAATAAAAAAACACCTCTAAAACCCAAAATAAAATTTGACAGTCTGGTTATTTTTCAAAAACACGAAAAAAATTCTGTTTAAAAAAAGTCAAGAAGCTTAACCTTAGAATTAAGGTAAGTCTAACCGCTGCGGTGACCACGAACATATCAACTCTTGCGCATGACAATGCTATGTAACACATGAAGCTATAAAAACCAATTTATCATGGTCTCGCTTTAAATGATCTCTTTACACATTCGACGGTCAATTTATACTGGTTTTGTTTAGCTCGATGTGGAGCCGTGCCACCATAATGTTTACTGTAAGCGCCTTCACAATCGTTTTAATATTTATTTTTAGTATCGATTGAGGTGCTGTGGTTTAAATTATAGCAGTTAGCTCTAAACTGCAGTTAACTAATAATAATCATTTGTCATTGGATTTAGTTTGTGTTTATCAAGGGTTCAGAAAACACCTTATTGTCTTTATAATAACTATCGTGAGACATACTAAATTAACTAAAAAAAAGGCTGTGCGACATTGCCGCGACCGCGCACACTGCTCATGAGGAAGAACCCCTCTGTGGTTCGAAACTAGTAGAGCTTTTCTCAGTATATTCACGTGAGTAACCCGCGATTTTTAGTTAATTCATCTTATTGTCATCAGTTATGTTAATGTCATTCTAAGAGCTAAAAGCATTATGTTCAAGTTCTGTGTCACTTAAAATCTTGATTAATCCTTTTGAGCATACAAAATAAAGTCAATCTGCATTGAGAAGGTGTGATGATTAATGCTCAACCTTCCCCGTGTGAAAAGAGGTCTGTGGTTAGCAGTGGCCGTTTATTGGCTGTTGATTTTGACTTTGATACAAAACATTATGTCCAACTGGACATAATGTTTAATAATGTTAAAGCTGCAACTGCAGCTAGTAGAGAATGTCATGCTATGCTATTACGCAAAATATGCAATATCTCTTTCTTTCTGTTTGCAATTTCATCTTTATCAAGTTCTACGTTCACACCCCGTTTTAGAAAACTTTCAATTTTTTAAAACTCAATTTACCACCAGCTTCCATCCAACTGTCAAGGTCTGTCATAGCCCGCATGTCACTCGCGCGCGCCATGACCGAGTTCCGGACGATTTCCCGCCAACTGCGCCTGCGCACGTTATGCTTTGACACTGCAAATTTATCACTTATGTTGATTGTATGATCTATCAATGGTGACTAGATGGGTTGCTGTGATATAGTATGAAATATATGACACGTGTAGTACAATTAGAATTGTTCATTTTTTTATGGCATGTAATTGATATAAATCTAAATTACTCGCCGCGTTCGTCAAGCAAGTAATTCCAATTTTGATGGTGTTAAGGGAGAACCATCGGTAATTTTTGCTTTCGTTTATCCTCAAGTAGCACCCAGGAGGAGTTAGGGGATGACCCCTAAACTAAACTAGAACAAACAAAGTTGCCAAAAATCGGTTTTGTCACACGCGCTTTTCACCGATTTGTTTCAGTTTCATTTATTTCATGCTTAGATAAATGTACTTTTGAAATTTTTGTAATAAGAGGTGAAGATAGAATACAAATATTATGTTTCCTATTTATACTACCTACTAGGTATATTATTTCCACTACACTGAGTACGTTAGCCACGTCGTTTAGTTTAATCTATGACCTTACACCGTGTGTCCGTGTCTTCCATTAATTGTCATCCGAAGCTATTTTTGTCCTCTAGACAGGTCCGCTGGCCAGCTCAGCGTAACGCTTACAACTTCCGCCCTTTGACTCCCAATTAAAACCTTGAGATTTCACTCTTTATACAGAAGCCATTTTTAATCCGATTCCATCTCATTAACATTAATATCTTGCAAAAATCGTATGACATACGCTTCACCTTTGCCGTCGGCTATAATAGCCCATTTTTCGTAAAAATATCTACTACCAGGCTTAACTTGGTAACCAAGGTCATTCAGTTCACAAGACCATCATTTTGAATGGCTAGCAATAAGATTTCTCACAGCCTTCGTAGCTACTCAATCATGCACTGACATTGGCCTCTTACACAGAACAAAAAGACATAAATTAAAATTATTGCAAGGTATTCCCGACTCTATTGTCTAGGTATTAAAGTTGTGTGGTAGATGTTTTAAAGGTGGTTTCTAGGTGATTTGCTGGCGTGGATGCTGATGGAGCTAGAGTTTTATGTTTCGCATCACCTGTACTTGGTACTAGCAGAAACATCAGATGATAATTTTTGCAATACTTCATATAAATCTCTTTTGTCTTCTATGGACTATGCACTACGGTCTAGTCACTAGTGCATTTAGGGTCATCTTTCAAAATCAAGTCCATTTTCTGGTGGCCAGTATCGTTACGTAATTTGCCATAGGCTTCAGCAAACACAGGTGCCAATCATTAAGGTTACTTTCTAAGTCCTATTGTATTTTCTTCATATTTTTATACATTCCATGTTGCAACTAAACATCCTCAATGGCACCAGCTTCCGTCATTTCCAACGTACCCGATCGACCGATAATGACCTCTATTACAAACATGTTTAAGTAAAAAATGTATTACATGCACACCACTCGTTACATAACATTCTAACTTCCATCCGATTCATTTAAATTTCAACTTTACTCCGTCATTATAGACTCGTGAATCAGTCGGGGAAACTCGTTAGGGTCTATCTCTGATCAAAATTGAACTTTATATCCTCTGCTGAACAGTGGTTTTTTGTGTGCGTGTCGTGTCTCTGGTTGCATGGTTTTCCGTAAAGAAAATTAGACTTAATGGCTTAGTGTATAAGGTTGTGTGTTATTGTTGTGTGGTGGGGAGGTCGTATGCGCACGCGACTCGTTCCGGCTGTGATTGCGCCTGTGAAGGACGTTCAGTCATGTGAAATTGATTCCACTCGATAGCTGATTTGAAGATATTCTAATAATTATCTCTTTGATAGAAGTTGTGTTACTAAAATAGTGTGTTTCTGTAATATGGTAGTTCTTATGCCCGCTCTGTCTGATCACTGATGGAAAAATAGAGAAACGTTACCTTAATATGTGTGTCTAATATGAATCCACAACTTATCTTTACTTCGAGTTATGTTCAAATTGGGGAAAAAATCAAAAGATATAAAGTCCACCTGTTTTATACAATCATGAACTAAATATTACTCACTTTTATTATTACGTATTAAAGGTATTTACGGAAGTCCCTTTTTGCTGTACCAATGTGGTGAATTTATATTGAATCATCAATAGAAGAAAACTGTTTTACTTAGCTGCTGAAAATGATGTTAATAATAATCAAAAGTAAGAACTCTCAAATAATAATTCACCATTAAAACTCTTTCATAGTACCCGTGGTTACAAGGGGTACATACTGCTACAAATCAAGCTATGGATATCCAATATAAACTGACTGTCGAATATGCGGAGAGATCGTACAAAGCGAGACCATTATATATTGGTTTTGTATAGCCGTGTGTACCAAAACAATATAATATAGGTGCTGTTGTTTACTGCACCTATTCTACAGTAGCTGCAGTAGTCACACGTGATGAACAGTCACCGTCCACTCATAATTCACTGTTTACTTTGACAATGACATGAAAGAAATGATTAAAAAAAAACCAGCGTTAAAAAAGTACCTATCTATAGAACATACAGGCTTGAGGGGTCTGCAAAATTTAAAGAAATTGTGGTATAATATCCAAATGAAAATTTGTGACAATAGAATTTTTGATATACCACTACGATGGACTTAAGTCTTGATTCATGTTTTATAAATACTTTCATCTAAAGAGATAATACTGGTTTGCTACTTATAAACAATGTTAAGACGATGTCAAATATTCACAACCAAAGTTTACAAAGTATCAAATTGTACCGCTATTGTCTGTATCTAGTTTTAATTGGACCGTATGTTAGTCTAGCCACAACATTTACAGGTGGGTATGTTTTCAAAACAGCCAGTACGCTGCTCCGCCAGTCGACGACGACCGACGCTAACAGGCAGCCATTGTTACTCTTGGAACGTATTTGAAAAATAACGATGATACATTTTGTATTTCGAATTTGGATAACGGTCGCGTTCAGTTTTTGAATTTATTGTTATTTTAATCTTGAATTTCGGGGAGTGAAGGTGTGTGTGCAGTGTTAAAAAGTATTTTTTTTTAAGTTTTACATAATGATTCACCTGTCTCTTCAAGACTATCTGTAACTTTTTCTTCAGTGATTACACTTCACATTTTTATATAGGATATCTGGCACTAGAGGTATACAAGTCTTTAACTCGGAGTAATCGAAGCCAATCCGCTGTAATAAAGCAAATAAACGTTCAATCGAACTGCAAGTGTAAACTATATCGAACGTAACACTGAACCGTTTAAACGTCATTGGTGATCAAAAAGCGTACTACCGTGTTGCAATAAAAGTAAATAATTACAAGCTATGCAGAGCGGAAAATAACCAAATATTGAACGTTTCTATGAGAGCCGTATTAATACTGTGATTACCGCATTGTGAACCTATGTCCGTTGTCACTGGGCTAACATGGGGCACGATATTAAATATATCACGATCATTTTATAATTCTACATTCACTATTGCATGCTTACTAGTGATCATTGTTGTTTTGTTATAGTATATACGTTCTTGTTTTCTGCTGTTTATTATAGACAATGATTCTTCATTTGTTTTTCTGATATCCATAGTTTCAGAAACATTTCCTCTTACCTCTTATTCTCCCAGTGCCATAACTTCGTTAATTACTTTTTTCTCAAGTTTTATCATTTCATATGAATCTAATTTCAAAAGTTCTTCTGTCAGGTTCATTATGATATTTAAAACAGTGATGATTACAAATATGGCGATAAAATGAGAAGCCATATATTAGTCGTGGTCCTGCAGTTGATATGCCTAGTTCATTCTGCATTTATATCCTACGTGGGTATCGGCGACTTTCATGTAAGTAAACTTAATTGATGGTAGTATCATCCTCTTTGCTTATATTCTCTCCTCCACATTTGTCTTTGGATTATTTTAAAGATCTAGCTTATTTTCTTCTTTTCCGATATGGTAAATGAAAATTCTGATTGATACTATGCCATGTGTCTTTCCCCTAGCTCAAAATTATTATTGAGTTTCTCTTCTTCTCTCTTTATCTGTTGGTAACATTTTCTATTTTCACATTTGTTTGTTCTCGTGTGTCCCTTAGACGTAGTTATGACTGGTTTAAGATGGATGTGTAGGTATAAAACTAATTACTCTTTGAGGAAAAACTGTCATGATCGTGTGTTGTGGAAGAAAGCTGAATCATTGGTAATTTTCCCGGATATTAGACTTTGGTCTATCATCAACATAAATTTAATAGGTACTAAATAATTTGTCATCAAATCCCTTATCTAAGACGATTTCTTTAATCTTTTATTTACACGAAGTTTCGCTGTTAATTTCTTATCGCAATTATCTTATTTCCATAGATGTTCCTTATACTATTGCTTTATATAGTCACTGTGATTTATAATCACGATCAGTCATTGCATTTGAATTTGTGATTCTGTTGCTATAGTTGTTTGTTATTATAACATTGCATCTCTGTTGCAAGTGAGTACGGAGTAATTTGAAGTTTGAAATAATATGATTGAGATCTGTGCTGCTCTGATCTTTGCTATGCAACAATCTTTATACTTAGGGTGTGGTTAAGCTAATCTAAGTGTAATTATCAATTTATTGACTAATTTATTTTTCAATAATGCTGAATTTTATAAGAAATAGCTATTTTTCATGTGAAACTGGTCTTTATCTATAGACTTCAGTAGTCTGTTTAAGAAGGCTAGATCATTGAGGTAGTATGGATAGGTAAGCATTTATCACAAACTTAGGCGATTCCGTTTTAGTCTCCGTGCTGACTCCTGTATAATTAGGAAATGCCAGTAGATAAAAATGAACATTATCATCATCGTCGTCAATAAATATGTTTTCATTATAGTTTATCCGTTTTTGTCTTATCTACATAATATAATACATATTTACAAGCTGCCCGCCTATGGAATTCCCATTCTACATTTCCTATTGCTGTCACACGATTGTCTTGCATATTTTTGTTACCTAAAGTAATATTTATAAAGCGGAAGAGTTGCCAGTTTGATTGTACTAATCTCCAGAACTACTAGTTCCAATTGCCTTTCTTTGTTGCATAGTCCATTTATCGAGGAAGGCTATAGCCATAAACTATTTGTCGTAGCGTGATGTTTTATCGACCAATAGGACCCGAGCTGTAGTTGAAATCTGGCAGTGGTAGATAAATATCATCATCATCAGCCAGTGAGAGTCAACAGTTGGACAACTGCAATAAAGCCCATCCAGGATCGCAATTCAAGAGGATCACATTTCTTTTTTATATTTGTAAGAAAACGTTTGGCCACCATCTCGCCTGGTGGTAAGCGATGATGTGGCCGACGATGGAGCACGCCTACCTATGAACAACCTGTTCACTCGGGACTTGAAGTCACCCAAGTTGTATTTGTCGGCAACAGATTCCGGCAAGTAATTCCATTTCTTAGCGGTTCGTAAAACTTTTATAAGAGAGAGATTTATAAGAGAACCATGTTGCCTGGTCTCTTTTAAATATGTCGTTCCTTAGCAAATATAAGTAGAAGTAATTCTCCAAATATGTTTAGTTTGTACACAGTGTACATGGTCAAATATAAGAAGAAGTCGAATGGTCGTGGTTGACAATGCTCCTTACGTAATACTAAGTCGGACAATTATGGAAGTTTGACAAATGGCGGGAACGCGGTCAAGGTTCGATGCCGACTGATGCGCAATCTTCATTATTGTAGGAATCGTATTTAGCATTTTGCTTACATTCTGGGCGCCTTGGGATTCAATGTGGTATTCTTGTTGTTTTTCTTAGTATATTTTTGTTCTTGGTTTATATTGTTCGTCTCTAAAATTCAAAAGATTCTCTTCTAGGCTAACCTGCGATAGGACAGAAAATTTCATCATTAGCGCGCCAGTAGTTTTGTAGTTTTTGGAGGACATCGATGTTATATCCTCTATTAGATGAATATTGACAGCATTAACAGATATGATTTCTGTAGACACTTATTGCAACAATATTATTCTTAATTTTTTTCTATAAAAGTAACGATCGAAATACAAACTAAGATTCCATTAAATAGAAAATCTACTTTTGAAATGAAGTCCAAGCTAGTACAAGTAAAACATTTCCCGATACGTAAGGTCCCAGGTTCAGTGTCCGTATGCTACAATGGCACATAAATGGTTTATAACCGTAGTAAAAGCGAGTGATATCGGTATACGCGGAAGTATTAACAAAAGGTTTTAGAAGGCAAAACTAAAACTATTGAGAAATTGCTTTTTTTTAAATCTAGGGTTTCTCTGGGAGGTGCAATAACCTTTAATATACTATATTTTCGACCCGAGGTTTTGGCAATTTTAGGTTTGGCGAAAGTAAGAACATATTTTTATAGAATGCTCTCAATTTGACTACAAAGTGAGGATACGCGAATATTGATAGCATTTTTCGACAGGCTAATCTGAAAAATATGGCAATTTAACAATCAATAGCTAATTTTTAAATTACTATAAAGTCGTATCGGGGAAAACCCAGCCAGTATCAATGAGTAACCTTTACAGTAATTATAGTGGTTTAATAATGGATGCGGGTCTCAGCCAGCCCAGGGATTAAGATAAAGTATTTATCAGTGCCTTATCATTATCTATGGGTACAACATCGTAAAGATGTAGTGTAGCAATTGTTTGCTGAACAACGGTTTTAGGATTTGTTAGAAATAAGGTCTCGAGGGACCATGTCGTATTTAGAAGATTGTTTTCGGCGAAAATGCTGACTTTTATTTCAGGTTACAATTGTGTTTTCCAAATCTGCTCTTGTTTGTAAGTCCTGTTTCGTCGTTAGAATTTTTCATTCACAATTATAGAGTTTGTAAGCTTGCTATCAAAATTGTACGTAGTTATAAGACAATTTATTTCATCTAATGGAGTTTGGTTTGATTATTTTGGCTTAATAAGAGGTACTATATTTTTATCATCTACAAAATTGTGAGTGCTTTCACGTCACCTTTTAATGGTACCATTATCACCGTCTCGTATTGTATTGAGCACTTTGTCACATAATTTAAAGGCTTCTGTTCATTTCCACTATCGTCAACTGTTACTTTAACACGAGTGAGTTGTGAACCGGATCCGTCTGATAATTCTGTCACCTAAAATGTGGTGTTATCTGTTTTCACGCACCACTTAGTAAATGAGGGCTCCTTCCTTATGTGACTGCTATGAGTGAGCCAGCTAGCGTTGTAATGAGAACTGTTGGACGTGTCGATGGTATTTTACATAAAGACGCACGTTTTGTTGCATTTTTTTATTATAAACGTTGGCCCACACTAGCATTATCTCCTGTGTCGTGGATGCGTTTACAAACATACAAGTTTTTTAGTTTTTTTTTTGTAGTTACCTAATTTCTTTAATTCTGATATAGGTTTGTAGTTGTATTTTCTAATCGTGGTACTATTTCCAATGGTGTTAAGTTTGAACTTCTGAAAGTTGCAAATGGCTGTTTTAATAACCTCCTAGTTTCCTTACTAGGCACAGAAGAGACTGCCCGTTACTTTTGATCTATAATGGTTAATTTTTTTACGCATCTAACTAAATTGAGGCCGATTAATAAAATTCCGTCACCTGAAAAACTGTCTTAACAATGAACTAAACAGTACAAATGTTACCCCACATATGTGTTGCATTACTAATGCCCCAGCTAACGACAACTAAGCCAACACGATGACTTATGTCCTCAACTGTACAGTCTGACTCAACTCAGCCATAAAACTGGCTGATAACGATATCGTGTGTTTAAACAGACACACTCACATACTCGTGTGTGTACAATTGGTCTCGCGGCGATACACTCCATGTAGCCGTGGATTTTTGTTAAATACTGTCAATTCAATTGAAAATTCCAATTTATGCTTGTTTCGTTTGTAGGTTGTTATGTTAGTGACAATTTAGCGAACTATAGAAGATTCTATGACCTATGTATTTTTAAAATAATTAATTTCCATCATATTGTGCGGTATTAACTATCTAACGTTTTGATTTCTTTCTTTACAGAAGATCAGCAAAAAGAATGGCGTTAAAGAAGAGGAGTCTAGTTGGTACTGGGACCCGCCGCCCCAAACGTCGAAATTATCCGATGATACTGAAGAGAATTATGTATCACAAATACGAGACCTACAAAGAGAGCTTGCCACCCTGAGAGAACGAGAGACTATTGATCGAGTGCTGCATCAAGGCCCACCTGATGATGAACTCGTCCGATTGAGAGAAGAAAACAAAAACCTTACCTCTAACCTAGAAGATTTAGACAACCAACACCAACAGGCTATGGAAAGACTACTAACTTTAAAAAGAGAGTTACAAAGCAATTTTGAAGATTTAAAACAAGAACACGAAGATCTCAAAACTGCTAATGAAGAGTATATAGCTGAAAACAAGAGGTTACTTACGACAATCGGTGAAAGGGATAAGGAATTAGAGGTAGCTAATGCAATCAAGGCTGATCATGAGACTTTATCGCATAAATATCAAAATTTAGAGAGGATACATGGTCTGTTGCGAGAAAACGCTGAAAAGTTTCAAGAAGAAAATCAAGAATTACATGAAGAAGTATTCAAGTTGCAAGAACAGGTGACAAAGTTGGAGCATGACTTAGAAGTAGTACAAAAACATGCAGAACATTTAGATATGGTCCCAAGAGATACTTACGAACAGCTTCTAAGAGAAGTGAATGAATTGAAAGAGAGGAAATTCAAATCAAATTCATTTAGATGAAATCAATATCGATGATAACGCTAAAGGTGTAATCGAAACACTGAAACGTGATATTAGCGAGCTAAAACATAAATTAGCTCAGAAGGAAATTAGTTCTTCAGAAAATGTAGATAATAAAGTAATAAAACCTGAGAAGATTATGCATTTGTATAATAAGTATGTTAACTTTGAACTTCCCATTGATTATGTTGGCGAAATACCTTCAGCTGGCGACAATATAGTTCTGTTCAAATTAGAGAGCGTTTTCAAAACCGTTAATTCTTTCAAAAAAGAAATAGATGTGTTAGACCATCAGCTATCAGAAAAGAATCTAAATACAAACCACCTGCAAACACAAATAGATGATCTGACCACAGAAAATGATTTCTTAACAACAGACATTCAGCATCTTGAAAGAGAGTTGAATGAGATGAAAAAGAACAATGATTTCCTCATATCTGAAATTGCTGCTTTAAAGAATACGTCCAAGTTGCAACCGATAATAGAAACACATGAGGACAACTTGGCAAAATTAGAAACGGAACTAGCTGACTCCAATAATATGAATAAACTCTTTGAATCAGAAATCAAGAGGATACTGAAAGAGCTGGAGGAAGTACGAGCTGAAAAAACTTCCCTTCATGATGCCTTACGGGACTTAAAACAGAAATATACAACGATGTTGGATGAATTTGAAATGCTTAAAAATCAGACTAAAACTGTCGTGGAATTAGAACATAATGCAAACAATCAAGATTCTGAGAAACTTAAAAAGACAGCGGATGAGATAGATGATCTGAAGAAACGACTAACTGCTGCCAATTCGAAGAATGAACAGCTGTCTATAGATATACATATTTTGGAAAACGACAAAGTATTGTTAACCAAAAAAGTCGATGATCTTAAAAATGTACTAGATGAGAAGTCTAATGCACACAAAGAGTTAGAAAATTTGAAATCAACTTTGGATTGTAAACTACACGACTTTGAAAATAAGTTGGATGAAGTCATTAGACATAAACAAGAAGTAGAAGTAGACAAACAAAAGCTACAAGAAAAAGTTAGTGTATTACAGGATCAATTAACCACTACTGATACTGAAAATAACGCAAAGTTAGAAAGCATGATGACGGAGAAGACTTTACTGGGTGAGCAGCTGAAACATATGTCTAAAGAAAACGAAACTCTTACGCAATCCATTGAAAAGTTAAGAACGGTTATACTTGATCTGCAACGTCAGGAACAAGAGTTACTAGATGAAAACAACGATCTTAAGAAAAACATACAGTATGAAAGGAATTCAAAAGTTCTTGAAGACACTATCGATGAGTTGAAATCTAAAACTGTTCATCAAGATATACTTACCAATGAAGTCGCTAGTCTGAAAGATGAAAACAAAAAACTAATTGAAAAGAAAATTCAACTCGAAGCAGAATTAGTATCGACTGATAGTAAAATTGCACATTTAGAGGAGGAATTTGATAAATTAATTGTAGACCTCAATGAAAAAGATACTCTAATTGACGGTCTTAACAGCACCATTCACCATAATAATATTACCCTCCAGAAATTAAATGAAAGTGGAGCTGAATGGAGAAAAGTATTTCTGTGAAGAATGAAGAAATACATAAACTTCAACGTTCTGTAGAAGAGCTTACTTTAAAACTCAATGACACTGTTGGTAAATCAGATCGAAGTCAAGAAGAATTGAACAGACTTCACGCTGAAAAGGAGGAACTCAGCAAGCAGGTGCTCTCATTAAATGACGATATCAATTCTAAAAACAATGAGATATCTTCATTAACATTGCATCTGGAACAAACAGAAAAGTCTTCAAATGAACTCAAAACATTGATAAGTAATAAAGAAAAAGAAATCAAAGAACTAAATCAATCAATAGTAGAATTAACTGATAAATTAAAAACTGCAGAGAATGTAATGCATCACAATGATGATTATGCCAAACTAGATCAAGAGAAGAAAGCAGTAGAGGCTGAGGTTGTTGCCCTTATAGAATCAGTAGCCGCTAAAGAAAAAACTATAGAGGACATGAAACAAAGTCTCGCATCGACTGAGAAGATATCAAATGAATACAAATCAATAATAGATACAGCAATGACTGAGAAAACGGAACTGATCAACTTAATAAACTTAAAACATAATGAGAGTATACAGTATCACAATGAGATACAGAGATTGAACCATGTGATATTGGAACAGACGAATGAATACAAGAAAGTGATAGAAGAGAAAGACAAACAGCTTCTGAATTCTTCTGACCATTGTAAGAACTGCGAGAACTTGATGGTAACTCTGAAAGAAAAAGACGGGATTATAGTGTCTTTAAGTCAGAATGCGTCTGGTTTTGAGAAGGCAATGGCTGATCTGGTAGCTGCCAGTGAATCAGTGAAAGTGCTGACTGAGAAATGTGATAATCTGGAGAAGCATTTGTCAGTACAGGTGGAGACGGTCAAGAAATTGACGGCAGAAAATTTACAGGTAAGAATTTTATGGCCTAAGAATATGTTTTAGTATAATAGCGTTTCTTTAATTTCTTTATGAGATCCAAGATAGTGCATGGCTCAAACATACATCGGACCTGATTGCTTAGATGCATTCTCTCTTTTGGTTTGATCTTTTAATAGAGCAAATTTCTATCGTTTATAATTAGTTGCAAAGTTTGAAAAGCAGTTGAGGTACAATTATTTAAAAATAAACAGTTAATTTTTTAATCGCCAACTGTCTTATTCTTTGGTGGGAAAGATTTTGTTGCTTCAGTCATTTTCTATCATCAATAAAATAAACTCATCATAGATAAATCATTTTATATCAAACTTTATACATGCCTCGTGTTTCCATATTCAATAAATACCACTTCTTCTTCAGTTGTCGGAACTAGAACAGAACTCGGTGAAGGAGTTGGAGCGACTCAGGCGCCACCTGGTGGAGACGGAGGAGAATTACACCCAGGAGCTGATGTCTTCGGAGCAGAAGCTGACGGAGTGCCAGGCCAGGTTACACCAGGTCGAGGAGAGAGCCAAACAGACTAGTACTGTTTATACTAGTAATAGGTAAGTTTTTTTGTTTAGAAATGGTTTTTTGTCTCTTTTGCCCTGTTGTTATGTTCTGTGATTAAGAGTGAGACAGCATGATTTTTGTCAGACTATATGAACATATTTTTTCAAAAGTGCCTTCCTAGTCTAATTGTTATAAATGATTTTGATTTTGACTTTGACTATTAATGCCAGCTGTTGCTATTGATTAAAAGATTAATGCTTGTGCTACGCAGTATTGTGAAACTGACTTTTGATTTCTTTTCTTATTCTGTATTTTTCTAATTAATTTCACTTCAAAATCTTCCAGCATCCGAGCGAACCAAGAAGTGGAGACGTATCGCAACCAGATCAGGTTATTAGAGAAACAACGCGACGAGGTCCAGGCTCGACTCAGTGACGCCGAGGATGCACGGAGCAGGAGTGAAGCAGCACTCACCAACCTACAAGTCGTGCTTGAGCAGTTCCAACTAGGTCAGTTTAATGTGAACTTTATTGTGGTGATGTAAGGTGTATTTTCTTTTGGATCGATCCTAGATTGGCTAATAGATTTACTGGTTGTAAACTTGTAAGACCGATTGCTGAGAAGAGGTTTCTTGTTTTAATCCTGAGTCGAGCAAAAATTACTTAGTTATCAGGTTTTTCGACTTCCTCGTTGGCCGAGTGGTCGCAAGTGTGATTGCCGGGTAAAGTGTCTCGGGTTCGATTCTCGGGTCGGGCAAAGTATTACTGAGTTAAAAAACAACAGCAGTAGCACGGTGTCTGGAATTGTGCCCGGTATATGGCAATAGGCCCACCCCCTATTACATGGGACTCATAACATAAATAGTGAAAAGTGGGTGTTACATTGCACAGTGGCATTAACTGCCGTAATGTGCCTATTATTCGGGGATAAAAGGCGTGATGTTATGTTATAGAAATATTTTTTTTCCGTTATTACAAAGTGGTTAATAGCTATCGAGAAATAATTATAACTTAACTTTGTAAATAAGAACAACATTGAATATTATAATGTTACTAAGTCCACCATTACCATCTTCAGACAAAGAACGTGACATACATTCAGCAACAGAAAAAATAAGAAACAAAATGGAGGAGCAACGACGACAGAACCATGGCCTTCAACTAGAGATATCCAGGTTAAATGCCAAGCTGGAAGAGGCACTGACTGGTCTCCAAGCTGCCTCCAGGCTTGGAGACCAGGTCGAGATGAAGAGGGCTGAGATTAACGACCTTAAGGAGCAAGGTATGTGGTGTTCTGATGGGGAATTTAGAAGTCAGATTCTGGAAGTATTATTTGTTTTTTGGTCGTTGTGACGATTTATAAGTGAAAGTAATTCTTATAATAACTATCGTGAGACATACTAAATTTACTAAAATCGCGAGTTACTCACGTGAATATACTGAGAAAAGCTCTACTCAGTGAGTTGCGCGATGTCGCCGCGACCGCGCACGCTGCTCATGAGGAAGAACCCCTGTGTGGTTCGAAACTAGTAGAGCTTTTCTCAGTATAATCACGTGAGTAACCCGCGAATTTAGTTAATGAAAGTAATTCATTTTTGACTGATCTATTGACTAATTTTGAATTTGATTAATATATGCAATTTGGCTGAGACATACCCAATATTTGTGTGCCCAATGATAGATCTACCAGTGATAGTTTTGGGGAGATTTTTTTTAGCAGTTGAAAGTTTAAAAACTTAAAGAATAGCTTTGAACTCATAGTGATAGTATTTTTATTTATACATTTGGGAAACCAACAGCTTTAGGACTTGATTGAAAAGAATGTGGCATGCAACAAAAAGCCAATTACTGGTTTCTACAATTAGTAACAGAGAATAGAAAATAATAGAAATGTCTGTTCTTTAGTCCTAGAAAGAAAAACAAAACAGGACACTTATGTGAAAAAAATGCGAATAACCGAATTTCAGTTTTCATACATATTAAAAAAAATGTCATAATTAACCCCTAACAGCGCCACGTGAGTCACCGGTGCTTGATGCTAGTGGAATTTTGACTTTCACAATTTTAAGTTTGGCAGTTGAAGTGTTAAGAATCAGTGACTCATTGCTTATAGGACCTCTCTTCATTTTCAAAGTCAGTTAATAAAACAACTAAGTCAGTTAATTCTAGATAAACAGAAACACAATATTATCATCGTCGTTAAAAGATGAAATTAATTAATACAACAACAATTAATATTTCCACAATCTGATACAATCACTTTAATTCCTTCACATTTGCTTCAGATTAGATTTTAATGCGTACATTCGTTTGAAGTTTTTGATTAAAATATTGTATTTGTAGAGATTAGTGATCATTTCTTTAATTGTTTTATCTGTAATTGTCAGTGCATTGCTAACAAATAGATTAGTGCCAACGTTTTGTATTATAGATTAATATCTGTTTGTAAAAATTCTGCACTGATTTGTGATGGTGATTAGGTATTTGAGGATATTTTCGGCGATGATAAATAATGGTGAAATATTTTTCTTTTGAAGAAGTTTATATTAAAACTTTTGTTAGACATACTATATATATATATGTTTTCGGCTTATTCACATAACTGTTCGAGGAACTTGATTAGTTTCAAGCCATGCTAAAGGCTCATATTCAACAGCAGCATCCGCGGCGACTGTCGCGCTGCTAGCCTAGTAGCACCCAAGTCGCGTGCGAAAATTAAAACACAATTATTAATTTTTAAGAATAATTCATGTCGACTTTTTAAAGATAGTTTGACATAGCTAATACTATGATTTTTGTATAATAAATGTCGTGAGATATAATAACCTAGTCAGTTAACTCCGCGACGTCACTGCGCTATGTACGCATACTTGAATAAGAGTCCCGTTGTGACCCGAAACTAGTAGAGCCTTTCTCAATTGTTCACGTTCACGATTGACAATAATTATATATATTTTTCACGCGGAGTATAATGACTTCTAAAGATGATAATCATCATCACAAATCAGTACAAAAACTCATAAAAATAGTGACAAATAGCCATTAGTGGAATAGAGCAGTAGTTGAGCAGTGATACGGTTTCCCGGCTAAATATCAGCTGGTAATTCTGGGGTGATGTCGCCCAGACTACCAGTTGGTATGAGGCCGGGAATCGAACGCACGTACCCACCATGACACATGTAAGTTTTTTATATAAATATGTAATCTGTGTCAGCTTTTACGTGTGTCCTGTAGTGAATGTGTTTTTGCCTTTTTTGAGCTGTTTTTTTCTGTTGTATTGTCTACTGTTTTTGGTTATGAACTTAACTCTTTCTTTGATGGATTTTCAACCTTATCGGTTTGTTATCCGACCTCCCGAACGGCGTTACCGACCTCCCGAACGGCGTTAGCACAATATGCTACGCCGACGACACGCTGGTGCTAGCGCACGGGAGGTCGCACCAGGCGGCGGCCGACTTAATGGCGACAGCGGTTGCGACAGTCGTTGAAAGAATCCGGCAGTTGGGACTCGAGGTGGCGCTCCACAAGTCCGAGGCCATGTGTTTTCATGGCCGCGGGAACGCGCCACCTCCGGGTGGGTCCCAAATAACGGCGGGAGGGGTTACCATCGGCGTCGAGACGGCGATGAAGTACCTAGGACTCGTCCTCGACAGTCGGTGGAACTTCATAGAGCATTTCCGACGTTTGGCTCCAAAGTTGGAGAGGACGGGGGCTGCGTTCAAACGCATCCTCCCCAACCTCGGGGGGCCAAACGCCTCCTGCCGGAGGTTATACGCCGGGGTCGTGGTCCATGGCCCTCTACGGCGCCCCTGTTTGGGCGTCGAACTTGTTGCGGCGTCCTGCTCGGACGCTGCTCAAGTCACAGAGGGTCATGGCGATCCGAATGATCCGCGGATACCGCACGATCGCTGGGGAGTCGGCGAACCTCCTTGCCGGATTACCGCCGTGGGATCTGGAGGCGAAGGTGCTCGCGCGCGTGTATAACATGCGCGCGGAGGCACGTCGCCGGGGCGAAACTCCGCTGCCGCGCCAGATAAGTGCGTGGCGGGATGAGCTCCGGCGCGATCTCATGGCGGAATGGCAGCAACGACTGTCGCAACCGAGGGCTGGGCTCGCTGCCATTGCAGCGGTAAGTCCCCTCTTTGAGGAGTGGCTTGAGAGACGCTACGGCGTCCTCACCTACCGCCTGACGCAGGTCCTCACCGGACATGGAAGTTTCGGGAGGTACCTGTGTCTGATGGGGCGGAGGAAACGCCCGGGTGTCATCACTGCGAGGACCGCCCTGAGGACACGGTGGAACACACCGTAGCGGAATGCCCTGCGTGGGCTGAGCACCGCCGTGCCCTCAGGGAAGTGATCGGCGATGGCGACCTCTCGCGTCCGGGCCTAGTGCAGGCCATGATGCGGAGCGAGGGGGACTGGGATGCCGTCTCCTCCTTTTGCGAAGCAGTCATGCTAGCTAAGGAGGAGGCGGGACGCGTGAGGCAGCGAAGCGCTGCCTCCTCGCAACCCAGCCATCGCGAAGGACACACCGGGCGTCGGGGATCGCGGGACGATCTCCGGCCACCGTAAGCGCGGGCCTGCGGACGGCGAGCATGGGTGGCTCCCCGTCCGACCAGAAACAGACCCGAGCGTACGGCGCGTAGCGTTCCGCGCGCGCCTCAAAGAGCCATCAGACCACCACAGATGGGGCCCAATAGGGCCGATGCCGATTCGGGGTCGCGGAGAACCTAACGGGTAACCGGGGCTCCGGCTCGACGTGCAGGAGAAGGAACGGGGTGGTTTTTAGTCAGTAAGAGTCTGACACTCCCTTCCGCCTCACCCAGGCGGGAGCAGTCATTCGATGATTTTCCCCCCTTAAAAAAAAAAAAAAAATCGGTTTGTTATAAAGTTGAAAATCTCTAAATAAAGTAAATGAATAATTTAAAATGTCTTGTATACACACTTTACGTAGACAAAACACTGAATTTCAATAGTTGTTACATATCAATATAAACCATCGAATAATAATAATTAAAAATCAATACATTATTACGATATAAGTTAAACTGTTTTAAAAACACAGTCTTAGTATAACAAGCAGCTTAGCAAACAAGAATCAAGACCAGCGCTTCTGCCTACCTCGGTTTAATCTCATTTGGTAACTGTGAGGTTTCGGACGGTGCGGCCGCCGTCACCTGTCAACTATGACAGATGTCACTTTGACAGCTGTCACATCTGACAGCTGTCACCCTGACAGATTGCATGGCGGGCCCGCAGCACTCAGATTACCATATGGGGTTTGACTGAGGGTAACGGCTTCACAACGTGTCGTCTGTGTGTTTTTCACCACGTGTTTTTTTATTTTGCCGCTTTTATATTTGAGATTTGATAATTTTTGTGTATGTTGTTTTTTGTAGTTGGGATTTTCCTGTTTTTGGCAATATTTGTGGGAAAGTATGAAAGAAATTCAACCTTGATACTATTGTTCATATGGTCTTATTTTGAATACTTTCAAAATGTGACAGGTCAAAATACAAATATAAAGTAATTGAAAAAGAAATAGAATTTTAATAATTATTGTTAATAAGGTTTAATTTCGATTGCCATTAGAATGTGAAAGTCCCAACTTTTACCTGCATTAGTTTTCATTATAGCACAAGCAAGTTTATGTCTTGCAGCACATTTATTGTTGTTGTATGAATGTAATGAGTGTAATGTGAATGTTGTTTTTTTTGTTTATTGTTTAAACTTGCTTTGGATAGCATGAAAATATAAGATAACTGTGTCGCAAGGAAGAGTGGATCTTATTATTTTATACAAAAAGTGTAAAATTGGATGGTGTCCAGTCCACCTTCAATTAAATCTGTATTCTGTATCACTTTATAAGTTGAGTAACATAACATACTCAGTTCCAAAATTCTCATAAGATTAATTCACTTTTATGCTACCTATTAGTCCGTGGAAGTGTTAAATATTTTGAGTCGAAAATCAAAGTCATTTTACATCATTTAAAGAGCTTTTAAAACAAAAAAACCTAACGAGTTACCGGGGCTCCAGCTCAAAGTGCAGGAGAAGGAACGGGGTAGTTTTTAGTCAGTAAGAGTCTGACACTCCCTCCCGACTCACCCAGGCGGGAGCAGTCATTCGATGATTATCCCCCATTAAAAAAATACATATAAACTTTCGTTTTAGCTCTTTGAAAAGTCTAATAAAGTATTTTTTCAACACAAAAGTCTTAAAACCTATCCAAAGCAAGTTCCACGTTGTTTTTTGTTGTCGTTTTATTTTTGAATGCTCAGTTTTTATAGTAGAAGATTAGAAGACTGCCATTATAGCCACATTGCTTCTGAGTATTACTTCAGGTACTGGTGGAACTAATAAATGGGATATTGGAAGACATTCACACTATATTTTAATTAAAAACAAAAAGTATGACCATAAAAAAGTTGGGGTATATATGACCTACGTTACCTTTAACAGGTTAACGTCAGCTGTCTAAGGGTTAAGTAAAATATCGGTTGATGACATTAGGGTTGATATTAGGCAGTGTATCATCAGCTGCATCATCGCTTATTATCAGGCGAGATAGTGGTTAAATGCTGACCTGTAAAAAACCTTTTTAAACATACAAAGTAATTATCACCCTGGGGCTGCAAGTCTTGACAATGATTACGAGCAAAATTAGTCTTTAAGTCAAAAATTTCATTAATGAATTTTGAACTTTAGTACATAATGGTTAAGGTTGAAAATCGTTTAAATAAATTATTGTCTTAAGATCTAATTTTGTCTATGACTGTGCATATTTGCTTACATAAAATTTTCTTATGTACTGTTATCATTTTGAGAATGATAATATGAATAAAAACATAATTTTGCCCTTTGAAAAAGAAAAAAAAAACAAAATGTTAAAAAATCAACCGATATTTTATATTTGCGAAGTTTTTTGATATTACACAAGTGACTGAGTGTTTTCTAAAGCCCTACCCAGTGGCTGAATAATACTTTGAAGTCGTGTGCGCATACGCATCGAAGCTACGTATGAAGATTTTTGCGTGCATGGTAAGAGTAGTATAGTTTTTATGATGTTTTATGTTTTTTTTTATTTTAGATACTTCGTTTTATGAGATTAGAGTTTTTTTAATATTGTGTGTATAGAGACTATATTTTTATTTTACAGTGTTTTTAGTTAACCTAGTTTTATCTAATTTATAAGGCTTTCAAATTCAAATTCAAATTCAAATCACTTTAATGCATCTATAGTGTGTACAGGGTTGTTTACAATTTTTTACAATATATGTTCCAACTATAGGCCCATTTGGGCACCGCAAAAGTACTTACTCTACTTACAAAATAAGCTTCCGTTAGGGATGCCCATTATTTATTTTGTAGAAATGTTTCAAACAAAATATAATTAAAATATGCTGCAAAAACATGAAAGCCCCTGAAAAAAAACCTCCAATGACCAGGTTACGGGTTCGAAACCCGTTTAATCATATATTAGATCAATTCCCAACGTGTATCCATGGACGACCCTGATTGCTTACCATCAGCTGATTCGTCTCCACTTTTATTTCACAAAAATACTTTAAAAAAAATATTCTCAATCAGTATATAAAACATAATATTAACACATTACCTCCCTGCCCTGTCAGTCCGCACCCTGCAGACGTCAGTGGCGGCGGCGGAGGAGCGCTACTACAACGCCATCTCCAACCAGCAAGACAAGGTCGACAAGAACCTTGTCAAGAACCTCGTCATCAACTACGTCATGACTGCTGCAGGGAATCAGAGTAATAAGTAAGTTAGTTGTTTGGTTTGATACTAACATAACATAATATCACGCCTATTCCCCCGAAGAGGTAAGCATTTGTGCATATTACGGCACTTGACGCCACAATGTAAACACTTACTTTTTACTATTTATGTTATGAGTCCCATGTAATAGGGGGTGAGCCTATTGCTATATATCGGGCACGATTCCAGACTCCGTGCTACTACTGAGATTTCTAAACACAAGAAATACAGTTCTTTGCCTGGCCCGGGAATGAACCCCGATACCCCATGTCTGGCAATCGCGCTTGCGACCACTTGGCCAACACCTTACACCTTCGGGGATAAAAGGCGTGATGTTATGTAATATGATTTTCAACCTTATTATTTTGCGATAAAGTTGAAAATCTATTGACGACTAAGTTATAGGTTAGATATCAAACTTAATAATTAATCAAATAAAATGTCAAACAAAATATTCTCTTTTTCTCCCACAGAACGCAAGTCCTGAGAATCCTATCAACAGTCCTAGACTTCAACCAACAAGAGTGTGAGAGGCTCGGCCTCTCCCGCTCTGCGCAGGCGCCGGACAGTTTGGCCGCGGAGTTTGTGAAGTTCTTACAGAACGAGTCCCGGCCGAGGGCGCCACTGCCGAACATGATGACGTTAGCACAGGGCAACACTAGTCGGAGCGCCACGCCCAGTTCCAGGAAGAATTCTGCTATAGGTGTGTTCAAGTTGTTATTGTTTTCTCAATTTTTCAGGATGGTTAGGTTATTATTAAGACATCTATAATTTATCGACTGCCTCGTTGGCCGAGTGGTCGTAAGTGCGACTGCCGGGCAAGGGGTCTCGGGTTCGATTCCCGGGTCGGGCAAAGTATTACTGGGTTTTTAAATATTCTCAGTAGTAGCACGGAGTCTGGAATTGTGCCCGGTATATGGCAATAGGCTCACCCCCTATTACATGGACTCATAACATAAATAGTGATAAGTGGGTGTTACATTGTACAGTGGTATAATGTGCACCTCTGCCTACCCCTTCGGGGATAAAAGGCGTGATGTTATGTTATGTTATCTATAATCTATATAAATAAAAATGAGTTTCCGTTTGTTAGTCTCGCTAAAACTCGACTGAACCAGTATTGCTAACTTTGGTCTTAAAGTGGTCAATAAAATCTCAATTATAATAATTTATTTTCAGGACCACCACCGAACCTCCCGAAAACCGGTCACAGTCGCAACCCGTCGACTGGTTCCAACAACCTTCTATTCAGTAACCTGGATTCCATGGAGACCGCATCACAATTCTCCAGGGAATCTGATAGAGAACCTAGGGTCGTCACACAAAGCCTCGATACAGGTGTCAACCAAACTAGAAACACTGAGGGAGCTATTTTGAAATCTGTGCTAAAAGATATGTGATTGTAACCCTTCTTTATAAGCCCTATTAATGTATATTAAATGTCCAATATCGGATGTCCAAAAGCGCCACTCTGATGTCCAAAATCGCCACCCATAGATGAACTTAAAACTGTGGCACTTTTGCATCTCCAAAAGAGATAGCAATATATAACAGGCTATGTTTTAAAAAAAGATGTGATAAGTATTTGCGTTGGTCAAAGAAGTGACATTATGGTTTTAGCACGAGCGAGTTAGATGTATTAAGAGGGAGATAAAACATCGTTCCTATTACTCAGGTTAGTGTTGTAGGTTGGCAACATTTGGAGTATTTTCTTTATTTGCAACACTGCCTTTTATCTGTCAAAGCGATATTGTCATTTTGAACTTAAGACATTTAACTTCCTTAATTATTACCAATTCAGAGGATGCTTTTCAATAAATTGTTGAATCAACGTGCATCTATAAGAAGGAGTCTTATTGCCAATGATATAAGTTCTAAAATTGCTTAACTGAACGTTAGTTTGAAACGTCATATTTTTAATTAAATAATAAATGATATTGAATTCCACACAACATACTCATTCGTATATTATTTGTTCCGTCTAAAAGGTTTAAAAGTATATGTATTATTATTTTTAAATGGCACGGATTTTGCTAAAATCGCACTTACTGCATTTGACATAAAGATAAAATTCGATGATCTGAAAAGTCCGCTGCCTAAAAATGAATTTCTTAAATGAATTAGCGAAAAATTTATAAATAGTGAAAAGTTTTTTACGATTTTGATATCTGTTAGCAAATGTTGCATGTACGTTTATTGTTATATATAATGGTAGACAACAGTCAGAATGTAGATACTTCAATTTCTACAAAAGTGTAATTTCCTTAAAAACCCAGTTCTTCGGCTTAAAATATCATTAATGTCACATATCACCCACAAGACGTCAACTGCCTCTCATGGGACTCGCCCACGGACTTCCACATATACCAGTTGGAAACCACCTGCATTTAGTAGATCGCTGCGACCGATTATAAATAATGTTTTTACCCTCCCCTTCCCTAATCTCCCCAATTCCTGAATCCCCAACGATCCTCAAACTCCTAATCCCCAAAAGGCCGGTAACGCACTTGTAACGCCTCTGGTGTTCCAGGTGTCCACGGGCGACGCCGATTGCTTACCATCAGGTGATCCGTCTGCTCGTTTACCGGCTTATGCCTAAGCCTTATGCTAAAATGTTTTGTATTATTTTAGTAAAAATAGGAAAATTTAGACCATCTAGTTCTAGTATAACCACATATCTAACATGTCTTATATATATCCTATCCCATTAACATGATAATTAATTCGGTCTAGGCCCTTACTAATCCTTCCAATACTAACAAGTTCCTAGACGTAAACGCATCCATCTTGTTGTGGAACTCAGAATCATAGAGGCTATTTACTTCTCATCCAATGGCGCAAATGTAGGAAGGGATATTTTTGTCCAATCATAGCAGCTGTTAAATATTAAACGTCCAATGGCGTGATACTAGCCAATCTTTTTATATTTGTTGGCCCATCGACATATTCTAATGGGCATGCCTTAGAGATGAGAATTGTGGCACTCCGGAAGAAAGAGAGGAAACGAGGTTTCGGTCTATCTTTATCTCTCTCGCGGAGTGATGCGATGCCAGCGCTCATAGTTAAGGGTGAAATAAATTTATATGCCGTGCTTGTCATGAAAACTGAGCGCCAATCATTTATGAGGAAAGAGATAGCGCTAGACCGAAAGCATAGGCCATCTCTCTCACTCTTTTCAAACCAAAATATTACTGCAGATTATACGCGTACGGCATGTCCATTAGTATATGTCGATGGATGGGCCAACGTTTGAGCTCTGTCTCGCCTGGTGGTAAGCGATGATGTGGCCTACGATGGAGCACGTCGACCCATAAACAACCTATTCACTTGGGCCTTGAAGACACCCAGTTTATACCCTTCGGGAGCTACAGACACTATAGTCCATCTGTTTAGGTAATTAACTAAAGGTAAACAAAGAAAACCACGTGACACAGAGATACGTAACCTACTATTACTTCAAATATTTCTCGTGTTTTAATTTTAACTAAATTCACTTTAAAATCGTTCATTTGTCATACACACACATACAAGTACAAATGCCTAAATCGTACAAGAGCCTAGCCTATGGGTCTATTTCATTATCATGTTTAAATAGAAACTATTCTGAATCTGATGTACGGATTTCTTTCTTGTACGGATATCTGTCTTTCGGCCAAGTTTCTTCAATATATTTGAACACATTAATTACAAACGATGATTAACCTAAACTTAAATAACTTAATAACAAAAACAAAACAAAAAAACAAGTTAAATTCAACAAAATAGGAACGCGAGCGCAAACGACGAGAGAGCTGTCAATAGCGCCTGATTAACCGACTAAACGTAATACACGCTACTTTCATTGTCGCGCTACATCTTAGTTGTACTCTTTAATTTGACAACATTATTTTGCTTCGTTCTTAAAGAAACGTTTTGGATACCTGGGATTTTAGGCTCTTTATGGTGTCTATTGTAATGAAATATTATATTATTTAATAAATGTTATTAAATTAATATCCTCAAGCAGATATATTTAATATTTATTAAGAAATAAGTGAAAAGGAACAGAAACATAACATTTAATAGAGAAAACTGTCGTAAAAAGGGAAACAATTTTATTTTAGTATTTTGAATCATGGAAATGTCAACTATAAAGAACTCTTTTTATGGTTTGTTTACAAATAGTTAACTACCTAAACAGACGGAGTATAGTGTCTAAACTCGTTTTAAGTATGAGGCAAAAATATCATTTAATGGATTATTTTGTATGTTCTGACTGTTTTCTAGCAAATCTGAAAATAATTCATGCGCATTACAATTTAGCATTTATTTTATTTGTGTGTGTTTATGTTCAAACGTCCAGTTGTCATGGTTTTTCGTTTACTTCCGATAATTTTAGTCTCAATGTATAGTTTTTGGTGCCTTACTGTTATTAGCTGGTGAAGAGGGACAGCAGAATTGTTGCTTACATTAACATTACTTAAATTAATGTCCAATCAATTATTCCAATTTTACCAAAAAGTAAAGTACCTTACGGATGCCATCAGTTTTCTTTAAAACTATTAAGTACTTTAGATTCCTAGAAAAAAGAATGAGTCAGAAACTCTATCCAAACTAATATAGATCGGATTGTAACAGTATTTTTATTTTTGTAATATGAAACAACATTTTATAAATACAGTACAATAAAACAGTAACCATCAATGGCGGCTAACTTTTTTTTAATGTTAACGTCATACAATATTACGTGTAAATTAAATTAATAAGATAAAATAAAAACTCAATTCCACCATGACTTGCCATATTTAATTGCGTCCTTTGAGAATTGGGGTTTTAAAACACTAGCGACATCTGTTGGTAAGGGTTTGAGACGAGCCGTATTTTTTTATTTTTAGAAAGATTATTTGTTTTTGGCATTTTTGTCCTTTGCCCCGCCAGCTAAAAGCTTAATAATTAAGTTGTATAGAATTGTACATTATGTAATTAATTCATTAATTAATACTTATTATATTGATTTGTATTCAGTTCAATTTATATTGTGATCTAATATAATAATAATAAAATAAAATTTATGTTTTAGTATTCTTGTCTATAACTATTACAGTTGATTACAAAAGTGTTAGAATAAATTTATATTTTTTTATTAATTCAGAAATTATGCATGCAGTTTTAATGTTGTTTTTTAAAGCAATAATTAATATTAAAAGCAATATTTGTTAATGCTTTTGTGTCCAACTGTAAGTTTAGGATTACGTGTTTGTAAATTTATTTTGTGAATATAAATAAATTGATTATTATAGTAATACTATTATGTTAGAACATTGTCCAGCTGTGGACGGTCGCCTACACATTGTATTCCATACATAACGAGAAAATAAATGAATGATTGAAATATATAACTGGTTATGTTATTTGCGTCAAAACCCTTTAACTCGTCGAGTACCGGTTTTATAGACACAATTAAAGAACAATAGGTCGCGGTCACCGGTGACCGCTTGGTGTTTGACAGATTAATATATCAATAAAGAAAATTACTGGATTGTTGTCGAATAAAAGCAAAGGCTATAGGGCATAATACGCCTTTATAATTCTTACAGAACATAACATCACGCCTTTTATCCCCGAAGGGGTAGGCAGAGGTGTACATTACGGCACTTAAACTGTCAAACACCAAGCGGTCACCGGTGACCGCGACCTATTGTTCTTTAATTGTGTCTATAAAACCGGTACTCGACGAGTTAATGCCACTGTACAAGTTAACACCCACTTTTCACTTTTTATGTTATGAGTTCCATGTAATAGTAGTGAGTAATAATAGTGAGCCTATTGCCATATACCGGGCACAATTCCAGACACCGTGCCACTATTGAGATTTTTCTAAAAAAAACCCCAGCAAACTGTCTTTGCCCGACCCGGGAGTTAAACCCGGAACCCCTTGCCCGTCAGCCGCCCTTGCGACAACTCTGCCATCGATACAGGAAGAACTGTCAAACAACCAATAATAAAACTCACCCAGTTTGATGAATTTCAAAAGTAAAAGTCTTCTAATTTGTAACTCAGTCTTGAAAATAAAAGTAATTTTATCCGGAGCTGTGGACGACCTAACGGGTAACCGTGGCTCCAGCTCAAAGTAGGAATAGGAACGGGGTGGTTTTTAGTCAGTAAGGATCTGACACTCCCTCCTGCCTCACCCAGGGCGTGAAAAGTCGTTGGATGATTTTGATGGCCCTCAAAAAAACGGTCCTAGAATTTTGTGAGTTTGGGTTAGAACCAGTGCATGTGGTTTTCTAATTCGTTTTTTTTTTATCCTTAGAAAAAACGTTGCCTCACACTAGGATTGTCTCCTGTGTCGTGGGTGCGTTTACAAACATACAAATTCACATACACATCACACCCAGACCTAGAACAACAATTTGTGGATCACACAAAGTGTTGTTCCGTGCGGGAATCGAACCCGCGACACGTTGCACGGCAGCCGGTTGCCCAGCCACCTCACCAACCGTGCAGTTTGATTATCTTATTAGTTTATGATTTAACTTTCGTAAGACATAGGTACCAAATAAATTTATTATTATTATCACCGCGTCGCGGGTCGCGAAATGCTGTTCATGAATATAACCCTCTAGCGTGGCTTGAAACTAGTCGAGTTCCTCTTCAAATAATTACGTGAGTAAGCCGAAAAACATAATTAATCTTGTTCGTTATTTGTAAGTAGGTACGACACAGAAACAGTGGTTTCTTCTTAATTTTTAAACTGCAGGAAAGTCCTCACTAGGTAATTTACATAACATAACATCAGTCCCTTTTTATCCCCGAGGGGTAGGCAGAAGTGCACATTATGCCACTGTACATTCACCTACAATGTAACACCCACTTTTCACTATTTATAATAGGGGGTGAGCCTATTGTCATATACTGGGCACAAAGTCAAAGTCAAAATCATTTTTTTCAATTAGGCCAGAATGGCACTTTTGAACGTCAACAACAAAATATGCTCATTCCAAGGTGTAGATTCCTATGGAGAAGAACGAGCAAGAAACTCCATAGGTTACTCTTTTTTCAACTCAATTCCAGACTCTGTGCTACTACTGAGAATTTTTAAGAACCCAGTAATACTTTGCCTGACCCGGGAATCGAACCGAGACCCCTTGTCCGGCAGTCGCACTTGCGACCACTCGGCCAACGAGGCAGTCTTTTAATGAATTTATAGGTAATTTCTAAATACATAAAAACGTAATTTATTTATCCTTTCCGTGATCTAAACTAAACTAAAACAAACTAGTTATTTCAATAGCCGAGCACATTAATTGCAGCAGTGATAGACATTGCCCCGCCGACTGCAGCGCGGGTGCGGTCGCGGCGACTGAGCCTCCTACCTACCTACCTACCTACTACTACATTGCAGACTTGTACTTTTATGACGATACGAATACGACTTCGTATTCTATACGACATTTTTAACACCTTACAAGCTTGTAGAAGAGCGAGAACCCCCCGGGATAACCTCACGTAACCGTTGTTTCACGTCGGTTTTCTGCTCGGCTGTGATATCACTCCAGTCGAGCCGGCCAATTCGTGCCGAAGCATAGATCTCCCGCACTTAAACTTTATGCAGGACAAATCGTATAATGTTTTTATTATTTGTTTAATTCCTTTCTTTTTCCCTTCTTATTCCATCAGCTCTTTTTATACCATTCATCACAGAATCTAACTATTTGTTCTTTGGTCACCTTGCCTCGTGTAGCGTTGCAATATCGTATCGTATCCTGTAAAAGATCAGTTACAGCTGAAACATTAAAATGATTGGTATTCCATATTTCAGAGGCGCGCCCATCTTGCGGGAATTAATAACGGCGTATCTAGATAATGTAGGTTACCTATGTTTATACTAGATTTTAATAGATTACCTTATAAAATGAGTGATTAATTAATTTTCACTATATTTTCCCAGTTGTTGTATGGGTAACTAGATATTTTTCTAATTAATGTTTTTTACTATGTGTTATTTTTATAGCATAAGCCGGTAAACGAGCAGATGGATCACCTGATGGTAAGCAACCCTTGGACACCCGAAACACCAAGGGGTTACAAGTGCGTTACCGGCCTTTTGGAAATTGGGAATTTGAAGATTCGGGGATTCGGGAGATTAGGAAGGGGGGTAATTGGGCCTCCGGTGTGTCATTATCATCTAACCAAAAATGTATAGGTAGCTGTGACTTCTAGATCAGCAATGACCCTTCCAACTGCGTAACTCAATGAGCAAGTCGGCAGACATTTTGTAATAAGAGATACTCTTCTACTCTCGTCGCACGATGAGATTAAACACATATTCCTTTAGTGTCGTAATTGAAGCTTGTAATTTATCGCGCGAGCACTGGATAATCTCGTCGTGGGACGAAATTGCATCGTACGATGGTTAGCCAAACAGGACACCTTAGACTAAATAAAACTTGGGTCTGCGGACAACCAGAACTAGACCCGACCGAGAAGTCATTCGATGATTTTCCCCCCTTAAAAAAAGACTAGATACAACTTACGATAAGTTCATGTATCACGACTACACCAACAAATCTAACCACGTAAGAACACGCCGTCACATTCGTCTTTCAAAAAATACCAATTTCAATGTAATACGCAATTTACAACATAACTCCCTAAAACAATTCAATAAAGCGAATATTACAGCTGTTACATTAGAAATATCCTTCGACACAAGGTTTGAGTACAGTCCACCTTTATAAACCACACACATCGATATTAATATCACCTTTACTGACTGAAAAATAAGGTTGGTTTTCGAGGTGAATGTTGTATGCGAGGTGGACTGTACATGACCCTGAAGGTACCGTTATGGGACTACATTAGTTGTGTTAGACTTAATAAACTAAGGTACTTAGAATTCGACTTTTTTGCTAACTTATTACTGTGTGGTGTACGTATGTTGTTGCGGTTATTGAGTGAATGAGAACTTATTTCTTGTATAATAAATTAAGTTGGTTTTCATGACCGATTTGTTACGGATTGAAACTTGTTCATACATAATTATAAAATCGGAAGAAGTAAAGACAATCATCATCAAAAATTCATGATAGTTTACTGCTGGACTAAAGGGCTCCTAGCTGCATTAGAGGGCTTGCTATTAGTTTTACTTTACGCTTTACAGGTTGGCAGAAGACGGCAATTTAAAAAGTTAAGATTAGATATGGAATTGTGCCCGGTATATGGCAATAGGCTCACCCCCTATTACATGGGACTCATAACATAAATAGTGAAAAGTGGGTGTTTAATTGTATAGTGGCATTAAGTGCCGTAATGTGCACCTCTGGGATGAAAAGGCGTGATGTATGTTATGTTATTAACCAGACAGTGCCGTGAGTGTTGAATTAGTAGTATTTTTACTGTAATTACCCCATAAATGTGTTTTAATTTTTCACTGACGTTTTTCTGGTATTCGTCCTAAAAACAACATCGATAACAGTATATTTATCACCGAAATAACTTAACCCCTCGAGCGTCCTTATGAGCACCCGGTGGATCATAAGAAAAAATGCTCCATGCTGCTTTCTCTTTTATAAAATCTATTATTAATGTTTTGTTTTTATTTTGACTGTATTTTTTATTTCTATTGTAATGATCCTTGTTTCCGTGTGCCAATGGCCAAATAAATGCATTTTCTTTCTTTATTTCTTTCTTTCTCCAAATGTCACGTGTGCACCCGTTGGATCATAAGGAACGCGGACGCTCGACGGGTTAAGGACAGAGCTACATATGTTTACAAAGTAATAAGACCCAAAAGACTGCTCCTCTAAAAGAAGGCCAGCTTGAATATCGTACATCAGAGATTTGCAAATTAGCCACAAGTAGCTCGCTGCTGCGGTACGCCACGCACCGCAGTTTAACATCAACTAACACATTGTTACGTACTCAACTACGCGAAACTCTTAATTAATGTAATTTTTTAAATACTTTCATATGCTCAACAGTACAAGGTTTCTTGTTCAATCGAAATGTTGACCTTACTATTATTTCGAATTGTATTCGTTACGTGTATGTAAAGATTTTGCAGAAATTAACCATCTTTTTCTGCAGAAAATAGGTTTCGATGAACTATTATAATAAATAACCTCATTTCTAAAAAAAAACCAGAAAAGCTGTTGCCCTCATTCCGTTTAGAATCGGATAAAGTCATCACATACAACGTACTTTCCGAACATGACATCGTAACCTAAAATAGCGCCAATAACAGTAAAATCCGCTGCCGAACGCACCTTGGCGTAATTAAAAAACAAAATTATTCCACCCCATGTGATTAACAGCACACCCCCGTGCCTGCCACCCACTCGCCCCCCATTTCTTCACACAATGGTCAGTTGTAACACAACTGCCTTCTAAGACATAGCGTAGCCTTAGAAACTGGAAACAAAACAATAATAAACAACTATTTTTTAACAAAAAAATAACCAAAATATTCCCAACAATAAAATCAGTGCGATAAAAATATTAAAATGTCCAGTTTTTTAGTGTAAAAGTGATAAATATGCAAAATTTTCGCATCATGGCTGAGAAACTGAAATATAACCTTCATACGTACTTTTTTCACAAGGAAACAATGTTTAATCTGTTACATTAATTTTATGTGAGTGTGTGAGTGGCATTCTAAATTCGAAAATGACAGCAACGATTTATTTTCGCGCCAGAAAATTAAAAATGGTGGCAATTTACGTTTTATATTATGTGTTTAAAATAAAATTGAAATGATGACGTTTTAAATAAGTGGTATTGTAAAAATATTAGCAAAAATGTGAACTAGTGACATGGAATCATTGTTTTGTAATTGAATAATACTGTTTTAGTGTGTGTTGTGTGAGCATAAATTGGATTTAAATAATTTTATTTAGTAAGTATGCTCTATTTATTGCTTTATTAAATTCTATGTGAATAATAATTTCTACAAAAGTAGTTTCAGACTAGAAAGGTATTAGAAACGCGAATCTAAATTATACAGTTTCATGTTCTAGTTTTCCAAGGGTCGTATTTTATCTTTTAAACTCATAAACATAGTTTTGTTAAACTTAGAACATGCATATTTATATTCTGACGTTAACAACTTTGAAAGTATTCACTTTGATATTGTGGGCATAACTTGCCGTTGATGTTTTCAGATCTGTTTTTATCTACACTGTTTGTATCTACATACTTTTTTAAAAAGAGTAACGAATGGAGTTACTTGCTCGTTCTTCTCCATTCGAATCTACATTTTGTAATGAGCACCTAGCTTCACCTAGCTTCACTGACGGACTGACTGACAGACTATTATTTATCTTGTATTTGTTGACATTTCAAAAGTACTAAATTATGGTTTAATTGAAATAAATGCTTTGACTTTGACTGTTTAACAATTATTTGAAGACGTGTACAGGCCTATTTATATTAAAACAATATCTCATTCCGTAGGATTTAGATTTAGATTAAGATCGGTTTAGAATATCGGATTACAGGTCGCTGTGTAAAAGATAAAGATTTATATGAGAGCGCTGCTGCCCGGTATCTTTGTCTATTTTCTTGCCTAGTTGGCTCTTGAGACTCACGCGGAAAGAATGACCCGACACACGACAAGGATTGAATTTACTAACTATAGAATAATTATCAAGAATCATGAGATCTCTGTAAACTCTATGCAGACCTTGTGTTGAGCTAACCTTGCAGAGTTCGAAGCCACTGCATCGTCTAGACTAGACTAGTCCTTAAGTCAAGGTGTACTAAATCTATATCTATATATATAAAAGAAAGTCGTGTTAGTTACACCACTTATAACTCAAGAACGGCAGAATAGATTTGGCTGAAAATTGGCAGGGAGGTAGCTTAGAGCCAGGAGACCGACATAGGAGACTTTTTAACCGAATTTTTTTTTTTACTTTTTACCGAAATCACGAACGGGGATGGGAAAAAATGGGATTAAGCGTACGAAGTCACGGGCAGAAGCTAGTTAATAATAATTACCTGATTTATGTCTTGTCGCCACAAATGTTTTTTTATTCATTGAAGTAATAGAAAGTAAAGATGTTCATTTGTAATTAACAACATAACATCACGTCTTTTATTCTCGAAGCAGCAGAGGTGCACATTACGGCACTTAATGCCACTGTACAATGTAACACCCACTTTTGATTATTTATGTTATGAGTCCCATGTAGTAGGGGGTGTAATGTGCACCCCTGCCTACCCCTTCGGGGATAAAAGGCGTGATGTTATGATGATATGTGTATTTTTCAAAAACATGCCATAATTCAGGATTTCTGAAATATTTTAGACTTTTACTTCTATTCACATGCACGCGCTATTTTTGCATTAATTAACTGTGCATTATATCTACCTTTAAAAATAATGAGTCTGTATCTTCTATAGACGTGTTATCGTGATATTAAAAATGTTATATTTTGTCCGAGTTGATAAATTGTTTTAAAGTTATACCCAGATTACGATTAACTTAATCAATACAATAAATAAAAATCAAAACAAATTCGAAAGCCACCTTCAAAATCCGAGTCATTACAGAAATAATCGATTTTTAACACCCGATGGGTATAAGTAATTTCGCACGCCAGACTTAGATTTCAATATTGAAAGTAACTATTTTATTTGAGTCACAGTAAATTACTTTCATTATAAAGTTTTCAATACATCTGTTTTTATATTTCAAATGTCGTTTAAGGTTAAAAATTAAAGGTCGACTGTTTAGCGTAGTACTAATTATTTTGCGTTGCTCGCTAAAACAGTGCTACGCGGCGTAGCAATTCGTAGCCATTTTGCTACGAAATTGTTTAACATTTTAAATTAGTTTTAGATTTTCCTGTATGATATTTTATTTTTATTGCTACTGCTGAAAAGCTTAGCTAGGCATATACTTCCCGATAAACACTAAATAACATTACACCTTCTTTTCGCTGATAAGACAAGCAGAGATGCTTATTTTCTCACACATAAGTATTTGACAGTCAGCTACGATACACAAATAAAAACTTATTGTAAAAAATAACAAAATACCCTAATATTACTTTATAACTCACTATCGAGTGGAGCCCGCTCAACGTCAGTAGACGTCGTGGCAATCCCTGACAGAGATGGTGGGATGAGTTTGACACAATCAAAAGGATTGGCCACAGAAGGCTCTACGGAGAGAGGAGTGGAAGGAGTACCCTTTGCCCTGCAATGGGACGACCGTGGCTAATAAAAATATATATTAGGTACTTTAATCACCTCATTCCGAAGTCTCAAAAATTTAAACAAAAAATATATGTGGATCATCTGCAAAATCATAAAATTTTTGGTTTTATTTAAAAATATGGCTGGGAGAGCCATGCTAAGTGTGGGAGAGCCATGCTTCGGCACGAATGGGCCGGCTCGACCGGAGTGATACCACGACCTCACAGAAAACCGACGTGAAGCAACGCTTGCGTTGTGTTTCGTCGTGTGCGTGAGGTTACTGGTGGCCCAATTACCCTCCCCTTCTTCAATCTCCCCAATTCCCGAATCCCCAACGATCCTCAAACTCCTAATCCTCAACAGGCCGGTAACGCACTTGTAACGCTTCTGGTGTTCCAGGTGTCCATGGGCGACGCCAATTGCTTACCATCAGGTGATCCGTCTGCTCGTTAACCGGCTTTGTTAAAAAGAAAAGTAAATATTCAAATACTCTTATTAAAAAATAAAATGTATGCTTTAGTTTGCCAGTATATTAGTAAAGTGAGGTGTGAGTCTTAGTAATTAGGTGTTGGGGTGCGGTAGCGCAGTTTATGCAGTTTGTCAAGGCTGCTGACCTTGCCAGCTCACGTGTTCACTAAATGGAAGCTCTTGCACTGTTCACTTGATAGCTAAGTCTCAGTTTTGTGACTGAACAATAATTCTATTCTGTCATCATTTTTTTATGGGATAAGCCGGTTAACGATCGTACGGATCACCTGATGGTAAGCAATCGGCGTCGCCCATAGACACCTGAAACACCAGATGCATTACAGGTGCGTTACCGGGCTTTTGAGAATTGGGAGTTTCACCCTTTGAGTACCGTCATTATAGACACAATTAAAGAACAATAGGTTTCGGTCACCGGTGTCCTTGCGGTGTTTGACAGTTTAAAGACTGAGGGGGATTTGGGGATTGGGGAGACTGGGGGGGAGGGGTAATTGGGCCCCCTGTAACCTCACTCACATTACGAAACACAAGGTGTGATGTAGAAACCGTAGTCTCCTCTTTATAATATATTTTAGTCTACAACTATACATAAATATACATAAATGATTTCTTTAGTGTAACTGTAGACCAAAGCTTACACTTATAACAAAACACTTCAAACTAATCAGAGAGTCATCAGGAATCCCTTCTGCGCAGGCGTGCCACTTACACGTGTTACAAGCGCATCAGGTATTCGTGACTACTGCCTACCTACTTCTACATTAACGGCAATATACAGTGTGTAATCCATAGACTACTGTAGAGGTATCTACATTATTCTTCTTGAAAGAACTAAGTTTTGATCATAATTAAAGCTTAAGCTTCCTTATGCGTACCTACTGCTAAGGACGTGAATTTTTTGCCAGAGTCAGTATTTCCTGAAGGGCATAACCTGGATGTCTTTAAGGCCCGAGTGAATAGGTTGCTTATGGGACGACGAGCTCCATCGTAGACCGCATCATCGCTTACCACCAGGCAAGACGTCGACCCATCAAATATAGAACAAAAAAAATGTTGGCTTGCGTTAATTTTGATCCAAAAATTTAATTATCATAAAGAGCACTTTTACATCAAATATCATGTCTCTAAGCTGTGCGCTATTTGTAGTTTAAATTGTAATACTTACTTAATTCATAAAATTTTTCGTCGATTTTACTTTTTATTTTAGCGTTCATTGGAATTCCCGGTTTAATGGCATTTACATACATCAAACTCAGCTAATAATAAACATATTAACGGTTAGTTAAACCAACCCCCATGGCACAATAGCATTATATTTAGGGCTAGGAGTACGTACAAAATGAACATATACACATTATCTACATGCTTGAAACCCCTCTCGACTCGACTCCAGCTACAAACTACAAGTCATCGGCAGTGTGTCGATGTATCGTGTTGAAAGGCTCGTCCTACTTCAGCCCTATCTGCTATCTGTTACACTATTAATCATTGACGCCTTCACGGAAATTTCATACACAAAATATTGGGAAAATATTTGGTAAAAGGAAATGAGTAAAAATTGCATCAATAAAACTATTTTAGGCTAATCATTTTTAAGTTATTGTTAAGTAAGTCAGATCTAATAAATACATAAAAATCTCGTGTCCATCTCACCAACTGTCAAAAGGCATTGGAACCGACACATTTCTTTCATTTCTTCTACACTTATTTAGTCCTTTATAAATCGCTGTCTGTGTGAACTTAGATTTTTATCATTTTTCGGAAAGTACATTAATCTCGTCGTATGTACATAGCCAAGTACTTTCTTAGAACATATCAAAATAGCAGTATATATAACTAGTGATCGATGCTGCTATTTTACTAGTTATTCTATAATGCTTGTAGAATACCCATCCAAGTTTTTTTTATGGCAAAGGCCGGTAAACGAGCAGACGGATCAGCTGATGGTAAGCAATCGGCGTCGCCCTTGGACACCTGGAACACCAGAGGAGTTACAACTGCGTTACCGGCCTTTTGGGGATTAGGAGTTTGAGGATCGTTGGGGATTCAGGAATTGGGGAGATTGGGGAAGGGGAGGGTAATTGGGCCTCGGTAACCTCACTCACACGACGAAACACAACGCAAGCGTTGCTTCACGTCGGTTTTCTATGAGGCCGTGGTATCAATCCGGTCGAGCCGGCCCATTCGTGCCGAAGCATGGCTCTCCCACACTTAAAAGTTACATTACAACAGTCACTTCGTCTAAAATACTGACGTAAAACTGCATCTAGCTAAAGTTGAGTCTAGACTTCCCCTATACTTATTTATACTCTTCGGTCTAGACTTACAGCTGATTCTTAAATAAGAAAATATACGAGGACAAGCCAAAAACCAACATTTTTATCACCCAATGTGTTGCATGTATGCCCCAAGTTTTGACATAAAGATAATTAGGCAGTATATTTAAAGTTAATTTTATGCAGTCATTTTGCATACGGTAGCTATATTTTAAAATATTTTGCTATAATTATAGCGAACTAGCTGTTACCCGCGACTTCGTCCGCGTGAAATAACGACTTCTGTATAAATTGGGTTTTTTAAATTAGTCTTTGTCAAGGTATATTCTATGGCTGTACAACTGGAACAAATATCATCACAATCGATTCAGTACCTAGGTTATATTTATTGAGAAATGAATTTATTTTCGTGGTTTCTAAAATAAACAATCCCATAGAGGTTTTACCCGTACAGTGCCCGCCTCGTGAGGTTTCACTATTCTATGTTTGCAAATCAATCTTGTATCGCATTTCAGTCAAATAGATATAGTGATTTTAACAGCACAGTTCTCGGTTTCGTGGGTTTTTCGGGTTAAAAACTTTTAGATGTCCTTTCCCGGGTCTCAAACTATCGCTGAACCGAATTTCACCAAATAAGTTCAGTGGTTTAAAAGGTAAGAGCTCCTCTTTATTTCAACGTCCTTGGTCCTGGTTTTTTAGCGCATAGTTTCCGTCATTTTGGGTACCGGTGCGACGTGCGTTACTATCGCAAACATTTAAATGAAAAAATAGGTATTCTGATATTAGGTTAGTTACATATGATACATGTACTTTAATGTTGATATTAATGTCCTCTATAAGACTTAATACATCCCTTGGCTCTATTGTCCATAATTTCCACAGCGTAATCAATACCAATAATATAAGGAGTTTTTTTGGTAGTTTTTCACACATCGGGTTGTCATTACCTAAAGGAGATTTTTTTTGAGGTCGGAAAATCATCCAATCACTTCTCCCGCCTTGGGTTAGGTGAGAGGGAGTGACAGATTCTTACTAACTAAAATCCACTCTGTTCCTACTTCTGCTCGTCGAGCCGGAGCCCCGTCAACTCGTTAGGCCTCCCGCGGCACCGTATCGAGCATCAGCCCCACTGGGCTCCATCTATGATGGTGTCATGGCTCTGTAAGGCGCGCGCCGTATGCACGGGACTGGTTCTGGTCGGGTGGCGAGCTACCCTTGCTCTTCGTCTACAGACCCGCACTTACGGTGGCCGGTGGCCGGCCGATCTCCGACGCCCAGAGTGTCTCCCGCGACGGCTGGGGCGTGAGGAAGTTCATTCCCTCACACGCTCCGCTTTCTCCTTGGCAAGCATAACTGCTTCGCAGAAGGATGCGACTGCATCCCAATCCCCCTCGCTCCATGGCCTGAACCAAGCCGAACGCGAGAGGTCACCGTTTCCTACATCCCTGAGAACACGGCGATGCTCAGCCCATGCAAGGTACACCGCCACGGTATGCTCCACCGTGTTCTCCAGGCGGTCCTTGCATTGATGGCCTCTCTAAAGCCACTTTTAAAGAGGGGACTTTCCGCTGCAATGACAGCGAGCCCAGCCCTCGGTTACCTAAAGGAGTGTTTCGCTGTGTAAGTGAGGTTACCGGAGGCCCAGGCCCCCAATCCCTGACAATCCTCAAATTACCAATTCCCAAAAGACCGGTAACGCACTTCTAGCACTTCTGGTGTTACAGGTGTCCATGGGCGGCGCAGATTGCTTACCATCAGGTTATCCGTCTGCGCGTTTACCGGCTTATGCCATAAACAAACAGCAAACTATCATAGTGAATTTGGCCTTGACGGTCTAAAATGAAAAGGACTAATATTATTTTTTAGCTATGTGCATTTAGCTAGTTTTTTTGATATACATATAAAAAATACGAATTCAAGTAAACTGAAAATATTTTATTCGTGGTTTTATCTCCTTAGACTGCTGTCAACCTCTTTGCATACCTTAATATACCATAGTATAAAAAAAATCTATGACACATTGACTTTGTAAACTCACTCGTCACACAAATGTCAGATGACTTAAGAAATGTATACTAATAATAATTATAAATTTGTATGTGCTTGTTTGTTTGTTTGTCCGTATTTCACGACAGAACGGAGTCAGGAAGGTTTTTGATTTGAGATAGTTGAAAAGATGGAGAGTATCATAGGCTACTTTTTGTCTTTTTCTAACCCCCTTCCACTTCCGTGAAACAGAGGTGAAAGTTTGTATGGGGTATTTTGCAATTTTCAATGTGGAAAGCTAACAATTGGTATGCGGGTTATTTGTGACCAGCATAGAATCGTGCATCATTTCATTTTTTTATTGTAAATCCTTCCCTCACCCCATTAAAAGAACGCGAGAGAAGCCGCAGACAAAGGCTAGTCTATGAATAAATTGTATTCAGTCAATTGAATTCGTATTTTGTCTTTAAAATCCCTGATCCCTGATGCAGCTGAATACTAATATTATTCCTTGAAAACTCACAAAACTTTATTTTTATACGTTGATGCCAAAATATATTATGGAAATACGCCATAACAATTACAAATCATCAGGTTGGTTACCATAGTAATGCTACCTGTCAGATATCCGTTTTCAGATAAATCGTAATAATTATTCTTAAAAATCGACATAGTGAGTCGAAATTTCAAAAACGCTAGAACAAATGTTTTATTATTTTTTATCAAGTGCTTAAATATAAAGTTTCATGGTTTTATCTTTAAAAATTATGAAATCCCATACAACTTCCCCCCTCCCCTTTTAACCCCTTACAACCCCTTTTTCGCGATAAAAAGCCTATAGCCTATGTTTTATCTCGGGGTCTAGAATATCTGTATACCAAATTTCATTCAAATCCGTTCAGTAGTTTTGGCGTGAAAGAGTAGCAGACAGACAGACAGACAGAGTTACTTTCGCATTTATAATATTAGTTAGGATTTCATAGCAATTCCAAATTCTTTTGCAAAGGAAAACTTTCTTTTAGTATTTATTTTTCAGTAATTATAACTATGCAGTTACTTGATTATATTTAATACTAGCGGACCCAACAGACGTTGTCCTGCATATATCCACTTGGATGTATAAACAAAAATTCATTCAAATTAGTTCAGCTGTTTAGGATAAATAACCTAAACATCTGCCGGGCTGATTTGTGAATCTAAACCATTCCCAGATCCTCTTGAACACACACAAAAAATTTCATCAAAATCGGTCCAGTCGTTTGAGAGAAGTTCAGTGACATACACACTCACAGAAGAATTATATATATAAAGATTAATATAAACAAAACTTTCGTGTTTTTGGTATCACTACATAGTATAAAACAAAGTCACTATCCGCCGTCTGTCTGTCCCTATGTATGCTTTTTTTTTTTTTAAGGGGGGAAAATCATCGAATGACTGCTCCCGCCTGGGTGAGGCGGAAGGGAGTGTCAGACTCTTACTGACTAAAAACCACCCCGTTCCTTCTCCTGCACGTCGAGCCGGAGCCCCGGTTACCCGTTAGGTTCTCCGCGACTCCGAATCGGCGTCCCTATGTATGCTTAGATCTTTAAAACTACGCAACGGATTTTGATGCGGTTTTTTAATAGATAGAGTGATTCTTAAGGAAGGTTTATATGTATAATACATGCATTTTGCACCCGTGCAAAGCCGGGGTGGGTCGCTAGTTAAACTATATAATATAGCATAATAAGTATCTGTAAGCCGATCTTAATTAGGTATATATTTCTCATTTAACTAATGCTAGCCACATAGCGGATATTCTTCATCTAAACTAGACTTCACTTGGGTGGAGAACTGCACGACCGCTTATGTTTGACTAGACATCCATTCTTAACATACTTATAAATTAGAATTAAAACTTGTATATAAGTTAAACTTTATAAAAAGATGAAGCAATTTCATTTGTAAAACCCATAACATCCTCACCACATACAATAACTCAGAAACATACGTACAACTTCCAAAATACATCATTCATCGCTCCTGTAAAATTAACTCGGTTTTATAAAAACTGAAATTCATGTTATCAAGCATATTTCCAAGTATCTTCAGTTAGCACTGAGTAAGCTCTCCACTCTCCACTGTCGACTGGTGAGTCACTGAACTTGATAGTCACACGTCACGCGTACGGCTAGCAAAGAAATCTGAATCATATTTTATTTTTCTATGCAAATTATAATAATGTGAAAATGTTGATGGATGGGCTGGTCATGTGCTGTAAATACATGTTAGTCAACAATAAAATAGTAAAAAAATTGTTTTTTATAAAGTTCATTATACGTACATATGACATCATGGTACCATTTGGACAGAATTACAGAATTATTCCTTTAATAAATTAATTAGAACGTAGTATTGCTAAACAATGAAAATTTTTCTGTTTACTGCAAATAGGGTAACGCCACAGACGTAGCCGTTAACCTTCTCGCATTAATCATTATAAAAACATGATTTACTTCCTATTGTATTATATCGACTGTTGCCAATTTTAAAATATTTTTCCTTGAGTATTATGTGTGCATATAATAAATGAAGTCACATCTGCCTGCATATTTTTTGAATAACAAGATATAGACTTTGCAAAGTCAAAGTCAAAGTCAAATTGGTATTTTTGAATTAGAACAGGAATACACTTTTGAACGTCATGCCACATTGCGTTAAAAATTAGTCCAGGTTAATGTTATTCTTGTGTATTTACAAGAAAAAAATATGATTGATATCACACACAATATTTTGGATTACTCATTACAATATGAACACACACACACACATACACGATACTTACAAACAATGTCAAGTTTAAATTGTAGGCAGACAAATACTTAGGTACGAATGGGATAGCCACATTTTACCTACGTATAATACGTGTAATAATCTCATCAGAAATGTTGTCAACATTCAAACTTGGGATACAGTTACAGATATCATGAATTTGTGAAAAGTTACAACTAACCAATCAGCGTGGTTATTATGAAGTCCTAAAGTCAGAAAGGTTCCATTGAGGGAAAGAAACAGAGCTATACAAGTCGTCTAGCGAGATCTCGTTCTCTCCGAGGAACCAGTCTAGCTTTAAGACGTTATAAACTCAAATTCAAACTTAAACTCAAAGTCTTTAATTGCATGTTAAGGTAATAATAATTTAATTTCAAAACGCCTGGTTGACACATCTCGTGACCAGAGGGCTGGTCTTTTTCTCGGTCAGAGGTTAAGCATTGCCATACAACGTGGCTATGCTGCCAGCCTTCTGGGTACTTTCCCCACTGACGTCGATGCGGACGAATTTTTCGACGCTTTATGTAAATAGTTGTTTTTGTTTTTTTCTTATAATTAATTTTAATCTTTAGTTGTATATAGGTGTTTAATTTAGTAATATTTAGTTTTAATTTTTTTAAGTTATAGTTAGTTTTCAATTTAAGTTTTTTATTTGAATAAATGAGTTAACAGGTAATAATAATACACCACCAGAAAATAATTCAATAACCTTTAAAAATACTGTTAAATAAAATTTTTGATTGCGCTTTTTCTACTATCGATACCACATCGCCACCTTCAGGGATCGATAGCACGTGCATGGCGCACTATAGCTACACTCCATAAACATAGCCTATAGAATAGCTGACCATAGCCAATAGCCAATCTAACGGAATGCCATTACCAGGAAACGAATATGAATTTTACGAAGTACCTACTAGTACTGAAAGCTCAATAAAACGTATTTGGTTGGACTCGATTTAACGTATTTTCATTTAAAGTTGTTTGATTTAAATTATTATGTTTTCGGCTTACTCACGTAATAATTTGACGAAGAACTCGACTAGTTTCGAGGCTCATATTCATGAGCCTCTAGCATAAATTATTACGTGAGTAAGCCCAAAACATAATATTTATTTAGTATGTCTCACGAAAGTTACAGTACAAATATAAAATTGTTTGTATATAAAATCTAATTGTTAATCAACTGAATTGCAAATTATGCTATTATTATTATTAGTATGTGTCTAAATAGATTAAGTTCACATTACGACACTTCACACACTTCAAATTATCTAAATAAATTGTAAAGAAATCAATGCAATAAATAACCTTTGAGTAAAGACGTATTATAAAGTTTTATTTTACCAAACAATCTGATAATTATATACTTTATCGTCGTAAACAGTATGTTTGTCTATTCTTTCTTAATATTATGTTTAAACAATAAATTTCGAAAATATCAAAACCATGCAAACAGCCCACAACAATATGGCCAACGAAATAATTACATTTTTAATCTACTAAACATTTTTACAATATGATTCACAAAAAAACTTTCAACTTTTACAACATAATGGTCGACACAGAAGCTAACAAGGTCGTTAGATTGATTGCATTAATTTACGGGGTTCCCAACAGCCATTAATTAAGTTCACACGACTAGTAGTGCCATCTCGCGGGCGTAACATAAATGAAAATATGTCGTGAGTTATTCGCACTGTCATTTATTATGGTAATGGGTAACGACACTATGATTGGGCAGTAAGTTTGGGATTATTTACAATAGGGTAAATGCCTAATTTTAATTTATTCTCCGTCTGGTAGATTATTTTAAATCATTGGACACGTATTTTTTATTTTAAACGAATACTTTCGACGATATATTGATTTGAAATGTCGCGTGACGTCACTTCTATGTACATTTTATACGTAGAAATGACGTTTTAGCCCCGGCTCGTAAACTTTGATTCGTATTATCTAAGTATTGTTTTATTATACGACAAAATAAAAAATACGTGTCTAATATTTTTTAATTACCTAACTTACGGACTAATTGGATTTGTAATTTTCATACCCTGTCATCTTCCAATTATTGGTCGTCCTTTTAATGTACATACAATCAGCGCCGTAAATAGGGCGGTGCCAGCGGTGCCCAGGCACAGGGCGCAGACCCTGGAGGGGCGCAGAAATGACCAGACTGTACCTCCTATCTAAATCTGTATCGCATTTTTAAACGATCTTGAATCAACAACACATTTCAAACGATTCACTACACATCAGACAAATGTATATCCACTTTAAGTCTTGCTCGCAATATTACATACACAAACAAAAGTACCTACCTAACCTACTATAACTTTGGGCGTCGGCGCCGCCGACCCCGGCTGCGCCGGCGGCGCGGCGTCTATGCTCGCGGCGCCTGCGGCCGCGAATCGAAACAAAAAAGGAGAGCCACTCTATCCCGGCAGGCTGGAATTGCAGCAGCGGCGGTGGAACCCGCCCCGCGAGCGGAGGACGGCGGTGGGTGGCAGGTGAGGCGAGGAGAGTCGCCAAGGAGGGCCGTAAGCGCCGCAAGAAGGCGCAGCGGCAGCGACGGCAACAGCAGCGCAGGTAGAAACGCGCTGCTGCCTTGCTCCTCGCCCCTAGGACCGCGGCTGTAGTAATTACACAGCTCGAGGCGGTCAATAGGGGCGTTACCTACGGCGACGTCGTCGCCAAGCTCGAGGGGGCGGTAACTCCTGCGGAGTTTGGGGCCCCAGACGGGTTTGCGGTCAAGGTGACCGCTACCGGAGTCCGTCTTCTGGAGGGTCCCGGCGCGGCCAGTGGCCCATCGGCCGACACCCTGGCTGAGAGGCTTAGGGCGTGCCTCGGTGTGGACGAGTACCCACCAAATGCCGGGATGTCAGAATTTTGGGCCTGGACGACTCCGTAACGGAGCAAGAGGTGGTGGCCGCTGTGGCCAGGACGGGAGGGTGCCCTGCTGACCAAATCAAGGCAGGCGCCATCCGTTCAGACAACTCGGGGCTGCGCACGTTTGTGGTCAGCTGCCCCGTCACAGCGGCCAAAAAGCTAAAGCCTCTGAGGTGCTACCGCTGTCACGTGGGGGAAGCACGTGAGCGCCAAATGCACCTCGAAGGTGGACCACAGCGACTGTTATTTCCGCTGCGGTCGGCCCGGTAACAAGACCGGCTCGTGCACCGCCCCGCTGCACTGCAACGCATGTGCGGAGGCTGGCAAGCTGCCCATTCATCGGGTCGGGAGCAAGGGCTGGTCCCCTCCTGCCAAACCCAAGGGCAAAGGAAGGCCCCCCGCCGCCCCTGTCGTTTCCGCCGCCACTGCCGCCGCAGTCACTGCTGCCGCTACTGAGGAGGTCGGGATGGACTGTTAATAATGGCTCCATTCCGCCTCCTCCAGGCGAACATCAACCACTGCGCCGCTGCTCAGGATCTCCTGCTCCAGAGCATGGCGCAGTGGTCCATAAACGTCGCCGTGGTCTCCGAGCCGTACTTTGTCCCGCCCAGGGATCACTGGGTGGCGGACCTGGACGGCTCGGTGACCATCATCTCGTCGGCCGCCGCCAGTACCCCGACTCTTGAGGCTGCTCAAAGAGGCCGGGATTGTGTCGCAGCACGGTTCGGAAAGCTCGCTGTGGTTGGCGTGTATTTCTCTCCAAACCGAACTCTCGCCGAATTCCACAACTCCTTGAGGCAGTTGGTCACCGTCGTCGTTGGGTTCTATTCCCTCCCCGTGCTCGTCCTCGGGGACTTCAATGCCAAGAACTTGGCTTGGGGTTCCCGGTTCACCGACGTCCGGGTAGGATGGTGGAAGACTGGGCCCTTGAGGCAGGCCTAGTCGTCCTGAACCGGGGTTCTGTCCCCACGTGCGTGCGGGTGCAGGGCGAGTCGGTGGTGGATATTTCGTTCGCCAGCCCTGCTCTGTCACCGCGTATCGTTGACTGACGCGTCATGGAGGAGGTGGAGACGTACTCCGACCACCGGTATATCCGGTTCGACGTCTCCGCCGAGTCCGCGGACCCGCCGGTCAGACAGGCCCCATGTGGCCCGCGCTGAAACAGCTGGATCGGGAGCTGCTCCTGGAAGCCGCTATCGTGCAGGCCTGGGTGATACCACCGGTCTGGCCTGCCGACATTGACAATGAGGTCAGATAACTGCTTGGGGGGGGAAGAGCTCCGGCGCGATCTCATGGCGGAATGGCAGCAACGAATTGTCTTAAAACATCTACTAAGTACCTATAACTTGGTAAACAATAAACAGTTATATTTTCATGCACATTTGTCCATTTTATTGTCAGAGCCTGGTAAGGACATTTTTCAAGGGCGCAGTTTTGAAAGCTCGCACCGGGCGCCTAGAAGGCTAGTTACGGCACTGCATACAATAGTACAATTCCTATTTTCGCAAATATGTCTGGATGGTTGTTTTTGTTGTTATCGTTTGTTATTTGATAGCTGAGGTAACTCTTCTTTTTTACATACCTTGTATTTCAAATTTCTAGATTGACTTACATTCATAATAGCTTTTTTTAGTTGTAGTGGTTAAACTTCATAGGGCGACTTTTGGCCACCATCTCGCCTTGTGATAAGCAAAGTCAAAGTCAAAATCATTTATTTCAATTAGACCAGGAAGGCACTGTTGAACGTCAAAACAAAATATTTAAATATTAAATAATAAGAATAAAAAATGATGTGGCCGACGATGGAGCACGCCTACCTATGAGCAACTTGTTCATTTGGGACTTCAAGACACCCACGTTATATTTAACGGGAAACACAAATTCCGGCAAAGAATTCCATTCCTTAGCGGTTCGCACAAGGAAGTTTCAAAGTTTGATGCCAAACGCTTCGCGCGAATGGGTGGAAATTCTACCATATAAGGGTGGCGCCCTGCCGTTCGTCTGGTGGTACAGTGGTGAAAAGGTCTTGGTGGAATAAGGTTGTGCAATTCCCACGCACACTCACCGAAATGTATCCGATAGAAGACCGACCATAGGCGTAAAGTCGCAAGCCCTGTTAATGTTATCCATATATTTAGTTGTTGATTTCACAAATTAAGTTAAGTACTGAATAATTGTGGCTTTATTTTCTCTAAAGCAAATATGCCACACAATGTACGTCATATAGGTATACCCTTTATATGTTCTGTGGGTATACCCAAGAGAATAGACGAAAATCTACAGAGAATCCTATAATATAAAGCAACAAAAATTCTCAAAATACCAGAACCATGTTCCAAAAATCCTCAATCCTCAATGTGACGTAAAAGTGTGGCCTATTTGATTGAGTCGGCTTGTACCGAATAATACACCATATCTTTATGGGGGCTCAACATGAAACATTATTACAATGTCACCTTCGAACTAATTCACCTCCTAATTATTATATTTTGCAAAACTCATTTGTAGCTACGATGTATATAGGGTAGTGAACTTAATCTTTTGGTTTAGAGTCTTTGCAGATACTTATCTACCTTATTTAGCGTTGTCGATTAATTGTTTAATTGGGCAACGAAGCTTTTGACTTTTCATTAAAAATAATTTTAGGTCGGTGGCTATTCATTAATGCACTCTAAGTAGCTCAACATGTGTATTGGACACAAGTTTATAATTGCAATCGATTTTTAAAACAATACCAATATTTTACCACATTTTCCAAGAAAGTTCATTTTTACCGACTTAAAAAAAGGAGGAGGTACTATGCTCGGCTTTTTTTTTTTGTTTGTTCGCGCAGTACTCCGCCGTTTGTGGACCGATTTCAAAAATTTTTGTTTTGTTTGAAAGGGTATACTCCCGAGATGGTCCCATTTCCATGAAGTCAGGGTCTGATGATGGGATCCTAGGGAAACCGAGAGGAACTTTCGAAAATTCTATGGGAGAGTAATACGTCTATTATGTTTTTCAATTACGAATTTTAAACACTACAATTTAATAAGGGTCTGGAGTCGACCTGATGATGGAGTTGACAGACAGTCGAGGGAACTCCTCAGCGGTTTATATTAACTACCTTGTGTTTGGGCTTGATTAATTTGTATTGATGAGGACTTTACACCTAGATAGAGTGGGGCTGTCATTAAGGGTCTGATGATGAAGAAGTGTAATTGTTAAGGGAACTCCTCAACGGTATACAGTAATATGTAAAAAAGTCTCATAGGCCCGCAGTTGTCAGTGAATAAAACACATTGATCAATGACCTTCAAATCTGTCTCAATAATATTTATCACTACCTCGTTGGACGAGTGGTTGCAAGTGCGACCTCCGGGCAAGGGGTCTCGGGTTCGATTCTCGGGTTGGACAAAGTATTACTGGGTTTAAAAAAAATTCTCAGTAGTAGCACGTAGCCTGGAATTGTACGCGGTATATGGCATATGGCTCGCTCCCTATTACATGGAACTCGTAACAGAAATAGTGAAAAGTGGATGTTAAATTGTACAGTGGCATAATGTGCACCTCTACCCTCTACCCTCTAGGGATAGCCCTTCGGGGATAAAAGGCATGATGTTAATATTTATCACCTTAAAACATTGTTCGACCAAAAAATCCGCCATAATGTTCCCCTGATTATTGTATACAACAAAGTTAGAAGTAACTAGGCGGCCGCGAAATGGTCGCTCGCTCCAAGGACGCTGGCCGTCCTTGGGTCAGTTTCCTTAAATACCGTGGCTATCGCTACATCTCGACCTGTTCTCCCCATGTCATGGACACTACGCACTTTTCCCCAACTTGGACCAGTTTTTGACCATTTAATATCGCATTATTATGTAGAACAGGTTTTGTTCTCCGGAAGTCATATTTTGGCTTTGAAAGTATTCGCGGTTTGGTATATTCATGATATGTGATGACTGATGACAATTGGGATGATGACAGGGTATGAAAATTAAAAATATAATTAGTCCAGAAGTTAGATAATGAAAAAATATTAGACACATATATTTTTATTTTGTTGTATAATAAAATAATACTTAGATAAAACGAATCAAAGTTTAGGAGTGGGGGCTAAAACGTCATTTCTACGTATAAAATGTACATAGAAGTGACGTCACGCGACATTTCAAATCAATATATCGTCGAAAGTATTCGTTTCTGTAAGAAAATAAAAAAATACGTGTCTAATGATTTAAAATAATCTACCAGACGGACATTAAAATTGAAATTAGGCATCTACCCTATTCAATGCCTAAAAGACCGTTGTCATGTTTTAACCTTCATAGTTTCTTTTTTTAATAATTTTTGTTTAGGAGCTTGGCTCTTCAGTATCTACTAACTTTTCGACTCTTTGAAAACCTATGATTCCTCGTAAACTTTTATGACATCATGCAATATCTAACGTAGGTAATAAGTTCAAGACCAAGTGTATCCATGGGCGACGCTGATCGCTTACTATCAGGTAAGCCGTCTGCTCGTTTACCCCCATTCTTTTAAATAGTGTTACCCGAAAAGGTGTAGTATGTAAGACAATCTTTCAGTACTTGCTGACCTTGGGCTGGTCTCCAAGCTTGGCTTGCTGCCAGGGTTCGTTCACTAAAGGAACAGCTCGTGAGCTCATTACCACACGCTTCCTTAATATGTTAAAATGTGAAGATACTTAGATAAATATATCTGTTTTTAGGGCTCGCTATATGTGAATTCGATGCTAAAAGTTTATTCGCATTTTAGATCAGTTAATTCCTAATAAGTATTCGTACTCTTACAAATGTCTTTAAGTCTATCTATGTTAGTCTGATGATGTTAGTAAATAATGAAAGTTACAAGCGGTCAGCATTAATTCCATCTTCGGTGTCGTAGAAGTCGACTGAAGAAAACATTCGATAGAAATCGGGCAGCAGACCTTTTTGAAGAACCTAAACCAATCAAATTGCAATCTGTATACTGTCAAGGGCTATTTTAAGAAATGGTTAGCTGTAATAAATTTATAAGTGTAGGAGAGCCATGTTTCGCACGACCGGAGTGAAAACCAGACCTCACAGAAAACCGACGTGAAAGACCGCTTGCGTTGTGTTTCATCGTGTGATCGAGGTTACCGGAGGCCTAATTATCCCCCCCCCCTCCTAATCTGCCCAATCCCAGAATCCCCAACAATCCTCAAATTCCTAATACCAAAATGGCCGGTAACGCACTTGTAACGCCTTTGGTGTTCCAGTTGTCCATGGGCGACGCCAATTGCTTACCATCAGGTGATCCGTCTGCTCGTTTACCGGCTTACCCCATAAAAAGAAGTTGACCTCAAAACCACAAACTTCCTCGTGCCATACACACATACATAGTTTAACTACATATTTAGTAGTTATATTATTATATTGATAGGGACAAAAAGGTCGCCATTGACCTTATTTCTGCTCTGACCCTATTGAGTTACTGAAGGCGGTGGAAAAACGGATTTTCCTCATTTACATACAAATAATATTAATACCGCCTGTTTCTCACTGTTTAGAATTAATTCACGTTGGCCAGAAAAATTTATAAGTGTTGAGTTTGAAATTAGGGACTACATTTTAGGTGTTTTCAGTGTCTAGTCGTAATTGAAATAAATAGGCAGTGTTTCTAATCACTGTCTCGTTGGCTGAGTGGTCGCAAGTGCGACTGCCAGACAAGGGGCACATATTCGATTTCGATTCGTTCGAAAAGTAGTAGTAGTAGTAGTAGCACGCGTCTGGAATTGTGCCCGGTATATGGCAATAGGCTCACCCCCTATTACATGGGACTCATAACATAAATAGTGAAAAGTAGGAGTTACATTGTACAGTGGTATAATGTACACCTCTGCCTACCCCTTCAGGGATAAAAGTGATGTTATGTTATGTTTCTAATGAACATACGAAATTAATCTATCTATTTCATTAAAACTTACCTCACCAATAAACAACCCTGCTTTTTCATTCTTCGTATATTAGAGATGCATATTAAGTGACTCTGTCTTGTCCGGAATAATTGGGTAGTTTCCAGGGTATCAAAATTAAAAATCTAATTAGTCCGTCAGTTAGATAATGAAAAAATATTAGACACGTATTTTTTTTCTCGTATTAAGTTGCAATAATTAGATAAAATAGCGCTGAGTTTAGGCGTGGGAGGTCGTTACGTCATAACGTGCTTTAAAATGTGACACGCTGGGACGTCACATGATATTTCAAATTAATATATCGTCGAAAGTATTTAATTTTGAGAGAAAAGAAAAAATACGTGTCTATTGTTATAAATTAATCTACCAGACGGAAATTAAAATAACAATTAGGAAACTACCCTATTGTTACGAATTTCATATGCATTAACAAGTGGCGATGTTATCGTTGTAAAAAAACAGTAGTGAAACGTATAAAACGTGTGTATAAAAGTACACATTTTCTGGCTAGGTTTAAAAAATCACAAAAGACAAAATATAAACATAAAACTTCAATTACCTACATTATAGAAACGACACAAACTATAATTACATACGAAGCAGGATTACCGCTGTAAAAAATCAGTTTTATAAAACAAATAATAACTTCTTATTAAATTACCATAATAATTATTATTGGAAGCAACGACCTCTTGATCAAATATAGGGCACACAATTAATCCTGGCTACACACGGGACACATCAAGCTAGACAACCACTTTATCCTGGTGCCGCCTTGTATGATCTTTACGCACATTCGACGCTCAGTTTACACTGGTTTCCATAGCTTGAAGAGAACCCGTGTCCACAAGGCATAGTATACTGAAAGTCTTGTAAAAAAAGTAACGCGTGACCACTGGCCGCCTGAAATAACACCGTCGAGTTATGTTTTAATGCTAAAGTTAGTTGTATAGTGAAAGCTATGCGAAAGCCATGCTGATGCTATGTTTTGCTAGATATTTATGTTTTACGTATTATGTAAAAGTGAAATTGGCACACCGTAGATTCAACTCCTCTTTTATCTCATAGGGGTAAAACTCTGACAAAAGTTATTTTTAACATGCAAATAATATTTATCACATCATATAGTTATCGTTTTATAATCATCAACAACTTGTTGATGACAATGATGTTTATGAACAGCTGTCCTATATTCCAGCAATGGACTGCCACGAGCAGAGGCTCGTGTAGAGATATAAAAGGAGTTTGCCATAATCTTCAAGTTTATCAGAGATCATAAACCGGCTTTTATTTAGTGTGAAACTATTTAGTTGCTTCCTCTAAGCACCCAGGGGCGCGGAGCCACGGAAGACTTATTAAGGAGGTCGTTTTTAGTCCGTAAAAGCCTGACACTCCCTCTCGCCTCACCGGGGCGGGAGAAGAGCCATTGAATGATTTTCCCCCCTCAAAGAGGGTCCCTAGAGCCCCTTCTCAACCAGTGAGTAGTACTTGTATCTGGTTACTGTATCATCATTGAACCACATAGGCCACATGATTACTTTTTACCTCGCAAAACGCGAATTCATTTACCACCAGCCAAAAACATAGCTTCGCATAGCTTTCACTGTACCCAATCTTAACAACAGAAGTATGTGAAGTATTATGTATATTATGTTCTGTAATACATATAGTAATAGCCGGCGGGACTTGTACTGAAATACTGAATATCCACGTAATTGGAGCCGACAGGTCATTGCTCACTGCAGGTTTCAGCTACCTATGTGATTATATTGAACTATGTGAAGGAACTGCACTGATATGTAGGTTGTTGAGCCTATAATGGATTGCTGGGGATGGGTAAAACTTTAGTTTTTCTAAAAAGCGACTAAGTTTTGAAAATTCGAAGTTGATTTTTCAATTTTTGAATTCGTTAAGGGTTTGTTATTGTGTCTGTATTTTTGAGAGGCTCATTTCTTTATTAAATATTGTGAGCCGGAGTGATACCACGGCATTACAGAAAACCGACGTGAAACAACGCTTGTGTTGTGTTTCGTTGTGTGAGTGAGGCTACCGGAGACCTAATTACCACCCTCCCCCTCCTTCGCAATCTCCTCAATCCTCAATAATCCACAAATTCCTAATCCCCAAAAGGCCGGTAACGCTTAACGTTTCCGGCCTTTTGGGGATGGCCTTTACGTTACTGGCCTTTACGTTAACGTGATGATTATTTCGCGATCATGCGCAAAAAAGTGGCATCAGTGTTGCGCAGACTGAGGGAGAGCAGCAACGGCGTTTTGAGGGTGTTTGCAGAAAGGTTAGAAGGGCCTACAATAGATAGATTTATCAAGCTGCATGTCAGACGTGGGGCTTGATAATGCTTCTAATAATAATCTGTTCTATATTTGTATTTGTGTATGATTGTATTATTTTGTTATTGTATTTTTGTACTCGTGTGTTACCACTAACATAGTTTTTAAGTTTGTACTGTTTACTAACACTCTATGGGCCGTCGACGCCTGAAAATAAAAGATTTTTATTTTTATTTTTTTATTTAACGCACTTGTACCGCCTCTGGTGTTCAGGTGTCCATGGGTGGCGCCGATAGCTTACCATCAGGTGATCCGTCTGCGCGTTTACCAGCTTGTCCTACTTATATAAAAAACTTAGTTTCATTCATTTCTAAAACTTAGCTTAACGTATGTCAGAAATTAGTTTCGAATACTGAAGAGCAGCTTCTGTAAAAAAAAAATGTTACAAAAGAATTAAAGAACTAACGAAAGAAGTACATATACAGAGCTGATATGAATGGAGCCGTCGGTAGAGGGCGCCTTAGACGGATATATACTGACCAGATTAGCGATATCCTTACTTATATTATAAATCGGAAAGTGAGTTTGTTTGTTTGTTCCGCCTTCACGCCGTAACTACTAGACCGATTGCTTTGAAATTTTGCAGACGTAAAGTTAGAAGTCTGGATGGATGAAAAAAATGATATTTCCTAGGAAAAACAAAAATATTGGTATAGATAATAATAATAATAATAAGCCCGCAGGGCACCTTGAGGCGAGGTGACGGGCATTAGCGATCCCGCGGGCTACCATCATCCCGAGTGCTCCAGGGAGAAGTCACCGTTCCTTCTTCTCCGGCTTGCCTTAATTGGCTGGCTGGAGTGAACGATGACAAGGAACAGGTCTCCCACCTCTGGCTTGCCTTCATTGGCCGTCCAGAGTGGAGTCACGAGAGCAGTGATCCTGCTCGGAGGGTAAGAAACTATTCGTAAGTCGCGAGTGGGCCAGGGATGCAGGAGGCTTCGGCTGGAGCAGATGATCTGAGTAGAAAGCGGTGGTAGTTTCTTAACCCTTCAGCCACTCACATTCTCGTTGCCCCTCTGTTGCTATATCTAGCAACCATTCCCGGGGCCCGGTCGGTGAGTTGGCGAGTCTCCGCCTGCCATTTTTACGTGTAAAAATTACATTGTTTCGGCAGGTGCCATAGTCATCCATAGCTCCCAATTTACCAGTCCACAGCAACCCATCCATAGCCCTACCTTTTTTTTTCCATTATTCACAATAGTCCTACACTAACCGGGGACTGTCCTTGGGTGCATTTCCATAGTGCATACAGGGATAGTCGCCGGTTTGTGTGTCCATTACATTTATATTAAAGTTGTCTAAAGGGCCTCTGCGCAGTTGGCTTCGGCCCCTCGTACGCCTCCCAAATGACCGGGACCCTGTGGTCCCGTGAATGGTAAAGACATACATAATAATAATAATAATAAATTGCTTGGCAAGTTTCGCGTAAAGGTTAAGTTGATTCTTTATGGTGATGTTGCCCGAATGTAACTATTTTTATTTGTTTTGTCCTTATGTTCACTTTTTGTTTTGCCCACTATTTATGTTCTCATTGTAAGTATCAATTGTCTTTATTGTACGTACCGTAAATTTTAAATTTTAAGTTTAATATTCAATTTGTCTCCGATACTAGTTCTTCTTAGTTATTTTGAATGTTAAATCCATGTCAATGGTTGGATTTGCCTGATCATAGTGATTTGTAAACCATTAAGTATATAATGCATGTTGTGCTTACCTATAATAGATTGATGCACTAGTATTTAAGTTTTCGTAAATGTAACCCTATATTGTATAAGTGTAATCAATTGTTGGTGAGCCAAATCAATAAAATAAATAAATAAATAAAGGAATTTATTTCTCTCAAAAAGGTACATACATAGAAACATAATATCACTATTTAAGTTACAAAAGGTTCAACCTTTGTGAGAGCTGGAGTCTATACTGGGTTCAAGACCTGTATGACAGATCTCCAGGTTCACACCCGATGTATGTACTGGTATAGATGGCGTTATATGTCATTTAAAACCAGTCAACGAATTACCTACTTATTGGAAAAATGTAAATAGCGCGATATAACCGAATTCCACGCGAGCGGAAAGCTATTTGTTTGTTTGCCTGTCTTAAACGGCAGAACGGAGGTACTAATTAACGTGATTTTTTAACTGAAGGTAGTTGAACGGATGGATAGTCACATAGGCTACTTTTTATCCTTTTGTGACGCGAGCGAAGCCGCGGGTAAAAGCTAGTATTAAATAAGGACCAAATTAAAAGTACCCTTAACCGACACACGAAAAGACTGATGACAGTTGATGAAGGGAAAGAGGTAGGTACCTATGTAAGAATCGTAGCAATTAGCGTTCCATAGTCTTTGCCTACCATGAGAGACAGGCGTGAAATCATGTAAGAAATATTACTGAACGTAATATTTAAAGAAAAGTAAAATAGCCAAGTCATAAAGCTCAATTTGAAAACCTGTTGATGTTTTTCAAACCACGATTTGCATTGTAACGCAATGGAAATAACTTAGTTTTAACTTATGTTATGGTTGGAGCTTAATGTTTTAACTTAACTGCTTGCGACATGAGCTCTGTCGCATAATGATTGAGTAATATACTTGTTATAATGCAAAATATGCATTCTTTCTTTGTTCATATACCTAATTTTGAAATAGATGTTTTCGTTGCTCTTTTAGCTTTTTCTTTATTCGATTTGAAGTCTTTTTTTAAACTCATCCAATTAATGCTCCCGCCCGGGTAAGGCGAGAGGGAGTGTCAGACTCTTACTGACTAAAACCACCCCGTTTCTATTCCCCGAAATCGTCTTGTGATTTCCGACGCCCGGCGTGTCTCTCGAGACGGCTGGGGGGGTGAAGTCTCCGTCTCCTCCTTAGCTAGCATTAGATTTTAAGTTTTGGAATTTTAATTTAAACACAACTGAATTAATTCATTATATTTTATCAGCCTATAAAAACCCACAGCTGAGACTTATCTTCTCACACGGAGAAGAAGCATTTGTCACCTTGCTTGCTTGCTTAAGATCGAGGGTTCCTCACAATATTTTCCTTCAAAGTTTATCAATGAGATCTTCTCTAAAGAAAATACTTTCATTCTAATGTAGACAATCTAGTTTCTATACGGTATCAAGCATTTCTTTCTTTATTGAAACAAAGAGTTTCCTTTTTCTTGTATAGAAGCACTATTTTTATGGATTGTCACTATGCATATGTGAGCACCATGTTAGACTATAAGATTTTTTTAAGTTTGTTTTGGTTTTTATTTAAGTAAGTTTTGTAAAGCTTCAAGCTTGTCGTTGCATTGTTCTCACATATGCGTACAGTATTGGAGTATTGGAATATGTATCAGAGACATTATAGATTTTTTTTTTTTAAAAGAGTAACGATTGGATTACCTATCTTGCTCGTTCTTCTACATTCGAATCTAAATTTTGGAATGAGCACTTAGTTTCACTGACGGACTGACTGACAGACTGTTTTGTATTTGTTGACGTTTCAAAAGTACCAAAGTATGGTTTAATTGAAATAAATACCTTTTGACTTATGACTTTGACTTTGAAACTTATATAATTTAAGAGTGTCTATTTTAATAAAATAAAATTATCCAATAATAACCCAACCTAACACAAAAGTTCTCATTTCTTAGTTCTATTCCTACAATCAAAACAGTGACGAAAGTTATCATTCGCATTTAAGTATTTTTTCAGCTAAAATAACATACCTAAATTGCAATAAGATAATAATATCGTGAGCTATTGAGATGAATCATTAGTGGGATCGTTTTGATGCAACGATGCCCACACATGCCAATATTAATCGATAGACAGTGGCATCTCATATGGTGGGTAACGTGGGCATAAACACAAGGTCATAAGGGATTGTATTGAATGAAGAATTATAATTACATACAGTTTTGTAATAGATAATTGTTATTACAGAATTACTGGTTTATTTTTATAGGTAATTCTATTTTATTGTAAATTGTAAGTGCTGCTATTGAGGTGAGAGGTAATAATATACAGTGAGTGATTGTATAAAATATTATCTTAAGTTTTTTCATTTCCATTTCATTGCTTTTATCTTAAGTTTTAAGATAATTCAATTTTAAGAAATATTGAATATATCGTTGCCTGCTTCGTTGGCCAAGTGGTTGCAAGTGCGATTGCCAAGCAAGGTGTCTCGGGTTAGATTCCCCTGTCGGGAAAACTGTTACTGGGTTTTAAAAAAAAGATCTCAGTAGTGGCTGAGTTTAGAATTGTGCCCGGTATATGGCAATAGGCTCACCCCCTATTACATGGGACTCATAACATAAATAGTGAAAAGTGGGTGTTACATTGTACAGTGGGATTCATGTCGGAATACTGAAACGCTACTCAATTTTAAGTCGCGCTCAAATATCGTGCCGTCTCTGTCATTTTACAAAGAATTTGTAGTGACAGAACTATATATACTTAAGTGCGACTTAAAATTCAGTAGCGTTTCAGTATTCCGACATAAGTGCCGTAATGTATCGCATCTCTGCCTCCCCCTTCGGGGATAAAAGTCGTGATGTTATGTTATGTTAAACATATCGAGATGTTCAAAAGAAGTGTAGGTACATATTTATTTAATAACTTGCTTCTGCCCACGACTTCGCCCGCGTTCCCGTAGGACAAAAAGTAGCCTATGTATTAGTAGCTCCTATTCCAAAGTTCATCTCGATCCCTTTAGCCGTAATCAGGTGATTGACTAACAAATATACAGACAAACTCACAAACTTTAGCATTTACCTATAATAATACTAAGACTAATTAAAATTAGTTTTGTGTCCCTATTCAAAAATATTAAAATATATATAAATATGTATTAGTCCCAGGATTAGGTAGGTCTAAATGATTTTTGATTCTGCCGTTAGGTACCTAGATACCTAACCATGAAAAGTAATCTATGGATGAACTTCATAGCATGGTTGCAAGAATCGAACCCGTAACTCATTGCTTTTTTTAAGGGGGTAAATCATCGAATGACTGCTCCCGCCTGGGTGAGGTGGGAGGGAGTGTCAGACTCTTACTGACTAAAAACCACCCCGTTCCTTTTCCTTCACGTCGAGCCGGAGCCCCGGTAACCCGTTAGGTTCTCCGCGACGTAACTCATTGCTTAACAGACGATCGCTCAGCCACTATATCAACCGTGCAGTTAATTGACCTACTATTCTTTCACTTCTTGCTTATACCATCAAATTGCCGCTGATAGTAGAATCACAATTTATAGGGCTTCAAATTCGTGCATAAATGGCGTTAAAATAATATTTTAATTGATATAAAACAGTTACAAAGTTTACGTAAACTATTTCTTTCATTGGTAAATCACAACAATTATATCGTGTGTATGTGTGTTTGTTACGACATTAGTCAGACGTGCCCTTGTGGGTAAACTGTTGCTTCTATACCAATTATTCAATTAGACAACTTCTTGATATTCTTGTAATAGTAGGTGCGTCCACGTCTTAAACTATGTGAATTTTGTGGCAAAGAATGTGACTACTTATGTACGATGTCGTGGTGATTTGGAGGTTACGGTACACACTGGTCAAGCTTGGAGCTGTGGATTCGAAACCTTACATAGTTTTAATTTCATATGGTAGATTTCAAACGCCCGCTTCTCATGCATGAGGGCGCGAGTTCGAAACCTACCAACAGCAAGTACCAATGTGACTTTTTCCGAGTTATATGTACTTTTTAAGATTATTCAGACACCACTGACAAACGGTGAAGGAAAACATCTTGAAGAAATCTGGGCTTATAATTTCTAATTATAAGTTTGTAATTGCCAACCCGTATTGAGTAAGTGTGGTGATTAATGCTCAAACCTTCTCCGTGTGTGAAGAGGCTTTGCTCGGCTATAGGTTTATAGGCTGTTAATGAATGAATGAATTTCATGTCATAGTTATCATTTTTATTGACAAAATTCAACCAGTTAAATATGAATACTGACATGCTGATCTTTTGTTTATAGCCACTTTCCCGCATTCCATCAACTACTTTCGATTTAGGAATCCCAAAACAGTAAATATAACGAGATCTTTTCTACATTTCAGGCAAAGATGTCGTCATAGAAGATGGCGTTGAAACTGAAATACAAGGACGAACACGGCGTCGTGCAAATAAACATGTCGCCGACGTCCAGCCCGAAGGAACCCGACAAAGACCTGACAGGACCGAAGTTCGACACCATCAACAACAGATTCGCACAGTACGACCTCTTTGGAGGGAAGTATGATGTCGACTCGGGAGGGGAGACGCCACGGTCACTCTTCCGAAGCCGCTACAACTCCATCGAGGAGGAACTCGCCAACACTCCGTACGCCTTCACGACCGACCGCTCACTCAGACTCAACAGCGCGAACAAACTCGACATTACGATCCAATCGCGCGACGAGACATCACCGTCTAAAGACATACAAGACGACCGATTCTTCAAACGCCGATTAAGTTTGGAATACGATGAATCGTTATTCGGGCCGCAAATCGATTTTAAAGTGAACGATTCTGGAACTCCTGCGTTTACTGTGACGCAGCTGATCCACGCTCAGGATCGATATTTCGATTTATCGGGCCGACAATCGGAGAGCCCTTGTGGTAAAGTGTGTTCGGAAGTGCATGTGCCAAGTCCTAAGAGGAATGAGGAGGCGTTCAGGGTGCTGTCTGCTGATGTGAAGAGTGGGAGACAGGAACCGGTGCCTGTGGCTAAACCGTGAGTAGCTTTTTTGATGATTTTATTACATTTAAATTGCGAAAATCTGAGTTAAAGATTAATATTATTTGGAATGTTGATAAGAATTTAAATTAAATAAATATATACAATTTAAAATATAAATAATTTAAAACTAAAATATTTACACCGTATAAATATTATTTATGAAATATTATTTTATTTATTCATACTTTTCAATAGGCATTCTTTTTTAAAAATATTTTACACTTACCTACGCCTTATACGTACTTGTATATTTTTTAATTCCATCAAATTAAGATAAATGTGTTTTTAATTATGACTGCGCATACACATTGAAAAAAATAGACTTTCGCCTCAATTTTTGATAGTCATACCTACCATAACATAAAAACTAAAACAACGAAGCACTTTACTTATATCTACTCGGAAGTTTTAGACATAGGTAGTTGGTTAAATTAGATAATTACACAAATAACTATAAAAACATTCTAAACGGCATAGGCTCTACGTCTGCCGGTACCTCTGTAATTGTTTCGCGGTAAAAAACAACGATGATACTGTAATTTTGTTACTAAAATTACAGTCCACTACTGTAGTAATTTGGTTAAATACATATTTAGTTTTGGTATAAACAAATGATACATTTTTTTTAAACATAAGTTCCAGAAATTCATGTGAGGTACTCAAAAACAAAATTAGGTACTCATACACAATCATAGACTTAATTTTCATGTTTGTTAAAAGAAAACAGTTATAAGTTAAGGACGAAAACAAGCTGAAAATAAAAATTATCAACCGAATTTTAAAAACGTCTTCAAATATTTATAAAAATGATAATTGGTTTGTCTAAAGGGCATCTGCGTAGTTGCCTTGATTGGTAAAGACTTACATAAAAAAAACTATTTAATAAGGATTTCTGCGCATCGTGAGGAGGTTCCTGTGCCTATGCACTGGTAGCTTGGACCATGTTCCCGCTACTGATTGGCTCCTATTTTTATATTTCAAAATACTATTTTTTTACTGCCTCGTTGGCCGAGTGGTCGCAAGTGCGACTGCCGGACAAGGGGTCTCGGGTTCGATTCCCGGGTCGTGCAAAGTATTACTGATTTTTAAAAAAACTCAGTAGTAAATGGAAATGTGCCCAGTATATGGCAATAGGTTTACCCCCTATTACATGGGACTCATAACATAAATAGTGAAAAGTGGGTGTAACATTGTACAGTGGCATAATGTACACCTCTGCCTACCCCTTTGGGGATAAAAGGCGTGATGTTATATATGTAAAAATACTACATTTTTAAGTAATATTTGAAAACATAATTTTGGAGAATTTTAAACAGTTAACTGAATGTAAATAATAATAATCTGTGTTAATTATCTGAAGCGCTAATAAACGTATATTAGCGCTTCAGATAATTAACACAGAGAAGCTCTGGCTCTTGTACTAGGTATCCCTGTACAACAAGAGCCAAGTCTCTCAATATACATGGAAACATTGCACCATGTGAGAAAATTGTCACACACTTATCAAATAGCCACAAGAAAAATACATAAATGATAAATACATCTGAAATAACTTAAGAGATTCCCATCAGTCAGCTAACCTTACAAATAAACCAAAAACACAATAAATCTTTAAACAAATAAACGTTGTAAATACAAACTAAATTAGAGACATAAATAACTGCTCATCAGAGATCACACATCTCGAAAATAAACGGCACAAATGGACAAAACAAAACACAATTTATTGTATAGTTTCCTAAAATAGTCATCAATGGATGTCTCCTAAATTTAAACCGACGCAACGCTGCTTTGGTTTTATCTGTTGCTAGAACTTTTGTACTCAGTGGTCTATTTGCTAACATAAATTTGGTTGGAAATTGTTGAGCTGTTTTGGATAATAGCTCGTTTGAACAAACTAACATATGTATGTTGGGCTCGCTGCCATTGCAGCGGTAAGTCCCCTCTTTGAGGAGTGGCTTGAGAGACGCTACGGCGTCCTCACCTACCGCCTGACGCAGGTCCTCACCGGACATGGAAGTTTCGGGAGGTACCTGTGTCTGATGGGGTGGGAGGAAACGCCCGGGTGTCATCACTGCGAGGACCGCCCTGAGGACACGGTGGAACACACAGTGGGAGAATGCCCTGCGTGGGCTGAGCACCGCCGTGCCCTCAGGGAAGTGATCGGCGATGGCGACCTCTCGCGTCCGGGCCTAGTGCAGGCCATGATGCGGAGCGAGGGGGACTGGGATGCCGTCTCCTCCTTTTGCGAAGCAGTCATGCTAGCTAAGGAGGAGGCGGGACGCGTGAGGCAGCGAAGCGCTGCCTCCTCGCAACCCAGCCATCGCGAAGGACACACCGGGCGTCGGGGGCGGGACGATCTCCGGCCACCGTAAGCGCGGGCCTGCGGACGGCGAGCATGGGTGGCTCCCCGTCCGACCAGAAACAGACCCGAGCGTACGGCGCGTCGCGTTCCGCGCGCGCCTCAAAGAGCCATCAGACCACCACAGATGGGGCCCAATAGGGCCGATGCCGATTCGGAGTCGCGGAGAACCTAACGGGTAACCGGGGCTCCGGCTCGACGTGCAGGAGAAGGAACGGGGTGGTTTTTAGTCAGTAAGAGTCTGACACTCCCTTCCGCCTCACCCAGGCGGGAGCAGTCATTCGATGATTTTCCCCCCTTAAAAAAAAAAACATTTATTTATTTACACATAACATACAAATATCCTTACAGGCTAGACCCAATGCGATATTGCAGCAAATATTAAAATAACAATAATAAACGAAAATACAAACACGAAATATCCATATACTCTTTAAAATATATAATAAAAGCTTTTACTACATATAGCAAATCCTATGCATGGCTGCTCGTGTAAATTCTCCTAAAGAGCAACAGAATATGTCTACGTCATTAGCAACGAGGTTCAGAGTGCGAAGCGCACACGTGAGCGGTGCCTCCCGCAGCAAGTTAGTTCGCGACCGTGGTTCTGCCAGTAACCGCGGCTGGCGACGACGACTCACGTATCCATCGGGCACGACCAGTTCAACCATTCGCAATATATCCGGATTGTGTATCTTCCCCCTAATTATCTTAAAGATATAAGTCACCAATGCGAGTTGCCTCCTGACCTGTAGTCATTATATCCAACCATACCCAAGACAAACAGAGTTGGATACATTAATGGGTAGAATGGATATACCCCGAACTCCCTCATATACTTATATCTCATGAATTTATTCTGTACTCGTTCAAGCATGAGACTGTACTTAGTTTCGTGTGGAGCCCAGATCACTGCATTGCATTCAAGCTGGCTTCTCACTAAGGCATTATATAGTGTCGTTATAGCTCTCATATTTGTGAAGCCTCTAACCATTCTAAGTACAAACCCTAGATTTCGATATGCTTTCTTGCATACCTCGACTATATGATTACGAAACGTGAGCCCAGAGGTAAAACGAACTCCTAAGTCTTTAATCTCCATGACCCTATTCAGCGGTACCGCATCCACCGTATAAGTATGTGTGACGGGTGAGTGTGCGCGTGAGAAACTTATGGTCGCACACTTAGACGTGTTAAAATGCAGGAGATTACATTGACTCCAAGCAACTACTCGGTCTATATCGCTTTGCAGCTTTTCACAGTCATTTACGTTTGTGATGGGGAGGTAAAGCTTAAGGTCGTCAGCAAACAGTAAGCACTTAGCATCCTGAACAACGTTCGGCAAGTCATTAACCATTAGTAAAAACTCTAGGGGCCCTAGATTGTTCCTTGACTTACTCCCGACCTAGTGTAGTAAGTGTTCGATTGATGCCCTGCGTAGTCAACATACTGCTGCCTGCCACTCATATAACTCGCAATAAACTTAAGCAAGTGTGGAGTGAAACCGACCGCAGCTAATTTTTTAAGTAAGACGTCGTTATCAACCAAATCGAACGCTTTTTTAAAATCAAAATATGCAGCATCGATTTGCCCCCCACTGTCCACTGTTGGTACCACATCTGCCATGTAACAAAGTAGGTTGCTGGTGGTATTTCTAGTTGGCCGAAAACCATGCTGCGCATCTGTGAGTTGCACGCTAACTTGCCGATAAACATTCGCATAAATACTTGACTCCAACACTTTAGCCATAGTTGACAATATTGCAACCGGTCTGTATTCTTCAACTTTAGTTCCCGAACCTCCCTTCGGCACCGGTATGACTCGGGTAATCTTCCACATCTCTGGAAACTCTGATGTTTTGAGGCAAAGATTGTAGATATACAGCAGCGGTCTCGCTAATGCCATACGACAGTCTCTGAAAATGAACGGCGGAATACCATCAGGCCCTGACGATCTTTTCGGCTTAAGTTGGTGAAGAGCGCGAACCACTTCATCTAACCTCAACCTGTCAAGGTGAACTCGCCCTGCGCCGTTCTGACTGCCCGCTTCACGTATCGCTGCATCCACATCCAACCTAGGTGTTTTTGAACTGTATACAGAATAAAAATATTCAGCAAATTCCTGGACCGCTCGCTCACCTGTCACGGCCTCTCCGTCCTTTAATATCTTACGACTACCGGCTTTACCTCTTTTAGAATTAACATAGCACCAAAAAGACTTAGGGTCTTCAGACAAATGGGTTTGCAAGCGTTGACGATATTGCTCCTGTGCTATAAAAATCTTATTTTTGACTTGGGTCCTACATTGGGCAAACGCTTCGTAATCACTCCTTAGACCGCTAATTTTATACATCCTGTGAAGAGTAGCTTTGAGCTTTATGTCGCGAATTATTTCACCCGTATACCACTCGGGATAAATATATCTCGAGGGTACCCGGCTTCGCTTTTTTCTGGGAACACAGCTATCTATAGATGCATATATCGTCTCATAGAAGTACTTTAAACTCATATCCAAATTCAAGTTACGGGCATATAAAGGAGTCCAGTCTACTGCAGCGATTTTAGAATATAATTGACAAATCGGTTTATGAAAGTTCCAACTGACCTGCGTACGCGTTTCCGATGATGAAGTACTCAGAACTGGCTCCGGCTCAAAGCGGGGATCCGATCTTAAAACTGGACAAACGGACACCTCTAGGGGCGGGTGATATGTGTCCACCGGCACGAGCGGCGCCTCCGCTGCGCGCACGCTCACGCACTCCTCCCCCAATGTAGTCAGCACCAGATCTAAACATCGATCATTACAGTTAACTATTCTGTTGCTCTGAGAAAACCCACAGTATGTCACAAGAAACTCATAATATGAATTAACACTTGTCGTACCGGAATATAAATTAAAATCTCCGATCACCACCACTTCACTATAATTATTACAATAATGTTCAATGATTCTAAATAATAATTCATATTCGTTATCACTACTATTGGGCGGGATATAAACTACACAAATACAAAATAAAAATCTACTACGTAAATAAACTGTGGCACCTACTATTTCAAAAATATGGTCGTCAATGTTTACCTCGATGGGTACAGGTACTCGCCGCAACTCGATTCGCGGTGTGGCCACGAGACACGCGCCGCCTTGTTTTCTTCCATCCGCGCGGTCGCATCGCATGATAGTGAAACCCGGAGGGATTAATTCCGCATCACATACTGACTCATTTAGGCCCGTTTCCGTAATAGCAAAAAGATCCGAGTTATGACTTAGCAGCCCAACGTAAAATTCCTCTATTTTAGTTCGTAGACCCCTTACATTCTGATAATAGATAGTAGTGCTATTATTGGGTTTTTTGTTTTTGAAATGGCTTACGAAACCAAACCCATTCACAGAATTCCACATTAACAGGCCAATTCTCGGGTTGACATAGAATGTCGTATTTACTCTCAGGCACTCCGATCATAAAAGAAGCATAATCTCTCTCTGTTTTAGGCTTAATTCGTTCTACTTTCACTGGTGTTTCCAAGCCGCATATGTTTTTTACATATATTTCTAAGTTTTCTTCTTTCGTTTCCTTCTGCAGACGCCATACATGTAAATATTTCTGTTTCTCTGTTCCTTGAATTTCATTTACTGTAGTGTTTCCTCCTCTTTTTACCGTTCCATTAGAATATCGATTTTTCTTCCTATTTATCACTGTCCAGTTTTCTTTTCCATTTAACATGGTCTTCTCTTCCTCATTTACTTCAATTACGCTGGTACCAATTTCTTTCACTTTATTAAATGGTGGTATTTTTTTTTCCGATACAGAACTGGTTGGTTTTGTGGCCACACATTCTTTTATCGGATTATTATTCACCGGATTGCTTGTTACCTTCTTTTGTTTTTGTTTAATAATATCGACAAATGTTTTAGATGACGAAATTATATTTTGGTCTGTAGGTGCTTCAAGTCCCTCCGCACTATTAAAATCCAAAGTTTTTGTAGTAAGACAAGCTCGCAGAAGTTCATTTGACTTTAACAAATCATTCACTTTTGTTTCTAACTGGTCTACTTTACTCGCTTTCTCTTGAACTACCTCCATAACTTTTCGTAAGTCTTTCAATTCATTTTCGGTTTTGATAAATCTATCGTGAAGTAATGCATATTGTCGAATTTGCTCATCCAGTCTCGCTAATATTTCTAATCGAAACTCCTGTAGTACTTCACTTGGTGTGTTATCATGTCCAAGAACCGATTTCGTTTCCGCTTCCTTCTGGTTGCGACGACAACTGCGCTGAGTATTTACTTTGCCGTCACTGGCCCCAGCCGCCAAGGTTTTATCCACCGTACTTCCTCGAACCGGGGTGTCGGAATTCCCTCGTTTTGGAATAGCACTTACACATACTGGACACATCCACTTTTTTTTATAATCTTGTGTAAATGTTTCATACTTCTCCGTCGTCACTGCCAAACATTTTAGATGGTAAGGCTTCTTGCATTTTCCTTGGGAACACTCCATATACACCTTATCAGTAATATCGGCATCGCAGCCATTACATTTCGTACCCATCTAGTGAGAACAAAATCTTAACTATACATACTAACATATGTATGTATACTTAGAAAGTAATTTAGTGGTACAGTGCTTCCAAATTGGATGAAAAAATAATTCGTTAAATACCAAACAGCCTGGTTTTGTTTTGCTAATCAGTCAGAATTTTACTAAATTGGGAACATAAGTAGAGTAGCTTTCCACCTAACTATCTCCAAGCGCCAAAATCGTACCTTAAACCGCTCAATCGTGACGTTAAAGACAAACTAACATGTTTTCGCACTTCCTACGATATTAGGCTAGAAATAACTTCACACTCACATCACAATAATACAAAAATGGCGGCACAACAACAAGAATTTTAATTAGTACTAATTACCAAAGTACATTCGTTTTATTTTCTCAACATAACTAAATCTTTGTAAAAACAACTAATTTGGTTGTTGTTACATATTCATGAGTTGGAGATCAAAAGACGTTACAGCATTTGTTACATACATACATACAAGTACATGCACATGCGTGTGAAAGTATATCACACTGTTGTATCAAAAAGATCTGTGTATCACAGTATATTTACAATTTCACATTCATCATAGTAACTAATACTTTTTTTTTGATGGAACAAGCCCGCCACAGCCTCCCAAAACCGCTACAACTAACTGTAAGCCATGATCTACAGTAGATACAACCATGAAAACACCGAAACACTGAAGTCCGGCACCTCCCAGGGACATGAATAACTGTCTTGGTTCATTAGAGTAATTAGTAGAATACTTAGACATCAATATAATTCCTGGGTCGGGCAAAGTATTAATGGGGTTTTTAAACATTCTCAATAGTAGCACGGAGTTTGGAATTGTGCCGGTATATGGCAATAGGCTCACTCCCTATTACATGCGATTCATAATATTAATAGCGAAAAGTAGGTGTTATATTGTACAGTGGCATTAACTACCGTAATGTGCATCTCTGCCTACCCCTTGGGGATAAAAGGCGTGATGTTATGTCGAGATACATATCGAGATGTTCAAAAGAAGATCTTACTTATATGATTCCGGTATCAAACTCGAAACTTCGTTCGGCAGCTTACCAATTCAAAAACTTCTTTGTAAATTAATAATTATCGGCAGTCGCCGCGTCACGTGTCGTGAAATGCTGCTCATGTATATGAGCCTGTAGCATGGCTTGAAACTAGTCGAGTTCCTCGTCAAACAGTTACGAGTGTAAGCCGAAAACATAGTAATTAATTTACTGTCTCACGAAAGCAAAACTTGTTCAAACATCTTAGTGGGATATTCTCAGAAACAAAGGCAAAATCATATATTACATGTCTGTTTGTGTGTATGCCTGTACTTATAATTACAACGTACAATCGGCACCCTTACCATTGGAACCGGAACATGGCAACTCTAATTGTCGTAAGCAGAGTTAGTAGTCCCCAACAGTTACTAATTGACAGTTCAGTCGAGATGTTAAAAGATAAGTGGGTAAGTTAGTGGGTGAAATGAGCTAACTAGGTAGATATTTATTTATTTATTAGACAGGTTGTTTTAGCTACTGTCGGTTAGGTAATGTAAGTTAATGTACAAACGCTGTCTTGGGTATTTTTAATTACAATTTAAGTACTTATGAGTTACAATTTATGTATAAAAGGTGGGTTTATGATTCGATTTCTAAACGAAATGTTCTGATATATGTGGGGGGAGCCATGCTTCGGTACGAATGGGCCGGCTCAACCGGAGTGATACCACGGCCAAGTAGATAACCGACGCGAAACAACGCTTGCGTTGTGTTTCTTCGTATTAGTGAGGTCACCAGAGGCCCAATTACTCTCCTCCCAAATTTCCCCTATCCCAATTCCTCAAATTCCTAATCCCCAAAAGACCGGTAACGCACTTCTAACGCCTCTGGTGTTCCAGGTGTCCATGGGCGACGTCGATTGCCTACCATCAGATGATCCGTATGCTCGTTTACCGGCTTATCCCAGAAAAAATACCTAGAATTTTCAGTAAAAAGTAGCTTTAGAATTGTCCGGTTCTAGCAGTAGGCTCGCCTCGGACTACAAGACGGATAACTTTAGATAATCGACAGACGTTAATATTTATAAGCAAATTGAGTACCTATAGGCCTAGATAACATTCTAGAAGATAACTTATGCTTCTAGAAATTCCCCGAGAAACATTTCAGTCTAAAACAGTACCTAATAAGTCCAGGTACATAACGTACTTGAGACGACAATCGCATGAATATTTAAGACGTTAATAATGAAAAATATCATACAGACAATCAAACAAAACTGACTTTCTTACCAGGAAATTTAACCTAGAAAATCACGGTTAAGTTAAATACTTACATAACATTGTATAAGCAGTAAGCAGTAGGTAACTGACGAACGGAAATGACCACAACAAAACGATTGCTACTGGTTAAAAAATCTGATCGTAATTGTAAGTGACAATTACGATTTACGAATAATCTAACCATTCATAATTTGTGATGGGTTGGGAAAACCTACTTCCCTTGAAACCTACTTTATTATGGTTTTTACTACTTTTAGTATTCGCACGGTCTCAATTTTGACGAAATAATAAAGAATTTTCTTAGCTGATATGGAAATATTACCTTCTGGCTATTAGATGAAAATTAATGTCGTAGGTGTATTTGTTTTTTGGGTTTATCGAGTTTTAAAACACCATGCTAGTCCATAATAGCGAAATGTGGATAAGGCCGATAAGGCCGAGGCTCGATAAGCCTACTTAGCAAGACTAGATCATCAAATAGAGAGGATAAATTGTAGAGCTAGAATTGCATAGGACAACATCTTGTTGAATTTTTATTTACATTATTATAAATAGTATTTTGACTGAATGAAACTTCATCTTCACTAAGCATTATCTAGTTAATTACGTAAGTAGTTTAGACACTGGTTAATTAACTGTGAAGAATCATGAAACAGAACATTCAATTTATGAACAAAAAAGTACCTAAGTCTCACCCAGCCATCACCGACAATAATTTAAAAAAAGAACAACCAACAAAAACTGGCAGGTGTCACCGCATTTCAAAAAAAAGAAACTTTTATAATCTATAATTACGAGAAAAACGTTGCAATGACATAACACCTACCTGCCACAGATTAAAAACCATTGAATAAAACCTTTTTGTTGCAATATTTGAGGAAATATACAAACAATGGAGAGGCCATCTAATTGTTTCGCGCTCCATTTGATGATAATAATGCCGTTTTTACTTATTTATGTACTTATTTAAATAGTATAGATATTATCTGGTTTTATGAAGTAAGGGAAACGGAAGGTAGACTAATTTTGGAATGAATTATGGCAGTTTATTGGTCGAACAAGCAAGTGGCCATGAAGGAATTACCTACACATTAAGTAAGTACGTCCTAATAAAAAGAAAAAATATATAATAAGATAGATATTCAAGACTGAACATTTGTCAATAGATAATAATGCTAACATAGTAGTTCTTATATTCTTTGCTTTTAGACATTTCCTAAGTCTAGGTAATTGTCTAGTGAAGGTACTTAAATTAACTAAAATTAAAATTTGGTTTACAAATACATTGAATAAGAAATTCACAACCATAATTTAAGTATCCTAGGCATTAAGTGTGTCGCGGAGAACCTAACGGGTTACCGGGGCTCCGGCTCGACGTGCAGGAGTAAGAACAGGGTGGTTTTTAGTCCGTAAGAGTCTGATACTCCCTGTCGCCTCACCCAGGGAGCAGCCATTCGATGATTTCCCCCCTTAAAAAGGCATTAAGTGTACTTCAAGGACTTTCTAAAAATTAGGTAGGTTTATATACTTATGGTTTTACATAAAGATCTACATGTTGAAGTTTTCTTATAGCTACATGTTTAGTGCATATAATAAAAATATTCTACTTTAACATAAAAAATCACAGATTGTTTCATAATTACAATAAAAACATGGACAAATATCAAATATTGTGTAATAACTGAATGATGTTAGAAATTTAAGTTAGTCTTTTAAATAATAAATATTTTCTTATATCGATATTTTTATTTCTTAGTCTCCGCACTATGCGAGTGATATTCGTAGGTGCGCTTCGTGGAATAGGAAATTATTTATTTAAAATATTATATTTTAAGCGCACCTACAGGTGCACTAAGTGGAATAGTTTAGGTGCGCTTCGTCTGGGTGCGCTTCGTTTAGGTGCGCTTCGTGGAATACCTCACTAAATTGTCCACTCTTTTTAAAACATTTGGTAACCAAGACCAAAATGACAGTCACTTAGATTCACATAACCGTTTAACATAAAAAACGTTACACCAAATCTAAGATATCGTCGTATTTTCCCAGTTTTTTGCTCGTAAACACGATGACATCAGATAACTGAGAACTAAGCATTTACCAACTAACATTTTGCGGGTGGACAAAATTGGAACTAACATCTTCCTTACTAAAAACACCTTTCTTTCTTAGACAGTGGTGCCACTAACAACTGTACAAATAAGTTTGTTATTTGTAGTACATACAAACTCATTTCGATTTGTCTCGAATATTAAAGACAGCCTAACATATAGGGATATACAGACTAGTATGTATGGGCAACGACACTGACATTAGCTTGATATGGCAAGACCAGCTTTATGATAAGTTAAAAGCGATAAATGTAGCTGCTTAATATATAGGACGTATCATTTTGTTTGCTAAAATGAAGGTATAAAAAGGTATATGATAAGTATTTGTTATTGAGCCGCGATGGACGTAACGGGTTGCCGGGGTTTCGGCTCGAAGCGCAGGAGTAGGAACGAGGTGGTTTTTAGTCAGTAAGAGTCTGACACTCCCTCTCGCCTGGCCCAAGGCAGAAGAAGTCATCGAATGATTATCTAAACCCCGTTCCTTCTCTTGCACGTCGAGCCGGAGCCCCGGTAACCCGTTAGGTTCTCCGCGTGTTACATAATACAGTGCCGTAATGTGCACCTTTGCCTACCTCTTCGAGAATAAAAGGCGTAATGTTGTATTATGAAAATGGTAATTAAAAGCTGCAGCAATATCCTAATCCTTCTCTCACTGTCACACAGCTCCCGACACTAACTAATTACCTGTTCAGTGGCATGTTATAAAATAATTCATTACAATTGTGGCGGTACATAAAATTAGGTTAAACGGCCGCCATATTGTACCCAATTTGTTCTACTTATTACAAGTGTGATTTACATGCTAACTATTTCTTGATTTCGTTGGTTAAGTGTTGTGAATATAAGGTCTTAGATTCGATTTTCAGAGCTTAAGAAATGATGTAGTCAAGTTTTATTCATTTCTAAGTCATTTATTTCCAAAATGTAAAAAGGCACTTAGTTATAAACGTATAATTAAGAAAAATAACTCGTCTACTTTGTCGAGTGTCCGCAGGCGGTCTCGGATTCGAAACCCGGGTTGTGCAGCTTTTTCGTCTTTTCCAAAATGTTCAGAATGTTTTTTTTCTGAAAGATAGTCATATTCATCTGCTTATACATGGGATGAATAATACTGCACTACGTTGAACACCTCTGTATACCTTCGAGAATTAAAAAACGTAACGTTGTAAACAAAATACAACTTAATTATGTTTTCGACTTACTCACGTAATTGTTTGACGAGGAACTCGACTAGTTTCAAGCCATGCTAGAGGCTCATATTCATGAGCAGCATTCCTCGACTGAGTGAGCAGAAAACATAATAATTAATTGAATATTTCTCACAAAAGTTTAAATATTAAAATACAACTTCAAATAAGCATTTAAATAAAACACAACGATTAAACAATAACTTTACACAAAAGAACAAAATACCAAACAATGTTGTAAGTATTTGTATCTAAATGTGTTTTAATAACTTGTAATCATCTGATGGTATAAAAACCAAGGTTTTGGTAGAAAAACCATTGGCCCAACACCACTGGCTTGTGACACTATCAAGGTTTCTATGTAAAAAGTCTACCTCTTTGTTTTATGGCCGTAGGTATACTTTATTATGTAATAGATAGGTATAATAGTTGTTATTTGTGGGAATTGAGCTGGTTTCTGGAAAAGGGATGATTTGTCCAGTGTCCATTAAAATAATACATTTTAATGCCCACTCGTTGACCGAGTGGTCGTAAGTGCGACTGCCGGGCAAGGGGTCTCGGGTTCGATACTACGGGCAAAGTATTATTAGGTTTTTAAATATTCTCAGTAGTAGCATATGAAGTCTGGAATTGTGCCCGATATATGGCAATAGACTTACCCCCTATTACATGGGACTCGTAACATAAATAGTGAAAAGTGGGTGTTACATTGTACAGTGGTATAATTTGGACCTCTGCCTACCCCTTCGGGGATAAAAGGCGTGATGTTATGTTATTTTAAAGCCCATTCAAAATGTATTATTTTATTTTAAATAATTTGATTATCGGATACTTTTGAATGGTCTCGTGGGCCTAATAGACGGTAATGTGCTGACAAACCGATTCTTGGGCCGGGTGTACCATATTGGGATTTTCGGTATCAAATTAAAAAATATATTATATATAATATTAGAAAATCAAAGAACATTAAAACCCCACAAAATAAATAGATAATTTTTATTTCCTTGGAAAATACGACATCTCGCCTCTTTTATGTCCAATTTATGCTATCATACAACTTATTTTTATGCGCAACGGCGGTCCATAGAAGAATGGGCAATCTCCTTTCCGATTATTAGGGCAAGAGAATCCTATTACATTGAATAAAAAAACTGCATACATTTTAAATCCTTCGGAAATTAATAAGCATATTAATAACATCAAAACGGATGAAAACTCTACAACAAAACAAAACAATAATAAATTAACTAAAATCGCGGGTTACTCACGTGAATATACTGAGAAAAGTTCTACTAGTTTCGAACTACAGAGGGGCTCTTCCTCATGAGCAGCGTGCGTCGCGGCGATGTCGCGGTGCTCACTTATTATTCGCTCACTTATTTTAAAAGCAATAACATTTTACTTTCTATAAAAACACAAATTAACTTGTCCAAATGAATCCAGCTTGTTTAGCACTTTCAAGGCTAGACTAAGCCTAATTATTTCTTTGTTTCATCATAGTATTGTCCTATAGTGGTCTATGGTGTCGCGGAGAACCTAACGGGTAACCGGGGCTCCGGCTCGACGTGCAGGAGAAGGAACGGGGTGGTTTTTAGTCAGTAAGAGTCTGACACTCCCTTCCGCCTCACCCAGGCGGAAGCAGTCATTCGATGATTTTCCCCCCTTAAAAAAAAAAAAATAGTGGTCTATGGTCTATGGTGGTGTATTCTAATGCATGATAACCTTCACGATATGGTAGAAATGTGCTTCGTGAATGTGACAAAAATATTTCAAGGAGTGTAGACGGATTTTAATTCTTTATTTTAATATACGATAGCAAACAATTAATTATTGTTTGTTTGATGGTGATAATGCGGTTATGGCGTCAAAATAAGTTAAAGTGTTCTCATAAATCATAAAAACAAGCAAAAGGTCAAAACTGAAAAGCAAAACATAACTATTATTAGTCATACGTACTTATAGGTTACCCACCCACTGATAGGTGAGAAGTTGGTGCCACAAGTTTTAAACAGTTAAGTAGTAGTAAACAGTTTAGTACTTAAAAAAAACAAAATACATACACACAGCCGAATTGATAACCTCCTCCTTTTTGGGAAGTCGGTTAAAAATTATTATTTATCAGTGTGGTAACGTTTTATTAAAAAGATCGTACTTTTTTTTAAAAGATCAGCCAGTATCCTTACGAATATTATAAATTGGAAAGTGAGTTTGTTTGTTTGTTTGTTCCGCTTTCACGCCGTAACTACTAAACCGATTGCTTTGAATTTTTGCAGACGTAAAATTAGAAGTCCGGTTTAAATAATAGAGTACTTTTTATCCTGGAAAATATTGATATTCCCGAGGGAAAACAAAAGTATTGGTATAGACGGCGCTGTGTGTATTGGTATATATGTCACATAGGCTACTTTTTATCCTTTTGTGACGCGAGCGAAGCCGTGGGTAAAAGCTAGTATTCTATAATTTTCAATCCGAAAGATCTAAGTGATCTCGGTCGCGGTCCACTATGTCATTGATTGTGAGAATAGCCTCGACCAATGACGGGCGAGAATACGATTGATCTTACTTCGAAAGATTGAATTGACAATTACAGAAAACCGCCTGTGGATCCTCTAATGTAGCGGCTATCAGGCTATCCATCGCTTCTGTTCATATTGCTCTAGCCTACAAAAAAAATCTACAACAAAATCAAATCTAGATATTGTCTATGACTCGAATGTAGTATAGACCACAATTTGGTAGGGATATAACAGCTTATGTTATAATTTTCTATCATAACATAACATCACGCCTTTTATCCCCGAAGGGGTAGGCAGAGGTGTACATACATAACGGCACTTAATGCCACAATACAATGTAACACCCACTTTTCACTATTAATGTTACGAGTCCCATGTAATTGGGCGTGAGCTTATTGCTATATACTGGACCCAATTCCAGGCTCAGTTCTACTACTGAGATTTTTTTTAAACTCAGTAATACTTTGCCCGACCCGGGAATCGAACCCGAGGCCCCTTGCCCGGCAGTCACACTTGCGACCACTCTGCCAACGAAGTACCTACACCAATATTATATCAATAATTTATTTACAATTCGCTCTCTTTTTCTTCAACCCACAATTTCAGTGTGGTCTATACAGACTGCTCACGACAGTACGCTCTGTTGACCACACTTTTTACAATCACCTTGAAGTCATTTGTTGGATATTTACAAACTAAATCATCTATTCTTATGTATTTATTGGTGACGGTGAAGTGAAGTTAATATTTTTAGTTTTCAGAAGGTCTCATTTTCATAAGGTTTCAGAAGGTCTCTTTCTCTTTTATCATAAAATATGGATCTATAACCCGCGCTTATGTTACCTACCACGAGTCTAAAAACATAACAAACAAAATATATATATGGATTTCCACAAAGTGCATCTTCCACCTACATATTCACCAAAATAACAGTTCTTTCAACAAACAAATAAGGTATTTCTAAATCTTTATGTTCACGCGGTCGTTTACTGGTTACGTCATCGATTATTATAGTGCAGTTTCCGACTTCCTTACGCAAACTTACATCTATAATGTAGCATAGTTGGTATATACTAGCTTCTGCCCGTGGCTTCGCTCGCGCTCTTTTAATGGTTTAAGAGCAGATTTACAAAAAAGAAAATGCCATACGAATACGATTTTCTTATTAGTTGCAAAGAGTATGCATACCTTATTTCAGTTTTGGACATTGAAAATTGCAAAATGCTTCAATTACATTTCTACCCCCAATTTTAGGGGTGTTGTGAGGTTAAAAAGAGACAAAATCTAGCCTGTGTCACTCTCCATCCCATCAGCTATCTCCATTTAAAAAATCACGTCAATTCGCCGCTCCGTTTTGCCGTGGAAGACGGACAAACAAACAGACACACACTTTCACATTTACAATGTTAGTATGTGTGTATGTAGATTGCTATTGTGGATACAATAACCACTTACTGTGCATAATATTGCGTGGGCTCCAATTGTTTGGATTTGTGAAAGAATATTATATATTGCATAGCTGTATTGTTCCTGGATGTTTTGTAAAGGAGCATTATAGACATCTTTGCGATTTTTTGTTGTTTTGTTTTAGTATCAGAACTGTAAGTATAATTAGATGTGGTCTCAAGTTGGTTAAGTTCGGCGACGGCGACCTCTCGCGTCCGGCTGTAGTTCAGGCCATGGTGCGGAACGAGAGTAACTGAAATGCCGTCTCCTCCTTCTGCAAGGCAGTCATGTTAGCCAAAGAGGAGGTGGGGTGCGTGAGGGAACAAACCTCCTCACGCGCCAGCCGTCGTGGGAGACACTCCGGGCGTCGGAGATCACGTGACGATCTCCGGCCACCGTAAGTGCGGGTATGCGGACGGTGAGGACGGGTAGCTCGCCGCTCGACCAGAACCAGAACTTTCCGCGCACGCCTCAAAGAGCCATCAGACCACCATAGATGGGGCCCAGTAGAGCTGATGTCCGATACAGAACCACGGAAGGCCTAACGGGTTGCCGGGGCTCCTGCTCGAAGTGCAGAAGTAGGAACGGGGTGGTTTTTAGTTAGTAAGAGTCTGACACTCCTTCTCGCCTAACCTAAGGCATGAGAAGTCATTGGACGATGTTCACCCCTTTAAAAAATAAACTACCACATTAGGTCCTTCAAGAAGGGCGTAAAAAGGTTTATAAGGGTCGATAAGTCGCATGTAATGCCCCAAGTGTTGCAAGCGTTTATAGGCCACGGTAACCACTTACCATCAGGTGCACTGTGTACTTTTCTTGCCACCGTCGTGGTAAAAAAACCAGGAAGGCACTTTTGAATGTCAAACAAATATTTAAATAATAAAAATGTCGTTCTGTCGGTCAGCACTGAAGCTATTTGCTCGTTCTCTTATCTCAAATCTGAAATTCTTTAAAGCTACGGACGAAATATAACTACACAGTTTTGTGCGCTGTGCTACCAAACACGCCAAAGATTTTTTTGTTTTAACAACACAGTAACTAGTTTGGAGTTAGGATGAGCAAATTAAATTCTTATCTGACTGTTTATATCAGTGACGAATTAAAATTCTTCAATAATTGCTTGTTTTTTTCTCCTTTTTAATTAATCTCTTTGCGGATAGCTAGATGATACAAAGTAAGTACCTACTGACTTCTATTTAATGATATCGCCCACGTATTATATCTATCCTATCTCTAGTTTCGGAGTCGCGGAGAACCTAACGGGTAACCGGGGCTTCGGCTCGAGGTGCAGGGGAAGGAACGGGGTGGTTTTTAGTCAGTAAGAGTCTGACACTCCCTCCTGCCTCACCCAGGCGAGAGCGCTCATTCGATGATTTTCCCCCCTTAAAAAAACCATCTCTAGTTGTATCAGATTTTGTCTGAAAAAAATATAAAACCTAGAGAACGTTTGTATGTTCCGTTGTTTATATATAAAGGAGTAAGCAACATCAAATACTTTCTAACTAGATGTGTAAAATATACGTACCGTAAAACAGGATGAATAGAATTCGAGGAGTGAATAGATACCTACAGGAATGGGGTGAATAAATATTAGAACATTTTCTCAACATTTATTCAGGGTGCACTTCGTTTTACCGTTATTAAGTAGGATTTTTCCTGTTTAACGACAAAAAAGATAACCTAGTCCTTTTTTAGAGGGGGAAAATCATCCAATAACTTCTCTCGCCTTGCATGAGGCCAACAGTAAGTGTCAGACTCTTACTGACTAAAAACCACCCCGTTCCTACTTCTGCTTCGACGATTCGCAGCATCGGTCGGCTGGCAAAACCCTTGACATTAATAATTATTAATTACAAATGTAGTATTTTTTTGTAATAAAATTAATTGATCTAAAAACATTGACTTTGACACAAATACCTATTAGAGTTTACCAATCGTAAACGTTTATGTAATTCAGGCATCGTTCCAGTAATTGACACGGAACCGCGGAAGTTAATTACCTAGACATGACAATAGATTGTTGATTACTCTGCCGGTACCCCAACACACAGTGGAGCGTGATACAGCACGTTGTTTACATGAGTTGTCGTATTTTAGATGAGTTTTTAAATTCTAAATGATTGTCGGCTTTTTGTTTATCATCATCAACAGCCTATAAATGCCCACTGCTGAGCAAAGCCTCTTCTCACACGGAGAAGGTTAGAGCATTAATCACCACGCTTGCTCAATGCGGGTTGGCGATTTCAAACTTATAATTAGAAATTATAAGTCCAGGTTTCCTCACGATGTTTTTCCTTCACCGTTTGTCAGTGGTGTCTAAATAATCTTAGAAAGTACATATAACTCGGAAAAAGTCACATTGGTACTTGCTGTTGGTAGGTTTCGAACCCGCACCCTCATGCATGAGAAGTGGGCGTCTTAAACCTCCGGGCCACCATGACCTATTTTTTGTTATTGTATTATATGTTATTTTTGTTTATGGATGTAGTGGAAGATTCAGATTTATATAGACTTGAATTTGATGCGAGACCCGGATAGGCCACAACTGCGTTTCTCTCTTAGCTTTCTGCCTTGCACAGTAAAATTGTGGAATAATCTGTGGCCAGTGGTAATTCCGAACCGATATGACCTTCAAACTGGTAAGAAAAGAGTGTATATACCTTTTTAAAAGATCGGCAACGCACCTGTGACTCCTGGTGTTGCAGGTGTCCATGGGCGGCGCTGATTGCTAACCATCAGGTGGTCAGTATGCTCGTTTGCCTCCTATTCCATAAAAAAATAGGACAAATAGTTCAACCTAGGAGTCTGATTATCCTAGAGATCTAAATAAATAAATAAATCTCAGATTCCTTTAAAACCCATATTTAGAATAATGAAGTCCAATATCGACGGTGTTTCAACTGTGTGTGACGTACCCAGTGGACAAAATAATTGTGTCAATAGGAATTTCAAAATTGAAACCTCACTAATAAAGTAGGTCTCCCTTTCCATACTTAAGCGGTACATGAGGATCCATGCTCAGCAAAATTAGACCAAAGAAATAATTCGGTAACAATAAGTCGACCTCCCAACACCAAACTTCAACTACAAAACACATTTCTCATTAAAAACTACAATTACAATAACTAATTACTAACGGGGGCCCAATTACCTTCCCCTTCCCCAATCTCCCCAATCCCTGAATCCCCAACGATCCTCAAACTCCTAATCCCCAAAAAGCCGGTGACGCACTTGTAACGCCTCTGGTGTTCCAGGTGTCCATGGGCGACGCCGATTGCTTACAGGTGATCCGTATGCTCGTTTACCGGCTTATGCCATATAAAAAACTAAACACACACAAACCTACACACTAATATATTACAAACGTTATATATTAAGTTAAAACTATAACTTAAACGCAACATATCGAATCGTTTAACTTTTTACAATAACGTTGCAATCGCGAACAATGGAGGCATTGATTTGTTAAAAGCCACTCTACGACTATTTACGTCACTATTGTATATGTTTCGCCACAACTGTCAAGAAAGGAAAAAGGTGTTTGTAATACGTGACATAATTGCATGTATTTTGAATTTAAATCAACATTACTGGTTGGTTATTGTGTTTGTTTGATATTGTTACTAAACTGTCGAGAAAATGACTTTTCAGCTTTGTTGTACCTTAAAAATTATTAATTATCTAGTTAACTTGAAATTGAGATAAACGATTGAATAAATATGTATTGTAATATAAGTAAATATTTTATCAAATATTTAACTAACTCTAACAACTAATTACATCATTTGTACTGTAAAATTAAAATACTATTAGTATTTATTTTTACGGGTTTTAGGCGAAATAAGTAACTTCATTCGCTATTTTTGTAAAGGTAAATCTCCAATGCCAACTTCACAGGCAGGCCAATGCCTCTAAAGTTAATAACTAGTTAAAAACGCACAAATTAATCATTACAAATGGCCGCCGGCCGCCATTACTGTTCAAACAACTGTCAATTTGCGCGGGAAACCAACTGTCACGTGTGTAATTATTTTTTAATCTATGCTTATGTTCTTTGTTATGGTAGATTACTAGATAATATGGTAAAGGATAGATCTTGTTAATTATCTATGTGAGTACTGAGTACTCTGTTTCAATGAATCATATCAAAAGAACGGTGAAACAAGAACAGTAGTATCTCATTACTACTGCATGGATTTAATGGAGTTTCGTGCTCGATCTATGGAGTTTATCTTTCTTCTCCATTCCAATTTACACTTTGGAACACGCGCCTAGCTTCACTGATGAAGAGACTGACAGACTATTCTATTTTTGTTGACGTTTCAAAAGTACTAGTTTATAGTATAGTTGAAAAATGCTAAAAAATAAACTAAAAAAAAAATATATAAAAATAAACTTTAAATTTTGATTAACTTGGAAAGACGAACATATTTTCCTACTTATAATATCAGTTAAGATATAATTATGAAATTCAAGCGATTTTTTTAACTTAGAACAACTCAAAACTCTTCTAAACTATGTACAAATACATAGTTTTGTTTATAGGAACGACTAGTAACAAATGCCATCTTTAAATCAAAAGACAGTCTTGATCCATTACTTTACACTTTTAAACGTATAACACCATAAATTCTCGAGTGTCATCGATCTTAATTTTCATTCAAAGACCATCGTCTCCAACAAAACAACTGGACGACTGGACGACTGTCACTAATAACAAAAACGTAACGAAATGTGTTAAAACTATCCAAGCCAGTAATGGCAATTAACGTAATTATTTTGTAACCTGTTAGTAAGCTATGAGTCGGCCATCATAAAATCAGACAGCAATAAACTTTATTGGGTATTATTACAGCTTTCCTTTGAAGTTACTTTATTGAATTAATTGTAGAACACCTGTTTACGAAATTAAGAGTGATACGAAATTATTTCCCTTGTTTGTTGTAACTGGGAACTCGTCACTAAGATGGATGGAAAATAACAGAATCTAACAAAAAAATAGATCTTGGTCTCCATTGGGCATAAAGAGCACGTTTCGCAATTTAGGGCAGTATAAAAAGATCAGGTTCGTCAAAAAGCGGTAATCTCTAGTCTATGTCTTAGTCAATTCTTACGAAACCACTTTTACGAAGAGCAAGTGTGGTGACTGGTAACTGGTGACAATTATTATAATGTATTCTATTTATATTAACATGCATTTGCTCTGTGAAAAGTATAGTCCCTTACTCGGCTCATTCCGGTGAAAGAGCAGGGGTGATCACCAATGTACTCTGCCTACATACCTAAATTTTCAAAATATTAAAAGAGTAACGAATGGAGTTTCTTGCTCGTTCTTCTCCATTCGAATCTACATTTTGGAATGAGCACCTAGGTCCACTGACGGACAGACTATTAATTATTTATTTTGTATTTGTTGACGCTTCAAAAGTACCAAATTGAAATAAATGCTTTGACTTTGATTACGTGTGTTGTTTCTGTCTTCAGCTGTACACCGTTGGGGCAACATTTCATTAATAACTTTACTTATTAAGTTAATAACACGTCGGGTTAGAAAGCGGAATGTTTAACACGTAAATTCTGGTGGTGCTAGTACGTAACTCGTTGAGAATGCGCTCAAATATTCTTGTATATCGCCTGTAATCTTTTAGGGGTCTGCAGGAGTGACGGAATAATGGTTTTCATAGTTATATTTTTACTAAAATATTACAAAACAATTGAGCTCGATGATCTCACGGCTAAGTCATTTATTTCGTGTATAGTGGGTTTTTTTAATATTCTTAATGATTTAACCTAAGTTTCTACGGCTGTAGATTCCCCTGGTTTTAATGGGACTGATGATGATATAAAATTGATAATATTAAAACTACTGAAACTAATTGTTAGGTACATTTTACATTTACTTTATGCATATCTTCCTCTTTTCTTTTAATAAAAAATATTATTATGTAGGATGTAATTATTTATTTTTCATTTAGATAAATCTTCTTATTATTACCAAATTTTAGAATTTCAACTCAAAGTAGGTAACAGCCGTCTTTTTGCAAAAGAAATATATTATATACGTTCCACGTTAGTTCTCAGTTTATTACCTACTTGTAATTAATCAAATTGAATCGTAGGTTTTTTAGTGTAGACGTACAGGATCAATTAATAAATTGGTTTAGAGCCTATAAACGTCCATCAAGTAGTCATCACCTCATGTACGGTCTGCTTGATTGAATGATTGCCACAAATTGTTCAACCGTAGAACCGTCATGTTTTGAGTAGTTGTTAGATCAGTGTATCGGGTATAGTTACGGGATTCTACCTAAATATATACTTTGACATAATATAGCATAATGTTACACGTTTCAATCCTTGAGAGAGTAGGCAAGGGTGCATACATATCTAAAACGTAACATCAGTTATGTTATGAGTCTCATATATGTAGCTAATATAGGGGTTGAGCCTGCCATGCATTTGGTACAATTCTAGATTCTGTGCTATAATTAAAAGTTTTTCAAAAATCGATAAATATTTCTGTGTGGGATTAAAACCTTTGGCTAAAAATGGTGGGTTACTGACATAAAAATATTGAGAAAAGCTCTACTAGTTTCGAACCACAGAGGGGGTCTTCCTCATGAGCAGCGTGCGCGGTCGCGGCGATGTTGCGCAGCCTACTCTAAACTTTTAATATGTCTCATGCCAGTTATTATAAAAATGAAACCTTTGGGTTTGAAAACTAAAATGTAGAAAGCTCTAGACCAAACGAGACATTACTCTAGTATTTTTTATTTTCTTAAATCAAAATTCACTAAAAACCCAAATATTACCACTTACAATTTAAAACAAAAATTATGCAACTAAACACCATGACACCATGTCAAACTACCATCCCAAAGATGAGCTCCAGAGATAGACAGGCGCCACCTACAACTCAAACAACAATAGCTACAAAATGAAAGATAGCTTAACCTTGAACGCTTCATACAGAGACTCAATAGGCGACACCTACGTGTAAACTAGTGAATGTATGCTTACTAATTTGCTGTACACAAACGGCCATGTTCTGATTGAATTTTAATATCGTACAACATAAACTAAAGAAATAAAATTACTTTGTAACTATATTATCGAAGTAATCTTGTTCATTAGTTTGTTGTTGCATGTCCTTTGCAAGTTTGTCCTTCAATCTATGTTACATAGAATATTATTATAGCGTAGTCACTTCTATTTTTCCTGTCGGTACCCTATGAGCTGGTCGCGGAGAACCTAACGGGTTACCGGGGCTCTGGCTCAACGTGTAGGAGAAGGAACGGGGTGGTTTTTAGTCAGTAAGAGTGACCTCTCACCTCACCTAGGCGGGAGCAGCCATGCGACGATGTTCCCCCCAAAAAAAACCTATGAACCTATCTCGGCAAATTTCGTATCACTTAAATTATTTTCCTCACCATTTAAATCTTCCCTGGACTTCCATGAACATTTCAAGCCCAAAATTAGCCAAATTGGATCCGTTCTCAAGTTTTAGCCAGACTAACGAACGGAAATTCATTTTTATTAATATAGATTATTGATTTTTTAAATACGTTGCACCACACTTGGATTTATGCCTGTGTCGTAGGTGCGTTTACAAATATACAAGTTCACATACACATGACACCCAGACCCGGAACAACAATCTGTGGATCACACAAAGAGTTGTTCCGTACTCTGCTCAGCAGTGAGCAGTTATAGGCTGTTGATGTGTGTGAAGATCTTAAGCCCTATAAAAATAGAGACCCTTTGAAATAATCCACGCCATAGTAGGTACAGATAACTAAAAGTAAACACCATCCAAAGAGTGTTCAATCACAGAATACATCTAAGTACCTGTGCGTTGTGCCATCCTTCACTAATTACCGACACGCTTACTTAACCCTAATTTACGTGAACAATACAATCCGAGTTCCGTAGGTGAATAGTGGGATGCACCGAGGTTCCGTACTATTGCGACATGCGCATACGCATGATTCACAGAGGTAGATGACACGTAAAGGCGTTAATGTGTGCGTGGGACAGAATTATTTGTCTGTGGTTATTTTTGTCTATGCTTTTTTGTTTTTTGATTGGTTATGACCGTATTTGTTGTGGCAAATTCGATTTTGATTACTTTTATTTTAATTTCAATTAATCGTGGTTAGATATCGATTTATTTTATGCAATTTCTTTATTAGTATTGTTACATAAATTGTGTTCAGTAACCTAATGATACCTGTTGATATATTATTTTAAATACAACCTGCTGAATAAATAATTACATTATTATTTGTTGGCTGGTTGCTTTTACATATTGGATGTTTTTTATGGGATAACCCGGTAAACGAGCTGACGTATCACCTGATGGAAAGCAATTGGCGTCGCTCATGAACATCTGGAAGGCGTTACAAGTTCGTTACCGGCGTCTTGGGAATTAGGAATTTGATTTGTTTTAGGAAATTGAGGAAGGGGGGGAGGTTGGTATTGGGCCTCTGGTAACCTCACTCACCTACACACCTTTTCGTCTCGTGGCAAATCAAATTGCCGTAAGGTATAAGTACTTTAGGCACTACTCGGATTTCACGTGACACGGAAAATACCTCTTGGATAATTAAATGGCGTGATGTTTTGATAATGTACTATCGAGTTTGTATGCGTTTTCAAGTTTAGTTCTTGCATCTATTATATTTTATTTTAAACATTTTATTTCACGTGTATATTCACGTGTATATTCACGTGTGTAACCCGCGATTTTTAGTTAACATTTTATTTCTTTGTAAAACTATTGTATTACTAATACAGAACCATTTTACGTCAGGACGAAAATGAAAGAGCTTTCACGGTGTAGGTATTATTCTACCGAATCTGAATAAGCCAGAAGCAATATTACGAAGCTAAGAACATAGTCTTAAATCTAGGTTACATCTAAGCACTAGGCACAAGAAACATTCGAAAACTGATGTTTTCTCGTACATTAAGTTTCACTATCAATTGTTTATGATAATACCGCGACGTACCATCACGCCGGCTGCCGTTTTGTGGTCAGCACACAATTTGCGGTCGAGGAAAGTTTTAGGTGACGGTAGATGAGAGATATGTATGGGATGAGAGTATGGATGAAAGGTAACGGCTTCAGGTTTATCGTTGCATCAATAAGTCACACAGTCAACTTGAGAAATCCCATACTCAATCTCCCAATCCCAAATTTCGATAACGTTAACAATTAGCGGCTCCATACTTGAGTTCAGAACTTAACATAACATCATAACGTCACGCCTTTTATCCTCGAAGTGGTAGGCAGAGTTGCACATTACTGCACTTAATGCCACTGTACAATGTAACACCCACTTTGCACTATGTATGTTATGAATCCCATGTAATAGAGGATGAGCCTACTGCCACATACCGGGCACATTTCCAGACTCCAGGCATACGTTCTCTACAGGAATCTACACCTTGAAATGAACAAATAGCTTCACTTGTAATTTTTTTTTTGACGTTCTAAAGTCTTGCCTGGTCTAATTGAAATAAATGATTTTGACTTTGACTTTAACTTAGCAAGTAGATAATTCTATGTTTCGGTCAATGACCCAATGGTCGTTTAAGTCCCATGTTTGGGAAGGTCCGTGTGTAGCAAACCTCTCTGTGGTTCGACCGTGTGTGGGACGCAGTTTTTATATGAAGTGACCAAAACATTATAATGTACATACATTTTTTTATTTTTACTTACCAAACCATATACTTAGATAGTGAGTAATCTATACTTATTATAGTAAATTGGTTATAATTAATTTTATTCCCAGTTTGTGGTGCTCTGTCCAGTCACTTTTCCATAGGCAGACGTCCTTTTAGTCTATTTTTTACACGAAGACACCTATAATTATATTTACGACCAAGCGTTTAGAAATAAACTGAACTCCAATTTATCTCGCAACTAAACGCTACAAGTGTGGAAGAGCTATGCTTCGGCACGAATGGACCGGCTCGACCGGAGTGACACTACGGCCGAACAGAAAACCGACGTGAAGCAACGCTTCCGTTGTGGAGGCTTAATTACCCTTAATATAATCCTTCCCTAATCTCCCCAATCCTGGAATCCCAAATAATAGTAATTCCCAATCCCCAAAAGGCCGGTAACGCTCTTGTAACGCCTCTGGTGTTACAGGTGTCCATGGGTTACATAGAGCATCCGCCGGTGGCCATGATGGGTGACGCCGATTGCTTACCATCAGGTGGTCCTTCTGCACGTTTATCGGCTTATCCCGTAAAAAATAATTGATACAAGACCTATCTAACCGTTCATTTAAAATGACCCATATGGATTAAATTCGATGCCATTAGCTCAATAGATACCTATTTCTTATCAGACAATTAAAGACACAATCACAATATTTGTCATCACAATAAAATTTCACCTGTCAGTACAATTGTCATCTATAATATATTTTTATATGACGGTAAACCACACGGTGGACGCTACTCAAGGGTGCATGTTGCGTGAAACACACCGGCGCACGCGCACCGTGTAATTACCCTGTGTATCACTGTGTTTACACTTTGTGCGTGTATGTGGTGCAAGTGGTAGACTTACAGCGAACATGATCATGGGGATGGTGAATAATTGGCGAATGCGAAAAAAAATTCTAAATCCTATTTCCAAGTCAGATTTAAGCATCATTGGGTTTTTGAGATTTCAAAAATTCTTAGTAGTAATACCTACGGCGAGTACGACACCTAATGGTACATAGGACTCTTCACATTATTAAATGACTAGTTTGTATTACATGTAATAAATAACCGGGCTTAAAATAGCATAGGTTAAGCCATATTAATTATTATGTGAATAACCCAGCTTTATCCCAACACGCAACAATGACATTTTCTTCTTGTAAATTACTACGAAAAATAAATCATAACAAGGCTTCCCTTACCAACTCCACCCGCTCCCGCTACCGCTCGCACTGCACACAGCTCCCGCGAAGCGGTGCGTATCGGGGGAAAGTTTAGTTGCGTACTAGAACAATAGCTCATGTCACACCACTTTGTGATGCACGCCGACCGTGACCAGGCGAACTAAGGAATAGGACCAGATAAGGGAATAAAGTAGAACACATTTTGTCACACCCCTACTCCTCGCTGATATCTAAGACCCGACTAATGGTGATCGCTCTCCATTTACTCTATTATAGACCTTATTTGCGATGTTTAGAAACTACTTCTGTATGAACAAATGCTATGGATTTTTCATCATCAGGAATTAAGAAGGTTGTAGAGATCGGCGTTCTATAGCACCTTTCTTCGGTAAATAAATGTGGGAGTGCCATGCTACGGCACGAATGGGTTGACTCTACCGGAGTGATACCACGGCCGAGCAGAAAACCGACGTGAAACAACGCTTGCATTGTGTTTTATAGTGTGAATGATTACTGGAGGCCCAAATATCCCCAATCCCTGAATCCCCAACAATCCTCAAATTCCTAATCCCCAAAAGGTCGGTAACGCACTTGTAACGCCTCTTGTATTCCAGGTGTCCATGGGCGACACCGATTGCTTACCATCAGGTGTACGCTCGTTTACCGGCTTATTCCATAAAAAAATTAGTATCACGACTAATCTAAAATCATAAAATCTATCATATCATATTAAACTACCTGAAAACACTAACAAACTCTTTACATGATCATAGCACAGACTTTTAATCAGTAAAAAAACATACAGCCGAATTGAGAAGTCGGTTGAAAATGCACACTAGTCAACAAGAAGTATTGCATACATCCTACACCCAAAATAAACATCTAACACAATAAAACAAATAAAAATTTACATCCGAAGTCACAATCACACCGCATGACACACTACCACACTGCCCCAGCAGTAATGTAACATTCATATTGTTTTGTAACAATATTAAAGGCGCGTAAACTGTATAATAGCGTAATTAACCAAACACAAACAACTGGTTCAACTTCTTTATAATCAAAGTGCTCATTACAATCGGCTTTAACAGTTAAATCATCGAGAAATGATGTACGGGGTAATAACAAAAAACTATGAAGGCAAAGCTTATATTTAGTACGTGTGTTCCGTACATTGTTTAATGGTTTCTTTTATGTTATTATAATGTACTGTAAGAAATTCTCTCAGAGTACGAGTCACTATTTTAGGTATTAACAATAAAGGCTCCTTTTTATAATAACTATCGTAAGACATGGTTAATTAACTAAAAATCGCAGACTACACATGTGAATATACTAAGAAAAAGCTCTACTAGTTTCGAGCCACAGAGGGGCTCTTCACTTCTCTTTGTCACGGCGATGTCGCACAGCCTATATAGTATTAATAGAGCTTTTCTCGGTATTTTCACGTGAGTACCTAACCCGCGATTTTTAGTATTGGAGATAGATAGAGATAGATCGATAAGGCTATTGCATGTTTTATCCTAGACAATATTTGTTGCGTCTGGTGAGGCATGAGAACCAAGCAACGCCAAGAACCTGAAATATAGCGCATATATAACATATCAAAGAAGTTTAAAACAAAAGCCGTCACTAAATATTTATAAGCTTTAATGGTGACGGGTTACATTTTTACTGTTACGTATCTACTGTAATAATTATTGGGTACAGTAAAAAATCCAAGTTAAAATTCACGAACACTAATACAAAACACACACTACAAATACACTTACTTAAAACAAACTGTATTCTGAAAACGAAAGTAAATACACAAATAATATAAAATTGTCATACGGTACTCTAAAAAGTAAAATTGCAAAAAACTCATTATTATCGGTCCAGTTGTGCTGACGTAAACGCAAGGTCGACATTACACAAAGTTTAACTGTTTTCTTCATTTTCAGCCTGTTTTTATGCCTAAGTTGGTTGCAACATTCATTCTTTGTTTACATAGCCCTCTCATTTTGATAGTTTTGTTGCTAGAACGGAATTATTAACAAGCCTGTTACAGTCCACTGATGAACTATGGACCCAATCTTCATGCCATAATCTGCTCGCCTTTTTTTTGAGAGGTGAAAATCATCCAATGACTTCTCCCGCCTAGGTGAGGCGGGGAGGGAGTGTCAGACTCTTACTGACTAAAAACCACCCCGTTTCTACGCCTGAACTTCGAGCCGGAGCCCCGGCAACCCGTTAAGTCTTCCGCGGCTCCGTATCGGCATCAGCCCATCTGTGGTGGTCTGATGGCTCCTTGAGGCGCGCGCGGAACGCTCGGCGTCGTACGCTCGGGCCTGGTTCTGGTCGGGCGGCGAGTCACCCGTGCTCGCCGTCCGCTGGCCCGTGCTTACGGTGGCCGGAGATCGTCTCGCGATAATCTCCTCGCCTAGCAGGCTGGATGGAGATCATACTTCAATAGGTTCAGGTTTAACAGATATCGCTATAAATACTATCCGGTCGAATAAGTAATCCCTATATCGGGTCTTAAGGTTCATTTTTGTCTTTCACTCAATATGATAGATACATCTAAACATGAGATTGAAACAAGAGTGCAGAATAAATGAATTAGTGAACTGATCGAACGATGTTTGATTTTGACATTCTGCATCATTCACTCCAGAAATATTCGAGTGAAAGTGATATCACCTTTACAGCAATCGTGGGGAGAATGGGGGTGGTGATATATGTATTCTAAAAGCTTGTTCAAACGTGCCATTCTGGCCTAATTTACATAAATGATTTTGACTTTGACTTTGACTCTATCCCGTCACGACACACGTTAAATGAAATATTTTGACTGAACTAAAACGACTTAAAATGCTAAAACGACTAAAACTGCGGAATTCCTTCCGCTTCAGATCATTATCTGATTTTAAAGTTAAAACGTGCGTAACTGCATAAATTATACGTAACACTTCCGTATGCTAACGAAGAATTCTAATTCTTTCTTCCAATCTTTTAACCAAATCTTAAGTATTTTCTTTGGCAAATATAGACGCAAAGTTTTATTTTATATAAATTATTTATTTAATTTTTTTTGAAGCCTTAAGAAAGCATTTTTATTTAATTTTTAGTTATTTATATTTGAAGTTGTATATATATTATTTAATTTCAATTCTTATCAATAAATAATTAAATCTCCTTTTTCCAGACGTCACATCTACAATTTTGATGCAACTTAGTTCTAACTATAACTTAGTGCCGTGTTATCGCATCGTACGAACTTGATTCTCAATTAGCTGATATTGATGATAATAATTATCATGATGACAATGATAAACACAATTTAAGACACCGTGCTTGTTACTGGGAATGGGGATGATGACAGGGTATGAAAATGAAAAATATAATTAGTCCGTAAGTTAGGTAATGAAAAAATATTAGACCCGTATTTTTTTATTTTGTCGTATAATAAAACAATACTTAGATAAAACGAATCAAAGTTTAGGAGTGGGGGCTAAAACGTCATTACTTAGTATAAAATGTACTGAGAAGTGACGTCACGCGACATTTCAAATCAATATATCTTCGAAACTATTCGTTTCTCTGAGAAAATAAAAAATACGTGTCTAATGTTTTTAAATAATCTACCAGACGGACATTAAAATAAAAATTAGTCCTCTACCCCATTCCAAAAAGCCAGAGTCCCAAGAATACTATATTTTAAAGTTCGTCCTACCCAGCTGCAACTACAACCATTTCATCTATTATTAATCAATTTATCTTCGTAAGTGCCCGGTATATGGCAAGAGGCTCAACCCCTATTACATGGGACTCATAACATAAATAGTGAAAAGTGGGTGCTACTTTGTACAGTGGCATTAAGTGTCGTAATGTACACCTCTGCCTATCTCTTCGGGGAAGGCGTGATGTTATGTTTATTTTCGTATCTAATGAAACCCTCATCTTCCACAGCGCGGTGCCAACCTCAAAGCGAAAGAAGGAGACTTCGTTTGCGATCCTTGCGGAGACGCCAGTGTCGCGGCCCACCAGCCCGCGGTCGCTGCCCGTCGACATCAGGACCCGTAGGGTCTCGCCCTTCAGAGGTAAATATTAACACTGTCCCTTATAAATTAATGTAGGTATAATAAAAAAGGACAACAGCTTGCTCTTTCAAACAGACCTTGATAAACGATAGGATAAGCAAAGAAATTACATTTACAACATTCGTTTCTGTTGTGTTGAGTTTCTGAGAATGTCTATGGCATTAAGCCCACATTAGTATGTGCTTGAATACTTTTAAAATGAGAATAAAAAATATTTCAACAACCCGTTTTCTTTTTCTCCAGGTCGTGGTTTCCGCGAAGAGACATCACGGCACAACACTCCGAGGACTTCAGCAGCGAACTCCAGAGCGAACTCACCTCCGAGAAGAAGAACAAACTCATTATCGAGGATAGACAACATGGCACAGACTGCCACATTACCTCTACCTATACACAACCTACCAAGACCACATTCTCCTAGAAACTTCTTAAAAGAAAACATTGAAGAAGTGAGAGAACTAAGTGAGCTGAACAGAGAAAAACATGAAGCAGAAGCTGAAAGGAAAAGAATAGAAGAAGAAGAAGCTATACTTAAAGAAATGGGAGTTTTAGACAAGTCCAAATCTGGTTCCAGAAGCGTGGTTGGTTCCAGAACGAATTCTAGAAGTAACTCTCCAAGTAAAATAAATTTGAGATCGAGAGATAATTCTCCTTCAGCGATACTTCATTACGAGAATATCCCTGCTAATAGCAGGGAGTTTGTGAACGCTGATGATGGAATTAGACAACCAGTTACACATAGGTCTCGAGTTCGATCGGTCTCTAAATCTCAACCTCAGTCCAACAATGGATCGCCAAAACATTCCAAGATTCCAAAACGACAAAGCTCTGTTTCTCCAACAAGAACTACATCAAAACCATCGGTGTATAGACAACCCTTTGAGAATAACTTGAACAAAAATCAAAGGTTTATTTCCAGTAGTACTAGCAGTATTCATGAGACCATTCGAATTGGGAGTCAGGTCCATGATAAAAGAGGAAGTAAAAGTACTCAACACTTAAGCATATCTCCTGCTCACATTAAAGGCAAGCCTCCAATTTCTCCTGGAAGAGGAGGCCCGCCACCTTCAAACAGAGTTATCAATGCTAAAAGACTATCTCCCATAGTTGGAACTCCAAACAAGAGTCCTATAGATGACTTAAAACCGAACTCGGCAAGACCGAATGCAAAACCTACACCTGTGCCAAGAAAATCAGTTAAGACAGCTGGTAACACACCTGCTACATCTAGATTGAATTCTAGACAGCCTAGCAGGACTGTTAGTAGAGACCCAAGTCCAGATAAGCGTAAAACCAAAACAGTGACAAAACCTGTGACTAGTGCCACCACAAAGCCGGTGAGCAGAGTAGCAAGTACTAGAACTACACAGAAGCCTACAACTGTTAATAAACCAGAACCCAAAAAACCGGTTAGTCGAACAAACAGTATGAAAAGTCTGACAAGGACACCCAGTACGAAGAACTTGGCGGAGAAACCGCCCCTGAAAAAGAACAACAGTAAGAAAGACCTAAGCGAGAAAGCACAATCTACAAGCAAAATAAACGAAGTTGGTACTAAGAAAGATTCTATCAAGAAAAAAGACTCCGCCAAAGGAAGAGATGAAACCGACAAAGGTAAAGTAAAAAGTACGAGAAGTACAGATTCGATGACTGATTCTGATAATGTATCAAAACAAGACAACGAAACACAGTACGATAAAATTACGAACGAAAAAGGTGAACTCGTTATAATGACGAAGAAAAACATAATCTCGATGACAACTGCCGCAATAACTTCTCAGCCATTAGAACTTGTCTCTACGGTCACTAATCAGTTACCAGCGGCTTTTGAAAAAGCTAGAGAAAAAGGTATTTTTGAAAGATTGAGTTCCAAAGACTCTCTTGTAGGCAAAGAAGATACTACAAATGAAAAACCTGTTAATGCTGAGAAGGATAAAGAAAAGCCACAAAAACATAAAGATGCTTCAGAAGAAAAAGAAAAGGTTGAAGAGAAAAAGCCTCCACCGAGACATAACAAACCTAACAACCATGATAAGCCTTTATACGCTGAAGACCAAGTTAAACTAAAACTTCTACAGGGTCCGTTTAACAACCCTCAAATTGAACGAGCGAAACAAAAAATTGAAGCCATTTTAAAAGAGCCAGAAATATCGACAGAAAACATACTGACTGCTTCAGCAAAAACAAGAGAAGTCAAAAATACTTTTAAAGAGGTAGCTGATAACGCAAAGACCGAAGTCAAAGAAGCGAAAGACGAGGCAGCAAATAAGCTGACAGAAATCAAAGATCAAGTTGTCAAACAGAACGAAAAAATGACTGAAGAAATACGTTCAGAAGTAACGAAAATTGTCGATAGTATAATCACGCCAGTTGAAGAGCCGAAAGATGTTCCAGAGAAAAAAGAAAAAGTTAAAGATGTTCCTAAGAAGATGGAAGAAGTAAAGAAAGATATAATTGAACCAATAGTGACGGTGGTTAATGAAAAAAAGAAGAATGGTGGTGCAGCCATTGCTGAGAAAGTGAATGAAACGCTTGTGAAGGGAGAAGGAGAAGTTGAGGTGTTGAGTTCCAACGTGTCCACTCCAGGAGTTGACAAGATAAGAGTTCAGAAGAAGGATGGCAACGGGTCTGATAAGTCTGCTCAAAGTAATGGCGGGTGAGTTAATTTTTCTTATGCAACTTGTTCTAGATTTCTATCTTAAGCATCCGTTTACAAAATATGGGTCTTGTATAGTTTACCTACTTGATAGATACCTAATGAATATTCAAACAAATTGGCACATGCCTGATATTACTTATCGTTGATAATGGGGATGATGACAGGGTATGAAAATTAAAAATATAATTAGTCCGTAAGTTAGGTAATGAAAAAATATTAGACACGTATTTTTTTATTTTGTCGTATAATAAAACAATACTTAGATAAAACGAATCAAAGTTTAGGAGTGGGGGTTAAAACGTCATTTCTTAGTATAAAATGTACTGAGAAGTGACGTCACGCGACATTTCAAATCAATATATCTTCGAAACTATTCGTTTCTGTGAGAAAATAAAAAATACGTGTCTAATGTTTTTAAAAAATCTATCAGACGGACATTAAAATAAAAATTAGTCGTCTACCCTATTGTATTATAGCAATATAGGAATAGTACTTACATCTTTAAAGTTGAAGTAATGTAATAAATATATAATAATTTAGTGAATACTGACTATGAGACGATTAGCTTCAGTTTCTAAAACAATGTGATTTAATCAGGCATTTTTTGGAATGACAATCACGTTAACCCTTAACAACCCACAAGTGTCTCGCGGACACAATTTTGCGTTTATGTTTTCATAAAAACTAAAGTTTTTATTTTTATGAATTGGCATTTTATCTAATTTATCGCCAATGTTTTACGAATCTAAATGTGCAATGAAAATATTTGTAACGTGAATAATTTATTATTTTTGGTCAATATACGAAAATAGTACTTCATCAACCCAGAAGTGTCCAACAGACACAATATCATTTTATTTGATTCAAGTGTGAAGGTAGATTGTTTTATTTACATTTACCTATAATCTTATGGTGTCGGGTAGGCAATAGCGGTTGCTAGACCTTTGTTTGTGTTATCATCATAGTTTTTGTAATCGTATCACGTACCAGTAATCAGAAACTCTTGTCATAATGTGGTCATGTTCTAATTCGTTTTTATTGAATGTTATGGCTAAACAGCAACTAACACAAAGTGAAATACAACGTGCCCTTGTTGAAAGTGACGATGAAAACATTTTTGTCCATGAGTGCGATAGTGATGATGAGAATTTTGCTGTTGACAGCTGTTCTGATAGTCAAAGTCAAAGTCAAAGTCAAAGTCAAAATCATTTATTTCAATTAGGCCAGAATGGCACTTTTGAACGTCAACAAAAACAAAAATTTAAAGTGAAGCTATTTGCTCATTCCAAGGCGTAGATTCCTATGGAGAAGAACGAGCAAGAAACTCCATAGGTTACTCTTTTTCAATCAGGTTCACAATACAATTTACTAGTTACATAGTTTTGCTGTTTGGATTGTGCGAGAACAATGTAACACTAAAATCCAGTCAAAGTGATCAAAAAAGAAAATAACCTTAAGGACAGTAATACAGTCTGGAGCTGACCAGTCCCAGTTGACGGCGCCCGTTCACGAACATGACACGTACACCAGCACCGCCCAACTCAACCATATTGTAGGGAATTGAGCGATCCACTGCACGCGCCACCGCCAATGAGACCTTTGAGTGAGCATGACAACTCCAAGCTGACACAAATGAAATCTACTAATCTACTTTAATATTAAGTTAATTACAGGGCTCTCACATTTACAATGCTTATCTAAGTTAAACAATATACAATTTAGCAATATGGCTGTATTATTTACGATTTCATTAAAACAAGTGTTTTTAGTTATCCTGTGGAGCCGGACTAGCCTGCATCCAAGCATTTTTATCTCTATTCTATATTCATTAAGTTTGTAATATGCTTGTCTACATAAAGTTTTCTTTATACATAATTTAAATTTCGATTCATTTAGTTGTTGTACATCGCCTGGTATCTTATTATAACATTTAACACAGAATCCCATGAACGACTTACTTACTTTCGCTAATCTCGAAATTGGCTGACTTAATCTATTCTTATGTCTAGTTTGATAGTGGTGTCTGTCCGACACTTTACCAAATAACTGTAGGTTTTTCCTAACATACATAATGTTTTCATAAATAAATTGACATGGAACGGTCATAATGTTGATCTCCTTAAACCTTTCTCTGAGTGATTCGCGACGACCTAGATTGTAGATAGCTCTGACGGCGCGCTTTTGTAAGATAAAGATAGATTCAATGTCAGCAGCGTGTCCCCACAGCAAGATGCCATACGACATAATGCTATGAAAGTAACTGAAATACACTAGTCTTGCCGTGTCTATGTCAGTTAACTGTCGTATCTTCCAGACAGCATAAGCTGCAGAGCTCAATCGTCCCGCTAATGATGTAATGTGAGGACCCCATTGCAATTTGTCGTCTACAGTAATTCCCAGGAAAGTTGTCTCTTTTACAAACTCTAATTTCTCACCATTCAATAATATGTCACAATCGTTGCTTTTAACATTTGGCAAAACAAATTTAATACATTTTGTCTTTTTATTGTTTAGTACTAAGTTATTTAATGTAAACCAATTATGAACTTTCATTAGGGCATTATTTACGTCGTCATAACTATTTGTGCGTCTATTAATTTTAAAAACTAATGAAGTGTCATCAGCAAATAATACCATCTGCGGTTCATTTTTAAATAAATGGGGCAAGTCATTTATGTACGCTAAAAATAAGAATGGACCTAGTATCGAGCCCTGCGGTACACCCATAGATATGCTAGCACCCTGTGAATTTACTTTATTTACTTGTACTTTAAGTTGCCTATCCTGAAGGTATGATTTCAACAGATTTAGCGACGTCCCCCGAATGCCGTAGTGTTTCAGCTTCAGCAATAGTGTCTCATGCTCAACACAGTCGAATGCCTTCGAAAGATCACAAAATATGCCGATGGCATCCCGTGCTTCTTCCCAAGAGGCGAACACCCGCTTAATTAGAGCTACTCCCGCGTCAGTAGTGCAGCGACCTTTGGTGAATCCGTATTGTTGATCATGAAAAATAGAATTCATGTTAAAGTGACGCAACATCTGAGAAAGCATCAGCCTTTCAAACACTTTGCTGAGCGCTGGCAAAATAGAGACCGGCCTATAGTTATTGGGTTCTGCACTATCACCGGATTTAAACAATGGAACTACTTTTACTATGTTTCATTAAATCCGGGAAAACTCCGTGATCTACACTTTTATTAAAAATAAACGCTAAATGAGGCGCTATAGTCTCTATAAAAGATCTACACACTCTAACAGACATGCCCCAGAGATCTTCAGTAGACTTAACTTTGATCTCTTTGAACGCTTTAATTACTGCTTGGGGGTTTGTGTATTGAAATCGAAACTCAGAAAGGCACTCATTGATATTACTTTTAAGAAGTTCAACGGAAAGAGTCGGAGATGATTTCAATGCTTCCGTAGTTTTAATCGGAATATTTTTAAAGAAACTTTCAAATTCCTGTGCAACTTTATAATTTGAATTGATACGTCCATTCGCAGTATTTAGATTAAATTCAGCACTACGTGATTTATTTCTACCTGTCTCGTCATTAATTATATTCCAGGTAGTTTTTATTTTATTTTCTGCAGTCTTAATTTTATTAGTAATGTAAAGTGCTTTAGCCTGCTTACAAACTAATTTAAACGTTTTTGAATATTTGGAGACATAAATGTGAAAAGCCTCACTATGATTAAATGGTTTCATACCGTAAAGCTCAAATAACCTTTCCCTACTTATGCGTATACCTGGTGTAGCCCAGTCACAGAATACCAACTTGCATTGAATGTTTTTGCGTTTTACAGGGAATAATTTATCAAATTGAGTTTTAATAATTGACAATAGGTTGGCGTAAATCTCACTCGGGTATTCACTATCATGTATTTGACCGCATAAATCATTTTTTAAATTATGATTTAATGACTCAATTTTTTTATTTGAGATCTGTCTAAACATAATTTCACTTTTTTGAACAGTTGTGATGGTGTTAAAGCTAACTGTCAGCCCACTGTGATCAGATGATAATTTATTAACAACATCTTTATGTAAATAATCACAGTTACAAAAAATATTATCTATACATGTTGCCGTGGTGGATGTTATACGGGTGGGCTCAAGGAAAACATTAGATAAATCAAAAGATTTGAAGAGACTTAATAAGTTAGTACAAATAGAGTTATTTTCCAAGAGATCAACATTAAAATCGCCACATACTATGGTATATTTACTACTAGAACACGTTTTGTGCAGTACATCTTCCATTATGGAGCTAAAACTATTAAAATTTTGTGACATAGGAGGTCTATAAACACAGATTACAATATGCTTATCCAGCTCAACACAGGACAACTCTATTGTGTGCTCTATTGACAATAATGTAATATCTTGTCTTTCTTTATATTTCACTGAATTGTTAACTAAAATTAGGCTACCACCATGTATCATTGTTTGACGGCTAAAATAGTTTCCAACACAATAGTTTTTAAAATTTATAGATTCTACTTGATAATCCTTCAGCCAATGTTCAGTAATACAAACAATATCATAATAAAATTTTTCTAAAAATAATTCAATTTCTAGAGATTTTGATGAAAAGCCCTGCATATTTTGATTAAACAATGTTAACAACTTTTCTTGTTTATTCTTCTTATGTACTACTTTCATAGATTTAGACTTATATATACTGCCAGAAGATACCTTAACAATGCATGGAACATTTGTAACATTTAATTGTTTATCCTCTGTTGTCTTATTATTTAGTTTAAAAAGTTATCCAGAGTACCCACATTTGTCATCAAATCATGAGTCTCTTTCGTACTATCATAATAAGTACAGCTAATCTCTATATTATTAGATTGTCTATATAATATAGATCCGTCACTTAAACTATTATAAACTAAATTAATACTATTTGCTAGCAAACTAGCAAGTAAAACTTTACATTTTCTAGGAATAAACATGTATTCCTTGGTCAAATTAAAACCACTAACAAATTTGTTAGTGTCAAAAAATAATAATTTGTCTTTATGACAACATGTCAGCATAAATATTAAATTATTTAAATAATATATATTTTTATTCTGTGATTCTGTCAAATTGTCAGAATACGGAAAAGCACACATTATTATGTTTCCTATTTTTAGTTTTAATAAAGCATCAACACCATCCACTATATCCCGCTTCTTTACCCCAGTACTATCACCCATCAACAACACTACCGGCTGAGTTTGTGTGATACATTGTTGTTTTATTTTTTGTATCATCTGACCAAACTTTATGTTACTATAACAGTAATTTGTTATACTGTAATTGAGGCAATTTGAAATGAGCGACCCAATACCTGCTCCTATGGAGTCAGTGAACACACTAACATTGCTGGTCATAGCTGGTTGAGTGACCGTATGTGATACAGGTATATTATGTTCCGGCTCAGGAGGCAGGGTGTGAGCACAACTACAAGAAAGGTTATTTGCTAGAGACTCATATCTCTCAGCACTATACGTTACTAAGTCTACTAGTTTACCTGCTTCAATCATGTGATTATTAATCTCAGATTGGGCGGATTCATACTTTTGGAACATCTGATTAAGGAATAATTCTCTCTGTAACAATTCTTGTCTAAGAGTTTGGATGTCCAAGTCATATACAGCCCTACTTTTTTCTAATTCATAATGGCAAGATTTTATTTCACTAACTAGTTTAACTTTTTGTTTTCTTAAATTTAAGTTTAGTTTAGATAGATTGTACCTCTTTTTAATTTTTTTAATTGTCTTATTCAGTTTAATGTATTTTTTAATTTTGTTGTGGCTGTTTAGCATGGTGCATACGGTTGATACAGTGACGGGATCATCGCCAGTCAAGTCTATTGTAATGGCGGCTCACATGTGTCACCAGAACCACTCCCAATTAACTCTTCGTATAAGCTCTGAGTTTTGTCTGACATTACTGAGTGTTTAAGTGCCTCTAATGTATGTATTGTTTTGTAGGCTTCTCTTAATTCATGCTCCAATTGTGATATACGTGTTAGAGCATGTTCATGAGTGTCAGTGCACTGCTGGAAGGTAGTAACCTTTTTGAGTAGCAAATCATGTTGTTCAAGTAGGTCTGTGTGACACATATGAAGTTCAGCCAATTCAGTTTTAAGATTAGTGTTTTTATTAATAATATTTGTCACTTCCACTTCACTATCGTCCCGTTCCTGTAGCAGTTGGTTACACAGGTGCTTGGATGACTCTAATTCCTTTAGCGCTGCTCTCAGTTTGCACTCCATTTCCTTCGATCTGGTCATCATACTGATAGGGATGATACACTGAAATAAAAGAAAAAGGAACAGCAAAAAGACAGGGAAGATGACTTGAAATGAGGGAAGTTGGTATAATAATCAGTAAGATCTTGTAATAAGAACAAGGGGGAAAAAATAATAAGGAAAAGGACAGCTTTAATTGAAATTATTAATTAATATTGGTATGATGATAAATTTAATATTTTTTTTTTATGAATGTAGGTAGGAGGTAGGTGCCAAAGAAATTACTAGATTTAAATTTTTAGTCATTTAAGCTTGAATTCGTCATAAAATTGGGCTTATAAACATTAATTACACGACTACTTTGGTCTAAATTTACACTTCAGTAGAAAAAATTTGTAAAGTTTGTGTAGTTTCTTTGTTAGTGTTAAAAGTTTTCGTTGTCGTGTTCAACAAATTAGCACGCAAACTGATGACAGATATGTATGATTTAAAGAAATATGGTCTTTTGATTATTGTGTAATGATAGATTACAATAATTATCACTTATACTCCCCTGGTTTTAAAATTTGAATAAAACTTTTGCTCCGTGCGTTGACCGTTGACAGCCCGCAGAAACTTTTCAATTTTGTGGATAAAGTCTTATCACTATCACCAGGAAAACACTGCTACTAATACTTATATACGCAATTTAACATAATTAAACCTATTTAAAACTATAATATCACTTAAAACTATTTTTAAAATTAAATTAAATCGCTAAGCCAATATTTGACAACCGGCTACCAGTGTTGCCAGTGAAAGTAATGTCACAGAACCAGCATCTGAAAACGATGATGAACAATTATGGAGTAAGAGTGATGATGATTATAAGAATAAGTCTCAATTTACACTTATAAAGGAAGAGATAACAACGTGGAAATCAGAACCTAACAGGCAAAACCGAACGCCTCGACACAACATAATTCCCGGTGGTAACCATAAGGTGATTCTTCCTCCTCCGGGCCAAACTATAATAGATCCGATAGACAGTTTCAGCCTTTTTTTTCGACGATCACGTATTACAAATAATAGTAAAATATACCAATACTGAAGGGCTTAGAGTTTTACAAAATCGATGGAAATCAATAGATATAAAATCGAAATGCAAGTACTCCGAGGTCTTTTATTGACTATAAGCGTCAATAAACAGGGAGGTGTAGATTTTAGAGAATACTGGTGCCCTGTCTTTGGCAATCCAATATATCAAGCTACAATGGAAAAAAGAAGAAGCGTTGTAATATTTTCCCTTCGAAATTATCAAGTGCTTCTAAACAGTGTTGTGCTGAATGCAAACGCAATACATGCACTGAATATTCTGAAAAAAATAATAATTGTAGTATCTATAAGTAAATAAGTAATACACATTACTGAAATACATTATACTGTCTTTTTCATTCAAAATATCTTTCTTTTCTTTCATCATACCTTATAATTATAAAATGAGTCTGTTGGACACTACTGGTCAGTTACGTCACAAAAGCTTTCTGGATAGTTAAGGGTTAACATTGCAGTATATTATCTTTTTCTCTCTGTTATTGACTGCCTCGTTGGCCGAGTGGTTGCAAGTGCGACTGCCGGGCAAAGGCAAAGTACTTTTCAAAAAATCCACAGTAGTAACACGGAGTCTGGAACTGTACCCGGTATATGACAATAAGCTCACCCCCTATTACATGGGACTATAACATAAATAGTGAAAAATGAGTGTTACATTGCCATTAAGTGCCGTATTGTGCACCTCCGCCTACCCCTTCGTGGGTAAAAGGCGAGATATTATGTTATGTGTCTCTATTCATTTATGCAAAAGAAGAAAGCCATTTAAATAATCCCTCAGAGTATAAACCATACCAAAGAAACACTTTCACAAAAATCCCTAGCGATTAATATAGAAGTCTTACAAATGATTGCTTGCATACAAATCAAGTTACTTTCGATGATAGCACGGATATTACAGAACTCATCACACATTGATAATATCCGTTAGAAAGTGCACTACACGAATAATGACAATAGTATGTGATATTGCATAGGCTGTATAAGATATTACGTCGTATCCTGTCGTGGTTAAAAACAAATCAGATTTATAGAAAGGAAAATTGATACAGTTATTTTTTATGGCATAAGCCGGTAAACGAGCAGACGGATCATCAATCGGCGTTGCCCATGGACACCTGAAACACCAGAGGCGTTACCGGCCTTTTGGGGATTAGGAGTTTGAGGATCGTTGGGGATTCAGGAATTGGGGTGATTGGGGAAGGGGAGGCCTCCAGTAACCTCACTCACACGACGAAACACAACGCAAGCGTTGCTTCACGTCGGTTTTCTGTGAGGCCCAGTTCTTTGATTGTTGAAATAATTATTGTTTTCGGAATTAAACTAGTGAATTATGTTCATATATTCATTGTTTTTCAATCATTTCGTTTTCACGCTTAGACTTATTAACACTTTTGTAGTCCGAGAACATAATCATTACCTACATAGTATAAAACAAAGTAGCAATCCGCCGTCTGTCTGTCCCTAAGTATGCTTAGATCTTTAAAACTGCGCAACTGATTTTTAATACAGTTTTTTTAATGGATAGAGTGATTCATAAGGAAGGTTTATGTGTATAATGTAGGTATGTTGCAACCGTGCGAAGCCGAGGCGGGTCGCTAGTTATGTAGGTATATTTAGTAAATAACTAGATAGATTGAAAAGGGTTACTAAACTCTAAAGATCTCCGTAGGTATTACCAGAAGCGAAAGAACAAGATAAAATAAGAACTCTGGTTAATTTTTGAAAAGAAAAGCCCGCTAAGGACATTAATTTAAACTTAACGATACAAAAAAGTATCTGTATTGCATGCGTAACATCACGCCTTTTATCCCCGAGGGGGTAGGCAGAGGTGCACATTACGCCACTGTAAAAAGTAACACCCACTTTTCACTATTTATGTTATGAGTCCCATGTAATAGAGGGTGAGCCTATTGCCATATACCGGGCACAATTCCAGACTACATGCTACTACTGAGAATTTTTAAAAAACCCGGTAATACTTTGCCGGACCCGGGAATCGAACCCGAGACCCCTTGCCCGGCTTAAACTTAAGTCGCACACTTAAAACTTAACGATGAAAAAAAATATATTGCACTCTCAATATTAAGAATACAATAGGAACCAAAACAATTGAAAAATATGTTTTGTACTGCCAATTTCTAATCAATTAATAACAATTACACTAATATTACTCTCGAAAAGGATACCATCATCCAATACCAATACCATGGCGTGGTCTATAAGCCCAGCAGTGGGCTAGTATTGAGTGGTCAGCATGCGGTAACAAGAGTATCGACCGAGTAGCGTGACCACACAGCTGATTAGCATACGGGGCTGGGCAGGGCTGTAGCTTCAGTAGACAAATAAATGTTACTTAAAGTTGATTTTATTTATTTTAGAAAGATAAGTTTTCGGGAGTTTAAAGGTGATCGTGTAATATAGGGTTTAGTTTTTGGCCAGTGATTTTTGTTATTAGGTACTTTTACAGTCATTTTCTGTAATTTACTTACACGGGACTCATAACTAGTGAATGGTGTATTAGACATAATGTTTCGACTGTACTATAGGTGTAAAATATAATCTTGTTCCTAAAAGCGCGAAAAAATAAGAAAGCAGCTGAGTCGAAAGATCTTTCAGGTGAACGGATATTATTTCCGAGACTGGACTTTTTACCATATTTTAAAATTGGTTAATTACTCATCTAAACGCTTCTGATGTCTTCATTAATGTTCTTCTGATATTATTATTATGATTTAATAAATTATTTACAATTGTGCTTTTTATTAAACCTGATAAAGCCTTCGATTAAATCCATTAAACGTTAATCCAAAAATACGTATCCATTCTCTGTATCTCTTTCTCGCTCTCTTTTCAATCTGATGACGTCATCTACCCACTTCCAAGTACAACGAGCAAGGTTGGCGCGTTCTCGATTACCTCGAATTACTTTACCCTAGATTAACTTAATTTCCGTTGCGTAAAAATACATTATATTAAAATTTGGCAGCCCTATTGACGGATAGTGATGCGGCACAAAAATTTGAACATAGCATGATTTGAAGTGTGGAAATACGTTCTTCATTTTCAAATTAAAGTTATCTTTGACCATATTTTATTATAATAAAAATATGGGTATAATATAAGGACTGATTTTTCCAGCGCCACCATTTTATTTTCTTTAATGTACAATGACTGCCTCATTGATAGAGTGCTTCCTTCCTGGGTAGGGTAAAACTTGTTGGGGTATTTTCGGTATTTGATAATTTTCAGTATTATACCATGAAGATTAGAAATGTGCCCGGTGTAAACCAAAACCATAGGCTCTCCATTTATATCACATGGGACTCGTAAAGTAACTGATAAAAATAAGTTTCAGTTAAGGTGAATTAATTACACCTCTGCCCTCCCCTTTGGCACTTAATGGGCATGATATTATTGACGTTGTTTCTAGAAATATTAGTTACCATACAAAAAATATTCGTTTTATTTAGTTCCACAATTCGTGAACCGAGTTACACGTCCACAGCAATAAAGACACGCTTTGCTGTAAACTTCGCGTTATATTTGCTTTGTATAGTATACAATGCTGCTTTTGTTGACTAATGACATTTGTCCTTTCTTTGAATACTCGTCAATGGAAACGGAACCGATTCATTTAGTTTACAATAGCATAATTAAAATCCTTTTGATGGAATTAGTTCTGCAGTGTGATTTGTTTGGAATATGTTTACGAAAAATGAAAATAAATATTATGGTAGCATTTTGATCTTTATACAGTGGCACTTTTATCATCAACGCCCACCCCACTGGACTACTTACATACTTCTCTAAGAGAGTTTGCCATAATCCCCAAGCTTGGTACGCAAGATACCGCAGTTGAAATGGCTCAGAGGGCCTCCACTACATAAGTGTCATAATCTCCACAGTTGTCAGACTGTCGGAAATCGCAGTTTAATCTGTCAAACACCAAGCGGTCACCGGTGACCGCGACCTATTGTTCTTTAATTGTGTATATAAAACCGGTACTCGACGAGCTAAAGAGTTTTTGAGAGATTTTTGCAATCAAAAACCTTAGTTAATATTTATTTTATTTACTGTCGATGTTGAGATAGGAAAGTAAACAATAAGGAAGAGGTTTTTTTACAACAACAGATATTTTATACACTTCCTATCCTACATATAAATTATCATACATTTATTTAGTTAACGACGCGTGAAATATTTTTATAAATATAAAGTAACTAAAGTTATAGTTCAAGTTCAGTTCGCAAGTTCTTGCGATGCGTAGATGGAGCTCGCACATTTTTGTGATGCGACGTCGCATTACAGTTTTGTGTACGAGCTCTCAAGAGCTTAATCGATTAATCCATCCATCCAGTCTACCATCGAAACATTAATACTTTCTTACCTACATGACCTGTATGATAGTGAAACCAAACCAAATGAAAGTCCCTTTGTTCATGATATGGTAAGTAGATGTACCTATGTACTACTTACAATTATTTACCCACGATCGCCAACACAGATAGTTGTGTGTGTTACAACAAAATTGATATTACCTGGGAACATTCTCCCTTTTGTTGTGATGAAACTAACCATTGAACACTATATAGTTTTAAGTAAAACTCAATACTTTAAATATCTAAAAGTTTATTATAATCGGATTCTTTTAAAAACACAGAACACAGTGCTCTTCCAACTTCCCACCAGTATCGAGCGTCACTCCACTTTGCGCGGGAAACTTTTCTAAACCGTCCCATTTGACAGATGACATCGTCAATATGACAGCTAGTGCTGTCGATAACATAGATTAAACTAGTGACGTTCATTTAGTTGATTTTCGTCGTCTAACAATAGTTAGGTACTTATGTATGTATCTTGATGTCTGATGGGTGTAATTAACGTCAGCATGTAGGAAATATGTCTTAGATAGTTCAAGTACTCCGGGAAAAGAAATATTGGAAAAAAAACATTTTTTTGGTCGCCTTTTTAAAATGAAAATCACAAAGAGTACATCAAAATCTAGAAGATTGCCAATTTAAAACTGCCGGAAAGCTTTCCAGACAATTTACATTTTTTATGGGATAAGCCAGCAAACGACTTGATGGATCACCTGATGGTGAGCAATTGGCGTCACCCATGGACTCCCAAAACACCAGAGGCGTTGCAAGTGCGTTTCCGACCTTTTGGGGATTACGAATTTGAGGGTTGTTGGAGATTCGGAGATTGGGGAGACTGGGGAGGGGGGTAATTTGGCTTTCGGTAATAACACTCACAGGACGAAACACAACGCTTGCGTTGTTTCACGTTGGTTTTCTGTGAGGCCGTGGTATCACTCCGGTCGAGCCGGACCGTTCGTGCCGAAGCATGGCTCTCCCACATGATAAACAAATAAAAATCGGTTTATTTTGTTGACTCTTTGTTAAGCTTTATTATTATCAGTTTGATATTAAAACTATGAGTCAGTCATTTCGTCACCGCCGGTCAAGAAGTGACGTCACTGTCGGCTCGAAGCACTCGAACACGGCAGACTGGACTATTGCTTGAGTCACAGTGGGCAACGGACTCTTTTGGCATTTTCGTGGGAACTTTAATTTCATGTAAATTAGTTTTTTAATCATTACTGAATATGTATTTATTATACTTGGAGACATAGACAAAAAAGCGCTCCTTATTAATTCTTATTTTAATAATAACAGTAACTCCAAAATAATATAAGAATGACTTTTAAAAACGATTTAAGTATTAATTTAACTAACTTGTAAAAGTAATTAAGTAGTAACACGAAACGTGGAACTATGAATACGGTACGTTGTATTAAACTAAATATTAGGGCTAATATTCACTTCAAAAATATCAAACTTAAGAATATGAAAATTCTATGTACTAAATAATTTTTCATCTTGTTGTAACATAGGACAAATTCATATACGAGTCACAAATATATTTATATGTATAATGATATTTATATTATATATAATTATATATATCTATACGATTATATTTACGTATTTTATGTATGCTTTTGATACCTTTTTATTAATTTGGATAATTACCACTATTTCTCATAACAGTTTTGCAGCTTACCACCTACCACATACATTTCTGCACTACCCAAAGGATGACTGGCAGAGAATGCTGTTAGCATTAAGTCTTCCTTATGCAATTGTATAAAACTTAAATAATTAAATAAATAAATAAAAAGTAGTTCCTAAAAGCGAGCAAACACCACCTAATGCAAACGTAACCGTAACACTTCGATATCTATCTGCAGCCGAGTTCAATGACCTCTCCACCACAAAAACTAACATCGTTAGGTAAAATAGAAATAAATTGAGTCATAATTTTACTATTAAAACAAAAGAAATCGTATTTGTTTGATACAAATCTTCATTCTATTTGAGCAGTGTCGACTGTAGTGTGGCAGCCATCTTGGATTTTGCATGCAATGACGTTTGAATGCAGTGTATTAGAAAAATGTCTGTATAATTTTTAGGGTGATTTTGAAATGTGAATTTGGCTTGAAGTATAGATTTGATTTCTAGGTTTGATGTGGGCTTAGTTTTACCTACTAAAACATTTTTAAATAAGATTCAGCGTGTACTTTGATAGCATTTTGAATATTTCCTTTATGATTTTACTTCAGGACATTCAACAAAAAAGAGTCTCATAATAAGTTACAGGCAATCTAGTACAATAAAATAAACCTAACCTCAAAACGTAAATAAATCTGTCACATACAGAACCTATAAGTGTACACAAAGGTCCACTTTCTTACATTCTTTCTGTCCAAGGCTCATTACGTCTGTACACGCTACGACCGACACGTAATTCTTGGCATTCGATACTAAACCAGCCAGCCCTTAAGAAATGGTTCAACTCCCTAGTTCGCCCTCGAGCGTTGAACGCCACGCCCGCTCTAACGACTATGGCGCGAAAGATCATAAACAATATAAAGATGTGGCTGTAAATCTTGTTACCTTTGCCTTAAAACAATAACCTGTCAGTGCTTGTCAGTTTTTGGCGCGAATTCTTCAAATTGCAAATGGCGGTGTTGAATCGTTTTCGTTTAAAAATCATGAAACGTGTTTGTAGTGCTTCCAAATTGTAGAATTGTGTGATTTTCATTCGTGGTTGTTTCAATTAATTATGATACATAATAGGACGGTGTATATTTTGCCTAATGAATTGTTGCCGAAGAGATATGGGGATGAAAACAGGTGAAGATTTCCATTCATTTGATTTTAGCCAATCATTATATGACCCTAATTTATTACCTAGCTTTGTTTTAGGTTACTTTAAATAGGTGCTGACTAAGGTCTGAGATATTTGTTCATTAGTTAGATGAAATTATAAAATTCTGGATTTATTTATCACAATCAATTTCCAAGTAACTTTACAGTCATGTCAAGTAGGCACATGGCGATATTTACGCGTCATTGGCCACCGGAAATAGGCACGTGAAACAAGGCCCGCACTTCCGGTGGACAAAACCGTAATAACAGAGTTGTAAAAATATAATTTGTAATCTAATGGAGGCAGAAAGGGTTATAATAGTAATTATTATAATTAATATTAATAATACGATGAATGTATTCACCCAGCCCTTGAAATGCTCTTAAGAATCAATAGATTAATTTATAGTTCAGTGCGAACTGTATTACAATTATTATTCTCATTGTATTTTTATTGTATTATCTGCTAGACTTGGATTCACTTTGGTGGGTCAGTGTTTAGTGACGCATAATTAGAACAATTAAGTTTTAGAAGAATTAAAAGGTGTTATACTTCCAAAAATCATCTCTTTTCTCGTGCATTACTTACCACAATATTAAGTTTCCAAAAAATAGTATTTTTTGGCTCACTTGTCATTCACGACCCACTCTCTATCTCTACCCTTTCACCACAATTATTTAATTTTAATGAAACCTATCCCTATTTCCTTCTTCTCTTTCTGACCTTCTATTGTTTACTTTTCAAATCACAACAATTTCTTTTCAATCTTTTTCTTTTTCTTTAGTAAGTAACTAGATTACCACCTAATTTAACGATTACCAACTAAAATCGAAATCTTTCCAAAATTCTAGGCTCCCTCTTATACCAGGGCTACCAATGCTGCACAGGTAACAGGACGATTTGAATCAAAACAACATAAACATAAAGAATAAGTAATTGACAACTTATTCAGCACTAGTCGCTTTGTGTAAGAAAGTGACAACTTTAGTTTGAAGCCAAAGTAGCCACTAGTAACATGTTGTCGTGGCTAGGGCTACGCACGGGTGATTTAGAAATTATAAGTATTTTAAGAGATAGAATTTTGTAAAAAGTAGTTGAATGTTAGCTTCAAATAGTGATAAAGTTATTATATTGAACAGTCTGTTAATTAACTCGTTTGTTGATACTGTGTTCTCCTGTCCAATTTGATCGGCAGTTGGATTGATAACCATTATTAAAATATTGTTCACTATGATTTTATCACTATTTAAAAAGCTATGATGTAATAAGATTATTTGTACTTAAGAACCGAAAACTGATACTGAACCTACTGAAACATCGACATTACTATTACGTTTATACTTTTTAACCCGATTTCATTATTTAAAGACATGTCATTCACGGTACTCAAAACAAACTTGAACTATCTACGGGACATTTATAAAGCTATGCTTTAAACAGTGTTCATTTAAACAAAGACCCAACTGAAATATCCTCTGTAAATTACAAATTAATAGTAGAAGTTATACAAACAAGTTTCAGTCGAGATAATGGACTCTGAAACCTGAAACTATAAACTCATTTGTCTTTTAAAGAAACTGTTTAATGTCAAGGTCTAGAATGCAAAGACAAAGTAGAATACTTTGCCAAAGTTTTCTTGTAACTACCATTGCTTTTGAACTGAAAGTGCATTTTTGTATGTAGCGAAAAGAAAAAGAAAATCTTTATTCACTGTAACAAGGCGTGCTTATAAGACGTGTCTTGAATATGGAACAAATTGTGCTAGATGTGAAAACAGTGAAGCTTTGTGAAATCAAGTTCGATTAGGTGCTGTTTTATTTAAGTATCGGTCCTGAATCCATGGATTCTATAGCTGTTATGAAAACCGGTATTAATATAGGCGATAAATTTATTCTACAAAACTTTCGAAACATAATCATTCAGCCACAAAAACTGTTAAACTGATAAGGACCACTTATCTACTACTATCTCAAACTCAAACTAATAAATAATGACTGTACTAATTTTTTCACTTCTATAAAAGAATTTAACTGTTCCCCAGGTTCCCACAAAGCACAAGCACAACCCCAAAGCCTCCAGCGAGGACCAAGAAAGAAGCCAAAGAGACCCCACCACCAGAACAACGAGACACTTCTGAACCAGTGGACGCAGCAGAAGACAAACCAAAAGAACCAAACTTCTGTCAAAGGCTAATGAAAAAATGCAAGACTAAATGCTGTGCTTGTTGCACTAAAGGAGAAGAATCTGAAGAAGACGGAGATAAAGATAAAGAGAGACAGAAAGAAGAAATGAAAGAAGAAAAGAAAGGCATGATGAGTAAACTGAATTGTTGTAAGAAGCAGGTTGATGAAGAAAAGGCTGAGCAAGAAGTTAGGGATTTGGAAAGGGCTGCTGGTAAAGTGAGTATTTTTGCCTAAAGTATTAATAAAACTTATTTTTTAGAGACTTTACCAAAAGATAATAACTAAATGTCAATTATGATACAACCCATCTGTCCCATAGTAAGCATAAAATGTTATTATGCTCAACTCCATGTTATAACTCAAAATTCAAACAAATAATTATATTTATGAAGATATGAAGTTTACCAAGTCTCAGTAAAAGATTTTATATAAAGAAATCCAATAATATAAAGAAAGAAAGAAAAAGAAATATTATATAAAGAAAGAAAGAAAATGACAACACGGTTGGTGCGGTGGCTGGGCAACCGGCTGCCACGCAACGTGTCGCGGGTTCGATTCCCGCACGGAACAATTCTTTGTGTGCTCCACAAATTGTTGTTCCGGGTCTGGGTGTCATGTGTATGTGAACTTGTATGTTTGTAAACGCACCCACGACACAGGAGAAAATCCTAGTGTGGGGCAACGTTTTTTTTTAAAAAAAAAAAAAAAAAATCCAATTGGTGTTTTACAATTCAATGAATGTAACTACACAAGTACCAATTACCACAATCAAAACTACTCCCATTATAATTTATCATCATTTTCTCCACACAGGCCTCGATAGAATACGAAAACGAAACGAAACCAAAGCGCACGTTACGCGACGTGTTCTGTGGTTGTTGCGGGCGACGGCGACGTGTAGCAGACACTGGATCCATGCCGCGCAATGTTGCGGAGTCCATGTCGCCCGCGCCTGAGGAGACAGGCTGCTGTGGCAGAAAGAAGAGACAAATTGAGAGGAGAGACAGTATACTCAGTGATAGACCTCCTACTAGGTAAGATAATAAGATTTTTTTTGGGAGGGAAAATCATAGAATATCTTCTCCCGCCTGGGCGTGGCGGGAGGGAGCGTCAGACTAAATGACTAAAAATCACCCCGTTCCTACTACTGTCCTTCGAGCTGGAGCCCTGGCAACCCGTTAAGTCCTCCGTGGCTTCATATCGACGTCAGCCCTATTGGGCGAAATTAAATGTCGTTTAGGTTTATGCATAAATTGCTTAGAACAGTTTAATAATTGATTGACTGACTATAACTGTTCTGTGGTTGGGTTACTGATAACGGGTAGTTAGCTAACACGAGGATTAGTTTTCTGTCTAAATAAATAAATATTTAGAAGTTCTTGGTCTAAATCTGAATGTCCTGACGTATTATGTAAAATGCACTCATGACAAAAGATAATATGAATATTTGTTGGAAATTAGAATTCTTATTTAGGAAAAAGTCACGGATCAAACCTACATAGGATCCTACCTAACTGATCTGCGACTTTTGGACTAATGGAACGGTTACTGACATCTACTCCAATATTGTCGCTATGCATCTAATGCCCTCGATACTAATAACGTTAGCTTACATTTCACAAACTGGGTCGACGAAATTATTACAATGTCGGATATCGAATGCAACGTCATTCGGTTCGCGAGTACCGACTTAAACTTAAATCAATTTTGCATGTTGCTTGACCTATTTAGAACTACGATAGTACAGTAAAAAAGGTTAATCATTGACAATAAAGTTTAAATTGTACTCAAAGACGCAGAATAACAATCAGTGGATAAGTCGATCACATTTCCAGGTGGACATACATCCATTTGCCACACTAAACATTACTAAATCGTAATGGTCTTTTGAAAAAGCCCATCTCAGATCTCGAACAATGAATAAATGTAACGATTCCACACTAGTGATGCGAGACAATAACATCTTATGTTTCTGTAACAGTTGCTGTAATAACCGCTTGTGTACGTGGTTGCGTGGCATGTGTCGGCGACACTCCGAGCAGTCCTCCAGTCGACGCACGAGCATGTTCTCCAAGAACAAGAGCATGTCGCCTACGTTACCGCCTGAGGTGAGTTACAAACTTAAAGCCAGGACATTTAAATACATTTTTGAAAACCAAAAATCCAATCAGCCGATCCAAAGTATGTACAATTCGTTGAAGAAGTTACCTGAATCAATCAGTTTCACATTTTAAGACTTATAACAATAATGTAACATAAATATCAAACCGCAGAGTTTTTTCTTAAGAGTCATCAAAATAGGCCAAACAAATGACCCAAAACCACCCCTATTTTGACCCACACACCATCCAACAAGTCGCCAAAACATATTTTATGGTGGTCGGTAATCATGGCGGCACGCAACGCCACGCGTGTCTCGAGAAATATGACTCAAGGTTCAAACCAACGCTGGTCAGTTATTAAAACTTTGTTTGTACATAATAACTGTATACGTTTCATGGAAATCGCCAAGTAATTTGAATAGGAAAGGATGTTGCATGACTTCAGTGTGACATGTACTCGAATACAATATATTATGACTCATTTTCGACATTACTAACAACAGGATGAAGGTCCCACGTTGGGCGCCAACTACGCGGTACTGCCGCCCAACATGGGGCACCATGTCATAAATTTGAAGTCTACTATTACTAACAAACATAATGTCCTTCGTTAATATGTATAAATAAAAATTACATATTAATTGCGTGCTAAACAGTTACAACAATAATATGTTTATACTTATATATCACATTATTTAATTTCTTCGCGTGTAAACCTTTTCTTAGGCGCGATTTTAATCTATTCCATAAATAATTATAAATAAGTAAACGCGTACTATTTATATGAAATGGGTTAGTGTAAACAAGGTCGGTTGTCTAACAATAGGAACGAATAATCGATGGCAATATTAAATGTATGATTAGCGTATTTTAATGGCAGTGTCTATTCGACTGTTAACTGTAACGCATACGTTTGCGTAACCGATTGATTACTAACATTTCAAATATCCAAAAACAAAACAAAAACAATTAATTTATTAGTGACAATGTGTGTAAACAAATCAAGTTTCAATGTATAGAAGAAAAAGACACGTGAAAAGGGTGAACGCGAAAACCAGTAGCTTAAGACAGATGCCTAATCTGTACTTAACGCCGCGACTTCAGAACTATCTCTACAGCCTACCGCGTCAGATATACTCTCGAAACCCGAACTACCCAATCACAATGCAAGGCAATAACAAGCTTAGGGTGACCCCTGTACCTTCACCACGGCCTTCCATACAAGTGTCGCCTCGTGGAACCCCTAATCCGTCTCCCATACCATCACGGAAAGCTTCCAGAATACTCATTACTAAGGATTTCATGAAGAAAGATGTGGAAATTGAAGAAGACATTGAGGTAGGAATTTAGTTTTGGTCATGGTGTCCTAAATAAGAAGTAGTTATTCACATTGTTGTTAGCTATTTTGGGAGTTCCCATTATAAGGAGATCGGGTTCTTTATACAGTAGTATGGGAACTGCTCAGTGCAGGCTTAGCTGATTCAAAAGTGCCTTCCTGGTCTAAATGAAATAAATGATTTTGACTTTGGCTTTGCTATATCTTGATTATTGTACGTTGTTGTTACCTAAATTGGTTAGGTACCTATATATTAGAGGTATAAATGCGCAATATATCTTTGAGTGCAGTGCATCTTTAAACAAAACAAATTGCCAACGATTGTTCGAACATAATTTATTTAAAAAAATACTATCAAGATCAATCAGGTTGTTATATGTAATCACTTGTTATATGTGGGTACATATAACAAGTACCTACTGAAGAATTCAATTTCATTATTTCACACAGTCATATTAAAATGGCATTACCAATACATTAAAATACGGCATTGAAATAATACGGTCAGCGGTTATAGCGAGCAGTGTCGTCATGTGCCATGTCACAAACCCGACGAGTTTGTTAACACACGTTAAATCTAACTTGTAACCAGCCGAGGTCACCACACGACATTTTAACCATTTCCATGTGAATATATTTAATTCTAAACCTAACTGTCTGAGCTGAGACATTGCCTAAATTTTGTTTTAGAGGTTAGCTTCCATATTTAGGTATACAGACACCCACTTTGCATTTAACTTTTTAATCTTATATTTGATCAATGTAACTCAAAAGGCAAACGCTGATAAAATTACTTTTACTTGTTGAAAAAATAGTATTCCAAGGCGTTTCATAACTGTAACATACTAATGGAGAAACATCGAAGACATTGAGACGTCAAATCAAATGATTTCAATGAATAATTACAATTTCAGTACCTATAGCTTATTTCAGGAACTATCAGAACTATTTCTCATAAGTTTATATGTCTTCTTTATTCCGAAATAACCGTTTTCATACATAAGATAAAATTACGCCTTTAACCCCGAAAGTGTAGGCAAAAGTACACATTACGGCAATTAATGCCACTGTACAATGTAACACCCACTTTTCACTATTTATGTTATTAGTCCCATGTAATAGGGGGTGAGCCTATTGCCATATACCGGCCACAATTCCAGACTCCGTGCTACTACTGAGAATTTTTTACCCGGTAGTACTTTGCCCGAACCGGGAATCGAAGCTGAGACCCCTTGCCCGGCAGTCGCACTTGACCACTCGGCCAATGACGCCATCAACAGTTTTCATCAATCTTTAAAATTGTATTGTGCTCTCTGTAAAATAACAATTCAATGACAAACGTAATGAATTATAATCTCTATTCACACATAAATATGGTTGACATTACCAGGACACTCGTACGAAGCTGGACACGTCCCTGGTGGAGCATACAAGCGTGATGCGCGGCGCCATTCCTGTGCTGCCCATAGTGCTTGCATACTTCTGTCTCTTCTGCAACATCGTTATACCTGGACTCGGTGAGATGTTTATTCTTTTTATAAAATTGGGATGGTCAAGATAATGGATTACTAGATATTTGATACATTTGTATCTTGTTTAAAGTGTGTCTAATGACATTATTCTATTCATATCTTTACATGTGTGTAATTGTTTAGCTGACTTTTAAATTTTTAATGTTTTGATGAAGTGTGTTGCCCTGAGTGAGATCCACGCTTTCTTTACTCTAAAGGATATAGTTTTGTTATAATTATTATACATACATACGCCTATAATTCACGCTTGTTTCCCATGGGGGTAGGCAGAGACTATGGAACGCCAATTACGATACCTACAGATACCAGCGAAAGAGGTATGTACCTCATCTCATCAACAGTCATCAATCTTTTATTTTTAGCCGGATGACATCTACTACTAAACAGAAGCTCCCTTGTAGTCCTCCACACCGATAGATTACTCATCCCCAACAAAATGGATTGTTCAGGTTTTTGCCGTTTTGGTTGAATCTTACACTAAAACTTATCTTTTTACATCTGCAGGAAGTATATTGAGCGGCCTATTCTGCCTGTGCTTCGGCATACCAAGGTTTGGAGTCCACGACGGAGCTAAACATAGGATAGGTAAGTCGAATATATTGATTTCATACTCAGCATCTTACTGTTTGTGAGAATTCACTGCTGGCTTATAGGCCTCAACTAAGAAGTGGTTTGTCTTAATCTTCACGCTTGGCAATGGGTTTGGAGATTGCAGTTAAAAGGATCAGATTTACCCAGAGTGTATTAAAAAAAAACCGTTGCCCCACACTATGATTTTCGCCTGTGTCGTGGGAGCGTTTACAAACATACAAGTTCACATACACATGACACCCAGACCCGAAACATCAATTTGTGAATCACACAAAGAGTCGTGCGGGAATCGAACCCGCGATACCCCCCAGCCGCCGCGCCAACCATGCAATCAATTCAACTGTATATTTGTGATATATATGGAACTTTTTTACAGAATTAAAAATCCCATTCCTGATGATTTCAGGTTCGTTCGTGATCAATTTGCTGGTAGGTTGTGGCCAGCTGTTCACGGTGCTGTTCTGTCTCGTCGGCTGGGGCTGGTCCATCTGGTGGGGAGTCATCATGGTCAAGACTTCACGTGAGTGTGGCAATACTTTTACTAGAGACTATGGTTTTATTTATTTTTAGTTTGTGCTCATAAAGTGTGCCAATGAACTATGGAACTTTAGGACGCCTATGCCTAAAACTTGGATTGCCATTATGCACTTTTTTTAGATTGTGTAAATAGCCTGAAGACTAAATTTGAATTAAAATAAAACTGGCACCCAACGTGGGACCAGACAAAACACTATTGGCGCCCAGCGTGGGACCATGTGTTTAAAAACTTATGTCAATTATTTCTTTTTTTCATTGTTTTTTATATTTTCAGGTAAATACCGCAAGCTAAAAAGGGAGGCGGAAGCTGCAGAGGCAGAAGCAGCGCCCCCTGTGACAACCAACAATCACACGAGAGCGTAACATATGACTTAAATTATCTAATTACTCATTGAGTAAGTTACAAATTTTTAAACATAATGTCTTTGACGATATGACTAAGAAATGATGTAAAATCCTTTTTGACTAATTCTTCGTAAATTAGCAAACGCTGTGACCAATATTTTTCTTAGAATATTAAAAAAGACCACTTCATTTCTGGTGTTACTATTCATATGAATTGAATTCTAACTTTTTTTACAGTTAAACCTGTAAATACTACCAATAATTATTATTATAACACATAAATTGTAAAATACACGACAGTGTTCTAAAATAAATTATATATTTTATCTGTGCAAGTGTCAGTACTGCCAATATAATGCAAAAAATACATTCTAAATAAAATTATTGTAAATAAAATTAGCGTAGTTAAATCGTAATTTTGGAATTATAAATCTAGAATTTATCTTTGAAACTTGAAATACGTAGTTTAAATGCGAAATGGAAATTTTGTGCAAAAAGTGTTTTAAAAAAGCGAAAGAACTTGTGTACTACATAATGTATGAGTACATACGACAACACATCAAGCTAAACATACCAGTATAAACTGACCGTGGAATATGCGGAGTGATCATACAAAGCGAGGTCAAGATGAACTGGTTGTGTATAACTTGATTTGTAATCGTATGTACATTTAAAATTATCTGCGGGTCAGATTTTTAACCGTAAATCTAACGGTTTTTCCGAAATAACTCTACTTCCAAACGAAGTTTTCCGACCTTGAGGTCACTTTTTAACTTTTACTCATAGATTTAACGTTAATGTATATTATTATGGGCCCCAAGTGCTTTCTATAAATAGTATTATTAATATTATACACTTAAATTCTGCAGTACCATGATTTTGAGGCGATATTGTAGAAAGATATATCTCCTCTTTAAAATTAGCTCGGAATCTTAATTCCGAGCTAATTTTTACATAAAATAAATGCATTTCATGCTAATTTTTCCATTATCTACATGAAAAAAGCAAAGTTTTTGGACGATTAAATTTTATTATTTGTTGTAACTGTAAACTTTACCACACGCATTACCAAACATACGAGTTCAGATAGACATATTGTTTTTAATATACCTTATGCGTTAAGAATATAATTATTTCCTCTAAATCATGGAACTGCATCTAAAGTATAAGACCTAAGAAACTTTTGTATATGACCAAACTGATATTTCTAACGTAGCAATTCACAATTAACAACATTTTTAGCAACATAACGCTAATAATGCGAAGGAAATGTAGTTTTTTGACATTTTTCCAAATATTAACGCTTTGAAATAAAGGTTATTTTTAAATGGACCGTTATTTTTGAAATTTGAGGTTAGAGTTTTAGGCGGGAATGGCAAGGCAAGGTATTTTATTTTGATTTTAAATAAATATTGGTAATTACCCTATTTGTAAAAGGTGTTTACATCCTACTATTGAATTAATTCCAACAAAAATCTCCCAACTAACAGAATTCTTATATAACCTAAAATTATGGAATTAATTTCTATGCCGTTTGCCGCCTAAACGTGTGTAACGTGAAAGTATTGGTAAAGTATTATAATTTGACTTCCAGGTTTTTGTAAATTGGCATGGCCATTATAGAGTTGTGATTTTCGGTAAAGCAGACATTGGTTCTACCTGTATGTACGTAAGCGTTGTAGAAATAATGGAACAAATTCGTCAACAATAGAAACTCTATTTAAGTTGATTGTTAAGTTAACATGCTTAATTGTTGTCGGCTTACTCACGTAACTGATTGACGAGGAACTCGACTAGTTTCAAGCCATACTAGAGGCATAAGCAGCATTCCGCGACCTACGACGCGGTGATTGTCTGCTACTGGTTAACATAGTTATTTTAATGAAATAGACAAAGAAAAATCACAAAACACATAAAAAAATAAACGACATTTTGGCTAACCTGTCAGCGATTCGATAATTTGAACATCTAATGGGATTTAACAATTTTCCAAGTGAGCGAAATGCCTTATAAATGCCACAATTTTTGTTATAATTTTAATAAAATCTGTTTCTATTATTTTTTAACGCTTACAAGTGAAAAATGTAATATTGGTTGTAAAGTTAAGCTACCGAAGTGATTATTATAAAATAAGGAGTAAGATATTTATGGAAACGTTCTTCCAGTACAATTTATTTGTTATTAACAAATGATTAATTGTTATAAGTTGATTATACAATGTTTATTAATTATTATAGTTGCTTGTACAACGAGTAATCAATAAAAACGATTTTAATTTCAATTCTCGTTTCTTTTTTCCTAACCTAAAAGATAGAAAAATGCTTTTTAGCAGTGTTTCCAAAGTTCAATGTGCTTAAATTAAACCAATAAAATCTCAATAATTATCCAATGTCAAAACTATCGTAGCCCCATCGTAGCTGTCAAAGTAGCATTTAGAATACGGAATTTATAGCCAAACTCAATACCATTTAGTTCATTAAATATCCACGCAATACAAATGCAATGGGCGCTAGTATTGCAACTCAAGAGTACGAAATTTCACTATACCAAACCAATGTCGATCGATCGGAATTGGATTCAAGAGTAAGCCCCCTTAACCTTATTGCGATCTCCAAGCCGCTTGCCCGAGTAGAGAATTTGAATTGAATTGAACTGAAATTTGAACCCAATTGCGAATCCATCCTGTGGACTTACCTTCAGGGTAATGAGGTAATATTGAACGATAGACTCGAAGCAGCAGAAGCAGTCATATACGCCAACATCTCATCGCGGGTAAAGAGGAACCTCTACAACCCGAATTATGGCTGCTTATAACGCAACTGCAGGATTTGTGTCTCTAGACGAGAGGGAATTCAATCGATGCGGAGTAGTAAAGTTTAAAACTCCTCCCGGAGATTCCCTATTAGTGTTCGCCAAGTCACCAGCATTATGCTGGTCTACGGAATATTAGAGATCGATTTCGGAGATCCATTTCGGAATCTGAACCGAACGGCGTAATCTTTGCGGACTGCCATGCTCCGAGGTTTCACTAGACGAATGGGGTCCCTTTTTTAAGGTGAAAAAAATCCTTGAATGACTTCTCCCATTGAGGTGAGGCGGGAGGGTGTGGCAGGCTCTTAGAGACAAAAAATCACCCCGTTACTACTCCTGCACATCGAGCCTGAGCCCCGATAACTCGTTAAGTTCTCCGCGACTCCGTATTGACATCATTTGGGGCCCTTCCGTGGAGTTCTTGCAACTTGGAGTCCGTCTTGCAACCTGCAGTATGAGGTTACGCATTATCGTCTAGGAGCAGCAGAGACGAGCTATTGTCAAACAGTGAAAAATCACTTCAGCGCTAGACCACCAAACAGTGACCATCACTTTTCTATGGGTATGCCGTTATCAAACAGAATCAATTGTTTATAACAAGTAAGAATACGGTTCAAAATTCCTTCATTTGTGTGTCTATTCACCAGTGCCAGACACGTCTCGACACGTACTTCGCGCTGGCGATCATTGAGTTCGTGGGGCACCCATTTGTCAAGTTTTTTACCTTGCCAATTTGACGCAAATAGATCAATATTGTTTTGACGCTAACGTCGAAAGATGCAGCAAATTCAGCCGTAGATTGCGTCCACGATAGCTTCCACAATCGCCTTTAATTCGTCATTCTCGACCAAAGTCTTCGGACGACCGCGAGGTTCATTTTTAAGGTCGTTTCTAGAACGGAAGCGAGCAAACCAATCAGATGGTACGTTGGTTTGTAGTGTTAGCTCCGTAAACGTCATTGATGTTGCGTGCTGCTTGTGTCGCGTTGCTGCCACGACGGTAGGTACCTCTCTACTCATATTCCATTATTACCTACTCGAATTTTTAACCTATCCATGATGAAAAATATTGAAATTCGGTGAAAATGTAACACTAATCAATAAACAAATGATTAGGTACTTTTGGAAATAAGTTCCATGTTTTTAAAATAAAATTAATTTGAAATTAGATTTCTTAACCAAACAAAAATTATTTTGATTTGAAATGGCCAGTAAGTAGGTACTTACTGCAGAACGGCAATTTCAATAGTCGTATTAAGTTTTTTCTTTTGGGCATAATTCTGCCAAGCTTATTCTACCTTATTCCTCAATCAACAAAGTATGGATTGGCGTGTAACAAGGTAGTAAAATTTTCGTTAGTTATAGTTAAGACCTTAATTTTTTTTATTCTTGATAGGTCGATGTTTGGCGTAACCTTTGATGGTCGGTGGGGCTTTGAAGAACATTTCGAGCGCCTGGTTCCTCGAGTTGAGAAGGCAGTGGGTGCTTTGCATAGACTGCTGCCCAACATTGCGGGACCTCAAGAAGAAGTTCGCCGCCTCTACGCGGGTGTCGTGCGATCGATGGTCCTTTACGGGGCGCCTGTTGGGTCAGCTCAACTGTCAAGCGTCCGACGCTGCAAAACAAAAATTTTTCGGGAAATGGCCATGTGTCTCGCACGAGAATATCGAGTGTCTTTTGAGGCAGCAACTCTCCTGGCTCGCTTTTCGCCATTGGATATTCTAGCGGGTATGGATGTAAAGATCCAAGATCAAATCCGTACTGTCCGCCGAAATGGCGGTAGGGTGCCAGAAGTGGCGTTCGTTAGGCTGATGCGGCAAGAAAGGCGACACGCGCTCGAACGGTGGAGTGAGCGGCTAGAACAGCCGAAGCTCTCACGTAGGCGCGTTGTCGAAGCCATTCTGCCGCACTTCGAAGCCTGGCCGAAAAGAGAAAAACGCGTCGCCTACAGGCTCACTCAGGTGCTAAACGGTAAAGGTGCTTCGGTGAGTACCTGAACAGGATTGGGCGAGAGGCCACGGCAAATTTTCACCACTGCCGAGGTGACCTGGATTCCGCACAGCACACGCTCGAGGAGTGCTCAGCATGGGCCTCTGAGCGGCGGGTCCTGGTTGCCAGGATCGGACGAGACCTGTCTCTGCCAGCAGAAGTTAAGGCTATGCTGGCAGAAACAGAAAACTAGAGGAAAGTGGCCTCCTTTTGTGAGACTGTAATGTCCCGCTCAGGGGGTGGAGGCGGGATCGCGAGAGGGCCGATCCTGCTCGTAGAAGGCGTCGAGACAAGGCAAATGCCAATTGAAAACCAGTGTTGGGTACTTACTGTGCCCAGCATACACTGAGTTGGCGAGCCCTTTCGTCGTGGACATGCTGCCACCCTGTTTCTTTTATTTTGCTTTTTTTATAATGTTCTTTTTTGCCTTTGTTGTTGTTTTTTTTTGTTATTTTATATTTTTATATTGTTTTCCTTTTTATTTTTTTTTGTTTTTCAATGTTTATTTTGTGTGTAAATTTTCGGTGGTCCACGTCTGGTGGCGAATAAATTATTTTTCTTTCTTTCTTTCAAATGCCTTGACGCTTAATACGCCACAATCCCGCTTGCATAAATTGCAGGCAGACCTTTGGGGCCACGGGTGCATAGAGTGGAGACTCTAGGTGCCTAGGTGGTTTTAGTGAAGTACGAATCCCACACTCCCTAGTCTTTCTTCCCAAGAAGTTAGGCGCCTTTTGAAGGTTTCCCCCGTCACCAAAAAAAAAGGTTGATGTTTGGCCATCTCGTCTGGGGGTAAGCGATGATGTGGCCGACGATGGAGCACGCCTACCTATGAGCAACCTGTTCTTTTGGGACTTGAAGACACCCAAGCTGTATTTGTTGGGAAACAGATTCCGGCAAGTAATTCCATTCCTTAGCTGTTCGCACAAGGAAGCTTGACGCAAAACGCTTCGTGCTAATGGGTGGAATATCCATCATATAAGGGTGGCCCTGTCGTTCGTCTGGTAGTACGGTGGTAATGAATAAATTATAAAAATATTGCGTGCGTTGCTGTTCGATTCATATCGATTAAGGGACTTAAAACAAACGTGTTAAACAGCTGAAAAGGTGGGAAACTATTGTGAAATAAAACCCAAATACATTTTACAATATCACTTTATTTCATTACGGTCCATATTTATAAATAGTAGCGTTGTTACCGAGTACAGACGATTATGGCGTGGCTTACAAACATTGCACATACTACCGTGTCGCATCTAGTCTATGGTATATCCGAGGCACACACAACACATACAGACAGACATTGACCTTTTATCTAGATATATTTGGTAAGAAAATCACAATAATCAGTCGTTTAAAAGATAAATTAAAGCCTCGTGTTTATACAACAAAAAAACTATCTGTCAGTGTTTTGACAGTTCGCAGTTAGTATTGCCAGATTAAAAAATCTTGATGTCATTTATATTTACGTATCGAAAAAAAATATCTGTAACATCTATTTTATTAAGGCGTAGTTTTTTTATATTTTACTTTTTTATGAAATATTATTGATAATTCATTATTATAATTACGTGATTATTATGTATGAGATGTGTGTTGCCCGCGTACAATATATAAATACACAAAAATCTACCACGGTATAATGTGACATTGAGTTTTCTATCGTAGAACTTGGGTTTATATGTCAGAGAACATTTTTATTACAATGAACTTATTTTATATTCAATATATATTAAAAACCTACTCTATTGGTTCATACATTGTTGCATGAACGATAAAAACAATAGTTGAATTTAACATTTTTTTAAAAAAACACAATCTTTACTACTATCATTTCAGTAATACGAAATTAAAAAACACAGTTTGATTAACTGATCTCAATAGGGGCTGTATTTTTGCTTACCAATTAGTGTGCTGCAATTTACGTTTTTCATCCAATAGCGAATTAGCTGTCACACGATTGGACGTTCAATATCTGACAGCTTTAGTGATTGGACAAAAACATCTCTTGCTATATTTGCACGATTTGATGAGCAAAAATATGGTTTTGAATGGAGATCGACTTTTGACATTGGTTGTATAGTTTTCGTCAAAAACAGAAATCGAATCAAATATTATGGACTGAGATAGTAACGAGTAGAGAAAGAGTAACGAATGGAGTTTCTTGCTCGTTCTTCTCCATTCGAATCTACATTTTTGGGTGAGCACCTAGCTTCACTGACGGACTGACTGACAGACTATTATTTATTTCGTATTTGTTGACGTTTCAAAAGTACCAAAATATGGTTTAATTGAAATAAATGCTTTGACTTTGAGATAGGTTAATTTTGACCTTACCGGTCAAGACTCAAGCAGTTACTAGAGACCGCTCTCCGCTCACTCCATTATAGACCTTATTTCCATTTGTTTAGAGACTACTTGCAAATAAATGATTTACTTTGTATGAACAAATTTTGGGGCGTTTTCGTTACGATATCTCAAGTGATTTGATTAATCACATATTGCAAAACAAACCCAAAGTTTTAAATATTATTGCATTTATAAAATCCTCTAACATATAAAACCAAATAATTTTCCCTAAATAGTGACGTCACACTAAAAATCCAGAATCCACACAAATTGTAATTTCTACATAGTATTGTGTAGGTACATACATTTTATTATTTTAAGCCTTAGTTTGCAAAATATCGCATAACTTACGTTTAAAAAATTGCTGGCAACCCTAGAGTTCTATTTGAGAGTCGTAGAAATGTATGTTGACGGAAAATATTCAGTACTCTCTTTTTTGGTTAAATTTGTGAAATAGTTAAATGAGATCATGTGAAATTTTGTATGTTAATTAAATTATTGATTTAAAAAATATTAAAATGAAAACAACGACTGTCCTGCTTTCGCAATATTAATAAAATTAAAATAATTTATAAAATTCAAATAATTATTTTATTTTTAATATTTAACTTTTATTTAATTTTTAATTGTTATTTTCATTTCTATTTATTAATCCAAATAGAACTTTAGTGTAGCCAGCGTGAAATATTTACATTATTTATTTAATAATAAGATAAACGTACGTCGTTTAGTAAAAATTGCACAAATTGTGAAGTCTGATCACGTGGTAAAATTTAGCACCGGCCGATTAAGTTGGACACAGACGTGCGACAAGTCGCAAGTCGCAGCGACTTTTAAGAAAAAGCAAGAACGTGAAACAGCGACTTAATAAATAATAAATGACTTGGACTTGTTTGACTAAAACATGTAATAATAAAGTTGACGACTTGTCGCATTGTCCGTCCGTTCCTCAGACAATTTAGATCCACTTCCCGATTCAACAAATACTGAACATTCAAGGCAAGATTTTATTTTGTAGCGTAAAAATAAATATCTTTAACTAAAATACGCTATTATTTACATTTAAATAAAAAATTGATCGTTTTAAAAAAATGTCTACTTAAAAAAAATATAAAATAAACTTTTAAACCATAGTATTACAAGAATCCATTGACTATGGCAAAATTGTACTTAAATATCACCATTCTATCTAAAAAAAGGGGGGGAAGGGGGTTAGTGGGGATAATAAAAAAATATTCTTTGGTAAACCTATACCAAGAGTAAAATTAAGCCATATTCGTTAAACTAACCTAAGGGTTGGTTCTAAACGCGCGCACACAAGCCTCGACACACGATGCGATTTAAAGTCGCAACTACTATAGTCGACAGTTTGTTAAAGTAAGATTTTACACTGATATACATAATTATATTTTACACACTTCTCTGTCAATAAAATTATGTAAAACATCTAATTTTGAAAATTGACAATAACGGTTACGTAGATAGCAACTTTGAATAATTAATTTGAAAGTACCTACTATAAAAATAACATTGTTAAATAAGATGTTCTTTCTTTACAGCAACGACTAATCGCAACGTATGTTAACTGACACTTTCCTTTAGTTTAGAACCAAAAATATTTATACAGTGTCAAATGCTAAAATACTCGTACACAGAACCACACATCAAGCTATGCATAACCAGTATAAAATGACCTTCGAATGTTCTAAAAGATCGTACGAACCGAGACTAAGATATACTGGTTTAGTTAAACTCCATGAATAAGGCTATGAAAAACCAGTATAAAATGAGCGTTGAATGTCCTGAAAGGTCATACAAGGCGGGGCCATGATAAACTGGTTTACTTTAACTCCATTATTAAGCTATTAAAAACCAATATAATATGAGCGTCGAATGTCCTGAAAGATCATATGAAGCGAGACAAAGATATACTGGTTTGTTAAACTCCATGAATAAGGCTATGAAAATCCAGTATAAAATGATCATCGAATGTTCTGAAAGGTCATACGACGCGAGACTAAGATATACTGGTGTTGTTTAACTTCATTATTAAGTTATTAAAACCAGTATAAAATGATCTTCGAATGTTCTAAAAGGTTGTACAAGGCGGGGTCATGATAAGCTGGTTTTGTTTAACTCCACAAATAAAGCTAAAACCAGTACAAATTTACCGTCGAATGCCCTGAAAGGTCATACAAGGCGGGCTCATGATAAGCTGGTTTTTTTACTCCAATAATAAGCTACGCAAAACCAGTATATTTAAATTGACGCTCTGATTGGTTGGTTTACTGGAGCCGGCCAATCAGAGCGCCGAACGCGCTCGATACTATTACGTTACGATTGCGATAGTTATTCTACGACTATACTATACGATTGTGAAAGATCATACGAAGCGGGACCAGAGGCCTTAGTACCAGTTTGTTTTACATTAAAAGTGTTCGAAACGGGTACGCGTTCGGCACTCTGATTGGCCGGCCAAATTGAAGCAACCAATCAGAGCGCTGAACGCGTACTCGTTACGAATACTTTTAACGTAAAATAAATTCGTACTAAGGGCTCTGGATACACTGGATTTGTATAGTTTGATGTGTAGTTGTGTACATAATATAAAAATATATAGGAAACAATTATTTTGAGTATTATCCGTCCCACGACTGAGGCCAAAACGTATCTTAATAGTCGCGTGCGATATGTCGACGGCGACTTATCGCAGATAGGTGTGGAAGAGAAATTAAAACGATTATAATAATTTTTGTCAATGGCATTAAATCATACATATTAGGTACATCAATTGGGTACTTGCCTACTAGTCAAAATCAATACTTTTTTCGAATTGTCTTAAACGACCGTTTTCTATAAATTTTGTACAAGATTGTGTATGTTTCATTTGTCAAACTAATACTAATCACTTACTATAGGTACTTTCCTTCATTAAAAATAAATTATTTCGATTGTATAAACAATAATATATTAAAAAAATACTCACACTTTCATTCATTGACTTTATAACCAACTTAATTTTAGTATTTTTCCAGCATTTTTTAAGAAATGAGTATGTTGTTTCACGCTAAAAAAACGTGACGTCACAAAACACAATCTCGAACATAATAATTCATAGAAAACTGTCGTTTTTTACAGTTCGAAAAAAATATTGAATTTGACTAGTTGGCAAATACCGTATTATTTGGAGTCATATTATAATGATTTTGAATACGACCTAATGCCATTCACACAATAATACGTTTTTGCGACCAATCGCCACCGACTAATCGCAAGTGCGCACATAACCTAACTCACCAATTTAATAACATCAACTATGTATTATGCCAATGAAGCACGTCGAAATAATAATTAATTACAATTATTCATAATAATTAAATTATCAAATATAATTGGAATTATAAAAACAGCAATTATTTAATTATATCAATATTAACTTTTACAATTTTTTCTCATTTTCTTTATAAAGTCGTATATTACTGTATATTCATTGAAAGTTTGTATCTAAAGTAGGGGTTCCCAACCTTTTACTGGCCAGACCACTTCTTAACCGACATTAAAAAAGGGGATTTACAGCTGACCTGTCTGTATGTTTGTCCATGATTATCTAGCAATCAGCTGAAGTGATTTTGATGCGGTTTCCAACAGAGTATTCATTACACTTTTGTTTTAAGGGGGGAAAATCATCGAATGACTGCTCCCGCCCTTAGTGTCAAACTCTTACTGACTAAAAACCACCCCGTTCCTTCTCCTGCACGTCGAGCCGGAGCCCCGGTTACCCGTTCACTTGGGAGCAGGTTTTAGCATATTAACATTTATTAAATGACTGCAAAAAAGGGGGTTTGTAGAAGAGTTCTTGAATGGAGAGACCTCTGGTCTGTCGAAATGAGACACAATACAAAACGCATTGTGTTTCGAGATCTACGCTCTGTCATACTAGAGGTTAATGTAAATTATATATCATTCTCATTGGGCTAGACACCACGATTATTAAAAATACTATTTTCAAAGTAAGATCTTTTTATCTATATATATAAAAATGAAACCCGTTTCCCGTTGTCACGCCATAACTTGAGAATGGCTGGACCGATTTGACAGATTATTTTTGTTGTGTTTGTTATTGTCAGGAGAAGTTTGTTATGACAGAAAAACATCTAAAAATCCTACGCTTTAATCGTTTAATTCGAGCTTTAATCGAGGCATTTATTGGACAGGATAGTCTTAAGTTTTTTTTTTTTCGCAAACCATTCTTTGTCTTAGTTGGGAACCACTGGTTTTTTACTAGTATTTCTTTAAATAGGACGCGAAACGCATACTGCGATGAAAAATGTTGCATAAAAATAAAAACATTTACATTCAATTTAATATTAAATAATAAATAAGTGTTACGATTTTTTCATTTATGATTTTTCATCAGAGGATTGTGAGAAAAAAAAACATATTTTTTTCAACTTAATATTCTTTGAAACACTTAAACAGTACCATAACTGAGAATTTTGAAAAACCCAAAAGTAACCGACCCAAGAATCGAACCTGAGACACTTCTGCAACTCAAAACGAGTTTAATACTCACAAGTCGACTGATGTAAAACCATATATTAGTAAGTGTACTACGATGTACAGGTGTTTCATTAGACATGTATATTGTATACAGGGTGTTCACTGTAGGATACAGTTGTTCTTTCTCTGTATTTCCACTTGCGATAGATTGCGTTCTATTTCGTCGTCATCTGCTATTCTGTGGACAAAAAAAAAATATTAACGTGGTTAAAAACAAGTGAAGCGTCACCGCTTCATGGTAGATGTCCCACCCACACGCACGAAGCGCTTTGCATCAAGCTTCCTTCTGCGTACTGCTAAGGAGTGGAATTCTTTGCCAAGTAACCTGGGTGTGTTCAAGGCCCGAGTGAATAGGTTGCTTATGTGTCGACGTGCTCCATCGTAGACCGCATCATCGCTTACTACCAGGCGAGATAGTGGTCAAAAATCGGCCCATCAAATATAAAAAAGGGTTTTGTATTTATCTGTTACATTTCAAAAGTACCTGTGTATGACTTACTACTATTAAACTGTCAAACACCAAGCGGTCACCGGTGACCGCGACCTATTGTTCTTTAATTGTGTCTATAAATACGGTACTCGACGAGTTAATTGTGTCTATAAAACCGGTACTCGACGAGTTAATTTACCTTATACATGGCGTAGTGTCAAGTACCTATGTGCCACTCATGTTATTGCTAAATGGTTTTGAGTTCGAATCGGGGTTTGAGTACCGTATTTGTTTTAACTAATGACACTTACAGTGCCCATTACACGGCAATAGACTCACCCCTTAATACATGGGACTCATAACATAAATAGTGAAAAGTGGGTGTTACATTGTACAGTGGCATTATGTACCGTAGATAATATACACTTCTGCCTAACCCTTTGGGATAAAAGACGTGATGTTATGACACTTACGCTCTCTCCTGCTCATCCATTTCTTGTACTAGCCTGTCTCTCTCGTTGACAGCTGATAATAATTCCTGAAATGTAACAATACAATATTAGGACAAAATACATCCTATTTCTGTCTAATAATACTATTCATTTCTTCGAGTTTCGTTCTTAATTTTTCCTGCTATACCACTACGCAGCCAAGCTATAGTGGACTCTAATAACCTACTAATAGGGAATAATTTCTTTAAGTCAGTTAGTGGTTAATGTGCAATTACCCACTACAGAACTGTAGTTAAGCACGACTTAAAATTGAGTAGCTTTTTTTTATAAAGCGTTGCCCCACACTAGGATTTTCTCCTGTGTCGTGGGTGCGTTTACAAACATACAAGTTCACATACACATCACACCCAGACCCGAAACAACAATTTTGTGGATCAAACAAAGTGTTGTTCCGTGCGGGAATCGAACCCGCGACACGTTGCTCGGCAGCCGTGGTTGCCCAGCCACCGCACCAACCGTGCAGCAGTTTGAGTAGTGACAACAGTTTCCCTTTAATAGAATTTATTAGGCGTTGGAGAAATCGGCCCTAAGTGAGTTCTGCCGCGTCCCCCGCGTCCCCCGGCCGACCTGCAGCAGGAGCCGCTCCCTGCGCTTCTGTCCGGGCGTCTTCCTCCACTCGTCGACGCCCAGCGACAGGCGCAGCTCGCGCGCCAGCAGCTCGCAGCGACGGCTGAGGTCCTCTTCTTGTTCACTGCACGTACCAATATGTTGTACATTAGGAACACAAAACTCTCGTCAGACATACTAAATTAAGTTCTCACGTGAATATACTGAGAAAAGCTCTACTAGTTTCGATGCTAACAGTTTGAGGCGATGTCAGTAGACTGCCCGACATCACTGCGACCGCGCACGCATGAGGAAGAGCCTCTCTGTGGCTCGAAATTAGTAGAGCTTTTCTCAATATTTTCACGTGAGTAACCCGCGATTTTTAGTTAACATATTACTCGCAAAATTGATTCAATATAAGATCAAGGTAAACCCATTACTGAAAAAAAAAAGAAAAATCGCCGTATGCTTACAAATAAAACCGCTTATTTCAATGTACAAACATTTTAACAAGCCCATATGATTTTGCACTGTTTGGTATCATAAAACATTGCTACTAAACAATTGTAGTGTTTTCTAGGATGAATAATCACTTAACTGTCCAGAAAATTGCCTTAAATTAGGTTTACGCACGAAATCTGGATTAAAATCCATAAAATAGCAATAGTTTTGTTCCCTAATTGAAATGGCCTCAAAAAACCGAAGTGAAACAATGCTTGCGTTGTGTTTCGTCGTGTGAGTGAGGTTACCGGAGGCCTAATTAACAATCCTCAAATCCCTAATCCTAAAAATGCCGGTAACGAAGTTGTAACACCTTCCAGATTGCTTACCATCAGGTGATCGTTCTGCTCATTTACCGGCTTATACCATTAAAAATTAGACTAGTTATTAATGAAAAGTAGATGTCGCATATTTTATAATTAATTATTCTTTCTACTTTGAACTTGAAAAATATAAAGTAAAAAGTAAACACGAACAGTATATTAAGCTGCATCTGCCTCCTGAGCAGCGCGTTCTTCTTGTTGACCAAGTTGAACCACTGAGACATCAGACGGTCCTCCTCCTGGAAACCAAACAACAAAATATTACACAAAATAATATTGTTAGAAGCATAGACAAAAAAAAAGAAACGTCATCGCGTAGCGGGAAAATTTAATCTGTGGTTCGAAAAAGAAAAAAGTCAAGATGGCGGAAACTCGGAAGTTATTGGAATGGTGTTTTTTGTGTTTAGGTATAGACAGAGAATAGAAGTAGACATGCTCTTATTTGCGAGAGTGAGATGACACGTGTGTCAAAATTTATATGTGTGAGCAGGACATAGCATATTTTTTGTCTCTATTTGCGTATCGGTTTTTTGTTGCTTGCCACCACAGTCGTTGATGGCAAACTGTGATGTCAGAATATTTTCGTTCATTTAAACTGTAAAACGCGAACTTTGTGTAATTTGTGATTTTATTGACATTCCAAAAGGTAATGTTTAGTGTATGCATGATGGTGAATTGCTGTATATATAGCTATAAAAGTCGTAATGAAAGAAATCAACCAAAAATAGCCTTTCATCGGTAAGTACTTATATCAAACTATCGCTATCTCATACAGCATACGCTGAAGACTTGTCTACCTCTATTCTGTCTGCGTGTTTAGGGAATTTAAATCTATTTGAAAGTCAATTTGCCTATTTGTGTGTTATTGTTGTTTTTCTTTCCAATTTATTAGTTATGGTTAAGCTAGTCCTGATTTTGTAATTTGATTTCGATGTTAACAATTTAAGTGCATTCCACCACTACAGTTGTACTTCTTAATTTCCCTGCCTTCGAAGTTTCTAAAATCTGATGTGTTTTTAGGTGTGGGAGAGCCATGCTTCGGCACGAATGGGCCGGCTCGACCGGAGTGATACCACGGCCGAGCAGTAAAGCGACGTGAAGCAACGCTTGCGTTGTGTTTCGTCGTGCGAGTGAGGTTACCGGAGGCCCAATTACCCTCCCCTTCCCCAATCTCCCCAATTCCTGAATCCCCAACGGTCCTCAAACTCCTAATCCCCAAAAGGTCGGTAACGCACTTGTAACGCCTCTGGTGTTCTAGGTGTCCATGGGCGACGCCGATTGCTTACCATCAGGTGATCTGCTCTGCTCGTTTGCCGGCTTATGCCATAAAAAACCAATAAGTTTCTGATATCAAAAGTAAGAGTAGTATCAAAATCTATAAGAGTTTTAAAGTTTTCTAATAATATCATAATACTACATACAATTTACACACTTATATTATACTGCTTATAAAAGGCGTAAACAGGACGCTCGTGAAAAACGCAAACTCTTTTCTTCTTTATTTTCGAAAGGATAAAGTTCAAATTAAGGAATTCAATGTTTCGTTTATGTACCAATTATTGCAATCAACTGTGAAAACAAAAACAATTGAAATTTTGTTTTTTTAATAACTATCGTGAGACATGCTAGATTAACTAAAAATAGTGAGCTGTGCGACATTGCCGCGACCGCGCACGCTGCTCATTAAGAACCACTATGGTTCGAAACTAATAGAGCTTTTCTTAGTATATTCACGATTGAAATTGTACAAAAACATTTTTCAGCGTTTGGGGAGCGTTCCGTTCGTTTTCAGTCTATATAAGCTAAACATATAAAAATAATCTAAAAATGATGTTCATATTTTAACGATACATCTAAAATAATCAAGAGCCTACTCGAACTCACTGGTAGAAGAATTTCGAAATATTTACGTTTTACTCTACTTACGATATAACACTACTACATATTTATAACCTTCATGAGACATATTCTTAGGTGTTGGATAGATAATGTAGGCTATATGATAAAGGTAAGGTATAATGTTACCGGGTCCGTAGGAACTTGAATACAGGTTAGGAATAGTTTTCTCCACATTCTCTGGAAGTATTAAAACTTTCGTGACATACTAATACAAAGGTCAGACTGGGAGAAAATGCCTGCGGCATTAAGTTCATCTTGTGTACACTTTGTGCATGAAGCGTTAATAAATAAATAAATAATAATTAATTATATTTTCGGCTTGATCACGTAACTGTTTGACGAGGAACTTGATTAGTTTCAAGCCATGGTATAAGCTAATATCGTTGTGGGTCGCGGAATGCTGCTCATGAATATGTGCCTGTAGCATGGCTTGAAACTAGTCGAGTTCCTCGTCAATCAGTTGCGTGAATAAGCCGAAAACATAATAATTAATTACGAGTGCACAGTTGGTGCGGTGGCTGGGCAACCGGCTGTCGTGCAACGTGTCGCGGGTTCGATTCCCGCACGGAGCAACTCTTTGTGTAATCCATAGATTGTTGTTCCGGGTCTGGGTGTCATGTGTATGTGTACTTGTATGTTTGTAAACGTAACCACGACACAGGACACACACACGAAAAAATACAAGTCGAGGAAAGGGTTTAATTAAAAAAAATATGTATCTATAAGCCACAGTTGCCTGAAAATAAAGTTTAAATAACAATAAACCCTAATAAGTACCTCTGTGTTATCCGCCGACTCCATGACGCGTCGCAGTTGTTTCTCGAGCGCGGCGGCTCGCTCGTCGATGGCGCCCTGCTCCCGCTCCAGCGCCTCCAGCTCGCTCTGGATGTACGACCCAGACTCCTTGCCCTGGGGGAGTACGCATACCAGTGGAGTTTCATAACATAACTAACATCATGCATTTCTTCCCCGAAGGGGTAGGCATAGGTGCACATTACGGCACTTAAACTGTCAAACACCGCGAGGACACCGGTGACCGCAACCTATTGTTCTTTAATTGTGTCTATAATGACGGTACTCAACGAGTTAATGCCACTATACAATGTAACACCTACTTTTCACTATTTATATTATGAGTCCCATGTAATAGGGGGCGAGCCTATTGCCATATACTGGGCACAATTCCAGACACGGTGCTACTACTCAGAATGTTTTTAAAAACTCAGTAATAAATTGCCCGACCCGGGAATCGAACCCGAGACCCCTTGCCCCGGCAGTCACGATTGCGACCACTCGGCCAACGAGGCAGTCGTACGATATGTAGTACGATCTTTATATATATAATTCTTCTGTGAGTGTGTATGTCACTGAACTTCTCTCAAACGACTGGACCCATTTTGATGAAATTTTTTGTGTGTGTTCAAGGGTCCTGGGAATGGTTTAGATTCACAAATCAGCCCGGCAGATGGTGGTGCAGTCGATATCTAGGTTATTTATCTATACCTATTATAATTACATTATATGTAGGACAACGTCTGTCGGGTCCGCTAGTATTAATATAAGCTAAAATACCAGAACGCGCTTGTAACGCCTTTGGTATTTCGGACGTATATAGGCGGTGCTGATTGCTTATTTACGAGTTTTATTTGTTTGTTCATTTGGCAGCCATTAATAAATGAAACCCATTACCTCGTCTGCGTCGTGCAGGTCGTCCCCGGGCAGCGTGTCGACGATGGCGGCGAAGGACTGCAGCGGGGAGCGCCGCCCCGCGCTCAGCGACACCGACTTTATACTGCGCCCGTCTGAACTGTGACGCTCCTCTGGGGAATTATCATAGTAATATTCGTCATCAGTTTCTTAATATTCCATGGCTTAGAAAATACATCTTTTTTATGGACAAGGAATGATCCTTAAAAACCGGTTTTTTTTAAAGTGAGAAATCATCGATTGGCTGCTCCCGCCCAGGTGAGGCGGGAGGGAGTGTCAGACTCTCACTGACTAAAAACCACCCCGTTCCTTCTCCTGCACGTCGAGCCGGAGCCCCGGTAACCGGTTAAGGGTCATTCCTTATTGTTAGATACACTCATCTACTGGCATACATGGCATACAAGAGGTTATAAGGTCTTATTAGACTCAATAGAAAACATATTGTGTCACGCGCCAATTTGCATTCCGGCTACAACAGGTTAATGATGAATTAAACAGGCGTGATGATGCCTGCTTGAGACGACAAACAATAATAATGTTTTATAATTATTGTTTGGGATATTTTTGTTATCACTGAGCACAAGTATTCGTACGATTAAGCCAGATGCACAGTTAGCACCTGCGTTAAATGTACGATGTACGTAAGTATAGTTCTTTCTTAAAAAAACATAATTGAGTTGCAGAGTACATTTTTATTTTATTTGCACCTCTTATAGTCAAAAACTGAGACATTTTATACTTTCTTTTTATAAAACTACCTCAGTTTCTTCAAATACCACCTTATGGTTTTCAATAAAAAGATTAACAAACAATCAAATATGTTATGTATAAAAACAAGAGAACTAAAACAGTATCACAATAGTATTATAAATGTAAAAGCTTCTTTATTTGGATGTTTGTCCGTCAATCAAGGCGAAGCAAGGCGGATTTTGATTAAATTTGATATACAGGCGGAGTATGGGCTGACTTAGGATAGCCTTTTTAGCCTAACTAGAGTCTGGCAAACGAAAGTAGAGACTGAAAAAGCCCGGCAAATTTAAAAAATATCAGTATCGCAACCCAAAAATTAGTATGTCATACCTGGAGTAACCAGACGTGAAGACGTAACAAACAAACAAATTATTATAAAGTATCAAATTAGGTTACTCCAGGTTTTTTCAGTCTCTACTTTCGTTTGCCAGACTCTAAATATTCTTATGGGACAAAACAGGAATCATTTCCTACGCGGACGAAATCGCGGGCAACAGCTAGTAAAAGAAAGAAAAACAATGTAATATCTCACCAGATCTATCAGGACTGACGGAGCTCTTCCTGGAGCCAGGAGTAGAGGGCAGAGAGTCCGTCCGGCCGAGTAACGCATCCAACTGTTCCACGCCTCCCGCTGGAACATAAACAACTATATATTTATCTACCTTCACATTTCTACGTGTCGTGGTGACCTGGAGATTAAAGATCATCTCATGCATGAGGGTGCAGGCTCAAAACCTACCAACGGCAAGTACCAATGTGACTTTTTCCCAGTCATATGTACTTTCTTAGATTATTTAGACACCACCGATAAACGGTGAAGGAAAACATCGTGAGGAAACCTGGGCTTATAATCCTTACTAATATTATAAATCGGAAAGTGAGTTCGTTTGTTTGTTTGTTCCGATTTCACGCCGTAACTACTAAACCGATTGCTTTGAATTTTTGCAGACATAAAGTTAGTAGTCTGGATTAAATAATAGGGTACTTTTTACGAAAAAAATTTTTATTCCCGAGGGAAAACAAAAGTATTGGTGTAGATGGCGCTGTATGTATTGGTATATGTCACATAGGCTACTTTTTATCCTTTTGTGACGCGAGCGAAGCCGCGGGAAAAAGCTAGTTTCTAATAATTATAAGTTTGTAATCGCCAACCAGCATTGAGCAAGCGCGGTGTTTAATGCTCAAACCTTCTCCGTGTGAGAAGAGGCCTTTGGTCAGCAGTTAGCATTTATAGGCCGTGATATGTGATACTTCTACACCCACAAAACCAAAAGAGTTAAAAGTTTACTGTCGACTATTTTAAAAGGATTAAAATCTTTTCTTGAACTTTTAAAGGTCCTATCAAGGACAATCCACATACTGACGATGCATTCTGAACCAACAATTAAATTACACCTTTAACATCTTACAATTAAACTGTCAAACACCGCGAGGACACCGGTGGCCGCAACCTATTGTTCTTTAATTGTGTCTATAAATACTGTACTCGACGAGTTAATTGTGTCTATAATGACGGTACTCAAAGGGTTAAGGTATATTTCTTTTCCTCAATACAAATACAATAAGAACTCCATAACTTTCCTTGTAGTTACTGTTTTTCGGCTAATTATTTGACGAGGAACTCGACTCGTTTCAAGCAGGGCAATGGTCGCCGCGTCGCGGGTCGCGGAATGCTGCTCATGAATATGAGCCTCTAGCATGGCTTGAAACTAGTCGAGTTCCTCGTCAAACAGATACGTGAATAAGCCGCAATACATAATAATTAATTTTAGTATGTCCAACGAAAGTTGTAATATAAACTTCACCATTACTCAAAGCTGCATTATAGTTGTAGGGAACAGAGAGTATAGTTCCCTAATATCGGAAAAGGAGGATCCTCCGACCAGGCGAGGTGATCGTGCCTGGCGGGCTTTCTGCCCAACAGTTGTTCGTTGGGATTTTCTATCCGTGTTTATTCGCTTGTAAACTTTGCATGTGCGATGTAGGATTCTTGTGACGTCATCCGTTGACATGTGACATGCGTCGCCACATAGTTAAATGACTGTGGTAAAACGATTGATGCCGTAATACTGAAACGTTACTCAATTTTAAGTCGTGCTTAAATATCATGCCATCTCTGTCATTTTACAAAGAATTTGTAGAGACAGAACTATACTTAAGTGTGACTTAAAATTGAGTAGCGTTTCAGTATTCGGGCATAACTGTGGTATAAATATTGAGTTCGTTATTTACCTGCAACAATTTCATCCATGACGGATTGTTTGCTGATGATCTCGACGGTGCCCGAGCGGGAGTTCCGCGACGGAGATAGAGGTGAGGTCGGACTCAAAACAAAAATATACGCAAATGTAACTCACAAATGTCCATGGACGGCGCTGATCGCCTATGGTAAGCGATTAGCGCCGTCAGTATTCCATAAAAAAAAACTTCTTCTTTTTTTAAAAAAAAGCTATGCCTCACACTAGTATTTGTGTCCGTGAGGGAATCGAACCCTCTACAGGTTGCGCGGCAGCCGGTCGCCCAGCCTCCGCACCAACCGTGCGGTCATAAATACCGTGCAGTATCTAATAGCTAGTCTAATATAATTGACATAACATAACATCACGCCTTTTATCCTCGAAGGGGTAGGCACATGATGCCACTGTACAATGTAACACCCACTTTTCACTATTTATGTTATGAGTCCCATGTAATAGGGGGTGCCTATGCCATATACCGGCACAATTCTAGGCTCCGTGCTACTACTGAGATTTTTTTTAAAACCCAGTAATTCTTTGCCCGACCCGGGAATCGAACCCGAGACCCCTTGCCCGGCAGTCGCACTTGCGTCCACTCGGCCAACGACGCAATCAATCTAATATAATTGACTTACCTAACAATACCAGCTCTTGCATCAGCGATGAGTTTTCTCGCTCTTTCTCGCAACATCGCCTGTCTCTCTTCCTCCGTCATTGGCTACAAATAATTACATATATATGTTAGGTACTATTTTATTATGTTAAAAACATATAGGCAGCAACATCGAGTGCTTGCGTCAAAATTATATAAGTGAATTAGGTGCTGTATACAAAAATACTGAAGTATAAAATATTTTTTTTGTTTTTTATAACAATATATACTATGATTGCTTGTCTTTATGTAATATATAGATTATAAAAGTATTTAATGGCAAAATTCCGCCATTTAATGTCAGTCATCGGCGCCATATTAACGTCTTAACGTAATTCAACTGGAGAATTGTATTGTGAATCTGATTGAAAAAGAGTAACCTATGGAGTTTCTTGCTCGTTCTTCTCCATAGGAATCTACACCTTGGAATGAGCAAATAGCTTCACTTTTAATTTTTTTGTTGACGTTAAAAAGTGCCTTTCTGGTCTAATTGAAATACATAAATGATTTTGACTTTGATTTGTCTTAAACGTGTTTAAGAAGAGTAATGAAATCTTTTTACTAATTTTATACAAAGAACTAAATTCATTATTGTATATAATTTTTAGTCAAAAATTTACTATTCGTGAAAGCGAACGCAGGCAAAGCCGCAAGGAAAAGCTAGTGTCACAGTTTAAACATCATACAATCGGTACTTATGTTCAATATTTAAGCGAATCATTAACGACAATTTGATTTTTTCCTAACCAATTTTACTGCAAGAAGAAAAAATGGCCAAATGACAAAAATAACAACTATTCTACTGATATTCTATATTATGGGCAGCACTAACTAAAACATACCTATCATGAAATACTACATTAATTACAATTACGATTTACTCAACACTAACCGGGTAAACCGTAATAATAATTAATTCAAAACATACCTTTTTAGGACTCACATCTCCATTCCTATGTCCATTCTCTTTCTCTTCTTTCTCTTTTTGTCTCAATTTTCTGTCCTTCTCCCTCGCCTCTCTTTTCGTTGCTTCAAGCAGCTGTCTCGCTCTCTCTTTCAACTCATCATGACGCGATAACAATTGCTGGCCAATGGCAATCGATGGTGACGTGATAATCGACCAATCAGCGAAGCGGGGTTACATAGCGTCGTCCAATCAGAAGCGTCAAACACAGGCATTGTTGTAAGCAGTGTCGATGGGCAATGGAAACAAATGACGGATTCTTTTTTAATTTTACGGTCGGCAAAACAAATATGGAATGAAATTATAAAGTTTTTTTTATGTATAATTATATGTTGTTAAGGAAATTAAGTAATATTTTATTTATTTTGCTGACCGTATCATGTTAAACGATTATGGCGATTAATGAGTAAACGTTAGCATTGTATCGCACTAGCATATATAACTTTTTTACACCCCAAACTCGGGACAAAGGACAAACATTTCCCATAAAATACACCCCAATAAGACATGACAATATTTTTACCCATTGATTTGTTCTATAAATAATGAATAAAATATGAAAGTAAATGTTTGTATGTCTGTTACACTTTTACTGTTAAACTACGAAGTTGATTATAGTAAAGACAAATTAATAGGGATAGCTTGGGTCATTCGAATCCAAAGTTCTTAGCATTTTTTTTAAATCGAGTAAATTTTGATTCTACAAGTATGCTATGATAATAAATCAATTTATGAATATTATTAACTAATAATTATCTACTTCGAATATAACTAAAAATGTTTCAAATCTGTTAATACCAAACATATATTTACAAATACAATACTAATTATTTAATATCTCCTAAAAACACTAACTGTAGTTAATTGACTAAATTCTATAACACTACTCAGCCTATTAGAATGACATTAATACACTAAACTAATAAAAACCAGGGCTTCCCAATCAGTTTTTAACGCAAATATGTTTCTTTTTACCTAATTCTCAAATTACTTTAATGTCAGTTTGCTCCGAAAAAATGATAGTTAAACAAAATAAATCAAGTGAAATAAAATCGTTTTCATTTCGTGTACACTACAAATAATCTTAGTTTACATGATTATTTTTAAATATTGTTTCTAGTAAGTGGCATATGTTATTGCAATTAAATTGTATTATGAACCTGATTGGAAAAGAGTAACCTATGGAGTTTCTTGGTCGTTCTTCTACATAGGAATCCACACTGTGGAATGAGCAAATAGAGCAACTGGAGAACTGACCGACAGACTGTAATTTTTTCGTCAATATTTAAATATTTTTTTTTGACAAAAGTGCCTCCTTGGTCTAATTGAAATAAATGATTTTGACTTTGACGTTGATTTTGAAAGGTATGGTCATTTACGTTCACGTAGGTATGTTCACGTATGTTCATTCATAACAATCACAATTACTATCAAACCTAATTTATATTAACTAAAATAATAATCATATTCTATTGTCTAATATTTTGTCTGCAAACCGTAAGTTGGGAAACCCTGTATTAATTTTGAAACACTAAACTAATACTCAAGTAAATTATTCTCAATTATACTTATAACAAAACTAGAATATAACGAATTATACATTATATGTAATTATATATATAAAAGGTCAGTAACACACAATACATATGTATAATGTAAAGATACAGTGTCCGTATGTATCTTTTGGATTTGAAGTATTTCGTTTCATGATATTTTCGAAACCAAACATGATTTGAGGTTGTAGCCAGAAACACATAAAAATAATTAGTCACAATAAAGATATATAGAATACTGCATATCCACTTGAATGTATAAACAAAAATTCATTCAAATTAGTTCAGTTGTTTAGGATAAATAACCTAACCATCGACTGCAGCGGCATCTGCCGGGCTGATTTGTGAATCTAAACCATTCCCAAATCCCCTTGAACACACACAAAAAATTTCATCAAAATCGGTCCAGTCGTTTGAGAGAAGTTCAGTGTCATACACACTCACAGAAGAATTATATATATAAAGATGTAAGATGTATTTTTGATAGACATGTAATTTGCAAAATCACTGCATAGTAAACAAAGTCTGTCTGTCCTTATGTATGCTTATATTTATAACTACGCAACGAATTTTGATGCGGTTTTTTTATAGATAGGATTCAAGAGGAATCTGGTATAAGTGTGTGAATATTTTTGTATTATAACTTTCGTGAGACATACTTAATTAACTCGACTAGATTCAAGCTAGTCGAATTCCTAGTCAAACATTTACGTGAGTAAGCCGAAAACATAATAATTACGACGTCTTTTCTTCACTTCTCAATACTACATAATGTAACATCTAACTATTCAATAGTTATATTATTAGTCCCACGTAATAGGGGGAGTCTATTGCTATATACCGGCCATAATTTCAGATAAAATATACATTTTAACCCGTAAATGTCAGACAAATCCACAACTTTTGTTCATACAAAAGTAGTCTCTAAACATTGGAAATAAGGTCTAGAATAAAGTTAGTGAGTGTGGTCACCGGTGACTGCTTAGGGATTGATCACTTAATGGTATATGAACTACACAATATCATTCAATGTTGCGTTAAAAACAGGTCCTATTACATGCAAAAGTCCTTTTATTAAAAATCTTTATATATATAATTCTTCTGTGAGTGTGTATGTCACTGAACTTCTCTCAAACGACTGGACCCATTTTGATGAATTTTTGTGTGTGTGTTCAAGGGGATCTGGGAATGGTTTAGATTCACAAATCAGCCCGGCAGATGGCGCTGCAGTCGGTGTCTAGGTTTTTTATCCTAAACGGCTGAACTAATTTGAATGAATTTTTGTTTATACATCAAGTGGATATGCAGGACAAGTGCGTCTGTCGGGTCCGCTAGTATATATATATATATTTATTCTGGCTACAACCTCTTTTAGACACTAAACACACTACAAAACAAGTTTCAAGCCATTCCTAAAACACAGAATTTGACTTACCGGTGTCGGTTTGGGTAATTCTGGTGTGGTTGGTTTCGGTGGTGCGGTTACCCGGTTATCCGGTTCTGGTTGAGTTAGTGGGTCTGTTGTTACTATCGGTTCTGATGGGGTCGTGTCTGATTGGGGTGCTACTGAAAATAAGATAATTGGGTTAAATAAAATTTAAACAGTTGAGTTACAAAATGAAGAATGCTATTTTATTTTATTTTTAGCCATGGTCGTCCCACTGCAGGGCAAAGGTTTCCCTACCCTCCTTCCACTCGTCTCTTCTTATAGCTTTCTGTAGCCAATACTTTTCATTAGCGTCAAGTGTGTTGAGTGGGCTCCACTCAGTAGTCAGTTTTACCCTTCACTCGTCTGATATGATATTAATAAAAAAAGTTGATCTTATTCATTATAAATGAATCTTATTCATTATAAATGGCTTGAACAATAAATACAATTACATTTTTATAGCACATTTTTTAAGTATAACTACTCTAAAGCTTCGCCCACCTATATATAACAGACATAATTGCTGATTCAGTGTTTTGATGAAAGAAAGAAAGAAGAAAGAAAAATAGTTTATTTGCACCGTCACAAAATACAATATAACACGAAAAATATAGTAAAAAACAGTTCGGGGATAAAGGCCTGATGTTATGTGATAAAATTATTAATAATGTATGACAAAACATACCAATTTCATTGTTCCCATTATTCACATTGTTTCCATTATTCGTTGGTGCTGGAGGTGGTGGCTCCTGCGTTTCCTCCTCCTCATCAGATCCGAATGGATCCGTCAACTCTTTGCGGGTCATCAACTTCTCCGGACGCACTGGGGGTGGCTGGGAATCAAAAGACAAATTAAAATGATACATTTCATGTAGGATATTTTCAATTATTAAAATTATACAGACAATCAGAAGTAACCACAAAAGAGTGGGATTAAACCCCTTTTAAAAGAATTGGAACGCAACTATTTTGACTGCACGGTTGGTGCGGTGGCTGGGCAACCGGCTGCCGTGCAACGTGTCGCGGGTTCGATTCCCGCACGGAACAACACTTTGTGTGATCCACAAATGTTTGTTTCGGATCTGGGTGTCATTGTGTAAGTGAACTTGTATGTTTGTAAACACGACACAGGAGAAAATCTTAATGTGGGGCAACGATTTTAAAAAATAAATTAACGAGTTATACCGGGGCGCATAAGGCTATATGTGTACGACAGTTAATGAATGAGTCCTAAAGTATCCCGAAACTAGTCGAGCATCGTGGTAACCATACAACTTACAAATCAGAATCGTAAATCATTTACATAATCCGTAAATATCATATTTACTACTCAAACCTAAATTCATAACTAATTTAACCGCTTGTCTGTCGATCTACTAATTTCACAGGTTAAGCTAACTTACCTCATTAACCTTAAGCGGGTCAGCGAACCACTTAGCACTAGGTTTATGGTCTCGAGCGGGAGACAAGACCTTGCCAAGTATAGCCTTCGACTGATGCAGGAGGTCTCTGACATCCTTCCTTCCTCCCGGAGACGGTTGTTCAGGAGTAGACCGGTCTACTGAAGCTCTGGACTCTTGGGATTCTTGTGACCTGTGGGAAAATGGGAGGTGAAAGTTTCCGTAGTGAGTTGAGGACAATGGTTGTGTTTTAGGCTTGTTCCAATATGTATTTTTTTTTTGTCGAGGTGGCCCGAGGTTTAAGACGCCCACTTCTCATGCATGAGGGTGCGGGTTCGAAACCTACCAACGGCAAGTACCAATGTGACTTTTTCCGAGTTATATGTACTTTCTAAGATTATTTAGACACCACTGACAAACGGTGAAGGAAAAACATCGTGAGGAAACCTGGACTTATAATTTTTAATTTCTAATTATAAGTTTGAAATCGCCAACCCGCATTGAGCAAGCGTGGTGATTAATGCTCTTACCTTCTCCGTGTGAGAAGAGGCTTTGCTCAGCAGTGGGCATTTATAGGCCGTTGATGATGAATATGTATTTTTTATGATTTCGACGACGACTCCAGAAGAGTTACAAGTCCGTTGCAGACGTTCTAAATACATAGAAATATGCTCTGTTCTTGAAGGTTCGAAGATCATATTGATTTAGAAATACCGGCAGGCGACAGTTTATTCTTCATTTCTAACCTAACCTACCCAACACTTTACAAAATAGCACAAAATACTGACCCAGGCCGTGGTCTGTCCATCATATTCCTGGACCGTCGAGTGCTGATCTCCCTGCTGAACAGTTCCTGTGGTATAGAGCCGTCTGTGTCGTGACGACCCACCAGGTACGACGACTCCGTCTCGTCGTTACCTGGGAATAAAGAATTAATGTTAAAATCAAGGCATTTATTTAAATTCCATCAAAAAAGGGTGCATTAAAAGTCAAAGCATTTATTTTAATTATTTAATTCCATCAAAAAAGGTGGCTTTGAATGTCAAAGTCAAAGCATTTATTTCAATTAAACTACATACACAATTGTGTGTCAGTCTAGCGAGGCTTAATCATGGTTTTATTTTTTAATTTATTGAGAAAAATAGAAAAACTACATTACTAACTAAAAATGCATCTACATACCTAATTGTTCTACTTGTAATTCGTTGCCGGTGAAATGTGCGCGCAGTTGAAACAGATATGTCATTATCTGAAAAAAAAATACATCGTCAAATAACCGTCATACGCATGTAATTTTCTAAAGGAGTAGACAAAGTATACATATTAAATAACTAGTCAGTACTTATTTCTTTTATATAAAAAAATATTTATTTATTTATTTACTACGTTAACCCGGTTTAAAACCACATATATAATATCAAAATATAATATCAAACAGTCACAATATAAGAAAACAAATAAAATAAAAATCTTGTTAAAAATACCATTTATGGAAAAGACCTTTTACTTACAATACCGTTTCCAGAAAATACCGTTTACATGAAATATCAATAAACTAAAAAGGCCGTCTACAGAAAAGACCGCTCACATAAAATACCACCTACTTAAAAAAAACCGTCTACAGAAAATACCGGTCTACTAATAAAATAACATTAAAATACATACGGCGAGTCTATCAGGTATCTGCCTGGAACATACGTCGGCGGCAGTCAGTACTTGAGATATGCCAAGCTTGGAGGAAGCTTCCAAAGCTACGCGGAGGTTCTTCTCCGCCTCGTCAGGTTGCAGGCCGGAGAAGTCACTGGAATTTTGTAATAATAATAGTTTAGTCAATTATCATAACATGATTTTATGGAAGAAGGCTGTTGCCAGCGACTTCGTTTACATAGAATGGGAATTTTAGAACATAACTATTTATGTTTAAATTTTCCAAAACAAAAGTGGGATACTTTACTCCTTACTACATCAGTTATCTACCAGTAAAAGCCCCGTCAAGATCGGTCCAGCCATTTCAGACATTAGCCAAAACAAACAGACAGACAGACAAAAATTGTAGAAAGTGTTATTTTGGTATGAGTATATTTATATATACTGGTGAGCAGAAAACATTGGCCCTCATTGAGAAAAGGTTTTTTCTAACCGCTACTAAAATCATAACATAACGTAACATCACGCCTTTTTATCCCCGAAGGGGTAGGCAGAGGTGCACATTTCGGCACTTAATGCCACTGTACAATGTAACACCCACTTTTCACTATTTATGTTATGAGTCCCATGTAATAGGGAGCCTATTGCCATATACCGGGCACATTTCCAGACTCCGAGCTACCACTGAGATTTTTAAAAACCCATTAATACTTTGCCCGACCCGGGAATCGAACCCGAGACCTCTTGCCCGGCAGTCGCACTTGCGACCACTCGGCCAATGAGGCAGTCAATAGTTGCTACTAAAATCTATATAAAATAATTACAAAAATGTATATACTAACATGAGATCAGGTCGGAACCGATGTATGATGGCACAGAAGGCCAGGCCGGAGCGGAAGCTCGTGGTCAGGTTGGTCACTCGACAGGAACGATACTCGCGGGTCACTGATTGACACCATTCCAGGAGGTCCTGGACCTGAAGGATAGAACAATAAGAATAAGTAAATCGTACAAAATAATCTAATACAGTCGCCCTACATCCTTACTAATATTATAAATCGGAAAGTGAGTTTGTTTGTTTGTTTGTTCCGCCTTGACGCCGTAACTACTAAACCGATTGCTTTGAATTTTTGCAGACGTAAAGTTAGAAGTCCGGATTAAATAGTAGAGTACTTTTTATACCGGAAAAATTTGATATTCCCGAGCGAAAACAAAAGTATTGGTATAGATGGCGCTGTGTGTATTGGTATATGTCACATAGGCTACTTTTTATCCTTTTGTGATGCGAGCGAAGCCGCGGGTAAAAGCTAGTAAAGAAATAGTTGAGAAGCATTTATATCATTAGAAAGAGTCCTAGAGTTATCAAAAATGTATGTCCAATAAAACAATTCTCGGGTTAGTAAATGATTTCGAGACTGGTTTTATAGAGTCGTGGCTAAGACCATCTACGAAGGAGTTAAGTGTCGACAAATTTTAAGAATTTGTTTTTACGCATTGCACCATACTAGGATTTTTTCCTGTGTCGTGTGTGCGTTTACAAACATACAAGTTCACATACACATGACACTTAGACACGGAACAACAATTTGTGGATCACACAAAGAGTTGCTCCGTGCGGGAATCGAACCCGCGACACATTAACCGTGCAGTCTTCAAGATTTTCAAGTTCTAATACTCAACAGTAACGCATTTTCTAACATGGCGTATTGAATTTTACTCGTAAAATGCTCACTAACTCATTCAATCACTTCAAATTTTGCAAGTTCGACTTTATTACAACATCATAAAGTTGAAAGTCAATTGACGTGTTAATCAATAAACTATCAAATAGTCCAACTTACCGGCGTTTTATCCTTATCAAACTTGCCAGGAAACAGCTTCTCCATATCAGCAGCAGTTGGAGTCTTATCACTGTCCTCATCCTTCTCATTCTCATTTCTATCCAAATTAATACTGTTCAAATTTGTCTTTAACTCCAAAGGCTTCAGATTCCTCATGGCCACCGTCTTAGGCTTAAAAACGACCCCCTTTATCTCACTTTTAGGCTCATTATTAATAACATTATTCGTTTTGGGGGTCGAAAAATACTTAGGTTCTGGTTTCATTACCATTTTAGTGAGATTGCTTAACATTTCTGGCCTTGTTTTTGGTATGGGGTCGTTAGTCACATCGTTGTCGTTTGGCGTGGGGTCTGAAGGCACGGGTGTGGTTGGGGTCGTGGTCTCTGGGGTGATGGGGGCTGTTGGGGTTCGGGAATTGTCGAAGTTGAGACTCTGTACGCTGTTTGGGGTCGCCGCTATGTCACTGTTTGTTAAACTTTGGGTCATCTCTTCCATTTGCTGTCGAAGATCCAACATCTGTAAAGGGAAATAGTTTAACTTGAAAACCAATTTTAGACTTATTATATAAAGCGGAAGAGTTTGTTTTTTTGTTTGAACGCCCTAATCTCCGTAACTTTTTTTTTTTTTTTTAGTTGTATTATATAAAGTTGTTAGTTTTAGCTTGTTAGTCAATGGTAATTTAAACGATAAAATAGATTATTTAAACGGTCATTTAATTTAAATTAACTATCGTACATAGAAAAGTATTCTGGCTATAATCCCATTTATTTTATTTTAACGTTGATATTATTAAGCCTTAAGCATTAAGACTGCCTCATTGGCCGAGTATTCGTAAGTGCGACTGCCGGGCAAGGGGTCTCGGGTTCGATTACCGGGTCGGGCAAAGTATTACTGGGTTTTAAAAAAAATCTCGGTAGTAGCACGAAGTCTGGAAATGTGCCCGGTATATGGCAATAGGCTCACCAGGGGGTGAGCCTATTGCCTTTAATTACATGGGACTCATAACATAAATAGTGAAAAGTAGGTGTTACATTGTACAGTGGCATTAAGTGCCGTAATGTGCACCTCTGCCTACACCTTCGGGGATAAAAGGCGTGATGTTATGTTTTTTTATGTTTTTATGTATTATTAAGCCTATATTAGTCGTTGTTGCTTGCTAAACAAGTATATTTAGGAATAACTATCTATACATATAATAAAATTGTAGAAATCTTAAATAAAGATATATAATACAATTACCTGTCTAGTCGAATTATCGGACAACGTGTAGTCGTCCTCGTCGAGGTCCTCCAACACTGCGATGTCGGAGTTATTGTTCACTGACAGAAGAGACGCCAGGGACTGCATGTCTTCATCGCTGGAAGTCATCATAATAATATTTCGTCTTAGATTTTTAAAACTACACAACGGATTTAGATGAGGTTTTTTTAATAGATAGAGTGATTCTTAAGGAAGGTTTATATGTATAATACATAGATATTGCACCCGTACGAAGTCGGGCCGGGTCGCTAGTTATTAAATAAAGTTCATCTTATTAAAAACTATAGAAATTTTCTAAAAAAAACATTTTTTTTTTACTTAACACGTTAAACGCCATGGGGGTCACCAGTGACCGGCGTTAGCGGAGGATTTACCTTCAACAGTTTTTTATTGGCAGTCAAAGTCTTAAACTTATCAGTAACTACAGCATAACAACAACAAAAAATACATACGTAGCCTGCCCCTCCCTCAACAGCACACAATGTAGAGTGAGGTGTAGAGACATGGCCACCACCTTATGTGTAGTGGGTTCCAGGGTCAGTACCAGCGCGCGCTGTGAGGGCTCCAAGCTTGCAAACTTCCGCATATTTATTGAACATACGCCGAGGCGACGACGCTTGCCTGTTATTGATACCTGGGGAATAAAAAGGTTAACTAAAAATATGCTTGGATTATTTTCGGGTATGCTCGATTAGTTTCGAGCTATACCAGAACCCTAAACAAGGATAATATAGATTTTTAAGATGTTTAAGTGGTTACACCAGAATCTTCTTCTATTTATTTATAAACTTATTTAAAAAAAAACAACAACCTACACTACTCAATAAATATACAATTGAAAGAAAGAATACATTTAAACACCTCATCATTATTAGATACTAAAGTTCATTCATCTCTTTCGCGAAACTTCAAGCGTGTCGACAAAAATAATCTTCGTTCACTCGAAAATTATGTTAAAACTATGCTCGGGTGTGTTCATAAACTTAAGAAATTACATCACATCAAACCTAGAAAGAAAAAAGTTCTGTGCGGGAATCGGACCCGCAAAACATTATGCAACAGCGCGTATGTCAGACCCTGTGCCTAGCGTTATGAAAAATAAATTACAAACCTCATATATTTTAAAGTTTACAAAATAAACAATAAACTTACATCTTCAAGCACAAATGTCCAGTCTTTGTCCTCCAGCTCGTTGGTGCGCGAGTCCTTGAACAGCGTGACGGCCACCGTTCGATTCTCTGGCACCGTGTATATGACGGACCCTCTGGATACAAAAAAATATATTATTATTTCTCACTTAGTTAATAAAAACATCATCTTCATCAACAGTCTGTAAGTGTCCACTGCTGACCAAAAGCCTCTTCTCACATGGTGAAAGTTTGAGCATTAATCACCATGCTTGCTCAATGCGAGTTGGCGATATTAAACTTATAATTAGAAATTATAAGTCCAAATTTCCTCACGATGTTTTCATTTCACACTTTTACAGTTTGTCAGTGGCGTGGGCGAGTGAAACAACACTTACTTTATGTTTCATCGTGTGAGTGAAGTTACGAAATAACCCCAGTGTCGACACATCTACCCAACCCCAATTCCCCAACAATTCTCAAATTCCTAATCCCAAAAAGGCTGGTAAAGCACCTTTGGTGTTTCGGGTGTCCATGGGTGGCACCGATTGCTTACCACCAGGTGATCCGTTTGCACGTTTACCGACATATTCAATATAAAAAATAGCTCCTGGCCACCATGATATATCATATAATTATACATACTTGAGTGGATCTTTGAGCGACGGCTCCCATTCCAATGGATCCGTGATCACCCGCCTGGAACGCCTCGTCCACACCACGCTCAGTTTGTTTGGTTTCCTGAAAACAAATACAACGTATTTTAAGAGTGTTCTAAACAGGTAAAGTGTTGTTGATCTGGTCCTATACATGGTGCTCAACTCTTTAATCTTGATACAGAGGCTTTAGTACACACAACTACACATCAAGCTTTACATAACCAGTATAAACTGAACGTTAACTGTTCGGAAAGATGATGAGACGCGACACCAGGATAAACTGGTTTTGTATAGATTGATGTGTGGCCGTGTTTACGAGTTTGTTTTACGTTTAAAGTAATCGTAACGAGTACGCGTTCGGCGCTGTGATTGGTTGGTTCATTGGCGCCGGCCAATCAGAGTGCCGAACGCGTACTCATTTCGAATACTTTAAACGTAAATTAAAACTCGTACTAAGGCCACAGTACTTTTGTACTATTGACTGACATTGTTAATTAATTCTTATTTGTTTATACAAAAGAGGTGGATGACTAATATGTATTGTGTCCGTCTGGTACATTATTTTAAAACATTAGACCCGTACTTTTTACTTTCTTACATAATCAAATACTTTTGATGATATAACAAACCATCACGCCTTTTATCCTCGAAGGGATAGGCAGAGGTGTACATTATGCCACTATACAATGTTTTGATGATATATTGATTTGAAATATCGTGTGACGTCGCTTCTATGTATGTTTTATAGAAATGACGTTTTAACCCCCACTCCTAAACTTTGATTTCTTTTTAGGAAGTATTCTTTTCTTATACGGCAAAATAAAAAAAAATACGTGCCTAATATAATTTAATTACCTAACTGATGATGGACTAATTAAATTTTTAATTTTCATACCCAGTCATCATCTCTGTATCTTGATAAATTCGCCTATAACTGTCACAAATACCTAATAACTTACAAAAAAAGCGATCGTAACTATTTCATTCACCCTTTTTAACGCATTTTTATCTATTGTTTGTATTCAAGTTCTATTTTGGTCACGCTTACATCCAGTAGGTTTAGAATGCACTTGAATGTATTTCTGTAACCGATTGATGGGTGCATTGCTCGCGGGACAGATGTGCAGATGAGGCACGATAAAAAAATATATGTTCGAGAACCCAGGCATTTATGTGTTGTTCAATAATTTGAATAGGTCTAGAAAGAAACTAAAACATTGTTGATCATTTGTATAGGAAGTAAAATAAGAAAAAAGCTGATATCTTATACTATTATATAAAGCGGAAGAATTTGTTTTTTTGAACGCGCTAATCTCCGAAACTACAAGTCTGATTTGAATAATTCTTTTTGTATTGGATAGCGCATTTATCGAGGATGGCTATCGCGCGGTTTCACACGCTGTACTCAGCTCCTATTGGTCGTAGCGTGATGTTTTATAGCCTATAGCCATCCTCGATAAATGCACTATCCAATACAAAAAGAATTATTCAATCAGACTTGTAGTTACGGAGATTAGCGCGTTCAAACAAACAAACAAACAAAAAACCAAAATCTTCCGCTTTATATGTATAAGATATGTATTCTACCAATTAATACAATACGTGTATTAGAAAATATTTACCAAGAAATGAAAAAGGAAAAACGCCAGTGGATCTGTTTATTTGCACCCACGTGTATTTTACATTCTACCATTATAACTTAAAGAACAAAACATTGCAGTTAGTAATAAAACTGCAACAAACAGACAGACAGACATCCTTAGTGAACTGCATTGTCCAAGTTTAAATCCGTATTATTGCCGTCAGTTGTAAGTTAGAGACGTAAATAGCTGAGAGATCGATACTAGCCAGGCGGTCTTGCATCACTTGCATATAAACTAAAGGACGGTTTGGGATAGAGAAAATGTGATGTGTGTAATGTAGTTTTTGGAATACATTTTTGATCTTACGTTACTGGAGTCAGATATTTTTCAGGTTTTTGTTAGTTATTACATAACGTTCACGTCTTTTATCCCCCAAAGGATAGGCAGAGATGCACATTACGGCACTTAATGCCACTATACAAAGTTTTAGTTTTTTTTTTTTTTTTAAATACGTATTTCATCGTGCAGCTTACCGTAGGCCCAATTACCCCCCACCCCCCAATCTCCCCAATCCCCGAATTCCCCACAATCCTCAAATTCCCAATTCCCAAAAGGCCGGTAACGCATTTATAACGCCTGTTTGTTACAGGTGTTATGGGCGTCGCCGATTGCTTACCATCAGGTGATCCGTTTGCTCGTTTACCGGCTTATGCCATAAAAAACATTTCTAGATTATACGATACCCTCAGGAAGCTTAGAAGCGGTGACACTGTGACAGATGTATTACACTTCACCGTCAACTCAACACACTGTGAATCTAGGTCCAGTAGACATTATCTTACCATTTGGGCGAGGTCTCAAGATCTACACGATGGTAGGAGGCAGTGTACTGGAACTTGGCAGCTCGCTTGTTCACACGCTGCAGTCGCTTCCACACCGACGCCATTCTTACACCTGGAAGCACGGGATATCTTCAGAATAAGAGACATTTAAGAAAGAGAAGCTGAGAAGACGTGTAACCTATGATTATCTGCTAAAAGTTAACCTCTCGCGCGCCTCTCGTACACACGGGTAAATATTCTAATAGAAAAGCGAATTAACTATTATGTTCAATCAAATAAAGAACGGATTGCAAACTTGAAAATATACGTCACGGAAAAAATATCCAATCGGTGCGCGTTTCTCGTACACCCGTGTGTACAATTGCGCGATGGGCACTCAACTCTCTCGTACACCAGTGTACGAAACACGCGAGAGGTTAAAGGAATAATATCGAATTGTAAAGGATTTTAACCGATGTTTATGACGATATGAATATAACATAGATCAAACAAATCGTTTTTCCTATTCTTCCCAATTCCCATTATCATCATTCACTTTAGGGTCTATTGCAAAACTATATAGGTCTCCTTATATACCCATTCTTTTGTTTCACACCATTGCTTTAACACGTTAAGTGTGGGAGACCCATGCTTCGGCACGAATGGGCCGGCTCGACCGAGTGATACCAAGGCCAGAAAACCGACGTGAAACAATCCTTGCGTTGTGTTTTGTCATGTGAGTGGGGTTATCGAAGCCCTCATTACCATATACTCCCCAATCCCTGAATCCCCAACAATCCTTAAATTCCTAGCCTAAAAGGCCGGTAACATACTTGCAACGCCGATTGCTTACTATCGGTGATCCGTCTGCTTGTTTACCAGCTTATCCCATATAAACACGTTAAAAGCTATGCGGGGGTAAAATTGACCGATGTAGCTCTAGCAGGGAATTTGTTTTAAACAAGCAATTTACAATTATATCTCGGTAGTTAAAAGACCATACCACCCAGCTAACACATGACACAAGTATGTACATGACACATAAATCATAATAAACATAAACTATAATAAACTTACGGTAGTCAGAGCAATGTTGGGACGGCTGTGTATTATCTGCGCCCGCGCATTATCGCGCCGCACCGCTCCTGCGGAAGCAAACACTGATATTGAGCATAAATAGGGACTTTTTACATAAATACTGTTTGTTGTGATACGTCTGGGTGGACTGGGAGATAGATAGTGATGTCAAATAGTGTCATTCATTAATGACCCTATAGTAGGTACTTTCCCGTCAAATAATTGGAAACGACTTTTGTGGTCTGTTTTTTTAGGACGGAAAATCATCGAATGCCTGCTCCCGCCTGGGTGAGGCGGGAGGGAGTGTCAGACTCTTACTGACTAAAAACCACCCCGTTCCTTCTCCTGCACTTCGAGCCGGAGCCCCGGTTACCCGTTAGGTTCTCCGCAATACTTTTGTGGTCTAAGTTACATACATAACTTAGTTGCCTGAATTTTATTTTAATCTCCGTCTGGTACATTAATTTAAAACCTTAAACACGTATTTTTTCTTTTCTCACAAAATTAAATATTGTCGACGATATATTAATCTTAAATATCGTGTGACGTCACAATGCGCTACATTTTGTAGCACTTTGTGACGTAACGACCTCAAACTTCTAAACTTAACTCCATTTTATCTAAGTGTTGTAACTTTATACGAGAAAATAAAAACATACGTGTCTAATATTTTTTTCAGTATCTAACTGACGGACTAATTAGATTTTTAATTTTGTTACCCTGGAAACTACCCAATTGTAGATTTCTTGGAAAGAAGAAGATCATAGTCCCTGAACATTCATGAATAACTTTAAACAAAACTCGCATTATTATTTCATATGACCGATTTTAGTAGTCCACGCATTTGTTACACAATATTATATAATTCACCATACTCCTTCACCTTTAAAACCTAAACATACACGTAATAATATGCAACATTCTGGCTACAGTCAGTCTGCACGTGTTTATTTGTACGACCAATTTGGGGATAGATGTGTTTAGACTGGGTACGTATCAGCTAAGTACTTGCACATATTTGTTAAATACCCGAGAATATCCGATTAACATTTAAGAAAACACTTTTGGATTATTTATAGATGTGAAAGTTGTTTTGTTTGGATGATTGGTCGTATCACTCACTCTGAAACTACTGATCGGATTTTGATGAAATTTGGTATACTGGCAGAGTATGGGCTGGCTTGGGTGATAGGATCTTCACCCGATTAAATGATCTTCTGGGATAAAACAGGACTCATATTCTACGCAGACGAAGTCGTGGGCAACAGCAGTCTATAATAAATAATGTAGCAGACAAAGTCAAGGATAAATCATTGACTTTTTTATGGTAAGACTAGCAAACCCGGCGAACTCCGTTTCGCCACCAGATGGCTTCGTTTTATGTAACATTTCGTTTGGTGATTAAAAGATGAAAAAACAATCTTTTTTCTGAATTTCTTTTCTAAACCTCACGGAGCTCGAGACCTTTCCAACAAATGCAAAACCGTGGAAATCGGTTCGTGCGTTCTGGAGTTATAGCGTCAGGAAGGAAAACCAGACTTATTTTTATATAGTAGATAACTCTTAAGCGTCAGCTTAGTCGCGGAGAACCTAACGGGTAACCGGGGCTCCGGCTCGACGTGCAGGAGAAGGAACGGGGTGGTTTTTAGTCAGTAAGAGTCTGACACTCCCTTCCGCCTCACCCAGGCGGGAGCAGTCATTCGATGATTTTCCCCACTTAAAAAAAAACCGTCAGCTTAAGAGAGTTATCCTGCCTAGCCTGAGATACGAGTTAAAATCAAAGTAATTTATTTCAATTAATCCTTAATTAGCCACATTTGAAACGATATAAATTGAATTGTCCGTCCGTCTGTCTGTCAGTGAAGCTAGAAAGTAGCCTATGTGTTATTCCAGACCACCACCCCTATCCAACCCTGTTCCAAATTTCATCCCGATCCCTTCAGCCATTTTGACGTGAAAGAACCACAAACGAAACAAAAATAAAAACTATTGCAATTGTCAAATCCTTACTTCCTTTTTTTTTTAAGGGGGGAAAATCATCGAATGACTGCTCCCGCCTGGGTGAGGCGGGAGGGAGTGTCAGACTCTTACTGACTAAAAACCACCCCGTTCCTTCTCCTGCACGTCGAGCCGGAGCCCCGGTTACCTGTTAGGTTCTCCGCGACATCCTTACTTCCTTACTAATATTATAAATCGGAAAGTGAGTTTGTTTGTTTGTTCCGCTTTTATGCCGTAACTACTAAACCGATTGCTTTGAATTTTTAAAGACGTAAAGTTAGAAGTCCAGATTAAATAATAGGGTACTTTTTATCCCGAAAAAATGTGATATTCCCGAGGGAAAACAAAAGTATTGGTATAGATGGCGCTGTGTGTATTGGTATATGTCACACAGGCTACTTTTTATCCTATTGTGACGCGAGCGAAGCCGCGGGCTAGTAATTTTATAGACAAAAAAAGGACTTGTAACTCACACAGCCCTTTAACTTTTATCATCTTGCGTCTTACGTTCATTCTAAATTCAACTCAAGTTAAGCTCATAAAACCACACAAATCTACACACATAACAAGCAGCATAATTAACAGGGATTTCGTCAACAAGACAAGGGATTCACAGTTGAAAACCTGGTGTTTGTAGCTTCAAAGTGGGCCATTAAAGAGGGATTTGCTCTGAATGGGACGTTCACACCGTCATGAATAGTAATCAAGTGAAACCTCGCATATTTCTATGTCTGTAGGCCGAGAAGAACTTCTTTTGCTTCGAGAATGGTATAATTGGACCTATATCTAAGCAGTCATAATTAATGGCTGCTGTGATAGTTGGCCGATTGGTCGCAAGGGCGACTGCAGGCCAGGAAGTTTCGGGTTCGATTCCCGGGTCAGGGAAAGTATTACTGGGTTTAAAAAAAATCTCAGTAGTAGCACGGAGTCTGGAATTGTGCCCGGTATATGGCAATAGGGTCACCACCTATTACATGGAACTCATAACATAGATATTGAAAAGTGGGTGTTACATTGTACAGTAGCATTAAGTGCTGCAATGCGCACCTCTGCCTACGCCTTTGGAGATAAAAGGCGTGATGTTATGTTAGTGAAAAGGGCACATTGTCGATGTACATTTCCGTCATTGTCGATGTACAAGGGTCTAACCCTTCGGAAAGTAAAAGACGTTATGTGTTAGGATTGTAATAATCATTTTTCACCTATATAATGTACTAGCTACTTCCGCGCGGTTTCACTCGCTCTGCTCGGCGCCTATTAATATATTAAAATAAAATAAAATAAAATAAGCCTTTATTACTGAGGTTACAAATTTACAATTTAGTCTATATTACTATACTATACATCAGTAGTTTTACCCCCAGCTTGTCTTTCGACATAGGCCTCCTCCAAAGATTTCCAGTTTTCCCTATCCCTCGCAATTCTCATCCACTCTAGTCCAGCAGTTTTCCTTAGGTCATCTTCCCAGCGTTTTGGTTGTCGCCCTTTGCTCCTTTTCCCATCTCTGGGGTACCATTCTGATATTGTCTTTGTCCATTTCATATTCCTCTCTCTTATCATATGCCCTGCCCATTGCCATTTTAGTGTTTTACATAGTTTCCCTGCGTCTTTAAATTTAGTTATTTCCTTAATTTTTTCTAGTCTTACCTTGTGTTGTATTTTTACTTGAATTACACTTCTCTCTATTCCGTTCTGGCATACATTTATTTTCCTTTTTAAATTTTTTTTTAAATTTTCCGTTTATTTATTTATTATTTTTTATTAATTTTATAATTAAATATAATTTTTATAATTTATATATATTAGCAGCGTGATATTTTATAACTTTCTTCGATAAATGGGCTATCCAACATAGAAAGATTTTTTGAATCGGATCAGTAATTTCGGAGATTAACGCGTTCAAGCAAACAAACAAAAAATAAACTCTTCAGCTTTATACTATTAATAAAATTTCGAAAAAGTTATGCGCAAAAAGATCGTTAGTATTAATTGTGGTTTGAAAAGGACGAACATCTGCATTGGACATCTGCTAAATTATCCGGCGGCATGCTGTGCTGGGCATAATATTTTTTTTAATTTCAATGTATATTATGTGCATGCTAGGGATCATTTCAATGTATGTTATGTGTAAGTATTATATAGATCATTTAAATGTAAGTGATATGTTCCAGTATGTCTGGGTCCCACTCACGCTTCCTAAAATAATGTAGTAAGCCGATAAGTTAGACGTGTTGACGGGAGGAAAGAAATCTTTAGTCATTTATAAGGAATGGGAACTGATACTGGACCGCCTCGTTGGCCGAGTGGTCGCAAGTGCCAAGTGCAAGGGGTCTCGGGTACCATTACCGGGTCTGGCAAAGTACTATTGAATTTTTAAGAATTCTCGGTAGTAACACGGAGTCTGGAATTGTGCCCGGTGTATGGCAATAGGCTCACCCCTTATTACATGGGACTCACAACATAAATAGTGAAAAGTGGGTGTTACATTAAACAGTGGCAATAAGTGCCGTTATGAGTAATGTGCACATCTACCTACCCCTTCGGGGATAAAAGGCGTGAAATTATGTTATGCTACATGTGTGCAGTTTAAATTAGTACGCAAATAACTGAGTTTTAATATTACTATATTATTATTGTTGTATATCAACGTTACGTCAAATCTATAAATAGTCATCGGAACCGCAGCGCAAGGTTTTTATAAGGACAAACATCAACTTTATCCTTTTACGTTTAAAGTTCAAGTTACTGAATCAGTTTAAATGGTAATTTTATATCGATTGTGTTTTTCAATTTGCAGTAGTTTATTGGGTACTGTAAGGCCAAGCTGTAATTAACCGTTTTATTAAAATATAATGCTTGTATTTAATTTATATCGTTCCTGATCGTTTCCTAATAACTCAAAAGTCAAAAGTTGGTTCGTTTATAATCCAATATTAAACTATTATGTTTTCAGCTTACTCACGCCACGGCTACAGTAGTAGCAGCGCGACAGTCGCCGCGTCGCGGGTCGCGCAATGCTGCTCATGAATATGAGCCTCTAGCATGGCTTGAAATTAGTCGAGTTCCTCGTCAAATTATTACGTGAGTAAGCCGAAAACATAATAATTAATTTAGTACGTCTAACGAAAGTTACAATACAAACGATATTAAACTGATTCTTATACCCTGATGATATTAATTCAAGTACTTAAATCGTTGTAGTATCGTCAGTTTGCACAAAAGCTAAACATATTATACACCTAAACCTTCCCCAAGGATCACTCTACCTCTTGTTGAAAACTGCATGACAATTAGACTCGTACTTTTCTAATTTATCGCGAACAAACAGACAAACAGACAGACGCGGGGGGATTTGTTTTATAATATGTAGTGATAGGAAGGAGTAGACAGCAATGTTAGACTGTTTTCCGACACTACATTTAAAGTGTGGGAGAGCCGTCCTTCAGCATGAATGGGCCGGCTCGACCGCAGTGACACCACGGCCTCACAGAAGACCGACGTGAAACAACGTTATTGTGTGTTTTGTCGTTTGAGTGAGGTCACCGGATGCCCAATTAACCCCCCCCCCCTTCCCTAATCCCTTAATCCCCAACAATCCTCAAATTCCTAATCCCAAAAGGCCGGTAACGCACTTGTAACGCCTCTGGTGTTCCAGGTGAAAATCCTTCATTGCAATAAGGGAAACCACTAGCAAAACAGCTAGCTTCTTTATTTAGCTAACTTTTCATCACACAAAACAATACATTAGTACATACAAAATGTAATTTTCACAATTGTGTCCTCATTTCCTTTAAAAAAGACATTAAAAAGAGCCGTTCTGCGAGCATATCTCTTGGAAATGCTAACGACTGTTGACCTAGTGTAACCTTTGCGTCCTCAGTTCGCGCTGGTGGATAAAGAGATGCATCTGAAGGCGTAAATACGACTACTCTTTTTATAAACGTCAGCTCTGTATTCTTGAACATCTGAATGTACGTTTGAGATGCTACTATGTGTATGGCCCTTTTGAACAAAAATTGTTTGGAGATGTAAGGGATTGTGAAATCCGTAAGATATAAGATTTATGCCTATGATTCATCATAACTTTAAAGCTTGTCTAGTGTGCTTAATTAGTTCCATTTTAATGAGTAGCGAATTGTTACAAAATACGGAGACATTTTTTAATGTTACGCGGATTTGGGTATGAAAATTAAAAATCTTTTTAGTCCGTAAGTTAGGTAATTAAAAAATATTAGACACTTTTTTATAAAACAATACTTAGATGAAACGAATTAAATTTTAGGAGTGGGGGCTAAAACGTCATTTCTACGTATAAAATGTACATACATAGAAGTGACGTCACGCGACATTTCAAATCAATATATCGTTGAAAGTATTCGTTCCTGTTAGAAAATAAAAAAAATCGTATCTAATGATTTAAAATAATCTACCAAAGGGACATTAAAATAAAAATTAGGCATCTACCCTATTGTGCCTCCGGTAACTTCACTCACGCGACGAAACACAACACAAGCGTTGTTTCACGTCGGTTTTCTCCTCGGCCGTTGTATAACTTCGGTCGAGCCAGCCAATCCGTGACCCGCCGAAGCATGGCCCTCTCACATTGATTGAATATTCTTTGGAAGATTTTAAAGGAGAGGGCAATTGATTTAGTTACTTGTAAAAGAGAGAGCATTTCGTGTGTAATTAAGTAGATAATGTATCAATAGCTACTTGTATTGAAAGATAACATATCAACTGATAGTGAATCAAGACAATATATTTATAGCGCTGATGATCGAGTGACAAAACAGGGAACAAAAACTGTCTATTGTGTTTGAGGTCTTCAGGTCAAATGGAAATGAGTTAAGTTCAAGTGTAATTTATACTTAGCAAAACATACATAAGAATAAGTAATAAGTACTTGTATGTGTGCAGTATAATAGAAGACATGTGTACTGTTTTTATAATAACTATCGTGAGACATACTAAATTAAGTAAAAACGCGGGTTACTCTCGTGAATATACTGAGAAAAGCTCTACTAGTTTCGAACCACAGAGGGGTTCTTCCTAATGAGCAGCAAGCGCGGTCGCAGCGACGTCGCGCACATGTGTATTACCCCTTCTAATGTTTTTTATGGGATAAGTCGGTAAACGAACGGATCGCCTGCATGGTAAGCAATCAGCGCCGCTCATAGACACCTGAAACACCAGAGGCATAACAAGTGCGTTACCGGCCTTTTGGGAATTCGGAATTTGAGGATTGCTGGGGATTCAGGGATTGCAGATACTGGAGAGGGAGGGTAATTGCCCCACCGGTAACCTCCCTCACACAATCGCAAGGGTTGTTTGACGTCGGTTCGTAATATCACTCTGGTCGATCGACCCGCTGATCTCACTCTCCTAACTACATAACATAACATCACGCCTTTTTATCCTCGAAGGGGTAGGCAGAGGTGCACATTTCGGCACTTAATGCCACTGTACAATGTAACACCCACTTTTCACTATTTATATTATGAGTCCCATGTAATAGGGGGTGAGCCTATTGCCATATACCAGGCACATTTCCAGACTCCGTGCTAATACTGAGATTTTTAAAGCCCAGTTATACTTTGCCCGACCCGGGAATCGAACCCGAGACCCCTTGCCCGGCAGTCGCACTTGCGACCACTCGGTCAACGAGGCAGGCCAACGAAATACGCATAATTTATGTATAAATAACAAATATTATTCCGGTCTCCACTTCCTTAGCAAATTACATAGACCAAGTGTAGTAAATTCTTCTCTTTATTAACATGTCATACATTTAAATGATATCAATACTTCTAAACGAGAAATACAAACAAATAAACCTACACATAGAACAATCAACCTTAGAACAAAACCAATAAGACCCAATTTACAAAAACGATCACGAGAAAATGAAACCCAATCTCATAGTGTAATCAACCTTAGCAAGTTGTAAATAGGAATCAAATTACAGAAACAAGGTTGTAACCTTTCAAGGTGATTATGTAGACCTTATTAGTTATAGCATAAGGTTTATTTTTGTACGTGAGTCATTGTGATGAGATCATGAGGATCTCAGATATTTGATGCATGTAGGTGTTAAGGAATTCCTTTTGCATAGATGTTTAGACTCCACGTGGTTATGAGAGCCTGGTACCTAGGTCGTATTAGTTCGATAAATTACGTAGGTACTTAATTTAAAAGCCTAAAAGCTCTGATTTAGGGTTCCTTTACTTTTAATTTTTTTTTTATACTTGATACATTATTGACGTTTGGCCACCATCTCGCCTGGTGGTTAGCTATGATGTGTCTATGCACAAATAACCACCCAGTTAGCCAATAGTTTAAACTAATTTGAAGAATACCACATTTCGTTTTATTTACAACACCAAAAAAAAATACACTATTTAAAAAAAGGACTACGCTACTATACTATACGACGATGATTTTACACTAAAACATCAATATTTTCCCAATTTTCTTTCATTAATCAAACCTTTTTTTTTTCTTTTCTTTTTTTAAATCTTGTTTTATTTTTATTTTTGTATCTGTGTGCGTGCCTACTGTCAAATAAATGCTTTTTCTTTCTATTAAGTATTACAATAGACAACATGTATACTGCAGTAACGCTCCGTGGTAGGTTGACCCGTTAACTTAACTAGGGGCCAAGGAAATGGGTCACGACATCATAACCCCTACGATTAGGTGGCAGTTAGGTAGTGTCTGTCGACAATCCTATACGTCACTGATATTGTCAATCAGAAATAAACTTATTGAACTCTACTAAATTATATAAACAAGCTTCTGCCGTTCTTCCCCGCGATCCCATGGGAGAAATAGTAGCCTATGTGTTTTTGCTGACCATAATCTACATCTGTCCCAAATTTCATACCAATGTGTTCAGTCGTTTTGACGTAATCGATTAACAAACATACACATAAAATTATTCACAAACTACTTCTTCATAATATTAAGTAAGATAAGCAAGTTTTTATGAGGATGTACGTATTTTTGTTTGCTTGTTTGTTTGTTATACAATACTTGTCTCAAGAACACATTGCGAATTTCTGTCTATCTCATCGAGGTTTAAAAGGCGTAATGTAATAAACCTTTACAAATAAAGTATATCGTTAAGAAATAATGCACACCTTCACAAACTGCATTGCTCATGACTTCCATCATGTTAAATCCACAATCAAATGAGTCAGAATTTATTTAAACTAATGACAAATCGTCCATGATTCAAAATCGTAGGCAATATTGCAAACCATAAATTTTAAGCTGCACATTATCCATTAGGTTTTGAGTTACTAGTTTCTACAATAGGGTAGATAACAATTTTTTATTTTAATGTCCGGCTTGTAGATTCTTTTAAAACATTACACAAGTATTTTTATTTTTTTCACAGAAACTAAACTTTCGACGATATATTGATTTTAAATGTCGTGTGACGTCACTTCTATATACATTTTATACATAGAAATGACGTTTTAGCCCCCATTCCTAAAATTTAATTCGTTTTATCGAAGTATCATTTTATTATACAACAAAATAAAAAAGTGCGTGTCTAATATTTTTTCATTACCTAACTAACTAATTAGATTTTTAATTTTCATACCCGGTCATCATACCTATTTCAGTTTGTATCCAGATAGACAATTTGAAGACAAAGAAGTCGCTAGATACAGATTGCTTCCAAGCGACCGATCTCGAAGTTATTTGATTGGTCTATGTCAGGGAAGGCGACCTTTGCACATTAGCGTGCCAATTACTTTAAAAAAGATGTTTTACGGTTTTACGTGTGCCATCAACTAATTATTATTACTATTTACTGTCAATCTGTAGCAATAAAGTATACAATAGCCTGGTAAGCTGTTACCGCAGTCTGAGTACACCTGCAATATTCGAGACACCACAAATGCGTTGTAGGTTTCTGATCATTTATCAATTTTGTAGTCACTGTCGTGCCCAAATTTTTGTGTTCCGTGCCATCAACGACACGCGTGCTAATGGTTCGCCATCCCTGGTCTATGTTCAGCAGTGGACGTCTTGTGGCTCGTATGATGGAACCATTCCAGTTACTACAGATAATTTTCGAAAACTGAACTTAGTTTATACAGGAAATTGATCGCAAAATCATTTGCTGGTCACTCTTTGTCAACCAATTGATTCATTCCCATTATCATATAAAAAAGCTCATGCGGATCAAATGTTTCCACATGAGAGACCATTGGGGCATACTTAGGTACACTAAATACTGGATTAACAATACTACAGGTCACCAACCTGTGTCGTGTAATGACATAGCGGTTTGATACGTCAGCCATTGGGTCGGCAGATAGTAAGCAGTAATCTATCGATAATCATTACCATCAGTAAACTGCGGTAAAGATTATAATGGCGTAATGCGTAATGTTGCCATTTTTGCGCATCGTCTCTGATTCTTTCAGTTTTGGTTGTCATCATTCTAAGAACTTTTATAGACATCCGTAACACTTGAGGTATTGTGAGTGTAACACTAGACGAGGTATTTTTTCCGTGGTGGGAAGAAGTATGCCAAAAAAATCTAACCAATAAATTGGATTTTTTTAATAATTGTACTATTTTTACAACCGATTTTTTAATTCATTGATGATCGCAACGCAGTCGTGTAGTTATTACTTTTCTCACTTCCAATGCCACGTGACATGATAATATAACTTTGATTAGCCCAATGAGATCACCGTCTATTAGAATCTAGCCTAGTCTAGGTTCCAAGTCGTTAATAAAAGAAATGACCCATTGAAGCCCAGACACCTGTGATTAAGGTCAAAGAAAAAATACTGTTTCGTTGAAAAAGAATTACCTATACTCTAGAATCCCTTTGTTCTAACAAGGCAGTATTAATTAAGATACAGATGAACCTAATTAGCAATAAGCCCAAGAAATACAAGTAATAAAAAGATCAGAAAAAACACAAGATAAGTTTCGTGAATCATTAGACTTATTTCCATTTGCTCTATTGTAAAAAAAAGTAGGGGGAAGTCTCTTAACGCCGGACGGCACCTAACGCCGGTCACTTGTATTATCTCGATAACTAATAACGCGAGCGATTCAATTTTTAGGGGGAAGTCTCCCAGTGGCAGACAGCTAAGATTTTTAGTAAAAATTTAATCGCTCGTGTTATCAATTATCGAGAAAATACAAGTGTCCGGCATTAGGTGCTGTCCGGCCTTACGGGACTTATCCCTAATTTAAGTTACCAAAAATATTAATCAAGTTTTGTGGTTTAATTAAGCAATGGCTACACAATATCACGCCTATCTTTGTACCCCAAAGAAACACGTAGAGGTGCACAGCATTGAAACACCCTCCTTTCCCCACCTATATTAAGAGAGCCAAATAAGGGACTACGGAGTTGCTTTGGTTTTACAAAATTTCCGGAACGATCCTTCTAGAAAGTTCCACCACTTCAAAAACAGGATTCAAACTAAATAGAGATTAATATCAGTAAGTATGGTCGTTAAACAGTAAACACACAACGTTTATCACTGCGTAAATAATATAAATAAACTCAAGGAGACCATCGCATGGTGGATCATTGAACTTTGCTAATGCCTTTGTCAGAACTGTAAAATTTGAGGCCATCTAACTGCATATAGTAATGTAACTTTCGACTTTTCATTGTGACGTAGGAATCTAAGATCAAGGTCCTTGATATGTTTCAAAGTGTCTGTTTAAGCGTTAATCGAAATATAAATGTATTGACTTTGTGATCCTACATCTTCAAAGAAAAATCTGTCAAAGAAAACAAAGAGACCAGCCTTATTCAAAGCAGTTATGAAAATACTTCAATAACTATAGAAATATCCAATAACCAATTTATACAAAAAATAATCCGATTATCCCCAATTCATTTAACAAAAGACAAAACGATTGGTTTCGTTTGTATCGTTTTCTATCTTTGTTTGCCAAAAGCTACATTGTCAAACTTTAAAGTCACTGTTGAGAATTTGGTCGTAAAAATTCCAACTACATTTTGAACGACTTTAATGGTATTGATGAGATTTTTATGCCCAATTCTTATAACTCCGAGATCGAACCCACCCACACATCTTGTGCAACTCATCTTCGTTCTTAGACCACTGGAGAATGATACTTTCAGCAATCACTAACATCTCGATGCTAATCTTCTCCAAAAGAGGTAGCCAGAAATAACCCCTTTTTCACCAGTGCTGTTGTAAATTCTTCGTCTACATACTACGGGACAAGTCGCAAAATCTTACAAATACAAACACTAACTAAATCAAATCAAGGCTCGATTATGTGAAAAGCACTTGAAGGGATGTATCTCTTTGAAGAACAAGCATTACATCGTTCACAGTCGACTGAGCTGCAAACAGCTGAAAGTCTAGATTAAGGGATTAGGCAAAGCCTTTAGTGTTCAGAGAAGCGATGCGGAATTCCGGACCTTTGTATGCTCGGCTCACTCGACTGCCTCCGTGCATCAAACCGGGATACCAGTATAAAGTTTTACATTGAAGAGATTAGATTAGAGTTGAATGGATATTGTTGTAACTTTCCAAGATGGTTTAAACTAATTTATTTTGCTAAAAAGGGCAAACTCAAGACTCAAGTTATGTAAACACTATTTGGTCTTTACAGTTCAACATTTTTCGTACCATTTTTAAACTGCAATCGCCAACGCGTCCGCAACAATAGATATTATGATTAACTCTCATGTATGAGGGCCATATTCGGTAGTCCAGCATCAACAATGCAGTTTTTTTTAAATGGAATATTAGGTTAATAAGCAGGCGGACCACCTGACGGTAATCAATCTGCGCCACCCATGGACACCCGAAACACCAGAGATGTTACAAGTGTGTTGGAGTCCTTTGGAGATTAGGAATTGAAGAATTGTTGGGGATTCCGAGATTGGGAAGGAGAGTAAATGGGCTCCCGGTAACTTCACTCACACGATGAAACATAACGCAAGCGTTGTTTCACGTCGGTTTTCTGTGAGGCCATGGTATCACTCCGGTCGAGCCGGTCCACTCGTGCCGATGCATGGCTCTCCCACACTTTAGGTTTTGGCACACATTAAGTAAATAATTGTCTTCGGACATTATAAGGTCAAAAGGCTGTCTGAATAGTTACGGGAAATTTCTACATTTTGTTAATATCTCGTCAATAACAATAGCCAACTTATAAAGCCAATGTTATTATGTATAGTTTGACGTAATTAATTTAAGTAAAAAAATCAATGAATTCTAGATGAACACGATCACGTCATATGCCTGTTAACACGCAATTAGGTATAACAAGGTACAGTCGCGATCAAAATAAACTGACTAGTTATTATTTCATTTGTTTTTGTCGTTAAATTGTTAATCTAATTTAAAAATTAAACTTAGGTTTTCCAACTGGCCTATCTAGAAGTCATTTGGGCAGGTCTATCTGAGGCAGTGGCGTTTTGTAGCTGATGATGCATAATAGGCCATAAATGAATAAATCGAAAGATAGATCGAGTCGGGCAAAGTATTACTGGGTTTTTCTTAATTCTTAGTAGTAGTACGGAGTCTGAAATTGTGGCCGGTACATGGTATAGGCACACACACACACACACAGATCCTCACAAACTTTCACAATATTTTAATTGTATATTGGATTAGTAATTTAGTAGTTAGGACTGCCTCGTTGGCCGGGTGGTCGCAAGTGCGGCTGCCGGGCAAGGGGTCTCGGGTTCGATTCTCGGGTCGGGCAAAGTATTACTGGGTTTTTAAAAATGTCAGTAGTAGTACGGAGTCTCGAATTGTGCCCGGTGCATGGCAATAGGCTCGACCCTACACAGGCTCACATAACATGGGACTCATAACATAAATAGTGAAAAGTGGGTGTTACATTGTACAGTGGCATCAAGTGCCGTACATAATGTGCAACTTTGCCTACCTCTTCGGGGATAAAAGGTGTGACGTTATGTTATTTCACATAAATTAAAAAACCATTCAAGTGTCAAGTGTCAAGCCAAGTTGAAGCAAAGGCACTGGCTAGCCAGCGCCGAGTGTAATAAGATTATACAGCAAACCAATGCGTGTACAACTTCATCTATAATTCATAACTACCAGGAAATAGTAATAAAATTCTACGAAACGTTACAAACTTTACGCGCATGACTGTACTACACGTCGAAGTATACAAAACCAGCGTAACCTGATCTGTCTTTATACGATCATTCCCAACAATCGACGGTCAGTTTATACTGGTATTGCATAGCTTCATGTGTAGCTGTGTACATACAAGAATTTTTAATGAATCGGTCTGCAGTTACGTCTGTAACAAAAATGGCAGCGGAAACAAAAAATTAACGGTAAAACAAACCGACGAATTAATTTGTTTATTTATAGCTATTAAGGTCACAGTGACCCATACTGCCCGTACTTAATTATGTGTAGTCTGTGGTCATTAAAAAAGTTCTGGTTAAAATTGTAACATAACTACTGAATAGGGACTGCCCGCATGTTTATTAATTGGTCCATTTGTAATATTGTCGGTCTCGGGTTCGATTAAAGGGTCGATTAAGGGGTCGATTAAGTCGGGAAGAACCTAACGGGTAACCGGGGCTCCGGCTCGACGTGCAGGAGAAGGAACGGGGTGGTTTTTAGTCAGTAAGAGTCTGACACTCCCTTCCGCCTCACCCAGGCGGGAGCAGTCATTCGATGATTTTCCCCCTTAAAAAAAGGGGGTCGAGTAATGTATTATTTTAATAGAAATCTTTCAAGTGTGGAGTTACGATTCCGAGTTTGTGGTCGAAGCATGACAGAAGGAGAATCCAGTCCCTGATTGATGAGTTAGATCTTAAAACAGTTCTAGAAAAACGTAGTATCAAAGCTTCATCAACCTTCGATTCAGGATCAAAGGTAACTGAAAAACACTCTTATAAGTTAGGAAATAAAGTTAACTATTAAACATCGAATTGCTATTAACACTGACAGAGCTCCTCACTTCCTTTTAAATTAAAACAGCCAATATTGTACGAGGCAACCACTTTACATCACCTTTATTACGTACACAGTAAGAGTCATAATCGTAAATCAGTAATCTGATTAACACTTTTGGTTATTTAACTTTTGGCAAGTTTAACTTGTTTCCAATGTAATAATGAGTCAGATATTGGAGGTCAAATGTCTGACCTCTACCGTAATGTAGACAAAGCAATGATATAAGCTCGTCTGTGTGAATTATCTTCCTAAATTACTGAACCAATTTTGATATGAATCATCTTTACTTAAAGTTATGGTATGAGGTGCTGATTACTTCGTTGGTCGGCTGGTCGCAAGTGCGACCACCGGACAAGGGGTCTCGTGTTCGATTTCCGAGTCGGGAAAAGTATTACGGGCTTTTTTAAAAAAAATCTCAGTAGTAGCACGGCACCAAGTAAAATGCAGCACCAAGTAAAATGCAATAATGACAGCTCTGAGCTCTACGAAATCAAATCGGGCGTCCCCCAAGGTAGCATATTGGGACCTATCCTATACCTCATCTTCACTGCAGATATTCCAGAAGATGATCAAACAATTACAGCGACTTATGCTGATGACACCGCATTACTGTCCACTCATGATGACCCAGTAATTGCATCACACACTCTGCAAAATCATCTTAATAAAGTAGAATCGTGGCTTAAGCAATGGAGGATCAAAGCAAACGAGACCAAATCTGCCCATGTAACCTTTACTCTTAGGAGAGGCACTTGCCCACCGATTAAGCTAAACGACAAAGAAATACCACAAACAGATAATGCAAAGTACCTGGGAATGAACCTGGATAGAAGGCTCACATGGCAGAAGCACATCTGGGCTAAAAGAAAGCAATTAGATGCAAAATCGTAGTCTACACTGGTTAATCGGACGAAGGTCGCAACTCAATACCACCAGCAAAATCTTGGTATATAAAGCAATATTAAAACCTATCTGGACTTATGGAATACAGCTATGGGGAACAGCTAGCAGGAATAACATCGACATACTGGAAAGATTCCAAAGTAAAGTGCTAAGATTAATATTCAGGATACCGCAATGTATTAGCAACAAATACATGTATCTCGACCTAGGCATAAACACTGTTCGTGAGGAAATAGTCCAGGCTAGCCAAAAATACCAGGAGAAATTAGCAACCCATGCAAACGAACTCGCACAGGCCTTAAGTGGAGAGGGTGGACTACATTATAACCGACTAAAGAGACAAGACATTCCCAGACTCGCCCAAAGATTTGTTAACTGAGCCAAAAGGAGGGTTTGCTGGATAGTTCAGCAATTGATTGGCCCTCGAAGAAAACCATTAAAATCACCAGGACATGTAGCTCCAACCAAATAAGTGGCTTATTGTTTTCGAACAGATTGCCATAGTGCAGAAAGGAGAAAAAAAAAAAAAAAAAAAAAGTAGTAGCACGGAGCCTAGAATTGTGCCCGGTATATGGCAATAGGCTCACCCTCTATTACATGGGAGTCAAACATAAATAGGGAAAAGTGGGTGTTACGTTGTACAGTGGAGTGCCGTAATGTGCACCTAAGCCTACCCCTTGGGGGGGTAAAAGGTGTGATGTTATGGTATGTTAACACATACCATAACATAACTGTTATGAAGTTTGTAGTTAATAATCCCCGCGCTTATGAAGCGGTAAGTATGGGGATCGCAGTTAGGTCAACGAAAGGTTAAAGGATTGTGACTGCACACGTTTCCTTATAGATAGCTAGTAACAGTTTTAGGTCAAAGTCAAAGCATTTATTTCAATTAAACCATATTTTGGTACTTTTGAAACGTCAACAAATACAAAATAAATAATAGTCTGTCAGTGTGTCCGTCAGTGAAGCTAGGTGCTCGTTCCAAAATGTAGATTCGAATGGAGAAGAACGAGCAAGAAATTCCATTCGTTACTCTTTAAACAAACACCGAGCGGTCACCAGTGACCGCAACCTATTGTTCTTTAATTGTGTCTAGAATGACGGTACTCAAAGAGTAAAAAAAGTCTGTTTTACAATGTCTCTGATAGAACAATACTAATTGTGGTGGTCTTACAATAATAATTTCGATATTTTTTTAGTACTTATTTCTTATCTCAGTAATCAATTATAAAGCTACAACGAATTTCATCCTACAGTTTTCATCAATATAAGTACGTCAACTTTAATACAAAGTTACTCATGAGGAAAATCTTCTGAGAATTATTTATTTACTTTTTATTGTAATTTACGGAATTGAGGACGAAGAAGTATGGCGTCACAAATGATTCAGAAACATGAAAAAAGATAATAATATGAAAGTTTGGTTCCATTTATCGAACATTCTAGAAAATTACCTATGTATCTAAATTACCTGTTAGCCTACCACAGTTGTCCCGGAGAACCTAACGGGTTACCGGGGCTCCGGCTCGACGTGCAGGAGAAGGAACGGGGTGGTTTTTAGTCAGTAAGAGTCTGACACTCCCTCACGCCTCATCCAGGCGGGAGCAGTCATTCGATGATTGTCTCCCCTTAAAAAAAAGCCTACCACATTTCATACGGAAGGTTTTGATAGATCGAATTCGTCAATCTACGGAAGCATTCGGGAAAGTCACAGAAACACCTTATTTACATTGTACCTAGTTATAAATGATTTTATTTGAACCGTAACACTTGTAGGTTTAGAAATCAATTAAAATGTCTTTCCACAAATATCTTTTAAGTACCTACTACAAAATAACATGACGCACGTACCTACTGATGATTTTGCGCGCGAGAATTTTTATGCAACCTACTCGATGATTAATACCTTTCTTTTATTCTTCTTCCTAAGACTTCCTAATTAAAGTTCCAGAAATGTCAGGAAAAGATACAAAATCCTACATGTTTTTTTCAATGTTAATTATTAACTCTCCAGAGACTCTTGGTCTGTGCCCTTATCATACAATTTTTTTACACAATATTAATGATCATAATTATATTTTTACTAAAAATCGCTGGTTTCTCACCGTGAAAATTCTGAGAAAAGCTTTACTAGTTTCGAGCCACAGAGGGGTTCGTCCTAATGAGCAGCGTGCGCGAGCTGCTCGTGAGGAAGAGGAAGAGAACTAGTATAGGTTTTCTCAGTATTTCTGTGAGTACTCTGCGATTTTCAGTTAATTTAGTATGTCTCACGATAGTTATTATTAAAACATATTTTTACACTCATCGTTACTATAGGTCATACATACATTATGCATAAATCTCATTGTATTGTCTAAATAACTATACCTAGGTACCTAAACTCTTCTTAGCAATTTGTCACACTAGCATAGATTAAGATAACAATTGTTTGGTCTATGGCTCCTCCAACAATGTTCAAGCGAATGCATAAATAATTCTGAATGTTAAATAACTAGTTATTGAAGCTATAAATAACACAATAACACTATTTATCACAAGTTATTAAACTTTATAATAACAGTGAATAAATTGAAATGAGGATAATTTTAATGTGTAACTAAGTTAATTGTTTATCGAAGAATTAAACGCTTCCATTTTTAATTTAAAAAAAAAAATTATAGGTATTTAATGTTGTCTATGTTAGATAATGAGAAATAAATCATTTTTACTCTGTGTTTTCTAAATTGGGCCAGTAAATTCGCTGCTTATTCAATGTAAATGAAACAATATTACCTAAATTCCCTCTTTATTATAAGTACTAGCACAGGCAGGGCCGTCTTAAGACTACGCTGGGGCCCTGGGGCAAATAAAAACTCAGGGGCCTTTTCAAATATTTATTGTTTTTTTTTTTGAACCCCAACCCAAAACAACTCCCTATTTGTGATGCATACAAAGATTTGCTCCGAGTGGGAATCAATGGCAACATGTAGAGGGTGTGTGCATCATATAAATTGTTGGTCCATTGGAGTCCCCTGAGTATGGGCACGGGCCCCGAAAGCTCTTATGGTAAAGACGGCACGGAATACAGTTTCAGGAATTTTATTAATCAGAATTCACAGTACAGAAAGGAATGTTTACTGACAAAATTTACCTGTTAAGTAGTTTATTAAGGAATTCATGCAATAAATGATTTGTTTTCATTATGAGAGCTGACTTCATATTGACATTGGCACTTGAATAATTATTTTTCTATTCAATAATAATTATTGTATTGAGGAAGGGCAGAAAACAGACTTAATAGAGCAAATTAAAAAGAAATAAGTAAGTAATTAGGGAAAGATGATCAATGAAAAATAGTGTTGGTGGCTTACTCATCTTCTTAACTATCAAAGCATTTAGAATAAAAGATGTCCAGTATTTAGTGGGCAAAATGATGAAGGAAAGATATTTGTGTAAGACACTAAATCAATTAAACATATAGCTAGCTTATTCTTATTTACCTACTTGGATAATATTAAATTGAAAGAAAGACTCATAATTTTTATAATAATCTAAAATTTGGAGCAAGTTAACAGCAATACTAATAGGTCTTCAGCAGTACATAAGCTATGTAGATAACAGCAATATACAATTTGTCATTTATAAAATGGATGTCATGTGTCTTTATTTATATGGTCAGTAGTTATGTACTATTATGTACACAGTAGATTATGGTTAGGCATATATTTGTTTTGTGTCTCTATGTAAGGATGTGTGTGAACATAGTTGTGTTTATGGTATCTTTAATTTTTTTATTGGTGACAAAGGTACTTCATGTAGAAGGCCTACTTGAATGAACTGGGTTTATGGTTCTGTATGTTTTTAGTTCTTTTTTTTACAGAGATGCAATGTTAATTAAACTACACCTAGAAATCAACTTAAAAGTAGTTCTCACTCTCTTATCTACAGCTAACAATAATAAGGTTAATAATTCATTGGGAATTGTGAGGACAATAATAAGACAATTATAATTTGTAGCTATAAGAGAATAAAATAAGCTGTCTAAACTACACTCTTATCTTCACTATAAACACAAAGCTTTTGTATTTCTGCTGTAAAATATGCAATACTAAAGCAATACACAGTAAAGAAAAAAGAAACAACACTTACAGATAAATTATAAATAAATCAACAGGAAGTAAACTTGACTACCACTTCACCCACCAATCAAAGAGAATCCTTTGAGTGTTCCAAATTTAAATAACTACTATAAACACTACACAAACAAACCCAGCTGTAATTGCGTACTCTAACATCTAAAAATAACTTTACAAATCCAAAGGAACCATTATTCATTCAAATTTCACATTACATCACGAAAATAGAGTTCAAAGAACTAATCGTGATATCATCCAAACAGATAATTAATAATTAAGTTACGAGAACTAGCCTTGACGAAGTCTCAGCTTTTTTATACTCACTGTTAGCAAAGTATTGATGCCCCTATTCCTTACACCATAAATGAAAACAGGTCATAACTGTCCACACTGAGTAGCACTTAACACAAAAATAGTCCTTTTAACACAGGATTTCAATCTCACAATGATGACGAATCCGGATTTTTTTGTGAATGATTATTTTTCAGGAAAAATTAGCTACAGCAGAAAAATTTAATGTCCCATTTTTGACGTTTCTGTAATTTAGTCCCAGTGTTGCCGTAAGCAGTTATGGTAGTTTTCTACTAATGTGTTGATAATTTAAAGTAGTGTTTTCTACTGAAATAAAAAATACTGTGATGATTTACACCATATACAATATTTTTTTATTGATATAATTAGTAATGTTGGGTGATTTGATTATTTATTACTTTCTTATATTTTTAATCACGTATGTAGCACCTTTGCAAAAACAAACCTCTTCCAACGTTCCAGCTTACGCAGATTCATCACGAAATCATCATAGGATGAATAAATATTTGTAGTGGTGAATGTAGTGATTTATAACAGCAAATAATATCAAAACATAAATTGTACAATAAAAGATTTTTAGTGTTTCATTAAAACTTACAGATTAATGATTGTCTTTCTTGACGTCAAATAAATAATGCATACAACGTAAAAAACACTCTGACACTTGGTTGACATCGACGCTCTTCTCTTTCCGCCATTTTCGCACTTCTTGGAGTGTCATCGAAAATAATTCTGCTTCGTATATTCCACATAAAACAGCCTATACATTTTAAAACATTGCAGTGTTCATATATCTAGCTGCGCTTTTATTATGAAGTATTGTCTAACAATAATCAGAAATCGAGTAATCATCGCATAACCTAAATAATGGACGACGATATTTTCCCGGTATTATGCCCTTCCAACGCTAAGAAAACATATTCCAAGCCGTTCAAGAAGTTGTTGAAGACTCCATCAGTGACTGAGGATGTGGCTGAGACTCCTAAGCCGCCTCCAAAACCGTGCTATCCTGGTGAACCATTGACAACTAAGGTTGCCGTTGAATATTTGTTGAGTGGCAAATTAAAGACAGAAGTATGTCGTTACTGCCTCAAAATATCGCCTGCGTTGTCTGACCCGGATCAGATAATGCATGTAGCTGGCACAGGAGTGCTGTACAAAGTGTCTCTGAGACAAATGATAGCCAGTTTCTACCCCTATAAGGTAGGTCATTGACTTTTGACCCAGTTGTGTTGTATATTTAATTTATTACTATTATATTAGTGCAGGCTTTCAACTGCTCATACTGCATTTATTACAAAGTGTACTAAATTGTAATAATAACTGTTCCAGGCTAATGAAGATGAAAAATATCCAGAAAAAATATGCCAGAAATGTGTAGACCGAGCTCTCAATGCATATCTCTTTACGCAGCAGTGTGAGCAAGCTGAAAGAGCCTTGAAAAATTGTTTTGATGATATTGATGAGAAATTGAGTAAGTTAGATCCCATAGACAGACCGAAAAAGAGAGGCAGACAAAAACTAAATCCGAATTACAATGTTTTATATGTCGAAAATGCAAAAGTATGGATTATGCAGAACCAGCACACCATATCATTAACATAGAAACTGAATCTTTGAGTAAAGAACCGGATTGGAATGAGTTTGAATGCAAACGGTGCTGGCAAGTCCTTCCAGACATGGAATCATTGTTGAACCATGATAAAACTCATCCTAAATCCATGTGGTATCATTGTCGGCTCTGCGGCAAGTCTTTTGTTAAGCAAACCCAGTTAAAAAAGCATTTTAACTTAATACATGTAAAAGGACAGGACGACAGTCCACAGGTAGACAAGAGTTTCCGATGCCAAGAATGTGGTAATGTCACAGATGATTACGCACAACATCTACAACACGTAGAAAAGCATAAATTCAAAACCGTAATGCGGTATATGGTTGAACGGAAAACAGACCAACTATGCTTGGTTTGCCTTAAGAAAAGTACTGATTTGGTTAATTTGGATAATGAAGTATCCATTCATGGAACATGTCCAGAGTTGATTGGTGATAAGTCACTGTATACTGTGTTATCGTCAACTTTACCTGATGTAAGTATACCTTATTTATCTTTTCTAACACTTCAAAAACTAACATACTAATCAATGCATGATTTTGTTCTTTACAACATTTCTATCTAATTCATTGTGTACTTCATGGTCAATTAATATTAAATTCATTAATAATGCATCAAAATATATATCACAATGTAATTAAAAGCTTCAAGATGACACAAATATCAGTAGATTGGTGCTTATAATTTGTTTTGTACCATCTGTAAGAAGTGATTCCTTTTCTAGCCTAAATCATACAAATACCAAGAACTGCATGTGCCCCATACAGCCAATATTATGACTATTTCCAAAAGAAAAAGAAAACATAATGAAATTCCTGAAACTAAGATTGAAACTATATCTTACAAGCTATCTTTACCTGAAATAGTCTACAGAAACAAATTCAAAACTGACGATTTCTATTATTATGTCTTCTGTGAACCAGAAGATTCTACTCTTAATGTAACTAAAAAACCAAAGATTGTAGAAATAGATGAATATGATTCTGTAAAAAACGATAACAGGAATCAGAATGAAAATAATAATAAAATGGTAATTGATGATGAAGCCAAAAATAGTAATATTAAGGATAAATTGAATGATAATGATAATGAATTAATAACTGATAATGAATCAGATCAAGGATTGATGAGCACAGATGCTAATAAGAACAAAATGAGTGATGATGATCTCTATGAGTTAATAGAATCTGATTCTAGCATCGAAAGTCATGACACAGAATCCGTAGATAGTTTTACAGAGGATGCCAATGACAAATTTGAATCTTATGACAATAACAATAAAATTGATAGTGAAATGGCTACAGATGCTAATCAAGAAGCTAAAAACGATAATCCGAGATATTTTGATAAGACATTGGAAAAGAAATCTTATAAAAAACTAGCACAGTTTAAATTTGCAAATCCTATAATTTTGGAAGCTAATGATAGTGGGAATTTAGAAACTGGATGCAACCCCGGAGACCCAGGCAATATTCTTAACACTGAAGAAATAACCTTAAATTCTGATAATATCCCAAAAGTGAAGAATAATTTGTCTTGGATATTTTCTAAAACATCTGAATACAAAACTTTAACAAATATCGAAATAAATGAAACTAAAGACAACCCTACTAAAAAGTGCAAGATTTGTTGGATTTTCAAACCAAATAAATGTGAAAACTGCAAGAAGGTGAATGAAATTAATCCTAAAACAGCTATTGAAGAACAGCGAGATTTAGGACATAGTGCTACAAAGAAAAATGAATACAATGCTATGGATAATAATAATATAATCACTTCAATAGATAAAAACAAAATGATAGAAGAAAACCCAGAAAATAGACCCAATCAACACAAAATAGATATGTGGCAATGTGAAGTTTGTCTGATAAATAACACCAGAGACAGATTCACTTGCGTCTGCTGTGAATCAAAAAGATTTAACGAAAATGGCAACACCAAAATCTTATTTGGATATAACAAAACCTTTTTGCCAATGAAACCTGAAAAGAAAGAGACCGAAAAACCAGAACCGAAACCAATTATAGAAGTTGAAAAGCCATCTATAGTACAGAGAGAAAATGTGGCTTTACAACAGAATATTCAACTACAATTTGTTGATAATAAAAATATAACCACTACCCAGAGCATGGATATAGAAATTGAGATGGACAAACATATTTCAAACACAATAAATGAAGAAATGGAAGTTGAAGAACTGTCTACGCCATTTATTCCAACATTTAACCCAATACCAATGGACATGTTGGCTCCAAACATTGGGCCATTTGTTAGAACCAACATTCAGTTCAATATTGGTTCTACAACCACACAATGTGCTAAAACTGGCAGAAAAATCAAGAAAGCGGTTAGGACCATACCAAAGGCATTTCATAAATAAAAAAATAGAATTGTAAGCTTTATACGTAATTGTATTAGATTGACGCACATTATTTATTGTCATAGAATTAGATGTAATACGTCATATTTAATCGTATCATTATAATTATGGATAAGTTAAAAGAATGATCTCAGTTTAAAATATTCAGTATTATGAAATTATTTAGGCGTTATTTATATTTAGATGATAATTATGAAGAAAGCCAAAGAAATTGATAACATTAGTGAGACAGGCACAAAATTAAAAGGGTATTGAATAAATCAATTGGAAAGAAGTTCCGAAAAACGGTTAAATTGACATTGTACACGTAAAATGAAAAAAAAAGAATGTTCTATTATTACTAGAACCTTCTAAATTATCGCTAAGATAGCAAACTCAAACACTAAATCGTCTATTATTGTCCCTGCAACAGGTTTGTTCTAATTTTCATACTAACCCAAAACAAAACTAATTTTCAAAATTACATATTTAACACACAATTTTTTGTTGCAGATGAACTACCTACACAACTTCATTGGGACAAAAATATGCGAAAAGTGCCTTAATCACGCTATCACTTCATATGTTTTTATAAAGCAATTTCTTTTCACTAGGGAACGGTTAGATCTATGTGTTACTCTTATGTTGAGGGACCTTAGTAAAATAGAGCCTTCAGCCAACATCTTCGTACAAGTTTCACCCCCGCCTATAATGGCTCCTATAGAAGATTTTGACGAATTAATAGAAGAAAACGAATTTGTGGACGAAAGTAAACTTAAAATAGACGTCTTAGAAGACGAATTCCGACTGAAAACTGAAAGCGAAAGTGAGACTGAACCTGAAATAATACCTGAAACAAGCGAGCAATCTAAAGATACCGCGAATGATATCGCAGTGAATATTCCAATAGTACCAATTGACAATTTAGCTAGGACCGCAACTAAAACTTATATGAAGAAGAAATTAGTTAATGGTATACAGAATCAAAGCACTAAATACTCCGTGGACGTGTGTAGTGAATTTTTAACGTTCAACAAAAGGAAAAAAGTAAAAAAGGTCCCTGTTAAGTATACCTGTCCTTTGTGTAACAAACACTTCATATCGGATTATTTCTTAAAGAGACACGTTGTCAAACATGTGAATAAGAAGGTACAGTGCAAGATTTGTGGTAACGTATACAGGTCTAAGTTCCTTTTGTTTGAGCACAGGAAGGTAGCGCATATGGCGCCAGAGAGCTTCTTTATGACATGTAAAGTTTGCGGTAGAAATTACACTGATATCGATAAGTTGCAAGATCATGAACAAACACATAGGATAAAGCCGTGCGAGCTGTGCAATAAAGTGTTCACAACACAAGCCCATTACGAAAGCCACATTCAAAGACACTCTGTCAAACTGAAACTTCTCACTAGAAATCGCACCCAAACGTGCAGTTTCTGTGAAAAAGAATGTCCAAACGATAATCAACTTTCGCTTCATGTGAATAAAATACATTTGCAAATTAAACCGTATAGTTGTGACATGTGTGATCGGCAGTTTTACACGGAGAATAATTTGAAGTGTCATAAAAAAGTGCACAGTATGCCTTCGAAGGAGATTTGCGAATTTTGTAACAAAACTCTTAAGAGTAGGAAGCAATTGGTGATCCATGTTAGGAAACATATAGGAGTGAAGCCTTTTGGCTGCCAAATATGTGGGCAGTACTTCTACTCGGCCTTCAAAGTCAGAAAACACATGAGATTAAGCCACGGCGGTAGATTCTGCTGTAGAATTTGTAAATCTATTTTCCCTACCAAGTATGAACTTAAAGCACATGTAAATAGAGATCATAATATAATATAGCGGGCTATGAAGCCGTATGGCTTGCAATTTTAGTAGCATAATTATTTTTATGTAGTGACAATGATTTCCATATTCTGTATTTTGCTGAAGAGTGACAATCCGGTTATTTTTCATTTGTGTTTCGACAGTAGTTGAGTACATGAAATGATTGATAATATAATTAAATGACACATTTGCGAGTCAGATCACGAAATCAATTAAATTGAAGTCAAGATCATATGATTCCCTTTACTTAGGCATTACAAATTACATTTTGCAGCTCTGCCTTCATAGAAAATAAGGCAATCAAATCTGTGGTTACTTTTTCATTTCTCGGTCTGACTACAATAGAGCATAATAAGTTGTCTGACTTGTACATAAATATATGAAATACATAATTCGCGTAGCATATATATTCAAAGGTACTAATCGCAGCCGACTAGCAGTAGATTGTTTACCATTATAAATTAAGTTTTAGTACGTTTCCAAAACATTAATTAATATATCTTTTGAATTTTAATATAATCTAAATCATTTGATATTAGGACCCTTTTGAACAATGAAATCTTCTAAGATATATTTGCGCAAATATGCGCTAAAGTTTCGTGTTTTGCGCAAATGTCGGTACATACAAAAATAGTCTTTATTACTATTAATTTTAGAATTGATGTTCATAATATCAAATGCATTAGGTAATGTTTATTATTATGTTAGCAATAGGTGTCTATATGATACAGCAGCTACAATATTGTAATAGATGTAAGATATTATATAAATAAATATATGATTATATTTACATGGATCTACGTTTTATTATTGCGCTTTCTCCAGTCTGGTTGAAGACTTTTATTGTCTTGGATTCATATTACCTTGGACTTATACTACCCCTGTTCTAGCTACACTTGCGCCCAAGTATCAGGAATGTTTTTTTTAGATTTTGCGTATTACTGAACACTATGATTGAAAAATCAACAAAAAAAAAAGCTGCAAAACCAGCCGCGGACGACTATGGACCGGTTACTAAAAGGTAAAGCTAAAATTTCCTATACTTCCCTACCTAAGCCGGATGTGAAATTAACTAAAATCGCGGGTTACTCACTTGACTTACAATATACCGAGAAAAGCTCTACAGTGAGCGACGCGACGTCGCCGCGACCGCGCACGCTGCTCTTGAAGAAGAACCCCTCTGTGGTTCGAAACTAGTAGAGCTTTTCTCAGTATATTCACGTGAGTAACTCGAGATTTTAGTCAATTTAGTATGTCTCACGATAGTTATTATAAAAATGGCTGTGAAATATTTAAAAGGAATTATGTACCTAATAAAAATGCCGCACAGCGCATAGGTACCAATCCCACCTCTTTCCTTTCGCTGTCCATGAAACTTCCCCTTAAAACCCAACGTTTTGAAGGCTCGATAACACAAGCGACCCCTCTGCACTCTGATATTGCATGCATTTGTAGGTACGACAGCCACCTCGGTGGCATAGAAAAAAAAACATACACTTGGAACATACTATATTGCATCAACAAGGCATATAAAAATCAATATCTTCCTCAGCAACTTTAACTCTTCTTCCGTCGTGAAACAAGTGATAATGCTCTTTATTCAACCCTACTACCTCTCGAGGGTCAAATCTCTTATTTTTCTGCTTCCAATGCACTTTGATCACATGTCTTCTCAATTCCCTAACAGTATGAAACTTATTTGAACATAACGGACAAAAATTGTTCTTATCTGAGTGCTTCTTAAGCTTATGCACATTCATAATACTCGAAGACCTGAACCGGTCACCACAAATCTCACAAGTAAACGGTTTCTCTCCTGTATGCAGACGTAAATGCATTTTCAAACAGATTGAGTTGGCAAAACTTTTGAGACACACCATGCAGGTCACACTCTTCATATCATGTGTTTCTATATGTTTCTTGAGCAAATGTTTACCGATGAAGTCTTTACTGCATATATGGCACACGTATGGCTTCACTTTGAGGTGATGTCGGTTCATGTGGCAGTCCAGAAGAGTGTTATTCCACGTCTTATAGTCACACTGTTCACATTTCAAATTCGGTTGCTTTTTCTCAATTCTTTTTAGACTAGGATTCTCTTGAATCAAATGTCTCTTCCAATGTCTTCGTAAACTGGCCGGATTGACCAGCTTCTTACATTTGAGACAAGGTACACTTTCCAAATGGATCTTTGGTGGTATTTTAGTAGTGATGTTTTCAAACGACCTACCACAGGTGTTGCAGGTTTCTATAGTATCTGAGTGTGTTAGTAGGTGTTTTTTTAACAGAATCTCCCTCATTTCTTTACCACATATATGGCATGTTGTGAATGGTCCCTTGTGTATGCGATTATGAGCTCTAAACTGTCTCAGAGTGTCATACTCTGTGTTGCATATCCTGCATGGATATATAGTGTTTGGCCCATGAGATTTCATATGACGGACTAATTCTACTTTAGAATAAAATTTTCTTAGGCACACAACACAGTCTATATTATTTAATTCATTCTTCATCTGAAGATTGCTGTGGACCTTAACCATATGCTCATTTCTTTTCGATTCTCTAACAAACTGTTTATTACAAATATCACAGGGAAAAATCTCCGTACTATGTCTACGCTTTTTATGCTCCGATACACTTTCAAAAAGATCAAAAGAGGCCGGACACATGTCACAAGCAAAACCTCTTTTTGTACTTTCACACGATTTCAGATGAGCTTTATAAATTCCTTGATTAGAGAACTCTGAATCACAAAACTGACAAACAAAGTACTCTTCATGCAACCTTTGTATGTGAGAATAAGGGCCATTTTCGAATGAAACTGCTGTCCACATTGATCACAAATAAACGGATGGTGGTTTAAATGTTTTCTATTCACATGGCCAAGTAAAGTCTCTTTTTTTCTACAAACATACCCACAATGCAACATTTGACTTCGCCAGTATTTTTAAAAATCTGTTCTCTAAAAGAAACCAAGTACTTATAATGTATACAGGGCACCTCAGAGCACTCGGTACAGCGGAACTTACAAGTATGGGAACTTAGTTCTTGTTCATCAAAAGTTCTTAAACACATTAAGCATTGGCTTTCTTTGTTAAACTCACAACTTTGTTGATGACTTTGTAAAGTTCTTATGGTGTAAAATACTTCATTACATGTAAGACATTTGTGTAAAGATTCTCTATGATTAGCACTCAAATGGTCCATTAGCTGACTCACTTTTAGGATTTCATGACAAAACTTGCATCTGATTTTTGAGTGCATTTCGTTATGTGTTACTAGTAATTTCTTATTCTGAAATGTCCTTAGAGCATGATTTGCAAGATGTCTGTTTCCCACATTCTTCTTTATGTAATTTTAATGATTTAAAAGAAGGTAGCACTAAAAAGCAGTTAGCACATTTGAATTTGGACAAATTGTCTCTGGTGCTATTACTTCTTTTATTTCAACTTCATCTTTCTTTATGGCGGAATCTATTTCTGTTTCTTTTATGGCATTGTCAGCATTATTTTCTAATACAATGACAATATTTGTATTTTCATTATGAAAGTCTGAAATATGGCTTAAAATATCATTTGATTTGTTAAACAGATCATTAATATACTTGCTAATTATCTTGAATGTTTCTTTTGCATTTTCAATAAAAATATATGCTTCAACTAGTTTTTCTGTACAGTTGTTGCATATGAATGAACCTGCTGATATGGCCTCTACCTCTGTCTGAAATAAGAAAGAATATTAAGCTCCGAAACTTATAATAAGATGAATGTAAAATATACAAAATAGTTTAGTGTTCTAAGAGGTATTGTTTCAATTCCAATAATGAAAAAAAACTGATCTAGGTCAGTTACTCTGACTCAATTCTTTATACAAGACATTAATATAGAATAACAAATAATACTATCAAACTTACCTCCCTAAACACAGTTTCTACAATAGTTCCCAAAGATTTTATCTGAGTTTGTTGATTTACTTTAATTTCGAAATCTTCATCTATCGCATTTCTACTTATAGTATCATTTTCAAAACATATTCCACAATATTGCGTGTCATGGAGTATATTATTGATTTTTAACTTGTAGTTATCCATTTTCTCGAACTATTTTAAGCCTAAAATCAAAAATCGTGGTAAAACGAATATTTGTTTACGTTTTTTGACATTTTGATTTGAAAGGTCAGAATTTGTTGGGGTTATTTGTGTTAGGTATTTTTTTTTACTTAGTTACTCAATATGGACGTCAATTTTGTGTATAAACTGTAGCTAATTCAGATAGAATATATTGTAAAAAATTAGAAACTACAAACATTTAAGAAATTACTTACGAATCAAGTTCCCATATACTATTATACTCTTTGTTGCCAAGGATTGTTGAGTGTCAAACAAATGACAACACTTACAATACTAAACTTACAAAATTAAATACCTACTTAAACATAAACCATGTCTTTCGTCTTATTTTTGAGGTAATTATAAATTATATCGGTTTATTTACATAACCTCACGCAAGTCTTCCACGGGGATATTCATGATTTCTCTATTGTTGATAGGGAAAACGTCTGTGTGAAGAAATTTGCCAAAAATAGAACGCGGCGTCATTCATTTCAGTACAGCTGGCAATACTGACATTGGGACTTTTTCATTTGTTTGTATTGCCAAAAGCAATAACGATAGAGAGGTATATATTATGTTCTGTGATAGAGAGACAAGAGTAATAAATGAATAAATGTCAGATCATATCAGTGCTTCAACCTTAATCCACAACATTATCCCTACCTACTTTCTTAAGCTATAATTTAAAGATTTGTTGTTGAATTTAAAGATTTTAATTATGCAGATAATTAGTGTATGGTAAAAAAAAAATCGTGTATGCAGCCATTGTGGAGAAATTAACCAAAAACTGATTCCGGCGAAAGTTGTCCTGGCGAGAGAAGGAGGACGAGCAGGAGAAGGAACGGGGTGGTTTTTAGTCAGTAAGAGTCGTGACAGTGTCACCTGTGAGCGGCACCTCATCCGATGATTTCCCCCCTCAAAAAAAGGGGGTATCTTGATGTAGTGGTATTGGTCCATTAAAAGAAAATTCGAATTTGTGTAAAAAGAAAATTGATTTTTATTGTTTCAAATGGCAATGCTTCTATAACACAACGCAAAAAAGTATTTGAAAACAAACCTATTTGAAAAATAATTAACACAAATGGCAATTATGCAGTCAAAAATGACTAATTCGTGAAAAAGAGAAAAAAAACTTAAAAATAATTTTCTTTTCGCAACGTGATTATTTTTATTAATCTATTTATAACAACAGGTATGTAGAAATAAATGCTATATCTTGTGTGTAGCTCCATTGCCTGTTTTTATAATGCACAATTTAGTATACTTGGACTAAACAACATCATAAAAGATAGAAATTATAAACATAAAAGTTTCATCTTGTGATGACTAACCTAATCGATTTGTATTTACCAATAACAATTTTAATTCATCAAGCAGTTTTTAAATTATAAAATAAAAAATAAAACACTAAAACATGTTTCACATAATAACAAAATATCTTATTTGTATTTAACTTTCTGCTTTAAGCCCAAAATTACAGTCCTTACAGGCCAAAATCATTTTTTCATATCAATTCTCAGTCTTTCCAAACCATTTTTGGTTCTTTCTGTATCTCTATTAAAATTTATTTTATTCTTTGTCCCATAACAGGTACCTATTATGAAGGTACAATACAAATTCCATAATATCTAATTTACAAAAATAAAATAACTAATTACACTAGGATCACTGATCTGGAGTTATTTTCGGCAGTCTCCCATCTTCAAAGAGATAATACATTTCTTTTGGCAACTCTTCAACATCTCTGGGATTAAATGGCCTGCCATCTTTGAACTTCCAGTGCGCTTTCTTGAAGTGATGTCGCATATCGCGCGCCATAAAGAACATATTGTCGCATAATGGGCAGTTGACTGTTTTCTCCAAATGTTTCTTTAATCTGTGAGTCTTCATCATACTTGAAGACCTGAATTTCTGACCACAAATGTCACAAGAATAAGGCGCTTCCCCAGTATGCATTCTGAAATGCATCTTTAAACACACACGGTTCGCAAACTTCTTTCCACAAATTGAACAGAAGCAGTTATTATCAGATGTGTGGGTAGCTATATGCTCCTTCAATCTCACTTTGCCACAGAAATCTTTAGAACATATTGGACAGACATATGGTTTAATTTTCAAGTGATATCGGTTCGTATGAGCTTCTAAATCACATTTCTTTCTTACAACATGTCCACATAGATTACATTCAATGACGACTCTGCCAGCAGGCCTTTCTTTCGGAGATTCTCCATGGAACTGCTCCATATGTTTCTTAAGGCTAGCAGGCTTTATTACCTTGTTGCAATGAGGGCATGGTTCTGGGTCCATGTGGACCTTCTGGTGTAATTTTAATAATGATTCCAGATGGAAGGACTTGCCACATACTTCACAGACATGACCCAATGTTGTTTCCCTTGCATACGGGCATCTGACTGCATGTTGCGGATAGAACGACGCAGCCACCCGCTTATTACATCCATCACATTTTACCCTGTCTGTATAATGCCTCTGATTGTGAATGTATAACTTCATTAACGTTTTGTATTTCTTGGAGCAGACTTTGCATGGATAGACATCATTTTCATCATGTGACTTTTCATGTTCTAACATTTCTTTTATACTTTTGAACATAATGTTGCACAGGGAGCATTCAATGTGTTTCCTTCTCTTCTTGCATTGAATGCCCCCATGGACTCTTGCGCGATGTTCTCGCAATTCTAAATCAGTCAAAAATCTGCTTTTGCAAAGCGAACACGCGTAGACAACTTCGCTGTGTTTCAGATTCTCATGGTTCGTCAGTTCTTCAGCCACGTCAAATGACGCCTCACACTGCGAACACGTGAATGCCCGTATGACAAGTTTGCACGCCCTTTTATGGCTTTCCAAAGTCCTCATATCTTTGAATTCAAAGTCACAGTATGGGCAGAACAGATCTTCGTGGAACTGTACAATATGGGTCTTCAAACTTAACTTAGTGTAAAACTGCTGGCCACAATCAGCACATGTAAATGGATGATGGTCTAAATGCTCCCTGTTCGCGTGTCCTATTAAATGCTCCTTCCTTCGCGTCACATAATCGCAATCTATGCATTTGATTTTATTAACATGATTTAAGATTTGTTCCCTATAAGAATTCAAATATCTGAAATGTACGCACGGCATAACAAAGCACTCAGAGCAAGAAAATTTACACTTGTGTTTCTTTAACTCTGCTTCAACAAAGTTACGTAAGCACATCACACATTGAGATTTCGCCTTTGTATCATTCACTAAATGGGTAATCTTGAAATGAGTGTCCAGAGACTCCTGGGTATAGTACACTAAATCACAAAATTTGCATGGATACACCAAATTCGCATGATTTGCTTTCAAATGATCCATTAATTCTTCTTCTGGTAGTATAAGCTGACAGAGTTTGCATCGAGCTCTCTCATGTGTCTTATAATGAATGTTCAAGTATTGTTGCGTATTATAGGACTTAACGCATAAGTTGCAGCGGAACACAGCCTTTTTGTGCTTGGCCTTTTCATGTTCCTTCATGGACCTGTAAGAGGTGAATATGTCCGGACAATGAAAGCATTGATATGTGTTGTATCGAGGCGCCATATTGCGAACTGAACTCAAAGGTTTTATAACAATATGACCTTCTTTCAAACTTATATTCGGAGTGCCATCAGGTTTTGAAATTTTCCTAATTTTAGGTTGTGGTTCATGTTTGATTTCTTCCGAATTTCGTTTGATCAGAACTGGTGAATTTGTGACTTGAACAATTTTCGGCTGTTGATTTACCACTGGTTGTTCAACTTTCATAGGAACATGGGTTGCTGTGGGGATGACTTCGGTCATAGAATGGACATCGATGATTGTTTTACATAATTCCCTGTCATTTTCTAGTACAATCATTACGTTAGCAGCATCCGTAGTGACTGTTTCATCGAGCTGTGAATTGACATCAACAACTTTAGAATAAATGTCCGAGACGCAGTTGTTGAGTATTTTTGTCAACTGTCTTGTGTTGTGCATGAAGAGATATGCTTGTATTGTCTTCTCGGTACAGCCATCGCATAAGTAGTGACTTGACATGATATGTTCAATCTGAAAAACAAATTGAAGTATTTATTAGTGTTGAAATAGTAAAGTAAGTTTAAAAATTATTATTTACTAGATTTCATAATCAAAGCTCATTAATTAGATAGATTAACTTTTTAACAATCAAAACTTACATCTTCATTGAACACATAGTTCAAAATATCTTGAAGACATTTTGAAAAAGTTTGGCGTCCAATCATAAATTCCATATCCACAGAAGAGAAGTTGCCCCTGTTCTCCAGACACAGACCGCAGAACTTTGGAGCTGTCCATACTGTCTGGAGTTTCTCCTTTATCCAATCCAAATTATCTGTGCCTTCACTCTTCACTGTATCTGCCATCTTGCATTATCTGTAAAATATAATAGGTTCTATTAGCTTACCGATTCTGTCTGGACATGTAAAATTCCTATCTTGTAGAATATTTACAGACATAAATAATCAAAGTACCTATTACGGGGTTTTTAAAAATTTACAGTGGTAGCATGGAGTCTGGAATTGTGCCCAGTATGTGTCAATAGGCTCACCCCCTATTGAATGGGACTCATAACATAAATAGTGAAAAGTGGGTGTTACATTGTACAGTGGCAGTGTACGGGGATAAAAGGTTTGATGTTTATTTATTTATTTTTATTTATTTACAATTCTTGTATACAATGGCGGACTTAATAAAATGATGTTATTTTATATATGATTTTAAATATTCCTTTGTATAGAGTCTAGTTCAACTGCAATATAAGCACTTCAGGCAGTAAATAAAGGGATTGAAGTAAGAAAAGATCCGATTTCTAAAAAAAAATAATCTATTTTTCAATGACTGAATGTATTTGGTAAAAAAAATTATTTGCTATTATTAATAATTGACTGATGGTTGATAACATAATAACTAAGCCACTAATTATTAATAAACGGTACATTATTATGTTGCTGTACCTACTAGCTTCTGTCACCGGCTTCACCCGTGTTCTGGTAGGATAAAAAATAGCCTATGTGTTATTCCAATCCATAATCTACCCCTATTCCATCGTCACCATCATGTTAAATTTATACCGATACCTTTAGCAAGTGAAGGACTAACAAACAAACATACAAACTTTCGTATACCTATTTTATATAATACTAAAGTAGGATACAAATGTAATTCGTATGTTAGTGAACAGATGCACATCATTCCAAGTATCTAACAAAACGAGTTCTCATTCACACTAACATTAGCATCAAATTCAAAGGTCGATTTCAAACACAGAATCTTTCTTTTTCAATGTCACATATTTTATATTTCAACAATTTTAAGCATAGTCCCTATTTACACTTCGTAACCGATGCATGATATTGTAACTTTGATGAATCTTTTAGTGCTTAAAATGCTAACATTTCTGACCTCAGTGCCCCGTCTTGTTTGTTATGATTAAAATTACGTTTTTGCCAATTTCTAGGTTATGTTACGTATGCAAATTGCAGGACAAAATGGCGTATTTCGTAATCGAAGCCTAATCTAATAATAGAAAATTCACTAGATGGGTGAAATTATTGAAGTTAATCACATAAAAATGATAGAAAATCCAATGTTTATTGAAAAGATGACTTACTTTTCTCATTCACGTTCCAGATTCTTTCTTGTTCTGTCCATAAAATTAGCTTCTCCGATAGCCCGATCGAATATTTTATGACGTTGAAGCATATGTTTGATATTTTATTACGTTTTCGAAGCAGGCTATTTAAACTTTCAAGATTTAAATAGAAATCTCTAAATTCCGTGTATTTCGGTAAAACTCAGTCTCACGAAAAGAATACAAATTATATAGAGGTTCATTTTTTGAAAAACACTGACATGGAATGCTTCATGCTTGCTTCTTCAATCAAGTTCGTTACGATCCCGCCAGATCCCGCCGTGTATCTGCCCATAGACGCGCGAAATGCATGGGTTGCCAACTGTACAAAACCAATTTAGTCGAGTAGATAGTCGATTCAAATCAATTTTAGTTTGAGTTTTAGGGTAGGTCTCTAAAATAATGAAATAATTGTCAAAATGAGAGTGACACTAATTATCAGGTTGTTATTTTGATAAGATTTCTTTGTAAACAAAAATTTAAATCAAACAATAATGGAAATGTTACATATTCTTATAGACCAACAAATAACTAAAAGTACGTGCTTGTTATGTTTTAAACATTGTGAAAACACGATAGGTTTACACGAAACTATAGAAATTCATGACGAATATCTAAATTTAAATTTAACTTTTGGAAATATGATGGAAAAGTTGTTTCCGACACACGTAAGTAAAGTTAACGGTTTGCAATCCTATATAAGTTAGAGAAAGAACAGTTTTACTTGTCTATGTAATTAAATTGTCATTGCTTATTAGAATGGCCTTCATTCATTTTTTTATACAAAGCAGTGTATTTTCGAATAAAAATGTCTATCTTTCAGGACCTACTCCTACCACAAGCTTGTGAAGCCTGTTTCAATTTGATAATCAAGATATTCACATTATTAGAACGACAGTATTTCAAATCTGAAATAATCAATCAATTAGTTGATAACATCAATGAGGAAATAGACAAAAAAGAAAACGAAAGAGTAAACAAGAAATATAAACTAAAAGTGAATATTCCAACTTTTGAAAGTTTAATAGAAAAACCTAAGAAGGAATTAAGTACTTTGCAATGCAGCAAATGTGATATGAAATTCAATTCTAAAGTGCTACTACAAAGACATTTTAAAATGACTCATAAGAACCCTAATAAAGCAAACATCTGTGATATATGTGGTAAAGTATTTAATAGAAACTCAGCTTTAAAAGCTCATCTAAACTGCCATAAAGTAAAGGAATGTCCATATTGCTCTAAAATTCTCAAATCTCATTCCCATTACAATTTACATTTAAAAAACCACAGCACTTTAACTAAACGAAAGAGAATGATCAAATACTACACCTGTGACAGCTGCGACTATAGAAGTTTGAATAAAAACACATTAGAAGCTCACATAAACAAAAACCATTTAAACATAAGACCTTACATTTGTGATTTATGCCAAAAAGGTTTTTATAAAAAGAGCCATTTGACTCAGCATTTTCTTACTCATGAAAAAGTTAAGGATAAAACTTGTGAGATCTGTGGCGATACATTTTTGAATGAAAAGACCCTTATGGAACATTTAATGATACATTCCGGCCAAAAGCCTTTTAAATGTGATGTTTGTGGAGCTGAGTTTATCACTTCAGGCCGGAGACTTGAACATATGAAACGAAAGCATTTAGAAAAGACTGAGTGTTGTCTAGTCTGTAATAAGAAGTTTGGCCTGAAAAAGGATTTGAATGCTCATTTAAAACATGTTCATGGTGCTGAAAATTATGTACTTAAGTTAGAAAATAATCAAACTGAATTGCAAGTTATAAGGTTGATAAAATAATCATAATTATTGTTTTTATAATAACTATTGTGAGATACTAAATTTATTTAAAAAAGTAATAATGACTGGCTGTACGACGTCGCCGCGACCGCGCACGCTGCTCATGAGGAAGAGCCCCTCTGTGGCTCAAAACTAGTAGAACTTTTCTCAGTATATTATGCATGTGAGTAACCCCCGATTGTTAGTTAACATAATTGTATTAAGACTGGCTATTGACAGTAAACTGTTGAAGGCAAAACCTCCTCAAACACCAGTCACCATGAGCGGTAGCTAACATGTTAAATATTCCTTGATTTATTAAGATAAGTTAAATTCTATGTTAAGATATAGTCAATTTTTTTTTATTTGCTATTATTTCTTTATTGTTTCTTTTCATGTGTAGGTATTATAAACACACAGACTCTTAATTGAATGAGTAATGAGTATTAATAAATTAAAATTATGTATTTGTTACAGTCAGTGATCGTTATTTTATTATTATTTATTTAATTCAAGCAGGTAGTTGAGACAACTGATAAATTCCCGTATCATATTTTTCTATCAGTTGTTAATTGAATGTCTGTCAAGTCTGTTTTAGAACTGGTTAACATTCTGTGCATTGATTACATCTTCTGGTAGCTTTTTCCATGCTTTGACCACGTGATTACTTAGAAAGTGTCTATGAGCGGTTTCTCTAAGATGAACATTTTCATTACATGAGAATAGTTTGTCGAATTCATTAATTTCATAATGTCCACTCAAGATCTTGTATGTTTCAATTAAATCTCCACGCTGTCTGCGATCCCTCAAAGTGGTTAAGTTTAAAACCTTCATGCGCTCCTCATATGAATGTTGTTTCAGTGATTGCGGTATTTTAGTAAAGCTACGCTGTACCTTTTCCAAGAGTTCAATATCTAGGATGGTCCTGACGAAAGTTTTGTGGATCTTAAGCATTATCTCCCGAGTCAAGACACCACACGCTTTCCTGATGAGGTATATAAGACTCTTGGCTTTTTTGGTGATCGAAGTTATGTTATGCACTTAAGATCCTCTGTAGTCTTTACCCCTAGGTGTGTTTGTACCTTGACCCATGCCTGTTCAGCGTTACCCAGTTTATATGTCAGCTGAGAATTACGGTTACCTATATGCGGCACCGTACATTTAGAAGCATTGAGTTTGATAAGCCACTCCTTGGACCAGTTCGCAATTGTGTTTAAGTCCTCTTGAAGATGGTTGTACCTCATAATGACCGGTCATTATATATAATCACCAAATTGCTTAGTCTATCAATGTGATAAATTAACCACTTTAACCAGATATTATAAATCGTAGCAGGCTCAAGTTAACTAAAGTGATAATACGATCTAACGGCTCAATCACGACTATGGTCATAACGGTGAGCTGGGTGACGTTGTTAATAATCACGGCTGGAGGACTAACCGAAATGAATACAGAGGCCTTAGTACAAGATTGTTTTACGTTTAAAATATTCGAAATGAGTACGCGTTCGGCACTCTGATTGGCCGGCGCCAATGAAGCAACCAATCAGAGCGTCGAATGCGTACTCGTTACGATTAATTTAAACGTAAAACAAACCCGTACTAAGGCCTCTGCTGAGTCAAAATCCGTCGCTGCTCGAAATATTCAACTTTTCATCATGGGTTTAGGTCTAGTTTTCAAAGTCAAAGTCAAAGTCAAAGATGGTGAAACCGATGGTACTGTCAAAATTTAAATCCAAGATAGTGGCTGCACGAAATCTTCAATTTATCGTCATGGGTGTCGTTTTCATGTTTTTTGAGGGTGATAAAACCGATGGTGCTGTCAAAATGTAAATCCAAGATGGCGGCTGCACGAAAGTTTCAATTTATCGTCCTTGGTGTTGCTTTCATAGTTTTCGAGGGTGGTAACACCGTTGGTGCTGTCAAAATGTAAACCCAAGATGGCGGCTGCACGAAAGTTTCAATTTAATATCGTCTTTGATGTTGTATTCATGGTTTTCGAGGGTGATAAAACCGTTGGTGCTGTCAAAATGTAAATCCAAGATGGCAGCTGCACGAAATTTTCAATTTATCGTCATCGGGGTCGTTTTCATGGTTTTCGGGGATGGTAAAACCGTAGGTACATTTTTGGAGCAACTAAATTAATTTGTACATCACCTAAGACCACGTTTGATAACCTTTTACCGTTTGCTATGCTTACATCTATGGATTTACTACGGTTGCACTTCACCATCACTTTTTCACTATTGTACATATGGTTTGTCGCTCCGGAGTCTATGTACCACACGTCACTATTAACTTTCATTGAGAGAGCTGCCAGAATTATTATTGTTCCTCGCTGACTTCTTCACTGGATTTTTCTGGGTCGGTGAGTCATTCCCTTTTTTTTTTTTAAGGGGGAAAATCATCGAATGACTGCTCCCGCCTGGGTGAGGCGGAAGGGAGTGTCAGACTCTTACTGACTAAAAACCACCCCGTTCCTTCTCCTGCACGTCGAGCCGGAGCCCCGGTTACCCGTTAGGTTCTCCGCGACTCCGAATCGGCATCGGCCCTATTGGGCCCCATCTGTGGTGGTCTGATGGCTCTTTGAGGCGCGCGCGCAACGCGACGCGCCGTGAGTCATTCCCTTGGTGTTCTACTTTGGCTGTTCCTGTTTTCTTTGGATAGTTCCTTATCATATGTCCCCTGGCACCGCAACCGAACACTTTGGTTACTTCTGTGTGATAAGTGCTGTTTTTTCAGTTTTTCTTCCCGTGTTTGGGTTTCCTGTACTATTATTTCGAAATGATATCCTTAGACAGTTTGGTAGTTGAATGCTCAATCGCCATGATTAGTGGGTCGTAGTCATCTGTGAGACCCTGCATGATAATTGCAACGAATTTGTCGTTTATTTTGTTTAAATAGACTTCCATTGAGCTATTCTACAATAAGTTAGTACTGTTACTGAGGCTACGCAGCAAACCTAGTCTTCTGCTCAGGCCACGTCTCTCGTAGGCGTTTTGCAGTATTTTCCACGCTTCATGTGCACTCTTCGCTGTACGAATGTACGGAATTACCACCGGTGTCACGGAAAGCACTATGCGCGCTGACGCTTTGTCAAACTTTACCTTGTCGCAATCTTCTTTGGGTTCTGCTTTCACGCAATTCCATAGTTCCTCGTGGATAAGCAACATGCGCATTGTGAATTTCGTTGAGTAGTTCTCTGCACCTTTCAGTTCCTCAACGCTGATTTGCCTGATCGCCGGTAAAGCCATATTTCTTGAATGCCGGGTCACACCGTGTGGTGCCGGTAATTTTTTTCTTAAAAAACGTTTCCCCACACTAGGATTTTCTCTTGTGTCGTGGGTGCGTTTACAAACATACATGTTCACATACACATGACACCCAGACCCGGAACAACAATCTGTGGATATTGCTCCATGCGGGAATCCGCGACACGTTGCGCGGCAATCAGTTGCCCAACCACCACGCCAACCGTGCAGTCAATTATTCCAAGTATCAAGTATCTTGCCAAAATATGAGTATACACTTTTACCAACCGCGCTCTGTTACCATGTTGGAAATTTGCGTGATACATGAAAAATACGATGGAGATTACAGCAAATTTATTTATTCCTACAGCGATCACAGAAAATTACACACGAGACATCAAAAATCGAAAAAGGAAGAGAGCCGGCTGTCAAAATTCGCAAAAAATTAACGTTGCTATTGTGACAAGTGACATTTTAATTTTTATTAACAAGTTTAGGTTGTGTTAACTAACCAGAAATAATCTCTCCAACAAACGACATTCATGACTATAAATTGAAAATTTCGTACAGCCGCCATCTTTGATTTACCTTTGACAGCACCATCCATTTCACCACCATCGAAAACCATGAACGATGATTTGAAAATTTCGGGCAGCGGTCATCTTGGATTTTCATTTTGACAGCACCATCGGTTTTACCATCCTCGAAAACAATGAATACGACTACCCATGACGACTTAATGTAGAACGTCTCGCATCGATCACACTACTTATTGCAGAACGACTCATATTGAGAATCGGATCAGCCGCCGCGCTGTATTGCAAAACAGCCCTGCTTATTTACACCTGCTTGTTTTATTACTTTATCAAAGTCTTCGAAGATATAATTCATAATAGCTAGTCAATGTGATTATCCTGCTGCATTTATCACTTTGACCAAATTCTCTAGGTGTTATAATGGCCAATCATCTATATATATAAAATTCAAAGGTGATTGACTGACTGACTGACTGACATAGTGATCTATCAACGCACAGCCCAAACCGCTGGACAGATCGGGTTGAAACTTGTCATGCAGATAGATTTTATGACGTAGGCATCCGCTAAGAAAGGATTTTGATAATTTCCACCCCCAAGGGGGTAAAAAAGGGGATGAAAGTTTGTATGAAACTATGTCAGTTTTTAACTGATCGGGTTGAAACTTGTCATGCAGATAGATGTTATGACGTAAGCATCCGCTTTGAAAGGATTTTGATAATTTCCACCCCCAAGGGGGTAAAATAGGGGATGAAAGTTTGTATGAGACTTTGTCAGTTTTAAACCGATCGGGTTGTAATTTGGCATGCAGATAGATGTTATGACGTAAGCATCCGATGTGAAAGGATTTTGATAATTTCCACCCCCAATGTGGGTAAAATAGGGGATGAAAGTTTGTATGAGACTTTGTCAGTTTTAAACCGATCGGGTTGAAATTTGGCATGCAGATAGATGTTATGACGTAAGCATCCGCTGTGAAAGGATTTTGATAATTTCCACCCCCAAGGGGGTAAAATAGGGGATGAAAGTTTGTATGAGACTTTGTCAGTTTTAAATCGATCGGATTGAAATTTGACATGCAGATAGATGTTATCACATAGGCATCCGCTAAGAAAGGATTTTGATAATTTCCACCCCCAAGGGGGTAAAATAGGGGATGAACGTTTGTATGAAGCTTTGTCAGTTTTACACCGATCGGGTTGAAATTCGGCGTGCAGATGGGTATTATGACGTAAACGTCCCTTTAGAAAGGTTTTTGAACATTCTCACCCCAAAGTGGGTAAAATAGGGGGTGAAAGTTTGTATGATACTTTGCCAGTTTTAAATTGATCGGGCTGAGACTTTGCATGCATAAAGTTACTATGACTAGGTATATCTTTAGAAAGGATTTTGATAAATTCCACCCCTAAGGGGATAAAATAAGGAATGAGAGTTTGTTTAAATCTTCTTAGCCATTGAATTTATAATTATTGAATCTTTTTGAATTACATTCGGTAAAACGATGATTTAGGACCTGGGTAACGTTTGATAGTTATTTCACAGATGTCTCACGAGAACGGAAACTATGCGTCAATGCCCCAGGACTCTCTAACTCTTAACCACTGAACTTATTCTAGAGAGATTCGGTACAACAATAGTCGATAGAATAGTTTTTATTACTCAAACCTTACGTGATCGGGCACTGTACTGGTAAAATCCTTGCGGGATTATTTATTTATTGAAACTACGATAAATCATTTCAAAATAGGTAAATCTTACTTGGGCACTGAATTGATTCTGGTTAATTCTGTCAGAAGTCATTAATCTACGCGGACGAAGTCGCGGGCAACAGCTAGTTATGAATAATATCAAATTAATCACTTTGGCTGTGACATATTTAACTCGTAAATGTCTGATTATGAAAAATCCACAACATTTGTTCGTACAAAAGTAGTCTCTAAACATCGGAAATAAGGTATATAACAGTGTTAGTGAAAGGTCACCAGTGACCACTTGGATCTTGACCATTCATAAACTATTTGAAAGTGTAGATGTAGATGTGAAGGTTGTTGCTTAAAGATTTTCTTAATTCTTATTTTGAAGAGTATTAAAACAACATAAATAACTGTAGCTTACATTTATTTTTATAAAAAAATAAGGTACAAAAGGACATTTCATATTTTAACAATGATTTGTCAAATTTACTCCTCTATCCTATACAATAAATATACAAAATACGGCAGTGTAATGAGTATTATTAATTAAAAACTATTACAAGCAATTTTGTCTTTTTTTAAACATCACAATATGGTTTCTAGCTTCCTTTTTTTATAATACAAAAGGTATCATTATTTAGTTATACTATTTTACATTAAAGAGCTACACAGGTAATAAAATAGGTAAATATGTAAAACTAGCAGTATACATTATGTACCTATTCTCATAAATTAATTCAACTAGGTACATATGGCTAGATTTCTTCATAGGTAATAATAATAAGGTAATTGTATATATTTATGGGAAAACAAGGAAATACAAGCTTCATCTGCCCAGTTTTATAGCATTGATTACCTAGCCACTGAAGTATATTTTTATATTAAGTATATTTAATTATAACAATTGGTAACTATATTTCGGTAACTATGTTAATAAAAACTAACTTAACACAAAAAGGTATTATATTAAAAACAATTACACTAATAAAATCTTTACGACGCACAGGATTTCAATCAGACCCTTTAGTCGACTTTTTTGTGATGTTGTAGGCATGCCATTTTGTAAATAAAGGGTTGATTAAAATCTTGTATGTTTTAAAGAATATTAGCAGTTACAAGGTAATTTATTAACAGACGTGTTGGACACAATATTTCAGACTAATTTTACGCGAATTAAGTCATGTGGTGCCATGCTCACATTTCGACAAGATCGAGTTAAGCATTTGAAAAGCGTTCCACTGCCAGCTGCCTCACACGAAACATGTTTTTATAATAACTGTCATAGTGACAGATGTAGAGAGGGGATCGTTTCACTAGTAATTAATCGACTACAGTTAACTTTCGCGTAATTTTAGTAAGAAATTATTTCTTCAGTTCATTGTAAACCTGCGTATCGTTGGGGGTTTTGTTTAGTATTGGTAGCCGCCTCCTTGGCTGGGTGGTACGTAAGCTTGGCCACCAGTGCTGCCGGATCCACTGTTATAACCGTTGCCGGATGCGCTTCCACTGCCGTAACCATTTCCTGACGCACTGCCGCTGCCGTAACCGCCAGCTGGCTGGTCAGGGTACCTCGCTTCACCTTCGTATGTGACCTGGAAGAAAAATATATCCGTGTTTTAACATTTTCTTCTAAGTATGTCTAGTCACAAACGTAACTATCAAAATTTCCAATAACAGTATAAAATCTCGAAAAACTTTTAGAATAGACAAAATAAAATTTCTCTATTCATGAATCGACTTGCAATTGCAAACACAATTTAAAAACATCGCCATCTATTATCGAGTAGCGGTACTAACCTCCGCGTTGAAACCGTTCTTCCAGTCAGCTGTGTATTTCACGATCTGGGTACGACCATCGGGCAGGGCCACTCTGTACTCTCCCCTGGTTATGTCACCATCGGAGATCGCGTTGTGGCTGTAATCATTGCCATCTTCCGCCACCTGATGGCAGAAAATAGAATTGAATGAACATGCATTATTTGGTCTCGAGTGGTCGCAAGTGTATCGACCTAGTGGCTTCAAACTCAACAAGTGGTACCGACAGGCAAAATATTATATGGCACCTTCAATCAACAAATCACACGAAGACATAAAAAGCTATTGTGCCAGTGTCTATTCGTGCCCTTTTTCGCCATAGAGACAGGTTTAATCGTCAGGTAGCAAGTTCAGGCAGATCAGGGATATTTGTGCGTGTATGGTAAGCTAAAGACATGGATGAAAGTATCTAAATGAAGCGAAGCAGCTATGTCGTATGTCGGTTAAGTTAAAAAAGCCCGTATTCTTTATTGGATATTTAAGAAGACAGACCTGGTAGGAGAAGTCAAAGGGCATGCCAGGTTCGTGATGATGGTGATCACCGTGATCATGGTTGCCGTTGCCATGGTCGTGATGCTCGTGGTGCTCGTGGTGATGGTCGTGGTGCTGAAACAGAAGAAATAAATGTTAATATTTTAACTGCCAAGTTTAAATTCAAAATCATGTATTTCAATTAGATCAGGAAGGCACTTTTTAACTTCAACAAAAAATTTAAGTGAAAACATTTAAAAGGTGAAAGTTAAACCTCCACTAGTGGCAGGCACCGAAGACTGACGTGACATTCTAAGGACTACATTCAGCAGGACACCATGGCTGCCCAACCAGTCGCGCCACCGTAAACTACCAAACTAGACACCGTAAAGACACCAGTGTCGCTAGACCTCTAATGCTATTCGAGCTGATCGGGCCGTCACATTGGTTGCTTAACGAAGTGGCCACCATGATTGTTACTCTCTATAGAGCTGTATACATTTTATTGGTAGGGGCAACTGGTTGCGCTGCCAAGGGGTCCCGTTAAAATGTAGCCCTAAGGGTTAATCAGTACTGTATCTAAATATATTTAAGGTAGAAATCATTGAGAGAGGCCCATGTTCAGGTGGACGGCTCGTGACTGATATGTTGATGAGCGGTACGTCCCTAAGAATGATATTTATTATTTATTTTTTATTTATTCACTTCTTTGCTGGGGAACAGTAATGCTACGGTCCTCAAACTGAACTTCTTACTTCTTACTTCTAAGAGAAGCGTGAATATGGAGCTTTTAGCTCCAAAATAGGCTAATAATAGGAAACAATAGGATTTCTTTTCAACGAAGGTAGGTAAATATCATTATTACTGGAATTTTAAAATAAAATTCTCAGTAGTAGCACGGAGTCTGGAATTGTGCCCGGTATATGGTAATAGGCTCACCCCTTTTACATGGGACTCATAGCATAAATAGTGAAAAGTGTAATGTAACACGCACTTTCTGCTCTTAATTCCAATTAAGAGCCGTAATGTGCACCTCTGCCTACCCATTCGGGGATAAAAGGTGTGATGTTATGTTATGTAAATACCATTTTAGATAGGAGCGGAGTGGCGACGCGATAAGGTAACTTTCAACCAGCTGGTATGATGATATCCGCTGTGTGTTTGGTAGTACCATGCTATTGAAAAAGCCTATCTTCTGACTGTGATGGTGGAGGCGGAATACTATATCGTGCTCTTAATTTTTTTTTGTACCGTAGGTTGCTACTATCATATAGTATAGACAGACAGGTAGATAGGAGATAGATTCACCTGATGGTAAGCCCCCGCAAGAATAAAGAAGTTACGAGTGTTGTCGGCCTATTAGGTAGACATTTGGGGATTTCGGACAAATCATTGAATGACTTCTCCCGCCTGGGTGAGGCAGGAGGCAGTGTCAGACTCTTACTGACTAAAAACCACCCCGTTCCTACTCCTGCACTTCGAGCCGGAGCCCCAGCAACCCATTAAATCCTCCGCGACTGGGGATTTAGAATATAATATAGCTCACGTGTCCATCTATATATAGTTTTATTATTTACGAACATACATTTTATTTATGTTTATTAAATCGATAGAATTTATTGGTAGCTCGTAATAAAGTCATAAAATATTTTGATGGGTTAATTCCAACGTACCCACTATTCGTCATTGTTGTGGCAACTATGTTATAACTTTTTCTAGTAATATAATGTATATGTAGTTTTTAATATTTCCTTTTATCAAACAGAATGGAGCTCAGGATATGTTTTATGAATTCTGTTTTTTGTGTTTTGGTAAGATTTTTTATAATCTTCAAATTAGATACAGCTTGGCAAAATAGAGTTTGACGCGGTGCTTGAACAAAAATCATCCACTTCAGTTCAGCCCATATCCCATGGATAAACAAACATCCGAACACAATACTTCCCTTTTTTTAAACTCGATAAAAATAACAAATAGCGGAACCGATTGAGTCGTAGTGTACCAGGTTGCCACAGATACGATACTAGCGACCTCTATTATTCCATATTCTTTCTTGCCAAACTGTATTTTATGTACCTAATGAACACGGTATTTGGTGAAGATTCTGTACATTCCATCCTGAATTAAAATTCTGATAAGTTAATTATATTCATCTTTTATAATCCTAGTTACGTTTACCTTATTATTTAATTGTATTTTCAGATATTTCTAGTAACTCAAAGTAAAGGAAATTACGACGCCGATGCGGGTTAGTTGTGTAAAACAAAATATTCAAAAATATGTACAGACGCGGTATTTTCACTGTTTTATTACATGTATATACAGAGGCCTTAGTACGAATTTCATTAAAGTATTCGTGACGACTTGACGAGTACGCGTACGGCACTCTGATTGGCCGGCGCCAATGAACCCACCAATCAGAGTGCCGAACGCGTACTCGTTACGATTACTCTAAACGTAAAACAAATTCGTACGAAGGCCTCAGAGTGCCAAGCACGAATAACTATCGCATTCGTAACGTAATAGTATCGAGCGCGTTCGGCGCTCTGATTGGCCGGCTCAAGTGAACCAACCAATCAGAACGCTTAACTCACTTGATACTGTTACGTTACGAATGCGATAGTTATTCGTGCTTGGCACTCAGGTGACTTGTAACTCGACGTATTCCTCACGGGAGGTGATTAGCTGTGATGGTGATGACTCACTCAATCAAAATTTGATACTAACTAATTTACTTGCTATTTTAAAACGAATGATATTTCTGTGTGTATTAGTATTAATAAATGTTTATTGGTTGGTGTATTGCCAACAAATTAAAACCAAAATCGCTTACATCAGTAGTTTTTATTTGTTGATTTTTTTTTGTACTTAGATCGAGATGTTTTCACCAAAACCGAAAATATTGAAAATCTCAGAAACTAGCCACTTTCGAACTGGAGACCTCAGGGCTCTCGTAGGATTTTTTTTGTATTATCACCTCCCGAGAGGAATACGTCGAGTTGCAATTCCTGTATATTACCCTGTATATTACTTTCCTCTCGTAATAATAATTTATTCGTAAATTTTATTCCAGCTCAGAGAGTAAAAGACGTTGACATAGGTATTTTTAACAAATGTTTATTCTTTATTTTTTTGGATAAGCCGATAAACGAGCAGACGGATCACCTTAAGTAAGCAATCGGCGTCGCTTTTGGACACCTGATACCAGGGGTGTTACAAATGCGTTACCGGCCTTTTGGGGATTTGGAATTTGAGGATCGTTGGGGATTCGGATTGGGGAGATTGGGGAGGGAGGGTAATTCGGCCTCAGGTAACAACGCAAGCGTTGTTTCATGTCAGTTTTCTGCTCGGCCGTGGTATCACTCCGGTCGAGCCGGCCCATTCGTGCCGAAGCATGGCTCTCCCACACTTATTCTACCTTTTAGTTGATGAATGTAGAATGTAGATAAAGATAAAGAGGTGTGCCAGAATCGTGGCAATATGTGTTGCATTGTCTACACCTACCCCAATGGGAGATAAGCAGTGACTAAAATATGTATGTTCCACATAATAAAATGTCTTTCCACTTCTGAGAAAGTTTATTATTCAATAATTTATTAATAATTCTAGCTTACGGCGAAAAATTGACAAGTTTGGAAGAATTTACAGGAGTAAAGAAAAATCGTGAGTGTGTTTATTTAAAATAATAACATACATATGTTTTTATAAGTTTATTAATTATTAATTAATCATTAATTTACGCTGAAAAAATTAGAAAATAAGATAGGTAAGTTTTTACATAACATAACTTAACCTCACGCCTATTATCCCCGAAGGGGTAGGCAGAGGTGCATTATGCCACTGTACAATGTAACACCCACTTTTCACTATTTATGTTATGAGTCCCATGTAATAGGGGGTGAGCCTATTGCCATATACCGGGCACATTCCAGGCTCCGTGCTACTACTAAGAGTTTTTAAAAACCCAGTAATACTTTGCCCGACACGGGAATCGAACCCGAGACCACTTGCCCAGCAGTCGCACTTGCGACCACTCAGCCAACGAGGCAGTCAAGTAAGATTTTATTTATTTTTAAAATAACTACCCTACCTACGTAAGTACGTGTACTATTTGAAAGGCTAAATTATTATTATAACGAATAAATCACCTACAATATTTTTTTTTTCAAATTACATAATTGCCATCAAAACTCGACAAACTCCCGGGTATAACTTGTAAGTATGCGTAGTTTTAATTTATTCATTCATTCGTTAATAATTAATACGTTAATAATTTATTAATTAATTAATAATAATGAATTGATTAACTAATTTGTTAACAATAATTAATGCATTAATAAATAAATAAGAATCATTCTTAATTCAAAAAATATTTGGTAATATAATAATGAATTAACGACTTCGCTCAGCGAGGTTTGGGCTGGGTAGGTAACTATTTTGTTTACTTTTGTTTATTTATATAAATGTATCAGTTGATTAAAATGCAGTCATTGTTTACAGACCAAGAACATCTCAAGGAAATGGGTGAGATTTCGCTTTACGTTTTTTTTTTAAATTAGAATAGAGAAAGTGGGCAAACTTTGACTAAATTCCAATATGAAAAAGGTTTAATATTTGATAATTCACCAAAGGGCCTAGTGCCAGCTTGTTCTATGTTAACGTGATCGACACGTTTACGACGTTCGGCGCTCTGATTGGCTTGATTCAATTAATCAACCAATTAGAGGGCTGTGCTGTACTCGGAATGTAATAAAATTCATACTAGGCCCTAAGATGGCGCTGATGTCACATGAGATCTTGTTTGTCCAATCACTAACTTTTTTTATGGGTTAAACTGTCTAACACTGCGAGGAGACCGGTGACTGCAACCTATTGTTCTTTAATTGTGTCTATAATGACGGTACTCAAAGGGTTAAGTCGGTAAACGAACAGACAAGTCACCTGATGGTAAGCAATCATGTCAAAAACAACTGTCAAATATTTAATTTCCAATGACTGCACATTAGCAAATAATAGTTAAGAGACCAAAAGCTACACTAGCGATCCTGGTATACCCTGTAAAATTTCAATTTTAATAATCTTATATCTTATACTATGTATCTATATATATAAAGTAGAAGAGTCTGTTTGTTTGAACGCGCTAAGCTCAGAGTACAAGTTTGTTCTTTTAAAGTATTCGAAACGAGTAAGCGTTGGACACTCAGAGGCCTTAGTACGAATTTCTTTTACGTTTAAAGTAATTGTTACGAGTACGCGTTCGGCGCTGTGATTGGCCGGCTCAAATTTATTTTATTTATTTATTTACTTCTTTTTTTTAAAAAAAAAACGTTGCCCCACTCTAGGATTTTCTCCTGTGTCGTGGGTGCGTTTACAAACATACAAGTTCACATACACAATGACACCCAGACCCGGAACAACTATTTGTGGATCACACAAAGTGTTGTTCCGTGCGGGAATCGAACCCGCGACACGTTGCACGGCAGCCGGTTGCCCAACCACCGCACCAACCGTGCAGTCAAAAAACAAAAGTACCTACAATTTTAGGAATAACATTGTGTTCATAAAATTAAAGATCCTCGCCAAACATATCGTTTAACGGCGAGTGACCTAACCAATCAGAGCGCCGGACAAGGTTTCGTTTCGATTACTTCAAACGTAAAACAAATTCGTACTAACGCCTCTGGAACTAGTGCTTCGATTAAAAAAATATTTTTGTGCTGATTGATATAAAACATCGCACTACGATCAATAGGAGCCGAGCAGAGCGGGTGCAACCGTGCAGGGGGCACATATAATAACATCAAAATGTGTAAAATATTAATTTATTCAAATTTTTTAGAGAAGCATAAATGTAAGTTTTTTTTATTAATTTCTTACTTTAAACTCGTTTCTTCGCCCGTGTAATTGTAATTAATAAAAATAATATCAGACATACATATTTGTATTTGAAACACTAATAGGGTAGACGACTAATTTTTATTTTAATGTCCGTCTGATAGATTATTTAAAAACATTAGACACGTATTTTTTATTTTCTCACAGAAACGAATAGTTTCGAAGATATATTGATTTGAAATGTCGCGTGACGTCACTTCTCAGTACATTTTATACTAAGAAATGACGTTTTAGCCCCCACTCCTAAACTTTGATTCGTTTTATCTAAGTATTGTTTTATTATACGACAAAATAAAAAAATACGTGTCTAATATTTTTTCATTACCTAACTTACGGACTAATTATATTTTTAATTTTCATACCCTGTCATCATCCCCATTTAATAATATTTCTTTCTACTTAATGATAGCTAAACACTTTGAAAATAACAAATTATCTTGTAAGTATTCGTGTAACATTTTCACAACATACTTAAAGAAAGAAAGAAAAATGTATTTGTCAGAATGTAGTTACAATAGATGTTTTATCTTAATTAATTTTTATGGGATAAGCCGGTAAACGACCAGACGGATCACCTGATGGTAAGCAATCGGTGTCGCCCATGCACACCTGGAACATCAGAGGCGTTACAAGTGCGTTACCGGCCTTTTGGGATTAGGAGTTTGAGGATCGTTGGGGATTCAGGAATTGGGGAGATTGGGAAAGGGGAGGGTAATTGGGCATCCGGTAACCTCACTCACACGACGAAATACAACGCAAGTGTTGCTTCACGTCGGTTTTCTGTGAGGCCATGGTATCACTCCGGTCGAGCCGGCCCCTATATCCCATAACGTCTTAATAATTATTCCTGTACCTACGTTATTTTTTCGATATCTTTTATTATTTATTTGTATTTGAACATTTACTCTTTGAAATGTAAGTAGGTACAACATATTCTCGATTTACGAGGAAAACTCTACTAGTTTCTAGCCACATTGGGACTTATTCATTCATGATCAGCTGGCAGAAGTACTTATGTATAATGTATCAGAATCATCATCAACAGCCTATAAATGCCCACTGCTGAGCAAAGCCTCTTCTCACATGGAGAAGGTTTAAGCATTAATCACCACGCTTGCTCAATGCGGGTTGGCGAATTTAAACTTATAATTAGAAATTATAAGTCCAGGTTTCCTCACGATGTTATTCCTTCACCGTTTGTCAGTGGTGTCTAAATAATCTTAGAAAGTCCATATAATTCGGAAAAAGTCACATTGGTTCTTGCCGTTGGTAGGTTTCGAACCTGCACCCTCATACGTGAGAAGCGGGCGTCTTAAACCTCCGGGCCACCACGACAACTTTTGTGGTAAAAATAGGTTACATTAGCTAAAATGCGAGGTACACCAAAGCTCTTAAACTATAAATAAAATCCTTACTTCCTTACTAATATTATAAATCGGAAAGTGAGTTTGTTTGTTCGTTTGTTTGTTCCACCTTCACGCCGTAACTACTCAACCGATTGCTTTGAATTTTTGCAGACGTAAAGTCAGAAGTCTGGATTAAATAATAGGGTACTTTTTCTCCCGGAAAAAATCGATATTCCTAAATGAAAACAAAAGTGTTGGTATAGATGGCGCTTTGTGTATTGGTATATGTCACATAGGCTACTTTTTATCCTTTTGTGACGCGAGCGAAGCCGCGGGTAAAAGCTAGTACAAAAATAAATCCGAAACCGGAATGGATGGATGGATATTAGAATTGAGAATACTGTGTTGCCACTTTGTAGTCTGAATATTATATTTATCGTTAGATTTGAACGTGAATCTGTGAAAGAATTTGTTGCATGCCTTTTTGCATTTTGCCATTCACATTTAATTTATCTAATACACATTAAAATAAAATCCTTTATTCACAGTGGATAGATTTCGTAAGTTGTATGAATACATACTACATTTTCTTTTTTATACGTTTTTTTTTAATATTAGTAATGGACCACCATCTCGCTTGATGGTTAGTGATGATGTGGTACAAATGTAGCCTACGATGGAACACGCCGTCCATAAGCAATTTGTTTACTCGAGACTTGAAGAAACACAGATTCTATTTAACCAAAATAGACAGAATTGCAAATTGAACGTAATGTGTACTAGCAGTTATTAATATTTTAATTTGTTGACAGTCACTGATAATCGTAAGTTTGTAAAAGAATTTACCTATTTATAATTGAATAAAATAAAACACAAATGATACGAGGTGGCGATTAAATAATACATAAATGAAATTTAAGAGGGGATTAGTCTTAGTCGATTCCCTCACTGCTGAGGATCGTGACTCCCTCTGATTCTGCTCACTAGATGTCGCCACTTATCTCGTTCCGTTGCTTGGTGCATTTTGCATTTTCATATCGAATTTTATTATATTCATTATATCTATTTCAGGAAAACGTAAGGGTGACATCTTAAATGGTAAGTACCTAGAGTTTTATAACGTCATATCCTGGGTGAGCGATCTAGAGGCGCGGCGCGAAGATAAACTGTCAAAGCCTGTTGATGCGTCCTACATCGCAATACACCCGTGGGATGCGGTGCGAAGCGGTGTGAAATGACGCGGACGCGATGTTGGCTTGATAATTTCATATTCGGATGCGGTGCTGTCATGTTATTGTTTGGTTATAACATCGGAAACAAAAACGAGGCGAAACGATTCGCATTTAACAACACTCGCTTCTAGACCAAGACGTAGCGTGAGCGATTTAGAAGCGGACGCGATTATGAAACGGTGACACGCGAAATCAAAGCGATGCTGTGCGACGCGGCGGGTATGTCCTACGTGAATGCGAAACGCTTCGTTTTTGTTTCTAACACGTAATACATATGTCTGGCTGGATAATGTAGACAAAGCTGGGAGACGTGAACCGATGAACCAATTTGAATGAAATTAAGCACAAAAATTGTTTGAGACACAAAAAAGCGTGTAGCATAGCTTTTATCCCGGAAATTCCGTGGGTACGGGAATAGCGGCTTTAAAATCCCGGGATTATCTATCTCGTAAACTATTGATTAAATTTGAATTAAATTCGGTACAATGATACAGTGAGAAAACACAGATAATATTGGAATAACGCATAAGTTATATTTTTTCTGGATAATGCCGGCGAAAAGCTAGAAGTCTATATAAACACTGATCTAATATGTTTAATACAGATGAAGACGACGATGGGCTATATCAACAAAGTTATGAAAGTAAGTTGCTTTGAATATCAAAATAAATTTAATTTCAAACTGTATCCAAATGCCATTTAGCGCTTGTCTACATGTAGAATAGAAAATCAAATTATATGGAACTAGCTTTTACTCGCGGCTTCGCTCGCGTCACAAAAAGATAAAAAGTAGCCTATGTGACATATACCAATACACACAGCGCCATCTATACCAATACTTTTGTTTTCCATCGGGAATATCAAATTTTTTCGGGATAAAAAGTACCCTATTATTTAATCCAGACTTCTAACTTTACGTCTGCAAAAATTCAAAGCAATCGGTTTAGTAGTTACGGCGTGAAAGCGGAACAAACAAACAAACTCACTTTCCAATTTATAATATTAGTAAGGATTGACATAAATTTTGACACTTGTCAGTGTCATCCCCATACATTTAGTTTTCTACTCTCTCTGTAGACAAGCGCTAAAGTGGCGTTTGGCTGAAGGCACTGATTAGATGAGTCGTCACCATTCCTGTTGTTTGTATTTAAGTTGTCGATTATTAATAGAATTTATTTTTCTACAGTGGTCCACAATGAGACGGTATTTTCAGGTAACTTAATTTTTGTTAAACATAGTATATTATTTCTATTACTCCCCTCCCCAATTTCCACAATCCCCAAATCCGGTAACGAACTTATAACACCTCTGGTGTATCGTGTATCCATGCTTCATATAATCTGTCGGCTCGTTCATCGGCTTATTCCTTAAAAATTGAATTATTTTATATTTTGAATTCATTTATTATATCTCTTGGCAGCAAATGAAAAGAACTCAAACAGTAAGTTATTTCATTAGAAACACATTATTTGTTACATTAACGGCATAAGTAATATAGCCTATATGTTAAACAATTTTTTTAAATATTGTATTTATTTGACAACAGAGTCTGGTAAGTGTATTTTAATTTGCAGCTTTGTTTGGTATTGATCACAATATGATGTTTTATGGCATAATATAGTCTTCCTCGATAAATACACTATCCAACACAAAAATAATCATTGAAATCGGACCAGTGGTTCCAGAGATTAGGGCGTACAAACAAACTCGCGATATTGATATAAAAAGTAAATGATTATAATATGTTTATTCATTGATAGCGGAATCTGGTAAGTGCTTTTTTATTCGTCATTTGTTAAACAATACATTATGGTTACTAAATAAATGACAATAAATATTCACAATCGAGACAGTGGTGCATTTAGACAATGTCATAATATTATGTGTAAAAATCTCTCGATTCTCTACGATATGGTTGAGTCGAGTGGCGCTGGTGTACGTGTCATGTTCGTGGACGGGCGCCGTCAACTGGGTCTAGTCAGCTCCAGGCTGTATTATTTACTGTCCTTAAGGTGTTTTTTCGATCTCTTTGACTGGATTTTAGTGTGACATTGTTCTCGCATGGTCCAAACAACAAAACTATGTAACTAGAGAATTGTATTATGAATCTGATTGAAAAAGATGGAGTTTCTTGCTCGTTCTTCTCCATAGGAATCTACACCTTGGAATGAGCAAATAGCTTTACTTAAATTTTTTTGTTGACGTTTATAAGCGTTTATAATTCCTGGTATAATTGAAATAAAAATACTTTTTTGACCTTGACATTGATTCTGAAAAGATATATAAATGGAATGTAATTTAATTGTAATTGGATTGTTTTATAATTAGGTATTCTTATTTGTTATTTAAAATTATTATGTATTTTTTTTGTATTTAATATCTTTGATATTATAATTTAATCTACTTATGTAATAGTTTCTGTTTTAATTTTGAGACTAGTATGTTAATTAAAGGTGTGATTCACCAAATGAATTTAATTTAATATTAACTAGCTTCTGCCCGCGACTTCGTACGCGCAATCCCATTTTCCCCCCGTTCCCGTTCGTGATTTTCAGTTAAAAGTAAAAGTATCCTATGTCCGTCTCCTGGTTCTAAGCTACCTCCCTGCCAATTTTCATCTAAATCGATTGAGACGTTCTTGAGTTATAAATAGTGTAACTAACACGACTTTCTTTTATATATATAGACTTTTATATATATAGATAATAACTAACTGACCCGGCAAACTATGTACCTACCGCCTAAATTTTTTTCATACCTTTTAAACCTTTCTGGTGCCGGAATACTAAAACTTTACTCAATTTTCAGTCGTGCTCAAATATCGTGCCATCTCTGTCATTTTACAAACAATTTGTAGAGATAGAACTATACTTAAGCACGACTTAAAATTGAGTAGCGTTTCAGTATTCCGACATGGGACTTCTACGAACAATTCAAGGCGAGAATAAACCAAATTGGTTTATCGTTTTCGTAAGTTTCAGCGAGACTTTAATGAACGGAAATTCATTTTTATTTAAATAAATGATATCTATGGTCAATCACGATATTGTTAACCCATCTATAAAGGTAATTTTAAATTAAGTTTGTATTTAAAAACCCTTTTGTTCTTTTAGATCCGGATAGTGGGGAGGGAATCCTTATCACCTTAAACCCCAATCTGAAAGTGTCAAGAGTTACAAATTGTACCACATCTCTGCCTATACCGACATGTAAGTCAATTAGCTATATAACACTTTATATTCATATATTGTTCGACTTAGTCACGGAATTATTTGACGAGATACTCGACTAGTTTCAAGCCATGCTAAAGGCTTATAAAGCAGCATTCCGCGACATGGACGCGGCGCGCCCGCGATTTTCATTCCGCCCATCCGACGACCGCCTTCGTTTATCGTCGTCTGTTGTCATGGTCGCCCATAGGTTTAAGACTATGATGCATGTGGGTGCGGGTTCGAAACCTACCAACGGCAAGTACCAATGTGACTTATTCCGTGTTTTATGTACTTTCTAAGATTATCTAGACACCACTTACAAACGGTGAAGGAAAACATCGTAAGGAAACCTGAGCTTATAATTTTTATTACAAGTTTGTAATCGCCGACCGGCATTGAGCAAGCGTGGCGATTAAAGCTCAAACTTTCTCCGTGTGAGAAGAGGGCATTTATAGGATATTGATGATGATGATGATGAAGATATGAGTATGTCTTCCGTGATATTATTTTGACTTGGGAAATTAACACGAGATCTCTTGCTTGACAATTTTATTTTGAGTGGGCTAAATCATCCAATGACTTCTTTCACCTTGGTTGAGGGGAGAGGGAGTGTCAGACTCCTACTGACTAAAAACCACCCCGTTCCTACTCCTGCACTTCGAGCCGGAGCCCCGGTTACCCGTGAATTCCTCCGCGGCTACGAATCGGCATCAGCATTACTGGGCTTTCCTTTGCAGTTGGGGTTATATAAAATAGACATAACTATAAACACTTTCTACTACAAAATATAAATAAAATTATGACCTAAGTAAGGAGAATAAAATAAGTATTGTTTAATTTCAGTAAGTGAAGGATACTTTCCATGTAAGTTAATTTAATTATTTTCTTATGGGTTTGTAATATGGTCGAAAATCTATTGACACGACATTTGGTCTTTTCCAAATACTCTCAATATTAAGTCGCGCTTAAGTATATTACTGTCTCTACAAATTCTTTGTAAAATAACAGAGACGGCATGATGTTTAAGCACAGCATAAAATTGAGTAGCCCTTCAGTACACACACATACGCATAACATCACGCCTTTTATTCCCGAAGGGGTAGGCAGAGGTGCACATTACGGCACTTAATGCCACTGTCTAATATAACACCCACTTTTCACTATTTATGTTATGAGTCTCATGTAATAGGGGGTGAGCCTATTGCTGTATACTGGGCACAATTTCGGACTCCGTGCTACTACTGAGAATGTTTTAAAAACTCAGTAATACTTTACCCGACCCGAGACCCCTTGCCCGGCAGTCGCACTTGCGACCACTCGGCCAACGAGGCAGTATTTCAGTATTCGGATGTTACCTATTTAATTCTTTCACATTAAGTATGTTATTTATAGTTCTTTTTTCGCTTTCAGACAGCGGTTGGTACATAAATTTACTATATTTTATTTTCAGAGTATTTAAACAGTTATACCTTATTCAAATAATAATAAAACAGAAAAGAAATTGGTACATGGTCATGCGTGCATGGGATATTGGGATTTTTTATAATTATATTGTTTAGATGTAAGATCGAAATTCTAATGAAATTTTATAGATTCGTGTAGCTTGACCTGCTGGCCACTGGCATATAAGAGATAAAGAATGATTTAATATATAATAACATAACATCACGCCTTTTACCCTCGAAGGGGTAGACAGAGGTGCACATTGCCTACGGCACATAATACCACTGTCCAATATAACACCCACTTTTCATTATTTATGTTATGAGTCCCATGTAATAGGGGGTGAGCCTATTGCCATATACCGGGCACATTTTCAGACACCGTGCTACTACTGAGATTTTAAAAAAACCCAGAAATACTTTGCCCGACCCGGGAATCGAACCGGAGACACCTTGCCCTGCAATCGCACTTGCAACCACACGACCAATGAGGCAGTCATAACATTAACATATAATATTCATTAACATTTAATATTCCTTTATAAATGGTTTCATTTAGTTTGCCCAGTTTGTTTGTATCTTTAGAAATTGGAATTCTACCCCCTTCCTGACGACAGATCGATCTGATATTTGGTACACTCAGAATCTAGATCACCATACAATATAATCTGTTTTTTCCACAACTACCTCCATTAGGCATTATGGATCTCAAACGAAAGGGTTTTGATTGGTAGAATAGTTCTCATTACAGCATTTAAACATAATTAATCTGTATTATTTGTTTTAGATGAATATTTTGAGACGAGAGGATGGCCCGATCAAGGTTTGGCAGTTTTTTCAATTATTCTATTAAAAAAACCGCATCAAATATCGTTGCGTAAGGACGGACAGACCGCGGATTTTTTTTTTTTTTTTTTTAGGGGCGAAAATCATCGAATGACTGCCCCCGCCTGGGTGAGGCGGGAGGGAGTGTCAGACTCTTACTGACTAAAAACCACCCCGTTCCTTCTCCTGCACGTCGAGCCGGAGCCCCGGTTACCCGTTAGGTTCTCCGCGACTCCGAATCGGCATCGGCCCTATTGGGCCCCATCTGTGGTGGTCTGATGGCTCTTTGAGGCGCGCGCGGAACGCGACGCGCCGTACGCTCGGGTCTGTTTCTGGTCGGACGGGGAGCCACCCATGCTCGCCGTCCGCAGGCCCGCGCTTACGGTGGCCGGAGATCGTCCCGCGATCCCCGACGCCCGGTGTGTCCTTCGCGATGGCTGGGTTGCGAGGAGGCAGCGCTTCGCTGCCTCACGCGTCCCGCCTCCTCCTTAGCTAGCATGACTGCTTCGCAAAAGGAGGAGACGGCATCCCAATCCCCCTCGCTCCGCATCATGGCCTGCACTAGGCCCGGACGCGAGAGGTCGCCATCGCCGATCACTTCCCTGAGGACACGGCGGTGCTCAGCCCACGAAGGGCATTCTCCCACCGTGTGTTCCACCGTGTCCTCAGGGCGGTCCTCGCAGTGATGACACCCGGGCGTTTCCTCCCGCCCCATCAGACACAGGTACCTCCCGAAACTGCCATGTCCGGTGAGGACCTGCGTCAGGCGGTAGGTGAGGACGCCGTAGCGTCTCTCAAGCCACTCCTCAAAGAGGGGACTTACCGCTGCGATGGCAGCGAGCCCAGACAGACCGCGGATAGCGACTTTGTTTTATAATATATAGTGATGCGAATCCGGTGGCAGAAGACAATAATAAACATAACATAACTTCACGCATTTTATCCCGAAGGTGTAGGCAGAGGTGTACATTATGACACTGTTAAAGTCAAAGTCAAAATCATTTATTTCAATTAGGCCAGCATGGCACTTTCGAACGTCAACAAAAAGACAATTAAAAGTGAAGCTATTTGTACCTTGTAACACCCACTTGCACTATTTATGTTATGAATGAGTTCCATGTAATAGGGGGTGAGCCTATTGCCACATACCGGGCACAATTCCAGACTCCGTCCTACTACTGAAAATTATTAAAAACTCAATGATACTTTGCCCGACCCGGGAATCGAACCCGAGACCCCTTGCCCGGCAGTCGCACTTGCGACCACTCAGCCAGCGACGCATTCAGTCAATTAATAATAAACTTATATATTTATATGAGAAATGTTTTCAGATGAAAATGAAGCAAATAAAGATATAACTCAGCAGTACTTGAAGCCAAGTCCTGGACCGATGCCGCTTCATTACATCGATGATGAATAATTCAATAAATAATATTATTTCACTTGTTATTACTTTTACTACCCACTTCAAAATCAAACTCAAAGTATTTATTTCAATTAAACAATAATTTGGTACTTTTGAAACGTCAACGAATACACAATAAATAATAGTCTGTCAGTGTGTCCGTCATTGAAGTTAGGTGCTCGTTCCAAAATGTAGATTCGAATGGAGAAGAATGAGCGAGGAACTGCTCAGTGGGGGTTACGTTTTTGAATCAGATGGCGATACTTTAGCCAAAAATCATCATCAAGTCAAAAATTGAATATCCAATGGTATAACTCTAACCACTTCCCTATTGCACGATAGGCCCGGTGTTCCAATTGCCTCCCCCATCAATTTCCTTGAATCCCCAAATTCCTGATCCCCAAAACTTGTGTTGTTGTACTTTTTTTATGGGATAAGCCGGTAAACGATCATGCGGATCGCCTGATGGAAAGCTCTCGGCCACCATTAGGAATCACACCAGGAACACCTGACTTTCTTGTACTGTTAGGCGAGACTTACACATAACATCACGCCTTTTTGTCCCCGAAGGGGTAGGTATAGCACATTACAGCACCTAATGGCCTGAAGCAGTTTGGTAGAAATGGTGGTAAAAAACGACTAAATAATTTGAATTAAATAATTTGATATAAAGACCTAAGACTGTAAAGGTCACGAAGACTTTGAGTGGACTGTTACATAGTGGCCGGGTAACTGGTTTCTGCACGATGTGTCGCGCGATTTTTTTTTATTTACGTTATCCCCAAATTGTTATTCCAGGTCTATTTGTGAAGTGTATATGAAATTATCTGTTTGTAAATGCACCCACGATTCAAGATAAAATCCTGGCGCAAAGACTTAGGTACTTACTCCTGGAGTCGGCGCGGGTCCTGGGCCTGGAGTAGGCTGCACAGGTGGGAGGTACGGCCTCTGCGGAGTCGGGTTCGGCCTGATGGTCGGTGGGGTTGGTTGCTGAAAAAGTCAAGGCATTTTTGTAGGTATTTGGTCCATGGTTGCTTATTTAAAATGATATAAATTACATTTAACATCATAATATTCAAGATCATATCTCTTAAACCTAAAATACGAACGAACTTTTGTGTAAAACTTAACAAAATGGTTACTTTTTTTTGTTTTTTTTTTAGAACGTTGTAGTGTGGGGGACACTAAGATTATCTCCTGTGTCGTGGGTGCGTTTACAAACATACAAGTTCACATACACATGACACCCAGACCCGGAACAACAATCTGTGGATCACACAAAGAATTGTTCCGTGCGGAAATCGAACCCGCTCCACGTTGCGCGGCAGCCAGTTGTCCAGCCACCGCGCCAACCGTGCAGTCAGCTTTACATATCACTTTGGGAGATAGGCAGGCATTCAGTCAATGCTGACACTTCCCAAATAAATATAGGTACTGATGATCTCAATTATACCCATCTGGAAATTGAATTGAAGACATTTGCGACTCTCAATGGCGTTATCAGAAAAAAATCTATATTTTCCATAACCCTCTTATTTGACGCAGTCCGGTAAAAAAATGGTGGTTAATTTTACCTTATTTCCATTATTATTGGTGGGGAATGGGATTGAAGGAGGTTCGTAGTTGTAACCCTTGCTGGGAGGGAGGTACTCGTTGCCTGCTGACATCGCCATCACGAACAGGGTTGAAGATACGATGCTGGAGAGCCACATCTGGAATAGAAGGAGAGTAATGTTAAGTGACTAGGTATTTCTGGTACAGACTAAAATTTTAGAATTCGATTCTTGGATATGGAACATGTTTCGGTTTGATTTCCGTGCTAGTCTAGTAGCTAATTACCATTAGGAAGTATATGCTGTAACTGCTGTAATTGCTATTTGAAGAGGTGTCCATATAGAATATTATACAATGGCACATTTTTTAATCTACCTTTATTTTTTTTAGGGGGAAAGTCATCTAATGACTTCTCCCGGTGCCGTAACAGGCGTTGTACAGTGGAGGCTCCGGGGCTGTTCTACTAAGAGGACCCGGTGCTTCCTTCAGGTACGGATGGTGGCCACCGGGGAGGGTTTTAGTAAGGTAGAAATCCCACACGCCCCAGTCATTTTTACCAAAACGCTAGACGCATTTTATTTTTCCCCCAAAAAAAGTGTGTAATGACTTTGACACTTTAACTTTTAAGAGTAAGAATAACTATCTAGAATGTAATCAATCAATCAGGCCCACAAAGCTTTCTGTATCTAGAATCGTGCACTACTCGTCTCTCCTTATAGTTCTACTTAGGTTGAGCGTGACAATTGAAGGCAGTTATCTCCTGTTAAGCCGGTTCAGTCGTGCTCACACGAAGTTTGTTAGTTTGGTCTGTGGTTCTCAAAATTTTTAAGTAACGGAATTTCTATTGAACATCAAAAAGGTGTTTATAAAACGAAAGAGTAGGTTTCCTAAAATAACATAAACAACAATTTTTATGCGATAAGCCGGTAAACGAGCTGACGGATCACCTGGTGGTACGCAATCGGCGTCGAGTATTGGCACCTGAAACACTGGAGGCGTTACAATTGCGTCATCGGCCTTTTGGGGATTGGGAATTTGAGAACTATTTGGGATTCAGGGATTAGGAAAACTGGAGAGGGGGTAACGAGGCATCCGGTAACCTCACTCACAAAACGCAAGCGTTGTCCCACGGCGGTGTTCTGTGAGGCCGTGGTATCACTGAGTAAATGATTGAAAAATTAAACTGTGCTCTTTATAATCAGGATGTCAAACTACACTAATTTGATTTAGACTGTAACAAACCCCTTTCTGTAAGAGTAGGCTCATAGTCGAGCACTAATAGTGGATTGTTATAGATTGTTGATAATTATTTTAATTCAATTTCAAATAATTGACCGTTGATGGAAACGAAAAACGTGGTATATCCGTCTAAATTCTAGTCTAGGAGCATGTTTTACATAACATAACATAACATCACGCCTTTTATCCCCGAAGGGGTAGGCAGAGGTGCACATTATACCACTGTACAATGTATCACCCACTTTTCACTATTTATGTTATGAGTCCCATGTAATAGGAGGTGAGCCTATTGCCATATACCGGGCACAATTCCAGACTCCGTGCTATTACTGAGATTTTTTTAAAAACCCAGTAATACTTTGCCCGACCCGGGAATCGAACCGGAGACCCCTTGCCCGGCTGTCGCACTTACGACCACTCGGCCAACGAGGCAGTCGAGCATGTTTTAAACAGTAGTATTTTAATAAAAGATCACACTAAGTTACATCGATGGTCCTAGCATCGATTGAAGTTTGAGAACCTCTGTCCCAGGTCTCTAGCTAAACCATTGCATGTTCACTAGAACCTATATATAATTAAACATAACACGAAACCTAGATGTTTAGTTTTGAACATTTATTTTAATTTCACTTCCAATCAAAATAATGGAAGGGTTTATGAAAGATGTTGTGATATTCTAACAGCGGGATGGGCAGTGATTTAGGTTCTCACCATCGTTACTACTAATATTTATAAAATATTAACAGCAGGACGGATCTGAATGCATTATACAAAGAGATATATAGATTGTGTGTGAATGTGTTTGATCTGCAACGCATTTGGGATTCCCCTTATTTTGAGTTTGGAGAATTATACAATAGCGTCTTTCGCCCCGGGTGAGGTAAGAGGGAGTATCATACTTCTACTGACTAAAAACCATGCCGTTTCTAATCCTGCTTTAAGTTAGAGCCCCGGTAACCGGTTAGGTTGTCCGCATCTCATCAGATATTTCTGGTGTTACACATGGTACGATGTCAGCTAACCATCAAATGGGATAAGCTTTGTTGCTATTGAACAGTAAATGAATTATAAACAATAGACAGTCGCAACATAATAAAAAACAAAACTAAGATTGCAATTAAACTAAATTGATTGCTCATTGATTAATTCTTTTCAAAAGATGACCTAATACAATTAATGAAGTGATTGCTTATAATAACATTACATAACATCATGCCTTTTATCCCAAGGGGGAAGGGGTAGGCAAAGGTGCACATTATGCTACTGTACAATGTAACACCCACTTTTCACTATTTATGTTATGAGTCCCATGTAATAGGGGGTAAGCCGATTGCCTTAAACCGGGCACAATACCAGACTCCGTGCTATTACTGAGTTTTTTTTTAAAACCCGGTATACTAAGCCCGACCCGGGAATCGAACCCGAGACCCCTTGCCCGGCAGTCGCACTTGCAAACACTCGACCAACGAGACAGGTTGCTTATAATATTAAATTAATTAAGACTAAGTGACTGTTGTAGAGTGTAGATATTAATCTCTACACTTCCAGGGACGTCTGACAGTCTGTAACTGTCTGGTAATAATTTGTAGCACATTCTGTTGGAACAATGGATGTTGTAACATCTTTCCGCGTGGATGGAGACTTGCAGTCGCTCATTAGGACTTTGTGAAGTTTGGTCACAGTTGCAGCGGAAGCGGGTTGAAAATGTTCCACTAAAGATGTCTCATTAGGACTACGTGTTTTCCATACAAGTTACTTTTAATGAGTTGGTTAACAATTAAATAGGGTTTAAATTCTTTTGTAATGATAATATAATCATGATGATTTCTTTAGTCGTTTTTCAGAGTATTTCTGGTTTCGTCCTGTTTTACGTTATCTTTAGAGGACATTAAACTTGATTGTACGTAAAATTGTCTATACGAAAATATTTAAACATTTTAGTGTCATAAACGACTTCATTTCTATCTCTACAAAACAATTATGTTTGCAATGTCATTGCACTTCGCTGTTACTATTCTCAAATTTATATGAAAAGAAATATTAAAAACCATTTTTCAAGCATTTCTCACCAAGACTTGTTAATTAAAACTCGCTCTCAAACCAGCATATGCTTTACCCGCTATCCGCTACAAGTAACACCACACTCACCTACTCCAGTACAATACAAAACGTTCATTAAGTCACAAATTATGTTCAATCTTACGATAAGTCCTACATTGTACTCAGCTGACTGTGAAGCCGTGTGCTCTATTGTCTTCAAATAATTTAGACCACGGTTTGGGCAAAGGGCAAGGAGTTTGTCAATTGCAAATTATTGATTGTTCCAATGAGAATTTGCGATCACTATGGTCTTAGATTGTGATGAAATTTTGTTACATTGTTTTAATGTTAGACTGTCTTTAGATTGTATTATAACTTTCGTGAGATATACTAAATTAATTATTATGTTTTCGGCTTACTCACGTAATTATTTGACGAGCAACTCGACTAGTTTTAATAGAGGCTATGTCATTAGATTGGCAATGAGTGCACTTCTATCTATTTGTGATATAGTATGTAATTAAATTTGTGGATAGTGTTTATTACAGTTGAAGTATGAATAGATTACACTAGCTACTTCCGCGCGATTTCACGCGCTCTGCTCAGCTCCTATTGGTCGTAGCATGATGTTTTATAACCTATATCCATCCTCGATAAATGCACTATCCAACACAAAAATAATTATTCAAATCAGACTTGTAGTTACGGAGATTAGCGCGTTCAAACAAACAAACAAAAAAACAAACTCTTCCGCTTTATATAATACCTAGTAGTATAAGATAAGATAACATTTTGAAGGAATTTGAGAGGTTCTTAAAAAAGAAAGGGGCATATAGAACATGGCTATTCCGAATTCATTAAAGGATCGTTAGTAATTAAATGGATCCCATATAGATGATGTAACAACTTGGCAAAATAATGCAGGCATGCAATCAGTGGGAGAATCAAGCTTCTTCAGAAATGGGCTGGCTTGCCCGGATTGATACTACGATCTCATAAAACAACACTTGCGTTGTGTTTTGTCGTGTGACTTGTGAGTGAGGTTATCAGAGGCCCCTCCCCAATCTCCCCAACGCCTAAATCCCCAAAAATGCTCACATTTCTAATCCCCAAAAGGCTGCCTAGGAGATCCGTCTGCTCATATACTGGATTATTCCATAAAATAAATTAAGATTGCTGAGGATCTCCTTCCAAGGAGGTTTCTGCCATTGCGAAACAAAACAGATCGCAGTTAGTCACCGAAATTTTACAGGATAACGTTGCCCTATTCGACACTTAGTTGCAGTGTCAGTTAAAATAAAAAATATATGCTAAAACCAAGTAATTTCAATGCAGTATTTTACATTTAGATTACACAATGGATGCTCTCGGAAAACACTTATTACAGAGTTAAACACAGGAATTTGTTCGTGTCATTTAGAAAGTAAATAATAGTGGCCCAGATCGCACTATAGTGTTGCGACCCGGCGTCACTCGTGACTGTAGTTAAGCAATAGTTACAGTAACGTAAGGCAGATGGATTGGTGCTTAGTTTTGTGATGAAAAGTTAAATTGAGTTATGTATTTTAACTTAATATTCACTTATCTGCAAGTTGCTTTAATTAATGAGATCAGGAAGTCATTGGGGAAAGCCTGTGTGACGCAGTGGACGTCTAGCGGTTGATATTATGATAAGGAGCTTAGTAAAATGTTTGTTATTTAAAAAAAATCAATGCATATCCCGTATAGGCTGTCGAAAGAATCTCTTTTTTTATGGATTAGGATGCAAACGAACAGACGGATCACCTGACGGTAAGCGATCAGCGCCGCTCATGGACACTCGAAACACCAGAGGAGTCACAGGTGCGTTGCCAGCGGTTTTAAAAAGAAATACGCTCTCGTGGTCTATATTAAAACAAAACCGATCATACTTCAAACCCTTAGGTTCGATCTGGCTAGATACATTGACACCAGGTAGCATCGTTTTCTCAGTTCTAGGATAAAACGAGCCTTTTAAACTGAAGTCTCTTATTCATTAGTCAATGGTGCATATTATGGTAAACCTTCTTACATAGAGAATGCCTAAAGCCTAGCAGTTGACCGTGACGGGCTTTTGATCATGTGGCCTATACAAGGTGCAATGAAAGTCAAAGTCTAAATCATTTATTTCAATTAGACCAAGACTGCCTCTTTGGCCGAGTGGTCACAAGTGCGACTGCCGGGCAAGGGGTCTCTGGTTCGATTCCCCGGTCGGGCAAAGTATTACTGGGTTTTATAAATCTCAGTAGTAGCACGGAGTCTGGAAAGGTGCTCGGTATATGGCAATAGGCTCACCACCTATCACATGGGGCTCATAACATAAATAGTGAAAAGTGTGTGTTATATTATACAGTGGTATAAAGTGCACCTCTGCCTACCCCTTCGGGGATGTCGCGGAGAACCCAACGGGTAACCGGGGCTCGACGTGCAGAAGGAACGGGGTGGTTTTTAGTCAGTAAGAGTCTGACACTCCCTCCCGCCTCAGCCAGGTGGGAGCAGTATTTCGATGATTTTCCCCTCTTAAAAAAAACCCCTTCGGGGATAAAAGGCGTGATGTTATGTTATATGTTACGAAGAAGGTACTTTTGTCACAATATTAAAGAAAAAATGACAGTCTGTAGGTCTGTTCTCTGTAAAACTATTTGCTCGTTCCAAAGCATAGATTCCTATAGAGAAGAACGAGCAAGAAACTCCATAGGTTATTCTTTTTCAATCAGGTTCACAATACAATCCTTTGGCAACATATTACCCAAGATGTATGCTTCATTTAAAAATGATATGCAAAATAACAAAGATGCACAAAATGATAGTACTTAGTTTCAAAATTGTAACAACAATAGTCAATTTTTGGTTGTTGATACGAATCTTAATTAAAATGAGTGAGCTGCTCCCACGAGAGGTTGTTAAAGGTTGTTCTGACAGCGTCATTGCCGGTAGGGCTGTTACTGAATTAGTTATTAACATAACATAAAATCACGCCTTTTATCCCCGAAGAGGTAGGCATACAGAAGTAACACCCACTTTTCACTATTTATGTTATGAGTCCCATTTAATAGGGGGTGAGCCTATTGCCATATACCGGGCACATTTCCTGACTAATACTGAGATTTTTTTTAAAACCCAGTAATATTTTTCCCGACCCGTAAATTGAACCCGAAACCCCTTGCCCGGCAGTCGCACTTGCGACCACTCGGCCATCGAGGCAGGCATCAGTTAGTTATTAATATAATATGTGTAAAGTTTTTGTCGCTGAAATTATGAGATTAGGTGAATGTGTCAAAGACGTTGCGTTGGTGGTCACAGTGCCCTAAAAATACCCCTGGGTATCGAGCTTCATTCATCCGTGTGGTAATGTAAAAATGGTATAACTCCTCCCATTTTGGAAATTGATTAAAGATATTATGAAAGTCGAAATATACCTAATATTTAAGGCGGTGTGAACCCTGATAATAAGCCTTTTAAAATGAATCATTTCAATATTTCGTTTGGAACATTACAAGATCTTGACAAAATCATAAAATGATAAAGATCAGTTTTGAAATTCGCTCCATTTAAAAAATTCAGACAAAGAAACATGTCTGCCTACCCCACTTAGAACACCAAGCCTACAAATTACAGTACTTACACACAAATAAATACCAACCTCCCACAATTATTAAAGGTGGCAACATTACCATCCCTACTAATTTCGTCTGGCAACCCTGAGCGCATTGAAATGTCAACACGTAGTACGCGATAGGTCGGCCGCGTGTCGTATATTTAATTCAATTTATTATTACTATTAAGACTTGATGCCGGAGGGTAGGCAGAAGTATGAGCAAGGATATTAATTGTTCTACTATTGCGAAACCTTTACCCGTGATTCCTTGTATTTAAATCGTAATTTATATACACGATTTTGTTCAAGATGCCACCATTTTACATTTAATAAATGTTCCTGGAGGATTGAATTGTTATCAGTGAATTCATATCATTTTTTTACACATAAGATAACTTCACGCCTTTTAGCCCCGAAGAGGTAGGCAGAGGTGCGCATTATAATACTATATACATAATGTACAATGTAACACCCACTTTTCAATATTTTATGTTATAAGTCCCATGTCATAGGGGGTGAGCCTATTGCCATATACCGGGCACAACTCCAGACTTCGTGCTACAGCTGACATTTGGATGAAAAACACCCGGAATACTTTTCCCGACTCGGGAATGGAACCCAAGACCCCTTGCCCGGTATAGCACTCGCGGCCACTAGGACAATGAGCATTTTTTAATTGAGTACAAACTGATAAATTTTCTTGCTACGCCCTAAGTCAAGGGGATTAAACAACTACGAGAATTCCGTATAATGTTATCACAAACTTAGATACACTCCTTAAAAATAAAAAAATAAAAGACTAGTTCATCGTCTAGTATAACTTTACAAATATGTCGCCTAAATGTTGCTTTGTTCTTACGTATACGCCAATAGACCCTACCCATCACTTTTCCTACCCAGGAATCGAACTTGAAACGTTGTTCTAGTGTCATTGGCGTCAATGAGGCAACCAAGGCTACAATTAAAGTATAAATTACAAATATGTTTGTATGTATGAATGTTTGTATGTATGTAGCAGTAAATTGTGTGAAATAATTCAATACTTTTAACCTAATTATTGTGTCAATTGTTTTTGTGAGAACAGTCCCATCGCCGCATATAACATGGAATTTTAACACATATTTCTATAGCAATAAAGCTTAACATCGCTTAACATACACTTAGTATATTTGCAGCTTTAGTAACAAATTAATTTAAACCCTTTACCCGCAAATTTAAAGTTGAAATTGTAATGAAATTGTGATTCAGTTACTAAATACAGGCATATTTTTGTTGTTAGATTAGAGATATGTGAAATATCTTTGAGATTTATCCGGTAATACATATTTATCATTACGGCACAATCGTTGGGTACCAGGCAGAGATGGTTGTGATATCGTGTGCCTTGGGAATTAAAGGAAACATTGATTTCTATCTATTTTTGTATTATTTTAAGTTTTCTGAGTGATTCTATGTCTTTTGGGGGTCATAGTCTGTTGTTTTGGATTATAAATTGTGTCTTTGGGATTATTTAAACGTTGATTCATTGGTTATTAGTTCAGCTCTTGAGTGCTGAGACCTAGGCTCTTATATTTCACAAACTAGGTAATATATTCTTAGAAAATGTCTTTTCTGGTTACTTTAGGAAAGGTCTGGTGTTGATTTATAAATACATGTAACTGTTAGTAACTACTCATTTTTCGGTATTAAAAAACAGAAATAAAGTGATATATAATTTTTTTTTTAATAAATTAGAAACAATAAATTGAAGTCATTTAAAACAAATGGTAATAAATTTATTTTTAAAACTAGCAACACTGACACAAACAAGTACTGCACTAAAAAAAGTATACACTATCTAACACCGAGTCAAGTGTGAGTCGCATCAATTTTCCTGTCATAGACTACGAATTACGTTGATTTATGTTTCTAGTTTGAACTTACACATTATAGTAATAATGTATTGTGTCATATTTACGTAATATTTGACATATAACCTTAGATTAGGTTCGCAGGTTAATTTTTTGCTGTAATTATCGTTATTCAGTTTAAGGTTAAGGGAGATGCTGTGTAATATTGCACTTATGTGTACAAACCTACTTACGTATGTTGCCTTCTTATTATATGTTGTAATGTGACGGGTAATGTAACAATTATAGGTATAACAAATATGTTAGGTTGGTTGGTTGTAAAAACAAGTGCCCTTAGCCAATCGCCACTTTAGCGCTTGTCTACAGAGAGAGTAGAAATTGGGTAGTTTCCTGGGTCAAAATAAATTATTTAGATTTTTCAGTTCAATTAAATATTGAAAAATAGTTACACTTTCATTCATTGATTTGCCGATATACTTAATTTTCGATTTATTCTCGCATTTTCTTTAGATATAAGTGTGCTGTTTGATGCGAACATATGATGACGTCATAAGCTAGTATTTCGTACAAAATTCATAGAACAGTATCGTTTTTGACGTTTCGATAAAAGTATTGAATTTGATTAGTTGGCAACTACCGTATTAAAATGTATGAGGATAACACTGACAAGTGCCAAAATTTACGTCAATTCCATATAAGTTCTTCTACTCTACAAGTAGACAAGCGCTAAATGTCATAATTGGATACAACAACAGTAGGTACTAGGCACCTATAAGTTCGTTAGAGTTTAAAAAAAAAGTATTGTTACGTTTTCTTTTCAATTTTGAGATTGCTGTATTCAGAAAAAGTAATTAAGTCTGGTAACGCGGTATAATTAACACACGCTCACCTAAAAAACCACTGACATTTTGGTGGTTCAATCATTTGTAAGTGATATTATGTCCGCTTTTATTCCAACTTTCTTGGTCAAACGTTAAACTATGTTCCAGACTTAAGAAAATGACAGATGTCCTTCGTGTCAATGTGTTTTATGTTCTGCGTGTAACTCTATAGTTGCCAGGTGCCAAAGTCTTTGTTCCAAGAGACTGTCCGCCTTTTTTCAGCGTCCTGTTTGACAAAAAGTTTACAATTCGCCCTTTATTCAAATAGGTAGTTATTTAACGAAAAATTTAAGTACGTGTCTATTAATTGTTTGTTTAAAACAAAACATAAACACACAAAAAAAGATTTCGCAAATAAAATTGGCGGGTAATCTTTTGACATATTAAACTTTTAAACTACGAGGCAACGGTGCACGGTATACAGCCAGCAATTATAAACTCATTACTCAAATGCTCTGAATTTCTCACGGTGTAGATGTAAGTGAATGCCTATCTAAAATTGCTAAATACCATTGCATGGATAGCTATGGGAACGATAAAAAGCCTTGGAAGAAAATTGATTGAAAGGAAAATGGCTTTCCGTTGAAGATTGCAGGCGGGAAAACCGCCATTTTGTAAAAAGTAGATTGGATATTGAATCGTTAGATTGCTTCCGTAAGTGTGTGAGAGTTTGGGAGGATTTTTTGAATTGAGGATTCATTGTGAATTAACTAAAAATCGCGGGTTACTCACGTGAATATACTGAGAAAAGCTCTACTAGTTTTGAACCACAGAGGGGTTTGTCCTCAGTATATTCACGTGAGTAACCCGCGATTTTTAGTTAATTTAGTATGTCTCACGATAGTTATTATAAAAAAACATATTCATTGTGATTGTTCTTGATATTACAATGAAGAAAAATGGGGTATTTTTTTAGTAAAAAAGAATAGTGAAAGAACCTTAAGAACTACGTCTACAACTGTTATGACTTCTAAAAAAATCTTTTATCTTTAAAAAGTTACTGCTTACTTTTAAGGAAAAAATATTAGATGATTCAACGGAGACTTCCTTCGTTCATAACGAATTATACAATAACATTTAAAATAAATAACAATTAAACAAACATTGACTTAACGGTTATTTTTGCACCTCGATTAACAATCGATAGCGTATGTAAAATGTATTGTATCCGATTGTAACCGAATCGAATTAACGATTCTAATCGATTGCTAACTATCTCTAATTGATATTTCCACTATTGTTTTTATTTTTATTTTCTATTTACATAACAATGATGGCTTCCGTAAAAGAGGTTATGCAACAAAAAAACATAGATAAAAATGCACAACACATGTTCTACTCGTAATTTTTATTTTGCTGTTTCATTCTTAACTTAATATTTTAAATTAGTAACTGACAATCGTAATAACTCTGCACTCCACTCATAAAACCTAAGATCTTATATTCAAAAGTCTAATTTATAGCTATTAAACCAAACACAAGGCTGTTCATTCAACCACCAAGGGTATTAACACAAAATCCATAAACAAAATACATCATTTAACCAACAATACCACAAAAAAGTAATAAAAACGAACACCATATTGTTAACTCGACCTTACCTACACGTAATATAAAAAAAATACAATGTTTTTTTCTAAATGACATAACTGACACTGACAGTTGATAGGCAGTGTTGCCATATTAAGAACCACGGTCAAGGGGCAACCCTGAGATTTTCAATGGCCGTCTGATTAGTGCATTGAACGATGCGTAAAGGGAAATGTATGATTGTAATTAGTGTTATATGAGTTGTATATGAGTTAACACCTGTTTTTATAGAAGGTTGTTTATTTGTTAGATAATAGAGGTGAAGAATTTGTTTGTATGTTTAAAAGTGTTGAAGTAGCGGTTAGGTTTATTTTTTTTGCGTAACATAGCTTGAATAGAGGTTTTAGTCAAGACTTTAAAGAAACTTTAAGTTTGCTTTGTGTCGTACTGATTTTTTTTTTATATTTGATGGGTCGACGTTTGACCACTATCTCGCCTAGTGGTAAGCGATGATGCGGTCTACGATGGAGCACGTCGTCGAGTTTAGTTTTATTGTGGTACTAACTTCTACCCGCGACTTCGAACGCGCAATTGCGTTTTCTCCCGTTCTCGTAACATTTTCAGGATTTTTTTCTATTATAAGAACCTTCCCCTGACAATAACAAACACAATAACAAGAAATCAGCCAAATCGGTCCAGCTATTCTCAAGTTATGGTGTGACAACGGGAAACGGGTTTCATTTTTATATATATAGATTGGGTAAACGAGCATGTGGATTACCTAGTGGTAAACGATTATTGATGACAATAGACATCCGATAAAAGCAAGTGACTTTTTCTCGGTTTGAGGGTCCTGTCGTGTTTCTAAATCGTATAGATTTTATAGTGCAAGTCTGATTTCGTAGGCATTTATTTTAATTTTATTATGAGATAGGGCGGCAAACAACAACTTTTTGGGAACTGTTTCGTTTTACATCGTCTCTAATAATGTCTTGGATTCGATTCCAGCGTCAGGCAAAGGCATGAAGTCTGGGATTCCGCCCAGTATATTGCAAATGATTCCCCCTATTACATGGGACTCATAACATAAATAGTAAAAAGTGGGTGTTTCATTGTACAGTGTTATTAAGCGCCGTAATGTGCACCTTTGCCTACCAAAAGACGTGATGTTACGTATGTACATTTATATTTATAATTGTACCTGCATAGGTCCAATATAACCGGTCAATTATAATAACCACACACGAAGTTATTTTATACAACTGTCAAAGTGACCACAATTGACTATTCATGATGACAATGTATGAATTACTAATATTATGTCATTTATACAAGTCATTTAACATTTGACTTCTTTGTTCAATATTCGATTGAATATTTCTATACTATATAATAGGATGTTAATATTAAGGTACGTATTCTTTAGAAGTGTCAAGATGTACCTACATTTTTGGTGTCAGAAAATTTCTCCTTCAATTATGAACGGCTTTTGATGCCTACAAGAATTAGCATAGATGCACAGTATATACAATTCAACACCAGTTACATTACCTATATATACCTACCTATATATATTTTAAAGACGTTGCCACACGCTAGGATTTTCTCCAGTGCGTTTACAAACACACATACAAATGACACTTAGACCCGAAACAACAATTTGTGGATCACACACAGAATTGCTTCGTCTGGGAATCGAACCCGCTACATGCAGAACATTCGGTTGCCCAGAAACCGTGCCTACCGTATAGTTTAGACCGTTTTTTATACTTGATAAGATGAGATTTGGCCAACATCTCGTCTGGTGGTAAGCGTGGCCATTACATGGGACTTAGAAATTACTTATGACTCACCTTATGATTTTAAAAATTGGGGGGTGAGTCTATTGCCGTTCACTGAGCACTTTTATTTTGAATTTTCAAACTAAATAATAATTTCAAAAATAAATAATTAAGTAATATTTAGCCCTTTTGCCAGGCAATCGCACTTATATTATAATACTCGACCAGCGTTACCTAGAATCTATATTATAAATTCGTTATAAACAATCTCCAAACAGTAATTATATTACCAGTTAGCATAACTGACAAGTTGTCAGTCAGTCAGTCAGTGTAACGACTGATGATGACATCTTGTTATATCGTATCGGCTCGGTTGTCAGTAAAAGTATCTTACACTTAAAAATTAATGTAAAGCAATTATTTTTTCAATTCAATTCACTTTAAATGATTGTTTTTTCGTTTTATTTTAGTTATTTATTTCTTCTACACAAAAGATTGCAGTGACGGACTTAATGCTTAACTCATGGTCTGACAGTCAACCATAGGGAAGTGTAGAGAAATGAAGTGGTTGATTCGAAGCCAGAATTGTTTATTTGGAGGGTAATACGCATGTTGCTCTCTATTTTGGGTTATGGGATCTTAAGCTTAATATCTAAATTGAGCAAACATATACACAAAAGATAGAATATTTTAATGCCCGAAAGTATAGACATTATTACATCTCATACATCCTTACTAATATTAAAAATCGTATGTGAGTTTGTTTGTTTGTTCCGCTTTCACGCCGTAACTATTAAACCGATTGCTTTGAATTTTTGCAGACATGAAGTTAGAAGTCTGGATTAAATAATTGGGTACTTTTTATCCCGGAAAAATTTGAAATTCTCGAGGGTAAACGAAATTATTGGTATAGATGGCGCTGTGTGTATTGGTATATGTCACATAGGCTACTTTTGTGACGCGAGTAAAGCCGAAAGTAAAAGCTAGTATTACATAATTAACATAATTTTTTTCACAAATTATATTATGTACCTATCCTATATATATACACATAAGAGTCTACTATCATAAACCGGAATTAATCGTACACACTATGCTGTATCTCTAATAACAGTCTGCTTGAACTAGTAAAGTAGTTATCGAACCTGATACCACTTCCTCGGCAGTTCTACTTGTGACCATTCAGTCAACGAGATACTTTATGTAAGAAAATTAAATTATCTATAGCAATATCGCTCTTAGAATCCATCATTTTAAACATCAAATTACTAAAACTATAAACCATAGAAAATCAATTTGATAAAGTTATAAACATATCGCTAACGACACGTATCCAACCTTTTTTATGTGAGTCTATAAATAATAATGACTATAACTATCAACCCATGAACTTTTGCCATAAAAGTAGACTTTAAAATTAACGAGTAACACCGGTAGTTTCAACATGTTTGCGGATCATAACATCACATTTTATACTCTCCAAAGAGGCACAACCTTTCTCTATTTTAGCTAAAAATTAGACAGATACATAACATCAACAGCCTATAAATGCCCACTGCTGAGCAAGGCCTCTTCTCACACGGAGAAGGCTAGAGCATTAATCATCACGCTTGCTCAATGCGGGTTGGCGATTTCAAACTTATAATTAGAAATTATAAGTCCAGGTTTCCTCACGATGTTTTTCCTTCACCGTTTGTCAGTGGTGTCTAAATAATATTAGAAAGTACATACAACTCGGAAAAAGTCACATTGGTACTTGCCGTTGGTAGGTTTCGAACCCGCACCCTCATGCATGAGAAGTGGGCGTCTTAAACCTTCGGGCCACCACGACATAACATAACATCACGCCCCTTTATCCCCGAGGGTTAGTTGGCGGTGCATATTACAGCACTTAATGCCACTGTACAATGTAACACCCACTTTTCACTATTCATGTTATAAGTCCCATGTAATAGAAGGTGAGCCTATTGCCATATACCGGGCACAATTTCAGACTCCGTGCTACTACTGAGAGTTTATTATTACTTAATACTATTACTTTGAAATCTCTGAAAACCTCATCAAAATTGGTTAAGCTAATTGCGATATAATCGTGCACAAACCGAGAGCCTCGTTGTCTTTGAAGTCGGTTAATAAATATAGATATCATAATACATAATGCAATAAATAAACTTGTATATAAAACATAATAAGCCATATACTTAATGACTTCTATTCATGTAAACTTCTACATAAGCCCACAAATGCGAATCAAATTGAGAACCGTATAAAATTGGTCAATAATACAATCCTCTTTATATTAAACTAAACTTTGACAGTTATAAACACTTTAAAATGCAATTTACTTGTATAATATACGGTATATAGAGGTTTCGATGACATTAATCATACAATACAAATAATACAATCATCAGTCAAGTATCATTGCAGCTAATATATATATATATGCGTTTGTTTGTTTATCCTTTCACGCCAATATGGGTGGATAGATTGAGTGTGTTTTATAAATACTATAAGCACATTTTTTTACCATCTACCTTAGTCATTGAGTGATCGCAAGCACGCCAGGTAAGCAAGGGTCTCCGGGTTGTGGTCTAGTCGGGTAAAGTAATTTTGGGTAAATTTGCCGTAATTAGGATTGGGATGATGACAGGGTATGAAAATTAAAAATATAATTAGTCCGTAAGTGAGGTGATGAAAAAATATTAGACACGTATTTTTTTATTTTGTTGTATAATAAAACAATACGTAGATAAAACGAATCAAAAGTTTAGGAGTGGGGGCTAAAACGCCATTTCTACGTATAAAATGTACATAGAAGTGACGTCACGCGACATTTCAAATTAATGTATCGTCGAAAGTATTCGTTTCTGTAAGAAAATAAAAATCCGTGTGTAATGATTTAAAATAATCTACCAGACGGGCATTAAAATAAAAATTAGGCATCTACCCTATTGTATGAGGTCTGGAATTGTGCTTGGTATGATAACGAAAATTGGGTGGTACATTGAAAATCTATACCTCTGTCTGCTCCTTCATCGATGAACAGCCGTGACGTCATTATATGTAGCATATTACCTACTAAAAGATGGTCCCTACTAACTCCACGATAGTTTAGTCATGAAGCTACAAACATGCGTGTCTGGTGTCACCTAGAAACTGGTTGGAACCGGTTCCAGTGTCCACCGGTGACCAGTGACCCAGTGCTAGCAATGTTCCTGCTGTAGAGAGTGGTAGGGATGAGGTAGGGAATGGAAGGCGAGGGTGGCGGAGTTTAATTCGTCACATCAACAGCCCGTGACGGCTTTAAACTGTTGGCTATTTTGGATCTCTTTTACATACGAGGTTATATTAATCCACGCTTATAGTAGAAGGGTTGGAGATCACGATTAAAAAGGCTCAGTTTCATAAGAGAGCGCTGCTGACGGTCTCCGTCAAACTGCAGTCACTTAATCGACAACAATTCACAGGAATAGAAAAGGTGCTGACAAAATATGTAATATGTAATTCACTTTGCCATCATCACTGTCACTTTCAATCCGAATAAAGATTTTAAATTGAGAGAGTTAAGTGGTCTCTATGACAGGCTTGAAAAGTTTAGACCTGTTAGAGACATTTAAACATTTGAAATCCAAAGTAATGTCGTGGTGGCCCGGAGGTTGAAGACGTCTGCTTCTCATGCACGAGGGTGCGGGCTCAAAACCTACCAACGGCAAGTACCAATGTGACTTTTTCCGAGTTATATGTACTTTCTAAGATTATTTAGACACCACTGACAAACGGTGAAGGAAAACATCGTGAAATCTTATAATTACTGATTACACGTTTGAAATCGCCAATCCGCATTGAGCAAGCGTGGTGATTAATGCTCAAACCTTCTCCGTGTGAGAAGAGCTTTGCTCAGCAGTTGGCATTTATAAGCTATTGATGATGAGTAGTACATTATATGATTAGTTTAAAATAATTCATAGGCTCGCTCTAAGAGAAATAAATTACTTCATTATTTTTGTTTCATTCACTCCATTCATCCGATCATTAACTCTCTGTTCTTCTATACTCCGCATCACAAACACAGGCATCTTGCTTCTATTCGCCATGTTAATTAGTTACTGTTGGCTTGATATCGATGCAATGTAAGTATTGTGGGTGTGCCAACTTGATATCATCGTAGTTGATAGGTCATATCAGTGTCAATACGTTTTGATTGAACTGGAAACTATAGTGATGACTTGCCGGTAAACTAGACTAAAAATTAGTACTTGTTTACGTTTTTTGTTAGTTTTTGTCGAGTTTTACTAAAAATTAGAGCATTTATTCTAACTGGACCACATACAGGCACTTTAGTAGGTAGGTAATTCGAGTTTTTTTTTATACCATGACGGTGGCATTACTGCATACGGTCCACCTGATGGTAAGCAGTTACCGTGGCCTATGTACACATGCGTCTTGCGAGTTCCAATAATATCTTTACAAAATATATATTAAACTAGTTGACCCTACAGACGTTGTCCTGCATATAATATAATAATAATTTACGCGCTCCCACTAGATCTTCTAGAACACCCTTCCTTCTTCTAAACATTCCCCGTTGTCACACTAATTACAGACAGAACTCATTCTTTATAAGATGCGCAAAGTTCTACAATAATCTGGTCGACTTTTCTGAACTGGACTTGTTCGTTACTAAGCCTCATGTATTCAATCGATTACTTACAAAACATTGGTTCGATAGCTGTTCCATTTAGCACTGCAAGAATTAATATTATTGTATTTGCCATAATTCCTAATTACCTCTTTATTCATTTTTTCTCTTTCAAGCGTGTTCTTCATAGATAACTAAATGCGAAAACATGTAATTGGTTATTAGTTGCGTAAATTGTGTTTTTGTTAGCTGTTAATACTGTATGTTTTCCGATGTAAATAAAATAAAATAAAATAAAATAATAGAATAATAAGTATAGATAAATAACCTAGATACAGTCTGTGCAGCGCCAGCGAATCTAAACCATCCAGGGCGCCACTCAAACGTATACAGAAAAATTCATTTAAATCGGTCAAGCCGTTTAGGAGGAGTTCAATGACATACACACATGTCATGTCATGTATAGCAGAATTATATATATAAAGATTGACAAAAGCGAAAGTAAACATTGTTGTGGTTGCAAATCTAGACCAAAGAAAATCATCTAGACCACAGAAAAGATGAATAGATTGTGTAAATAATGATGTGAAGGAGAAAGGAGTTTGTGATACAATGACGTCGGATGGGGGAGAATGGAAGAGAAGAAGTTATCTTGTCGACCACAAGTAAGTTAGAATAAGGACGTATTTACATTCATTTTATTTTTATTTTATTTTTTTCTTCTTCACAAAATACAGTGAATGGCGGACTTAATGCCTTAAGGCATTCTCTAACAGTCAACCATAGGGAAGTGCAGAGAAATGAAGTGAAATGAATTTTATATATTTATTTATAATGTAGTTATTATTTTGTTTAAAATGTCGTTTTCTATATATATTTCTTAATGTCAATTTTCTATTTTGTTACACACTGTGTCTAATGTTTTAATTAAATTTAGGAATAGGTAACACCAATGTACTCTAACTTTATATGTATTGTCCTCTGTACCATTAGTGTGTATAAATTTTTGAATAAATAAGGACAGGACAAAATAAGGTTGCATATATAGAACTATATTAGATAGGACTAGTTCTGATACAGAGAAAAGCTCTGAAATGCGTGAAAAGAAAAACTATCTTTATTCGTAGATACAATAAGCATGACTATTAAACAAGGTAAGCGGAGCTACCTACCCCTCAATTCATAGTATATCTTTATATATATAATTCTTCTGTGAGTGTGTATGTCACTGAACTTCTCTCAAACGACTGGACCGATTTTGATGAAATTTTTTGTGTGTGTTCAAGGGGATCTGGGAATGGTTTAGATTCACAAATCAGCCCGGCAGATGGCGCTGCAGTCGATGTTTAGGTTATTTGTCCTAAACAGCTGAACTAATTTGAATGAATTTTTGTTTATACATTCAAGTGCATATGCAGGACAACGTCTGTCGGGTCCGCTAGTACTCTTATATATCACAAGGAAAGTACATTTCTATACACCAACACAAACACACACACACACACACACACAAAATGCTAGAAGTAACCGCATTACCAATTAGTATTTAAAGTGCGCGTGCCGACTAATTATATGTAGATTCAACTATTTACGTATTTCTGTCTGTCCATTACAACACGAGCTACCAAACAGATTGTCAATAGATTATCTAGGTATTATGTAAGTGTTTAGGTAACCTAGGTCTTGGTGATAGAACTAGATTTAGGAGGGACCTGATTTGTGGTTCAAGTGCAAGAGCCAAGGGTTTTGGGCTCATTTGTTGAGTAGGAAATGTATTTTTTTTATATATTTGATAATTAACGTCGGTCCCGTTTGACCACTATCTCGCCTGGTGGGAAGCGATGATGCGGTCTACAATGGAGCACGTCGACCCATAAGCAACCTATTCACTTGGGCCTTGAAGACACCCAGTTTATACCCCTTCAAGAAACAGAAAATTTCAAACCTTAGCAAAACCTTAAGTGTGGGAGAGCCATTCTTCGGCACGAATGGGCCGGCTCGACCGGAGTGATACCACGGCTTCACAGAAAACCGACGTGAAGCAACGCTTGCGTTGTGTTTCGTCATGTAAGTGAGGTTACCGGAGGCCCAATTACCCTCCCCTTCCCCAATCTCCCCAATTCCTGAATCCCCAACGATCCTCAAACTCCTAGTCGCCAAAAGGCCGGTAACGCACTTGTAACGCCTCTGGTGTTCCAGGTGTCCATGGGCGACGCCGATTGCTTACCATCAGGAGATCCGTCTGCTCGTTTACCGGCTTATGCCATAAAAAAAGATCGCACAAGGAAACTTGAAGCTATTGGGATTTTGAACTTTTGCATTGCATCTTGCGTCTCGACCTCTGTTATGGAAATTAGTTCAGTGGGTAAAACAAAAATATAATTTATATAGTGAAGGCTGAGTTTCTGTCTGACTGGCATATGCTTTGTTTATAGAAATATGCTTCACCTGATTATTCCTGGGGATTCGTAAAATAAGTAACTGACGAATAGTGTCCTCTTATCGATCTAAAATGCATCTCTGTATACTCCTTCGGAAAGAAAAACCTTAATGCTATGTTACAATTACCTACTTACATACTATTTTCACCACTATTACAACATACATAACATCACACCTTTTATACCCGAAGGGGTAGGCAGAGGTGCACATTATGGCACTTAATGCCACTGTACAATGTAACACCCACTTTTCATTATTTATGTTATGAGTCCCATGTAATAGGGGGGTGAGCCTATTGCCATATACCGGGCACAATTCCAGACTCTGAGCTACTACTGAGATTTTTTAAAACCCAGTAATACTTTGCCCGACCCGGGAATCGAACCCGAGACCCCTTGCCAGGCAGTCGTACTTGCGACCACTCGGTCAACGATTCAGACCACTATTATACTGATAATATTATATATTTTTCATAAAATTCAATTCTAAAAGTTATATTAATTCGCGCTAAAAGTTAGCTTAGACTTGTGTGGTGCTAAATCTAGACAAAGGCCGGAATTTTAAACAAAATGCTTCGGAATCTTGTGGGAAGGTTTGAACATCAAACACATTGCGTTGAGGTGACCATGCGTTTGTTATTGTTACGGATAATCTATGCTAAATATTGAGCGTAAAGTATCACGGAAATATTGTGTATTTCGATATTTTTGCTTGTATTTGTATTTTATTTAGAGTATCGTGTATAACTGATTAGTTAATTACCTGAAACGTATGCAAAATAAATCCTATAAATTATTAAGGTGAGGTTATGACAAATGAAAATGTGCTTATTAAAAAACATCTCACTTATGGCTTGAGTTAAAAACAATCAAAGTTGATACAAAAATATATTTATGACATAAGCCGGTATACGAGCAGACAGATCACCTGATGGTAAGCAATCGGCGTCGCCCATGGACACCTGGAACACCGGAGGCGTTACAAGTGCGTTACCGGCCTTTTGGGGATTAGGAGTTTGAGGATAGTTGAGGATTCAGGAATTGGGGCGATTGGGGAAGATGATGGTAATTGGGCCTCCGGTCACACGACGAAACACAACGCAAGCGTTGCTTCACGTCGGTTTTCTGTGAGGCCGTGGTATGACTCCGGTCGAGCCGGCCCATTGGTGCCGAAGCAAGCATATAAAAACTTATTTTATTTTGATATATTATGCATTTATTTTTTTATAGATATTTATTTAATCTGCCATCCACGTCATACTCAAACAGAGTAATTCATTACAAACTCAAACACGCCCATGAAAATTTATCCAGCCGTTCTTGAGAATGATGTGTGAACTAACACGAGATTATTATTCACATACATTATGTAGATATTATACTACCTAGATTAGAACTAGACTCGTTCCCTTCTATACAAAATTAGGTTCTCTTTGTAAGTTTCTGTACAAATGGGTTTTTGATTAATGGTGTCTTTGTGTTGAGGCTATGAGTGAATGAGCTTCATATTATCTCGTTAGGGCTTGAATTCTAAATTATGATTAAACTGGGACAATGTATGTTAAGAATTGTTGGAATTTAAGTGTTATAGAAGCAGTCTAGATGACAGGTATTAACTTGTAATTTATTTTTATTTTTTTTTATTTTTTTTTCAATCACTTTGACTGGATTTTGGTGTTACATTGTTCTCGCACAATCCAACCAGCAAAACTATGTAACTAGTAAATTGTATTGTGAACCTGATTGAAAAAGAGTAACCTATGGAGTTTCTTGCTCGTTCTTCTCCATAGGAATCTACACCTTGGAATGAGCAAATAGCTTCACTTTTAATTTTCTTTTTGTTGACGTTCAAAAGTGCCATTCTGGCCTAATTGAAATAAATGATTTTGACTTTGACGTTGACTTGACTTTGACTTTAATACTTTACAAGCTTTGTTAAAAGGTTAATGACAAATGCAGAGTTATTAAAGTCAGTCATGGTAAAAGCGTGGGGGTCCGGAGGTTTAGGACGCCCGCGTCTAATGCTTGAGGGTGCGGTTTCAAATCCTACCAATGGTATGTACCAATGTGACTTTTTTCGAGTTATATGTACTTTCCAAGATGATTTAGACGCTACTGACAAACGGTGAAGGAAAACATCGTGAGGAAACCTGGGCTTATAATTTCTAATTATAATTTTGAAATCGCCAACCTGTATTGAGGAAGTGTGGTGGTTAATGCTCAAACCTTCTCCGTGTGAGAAGAGGCTTTGCTTAGAAGTGGGCATTATAGATCGTTGATGTGTACGGTAGAAGTACTGAAATATGATCTCGATTTTTGATCATCTTGACAATCGCTAAGTTTTTTCAGTTGTATTTGTCTGATTTAGGTATGTAGTGAAATATTTTGAACGCGATAGCAACTAAAGCCTTTAAACTATCATAGTAGGTGATAAATTGCTATAGTTTCTACCCACCCAAAGCTTCAAACTTAGAAATTTCAATAATCTGTCATTTCAATAGTCAACAATATCAACTACATCATAAATTCCATACAATTTTACTAGTGTAGGCTCAAACTAATCATAAACTAAGTTAAAAGGTTAAACAGTTCACATATAACCATAAAATTTTAAATAATGGCTATCCAATAGGTGTTTTATAGCCTCCAATTTGTAATAGCCTTTACAATTTAACACAACCTTAAAAACCAGAAAGTTTGTAAATATATGTATGTTACTCTTTAACTCAAAAACTGCTGAACGGATTTGTACGAAATTTGACATAGAGATAGATTAATATAGAATGTATAAAAATAATGGCATAGAAATAGATAGTTCGGAATAACATATAGGTTTTTAATACAGATGGAATCACTGACAGAAGTTAGTGTAAGCTAATATGATATTTAATGCATTCTAATCCTCGTGAAATTGCCATTTTATTTCTTTTTAATTAGGTAATTACATAGTAAATGTATGTAAATGTAAATGCTATGTTCTGATCGTAAAATTATAAAGATGTAACCAATGTCGTTGGACACTTGAAAGGTGTTTACATTTGGGTTTACGATTGTGTCTAATATCGAATAATGTATTAAACTATGTTATTGTGTTAGGAATTTCAGTTTAGTGCCCTTTGCAGTACAAATATGTGGGTATTTTTTAAGAGTGGAAAATAATCGAATGACTACTCCCGCCTGGGTGAGGCGTTAGGGAGTGTCAGTCTCTTACTGACTAAAAACCACCCCATTCCTTCTCCTGCACGTCGAGCCGGAGCCCCGGTAACCCGTTAGGTTCTCCGCGACAAATATGTGGGTTACGATGTCAAAGTGGGCTTTGGAAGTTTAAGAAAATTGCTCGCAAACCCAGCACTTAAGAACCGATCAATGTAGCTAATCTTATCGGTTTATTCCTCTTCGTTCACCTGGGTGATATCATCTAGAATAAAGTACATTTTTTGGTGTCCTCAATTCACCTGGGTGAAATAATTCCCAGGTGAGTTGAGGGCACCGAAAAGTCGCCACCTAGGTAAATTAAGTCGACTTAAGTAGTCTAGGCTATAAATTAGGAGCGATTAATTATAGGTCTTTATAGAACTTGACTGCCTCATTGGCCGAGTGGTCGCAAGTGCGACTGGGCAAGGGGTTTCGGGTTTGATTCGCGGATCGGGCTAGGCATTACTGCGTTTTTAAAAAAAAAATCTCAGTGGTAACACGGAGTCTGGAAATGTGCTCAGAATACGGCAAAAGGCACATAAATAGTGAAAAGTGGGTGTTACATTGTACAGAGGGATTAAATGCCATAATATGCATCACTATCCACCCCTCCGAGGATAAGAGGCGTGATGTTATATTATATAATGTTACATGATTCACTTCCCAGAACAAAGTCCATATAAATGACCTAACCACAAAAAATAATATTGTCAATATTAAGTCCTACACGTATTGTGGTGACCCTACTCTAGAGTTGCGCACTCGAGGTCACAGAGCTGCAATTTGGCACGATTCTGTGTCAATTTATATGTAATAATATCGTGAGTACACTATGCACTGCTATTCTCTGCTCTGTGGTAAATGCTTTGTGTGTGCACAGGTTTATTTTAGACTAAGTCGTTGTTCTGAGGTTTAAAATAACAATTTTACTATTATTGATTAATTATTATGTTTTCGGCTTACTCATGTAACTATTTGACGAGGAACTCAAATTGTTTCAAGCCATGCTAGAGGCTCATACTCATGAACAGTATTCCGTGGCAATGGCCTCCGATAACGTCACTCACACGAAGAAACAAAACGCTAGCGTTGTTTTACGTGGGTTTGCTCGGCCGTGGTATCACTCCGGTCGAGTCGGCCCATTCGTGCCAAAGCATAGCTCTCCCGAATAAATACCAGTTACCACTTAATACCGGAGTATCTGTCAAAAACTGGGATCGATCCAGAAGTTTTGGTTTGTAATCGTTTGGGAATTGATAGGGTAGGGGAATATAAGACACGTCACCTGCGGGAGGAGTAGGGTTCATGACAAAACTATTTTACTTTGCGTTCACATCAATACTTTTTTTTTAAGAGGGGGAAATCATCGAATGACTGCTCCCGCCTGGGTGAGGCGGGAGGGAGTGTCAGACTCTTACTGACTAAAAACCACCCCGTTCCTACTCATGCACTTCGAGTCCCGGTAACCCGTTAGGTTCTCCGCGGCTCCATATTGGCATCAGCCCGTTTGGGCCTCATCCGTGGTGGTCTAATGGCTCATTAAGACGCGAGCGGAACACGACGCGCCTTACGCTCGTGTTCAGGAAAATACTAGCATGATATTATGCCATAACATGTCAAAGTTCACTCCATTATGAAAAGAGCTTCCTCAAAAATATTAGACTGACTAATGCTGACCTCTATCGGAGAAAATAGTATGTTACACAAGGATGGTAGTTATTGTAATAGAGTACCCACTTATGACTTATATAACATTTGTTATATTATATTTTTGTTTCATAAATATTTTAATATATGATAGTTTTCTAAATTATAATGTTGGTCGTCATATTTATGTACTTAACCTATATTTTTAGGATGCATTTTGTTAGATTTGTTATTATTTTTAAAGATTTATTATATTTATACTATGTATTACATAAAGCTGAAGCGTTTGTTTGTTTGTTTGTTTGAACGCGCTAATCTAAGGAACTACTGGTCTATTTTAACTCGTTGAGTACCGGTTTTATAGACACAAAGGTCGCGGTCACCGGTGACCGCTTGGTGTTTGACAGATTAAATAATTATTTTTTTGTGGAGGGAGTGTCAGACTCTTACTGACTAAAAACCACCCCGATCCCAATCCTGCACTTCGAGCCGGAGCCCCGGCGACCCGTTAAGTCCTCCGCGGCTCCGTATCGGCATCAGCCCTATTGGGCACCATCCATTGTGGTCTGATGGCTTATTTAACATTCTGGCCTCGCAGTGCATTACCACCATCTGGTAGCACAAATATGTAGCCCTTATTCTGATAACTTTTCTTTTAACTCGAGCATCGAACTTCAAACCTTTTGCTCTTATGATCACTCGTTAAGCAAGTCAGATAACCAGTCTAATCTAAATATAGCTTTAAATTAAGAATCTAATTACAAATTCTCGAAATGCCTTCGATCTATCCGCTACAATCTTGCTTGATAAGTCATACCAAACTACATGCGTTTCACATGACTCTTATAAATGAAGTGTTACGGTTGATTTTACTTTGATTTGATGTCGTTGTAAAGTTGTTATAGGTATCATGGCGTCATGTATTAGTGTTGCATGATAGTATTACGATAGGGATGTGATTGGTTAGATATTTGCGGATGTTTATTAAAAGAATTCTTATTTATATGGTATTAAGACTCATTTTGTTTCCAAATATAAAAGGCCTACGCTGGTTTATGGGTACCCCATAATTTCCATGCTTTCCAGGCTATGACTGGTTTCTGTCAAATATGTCTCATAGTCAGCGCTTACGTTATTATTGGATGATTTTGTCCCCTCGGGTTATAAAAAAGACCTCAATAAACGAATACTATAATGTTTCTCAATAATCGGCACGAACGGGCCGGCTCGACCGGAGTGATACCACGGCCTCACAGAAAACTGACGTGAAGCAACGCTTGCGTTGTGTTTCGTCGTGTGAGTGAGGTTACCGGAGGCCCAATTACCCTCCCCTTCCCCAATCTCCCCAATTCCTGAATCCCCAACGATCCTCAAACTCCTAATCCCCAAAAGGCTGGTAACGCATTTGTAACGCCTCTGATGTTCCAGGTGTCCATGGGCGAAGCCAATTGCTTACCATCAGGTGATCCGTCTGCTCGTTTACCAAAAAAAAAAATCCAATCCATATGCCAAAAAAAACAAATCTTATCAAAATCTGTTCAGACATTTTTGAGTTCATTACGACAAAACGCTATAAAGAAACATGTAGAAAGTTGCTCTATAAATATATTACACACAAATAAATACGAACCTTATTTAATTATAAAAATGACAATATCATTAAAAAAAAACCTTACCTAATTTATTTTGTTCACAATATATTGTACCTCTATATCCGTTCGCATTTTGGCCAAATTCTCTTAAATTGTTGAAAGTAAATTGATGAGATCTCGATAACATATTTAAATGGCATACAGTAGCTGTCTTCGAGGGTTTTTATCTTAAAATATATGGACAATGAAACCTGATATAGCCCTGTAGTCAGATACGTTTAAGATTAATTCTTTTGTAACTGTTAAGTTATTTTTTAGCTTCTGTTTTTTTATATCATAAGCCGGTAAACGAGCAGACAGATCACCTGATGGTAAGCAATCGGCGTCGCTCATGGACACCTGGAACACCAGAGGCGTTACAAGTGCGTCACTGGCTTTTTGGGGATTAGGAGTTTAAGGATTGTTGGTGATTCAGGGATTGGGGAGATTGGGGAAGGGGAAGGTAATTGGGCCTCCGGTAACCTCACTCACACGACGAAACACAACGCAAGCGTTGCTTCACGTCGGTTTTCTGTGAGGCCGTGGTATCACTCCGGTCGAGCTGGCGATTCATTCGTGCCGAAGCATGGCGCTCTGTTAAAAGAACTTGATGAAATTTATGGGAAGCCATATTGTTTAAATTTTGCAGGATTGTGATTGGCGATTGTCCAAAGGTGTCGTAGAAAGTTTTCTTCGAAGGCGATAGCAATCTGTACTTATTTAAATGACTTAATCCGAACCGCTTTAGGTTAAGTTTAAAAAACATACGAGTATCTACTGAAACGATTATTTGTGAATGTATGACTGACAGCTAAACCACTATGAAAGATACCGATTTCTCGATTTTTTCCACGAGTTTTTATCTATAATACATAAGTATAATTAAATCGTAGAAAAGTCAAAACTGTACATTGAATATTTTTTTAAAAGAGTACTTTGCGCGTGATTTACTATCGATACCGAAGCCAAGAATATGGTTTTTAGAATTTTTGGCAGTTTATCTATAAGTATGTTAGCCTAGGATGATCTCAAAAACTACTGCATAGATTTACTTCGAATTTTGCACGAATATTACTAACAGGTCGGGCCAACATATAGGCTACATATTATCACGCTATCATCAACGGGGGAGGACGACATTCGTTACCGTAGAAAATCCCTTGATAAAAACTAATTCAAAAGCCTAAATTCTGCTATAACTAACAGGACCGCTTCTGTTCCTGCACGTGGCTTTGGCTAGCAAGAGCTGACTGAAGGAAGAGACTTCACACTTGATAAAAACCGGCCAGTTCTCTTTTAGAAAATGTTCAACTGCAATCTCCCATCTCCCTGGCAAGCGTACAGATTGTACGTAATTGGTGGCAAACCCTTCTCATAAAGAAGAGGAGACCCATATTCAAGGGTTGTCGACGAAGACACATATAAAAATTTTACTTATTTATAAAAACGTGTCAACGATCAGAGGGTAAGAGAAGTGGAGCGAAATCGTAACCAGTTGGTACCCCAGGGAAGGAACCAGGAAAAGGGGTAGACCTCTTAAAAGATGGGATGATGACCTCAGGCAAGTGGCAGGAGTTACATGGCACAGAGTAGCTCAAGAACGAAACGAATGGAAAAGGTTGGAGGAGGCCTTTGCCGACCGGCAAACAGATCTCCAAAAAATAAGTAATAGGTATTTTATAGATACTAGACCTAAGTAATGTAAATCCTAGGCAATATTAAATTATGTAACAGGTATTAGTTGTATCTGAATAAAGGGCTATTTTATTTATTTTATTTTATTTTATAAAAACGTGTCAATTTCATATCGGATAAAATCCGAGTTATCGGATATTAGTTAGTGACATCCTTGCATGATGTACGAAGTGTAAAGTTACCATGTTTCTTGGAATTTACGGGAAAGTCTTCGAGCTAGTGATAGCGCCGACGCAGGTCATACTACTGACCTGGGGTTTTAGTGTTATCTAAAATATTCGCTGTAATTTGTCATGCACCTTTCTCCAGGTCAATATCTGACTATTGAAGTCAACATGAGTCTTAACCAACTTCGGTATTTTACTTGGATTGACTGCGATCTGCTACTTAATACCTGACCATGTAGATTAGAGATACATACGTATATATACTTCACGCCTGTCTTCCATGGGTGTAGGCAGAGACTATGGAACGCCAAGTACTACGATTCCTATATACTTCTTTCGCTTCATCAAGTAATCAATCTTTTCATGCATGCTCGTCGGTTAAGGGTACTTTTAATTTGGCCCTTCTTTAATATATACCTAAGATAGATAGACCATATGGCAAAGTCCTGTAGATAGAATTCCTATAATCCATCAGGGGATTGTCAGGGCACAGAATAAGTCAGGGGCTCTTGTTAGACTCAATTCATTCATTTTTTAATTTTTTTAAAAAAACTTTGCCCCGCACTAGTATTACCTCTATATCCTGTGTCGTGGGTGCGTTTACAAACATACAGTATTACATACACATGACACCCAGACCTGAAATAACAATTTGTGGATCACACAAAGCGTTGTTCCGTGTGGGAATCGATCCCGCGACACGTTGCACGGCAGCCGGTTGCTCAGCCACCGTACCAACCGTGCACTCAGGTGTATAGTGATGTGATAGGTGGAAAGTGGTCAACCGCAGACCATCACCATTAGCTACAATTAAAAGTAATTTTTTGAAGTTGATTTCTCTCTGATACCAAATTATTTGCAAATGATTTAAGTTTTTAAACGATACTTCGGTTTTTACAGCGGTTTTTCTACAATGCGTGATAGATTAATGTGTGCTGTGGAAATTCATAAATTATAGTAACTGCTGTCCAACAATATATTTCTACATTACAAAATTAATAGAAATTTAGTTATTGTCCACAGATAATAAAAGATAGTTACCTATTAGTATTACTAACGTATTTCATTGATGATTATTAATTTAATATTCCTAGTACAAAGTAATTATCTAAGTCTAACTTAAAAGTCTTAAACAGACAGAAATCCTTATCCTTACTATATATTAATATTATAAATCGGAAAGTGAGTTTGTTTGTTTGTTTGTTCCATTTTCACGCCGGAACTACTAAACCGATTGCTTTGAATTTTTGCAGACGTAAAGTTAGAAGTCTGGATTAAATAATAGGGTACTTTTTAAGCCGGAAATATTTGATATTCCCGAGGGAAAACAAAAGTATTGGTATAGATGGCGCTGTGTGTATTGGTATATATCTGGCTACTTTTTATCCTTTTGTGACGCGAGCGAAGCTGCAGGTAAAAGCTAGTGGGTACCATAAATGTTTACAAATATGTTCGTCATTTATCACAAACTAATACATCAAGAAATCGCCATTCATTTATTTTTATTGCGATTACTAATCGCATAAATGGTTATTATTGCAAATTAATTTACCAATTAATTTAAAACCGATTTCTTTAATTCGTTAAATTGAATTATATTAATGGTGATATATTATGTTATTTTTTTAATTTAATTTATATTTTATTCGATTTGTGATTTATTTTATCTGTATATGTAATTGAATTACAAATAGTGTTACTGTAATTTTAAAAGTTTGATGTATTTTGACAAGGAGGGCGCCATTTGGTAGTGTTGCCAATTAAATTATATTGCAAAATCATTTAGATTTGGAAAGGGTAGTTATTAAAAAGTTGTTACTACAGTAAAATCATCTATAGTGTCTTATATCATTATTACCTTTCCTACTACAGGTCCACGGGAAGAAATTCCAATAGAAATAGGTGATACACTACCTTTGTACTTCAAAGTTATGCATGTGTTGTCCTTTGTGTTGTATGTATGGTCATAAATATTAAATAAATAAATAAAAGTTAATCATATTATGACAACTTTTGCCTATTTCATGTCTAAATATTTTCAAAACTATAATACCTAGATAGTCAAGAACGGTTGTTCTAATTTCAAGACATTTGAATTATTCTCAAACAATAACTAAACCACTTTTACAACACGAGAAAATTATTGTAACCTATTACTTCATACATATTTTATACAAAAACACTATATAACGGGCATAGTATTGCTGGGTTTTTAAGACCCTTAGTAGTAGCACGGAGCCGGGAAATGTGCCCGGCATATGGCAATAGTAGCCTCATCCCCTACTACTTGGTACTCATAACATAAACATAAAATGTTATACACTATATAAATTACATTAAACAACAGTATAGGCACTAAATAACCTCCCTGTCAGTCAAACCCCGAAATTAAGCAATAAAATGTTGCGAGCACACTTATTTTACACACATAAATCGACTTTTTCTAAAGACATTCACTTTTATCATAGATTATACAGCCTAAACCGATAATTCATTCACTTTAGAACGTGAGGCCATCCAGTGACATTTGAGAGTAAGCTGGAATCCTTTGCACAGATAAAAAATATTCCTTAAAAAGGCCAAGCGTTTAGTACGCCATCTTTTGGCCGAATTACGAAAGTTTGTAGTCATTTGAAGTATTTAGTGCAGTTTGTTATTAGGAATTGAATAGAGTGTTACGCATAGCTAAATGAAGTTAGTTATATTTTGGTATTTAGAGTATTTTTTATCGTAATTATGTAGTTTCTAAAACCAAATAACTTGAGATGTCTGTGTAAAAGCAAGGATGATATTTCACCAGGTACATGCATACATAATATGTAACTTTAAGGATTTAATATAGAGGATGAGATTATTGAGAAATTGAGAATCATAAACCTTACGATATATGATAACATCACGCCTTTTCTCCCCGAAGGGGTAGGCAGAGGTTATATTAACATTACGGCACTTAACCGCTTATCTGCCGGCGTATGAGACACAATAGAAAAGACATTGTGCCTCGCGTATATCTATGTTCCGGCTATGGGTTAAAGCCACTGTACAATGTAACACCCACTTTTCACTAATTATGTTATGAGTCCCATGTAATAGGGGGTGAGCCTATTGCCATATACCGGGCACAATTCCAGACTCCACGCTACTGTTGAGATATTTTTAAAATCCAGTAATGCTTTGCCCGCCTGGGAATCGAACCCGAGGCTCCTTGCCCGGCAGTTACATTTGCGACCACTCGGACAATACATGATATATGAAAAAACGCAAATCTTCTTTTAAAATGACTGCCCAACTTGGTAATCGAGTTCCTTGATGTTGAATGAACAAAGTGTCATAACTAATAAAGGTGTCAATAAATCATAATATCTTACTTCACTATATATACATAAATAAAAATTCATAAAGTGCAATGTATCACCCGTCACATCAAATTACAACTACCACTTTATTTCATCAAACAAATCACAAAAACTTATTACAACATAATTGCTGAGTAATCCATCAAAATTCAGACATCATTATATCGCCAGCAATTTAGGTGAACGAGACACACACACACACATACAAACAGAGATATACAAACAATAAATAAAAATTGAAATATAATAGCAACATTACTTGTGAAATTAAAAATCAACTTTCAATTTATGGTAAATGAAATAAAAATTGTAATATATCAAATCGATTTTTATTCGATTAGCTAATCGGGTGATCTATAATCGATATTTAATTTGTAGGTATGAATAAAATATTGAATTGAAATCGATTATTATGTACATTGAAGTTGCAAATATTGTGCATAAGTTAAATAAATACGTTTATAAAGTGCTTTGAAGCTACCGAACTTAGATAAGGTTAAGTTATGCATGGTGCGGTTAGAAAATGGATGGGTCTTCTAGTTTTTAGAAGAAATCATACTTCATATTATGTTACATACTGATATAATGAATTGTAAGAATCCAATGAATAGTTTTCAATTTCATCTTTGATGTCACCGATTTTATGGGATAAGTCGGTAAACGAGCAGACTGATCACCTTATGGTAAGCAATCGGCGCCGCCCATGGACACCTGAAACACTAGTGGCGTTACATGTGCTTTACCAGTCTTTTGGGAATTGGGAATTTATGGGGATTTGGGGATTGGGGAGACTGGGGAGGGGGTAATTGGGCCTCCGGTAACCTGACTAATACGACGAAATACAACGCAAGCGTTGTTTCACGTCTGTTTTCTGCTTGGATGTGGTATCACTCCTCGAGCTGGACCATTCGTGCCGAAGCAACGCTCTCCCACACCTAAATACCTAAATAGTTTCTACGAAATTTAATATTTTTTTCTTTGCTTTGTATTTTACCCGACTGAAGGAAGGGTATTTAATTTATTTTAAGGGGTAAATAGCAGTAGTGTCTGTCTACAATTCTAAACGACTCTTTATTGAAACTACAGAAGGACAATAATAATAGATTAAAATGAATTTAGTTTCCTTTTATTTAATTTTCTCTATTAGTTTTAGTATATCCTAAGTTGTACATATTTATATTTTTCCTATCCTTATATTGTTTACACCTAACTAATAAAGATTATTCTATTTAGTTAGTTTCTATGTTTGTGTGTACGTCACGCGAAAATTGTTGCACGAATTTAGATGAAATTTTACTTGGTGATAGCTTACTTACAGTCAGACAAGATTATCCCAAAAAATGAGGATTCCACGGGATTAAATTCTACTCGAACTCGGTAGGTCTTCTATCCTTTTACATCGCACGTCACTCAAATCGTCGACTAACTGCCAATTTCAATAAACTATGTATCTTAATCCAAAATCTGTAGATAAAGATCGATTATTGACATTAGTTGAACGGAGTTTTTGTCAAAAATCAATCTTAATCCTCAGATTTTGGATTCAGATATGTTATAGCAATTAGCAGTAAATCCTTTTACGTCACACGTCACTCAAATCGTCTAGAATAAAATTAAAATGATCAATGCTTATTTTTTTCCTTTAAAAACAATACGTTGGCGTGTGAATTTGTTGTTTTTTGACGCCACGTCCATTGGCCTTCCCTTCTGTTAATAACTTTATTTAATTTGAGTATTTGTTACATGTATAATGAAAAACTGGCGATTGTTGCTTGCGAGTTGATTGATTGGAGCTTAAGGTCTAATGGAGTTATTGTTTTAGTGTAATTGATCTTCTATGTGTGTTATTTACTGTATAATTGCTGGTAGACGTAGCTTTTGTTTTGGTAATACAATGGTTGCTGATGTCAGGTTCAAAACCAAAAAAAATCGTTAAGACTTTAGCCATACCTACCTAAGAGCTCATTTTTCTGTGAGCGATTAATCGTTCGCTAACCACAAGACGTTTTTGACGAGATGAGATTTTATTTAATTATTTATTATTATCTTCTTCACAAAATACAGTGAATGGCGGACTTAATGCCTTAAGGCATTCTCTTACAGTCAACCATAGGGAAGTGCAGAGAAATGAAGTGGTTGATGCGAATAAGATTTTGGTTGTAAAATATGTACAAGTAATTAAAATTACATTAATTTTAATTATTTAATTAAAATAATTGATAACTTACCCTTCTGCTTGAGGGAACCATTGTGTTTGATATTATTTTTGTGTGGTAGGTACCTGAAAAATAAATATAATTTTGTAAATAAACTGTCAAACACCAAGCGGTCACCGGTGACCGCAACCTATTGTTCTTTAATTGTGTCTATAAATACGGTACTCGACGAGTTAATTAATGTAAATCAATTAAATGTTGATGTAAAATGAATTACATTTAGAGGTAATTAATATTGTTATATTTTTGATAATACTCTTTTTCACTAATTGTAGTTGTAGTAAAATGTGTAGAGAGTGCAAAGTGGATAGGCCACAGACCAGGCACAATTGTATTGGGAATTTAGAAAACCAAACATCCCATATGTCCTTAATTTTCCGCCGTCCATCGGCGCTAACAGTCAACAAATAGTAACTTCTAGGAACATTCAATAACGCTACCTAGAAGTTCATAGATCTTGGCTGCCAGCGCTGACGGTCAGCGTGCGGTCAGCGCGACACTAAAACTGGCCTAATACCTAAGTTTCTTTACTTACAGTCAACATAATTACAATACTTTCCTTTCATAAAACCGTTTATAAATTGCAATGTTTCATATAAATAGTTACAATTTGACCTAATGTGTACGAAGTTTTTCATAGATGAAATCACCTTGACCTCAACGGCTCTTTATTACATGGACACATTAGATTATTATGCAAACGACCTGCGGTAGTGTTACCTACATTTTTAGAGGCTCTTATGCCTAAATAAATTAGTTTGGAAATACTTGAAAAAGAATTGATGCACGTGTTGTTCCGTTTTTTTGTATTTATTACCAAAATGAGTTTTGAACTACCTGCTCGGTTATTCTGTAGCCGTTAATATGAACTTTCGAAGAGAGCTCGATCGCATTCTCGCCCTTTATTGGTTGAGATTATTGTTGCAATCGATTCACTTCGATCTTTTGAACTGAAAGTTACAGAACAGCCTATTATTATTTATTTATTAATAAAAGGTACAAGGTACCTACGCCGTACAATTTAACGCCATGCCCAACAAAATTATACACAAATAGAAAACGAATGATTTTAAAAAAAATGTGCATTTGTTGTATGGTTTTTGATGTTTCCTAAGAGGTATATATAATTATATATGTATAGGATATGTTTTACATTAATTAAATGAGTCATTTTATTCACCAGTTTTTTTAATTGTTTATACTATTCATTTGTTATGATTTCAAACACGTTTTTTACATTATTGTAACGCGCATTTGTAATTTGGTAAACTTGTTCAGTTTTTAATGTAATTTTGGTAAACTTATCAGACTGCCTTATTGGCTGAGTGGTCGCAAGTGCGACTGCTGGGCAAGGGGTCTCGGGTTCGATTCCAGGGTCGGGCAAAGTATTAAGGAAAAGGGGGATCCTCCGACCAGGCGAGGTGTTCGTGGCTGGCGGGCTTTTTATACAACGGTTGTTCGTTGGGATTCACATTTTTGCGATGTAGGATTTTTGTGACGTTATCCGTTGATTTATTTACATTGATGGTCTATATGTGTGATCTGTCATTTGACATGGTGTCACCACAATACTAAAAACTGTCAAAGTCAAAGGCAAAAAACCAGCCCTAACTAGATAAAGATCGATGTGAACATCGTTCTCTATGTATTTACAATTTAACTACAGTTCCCATAACCATGTTCAATAATTAAGATGTTTTTAATTTAGGTACAATTAATTTAACACCACTTACAATAGAAAGGAAATGGACAGTAAAATTTAAATAAAATAAATCGTGGCTCACATCACAACGGATGCATCAAATTATGCGTATAGATCATATTCATAACATCCGAACTAGTGATAAAATTTTATAACATAGCATAGCATTTTATATACACGTTGCATATCAAGCTACACTCTACATGTCAATTGATTTCCAATCTTATCACAAGACGGTAAAGGTGAAAATGAATTAAAGTATTTTTGCCATACCAGCATGTCAAGCTACCCTATAACTGTCAGTATATTTTCGATTTTAATACTAAGTGGTAAAGTTTAAATTGTATAAATCGCATTGGAGCTGGCATTTGATTGATCTGTACACTTTGAATAATTGAATTTCGTAATGTTTTGGCGGTTTTTGAAGGTTCAGTAAAAAAAAAAACAAGTCGATTATTGTTAGGTTATAAGCGCTAGGTTATAAAGTGTATTTAAATACCCATAGATTAAACAGAGGTGCATTTAAAACTACAATACCACACTTTTCACCATTATGTCGAGCCTATTGAAATTTGTAACATGAATACAAATAACTCAGTATGGCTGAGAAATTATTACAAAAATAATTTCTAAAGCTGACTAGCAGTTAAAGGTATTAGCGGATCACACCAAGTTATTATTCTTTTGGGACAAGCCCGCCACTACCTCCCAGAACCGCTGCAACTCCTGTTAGCCAGGATCTACAGTAGATACAACCATGAAAACACCGGAACCCGAAGTCCGGCGCGTCCCAGGGACTTGAGTAACTGTCTTGGTTCCCGCAACGAATTGAATCAGAAGATATTATAAGAGGAGCAGGAAAAAACGATAGTTTCTACCAACCAAGTTAATAAAATCGAAGCCAATTAAACACAACCAAACAGCAATATAACCTACTGTTGCACATCGCTGCATCACCCCATGGTTGACTGTTAGAGAATGCCACCCGGCATTAAGTCCGCCATCGTATGTTTATTATACAGAAGTGTTAATAAATATTAAAATGACAATTAATATGCAAAGAGGAAATTGATGACCTACTGACCCGGTCCCCAGTCTCCCCAATCCCCGAATACCCCACAATCCTCAAATTCCCAATTCCCAACCGCCGGTAATGCACTTTTAACGCCTTGGTGTTCCAGGTGTCCATGGGCGACGCCGATTGCTTACCATCAGGTGATACGTCTGCTCATTTACCGGCTTATGTCATATTTTTTTATCTGTTATTAATTTAATTATTTTGTGGTATGTTTGCTGTAATTAATTTGTGAATAATTTTCATATATGTAGCATGTTACAATTGTTATCTCCCTTTAAATTAAGGCCGAAAACTGATCTCTATTTAAATAATGATTGAAATAATATTCGGTGAATAGATTAGATACCTAACACAAAAATGTTTTTTCAATTTGAATCAGTAGTAATGGAAGATTTTTTTTTAATATTAGATGGGCCGACGTTTGACCACTATCTCGCCTGGTGGTAAGCGATGATGCGGTCTACGATGGAGCACGTCGTCCTATAAGCAACCTATTATTTATTTAACTATTCTACCTAAGTAAATTATACTCATCTATGTACATAGGTACTAGTCGTGCATTCCTAAAAATACTGTCAATAAAACTTAAGTTGTTAGTCAATTCAGCATCATTCGCAATCCTATCAAATCACAGTTAATATCCAAGCATCAGATAAACGCAGTTAAGTTACGAGTTAAGTTATACTTATGTGGTTACCCGTCAGCAGGTAACCTTCGCTTAAACCGTTCAGTTCACGACTTTGACATATCAACTGAGAAGAGATTTGTAATTTTAACTAAGTTAGGAATAAGTTAGGATTAAGTTAAGCGTGGGATTTACGGAACTTTGCTAAGTTAGTTGAGTTAAAAGTGTTATTTACTTGTTTCTACGCAATTAATTTTGGAATTTTGTTGCAATGTGCTATGTTAGAGATTATTTTGTGTCTTTATACACGTTGCTTAAGTTCTTTTGATCAGTGAATTTATATGAATGTGAATTATCTTTTTAAGTCTTTATTAATTATGTAGTTAGTCAAGAGGTTGTTAGTGTCGCTATCGAGATTTTGTGCAAAGTCAAAATCATTTATTTCAATTAGACCAGGAAGGCACTTTTGAACGTCAACAAAAAAATTTAAAGCGAAGCTATTTGCTTATATCAAGGAGTACATTCCTAAAGTCAAATTCAAAGTCTAAAATTAGTCATTTTAATTAGACCAGGAAGGCACTTTTGAATGGCAACAAAAATTAAAAGTGAAGCTATTTGCTATGGAGAAGTGTGAGCAAGAAACTCCATAGGTTACTGATGTCTTTTTCAATCATGTTCACAATACAATTCTCTAGTTACATAGTGCCCACAATAAAGTAAGATCTTTAAATAATTTGTTGTCCAATAGCCTACCATCAAGTCAGCCATTGCTACAGACAGACATTTCATTTTATTAACACGTGAGTAATGCAAGTAAGACCTGTAATGTCCTCAACAAATTAAATGATTTACGAAACATTGCGTTCCCCAGTAAAATGTTTGATGGAGTTGAATTCTTGGTAAGCTATACTATTCGTATATTATGTATATAGTTACTTACGTATTGCACTTAAGACGACTAAGGAAACTTATTATTGAATCATTACTGAGAAATTATTGTTAAAATAATTAATCTGTAATAACATAAGGTCTTTATAATAAATATCGTGAGACACACTAAATAAAATAAAGGTTACTCACGTGAATATACTGAGAAAAGCTCTACTAGTTTCGAACTACAGAGTAGGCTGCGCGACATCGCAGCGACCGCGCACGCTGCTCATAAGGAAGAACCCCTCTGTGGTTCGAAACTAGTAGAGTTTTTCTCAGTATATTCACGTGAGTAACCCGCGATTTTAGTTAATATAAGGTCTTTACTTCAAGATATCAAAGAATAACTTGCGGACCGATGTTATTCTTGCTATAAAAAGTTTAAAATGCCTTTGATTACGAATGCACAAATATAGATCTGATTAGTGATGTCTATGAGATTGGTTACACAGTCAGTAACAGCTAGGTCATGAAGCAACACGAGCTAGCCAGAATCTCAAAAATCAACTAAACTAAGGCGACAAAAATTCTTAATAAGACGGTTGTCATTTGTTGAATGTTGTAAGTAAAATAAATTGACCGTAGAAGGAAAGGAAAGGAACCTTTGCGAATAAATAAAGACGAAGTTTTTTTTTATGGAATAGTAGGCGAACGAGCATACGGATCACGTGATGGTAAGCGGTCAGCGCCGCCCATGGACACCCGCAACAACAGAAGAGTCACTTTTAAAGGCCTTTTTAAAAGAAATACGCTCTTTTCTTGAAGGTTTGAAGGTCGTATCGGTTCGGAAATACCGCCGACGACAGATCATTCCACAGTTTTGCTGAATTTGCGAAGTCAGGCAATTCGGCTTTCAACAACGCACTGACCAACTTTTATATATAGATACCTCTTTCTATGCAAAACCCACTTACCTAGGTATCTACTCATCCTTGTCCCAATAAACCAAGTCCCTGAACTCTCAATTAGCCAGCTAACACTCAAACTCATCATAATTTAGTATAACTAACAAAATTACTATAAAAAGGTCATATTGTCAGTTAGTTCGCGTGACGAGTGACGAATGACTATTTCCTATACAGTGATGTTGAGAAATAATCTCACGGTCTATTGTTCAGAGTCTCTGAGTCTATGAAGAGGCCGTCGCAGAATGTTATAGATTTGTCCAATTCTGTGTTTCGTTCGGTGATGGAATTTGTTTTTTTTTGTGCCTTATTTATTTTATTTTTTGTTTCTGTAGATATTATGCTGGGTAGTTATTTGTTTAAATTGTTTTCTTTTTGTTTTTAAGCGTGTGTATATTTATTTCTAGTTTAAATGTGTGATACTTTAGTATTTAGTATTTTGAGTGTCTTTGTATGCAAAGTTAAAAACACATAAATACAGAGTGCCTACTGAATTTCTAGTAACTTTGTTCGATGTTTGTTCGTTACTGTAATCTTTGTTTTTTATGTCGTGGCAATGATGTCGGTTTGGAATAAACAAGTTTCTTTTTTTTAATAAGGAACTATTCCTAATTATCAAAAAATATTGATAGAGTCTAAAAGCAAGCAGTGCTTTGAATAAGTAGCTACAAAAAGCTTTTATGGACATAATAGCAGTCATGCCAGCTAAAGAGGAGGCGGGACCTCGCGTCCCGCGCGCGCCTCAAAGAGCCATCAGACCACCACGAATGGGGCCCAATAGGGCTGATGCCGATACGGAGCCGCGGAGGATTTAACGGGTTGCCGGGGCTCCGGCTCGAATTGCAGGAGTAGAAACGGGGTGGTTTCTAGTTAGTAAGAGTCTGACACTCCCACCAGCCTTACCCAGACGGGAGAAATCATTCGATGATTTTGGCATTCGCATTTCATTATATTCTTACTACCATGTCTAGATGGAAGTAGGTAGGTAGACTAGTTACCTCAACACTTTATAAAAACCTTTATAATAAGGTAATCAAACCAACATAAATACATAACAGATAATAACTAAACGTTTGTTATATAATATAATGTAAATTCAATTGACTGCGAATTCAATCAAGTCTCCGCTGCTTAGCCGACTTAAACCTAATGATCTGTGTAAGGTACTATTTATATGCTAAGGTTGATACAAATATAAGTAAAATATATCATTGTCTTTCTATATGTAACATTTAATGTACAGTTTTGACTTCTTTTCGGTTATATTGTATGTATAGATGTGTAGGTTTTTTTTATGGGATAAGCCGGCAAACGATCTTATGGATCACCTGATGGTAAGCAATCGGCGTCGCCCGTGGACACGTGGAACACCAGTTCCAAGTGCGTTACCGGCCTCTTGGGATTAGGAATTTGAGGATCGTTGGTAATTAAACGGATTAACCTCACTCACACGAGGAATCACAACGCAAGCGTTGTTTCACGTCGGTCTTCTGCGAGGTCGTGGTATCACTCCGGTTAAGACGGCCCATTCGCGACGAGCATGGCTCTTCCGCACTTAGAGACTACTTATGTTTCAGCAAGTTATCCTAAGTTACTACACAACCTTATTTCTTCTTACTTATCCCCTGAATATCTTTCACGTCTGTTCTTTTAATATTCAATCCATGTTTGAGTCAGCCCTTAGGGTACTTGGCTTACATAACTCATTATTGAAGATGTCAAGCTCATTCAAACTTATAATTAGCGTCGTGAGGTCCCTGCTTAGGGATCGCTAGTTAATGATATATTGTAATAACTAAGAGTTTCTCGCGACTTCACTTGCAAGATAAAAGAGATTAATATTTTGTACCAACAAAAAATGTGGGTGAAATAAAGTTTTTACATAGCCATGCTTGTGTCGGCTCCATAGATTAAAAAAGTTTTTAATATTTCTGTGGTCGGCTCGATCGAAGTAATATTCTATTCAGCTATTCATGGGTAGCTTTGCAAAGGAGTAGATATATCATTATGTTTAGTATAATAACTCTAACAAATATTGTGGAATTTCAGACAATGTTTAATTCGTAAGAAAATAGAGCCAAACAAGTCATGAACACAACTAGTCTTTAAAAATAATTCTTAAATAAACTACGTTTAAAAAAACCGACTTTATTTTTAATATACCAATACCTTCTCTTACGTGTAACATACATTTTTCTGTAATTCGCATTAAAATCGGTTCGACCAATCGCGAGATAATATCGCACATACATACATACAGGTAAAATTGAGTCCGTTAACGAAGTCTGTTACTAAAAACGGTTTATTTTTTTTATGGCATACATAAGCCGGTAAACGAGCAGATGGATCACCCGATGGTAAGCAATCGGCGTCGCCACTTGGAACACCAGAGGTGTTACAAGTGCATCACCAGTTTTTGGGGATTAGGAGTTTGAGGATCTTTGGGGATTCAGGGATTAGGGAGATTGGGGAAGGGGAAGGGGAAGGTAATTGGGCCTCCGGTAACTTCACTCACACGACGAAACACAACGCAAGCGTTGCTTCACGTCGGTTTTCTGTTCGGCCGTGGTATCACTCCGGTCGAGCCGGCCCGTTCGTGCCGAAGCATGGCTCTCCCACACTTAAAATTCTTTCTTTCTCGATTTACAAAACGGACGAACCAACAACCTGTACATCCACATTTGCCATATTACTTAGAAGAAGTAGTTTGTGATGTCTGTTTGCTATCATCTTGTTAATGAAGGGATCTTACTAATTGGACTGTCAACTAAACGTCTGTGAGCATTACATATTGCGAAAAGCGACCTTATATCTTTAGAGGTAAGGTACTGCTGAATAGTCGACATGAACTTTATAATTATCTAATTAATGTAGGTTGTGTGTTACCTAAATATTGCAATAGACACGAAGGAATATAGGAAACCATCGTCATGTCATCACATTATTTCAACAATCCATGAAATGATATGATTAATTTCTGCAAGTGTACTCTTACTAACTTAAAACCACGCCGTTCCTACTTCTGCCCTTCGAACCGGAGCCCTGGCAACCCATTAAGTCCTCCGCGGCCCCGTATTGGCATCAGCCCTATCGGGCCCCATCCGTGGTGGTCTGAAGGCTTATTGAGGCGCGCGCGGAACGCGACGCGCCGTACGTTCGGGAACAAAGATCTTAAGCTACTTCCAAACAAGATTAAGTTAATCCAAGGTTGTTTATTGCAAGGTTTAACAATAAAACTGTATTAGTACATAATCCTAACTTAACTCCTAAGTTACTACTAAGTAAGTGAACTATAAACGATATTAGTTACCGATTTTTGGTTTAATCGCTGTTTTAAAGGCGAATTTGGATTAACTATTTTAGTGGGTCATTTGGATTTATCTGTATTGTTTTGTCATCTACTATAGATATAAATAGTCCGAACTTATTATCTACCCACTCTTCTTTAGTTTAAAGTCATTAGTCTAATTGTAATAAGGGACATAACATCACGCCTTTTATCCCCGAAGGGGTAGGCAGAGGTGCACATTATGCCACTGTATAATGTAACACCCACTTTTCACTATTTATGAGTCCCATGTAATAGGGGGTGAGCCTATTGCTATATACTGGGCACAATTCCAGACACCGTGCTACTACTGAGAATGTTCTGTAATAAGGGATATATTTATTATTTAAAAAACTGCAGTATTCTACGTTAGTTCTAGATGCTGGTCGCTACCATTCCAGGTGATCTGGAAGCTAGAAGTATTTGTGGCTGATATAATGATGACGTATGAACTTGAATTACGTCATTGATAGATAAATTAATGCTCATTTCTTCTTCGTGTGAGAGGAGGTTATTGCTCAGCTCTGGGACATTTGCAAATGATGACTCAACATAACTAATCTTCTAAAGTTACCATAACATATAGTTTTCCGATCCATTTACTCTATATTTACATTCTATGCCGCAATAAGATGTAACTCCATACCCGACCTATGTGCTCTGATGTGCAATAATTTCGACAGAGCCCCATTAATGTAACTACATAAGTGCCATTATTGCGTGCTCGAGTTTATTTTCTGAATTGTTCATCTAATGATCTTATGGAATAACAATTTTTTATTTCATTAATTGTGATCGGGTAGAGTGATCGCAAGATACTGCTGAAATAGGTTCGGTTTTGATTCCCGGTTTTTTTAAACGTTGCCCCGCACTAAGATTTTCTCCTGTGTCGTAGGTGCGTTTACAAATATACAAGTTCACATACACATGATAGTCAGACCCGGAACAATGATCTGTGGATCACACAAAGAGTTGTTCCGCGCGGGAATCGAACCTGCAACACGTTGCGCGGCAGCCCAGCCACCACGCCAACCATGAAAATTTTACTAGGTTCTTCTTTTCTGTCGTTAATAGCAGTTTTTATGATACATGTGTATCGTTATCTGCTTCTTTGGTCGAGAATTTGCAAGTGCGACTGTCGCTAACTGTGTCTCGATCACGATATTCGGTCAGGAAAAATATTGCTGTTGTTTTTATTTTCTTAGTAGGTATACACTGAGGCTGAAATTGTGCCCAAATACATAGGCATCACATAACGTGTACAAAATAGACTGTAAGTATTAAGATCACTTCTGCCTATCCAAGTGAAACAAGTGAATTTATTTCTGCAAATAGGCTACAAGGCAGCCCTTATACACGTCAATTTTATCATCAAGCGAACGATGAGGTCGACATTTCCTAACTGACTACTCTGAGAAGAAATGCCGAAACAAACTCAGAGGTCTGTCTCTTTTCCCTTCATAGCTTAAAAACTTAAGACACTCTGTTACAAAAATGCAAACAATCATTTGTCTGACTCTGGTATTGAATTCACATATCGGCTTAAAATTTAATTAATTTCAATCACTTTGCAACCTCAATAAAGCAAACCATAAATAATCTATAGTAATACTAAAATATGACAGCTCTATGTACTTTAGTTATAGCCAAACAATAACTGAGATATCTTCTATACAAATATTTAACTTTAGAAGGATTGTAAAACATTAATAAATCGAGTTTAATGTCACGACTTACACTTGACCGTTCTGAGTTGTGGTATGCACGATTTTAATCGGTCAGTTAAAGTATTCGTATTTCCCAATTTTGTTACAAATTCCAATTTTATATATTCCGATTGTTACATATTCCGATTGTTATAAATTCCGATTGTTACATATTTCAATTGTTACAAACGATTGTTAATAAATTTTGTATTATACAGTATTTAGTGATCTCATAAGCATAGCCTTTTTATTTAGTAGGTACATTTTCGGGTATTTTTTTTCCTAAGCAGCACGAAGTAGGTACTCTGCTTAACCGTTGAGGCGTCTGGCGTGATTTTATGTTACTTTGTCTACTTATGGGAATAATGTAAGATGTCATACATAAATGCGAGTGTTTCTAGTAGAATCAGTATAATATGTGATAGCAAAAATCTGAGGCTGTTATAAATCAAAAGCAAATATCGCATGTCTGAATCTCTTCCTAGATTCTTACTAAACTGAAATAAAACTATGACTAGGCGAAGTTAGTACAGAAATTAGCAAAAACTCTCACTAACAGTGGAAGATTTCGCATATCAATTATAAAACATTGTCTAATTGTATGATGATTCAATTACATATTCATGAAAGCATAACATCACGCCTTTTATCCCTGAAGGGGTAGGCAGAGGCACTTTGTGCCACTGTACAATATAACACCTACTTTTTACTATTTATGTATGTTATGAGTCCCATGTAATAGGGGGTGAGCCTATTGCTCTATACCGAGCTATACCGGGCACAATTACAGATTCCGTGACCCAGTAATAAATACATGACAAAAAAATTTAATAAACGTAGCAACTGAGAATTGAACCAGTAACCTCCTAATCTGTAAGTAGTTACTTACAACGACAATTTACTGAAAACACGTAATGAAAAACACACTCATACTTTCGTCGACACAGGAATCAAATACAGTACCATACACATCACACATCACATCAACACTTCAACAGCCTATAACTGCCCACTGCTGATCAAAGGCCTCTTCTCACACGAAGAAGATTTGAGCATTAATCACCACACTTGCTCAACGCTCGTTGGCGATTTCAAACTTATAAATAAAAATTATAAGCCTAGGTTTCCTCACGATGTTTTCCTTCACCGTTAGTCAGTGGTGTCTAAATAATCTTAGAAAGTACATACAACTCGGAAAAAGTCACATTGGTACTTGCCGTTGGTTGGTTAAGAACCCGCGCTCTCATGCATGAGAAGCGGGAGTCTTAAGCCTCCGGGAAACAACGACATTAACGTATATACATACGCTCAGTCATACAAACTCCAAAATATCAATAATTACTATAAAAAAAAATTACTTAAAACCGCTTAATCTTCTTTATATATATAATTCTTCTGTGAGTGTGTATGTCACTGAACTTCTCTCAAACGACTGGACCGATTTTGATGAAATTTTTGTGTGTGTTCAAGGGGATCTGGGAATGGTTTAGATTCACAAATCAGCCCGGCAGTTGGCGCTGCAGTCGATGTTTAGGTTATTTATCCTAAACAGCTGAACTAATTTGAATGAATTTTTGTCTATACATTCAAGTGGATATGCAGGACAACGTCTGTTGGGTCCGCTAGTTTTTACATAAAACTGTGAATTATAAGTTAATCACCGACGAACGGTAGTTAAAATATACAAATTGTATAATCACTATTATATTCAAATTACTCAGCTTCCACAATTAGTTTATGCTTAATAATTTAACTTGTAACTTACGACTGTTAACTTAGAACTGTAGATAATAGACTTATAATTTCAGAAATTGTTGTTGTTTATTTATTGATTTTGTTGATAAACATAGCATAACACGCCTTTTATCTCCGAAGGGGTGCCTACCCCGAGAGTTACGGCCCTTAATGCCACTGTACAATGTAACACCCACTTTTCGCTATTTGTGTTATGAGTCCCATGTTATAGGGGGTGAGTCTATTGCCATATACCGGTCACAATTCTAGACTCCGTGCTGCTACTGTTGATAAATTAATGGATTAATTTTAAAGTTAATGTCAATTTGAATTTATTTGTGCGATAATGCAGTTGAAAATTAATATTTGTTTTACCCAATCATTTTATTCGTTCGTAATTTTGAAGTGAAATATACATTACTTTATTAATATATTATATTTGCTTGTAACGTTATTGTGTATGACATTATAGTTTATTTTAAACTTTATATATTTATCTTTTCACAAAGATATAACAAAATAACTTTACATTTTCACAACTATCCCCCATTTTGCAAACAAAACCTCATTTAATATTTCAATAACCTTTCTAAAACCTAACACAACAGTCCTGTAAAAGTAAAAGAAAAAATACAAGTGCCTAAAAATAATCCTTACACAGAAAAAAAAGTAATAAAAAAAAATAAAACTAACTTTTTTTTCGAATCTCCGATGCGTCGCGTTGAGCACTAACACTGCACTTCACTATAACCCACACAGAGACGTGTGCACGTTGAGACTGAACACAAAACACTGGCGTTCACACAGTCTAAACACAATCTTATATACTTGCTCTGAATTCTAACTCAGTTTACCAACCAAGGATGCGACTGGTGGGGTATTTCCGGGTGCTTTTTTAAGTAACTGAAAAATGGGAGTATGTTTTTCTTTCTCTCTTCGTTTTAAAGTCGCTTTTTGGAAACTTCTCAAGTTGTTGTCAAAGTATTGCAAACATATTATGAAAGAAAGAAAAAACATTTAATTCAGCACCAGGCACGATGCAGCATAAATATTTTTTTTTTATAACATCATGCCTTTTATCCCCGAAGGTATAGGCAGAGGTGCACATTATACCACTGTACAATGTAACACCCACTTTTCACTATTTATGTTATGAGTCCCATGTAATAGGGGGTGAGCCTATTGCCATATACCGGGCACAATTCCAGACTCCGTGCTACTACTGAGATTTTTTTTAAAAACCCATTAATACTTTCCCCGACCCGGGAATCGAACCCGAGATCCATTGCCCGGCAGTCGCACTTGCGACCACTCGGCCAACGAGCCATAAATAAAATATAAAAAGACAATAAAGGTGACAGTAGAAGTAAGTAAAACATTAAGTTAAAAGATTAAAACAGAATTATATAGTACTAAAAAATAAGTTTTGATTCTCAGTGTTATAATAAAGATATGTTGCACTGTAGGGCTGTGTGTAAGTAAGTGCTGGACTGCCTCGATGGTCGAGAGGTTGCAAACGCGAGGAGTTTCAGGCGTCAATCCTAGTCGGGTGAAATATTATGAGTTGTTATCGGATTTTCCATTTTTTCTATCGAGTATTGTGCTTTGTAGAGGTATAAAAGACTGATAATTGCTGGTGAAGAGTAAGCGCTGAATTATATATTATGTGCAGGTTCATAGCTGCTTACCCCTTCCGGAATTATGTGTGTATTAGAGCTAAGCTTCGGCACGAATGGGCCGGCACTACCGGAGTGATACCACGACCGAGCAGAAAACGGACGTGAAACAACGCTTGCGTTGTATTTCTTGGTGTAAGTGAGATTACCGGAGTCCCAATTACCCACCTCCCCAATCTCCCCAATCTCTAGATCCCCAAAAATCCTCAAATTCCTAATCCCCAAAAGGCCAGTAACGCACTTGTGCCAGGTGCCCATGGGCGACGCCAATTGCTTACTATCAAATGATCCGTATGCTCATTTGCCCGCTTATTCTATAAAAAAATTATAGGGCAAGACATTAAGTAATTTATTGCAGACAGGGAAATCTTTGGTATTGATAGGCCATTGACCTATTTACGATACCATTGTTTTAATTTTTGTAGGAAATGCGTCTGAACTCGTGCATAGTGCGTCGTATATAACATGCTCTGAATTTGTTATGATTTTATTATCATTGCGGATGGACTCCTTGTCCTTGCTTATGTATAGGTACTATAAACTTTTTGTTTGTTTTTCTTTTTCTCCATAGAGGATTGGGTATTTAATATACCAGGGAATAGCCTTTATTAATAACATAAATATTACTCCCATTTACTAAAGATGTATAGATACGATTTTTGTCACTACATAGTATAAAACAAAGTCGCTATCCGTCGTCTGTCTGTCCCTAAGTATGCTTAGATCTTTAAAACTACGCAACGGATTTTGATGCGGATTTTTTTATAGATAGAGTGATTCTTAAGAAAGGTTTGTATGTATAATATATGCATATTGCACCCGCGCGGGGGTCGCTAGTTTACAATAAATTACCCGGTCAACGAGCAGACGGATCACCTGATGATAAGCAATCGGTGCCGCCCATGGACACCCGAAACACCGGGGGTGTTACAAGTGCGTTATCGGCCTTTTGGGCATTAGGATTTTGAGTATTGTTGAGGATTCGGGTATTGGGCAGATATAGGGAGGCGGGTAATTGGGCCTGCGGTAACCTCACTCACACGACGAAACACATCGCAAGCGTTGCTACACGTCGGTTTTCTATGAGGTCGTGGTATCACTCCGGTCAAGCCAGTCCATTCGTGCCTAAGCGTACTCCTTTTCAAGAGGCAGGCAACGCAGCTATGACTCCACTGGTGTTGCGGGTGTCAATGGGCGACGCTGATCGCTTACCATCAGATGATCTGTATGCTCGTTTGCCTCCTATTCCATAAAAAAGCATTGCTCTCCCACACATATAATTTAAGATACACCTAAGTAAGTCACATTGACTCAAATGAAGTCGATTAAAATCGAAATCGTCGTACTTGAGTAATCCCATTAAAGACTCATAGAAAGAAGTACATAAGGAATTTGACAAACTGTCATCAATGTCATCATTCCTATTGAACTTGAGACCTCGACTCACAACCACGAAACCATCAAAGTACACACATAAATACATACCAAGAGTTATTAATAAACAATTTTACATAAAAACTATAATTACAACTAAACCACACCATTAGGGAATGTTAAAATTAATACATATGGTAGGACATCAACGGTAAAACCAGTATAAATTGACCTTTGAATGTAAAGAAAGATCGTACAAAATGAGGCCAGGATAAAATGGTTTTGTGTAACTTGATGAGTCGTATTACAAATTTGATTACACTTTTTTTTGTAATTTCAATTTTCAATTGATTGTTGGGCAATGACCATTAGTGGGCATTGGGCATTGGGCATACAAGTGCAATATTATTCATCAAATTGCTTGCTTTATTAATTAATTTACTTTTAATTGATATATTACTCCGATGTAGGTACATCAAAATCGTGATTCTCGAATTCCGTGAAAGAAAATATGATGTGTCTATTTGTTTGTTAGTTTATATCTTGTAAAGTGATGGATTGAGTTTGATGAGATTCTTAGGGAATATAGTTTGAGTTTTTAAATAACAAAATGTCGTCACGGGTAAGTGAAGGTATCAGTTACCGACGGGGTAGGCAGATGTTCTGTCATTTATTGATATTAGTTAGTTCCATTGTGATCCTTAGCTAAATATTAAATACAAGATATAGTTAGAGAATTTGAACTAAAGTAAAGATTTCGAAAATTTCACCTTTCAAAATTTGCCAGATCTAGGAATTGAACTCGAGACCTTATTCTTTACAGTTACGCATTCATAATCAAACCACTAAAGCTCAGTAGGTATCCAATAAGTTTTTTTTTTAGGTATAGGGAAGATGATCTCATCAATCAAATTAGAAGCGTAAAGCCGCGGGCATAAGGTAGTATTTTGTAATCGTGATGATTGGACCCATCAGTTTAGACATATGTAGGTCAGCATACTACCTATACCTGTTGGTTACGTAACCAGTATAAACTGACCGTCGAATGTACTGAAAGGTCATACTAACTGAGACCATGATACGCTGGTTTTCTATGGTTCCATGCAACAAGCTATGATTAACCAGTATAAACTGAGCGTCGAATGTCAGGAATAATCATACAAAGCTAGACCATGATAAATTGGTTATGTATAACTTGATGTGGGTACATAATAACTACTTTATAGTAAATTAATTTCCTTATTTAATACTGTTTTCAATCACTTTGCTTATGCTTGGTATGTAAGAGGTCTCGGGTTCGATTCGGTATGATGAGATTCCGGGGTCAGTAAAATTCGGACATAGTGTAGTTAGATTTTTCGATTTCTTAATTTGGGTATTGTGTCTTGTATTAGATATATGATTGATTCTTATTAGGGTAAGTTCGCCAGATCGCGTCCATTTTACAGATCGCCATTATCGAACCCTCTATTTATCATCATCATCATCAACAGCCTATAAATACCCATTGCAGAGCAAAGGCCTCTTCTTACACGGAGAAAGTTTGAGCATTAATCACCACGCTTACTCAATGCGGGTTGGCGATTTCAAACTTATAATTAGAAATGATAAGCCCAGGTTTCCTCACGATGTTTTCCTTCATCGTTTGTCAGTGGTGTCTAAATAATCTTAGAAAGTACATATAATTTGGAAAGTATTATTCAATGACGTACAGTACACGACCATAGATAAAAAAAATACACAGCTCGATACAAATAGAGACAGCGCCGCTAGTGGCGAGAATATTAACTTGGAATAAGTCTCATTGGTACTTGCCGATGGTAGGTTTACCCGCACCCTCATGCATGAGAAGCCGGCGTCTTAAACCTCCGGGCCACCACGACCATAACACACTGTGACCTAAAAAAAAAAATCCTTTTACAACAAAAAGCTCTCATTTTAAAGGTAACTAATGCCGGAATACTGAAACGTTACTTAATTTTAAGTCGTGTTTAAATATCGTGCCATCTCTGTCATTTTACAAAGAATTTGTAGAGATAGAAGTATACTTAAGCACGACTTAAAATTGAGTAGCGTTTTAGTATTCCGACATATATTGCTTATTATGCGACATACGTTTCCAATCAATAAAATACTTGATTTAGAAAATATTTATCAAGTAAATAAAAAGAATTGTGTCGATACATGTCAAATGACAGCATGACAGCATGACAGCTCAAGCACATAGATCATCGATGACAACAAAATCAACGGATGACGTCACTAGAATCCTACATCGCACATATGAAGTTTACATGCGAATTAACACGGATAGAAAATCCCAACGAACAACTGTTGGGCAGAGAGCCCGTAAGGCATGAACACCTTGACTGGTCGTAGGATCCTTTTTCGATCTTAGGAAACTTTACTCTCTGTTCCCTTAAGAAGAATCGCTACCGGCCCCGATTCTTTGTTCGTAAGTATAATACAATGCGAAATCAAAAAGCTCTATTACAATTTTCAATTTCGATCATTTAACTGTTACAAAACGAGTTAACAGTGAACCATTACTTGTTGACAATTGTAGCAATACTTAACTGACTGACTGACCAGTGATGAGCATCTATTTACTGACGCAATGATGAATTACTGATGTGCTAACTGGGCCCTTTGTACTGTCACGGACAAATGAAATTACTAATAATAACACATCTTTTAAGTCTCAAACCTTGCGAATATATATAACTAGCTTTGACCCGCAACTTCGTTTGCCTGGAATAGTAACTTCCGGCAGATTTTAGGTTTTATCTTCATAATTCCCGATCTCAAGGGATTTTGGGATAAAAACTATCCTAAGTCCTTTCTTAAGTTCCAAACTATGGCTGAACCAAGTTACACACAAATCGGTTCAGTAATTTAGGCGTGAAGAATAAACAGACTGCCTTTTATCCCCGAAGGAGTAGGCAGAGGTGCACGTTACTGCATTTAAGTTACTGTACAATATAACACCCACTTTTCACTAATTTTTTTTTTTTTTTTTTTTTTTTTTTTTTTTTTTTCTATTTATTTATTTTGGGGTTTTTATCCACATGGATATGCCAACCCCTTTTCACTATTTATGTTATGCTATTGCCATATACCGGGCACAATTCCAGACTCCGTGCTGCTATTGAGAACCTACTTTTTTTAAGTCGGTTAAATGCTACCCCTTTCCTACTCCTGCCTTTGAGCCGGTGCCCCGGAAAACTGGTAAGTCTTTCGCGGCTCCGTACCTTGCATCAGCCTTCCTGGGCCTCATCTGTGGTGGTCTGATGGCTCTTTGAGGGGCGTTCGGAACACGACGCGCCGTACGCTCGATAACAAAACTCCTAAGCTACTTCCAAACAATGATTAAGTTAATCCAAGGTTTAGATGTCAAGTTGCATTCATATTTGTATACTGCACACTGTATTTTTTTGATCAATCATCATCAAAAAGGGGGGAAAATTATCGAAATACTCCCGCCTAAGTGAGGCGGGAGGAAGTGGCAGACTCTTACTGATGAAAAACCACCCCGTTCCTACTCCTACCCTTCGAGCCGGAGCCCCAGCAACCCGTTAAGTCGGAGGACTTAACTTAGTACATAATCCTAACTTAACTTCTAAGTTACTACTAAGTTAAGTAAACTATAAACGAATTTAGTTAGGCTCCGTATCTTGTTTCGGCCCTATTGGGCCCCATCCATGGTGGTTTGATGGCTCTTTGAGGCGCACGCGGAATGTGGTGCGCTATAATCTCCAACCCACCAAGCTTAGCACGGGACTTGAAAATCATTACATAGATAACTTCCCTACCCGTGGGGGTAGGCAGAGACTATGGAACCCCAATTACTACGATTCCTACATACCTCTTTCTCTCTTCAATTCTCTGATATTATGTATGTAGACAATTATTTACGTAAACATGAAATATAATGTAGATAAGTATTTAGCTAATATTTTTCTTATCACCTCACAATCTCATTAAAAAACTTCACACCTCGACAAATCAATCTAATTTAATAACAAAATACGTTGAACTGTACTCTAAAGTATAACCCTTGACTACAAGTTAAGTAATAACCATAATTGGTTAACTATATAAGTGAACGGAGCGGAAATAACCATCTCATGGACAATGCGTTACTTAAAGCAGGTTACATTAAATTGTATCATCTTAAAGTTATTTTGTGACGTCATATCGTTGAAAGGAAATTACAATAAAAAATCGCTTTGTTTCTTTTATAAACTTCATTAAAAAATCTGCCTGCCTCGTTGACCGAGTGGTCGCAAGTGCGACTGCCGGGCAAGGTGTCTCGGGTTCGATTCCCGGGCCAGGCAAAGTATCATTGGGTTTTTAAAAAAAAAATCACAGTAGTAGTACTGAGTCTGAAAACGTGCCCGGTCGAGCCGGCCCATTCTTGCCGAAGCATGGTTCTCCCAACTCTCTGTAATGTCTCTCAACTCTGTTACCTTAGCATTCTCTTGTTCTTACACACTTGCGTCATCAGCTCTTAAAATCTATCAATCAGCATTCATTACGAGCACCAACCACATAACCACACTTACTTATATTCATCATTCTTTCAAAGAGAATTTTACAACCAATTCTAATAACGTTTCCACGTAAACAAGCATTATTTTAAAATGTACATTCAACAGCAGGTCAAGATACCCATTTTTTACCAATAAAAATTTTTGTTTTCGACTTTATTTTTTTAGTATAGCGTCTAAAATCCAATGAAGTAATTGACAGTTTGGGATAGGTTGACCAGTTACTGTTTGGTCACTGTGCCAACTTCAAATGCACTCTTAATTGAAACGGCTCCATATTTGTTGATAAGTGCAACCTGCATTGAACGTCTTTACGACAAATAATAATGTGTAGTCCATAAAAGATGATTTGTGACCTGTTCCTTTAGAATATTGTCCAATCTATCTAGTCAGCCATTTTGTTACGCCTTGTATCTTTTGTGGAGGATTACACAACTTAGTTTTTATTTTTATTGCATAAGCTGATAAACAAGCAGACGGATCACCTGATGGTCACCTGGTCACCCTGATGGACCGGAATGGACACCTGGCACCAGAGGCGTTACAAGTGCGTTACCGGCCTTTTGGGGAATTAGGAGTTTGAGGATCATTGGGGATTCAGGTGATCAGTATGCTCGTTTGTCTCCTGTCGCGGAGAACCTAACGGGTTACCGGGGCTCCGGCTCGAAGTGCAGGAAAAGGAACGGGGTGGTTTTAGTCAGTAAGAGTCTGACACTCCCTCCCGCCTCACCCAGGCGGAAGCAGTCATTCGATGACTTTCCCCCCTTAAAAAAACATAGCTCAACAGCCAGATACTGCGCCAAGTGCGCATTCAACATAGCAACTATATAAACTTTAAAAATGAATTCCCTACAATATTACCAAACTGACACAACACACGCTTGCCACGTTTTTGTTTCCCCATCAATTGTCGGCAGTGTTAAGTAGCAAAACTGTGTGTTACAAAAAATCATCGCTTAAATGAAATAATGTGTTACCTGCCAGCTGATGAATGAATGCAATATACTTATTTCACATTTGCATAGAGCGAGTACAAAACGAGTGAACTTGATTAAAGTTCGTGTCCTCTAGAATAGGGTAGTTTCCTAAATTTTATTTTAATGTCCGTCTGGTAGATTATTTTAAAACATTACACACGTATTTTTTCTTTTCTCAAAAAATTAAATGCTTTTGACGATATATTAATTTGAAATGTCGCGTGACGTCACAGCGTGCTACAAAATGTACCACGTTCTGACGTAATTACCTCCCACTCCTAAACTTAACGCACAACACTAGGATTTTTTTACTAACAATATATGTAAATACTTAAATAAAATAGCGATAAGTTACTTTATGCGAGAAAATAAAAAAATACGTGTCTAATATTTTTTCATTATCTAACTGACGGACTAATTAGATTTTTAATTTTCTTACCCTGGAAACTACACTATTGTAAAATATTTGATTCTTATTCTAGTTTTAAGTAACGTTGCACCACACTAGGATTTTTCCTGTGTCGTGGGTGCGTTTACAAACGTACAAGTTCACATACACATGAAACCCAGATCCGAAACAACAATCTGTGGATCACACAAAGATTTGCTTCGTGCGGGATCGAACCCGCGTCACGTTGCAGGGCAACCCAACCGCGCAGTAAGTCTATTAAACATAGAGCTTAAAAACAGTCTTAATTTATATATGACAATAAGCTCACCCCCTATTACATGGGACTCGTAACACAAATAGTAAAAAGTGGGTGTTACATTGTACAGTGGCATTAAGTGCCGAAGCGTGCACCTCTGTCCCCTTCGGGGATAAAAAGCGTGATGTTATATTATGTGCCCATAGAGGCTGAACAGTGACATACAACTTGACGACTTTATATTACATCCTGAAGCCGTAAAAAAATAAAAAATCAAAAACATTACTAAACAACGACTTCCGCAATAAGTACAAAACTGTGAAAAATTACAAAATTACAAGACTACTAAGCAATTACGTACGTATAGTACCTATAGTATTTGATAATAATCGTCAAAAAGTCGTCAAAGTGTATGACACCATACAAATTGATCACTCGGCTATTAAAAATCATGTACGGTTGGTATGTGCATGTCATACAACTTTTCCATACGTTTGTGTTGTATAGTTACTGTTGTGACACGTCTTTTGTAAGTTATTAGGAAGATTGTTTGTGTGGTTTTTATTTGTAGTTAGGTACCTACCTAAAAATGAAAGATTTTTTTTATATTTGATGGACCGACGTTTGACCACTATCTCGCGTGGTGGTAAGCGATGATGCGGTCTACGATGGAGCACGTCGACCCATAAGCAATCTATAGATAATAACAAAACTAGCCGCGACAACTACGCGCCAAGAGGCTCAACAATGACGATTCGCTTGTGAAGGCTCGGCTTCAAATCCTCAAACACAGGCGTAAAGTCGCAAGCCTTTCGGTCTGCCATCGGATACATTTCGGTGAGTGTGTGTGGGAATTGTACAACCTTATTCCTCCTAGTCTGTTTCACCACTGTACTACCATACAAACGGAAGGGCGCCACCCTTATATGGTGGACATTCCACCTATTTGCACGAAGCGTTTGGCGTCAAGCTTCCTTGTACGAACAGCTAAGGAATGGAACTCCTTGCCGGAATCTGTGTATCCTGACAAATATAATTTGGGTGTCTCCAAGTCCTGAGTGATCAGGTTGCTCATAGGTAGGCGTGCTCCATCGTCGGCCACATCATCGCTTACCACCAGGCGAGATGGTGGGCAAACGTCGACTTATTAAGTATAAAGTGTGAGAGAGCCATGCTTCGGCACGATTGGGCCGGCTCGACCGGAGTGATACCACGGCCTCACATAAAACCAACGTGAAACAATGCTTGCGTTGAGTTTCGTCGTGTGAGTGAGGTTACCATCCGGTAACTGGGCCTCCGCCCAATTACCCCCCTCCCTAGTCTCCCAAATCCCTGAATCCTCCACAATCCTCCAATTCCCAATTCCCAAAAGGCCGGTACGGTAACGCAACGCCTTGGTGTTCCAGGTGTCCATGGGCGGCGCCGATTGCTTACCATCAGGTGATCCGTCAGCTCGTTTACCGGCTTATGCTATAAAAAATATAAAAGAATTAAAAAAAAAAGCATAACTGTCAAGATATAGTCAGAAATGGCCCAAGTCCCCAGTTTATAGACTACAAGACGGATTTGCGAGGGAAAATAAAGACAATAGGACAATGTTTAGAGGTGCAGTTGTGCAACCGTTCGGATGTGGCCGCAACTTGTGTTCTACACGACTACATATCGAAAGGAGGTAAGCAGAAAGACCGGTGTTTATAGAAGGAGATAATTAAGTAATTTCTCTAGTGTCAGGAGAGGAGATGAATTTGTGGTTTTAAAACGAAAACTATGGAATGAATGTGCATGAAGTATAAGGTGTAGGTTTGATTCTCGGGTTCAGTTATGAAAAATTGGTTAGAAGAATGATGTCTAATTTTTACAAATGGTTTTTAGGATATCTTGAAAAGTTCTGAATTCAATTTTTAAGAAAACAATAAACACTTTTCAGCTAAAACGGTCACCCATCACAAACCCGGCCGCGGCAAGCACATTAACCTTGCATGAAATATGGTCGTTATTATGTCAGCGCTACACAAGCATATAATATTGGCAGCCATATTGTTTAATGTAATATAATTAGGTGTTTTTGCCTGAAGAGGTCGCGGCTTTAGTTCACTGGGTAACTGTTATAAAATGGCGGTATGGGAGAGTGAGACAAGTGTTTAGTAAATCCTATACCTAATTACGTATTTTATACCTACTATAATTAGGGTAGGTAAATACAGATAAGTTGTATGAATGGTTCCCTTATTTTTTCTTATTGACTACTGGTGAAGGTGGTAAAATGATCGTACATCTTAATTATTGCCTCGGTGGCCGAGTGGTCGCATGTGCGACTGCTGGGCAACAGGTATCGGGTTTGATTCCCGATTCCAGGGGCAAAGTATAGACATTTTTTCTTTAATATTTAAATACTTTGTTTTGACGTTCAAAAATGTCTTATTGGTCTAATTGAAATAAATGATTTTGACTCTGACTTTGACTCCGACTTTGTCTTTGAATAAATTGGTACTGAAAATATGAAACTTCCAAAAATTTTAAAACCCCGAGGCAATGTTTTACCTAAAACACTAGAATTTACTTTATAGCATAAAGTCATCCACATGGCATAGCTATGACATAATACCATATTAAATAACAATTTGTCATATACTGCAGTCAGATACCATTATACACTGTTCTCATCACATTACTGTTATTGATATCATTAGTAGCTGTATACAGGCTGTGGTCGATATATGCATTAGGACCACCCCCTTTTATAATGACTCCAATTGTTCAACACGTTTCACATAACGTTACGCCTTATCATCAACTGATGGGTTTCATTTAATAGGGATGAGCCTATAAAAGTTTATTACTACCTACTAACTGCTTTTTAAACTTTTGCTATCCAAGAGTTACTATAGTATTAAGGACTATTTAGAAAATAAGTCGATATAATCTTGATAGTGTAATTTCACATATTATGGCAGGATATGCTGGAAAAAAATTGCATTGTAACACCTTTTGTACCGTATTTTAGCAGATAAACATTTTTAATTTGATTTGATTTAACTGTCGCAACAGAAAGCACCAGTTGTTTGCTGTACCATCTTACAGATCAGTCAGAAGATCTAAATCTCCGTTACTAGGCACGATGAAACTATTAAACCGATTCTTGGATGCAACGCCAGTGTGGTGTGTTTTCGAGTGAATGAAGATTATTTTTGTCGTAATGCTTGAAGTTTTGCTAAAGAGATGAATGAACTAATAGTATCTAATAATGATTAAGTTTTTTAAGTGTATTGTTTTTTCAATTGTATATATATTGAGTAGTGTAATTGGTTTATAGTACCGTTCTATTCGTATAAAAAAAAATAGAGGGGTACCTATACTATTGATCGGCCAGCCAGGGGAAGTAGAGGGAGCCAGATCACTAGGCACATTACCTATGCGCTGGACTGATCAAGTCAAATCGGCAACGGGAAACCCAGTGTCAGACTGCGCTAGACAATCCACAAACAGAGAGAGATGGCGGGAGATCGTGAGGAAAGCTGTATCGGCCTCCAATACTAATATGGCCGCCTCAACGTGACCACGACCGCTCTGCCAACAGCGAAACGACAGAGAAGAGGTAGATCGACCACCATTCTGAACGCTGTGTTATACTTAATACTAAAACTTTGTGAAAAACCAATAAACCATAATTTGATTACGTATAGAGAATCGAACCTGAGACCAAAGGGGCCAAGTGATAATCAGGATCGAACTAAAGCCTTCGTGATTGACAGTCGTCCTCGCAACCATCAAACGAATCAGTCAATTTCAAAACATGTATCTACTTGAGCAATAAATAACGAAAATAATGTACCAATCACGATTAAACTTTAATACACTTTACCTTATACTGTACTTACCCACTTATCGTTAAGAAGGCGTGATGCTTAACGTGAGAAAGGGAGTTATCGATCGCATCACTGACCTTGCCCAAGAATGCAACACTTAGAAACGAACCGACGACCTTTGTAGGCTAAGAGCTAGCGGTAGTTTAATGTGTTATGTTTAATTTCGTTAGAACGATTGAAAAATTTAAGTGATACGGTTGTTTTTATATTTATTTATTTGGACATCCAGTAGTTGTTGAATATTAAACATTAACTTAAAATTATTAAAAATGGAGGCTCATAAAGTCTTAGCTGAAAGTCTTGTCAGAAGAAAGACAAAAGTCTCATCTACAGATTTAAATATTTTAAAAAAATATAAGTATTTTATACATTTTCGTGCTAATCATTGAGAAATCCTAACCTACTTACTATAAATTTTGAATAAGTCACTTGTAGGTATCCTAATGTTCAGCGGCTAAATAAGTCTATTAATATATTTGTATTGTAACTTTCGTGAGACATACTAAATAAATTATTATGTTTTCGGCTTACTCACGTACTAATTTGACAAGGAACTCGAGTAGCAGCGCGACAGTCGCCGCGTCGCGGGTCGCGGAGTGCTGCTCATGAATATGAGCCTCTAGCATGGCTTGAAACTAGTCGAGGTCCTCGTAAAATTATTACGTGAGTAAGCCGAAAACATAATAATTTGTTAAGTCTATTAATAATACAAACTCAGTCAAAGTACTTCACAAATAACATAATTGCATCAAACAACTTAAAACAACACAATTTGAATAACATATACTTTAAATATCAGACATCTTTAACACTTTTTGTCTTCTATCTCCTAGACTATCCGACCTTTTCTCATCAACCTGTCAATTACTCATCTAACACCAAGTTCTTTGTTCCCCTAAGGCTAGGCCAAGCTAGGCCAAGTCAGGCTATTTGTCAGACTGTCATTAGCCTGGCCGTCTAACACATTAGACTGGCACCTTAGACTTAAATGATGGCGTCCGAATTTATCTTGTCTGACGATCTGAATTGTCTAATTGAGATCGCTGTTTTCTTTATTACGTGAGCTCCTGGACTAGGTTTAGTTTGAAGACAAAGTCGTTGGATTAAAATTACTTTTTGTTGTGTTTGGGAATCCTGGGTTTGCTCATCAGAATTAGTAAAATGTGTGGTTTAAATTTCGCACTAATTCATTAGAAATGTAATTAAAATAATATATAAATTTTGATTAATTACGATTTAAATTGACAATTCACTATGTGTTAAACTAGCCGACCGATATTTTTGTTTTCAAAATACGTAGACTTGACGTAGACTATATAGATGGTTGAGTATAATAGTATATAGTACAGTATATAATAATATAGTATAGTATAAAGTATTCACAACTATAGTTAGATATTAACAATGATACTCACGCAGAGTGAGCTGCGCGACATCGCCGCGACCGCGCACGCTGCTCATGAGGAAGAACCCCTCTGTGGTTCGAAACTAGTAGAGCTTTTCTCAGTATATTCACGTGAGTAACCCGCGTTTTTACTTAATTTAGTTTGTCTCACGATAGCTATTATAAAAATATAGTTAGACTCCAACATTAACATCGACATCATGCAAAAACAGGCAGCTATTCACATAACCACCATCCTGAGTAAAGTCTTGGGGAATACTATTTATGTCGACAGGGAACGCGATCCTCTTCTTCCTCCTCTTCCTTGAGGGTCTCAGGGCGGGAGGATTGCGAAATACCGACTCTCACGTGTCGAGATGTAGGGCATTACACACATAACAGTATAGTAAAATAGTCTTCGCTTCGGGTATACCAGTACGCTTACTAATGAGATTTTAAGCACGTATTTATATCTCTATTTTAAAACCAAAAGCTCCCACATTTATATAGTTCAGTAGTTTAGCAGATAGACGTACAAACATACACTTAAACATTAAAATAATATTAGAACAGACAACTTTAAACTATTTTATCTTTATCTAAGCTTAATCTTTTTAATGGAGAACCGATAGTGAACATTACTGGTGTCAATAACTTATTATTAGAGAGTTTAAATAATGATTAATGGCTTCAGTATCTAATAGCTGTGCCTGGTTATCTAACAGTCTATATTATGCGTGAGAATTAGCAATAGATAGTCTGTAACAAATACCTTTATTGGTGCAAAGAGATTAAAATGATTGTGAATAACTTGGGTAATGCAAACTATCAACGAAGACGGCACGGCGAAGACTGGCTATTTTTGTATTTTTTTTTATTTTTTTTTCTTGCTTAGAATTATCATGTGTATTATGTAGTTTAATAGTACCTAACTTAAGTGGAACGTCTAGATCTAAAAAGTCTGTCGCGGAGAACCTAACGGGTAACCGGGGCTCCGGCTCGACGTGCAGGAGAAGGAACGGGGTGGTTTTTAGTCAGTAAGAGTCTGACACTCCCTTCCGCCTCACCCAAGCGGGAGCAGTCATTCGATGATTTTCCTCCCTTAAAAAAAAAGATCTAAAATGTCTAGACTGCCTCTTTGGCCGAGTGGTCGCAAGTGTGACTACCGGGCAAGGGGTCTCAAGTTCGATTTGGTTTGGGAAAGTACTACTAGGTTTTAAAAAAATTCTCACTAGTAGCACGAAGTCTGGAATTGTGCATGTATATAGTACTAGGGGTACTATATTGAATTGTGTCCGGTATATGGCAATAGGTTCACCACCTGTTACATGGGACTCAAAACATAAATTGTGAAAAGTGGGTGTTACAATGTACAGTGGCATTAAGTGCCGTAATATGCACCTCTGCATACCCCTTGAGGGATAAAAGGCGTGATGTAATGTTATGTTGTTCTAGATCTTAAGAATACGTATACATTTCAGTTAAAAAAAGGTCATAATGAGAAATCACGAACATTATATTATTAATACATTTCAAAATAACAGACCAATTAGTATTTTTTTAAACAGTACCCCAAGCATCATTAGTTCACAAAATAGTGCATTAAAACTATAAGTCAGATTTTATTGTCCGTGTATACAACTTTCACATTTTTGCAAAGTCGGTTATAGGTTGAATTAATGTATTATTGTGTCATTTGGATCTTTTTATTTGAGTTGTAAGTTTATTAATGAGATGATGTGATGTATTCTTTACGCTCTGGTTACTTTTACGATTGTATATTTAGTTATTTTTATTTTTAATGCGTTTGGTTTAAACCTGCGAAATTGTTGCGTAGATGAAAGAGATTGGTATGTGTAGTTTTGTTAATCTTTATAATTAGGTTTTTAATTTTTATTCATTGTTTTTCGCAGTTTTAAGTGCAGGTCAACTTACATTAACTAGCTCCACTCTTTTCGTTGACGTCATTTGAGCAAGATCTGATTATTGGCTTACATCATTATCATCAACAGCCTATAAATGCCCAATGGTGAGCAAAGCCTGTTCTCACACGGAGGTTTGAGTATTAATTAACTTATAATTAGAAATTATAAGCCCAGGTTTGCTCAAGATGTTTTCCTTCACCGGTTATTAGTGGTGTGTATTTCATCAGCTGTATAGAATCTGACAAAACTCACCAAACAATACCGTATTTTAAACAAGATGGAGTAAAATACCACTCGCTTTGGATACTACAGTATCCGTGGGCGTATGACGCTACTTTTTTTGGATACCGTACTATCCATGGACATCAAAGTGGCTATGGAACAAAGCCTTATAAAAGTAGGTACCTAAGTATTATTTCTTTGCGAAGATCCTCAATTACGTATCATCAAAATAACCTTTGGAACCAATAGTAATAGCTCTCAATTGGTTTTGCCATCAATTCTCCTGGTATTTCCATATGTATGTACCATGTAATGTATTAGCAATTTGCTGAATCCTAATGTGATTTGTGTTATGGGTTAAAGATAGGGTAATCCCTAATTTGAAAATATAGGTTTACTTCACTGTTGTCTTGTGTTGTTCAGTTTGAATTGTATTGTAAAGGCTAGGTACCAGAGGCCTTATTACGAATTTCATTAAAGTATTCGTAACGAGTACGCGTTCGGCACTCTGATTGGCCGGCGCCAATGAACCAACCAATCAGAGCGCCGAATGCGTTCTCGTTACGATTACTTTTAACCCTTGGGGTGCCTGGTAGGTCTGATAGACCCATCACTTTAAAGAATCGACAATATTTTAGAAAATTCGTAATTACGGAAACTGTGTGCCTGGGTAGCTTCGTAATATAGACTGGCGGCTAGATTGCCGCCACTCCCGCAATCCGCAACGCGCACGCGATCCAGTAACACTGTTTTATGTGCGTTCGGGTCTGACAAACCCGACCAGGCACTCGGCGTAACTTTTAACTGGTAAGTTATTATTTTTCGTCGTTTTTTTTTCATTTTTTCATTTGATACAATATTGAATATAAATTACAACCTGTTGTTATAGTTTGTAACATCAAAATAAATTAAAATAACCATTTATGTTTACGGGTCTGTCAGACCCACCAGGCATGCCATGTAAAACACTACTACTACGTAAAATAAACTAGTACTAAGATCTCAGATAAAAGTAATGAAGACAAATTTAGTATTCTGCTAAATCTAGTCTTAATCAACATTAAGTTTTGGTTTTTATTCGTCCGTGTTAAGTTAACACGTTTTACGCAGATCTGGAAGAAAACATTGTGGATCACGAACACCAAAACTAATAACAAACAAAAAGTCAAAACTCAAAAGCAAAAAATAACTATTATTAGTACCTACTGATAGGATACCCACCCACTGATAGGTAAGAAGTCGGTGCCATAAGCTCATACCATAATGATATAACTTAATGTCCACAAAATTGTGAATTAGGTAGTTTATTTAGAAGGATAATAAATGGAGCTATCACCTCCATTGTTTCTTTAACGGTAGATGGTAGAAACGGTAAAATAAAAGATGTCAAATGGACGTTTATGTCACAAGATATTTCAATTCAATAGACAAATTAATAATAAATAGTTATTAAACATAATACGGGAATCGAAATACCTAGTGATAATTTTTAAATGTCGTTTCTTTTGGTTACAGGTATGTTTTGTATGTTTTATTGTGTGTAAAGTTTAGTTTAGTTTATAATGTTAATTTTTAGTTCAATAAAAAAATCTTTTGGTTACAGAAGCAACACATTCCGTTGATTATGGTGGATTCCCAATAATTGGTCTTATATGTGTAATAAATATAATTATGCCAGTCGGCTTCCAACAGTCAGTCGTTTCACTTGTCTCCATAATATACCCAATGGAAATGGAAACCCAGGTGTCCATGGGCGAAGCCGATTGCTTACCATCAGGTGATCCGTCTGCTCGTTTACCGGCAAATGCCATAAAAAAAAGATTTCTTGTTAGATTTTTTGAGCTCCCTCTGAGTTCTAACGACTTATAGATGTTCATATTATGACATGCCTTTACACCAAAAGATTACTATATAAATCTTCACCCAAATTCAGACTGCACCAACCGATTTGCACAGTTCATAACCACAAATGTATCACTACTGACATTTGAGCAGCATACCTAACGGTTCAAGGTTCGATTCCATCGTAATTAGAGTGTTCAATTTTATTTATTACTCCTCTTTTGTTGGCGGTAATTGCAGTAGGTTATAATATATGAATGATGGATCTCATATTGACTTTGTTAATGATCATTTTGTAATGTAGTAATGGTGGATTAGGAAGATTTTTTCTGTTTTATAGTTTGTTGTTTGATATTATGATTTATAGACTTTTGATTGCGTCTTTGTAAGTGTATACAGATTTATTTATCTCGGGGTTTTCTCGTCCAATTAGGGTTTTTAGGAAATTTACTCGGTCTAGGTTTTTTATGGGATAAGTCGGTAAACGAGCAGACGGATCACCTGATAGTAAGCAATCGGCGTCGCCCATGGACACCTGGAACACTAGGTGCGTTACCGGCCATTTAGGAATAAGAAATTTGAGGATTGTTGGGGATATAGGGATTGGGGAGATTGGGAAAGGGGTAATTAGGCTTTCGGTAATCTTATTCACACGACGAAACATAACGCAAGCGTTGTTTCACGTCGGTTCTCTATGAGCCCGTGGTATAACTCCGGTCGAACCGGCCCATTCGTGCCGACGATTTATCTTATAAAAAATATAGAGTTGAATATCACTACATAGTATAAAACAAAGTCGCTATCTCTGTCCCTATGTCCCTTTGTATGCTTAAATCTTTGAAACTACGCAACAGATTTTGATCCGGTTTTTTTAATAGATAGAGTGATTCAAGAGGAAAATTTATATGTATAATACATACATATTGCATCCGTGCGTAGCCGGGGCGGGTCGCTAGTTTGTATATAAGATTCGGAGACATTGAACTAGTAAAACATAGGTACAAAAACATTATTTACTTACAGCGGCAAGGTAATGGAGTATTCATTAATTTGTTTCTAAATGATATAATAAATACTGTACTTAGTCCATAAATTATCATCAGTAATCGAATTGATAACCTTATTTTTTGCTACCACTTAAAAATATCTAGATGCATTTAAACGCGAAGATTTTACACTGAAGGTTGAACTTACAATCTACATACATACATACCAACAATACCTATAGATAATAATTACTACATGAGCTTTTGTTTTTGTCTAATCTACTTGATGACGTCACAATTAAATATGGCTGATATTAAGATCAAGGTTTTTTAATTTAAGTGCAAGAGAAACAAAAGGTAAGGTCTTGATTATGCTAAACTGGATGAGTAGATTAAATTATTGTGGAGGAAGCGTTGGTGACGCACTTGTGACGCCTCTGGTGTGGTGGGTGCCTTTTGCCGGCGTTGATCACTTATCATTAGGTGGTTCGCTTGCTCGTTCATCCTGTATCTCATAACAAAAGCTAAAGAAGTGTCATCATCATCATCAGATCACCAGAGGTGTTACAAGTGCGTTACCGGCCTTTTGGTGATAAGGAGTTTGAGGATCGTTGGGGAGACTAGGGAGGGTAGTCATTGGGCTTCTGGTAACTTCACTCACACGTCGGTTTTCTGCTCGGCCGTGGTGTCACTCCGGTTGAACCGGCCTATCCATGCCGAAGAGGCTCTCCCACACTAAAAAAGTTTTAGCAAGACTAACGAATAGCAATTGATTTTTATTGTATAGAGAAGATTATACACATCATGTACGCATTTTGTAAGTACACAAAAACATACATATTTTCTTAACACTTCATCATATAGCATAGTTACACAATAGAGAATTCAAACCATTATTAAAATATTACATGTATAGTGAATATAACGAAGTATTATGTCGCCCACGCTTTGGGGTTCAGCAAGCATAGTGATATATCTCTCTCAGAAATACGTAGGTTTTGATTGCAATTTTGGTTCTACTAATGACTGACTATAAACCTTTGTGTTAGTATAGGTAAAGTGCATAATTGGGAAGGTAAATGATTGTTCAAAGGACATAATTGTTAGAGCCATATCTTGAGGATCTTTGTAAGGATCAAGTAGGTTGATGTGTTATAATTTTGTGGTTACTTTAGAAATTTTTAATAGGTAATCGTTTTCTTAACAATTGTTCTTGTTTGTACGTTTTTTTTTATTTATATAAGGGGGGAAAATCATCGAACGTCAGCTCCCGCCTGGGTGAGGCGGGAGGGAGTGTCAGACTCTTACTGACTAAAAATCACCCCGTCCCTTCTCCTGCACGTCGAGCCGGAGCCCCGGTAACCCGTTAGGTTTTCCGCGACTCCGAATCGCTCAGCTCTGTTGGGCCGCATCTGTGGTTGTTTGTTCGTATAGGCCGTAGAAGTGTGTTGGTAATTTTAACAACCTTAGTAATGTTTATATTATAACTTTCGTCGCAGATCCCAGCTGCCAGTAGCAGCGCAACTGTCGTCTTCCTCGCGGGTCGCGGAATGCTGCTCATGAATACGAGCCTCTAGCATGGCTTGAAACTAGTCGAGTTCCTCGTCAAACAGTTACTTGAGTAAGGCGAAAACTTTTTTTTTTTCTAAAAACGTTGCCCCACACTAGGATTATCTCCTGTGTCGTGGGTGCGTTTACAATACACATACACATGATACCCAGACACAAAACAACAATTTGTGGATCACACAAAGTGTTGTTCCGTGCGGGAATCGAACCCGCGACACGTTGCACGGTAGCCGGTTGCCCAGCCACCGCACCAACCGTGCAATCTTATATTATATCAATAATTAACTTAGTCATGTAAAAAGCAAAGAACAGCCTAAAAAATGTCGCTGTGCGAGTGAAGTTACGTCCTCCCCTCTACTATAAAGGTCGGTAACGTAACTGTAACTTCTTTGGAATTACGAGTGTTCATTTGTCAGTGCTGAGCACTTACCTACATTAACTGAAATTCAATTATAATCTCTTAAAAATCACTTTGATTTCATGAAAAAATCGTAACAGTTTTCACTACGGAACCCATTAAACCATTACAGCTGAGCCGAACTTAACAATTTTTTTTATCGATAATCGGAAGTAGGTGCATCTACAAATGAACACCAAATCCGATGAAATAAAATTATCCAAGCTTTTGTTAATAAATAGTAATTGTCTTGTCAAACTTAAGGTCGTATATTAATACATAATAATTGCCAGTACACAGGGCACATCAAGCTATAAATAACCAGTTTATTGTGATCTCGTTTTGTATGATCTTTGCCCACATTCGAATGTCAGTTTATACTGGTTGTGCCTAGCTTGATGCGCGTGTACATAATACAGTACAAACTATTTACTTTTGATTACAAAGTTATTTATAAAGATGTATGTTTTTGTTACACAATCAACAGCTAGCTACCGGGTTTATTGTCAATATTCAATGGTAAGGTTAGGTAGTAGATATGATTGTATGTATGTACCTGTTGAGAGGTTATTTTATATATCTTCTTACACTTACAATATTGTTTTTATAATACCTATCGTGAGACATAGTAAATTAACTAAAAATCGCGGGTTACTCACGTGAATGTACTGAGAAAAACTCTACTAGTTTCGGACCACTGAGGGGTTCTTCCTCGCCGCAACCGCGCACGCTGCTCATGGGTGCATAGATTGCTTATGGGTCGACGTGTTCCATCGTAGACCGCATCATCGCTTACCACCAGGTGAGATAGTGGGCAAACGTCGGCCTTGATTTCATCTCTTTGGAAGATGACTATTGTGACTGACATTATTTTTTGCGGTAAAGAAAAATATTCTCTGTCTGACTGACTGTGACACAAGAAATCTTAGGTTTCCCTGGTTATTCAAGAAAGTAATCAGTTAAGTAAGCTCGGTCCCAATCATATTTCTATGAAATAACATGTATAAAGTATGTAAATGTATCAGTTTTTGTCAGCTATGCCATATTATGTTATTCTCATTTCATAGAGAATGAGGTAATCGTACTTAATGCTTAATCGTCAATCGTCATAGCAGATTCCTATGAACTATATATATGACTTGGAATTTCTAAATCGAATAATAAACTAATCACACTTTCACAACACAGTGCTTTGATTCAGAAATTTCTAAGTCGATACGATTGTTATATTTTTAAAGTAATCGAAAATAGTACCTACGCGTTCGGCGTCCTGATTGGCCGTCTTCATTGAACCAACCAATCAGATTGCTGGACGCAATCTCGTTTCGAATACTTTGAACGTAAAACAAACTTGTATTAAGACCTCTGAATAAAATCGTTTAAACTGGATAATGGGCCATAGGGTTGCCATAATCTTTACATTGCAGACAAGTTGCAGTTACAAATGCTTACTCTTGTATCTAATTCCGATCGATCAACATTGGTAATGTGAAATTTCGTACTCTTGAGTTGCAACACTAGCGCCCATTGCATCCGTATTGCGTGTATATTGCATGAACTTAATGAGTTTGGCTTTATATATCCGTACTCTGAATGGTATTTTAACAGCTACGATAAGGGTTGTATAGTTTTGACATTGAATAATTATTGAGATTGGGGTACGCCAAATGTTCGTGAACGTACCACGTCGATTGGAACTGGTCAGCTCCAGACTGTATCATTTTATTTTATAATCCTCAAGGTTATTTTCTTTTGCAGTCGTTCTGACTGGATTTAGGTGTTGCATTGTTCTCACATGATCGAACCAATAAAACTATGTAACTAGAGAATTGTATTGTAAACCTGATTGAAAAAGAGTAACCTATGGAGTTTCTTGCTCGTTTTTCTGCCTTGGAATGAGCAACTAGCTTCACTTATAAATTTTTGTTGTTTGACGTTCAAAAGTGCCATCCTGGTCTAATTGAAATAAATGATTTTGACTTTGGCTTTGATTTTATTGGATTGAAATTGCATTGACATTGAGATGGGTTTCAAGAGTAAGCAGCCAGGTCTATCAGAGCTCAGAGCCCGGTTTCTATCAATTCTATTAAATGTGTAATGCCTTAGTCGACTTTGTCGTATAATACTGAAAACATCAGTTTTCAGTATTATACGACAAATGTGGCGCAAAAAGCGGCCCACCTGATGGTTACCATGGTCTATGTATGCTTGCAACACTTGGGGCATAACATGCGCCTTACCTTGTATTACCTATACATATTTTTAACTCAATTTTATTACATAAAACATAATACATTTGACAAGCTTTTTGCACACAAGTTTTTTTTATGACATAAGCCGTAATCGACCCGACGGATCACCTGATGGTAAGCAATCGGCGTCGCCCATGGACACCTGGAACACCAGAAGCGTTACAAGTGCGTCACCGGCTTTTTGGGGATTAGGAGTTTGAGGATCATTGGGGATTCAGGGATTGGGGAGATTGGGGAAGGGGAAGGTAAGTGGGCCTCCGGTAACCTCACTCACACGATGACACACAACTCAAGCGTTGCTTCACGTCGGTTTTCTGTGAGGCCGTGGTATCACTCCGGTCGAGCCGGCCCATTCGTGCCGATGGCTCTCCCACACTTAAACTCTTTTCTCCCACACTCTTTTCTTAAGTAAATGAAGTTTGTAAAAACCAAGCAACGAAGTCCTATACGAAACTATTTTCCCCACAGGTCACGAAGAAACCTTTATTTAGAAAGAGTGTGGCAACATTAATCAAGGAAAAGTCGTTTGAGGCTGGCAATTTGTGCTCGACTCATTTATATCTCATTTACTAATAGTAACCACAGGCCGCCATTTTGTAATACATTCGTAATATTTTATTCTTGTGAGACGACATCTGGTGGTTAGGGAACGAAAAAAGTTAAAAGAATACTGAACCATCTGCATTTATAATGCAGTGGTTTGAGTCTCGGATCAAGTAAAATAAGATTAGTGTTAAATTGTTATATTTTCATGACTGCCTTGTTGGTCTAGTGGCTGTAAGTGCGACTGCCGGGCAAAGAGTCTCAGATTCGATTCCTGGGTCGGCCAAAGTATTACTGGATTAAAAAAAATCTTAGTAGTAGCACGGAGACTGAAATTACCTATGCCCGGTATATGGCTAGACTCACCCCCTATTACTTGGAACTCATAACATAAATAGTGAAAAGTGGGTGTTACATGTAGTACGTGGAGTACCGTAATGTGCACCTCTACTTGTCCCTTCAGGGATAAAAGGCGTGATGGTATGTTATATTTTCTCTTTATCACGAATTCTGGAATTGTCTGTCTCTTTGCCTATTTTTTTTTAAGGGCGGAAAATCATCGAATGACTGCTCCCGCCTGGGTGAGGCGGGAGGGAGTGTCAGACTCTTACTGACTAAAAACCACCCCGTTCCTTTTCCTGCACGTCGAGCCGGAGCCCCGGTTACCCGTTAGGTTCTCCGCGACTCCGAAGTCTCTTTACCAATACGCCTATATTAGTACCTATTTAGTCATTTTTAGACAGATACCTGCTTCATCTTTTCGCCATCGACTTATGCGAGAGCAGTTCTGTCATCTTTATCAACAGCCCATAATGTCCACTGTTGAGCAAAGCCTCTTCTCACACGGAGAAGGCTTGACCATTAATCACCAGGCTTGCTCAATGCCTATAGAAATTATAAGCCCAGGTTTCCTCACGATGTTTTATTACCTTCCTTGTATGTCAGTGCTATCTAAATAATCTTAGAATCTTAAAACTCGGAAAAGTCACATTGGTACTTGCCATTGGTTTCGACTCCACATGAGAAGCGGGCGCCATAAACCTCTGGGTCACCATGACTACACGGCAGTTCTATCACCAGTCCACAGTTCAGCATTTTTTGCGAAACTTTGGTCTAATCAAAATTGCAGCATGAACTGAAGCTTGTGATAATTCCTAACCAACACGACCTTTTAAAAAATCGCATTTTTAACCCTAACCTTTAATGATGTTATCAGCACGTGATTTGCCTGTTCATTTGCTCCTTTACTCTATAAAAATTGGTAATAAGTACACTTGGTATCTGATAACTCTGAAAATTGTGAAATTTTTTGCAAGAGTCTGTATTTTCTGAAGGGTGTGCTCCATCGTAGGCCGCATCATCGCTTACCACCAGGCGAGATAGTGGTAAAACGTCAGTCCCATCTAATATAAAAAAAAATAGTTTTATAATCTATTCACTATAACAAACTAATAATAGGCACTTATCTAGAGAGATCTAGTACAACTTAATTCACTACACAAAGGCTTAACTGCTTCAATACACATCAAAAGATTACAAACTAAACAAAAATCTGACCTATTCCGTTCGATAATAGTGTAATTACAATGTTCTAATACATAATTGCAATAATAATATAATTCTTACGCCATGCTTGAGTTCTCACGGACGCATTTAATCGCCATACCTTACCATATTCGGAGTAAATGTGAGGGAATTACCCGCACTTACAAATATCTGAGGAATTATAGTGTAAGTTTGTTTTATATGTTAACGTGATGAACACTTTTATGACGTTCGGCGTTCTGATTGGCCCGCTCCAAGTTAATCAACCAATCAGATAGTTGAACGCTGTAACGTCTCGATTGCGTTAAGGTAAAGGTTCTCTGATAGTTAGATGCAAGATGTTTATAGTAAAATAATAGGAAATTAGGTGGGAGTAATTGAGTTATTATCGATGTTGTTTTAATTGTAGAATGTAGAGGGTGGGTAGAAGTGTGAATTTTAGGGGCATGTTTCATAATGTCTGGCTGTCTGGCTAATATTGGCTTGATTGTGAATTTTGACACATTACGTAGTAGTTAAATAATAGCTGTTGAAAGTTACTGAAGACTCGTAGACTTCTATTACATCAAAGATGTCATCATACACGTTGGTAGCACACACAACGTACACTTGATAGCAAACGATATACAAGGCATGAAATACCCATGTCAATACGTTAAACTTTAAGATGACTGTAACATATCAGAAATCCATAAGTTTCTTTGTTAACTTATCTTATAAAAAATATACATCGAGTAGTTCGATTCCAGGTATTTCTTCTTCTTCCTAGTCGTTTTCTTCATTACTGAAGGTCGTGTCTAGTCTTGTGCACGCGTCACTTGATGCACAACCCTCCTCCAAACGCCCCTGTCCTCTGTGGTCTTTATGGCTTGAGAACTGTCAGGGGGCAGTTCCACAAGCCATAAATTTCAGTCATTTCTAAATATTATTAAATGTTAGAAGACTCCTTGAGTCTGAGTAATGTCTAGTGCATGTAAAAAACCTGTCGGCCATGATTCCCGAATTCGTCACTTGAGCACTCGCACACTTGACAACCATACAACCAATGAATACGAAACAAAGTAAATATCAGCATAGGTACTACCTACCCAAGGTTTCGTTCATCCTGCACAAATGTGTTTGGAATGCGTCTCTAAGGTATGTAAGTACTATTGAGCGCAGCTGAGCACTCTTGAGATGACGAGGCAGGCGTAGGCCTCATTTCGAGTGGGCAGGAGATCCGCTGTCACTAATACAGCGATGCGAATTGATGTCATCGGTGGGGAATGAACATAGATATGTGTATTTTTTGAAAAAAATATTTTTTTTTATGGAATATGAGGCAAACGAGCAGTTGGATCACCTGATGGTAAGCGATCAGCGCCACCCATAGACACCCGCAACACCAGATGAGTCACAGGTGCGTTGCCGGTCTTTTAAAAAGGAATACGCTCTTTTCTTGAAGGTTTAAAGGGGGTATCGGTTCGGAAATACCGCCGACGACAGATCATTCCACAGTTTTGCTGTGCGAGGCAGGAAGCATCGTGAGAAGCGCACAGTTGTAGCCTGCCAACCATTTAAATGGTGGGGATGCATATGCTGTCGTGAGAATTCCACAAATAAAAAAAATTATTAGTGGAAACGTAGGTATATGGTGGCGTTAGACTTGTCACTAATTGGAGCAAGCACAAAAATATACCTACCTCATGCCAGTTGCGTGGCTGACGCAGTGGTAAGGGGACCGACACAGTTCCAATTCTTTCGCTCTATCTACATTTATTAATGCGATATTCACCATAAACTAATAAATTAACCCAAGTTCTTATAATGTTAGTTTTGTTGTAAAGCCTCAACATTTTTAACGACTTCAAAAAAAGGAGGAGGTACTATGTCCGGCTGATTGTTTTGTTTTTTTTTGTTTGTTCGCCGATTACTCCGCCATTTGTGAACCGATTCCCAAAATTCTTATTTCGTTTTTGACAATATTTTATGTTTTTCATTGTCAAATTGATTGTTGTATTGAAATACACAATGAAGTCTATTACATTTTCGTCTCGCGGTAAAACAACTTGTCATAAGTACTTTCGATGTCTAAAATGAAAACAGAAAAATAAAGATGTCAATATTTTAGTTATATTTTTTTTCATACAAATACGCACATGAAACACTGGACGTAAATTTGTATGTACTTTTCCCACCACACGTTCCATCCGACGAGAACTACCTCTTCGAGAATTACAAGGCCTGAGGTTTTGATAATGTACTATGAGTTCGTATGCGCGTGCCTGGTGCTAAATAAATGTTTTTTCTTTCTTTCTTTCTTTTTTCGAAGTGTGCTTTTGTAGTGGTTCACCAGTTATATTTTATTTTAAACATTTTATCTCTTAAAAACGATGATATTACAAAGTCCTAGACAGTTAGAACCATTTTTCTTTCGGACGAAAACGAAATAGATTTCACGGTATATGTAGTTTCGGAAAGTACAACGAAAGTAGGAAGCAAAAGGTTTATTTCTTACTAGCTTTTACCCGCGGCTTCGCTCGCGTCACAAAATAATGAAAATAGCCTATGTGACATATACCAATACACACAGCGCCATCTATACCAATACTTTTGTTTTTCCTCGGAAATATCAATGTTTTCTGGGTTAAAAAGTACCCTATTATTTAATCTAGACTTCTAACTTTACGTCTGGAAAAATTCAAAGCAATCGGTTGAGTAGTTACGGCGTGAAGGTGGAACAAACAAACAAACTCACTTTCAGATTTATAATATTAGTAAGGATATTTAAACCTTTCTGATATTTTAAGACTACTATGCCTCTTAGATATTTAGGTAATTTAACTTTAGGCATGTACATACACATCAGACTATCGTAAATCACAATCATCCTAGCAAATTGATGCTTCATACGACTTTCTTCACCCGTACGTACCAATAATTTACACCTCTGCTGAACCCACAACACGATTGTACTCTTACAGTAACCGTCAAAATTCGCCCACTGCTTACCTCCTTAGCGATAATAGTACAATGTTAATAACTGATAGCTTCCTTTTATGGATTAATTATAGGTTTAATTAATGATTTACTTAGTATGTTAACATCAAGTTTATTTATCATAAAGATTTTTTTATTTTTTATGGTATAAGCCGGTATACGAGCAGACGGATCGCCAGATAGTAAGCAATCGGCGTTACAAGTGCATTACCGGCCTTTTGGGAATTTGAGGATTGTTGGGGATTCGAGGATTGGGGAGACTGGGGAGGGTAGTGAATTGGGTCTCCGGTATCCTCACTCACATGACGAAACACAACGCGTTGTTTCACGTCGGTTTTCTGCTCGGCCGTGGTATCACTCCGGTCGAGCCGGCCCATTCGTGCCGAAGCATGGCTCGCCCACACTGGTTTTAATAATTAATTAATCGGAAAATAGTAATAAATAAATAATTATACAAACACGATGACACATGTTATAATTATAATTGTACAGTAAACATGTAGTGCAACTGTTTACTTTATATCGTTGTTCAGACACTTAATATTATTATTATAAATTATAATCTTCCTGTAGTTAATAGTTTCTTTTGGTTCTTAGTGTAATTATGTTAAGTGATTAGCATACATGTAAAGTGTGCCTTATTTATTAAGTACGTAGTTGCAAATTGGAATGCTAATGCTACGTCCTGTGTGAGCAATCTAGATGCGAATGCGGAGCGGCGCGACAACCACAAACTGTCGAAACGGATTGAAGTGTCCTACGTGTCAAGACGCCCGTGGGATGCGATGCGGAGCGGCGCGGTATTTTTTATGGAATATGTGGGAAACGAGACACCTTTATGGTAAGCGATCAGTGCCGCCTTTGGACACCTGCAACACCAGAGGAGTCCAGGTGCATTGCCGGCCTTTTAAAAATAAATACCCTCTTTTGTTGAAGGTTTGAAGGTCGTATCGGTTCGAAAATACTGCCGACGACAGATCGTTCCACAGTTTTGCTGTAAACGCTGCAAGAGAAGCGCACAGATGTAGCCTGCCAATGGATATGATGTCGTGAGGTTCGATGGCGAAAAGACGCTGCAGGTATCAGGTCAAACAATTCCATACAGCGCTCCCCGTAGTATAAGTGATAGAAAATGTACAGCGAAATGACGCGGACGGGATCAGTTGGTTCGATATTTTTGCGCGAACTATCATATTTAGGTGTTTTTGTTTGGTTATAATGAAACGATTCACATGTACGTAGGACATAGCCACCGTTTCGCCGCATATCTTAGTTAAATTACCCATTGTTAAATAAAAAAATAAAATAAAATAAAAATAGCCTTTATTGTACCACAATATCTCATGCATTCAAATCAATATTATTGTTTCATTAAATTATTATGTTACATTTCGATTAATATATCCTTTTAAATTAACTAATAAAAATAAACTAATTTAAATCAAATAAATTTTAAATAATAGGTACTAATTAGTTTGTGGAAGTCGCCTCAGTGGCGTAGGCCTCCCCAGTTTTCTCCATTTAACTCTGTCTCTCCACATAGTCCCACAAATCTCAACAATAATATCTTCCCATCTTCTTTTTGGTCTACCTTTATTTGTTTTCCCATCCCATGGCATCCAATTTATAATCTTTCTGGCCTATCTATTGTATGGCACATTATCCATTGTTAGGTGTCACCAATGTCGTTACCTGATTTTACAGACCTACCTTAGCCTGGGGGTTCAAAGTTAGGAGAGTTTGGTGAAAACGGCCACATTAGTATCTTATCGTTTCTGCCTGACTGTCATTATTATGACAGTCAGGCATAGGAATGTAGACCTTAATACTAATCTTATAATAATGACATAATTAAGCTTAACCCGTCGAGCGTCCGCGTTCCTTATGATCCAACAGGTGCACACGTGACATTTGGAGAAAGAAAGAAAGAAAGAAAATGCATTTATTTGGCCATTGGCACACGAAAACAAGGATCATTACAATAGAAATAAAAAATACAGTCAAAATAAAAACAAAACATTAATAATAGATTTTATAAAAGAGAAAGCAGCATGGACCATTTTTTCTTATGATCCACCGGGTGCTCATAAGAACCCTCGAGGGGTTAATGAAAGACTTTGGATCTGGTTATTTAACTGACAATGAAATGATAAAAGTCAGGAACCCAAACAAGGTAACCTCTGCTATTATGAACAGACCGTGATATATTAAAATACTGATGAATAGATTTTGAAACCGTTTGTAACAATAGATGGAGTAAAGTACAATGACGTTTTTTTCTTTATATTAAAATATAATAAGAGTCTTTAAATCTAAGGGGATTATGCCAGACTCATCGTGACCATGAGAATGATTGGAGTAACGAGAGATATTAGGATCAGTCCAAACTACATACGAACTCATAGATCTTAACAGCACCGTCACAGTATGGATTGGACAGAATGGTTTGAAAAGCACCTATTTCTGCAACATTAATGTTTTTCTCTATCTTTTATATCGGACACATTCCAGTAACAAGTGCGGACATCTTCAATTACTCCGCATGCATCACAGTTCAGACGGCTTGTTGTAATTAGAAAACTAGAAGAAAATCTCATTAGAAAACCGAACTTGTTGAGACGAATATAATGACGTATAATTGGAATGATGACAGGGTATAAAAATTAAAAATATAATTAGTTCGGATGTTAGGTAATGAAAAATATTAGACACGTATTTTTTATAACAACATAACATAACATAACATCACGCCTTTTATCCTCGAAGGGGTAGGCAGAGGTGCACATTATACCACTGTACAATGTAACACCCACTTTTCACTATTTATGTTATGAGTCCCATGTAATAGGGGGTGAGCCTATTGCCATATACCGGGCACAGTTCCAGACTCCGTGCTACTACTGAGAATTTCTTTTTTTTTTTAAACTCAGTAATACTTTGCCCGACCCGGGAATCGAACCCGAGACCCCTTACCCGGCAGTCGCAATTGCGACCACTCGGCCAACGAGGGCAGTCGAGGTATTTTTTATTTTGTCGTATAATAAAACAATACTTAGATAAAACGAATCAAAGTTTAGGAGTGGGGGCTAAAACGCCATTTCTACGTGTAAAATGTACATAGAAGTGACGTCACGCGACATTTTAAATCAATATATCATCGAAAGTATTCGTTTCTGTAAGAAAATAAAAATTACTTGTCTAATGATTTAAAATAATCTACTAGACGGACATTACAATAAAAATTAGGCATTTAGGTACCCTTATTAATAATGAGGGGTTTTTTTAAAGGGGGGAAAATCATCGAAAGCCTGCTCCCGCCTGGGTGAGGCGGAAGGGAGTGTCAGACTCTTACTGACTAAAAACCACCCCGTTCCTTCTCTGCACGTCGAGCCGGAGCCCCGGTTACCCGTTAAGTTCTCCGCGACTCCGAATCGGCATCGGCCCTGTTGGGCCCCATCTGTGGTGGTCTGATGGCTCTTTGAGGCGCCCGCGAATAATGAGGGTTTGTTAACAACGGGCGAAGTTGCTACGAAAAGTTAGTGCTTTATAAAAACACATTTACATAATACTTTAGTACTATATACAGATTCTGAATGCATTGCAAATGTATGTAATTCAATAATTATTTACGATTATAATTATATAGTCATAAATATGTTTATTTGTATTTTATAGGGACCTAAGCAGCAATAAAACTGCGGCTTAGTCAACAAACAAATAGTTTTGATTAGTTTCCGTAGTCATGTGCTAAATACGCGTAAACTAAGTTTTTTTTTTTTTTTTTTTTATAATTCATGGGGCGACGTTTGACCACTATCTCACCTGTTGGTAAGCGATGATGCGGTCTACGTTGGAGCACGTCGTCCCATAAGCAACCTATTCACTCGGGCCTTGAAGACTCCCAGGTTATACCCTTCAGGAAATACAGACTCTGGCAAAGAATTCCACTCTTTAGCAGTACGCACAAGGAAGCTTGAAGCAAAGCGCTTCGTGCGTGTGGGCGGAACATCTACCATGAATCGGTGACGCTTCGCGGATTGTCTTGTGGTACGATGATGGAAAGGACTAGGGGGAATCAAGTTGTGCAATTCCCCCGCACACTCCCCGAAATGTATCCGGTAGAAAACCGCAAGGCTTGCAACCTTACGCCTTTTTTTTTTTTTTTTTTTTTTTTGTTGACGGGGGGAAACCTTCCAAAGGCGCCTAGCTTTTTGGGGAAAAAGACTAGGGAGTGTGGGATTCTTACCTCACTAAAACCTCCCCGGTGGCCACCATCCGCACTTAAAGGGGGCACCGGGTCCTCTTAGTAGACCAACTCCGGTGCCCTCATAGTGCAACGCCTGTGACGGCACCTCCCTATGGAGACCTATATGTCTCTCCTAGAGCCTCTCTGTGCAGTGCACGGCGGCACGTGACCACTGTGCCGCCGTCATCCTTGAGGTCATTAGGTGGGCGCCTAGATTCCCCACTCTGTGCGCCCATGACCCCAAAGGTTTGCCTACCAATATTGTAGGCAGGAAATCGACATATTAGGCGCCGCGGCGGTTATTTCCTCGACGCCTTCGATGTGTGGGATCGGCCCTCTCACGATCCCGCTCAGCAGCCTCCTTTTGGGACATTACAGTCTCACAAAAGGTGGCAACTTCTCTCCAGTTTTCTGTCGCTGCCAGCATAGCCGTAACTACTGCTGGCAGAGACAGGTCTCGCCCGATCCTGGCAACTAGGACCCGCCGCTCTGAGGCCCACGCTGGGCACTCTTCAAGCGTATGCTGTGCGGAATCCAAGTTGCTTTCGCAATGGTGGCAATTTGATGTAGCCTCTCGCCCAATCTTGTTCATGTACTCACCGAAGCAACCATGTCCGGTCAGCACCTGAGTGAGCCTGAAGGAGATGCGCTCCTCTCTCTTCAGCCAGGCTTCGAAGTGCGGCAGAATGGCTTCGACAACGCGCTTGCGTGAGTATTCCGGCTGTTCTAACCACTCACGCCACCGCTCAAGCGCGTGTCGCCTTTCCCGCCGCCTCAGCCTAACGAGCACCGTTTCTGGCATCCTTCCGCCGTTTTGGCGGATTGAGCGAATTTGGTCATAGACTTTCGCGTCCATATCCGCCAGGATATCCAACGGCGGAAAACGAGCCAGTAGAGTTGCCGCCTCAAAGGACACCGTTCGGTATCCTCGTGCGATCCGAATGGCCATTTTCCGCTGCAGACGATTTATTTTCGTTCTGCAACGTCGGACGCCTGACAGTCTAGTTGACCAAACAGGCGCCCCGTAAAGGACCATCGACCGCACGACACCCGCATAGAGGCGACGAACTTCTTCTCGAGGCCCCCCGATATTTGGCAGCAATCTGTGCAGAGCACCCACTGCCTTTTCGACTCGGGGGACCAGGCGTTCAAAATGCTCTTCGAAGCCCCATCGACCATCCAAGGTTAGGCCTAGATAATTCAGGTATCTGCCAACCTGGACTAGCGCATCACCCACTCTTACCGACGAACTGGGTGGCTCCCTGGTCCTCGGCAGCTTGTGAAACCACAGCGCCTCAGTTTTTTGAGGCGCTATCTTTAAGCCCAGTTCGTGTATTGATGAAACGACTTTTGCCACACCGAGCTCTGAAAGCCGGATGGTCTCCTCAAAGGTATTCCCGCTGGCCATAACCAGAGTGTCGTCAGCATAGCACACAACATGGACGCCAGCGGGAAGATCGACACGCAAGACCGCGTCGTAAGCGAGGTTCCACAATAAAGGACCCAATACCGATCCTTGTGGAACCCCGCACGTAATTTCCCTCCGCTGAACGCTACCGTCCCGGCCCACATAGCGAATGTGCCTGTCGCGTAAGTAAGCCCCGATAATGTTCTGCAAATAAGGAGGGACCCTATGATAAACTAGGGCCTCTCTAATTGCATTCCAGGGCAGGGAGTTAAAGGCGTTGACAATATCAATACTTATCGCCAAAGCCACCCCACCCCGAGATACTGCCTGTTCCGACAGCGAACGGACGCGCAATATCGCGTCTACTGTGGAACGCCGCTGCCGGAAACCGTACTGGTTTTCTGACAAGTCGGGACCAACTCGCGACAGGTGCCCGACGAGCCTTTCAGCAATCACTCTTTCAAAGAGCTTGGAAACCTCGTCGAGCAGGCAGATAGGACGATATGCGGAGGAGATTCCGCTGGCCTGCCTTGCTTCTTCAGAAGACCAAACCGGCCTCTTTCCAAGGGATGGGAAACACACCTGATTGGAAGCAGCTATTAAATAACCGCCTCAAACGTTCCCCCAGAGCATCCAGAGCCAGAACCCAAACCCGACCAGGAACACCATCTGGACCAGGTGCTGTGTTTCGCGCTTTTAATCGGCGTACGGCTCGATCTAGCTCACCTTCGGTTACGCCTAAGTCATTGGACCATTCCGACGATGACAGAGGTAGTGAGGGACTGTCTCTTACTACAGGAAACAGTGTGTTAATCACCCTTCCCAGTAGATCAGGATCCATGGTTTCTGTAAGTGGAGGAACCCACGGGCGGAGTTTGCCCATAACCAAACGGTACGGTTTCCCCCATGGATCTCTGTCTAGTCCCTCGAGGAGCTCGCTCCAGGACTGAGACCTGGCATCCGCAATGGCGTGTTGGAGCGCCATGGTTGCCTCTCGGTAGGCTCTGTAAGCTCTGGTAATTTCATCTTCAGTGGCACTCCGTTGTCTTCTGCGTCGGGTACGCTGAAACTGACGTCGGAGCCTAAGACAAACAGAACGCAATTGCGCTATGTCTTCTGACCACCAGTAAGCTGCCCCTGGACGCTGGCCAAATCTGATTCGGGGCATAGAGGCGTCACAGATTGACACCATTTTGTCCCGAAACCAGGTCGCCTCCCTTTCCGGATCTGGCGAGATCCCTTGAGAAATATTTTCTGGCCAGGCAACGATGTTGGCAGCTGCGATGAGCATTTCTCGATCGAGCTTTTTGAGGGCCCAACGTCGTGCCGGCGGATTAGAAGTTGCAACACTTGGACCATCAGTGGGACTGGGCGCTATGTCAAAAAGTATATGCCGATGGTCGGAAAGTGTGACAATTTCCTCAGCCACTCTCCATTGCAATACCCTGGGGGCAAGAGAAGGAGTCGCCCATGTGAGGTCCACAATTGACTCCCTTGCCACCTGACGCAAGTGGCAACAGATCCTTGATTTAAGAGTCGCAGGTCGAGTGAAGCTGCCCAGTCTTGTACTGCGTGTCCCCTTGGTCTGTCCCGCGTATTTCCCCACGCTCTAGAATGAGCATTAAAATCACCCAGGACTAATACCGGGCGGGGTGAGCATTTGCACCGGATGCAGTTTGCAACTCCATCAAGATATGCTTCGTATTCCTGTAGGGAAATGTTAGGGGACACGTAGCAGCCCACTACAGCTACTGGTCCCCACTCTACAGCAACAAAACCGTGCCCCCTGTCTAAAAGACAACAGTGAGGCCCACCGTTTCCACTAGCCCAGTAAATCGCGACTGAATCTGCGGTATCCCGGAACCAACGAGGATGATCCTGGAGACCATACGGCTCAGCCACCACCGCCAATGCAACTGACCACTCCGCAATGGTTTGTAAAAATAAATTTTGTGCACTACGGCAGTGGTTCAGATTGCACTGGAGAACTCTCAAGGCTGGGAATGTGACGTATCCATTTCCTCCACGGGGCTTGCACCTAGCGGTGCAGGCGACGTCACTTGAGGTTTACCAGACTGGTTGGATGCCCGTTTCTTTTGCGGGTTACATTTCTTGCTTCCCAGACGATGGTTGGCTTGGCGACCCTGATCTGAGCAAACTGGGCATCTTACATTCGGTGATGTACACTCACTAGCTTTGTGAGCCCCACCGCAGGCGTAGCACTGATTACTCCGGTCCGTCGTACTAGTGCACTTACTCCGAACGTGACCTGGCTCGAAGCAACGATAACACATCATGCGACGTGGCTCTAGTACCTCAACTCTTACTGACGTCCAACCTAGTGGCATGCGTTTTTCAGACGCCAGCTTCTTCATAGCCGTCAGAGGACCACGCACCCACACGTGTCCCAAAGAAGTTGGGGGTCGTCGGATTTCACCAATCTTGACGTCCCCAACGGAGCATCCACCCGCCCTCGCTATAGCTGCAACAACCTCTTCTGGAGTTATGGCATCGTTCAGATCCATGACCCTCGCTTCTGCCATTTTGGTTGGCCGTCTTATCACCACTGCAAAGTCAGCAAGTACCTCTCTCATACGCTCAGCAAGGCGATCGGCTTTAGAAGCTGAGTTCTCGCCTGAAATCATCAGAACGATTCCACCATCAGCGGCACGTTTCTCCCGTAATAAGTCAGGAGTTATACCCAGTTCGACAATATTGATTTGTCTCCTTGCCACAGACATAACTTCTCCAAGACCGACTGTCGCTCCCTCCTTCACGCATATAGAAATCGCTGCGGAAGTAGGAACTTTCGGCAATTTAACCCGCTGTTTTTTCTGCGTCAAACGGATCTGTGTCTGAGGTGATAAATTAACTGGTTGTGGTGCTTTCGCTCTTTTAGCCTTTCGACCTACAACTAGCGACCAAGTTTCCTGGGAAGACATATTCCCAGTGTGTTTATTCGGTACCGATACAGTCGGTGTAGATACCGCTGTCGACTCTGTTACAACTGGTGTAGCTACTTGGCTTTTCTTCATCTTCTTTTTCTTTTTCTTTTTCTTCTTATCGGCTTTCGCCCCCGTCTGGACTGGAGGAGAAACCACAAGTGTCCTAGCATCTGAAGCGAGAGCCGGGCGTAGCCTTCTCTCTGGCAACAACCTATCTTCTAGAGCAGCTAATTTCGCGTCCATCATACCACCGATTTCTATGGCAATGGAACGTCGGAGCAGAGCCACGTCATCCGATGCAAAACCATCTAGACCTAATAAAGCTGACGCTTGCATCTCTGATTTTCCTCCCTGCTGAGAGAGCGTGTTAAGCTGGTTTTTTAGCTCTACAACCGCTTCTTTCAGGCTAGCTATTTGTGCTCGCAGATCTGCGTTCTCCTTGGTTAGCTTCTCCAAGGAGTCTTTATCCGAGCCAGGCAAATTCACTACTGATGCCTGGTCAGATGTAATTGTCGTCCGAGTACGCTTACGTGCTCGTGTTGTTATTGATACAGACTTCTGGGAGCCAACGGACATTTGCGAGCAGTCTGACTCACCACTGTCACTTATTGCACGGCCCATTGGTGTAGCTGGTCGTTTAAAATATGACCGAGTCCTCATCCCTTTTGAACTAGGACTTGAACTGTCCTTGCTCGAGATTTCCTTTTCCACCTTCTTATCATCATTTTGAAGTTTTGATTTATTTAATTCCATGTAAGTCCCACGAGTATGGGGGAAGACAAGGTCCGCCTAGGGGGTGCCCCCTGTCCCTAGGTAAGTGTACATTTATATACCCAACTAGAGGGTCCACAGGTACCCTAGCTGGGGGTGCGCTCACGACTGATACAACTCCTCAGCCATACATACCCTCGCCGCGCACCAGAACTTAGTATTGGAGGAATTTTTTATAGAGGTTATCTTCCTCGCGGTCCGGGCGGTTAAGCCAAGACCCTCGTCCCGTTCCGAGTCATGACCATGATCTCTTCCCGGATTACGATCTCGACGGTTGCATCAGGAATAGTTCTTCCAATGCTACTCGTTGGCAGGGTCAGTGCACAACAAGTACCGTCCTCCCTCATCCAGCATGTCCTCTGCTTCAGCAGAGAAACAGGCGGATGACCGACTACCACCCAGTATAGGGTTTCTTCCAAAGGTAGGGCATCTGCTTGCAGAATACCTTCCCTTAAGTAGAGTTTAAGTCAAAACCCTACAACCATTCCCGAACCCGACTCGGTTCTCTCTTCATCCCGTCCAGAAGTTAGCTCCAGGAAGCAGTGTCACCATCTGCCTCCTGTATCCAGGGCGCACCACGGGGAGGTCTTCTGGCACCGCGCCCCTGCAACCTTACGCCTGTGTTCGAGGCTTTGAAGCCGAGCCTTCACAAGCGCATCATCGTCGATGAGCCTCCTGGCACGCCTCTCAATGTGCTCTATCGCGTCCAGCTGATATTTAGCCGAGCCGTCCCAAAGATGAGAGCAGTACTCCATACAGGACCGAACCTGTGCTTGGTACAGGCTCAGCAATTGTCTCGGCGTGAAGTACCGTCTCACCCTCCATAGGACACCCAACTTCCTACCAGCCAGTTGCGCTTTTGACTCTATATAGGAGCCAAAGTTGAGCGTGGGCGTCAGAGTTACACCAAGAAGCTCAAGACGATCGGTTATCGGTACGGATACATTCCGGAAAGTAGGAGTCAGCGGAAATTGACTCCGTTTGGCGGAGAATAGACACGCCTGGGTCTTGCTAGCATTGAACCTAACCAAGTTGGCGTCACCCCAGTCGGACACCGCCTTCAAGGTCGAGCTCAAACGTTCGACCATGGATTCTCTTAAAGACTGGATCTGTGTTCCGCTAGTCCGCGCACCGGACACATACCTTTCAACAACTGTGCTGTCATCTGCATACCCAAAGATACCGGGCTTAAGCAGGTCGTTTATGTGCAGCAAAAAGAGCGTCGCTGAAAGTACTGACCCCTGAGGGACGCCGGCTGTTGACGAGGGTTGTTGAAAATGATGACACGGTGTATGGAGAGATAAATCACTTTAATTAGGCAAGCTAAATCTATGATACACCATACACGTGTAACTATCGAGGCGAGCGATGCCGCACAAGTGCGTGTGACCGTTGGGTCGGCCAGTGGCGGAATGAATCAGCGCAGGCGCGCCGGCCTGCACCGCCTGGCGATGCGCGGGCGCGCGGTTCGGCGTTAACAAACTGGCCCCCTTGGAGCAGGAGCATCATGCTGGTCCAATTTCATTGGTAGTGGACAGAGCCTGTTCCAAGCTCTGCGTATGGTTCCTGAAGTAGTTGCTACATCTGCCACCCTGTTGACGCCGTCCATGCCTGGGTAGACGTTGGTGATACGGCCTAGCAGCCATCGATTGGGAGGCAGTCGGTCGTCTTTGATTATAACCATATCTCCTGGCTGCGGTTGTCCTCTGTCAGTCCGCCATTTGTTTCGGATCTGCAATTCTGAAACGTACTCCTTGTAGTAACGATTCCAAAAATGTGTTTTTAATGCTTGTACCCTTTTATATCTGGATAGCGTGTGAAGTGGAGCCTGGTCGACCTGGGGAGCAGGCAGCATAGTGAGTGTACGTCCAATTAAGAAGTGCGCTGGCGTGAGTGGAATTAAATCTGATGGATCAGATGAAATTGGAGTGAGAGGTCTAGAATTTAGTATTGCCTCTATTTGAATCAGTACAGTGTTCATTTCTTCGTAATCTAAATGTGCCATTGACAATACATGATTTAAATGTTTTTTAATTGATTTAACTGACCCTTCTGCTACGCCATTAAAATGTGGGCTATAGGCTGGACTAAATTTGAAAATGATTTCGTTTTCAGCAGCGTTTGAAATAATATCGAAAGACTGAGTTTTTAAAAACTTAGCTATTTCGTTGCAAGCACCCACGAAATTAGTTCCATTATCGGAATAGATTGTAGCCGGCTTACCTCTGCGGGCAACAAACCGATTTAAGGCTGCAATAAAGCCTTCAGAACTCAAATCGGTTACGAGTTCTATGTGCACTGCCCTCACCGCTAGGCAAACAAAAACAGCTATGTATGATTTTTTTTAGCTGAGTGCCACGACCTTTTCTGTTTGATATCAGGATAGGACCCGCGTAGTCCACAGCTGTATTACTGAAGGGATAATCTGCTTGCAATCTTTGCAGAGGTAGGTTGCCCATGATAGGCTGGTAAGTTTTACCTGCAAATCTAAGACAACATATGCATTCTCGAGTTGTTTTCCTACAGAGATTACGACCATTGACTATCCAGTATTTGTGACGTAAGGTAGCTAACAATAGCTGTGGTCCAGCGTGTAAAAGAATTTTATGATAATGTGCGACTAATATTTTGGTTATGTGATGTGATGCGTCGAGTAAGATAGGATGCTTTGTGTTGTAGTCGTAGTGCGAGTTTAACAATCTACCTCCCACTCTTATAATACCTCCATGATCGATAAATGGATTTAATTTGAGAAGTTTGTCCTTAGGAGACAATCGACGTTTGTGCATTAACTGTAAATATTGTTTACAATATGAATCACGCTGTACTTGTTTGCATAACACCTTTAGCGCAGTGTTCAGCTCTGTGACAGTCAATGGACCTGTCATTTTATTGCCAGTATGTTGACAGTTAAAAATAAATCTTTGTACGTAAGCTAGGGTACATTGTAATTTATTGAAATTAGAAAATCTTGTGAAATAGTCATCAGTATGACAATGTGACTCATCTGCTGACAAATAACATTGATGTTTAATTTCCGGCAAGCTAGTAATATTTATATTTTGTGGTTGTGTAGGCATCTGCATGTCTGTTTGATGTAGGAAATGGGGACCTCCCCACCACAAAAGTGAAGATTGTAGTTGTGACGCGTTGAGCCCGCGTGAACCTATATCAGCCGGGTTCATTTCTGTGGGAACATAACTCCATGAATTTGGGTCTGAATTGTTGGTAATGTAATTAATTCTATTGTAAACAAATTGTTTTAATTTTGATTTGCATGTTTTAATCCAGCCCAGTACAATAGTTGAGTCGCACCAAAAACATGAGGAATCAATTCCTAGACGTAATGAATTTATCACCTTTTTCATTAACCTTGTTGCTAAAAGGGCGCCGCAAAGCTCCAGCTTGGGCATAGTTAGCCTTTGCTTGAGTGGCGCCACTCTGCTCTTTGCAAGTAGCAACCGTACTTGTACATTTCCAGTGTCGGACACTGTGCGTACATATATACAAGCTGAGAAGGCCTTAATGGAGGCATCGGAAAAAGCGTGTAATTCAACCTTAACGTACAAATCACACAACACTCTACGAGGAATTTCAATTTTAGAAATTTCTGGCAAGTCCTGAATAAATTTATGCCATTGCGACTCAACTTCGGCAGGCAACTGATCATCCCATGTGATATTCTTAGACCACAGAGTTTGCAGGATAAGTTTTGCCTGTAACATGCAAGGATTAATCAAACCAAGTGGATCGAACACTTGAGCAATAGTGGACAGAATTGTGCGTTTGTTTGTAATTTTATTATTTGAAATGTTATTGACTGAAAATAATAATGTATCTTTCTTGCAGGTCCAGAGCAACCCTAATGTTTTTGCATGATCAACCTTGTTTAGGTTTAATGAATTATCTGTGTTATTGTTTTCATTAACGATAATATCGTCCAGAATAGACGGTTTATTGGACCGCCATTTACGTAAATGGAAATGAGCGCCCTCTAAAATTTTAATGACGCCCTGACATCTTTGTATTAATGTTTTTTCATCCTCATGCCCTGATATATAGTCGTCTACATAAAAATCATGCAAAATTGACTCACGTACGTCTTTATCGGTACATTCTTGGCCCAACTGGACTAGACATCTGGTCGCTAGATACGGTGCTGACGACATCCCGTATGTGACAGTGTTTAATTTATATTGTTTAATTGGCTGACTGGGATCTGAACGCCAAAATATTTGTTGTAAGCATCGTTGACTATTGTGTACATAGATTTGTCTGTACATCTTTTCAATATCTGACGTTACTACAAACTTATACTGTCGGAATCGGATTAATATACTAAGTAAATCGTCCTGTACAGTTGGCCCAATATGCTGGATGTCGTTTAATGACTTGCCCGTGCTTGTCGTAGCTGAACAATCAAAGACGGTGCGTAACTTTGTAGTGGAGCTATCTTCACGTAAGACACCGTGATGCGGCATAAAGTATGAAATGCTATCTTTGTGTGTAGTATTGTTTTCTGACATGTGACCTAAACTTAAATATTCGTCAAGAAAATTGATATATTTTTCCTTGAACTCTGGGTTACGTTTAAATTTACGTTCCAATGATTGAAACCGTATTAGAGCTTGCTGTTTGGAATCTCCTAAGGATTCTGATGATTCCTTTAATGGTATGGTAACAATAAATTTGCCATCTGGGTGGCGCTTTGTAGTTTGTGTAAATATTTGTTCACACTCACTCTCACCTTTAGTATGGATTTGTTGAGTAGAGGGAACTGATTCTAGTTCGAAAAATTTGTTTAATTTCTCTTCGATCTCGTTGTTGTTTAGGAAATGGCAATGGACTGTATGTTTTTGATTTGTGTTAAGTTTAGAGTTAAATGATTGTATAGAACCTGTAACAAGCCACCCTAATGTTGTTTCAATCAAGGTTGGTTTGTTTTTTCCCAGGGCAATATGATTGTTCAGGAGGACATCCCAAAATATGTCCGCCCCTAGCAACATCTGTACCTCAGACGGTGTTGAGAAACTTGGATCTGCGAGGTGAATGCGTGCGGGAATAGAAAACGAATTGCAATTAATCTGTGAAGTAGGTATCAACTGGGTGATATGTGGTACAATGAAACAATTGACGTCAGTTGTATAACCACTGTTTGTGAGTGATGATATTGTGACATCACATCTATGTGTAATTTTTGAGGACTGATTGTTTAGTCCTTGTACTAATAGCGACGTGGAATAACTGGGTATTCCTAATTTAATTCGCAATGTCTCTGTGATGAAGCTAGAAGTGCTTCCATTGTCGAGGAGTGCTCGAACCTTGTGTGTAAGACCGTACGAATCTTGTATATTGATTATAGCAGTGGATAAGAGTACCTGATTGTGATGTACAGATGAGAGTGTGACACTATTTGTCTTTGATTCTGTTTGTTTTGTTCCTGCACAGTGGGTAAAACGACACACTCTTCTGATGAAATTGAAGCTTTGGGAACAGTATTACTATTGTGTAGCAGAGTGTTATGACGCTGTGTGCACAGCCTGCAGGAACTAAGCCTGCAACGCTGTTCGTCATGTCCTGACCGCAAGCAATTTGTGCATAAATTTAATTGTTTGACTCGTTCAATACGCGTCTCGATTGGCATTGATTTGAACTTAACACACTGGTAAATAGTGTGATTATTCTTGCACACAGGACATTTAAATTGTGCTTGGTTTTTGGTTGGTTGGTTAACTAGGAATGTCTTAGAACGATTGTGGGTGATGTCGCTGTGTCTACGTTGTGATTGCTGCTGAGTTGTATGTACTGATGATTCTTCAATAGTTTCCAAAATATCAGCACGATTTTTCAAAAATGTATTAAATTCATGTAAAGTGGGTAATCGTGTGATATTGTTGCGTTCTCTTTCCCAGTCACGTATTGTAGATGGGTCCAACTTGCTAGTCACCATGTGTATAATGATCATGTCCCAGTGTTCGGTAGGTAAATGTAATGTTTTTAGAGCCCTTAAGTTTCTATTGATTGAATCTATTGTGTTTCTTAAGGCCTGTGAAGATTCTTTAACTACTGGTTGTATTTGAATAATTCTTGATATTGTTGTTGACTGAATTCGATCGTTGTGATATCGATCGCAAAGCAAATCCCATGCGACGTCATAATTATCTGCAGAGAATTCCAATGATTTAATAATTTGATGCATATCCTTTAATGAATTACGCAAATAATGAAATTTATGAATTTTAGGTATTGTTGTGTTTCGTGTATTAGGACTTGTAAGTGTCGTGATATTCTAACCATTCTGATAGCGTCCAGAAAAGATCGGCAGTTTTTAGTAGGTAATTTAATGTTTGGCAAACCCATGTCAGTTTTGTCACAAGAACGCCACCGATGCGGTCTCCTGCCCGCAGAGGCAGCGTTGAGCAGCTCCCGCAACAGCCACGCAACCGAGTAGCTGGTTTCGAATATTTTCCCGTTCTTGTGCTCGTCACCTGGAATTTCCACAATACCTTCTATAATCAGTCTGAACAGGTCAAACTCGTTGTACAATCTTGTATTTTATTTAAGCGAGCTGTTATCTTCCAAAAACTTGGACCTTATTCAGAATTTTATTTGGCAAAAATTGGGCATATATGATTTAATATGGTAAGCTTTGCTTTATGGCTAGCTCTAGTTTTCTTTAATGATTTAAGATCCATTGTGCGAATAAGTAATGCAAGTAGGTATGTATTAAAATCACTCCAAACTGCCCAGCTGAAGCCACAACAATTAAACACGCAAGAAAAATGAAAGCGAAGTGAAAGGAATTATATGAAGAAATACTTAAATTCGAAATTGCAGGCAAGAAATACTATTTGCAGGTAAGCAGGCAAGTAGCGGCAGAAATAGTGCGAAGCAGAGAGGGTAGTTAGGTTTCCTACAGCGCGACCGCCGCGCGGTCACGTAGGCCAAGCGCCGTGGACTTTGGACCCTCGGTTCCGCTGAAATGTTAAAAAAAGAAGATCGTTAGAAATGTACAATGGATTACACTGCACTGGTATAATTGGTACAACACAGTAAATGAGACCTCTGTATAAAAGTGGATAACAAAGATTACGTTAAATTTGAGAAAGGTGGAATATTATCGGGAAATTAATACCGTTACGATTTAACGGAGGTATTTTATAAGGAAAAGTAATCCCAACATGGCGATGTGCACTGTTTGAATTAATCCACGTGCTCGATCATGAAATATTATCGTACATGGATATTGTTAGGTAATAATTTATGGGAAAAAATAGAATGGAATTCAATACGAATTAACGGAATAATTGGAACGAACTCACAAGTACCACACTGCAAACCCCGTATCTTGGTTTCTCGAACTGTAGTGGTTACAAAATACAGCACAGCGACGACCGTATTTCTTGAATTTGTCGTTTTTAGATTGGATGATTCACGCCGTGTTTCATGCACTGCGTGGCAACTCGTGTCTCGTTTCTTCTCGAATGACCTCGTCAATGTCAATACTTCTTTGTTCCGCTTTGTCTTCGAAACGGTTTCCAAAGACGTATCCGGCTCGAATCTTGTTGACGAGGGTTGTTGAAAATGATGACACGGTGTATGGAGAGATAAATCACTTTAATTAGGCAAGCTAAATCTATGATACACCATACACGTGTAACTATCGAGGCGAGCGATGCCGCACAAGTGCGTGTGACCGTTGGGTCGGCCAGTGGCGGAATGAATCAGCGCAGGCGCGCCGGCCTGCACCGCCTGGCGATGCGCGGGCGCGCGGTTCGGCGTTAACACCGGCATTAATACCGAATTGGTCAGACGAGCAGCCATCGATGACTACTCGTATTGACCGATCCCTCAGAAAGTCTGCTATCCATCTGCACAGACCAGTAGGAAGTCCATATGCAGGAAGCTTGCCGATTAGACTGTCGTGCCATACCCTGTCAAAGGCCTTCGAAATATCGAGGGAGACTGCTAGTGCCTCTCCGTGCCCCTCTATGGCCTCGCTCTATATGTGAGTGGCATACGCAAGAAGGTCCCCAGTCGATCGGTTACGTCGAAACCCGTATTGCCGATCGCTGAGGAGATCGTTACCTTCATGGTATGCCAGGAGTCTATTGTTAAGAACACGTTCCATGCTCTTGCAGAGTATGGACGTGACCGAAATAGGGCGGTAATTGTTAGGGTCGGCACGACTACCTTTTTTAGGCACAGGCTGTACGTTGGCCAGCTTCCATGCAACCGGTACTAGACCCGTCTCCAAGGAAAGGCGAAACAGACGTGTCAAGATTGGAGACAACTCAGGCGCACAGGTTTTTAAAACCAGGGCTGGGATTCCGTCGGGACCACTGGCCTTGTTCACGTCCAGATCGCGTAGCGTCCTATATACCTCCCTCTGTCGAATGCGAATTTGCGACATATTCGTCTTGCATACGCTATTAACAGAAGGAGGCAAGGTGCCACCAGTGTCAAGACGCGAAGACTCCGCAAATAGAGAAGCAAATAGATTCGCTTTCTCTACCGCAGTGTGAGCCAGCGTTCCGTCAGACCTCAGGAGCGGAGGAAGTGAGGAGCGACAGAAGTTCAATTCAACCGCCTTGGCCAGGGACCAAAAAGCTTTACTTCCCGCTGGGTAGGAAGCTAGTTTGTTCCCTATACGGCCAATGTGGTTAAATCGAGCCATCCGTAATGCCTTTTTGCATGACTTGGCAGCCCGATTAAAGGCTCTCTTCTTTTGATGAATGTCATCAGCCCTACGGCGCCTGGCATCCGCCCATGCCAAGTATGCCGCCTGCTTTTGCGCTTCGGCACGTCTGCAGTCGGCATCGAACCAAGGACGGGTCCCACCAGAGGATGCCACGTCCGAGAATGGAATGTAGTATTCCATGCCCTGGCGCAGCACCCCCGTTACGGCTTCCGCACAAGCTGACGGGTCATCAGAAGAGAAGCAGACAGGCCGCCAAGGATAGGAAGCGAAAAAAGATCGCATCCCATCCCAGTCCGCTGACTTGTATCGCCACATCCGCCGAGGTCCTCTGGGACTCGGATCTGGTGGGGAGTGTGTCGATACAGATTTCACCAGACAGTGGTCAGAGCTACCTAGAGGTGATGAGACTGTCACCGAGTAGCGGTCTGGATCAGTTGTCAGCAGAAGGTCTAAGCAATTGGCAGTGTGCGTATCGACATCGGGCACCCTTGTGGCTTCCTGGACCAGCTGGGTCAGGCCAAGCGAAAGCGCAAGCTTACGCATTTCCCTTCCAGCATGGTCGGTGCACTGGTATGGGAATAACCACTCCTGATGATGAGCGTTAAAGTCCCCCAGTAACACCAACTGGGCCGAAGGGTACGCCTGACGAGCCGCATCCGCCGCTTCGCCGAGGTATTGCGCTAATCTGGTTGCCTCCAAATCTCCGCTGTGCGACCGATAGACACAGGCATAAAGAATTTTCTCCATGCCTATGTCCACCAGTATCCAGAGAGCAGAAAAGCTTGGGTCTTCAAGGTTTCGGAGACGCCGGTAACAGATGCCGTCTCGGACGTATACGCATACACCTGCATGCGGAACAAAATTGTGCTCCAGGGAAAAACCAGGGTAGTTCAGGTAGGATACGTCCGACGGGCACCTGATCTGGGTCTCCGAGAGAAACAAGAGTGTAGGGTTCTCGGTCTCGAGGTGGTGATGGACCGCATTGACATTAGAGTGCAAACCTCGAATATTTGAGAGGTGCACTATGAAGGAGAGGGAGTGCAGCCGCTGTTGAACCCTTTTCTTATTTCTCAGTGACATAATGTAGAGTGGAAGGTTGCTGAGAGGATGGCAGTGAAATGGCCCCCCACGCAGGCGACCCCACGACGCGCACCGTAGTTAACCACACCATTGGGAGGCCAGTCTGGAGACTGCGGGGACGCCCGAGCCCCCCCACGAATATCCATCGGGCCCTCTCCTCCGGTCGCCAACCGGCACGATGGCGTATCCATGGGATTTTTCAGTTCTGTCATTGCGTTCGGCGCGTACGCACGTCATTGCCGCGATGGAAAGTCAATCGAGTAAAACAATGTCCTCGGATGTTGTGAAATGTGCTAGTTGTAATGTGGTGATCAACGAAATACTTGCTTTTATCTGTAATAAGATAGATGTGATGGATGAAGAAAGTATAAGCCGAATCTGTGTTAGTGCTTTCTCGGAAAATGATATTCTGAAAGCCAAAAACTTGTTGTTCGATTCCGTTACGACAACAAAGCAAAAGAAGATACGGAAAAAACAAGGCAAAACAATACGTAATATTGACGATATAGTATGCCTATTGAAAGAGACTGACCCTGAGGATATTCCTATTTTTGTGGCACGGGACCTGCAAAAGTTACCTCCAGTACTTTTTGACCACGTAGATGTAACTAGGATACTGAAGGATATTGTAAAAATGAGAAGTGACTTAGACCGTATTTGCGAAGAATATGCTACATTGGAACAGATGAGGAACCTGCGGGTAGAGGTAGAATCTCTAAAAAACGCGTCCATAGTAAATAATTTCCAACGAAATGTCAATACCAAAAGGGGTGCTGCCTCCATGCTATCTAGTTTTGAGTGTGAAAGCGGACCCATGGGTTTGTCCCCTCTGTGTAATGCACCAGTAGCTCGCAGAAAAAGTCCAACAGTCTCTCCTGCAAAAAAAGGCATAACTTTTTCTGATGAGGGTACATTGAAAACTACTCCGTGCCGGGAGCCTAACGGTCTACATTCCGACGGAGCGCTCAAAACAGCTGACACCAACACGTCATCGGAACGCGCGCCCCCCGCCGCCACCGCTGCCTCAACTACAAAGGATTCCTCACAAAAAAGTTTTTCCGAAATCTTAAGTGACTCGGAAGGCGAGTTTAGGTCACAACCTTTGGACGACGGCTTTATACTGGTTCAAAAAAAGAGGTTGAGAAACCGTTTCCAGGGTAAAGTTGGAAAGGGTAACGTAGATAGAACTTCGAACTTCAGGGCCGCTGACGTCAAGGTTCCGATATATATCTACAATGTATCAAAGGAGACATCTACGAGTGACATTAAGAAATACGTTACAAGTAAAGTAAACATAGACATTGACCTTCAAAAAATGAATATGAAAATTGCGAAGGACTACAATGCTTATAAAATATTTGTACCTAAAAATAAGCTCAACGTATTTCTGAGGGATGATTTTTGGCCAAGTGGAGTGATGTTTCGGCGATTTGTTGACTTTTCTCACAACTCTGTGGTACGTGAATATCGAGATATTGATAAAACCAAGCTAACATAATAGATAAAACTACCAAACTAATATCGTTTAATTGTAAAAATATCTCGAGGTCAATCGAATGTGTGAGAAGACTTTGTAATCAAGCAGACATCATTGCGCTGCAGGAAACGTGGCTATTGCAGCACGATATCCCTATGCTGGGCAACATTGATGGTGCATTCTCCTTCACTGGAAAGTCGGCGGTAGACCTGTCTACGGGAGTGCTTCGCGGCAGACCGTACGGGGGTGTGGCCCTGTTGTGGCGATCAGCTGTGTTCCCGAAGGTGGTCGTTATTCCGTGCAGTAGTGTGCGTATCGCTGCTATAAAAATTATGTGTGAAAACCGGTCTTTGTTGGTGATAACAGTGTACATGCCTACTAATTCAAATGATAATCTATGTGAATTTACGGAATGCTTAAGTGAGCTAAACGCCATTATTGAAGGTAACGATGTTAACTCAGTGATTATACTTGGGGACTTCAACGCTCATCCGGGTAAGCTGTTTCATTCAGAGTTGTTATCATTTTGCACGGAACAATCTTGGTCGTGCGTAGATACGGAACTTTTACCTAATGACACTTATACGTATGTGTGCGGTGCGAGTGGCAGCCACAGCTGGCTCGATCATTGTGTGGTGACGAGCGCTGCGCGTTCGGCCATATTAAGTGCGTCTGTACTTAACAGCGACGTATATTGGTCCGATCATTATCCGCTATTGCTTGTTTGTAATTTTAATGCTATCCGCTCAAGTTGCCAACAGCCGACGAAATCAAGTAATATATCTCGCAATAGTGTAAAATGGGGAGAAAGAAATACAAATCAAATAGACAAATATCATCGTATTTGTAATTATAAATTAAAGTTAATTGACTTTCCCCCGGAATTTCAATGTTGTGCTGACGGTATGTGTAATATTGACGAGCATAAATATTTATTAGATGACTTGTATAATAAGATAATTAATATTTTGACGAGGGCTGCAAAAGCTAGCTATTCTGTGCCTAAACGTTACAACCGTAGGTATGTTACTGGCTGGAACCGGTATGTCAGTGACGCTCACAGGAGGGCTCGATTTTGTTTTCGGACGTGGTGTAGTGTAGTGATCTAAGAATGTATTAGTCGTAATCTAGACTTCATCTATTAAACACGTGTATCCTAATTAATTATTGTTTCCTTTACACCCGACACCTCATGGCGATCCTGCCAGAGGCGCGACTCGGGTACGCGCGATTATTTACATTCCGTTGCCCATAAAAGGAACCAGTATTAGGAACTCTCCAAGTAAGCTGTAGAAAGTTTCAAGGATGACGAATAGTCGACAATTATTGTTCATCGCGGCGCCTGTTTACGGGGCGTTACACCGGTTTCACAGTCAAACACCGAATTTTTTAATTTACAATAATGGGGAAGACCATTTCTAAGGAAGAGCTGATAGTGATCGCACAAAATGCTGGCAGATCGAATAATGCTGATATTACCCAGTTTATGAGCCATGCAAGTACTACGAGTATAATACTTCTTATGATTGTGGCCATGTTTATTTGTGGAGGTGCTTGCTACGTACTGCTGATACTATATAGAAAGTGTCAAAGACATCTTATGCGGCAGGAGATATTACGACATTCTCTACGTCGAGGAACGACTAGGGCGAGAGGTGCTCAGAATACCGCTGAAGTTTCATACAAGGTTGGCGAAGTGTAAATGTAGTGTTGTGCGCGAGTATGGTGAAATCGATTGCTCATAAATGAGTACAAGTGAATTGTGTTTGTGCAAGATTAGGAAAAGTTTTTCTGATACAGTCGATATCAATAATATAAACTTTTACTCTCGTATAAAGACAATAAGTTACTAGTGTAAGACTGTTACGCCTGGTTTATTATTATGTTCGCGTTGCAATAATATTGAAGTGCATTTCCATTTGTGTAATTTAAAAGGTAATGGCCCATCGTCTTAAAGACATTTATGAAAATTTTAAAAGTATAAAGGAGTATTTAACTAAGTTAGGGCCAAGTCGTAGAACTCAAAACATTATCGAGAAAAAACTGAATGAGACTAATATTATACATGATAATTTTTTAATTGTGAAATCAAATTTAGATAAACAAATTAAAAGGAAGGACTTTACGAGCAGTGATTTAGAGACAATTCAGAACCTATGTACGGATATTAGTAGTTTATATGCTCGTATAATACAACTTTGCTGTAGTGACACGCAAAAGAAAATTGTCAAAATGGAAAAATTCCAATTAAAAACGGCGGTAGCTCTATTACCTGTAATGAATTCTGACGAAAAAATTACAAAGAGTCTCATTTCGGCAATTGAACTTTATTCCTCTATGATAGAAAAGGATGACGAACAGTTGTTAATTAATTTTGTATTGAAGACCCGTCTTTCCGATAGTGCGAAACTACGTTTACAACAAAGTTATTCCTCCTGTGATGAACTACTTAAAGAAATGCGTTTACATTTATTAACTAAAAAATCTAGTAATGCTGTTCACGCAGAAATGGTTAATTGTGAACAGAAACTAAGTAGCATTGATGAATTCGGAAAGAAAATAGAACAACTGTTCGTTGACCTAACTATTGCTCAGGCCGATGGCAATACACAAGCTTTTGCCATTCTAAAATCGGTCAACGAAAAGTTAGCTATTAATAGATTTATAAATGGTTTACGTAACAAAAATTTATGTGTGATCTTAGCAGCACGAAATTATACTACTCTTAAAGACGTCATACGTGCGGCAAAAGACGAAGAACAAATAGGTAAAGGCATTGCGAATTCAACGGAAGGCGAAATAATGATGGTTAACAACGAAAAACCTGGTGAGTCAAATACACAGAGCCGTTTTTTCAGAAATTCATCGTATTATCACGGGAGAGGCACCCGGGGAAACTATCAGCGAGCTCCCCGAGGCTATTACAATCAAGGGTGGCAGCGACAGTCAGGTAATAATAACAACCGTGGTCGTAGTACATACAGGGGGCAGAGAGGAAGATACCAAAATCGAGGTATGTACCCTTTAAATGCAGATCTTTTAGAAGTTAATGAAATATCTACTAAAGACGATATTCAATCCTCTACTGCGGAAAACAATACGAATATGTTTTTTCGTGCCTAATTTACTGTCATGTGAATTTAGTAATTATGTCAAAATCCCCTATAACAACGTAACTTATAATTGGTTAGTAGATTCTGGTGCCAGTATATCAGCCGTAAAAAGCGAGACAGTTGCTCAATGGAATTTACCCATCCATAAACAAAATATTATCATAAATGGTATTGGGGGTCGTATAAAGTCAGAAGGATATGTGTGCTTAAAACTATTTTTAAAAGACAATATATTTGAGCATAATTTTTATGTTATTAAAAATCTACCATGTTTCGCTGAAGGTATATTAGGCCAAGATTTTCTTACTAAGCATAGATGTATCTTAAATTATGAACTTAATACCTTAACTATACTCGAAAATACATCCTTACCATTACATTTGGGCCAATTAAATCACAATATTCCTTTAAAGGTACCACCAAGATGTGAAAAAGTTTTTTACATTAATACTACCGCAGTTGAAGATTGTGTAGTAATCCCAGAGGAGTTAGGTGAAGGAATATATTTAGCTGGTGGTATTGGAAAACCAGTAGATGGTAAAATTCCAATTCAAATTCTAAATACTAGTGAACAAGAAATATCTTTGAATTATTTTGATCCTAAATTAGAAAAGCTACGTGATTATGAGATATGTAACTTTGAAAGGTCTACAATAACAGTAGATAGGGTAAAAATGTTATTAAATCAACTAAAATTAGATCATTTAAATGACGAGGAAAAATCTTCAATACTTAATATATGCGCTAAATTTTCAGACGTTTTTCATATTTCTGGCGACAAATTAGAGGTTGCCAATATCAAAGAGCAAAAGATACGGTTGAAACAGGGTACGTACCCTATATTACTAAGCCTTATCGTTTACCGTTCTCACAGCGAGAGGAGTTAGATCGACAAATAAGCGATATGTTAAAGGATGAAATTATTGAACCATGTAGCAGTGAATGGGCTAGTCCGATTTTACTGGTCCCAAAAAAGGAGAATACGGATGGCTCTAAGAAAATGAGACTTGTTATAGATTTTCGCAAACTTAATAATTGTATTTTAGACGACAAATTTCCTCTGCCCAATATCACTGATATTCTTGACGCACTATCAGGATCAATCTATTTTAGCCATCTTGACCTTTATAAGGGTTATTTTCAATTGGGACTAACAAAAGAAAGTAGACCATGCACGGCATTCGTAACCCCTTCAGGACAATACCAAATGACTAGACTTCCCATGGGTTTGAAAACAAGTCCGAGTTCTTTTTCAAGGGCCATGACAGTGGCAATGTCTGGTCTGCATCATGAACAATGTCTTGTCTATCTAGATGACTTAATTTGTTTTGGACGCAGTTTGGCTTCACATAACAAAAATCTCATTGACAATGCTTACATTACGAAAAGTAAATCTTAAGTTGAATCCAGGCAAATGTGATTTTCTAAAAAAAGAAATTTTATATTTGGGCCACGTTATATCCGCTGAAGGTTTAAAACCAGACCCGTCTAAAGTGTATGTATTACAAAATTATCCAGTTCCAAAATCTTGCGACGAGGTCAAAAAGTTTGTCGCCTTTGCAAATTACTATCGCAAATTTATACCCGATTTTGCGCTATTAGCCTGTCCATTGAATAATCTTTGTCGCAAAAATGTAACTTTTAAGTGGTCTGAAGAATGTAAAAACTCTTTTTTGGCACTAAAGGAAAAATTGACATCATCTCCATTACTGCAGTACCCCATTTTCGATAAAAATAATGTTTTCCTTCTAAAAACGGATGCTTCTGGCTATGCAATAGGGTCTATTTTATGTAATGGTGATGGTAGACCAATCGCTTATGCAAGCCGTACTTTAAATAAAGCCGAAAAGAACTACCCAGTTATTGAAAAAGAACTTTTAGCTATTGTATGGTCAGTAAAATACTTTCGTCCTTATTTGTTTGGTCGGATATTCAAAATACAAACAGATCATCGTCCTTTGATATATTTATTTGGTATGAAAGAGCCTAGTAGTAGACTTATGAAATTTCGACTTGTACTTGAAGAATATGACTTTGATATAGAATTTGTAAGAGGGAAGGATAATGCGGCAGCGGATGCACTATCTCGTATAATTATAACGTCTGACGAGCTAAAAACTATTAACAATGATTGTATAACAGTTATGACGCGATCTAAAGCAAAATCAATTTTAAAAAGTAACAATAATGACCACAAAGTGGATAAGAGCGCGACAAACGAATTGTCACCAAGTCAGCCGAATATAGTTGAAATACTCAAAAAGACTGACAACGACGTTGAAATTACACTTATAGATAAAATGACTCTAAATAAGATGAAAATGAGAAAAAGTTATTATAAATCAAATAATGAGGTTTTTTATTACGTTCCTACAGATTTAACTATTTATGTTAATCCAAATTCTTTATTAACATTGACGCGAGGCGAATTGTTAAAAGAATTGGAATATTTTTGTAAAGAATATCGAATTATTGAACTTGTGATAAGGAAAAATCAACAAAATAAAAAATTAATTGAAATTATTGTCGGAGAAATAAGTAACAATGACAAATGGAAGGGACCTAGAATTTGTGTAATAAACGACGTAAATAGAATAGAAAATAAAGACACTAGGAGGATTATTATTAATGATTTTCACTTATTGCCGACAAGCGGCCATGCAGGGATAAGGAGAACATTAAACAATATAAAAAAGTACTATTACTGGCCAGGTATGGAAAAAGATGTATTGGACTTTATAAATAAATGTGATGCGTGTCAGAGAAATAAATATTTCAGACATATTAAGGAACCACTTTCAATTACAACAACGTCATCTAGTTCCTTTGATAAAATATTTTTGGATGTAGTAGGTCCTTTAGAAAAAGACGATGACGGTTATGCTTACATTCTAACAATGCAATGTGAGTTAACCAAATACTTAATTGCTGCCCCTATGACATCGAAGTCTGCCGAGAGTGTGGCGAGAGCATTTGTGCAGCATTTTATACTAAGGTATGGTATACCCAAAACTATTGCATCAGATAAAGGGGCAGAGTTTTATCATCCACAATGAAAGAGGTAAGCAAGCTTTTAAATATAGAACAGAGATTTGCTGCTGCGTATCACCACCAGAGTATTGGCGCCCTTGAGAATGCACACAAAAGTTTAGGGAATTATCTCAGAATTCATTGCAGAAATAATTCAAGGTCGTGGAGTCATTGGCTACCATACTGGCAATTTTCTTATAATATAACAGTACATTCAGAAACTAAGTATACTCCTTATGAGCTTGTTTTTGGTCATGTGTGTACTTTACCTAATAGTCTAACTTCAGATGTTAATAAACTGTATAATTTCGATAGTTATCCCTTGGAACTAAAATTCAGATTACAAAGAGCTCATCAAGATGCTAAAAATAATTTAATTGCAAGTAAACAACATAGGAAATTATTGTATGATAAAATATCAACCCAGTTATCTACAAAAAGGAAGATCTTGTGTTATTGAAAAATGAAAATTGTTCTAAATTAGATAATTTGTACTCTGGACCTTATACTGTTGTAGAGGATATAGCGCCGAATGTAAAAATCGAGAAAAATTCAAAGCAAATTGTGGTTCATAAAAATAGAACCAGACCGTATTATTGTTAAAGTATATACTTTCATTACTATAGTGTATAATGTATTGATGTAGTCGACTGTACTTTGTAAGAACTTCCTTAATATGGTATGGTATGTGTGAGGTATTGTATTGTTATTATAATAAAGATCATGTATCATTTTAGAGATTATTATGAAATGTAATCAATCATCTTATGTTATGCATTCCTATGTCTTATAATCATTAAAATATAATTAATATATAACATAAAAAAAAGAACAAAAAAAAAAATAATTGTATAACCATTTTTTTATTTTTTTATTTTGCGGGGAAGGTGTAGTGTAGTGATCTAAGAATGTATTAGTCGTAATCTAGACTTCATCTATTAAACACGTGTATCCTAATTAATTATTGTTTCCTTTACACCCGACACCTCAGTGGGTGTCCGCTGGGAAACCAAAGTCTGGTGATTTATATATTAGGATGTGTGAATCCAGAAAAATATTTAAATCAAAGTTGGCTTCTTGTCAGAAAAATGAAACACAAATAAAAATGAATATTATAGCAGAAAACCATTTTAATAAAGACTTTAGTAGTTTTTGGAAAAACACTAAAAAGCTAAGCCCGGGGTCGAGCCTTCCTGCTAGCGTTGGTGGTGAGCATGACCCCCATGATATAGCTTGTGCGTTCCAGCGGCATTTCAGGGTTGAGTCCCCGCTCGGGCCGGCGTCTCGGGTGCCCGCTGCTGAGAATCTTATCACCGCAATTAGTGTACGATGTACTGCGAAGATAGTTGCTACTATTATAAATAAAATGGTGAGGGGCAAGTCTCCTGGTCACGATGATCTCAGCATCGAGCACCTTAAGTATGCAGGAATGCACCTGCCTAGAGTTCTCTCGATGTTCTTCAGCCTCTGTATTGGTCACAGTTACTTACCCGAGAGACTTATGTACACTACAGTGGTGCCGATCCTAAAGAATAAAACAGGTGACTCATCGGATCTGTCAAATTATAGACCTATCTCTCTGGCTACTGTTATAGCAAAGGTGCTGGACAGTTTGCTTGACAAGCAGTTGGAAGAGCGTCTACAATTACACGACGCCCAGTTTGGGTTTAGACCAGGACTTTCAACTGAGGATGCTATCCTCTGCCTCAAGCAGACTGTTCAGTATTATACTGGTCGTGGCACACCTGTCTATGCATGTTACCTTGATTTATCAAAAGCTTTTGACTTGGTGTGTTACGATAGGCTGTGGCAGAAGCTGGAGAGTGACACGGAGGTACCTCGGGAGGTAATTTCATTGCTGAGGTTCTGGTACGCCAATCAGCGCAACAGAGTGAGATGGGCTGGTGCACATTCTGATGTATACGGTTTGGAATGCGGAGTTAGGCAGGGGGGAATTAGCTCCCCTCATCTCTTTAATTTGTACATGAACCGGCTCATCGGTGAGCTCAGTAACACTGGTATCGGATGTTCCATAGACGGAGTCAGTATAAATAACATAAGCTACGCTGATGATATGGTGTTACTGAGCCCATCGATTGCAGCGTTACGGAAATTGATGTGCATCTGCCAATCATACGCGGAAGCCCATGGGCTCAGATACAACGCGAATAAGAGTGAGTTCATGGTGTTCAAGTCACGTAGCAAATGCTACTCCCATGTTCCTCATGTAACTCTGTGCGGCATGCGTCTGAAAAAGGTTAGTGCCTTTAAGTATCTGGGTCACTGGGTGACTGAAGACTTGTGTGACAATGAGGACATCGAGAGGGAACGCAGGGCTCTGTCCATCCGGTGTAATATGTTGGCTCGCAGGTTTGCACGTTGTACTACTCAAGTAAAGATAACATTATTCAAGGCGTACTGCCAGACCTTTTACACGTGCAGCCTGTGGACTAATTTTGCGCTGCGGGGGTACAGTGCACTGCGAGTGCAGTATAACAATGCGTTTAGGATATTATTGGGGCTGCCACGCTTTTGTAGTGCTTCCGCTATGTTTGCTGAGGCGCAAACTGATGATTTTTTCGCCATAATCAGGAAAAGGTGCGCCTCGCTGTTAAGGCGTGTGCGTGGCAGCTCGAATGGTATTTTGAGCACTTTGTCCCAGCGGTGGGACTCACCAATGCTGATGAGGTGGATGCGGTTGCACGCGAGCGGTCCCTCATATTTATAGTTGACATACCTATATTATTGACTTGTATTATTATCTATTGAATTGTATTATTATCTATTGACTTGTATTATTATCTATTGACTTGTATTATTATCTATTGACTTGTATTTTTATTGACTTGTATTAGTATTGACTTGTATTATTATTGACTTATATTGAGATTGTATTGATTATTTATAATTGAAACTGACTACTTATAATTAATTGACTATGTATGTTCTTTGTGTGTTTGTGTAATTTATTTTTTGGATTATTTGATGAATGAACGAATTGATTATTATTTTAATTTTTATGATACTTGCTATAAAGTCAATTTGTTAATTTATATAATTTTGAACCTGAATTCGTTTTTAATGTAATTTTATGGATTTTATTATCTGAAATAAATTGGTATTATTATTATTATTATTATTTTACCCGCGGCTTCGCTCGCGTCACAAAAGGTTAAAAAGTAGCCTATGTGACATATAGGTACCAATACACACAGCGCCATCTATACCAATAAATCCGTTTTCCCTCGAGAATATCAAATATTTCCGGGATAAAAAGTACCCTATTATTTAATCCAGACTTCTAACTTCACGTCTGCAAAAATTCAAAGCAATCGGTTTAGTAGTTACGGCGCGAAAGTGGAACAAACAAACAAACAAACTCACTTTCCGATTTATAATACTATTTATTTATTTATAATAACAACAATATAGACTAACAGTATTATGTCTACCAAATCGTCTACATGTCACTAAAAACACAATTAAAATATTACATTATAACTAAAATTAGGAACAATAATGAGATCAAATACAGTTAAATATTTAAGTAATAAAATAATAAAAAATCAACCAAACAATAAAAACCGACAAACAATTCAAAAACAACCTATTTACTCTAAAATTAAGTGTTAAGAGTCATTAAGATAAGCCAAAATGTATCTGGACATTGCACTAACACCATCGAAAAAAAGGTCTGCATCAGGATTGCTTTGTAAAAGATCATTGATCATAGCAATCGCCCGGCCCGTTGGACAGTTACCAGTATGGGGAGACCGCCAGCTCGGCGGACAAGCAAGTAGTCGGTGACGCCGCCTACCAGTACCACGCAAATATCGATCGGGGACATAAAAATAAATATTGTCACGCACCGATGGATTATCTATCTTCCCAATTATCAAATAGTAGTAGTGTAAAATATGTACATATTTCCGCCTCAGTTCCAATGTGTCCAGGCCTACCATACCAGAAACAAACATTGATGGGTATAAAAATGGATAATATCCATATTCACGTTTGTATAGGAACCGTGCAAACTTACGCTGGATTTTTTCAACCATAAGGGTATATAACTTTTCATGTGGACTCCAAATAATTGAGTTATATTCTAATTTACTACGTACATATGCATTGTAGAGAAGCTTAATGATCTTAAGGTTCCTAAAATTTGAGGACATTCTTATTATAAAACCTAGAGCTTTGCTAGCGTCTTTGCATACTTTAATTATGTGCTCGTGGAAATTTAGTTTAGCATCCAATGTAATGCCCAGATCACGTATAGATGCAACTCGCTCAAGAGGTGTACCTGCTAATTTATATGATATTGAGACAGGGGACCTAGAACGAGTGAATGTGATCGATTTACATTTGGTGACATTAAATGATAATTTATTACCTTCGCTCCATCTAACAACTGCATCAATATCTTTCTGCAGTTGCACACAGTCATTAATATCAGAGATAGAGCGGAATAACTTTAGATCGTCAGCAAACATAAGGCATTCAGTTTTAGACAAGACACGGGGTAAATCATTGATCATGATTAGAAACTGCGTAGGTCCCAGTGTACTACCTTGGCTTACTCCCGACCTTGTGTAGTATTCTTGTGACCGAAAATCACCTATTTTCACGTACTGTTTCCGGTCCCTAAGATAATCTGCCATGAATCTCAGAAGTTTCGACGAGAAGCCTACAGACGCAAACTTAGTTAGAAGGATATCATTGTCCACTAAATCGAAAGCTTTGGAGAAATCAAAATACGCGGCGTCAACTTGACCACCAGCTATCATTTTATTAGTAGCATAGTCTAAGAATTTTGTGTGATTAGTTAGTGTGGAACGAGCTCGTCGGAAACCATGTTGGCTATCAAGAAGAAGTCCCGACAGCTGATTGGTTAAAGAATGATTGACTATAGATTCAAACAACTTTGCAAGCACCGATAGAACTGCAATAGGTCTGAAAGCAGTGACTTCCATCGACGACCCAGTTTTGGGAACGGGCGTTACCCTTGAAACTTTCCATCTATTAGGATAGACACAACTTTGCAGAGAGAGATTGTATAAGTGGAGGAGAGGTGATTCAAAACTGATTAAACAGTCCTTTATCAGAAAGACAGGTATATTATCTGGACCATACGCGGATGATGCCTTAAGCCTACGAACAGCTCGTCTCAAGTCTACAACATTAATATTATTAATAGTTATGTTAGATACCGAACCACAATCCATTGCATCTCGCATAGCTGCTTCTGGACTCAGTGATGGAATACGGTTATGAAAAACTGAGCCAAAGTATTGTGCAAATGCATCAACAGCATCTTGGCCTACGACAACCTGGTTATTATAAACAAATTCCTTGCCATGTTGTCTCTTTGCCCGCTTGTCTTTTACATACTGCCAGAACGAGGACGGATTTCGAACTAGTAAGGATTTGTAATATCTATGAAGAAATTAATGATTAAATGTATAAGTTTAATGTGATGCGTGCTTTGTTACTCAATATCTCCAGAATTGCTGAATGCATCTTGATGAAATATTCAAACAAAGACAGCCCCTACCGGGGTGTGAGTGAGGTTACCGGAGGCCCAACAATCCTCAAATTCCCAATCCCCAAAAGGCCGGTAACGTATGTACTTGTTACGCCTAATCAAATCAAATCAAATCAAATCAAATCAAATCATTTATTTGCACAAAACATGGTAGGTAACAAGATGTTGAATAAAATGTTTATGTACAGCATGTTTTGCCGTGGAACACAGCGCGCAAAAGTATTATTAAATGAAATACATTAATACGAATACATTAATACGAGTCATTTTACAATATAATCAAATTAGTATTAGATAAATAAGAATTTCATGAAAATGTCAGTCAATCAAAGTGAACGTCAAGTCAATTAGGTATACATTTAATTTAATTTAAAGAATAATATGAGATACAATTACATATTAAAATTATTTTCATTTAAAAATTCATGAATACTATAATAACATTTCTTGGCCAGAATTATTTTCAATTTATTTTTAAATAATCTTACATTACAATTTCTAATATCATTAGGAATTTTATTATATATTTTTGGCGCCATACATAATACGCTTTTTCGTGCCAGAGTAGTTTTTGCACTATGCAGACACAGTCTATTACTATTAATTTTGCGCCTGTTTCTTTTTACCACATCAGAAATTTGTTCAAATAGATGAGGGTTTTTATGAACAAACAGTGCTGTCTCTAATATGTATAGTGACGGAAGTGTTAAAATTTTATGTGCTATAAAGGACGGTTTACAAGAGTCAGTCGAGTCCAGGTGAAACATGGCTCGTATGCAACGTTTTTGGGCCTTAAAAACCAGCGTATTATCTGTTGAGTTTCCCCAGAAGGTTATTCCATACCGTAAGACAGAGTCAACAAGGCCGTAGTAGGCCGTGAGTGAAGCATCGATGTTCACTACTGGGGCCAATCTGTACATAGCGTATGCAGAACTGCTCACCTTTTTGCATAATTTTGCTATATGCGCCTTCCAATTCAACTGCCTATCGATAGTTAGGCCTAGGAATTGCGCTGATTCTACCTCGTGTATAGGGTTACTATCGTAATCTATATGAATATCACGAGGCTGAGGTCTCTGGCTAAAGTGCATAACTTGAGTTTTTAATAAGTTTACTTTAAGATTGTTATTATCCAGCCAGTTAATAATTGATTCCAAGCAATTGTTTATGTCGTCTTGATATAATTCTTTTGTCTTACACTGTACAGATACAGTACTATCATCTGCAAAAAGCGACATTGGGTGAGTGGTAAATTTAGGCAGATCATTTATATAAATGATAAATAAAAGCGGACCCAGTACGCTGCCCTGTGGTACACCAAAAGTAATGCTACGCGACTCAGACAAATAAGATTCTTGATTCTTAGTCATAATATTAATCTTAGATATAGTTGTCATCTGAGATCTATCAGAAAGATATGATTTTAGTAGATCCAGAATACTGCCTCGTATACCATAAGATTCTAATTTGTTTAATAGTATTTGATGGTCCACGTAATCAAAAGCCTGAGTCATATCGCAGTATATGGCACATATGGGAGTCCTTTTATCAACGTTTGTCAGCACTGTTTTGTAAAAATCATATATAGCCAAATTGATACTTTTGTTTTTTCTGAAACCTTTTTGCTCATGACATAGTAGTTTATTAGATTCTAAATAAGTGTATAATTGGTTATAAATATACTTTTCAAAAATTTTAGAAAATATTGATAATAGTGCAATAGGTCTATAGGCTTGTAATAGTTCTTTATCACCCTTTTTATACAGTGGTTTTACAATAGTTACTTTCAAATTATCAGGAAAAACACCGTTACTAATGCATAAGTTTAAAGATGACTTAAATGTCCACATATGTCGGTTACAGATTTTAATAATTTTAGTTGAAATGTCATCAAAACCTACACTGTTAGTATTCTTCAGCTCGGAAATAATTTTGTGTATGTCTTTTGGTACACATGGAGCCATAAAAATAGAATTAATCGTGCTTGCAATCCGCGATGTTACTTTTTTGCCACGACCGGATATGGGTACTATTTTATCAACAAAGTAATTATTAAAGGCATTGGCCATAACGTTGGGATCAGAAATTGTATTATTGCTCACTTTAATTTTACTTATAATGTCAATTGGGATATTTAATCTTGAATCATTTATTATCTGCCACGTAGCTTTACATTTATTGTCAGAGGATTTAATTTTATAATTGTTTTGTGAACGTTTTGTAAGTCTAATAATTTTTTTAAGTAATTTAGAGTATGTAATAAACATGTTTTTTGTTTTAATTGATGGTTTTAATCTATAATTCCATAATAGATGTCGCTTTCTTATACTGCATTTCTTTATTCCACGAGATATCCATCTTTGTTTTTTATCTACATGTATAGTGATAGTTTTGAATGGAAAACAAAGGTTGTAAAATAGTTCGAAATGTTCGCTAAAGAAATTGTATGCCCTGTTGGGGTCAGTTTCTGCATATATCTCAGAGAATGAGTAATTATTAAGACATTTCATAAATTTTGATATATTTTCATCACAAAAATCACGAGTTCGTTTTCTCCATATCTTAATTACAGGTACCCGCCTAACAGGGATCATCATCAGCTGCGCCGTATGATCTGACAAAGCCAATTCTAGCACTTCCGTCTTACATTGTTTTTTGAAATTGTGAGCAAAATTATCGATACAAGTTTTACTTATCAATCTTGTCGGTTCTCTTACAGCTAAAGTCATATTGTACGTCAATAATAAGTTCTCAAAGTCACATGTTACACTGTTTTGTTTTAATAAGTCAATGTTAAAATCACCCGCGATTATACAATGTTTACAAGATTTTTTATTTAATCGTTGTAATGTAGTGTCTATTTTACTGAAAAATGTATTTAAATTCTCTGGTTTGGGCACCCTGTAAACACATACAATAACTATACCATAACTTATAAGTTCTATTGAGCAACACTCGTACAGACCTGAAATTGACAGACTTTTTATTTCTGGTAACTCCTTCCATTGAGTCCCATTTTTTACGAGAATGCAGGCACCTCCACGTTTGCAGTGGCCCCTACCATAGATCGCTGCTAGTGTGTAGTTTGGAATTACTAAGTGGTTTTCGTAGCCGTCCATAATAAAGTGCTCAGTGATGCATATTATTTCTACTTGTATATTTTTCTCAGTAAGTTCATCTAAACATATGGTTAATGCATCAGATTTGTTCAAGAGACCAGCGATGTTTTGATGCAGAATATAAATGCTATTGCAGACGAAAAAAGTCCGAGGATTCATTGCTGTTGGTTGTTTGCTGGTAGGAGTCTGTGACTATGTGTTTTATATTATCATTAGTTTGCCCAATGCAGTTTTTGTCCAATAAATTCAAATCAATTAATATGTTATCCATTACTCGATTATATATATTCCTTAGTCCACTTTTGTTAATTATTCCAGTTGTGTTGGAGAACATTTCAAGAGTCAGATCATAATTAGTGTCAAACAGATACGCGTAGTCATTGTTTTTTAGGTCAAGATAAAGTAATTTACCAAATGTTTCTGCCTTAAAGTTGTATATGGGAGCCCCTTTGATGTACGTAGGGGCACATATAACTACATTGGTGTGTTTAATTTTCTTAAGTGACTCCTTTAACGCACTGATGACGTTAATGTGTTCACTCTCATTTCTAACATCATACTGTCCTATGAAGAGAAGGCAATAGTCTTTAATCGTATATCCCTTTAGTTTCTGATCTATATCACTTGCTAGTCGTTTAAAACTACAATTAGGCATTACATAATGACAGAAATCAAAATGGTTGGAAAACACATCTTCAATTACAGATAAAGAACCGCTGATTTTTTCGTTACTTAGAATACACAGTTTATTTCTTACTTTTGTATTCATGGAAATGCTTTTATTTTGTTCATTTGTGTTACTGTTTAGGTCATTAACTGATGTAGACATATGTGGGTATTCTGATATTAAAATATTCTGTACTTCACTACAAGTTTCAGTTGTTTGGGTTTCTTTGTCGTGCTTGTTTTCCGCCCTTTCAAAGATGTCTATACTAATTTCACTGTTCAGATTGTTATGGCTATGGCCTATGGTGTTCCGATTGTTTATCGGCGGCGACGATTGCTTACCATCAGAGGGCCAAGCACGAATAACTATCGCATTCGTATCGTAACAGTATCGAGCGAGTTAAGCGTTCTGATTGGTTGGTACACTTAAGCCGGCCAATTTTTTTTTTGACGTGACAACGTCTTATAAATTGGTTTGCCGGGTGACACTTCAAGAAACTGCGTTATGCTCCGCTCACAATGAGAGCGAGTGAGAGGCACGCGTCCCTTCCACTCGGGCATGGTTAGCCCGCCTAAGAGCGAGAGAGACAGACATAAAAAGTGAATTATTTCATCCTTCTTCCTACTATACGAATGAATATTCACATTAAAATTATTTTACCACTCAAAGTCCTTATCACGTAAAACTTTCGCCCGTATACCGACTTTACAGGCAACCAATTTTTTTTTTACACTTTATAGGTCTACGTTCGACCACACCATCTCGCCTGATGGTAAGCGATGATGTGGCCGACGATGGAGCACGCCTACCTATGAGCAACCTGTTCACTCGGGACTTGAAGATACCCAAGTCATATTTGACGGGAAACACAGCCTCTGGCAAGGAATTCTATTCCTGTTCGCATGAGGAAGCTTGATCGCCGATCGCCAATCAGAGCGCTGAACTCTTTGTTTCAATAAAGAAAGAAATGCTCGAAATGGAGACAATAGACTCCAAAGCAAAAAATGCCATCTCGGAGCCGTTCTTGAGTCATGCCGCAGCTGTGCTCGTTAAGTGTGTGATGATCTTGTCCCTATAAAATAGCGGACTCAAACGTAAACTGAAACAAGGCTATCTCCAAAATAAAATCAAAATAGGATCTCCAGACACATTCGTCGGCATGTTATAACTCTTTCCTTTTATACGACTAGATACCTAATTAGATGCAGATTTCAAAATACTATCTTTCTAGACGATCTTACATAGTGGCTAGATTAATGTCTAGACTAAATTTACGATGTTGTCTTAACAAGCAATGAAGATCACTTCCTAGGTAGATAGACATTCCTGGGTGACGTCATCAGATCTTAAGTGTTAGGGTGTCTATATAGGATTCTTTAATAGTTAAGGCGTCCTTTCTTTAGTCAAAGCATTTAACATAACATAACATCACGCTTTTTAACCCCGAAGGGGTAGGCAGAGTTGCACATTATACCACTGTACAATGTAAGATCCACTTTTCACTATTTATGTTATGAGTCCCATGTAATAGGGGGTGAGCCTATTGCCAAAATACCGGGCACAATTCCAGTCTCCGTGCTACTAATGAGATTTTTTTAAGAAACCCAGTAATACATTGCCCGACCCGGGAATTGAACCCGAGACCCTTTATCCATCTGTCGCACTTGCGAACACTAGGCCAACGAGGCACTTATTAGTATAACTTAATGTATTGGTATATGTAGGTACTAATATATTCAAAGCTCATGGCGACCACACTGTTGATACACCCATCAATAACAAACACCTGTCAACAACTATGTAACCGATAATATTTATACTTATTTACTTTATATTTATTACTTTGTCACTCATTTCCGCAGTATTAAAATAATAATAACAATGTGGTGATCAATACTGGACATAGGAATATGAACCTCCTCTGCGTATAAGCTTTTTCTATAATCTCCATGCTTGGTAGGTGGAATGGAGATCAATGCATAAAATATCTTTGTACAGCGGGATAGTAGCTTTACGCCACAATCCTACTGCACAGGATTACCTAATCCTAATGACTACAAGCTAACGTTATCCTACACTATCCTAGCTAATCTAACACTTATAATAACCTATCCTATAACCCTAATTAACCCCCTAAGCCTAATTACCTATGTAGTCTAAATCCCATCCTATAATAGCATCCTATAATTTTAAATTTGATGGGCCGACGTTTGACCATTATATCGCCAGGTGGTAAGCGATGATGCGGTCTACGATGGAGCACGTCGACCCATAAGCAACCTATTCACTCGGGGTTTAAAGATACCCAGGTCCCAGGTTATACCCTTCAGGAAACACAGAGGCACAGATATGTTGACTCCAGAGTCAACATTTCTTTTCTATTTAAGTTTATTAGAGAGTGCAATGGTTTCTTTTAAAACCTCTTAATTGTCTGTCGATATAATTATGTATGTGAGAATAGAAAACACATTGTTTTGCGTAGCTTTGCATTCCGAAATTTTACAGGTTAATGACAAAAGACGTAACCATGAAAAAGCGCCTGGGTTTTTGAGAAATAAGTCAATGTCAAAGTCAAAGCATTTATTTTACATAACATAACATCACACCTTTTATCACTGAAAGGGTAGGCAGAGGTGCACATTATGCCACTGTACAATGTAACACCCACTTTTCACTATTTATGTTATGAGTCCCATGTAATAGGGGGTGAGCCTATTGCCATATACCGGGCACAGTTCCATACTACGTGCTACTACTGAGAATTTTTTAAAAACCCAATAATACTTCTCCCGACCCGGGAATCGAACCCGAGACCCCTTGCCTGGCAGTCGCACTTGCGACCACTCGGCCAACGAGGCAGTCACTTTTCAAATCGTCAACAAATACAAAATAAATAATAGTCTGTCAGCCTGTCCATCAGTGAAGTTAGGTGCTGGTCCCAAAATGTATATTCGAATGGTGGAAAAAAATGTTTTTTTTAAGGGGGGAAAATCATCGAATGACTTCTCCCGCCAAGGTGAGGCGGGAGGGAGTGTCAAACTCTTACTGACTAAAAACCACCCCGTTCCTTCTCCTGCACGTCGAGCCGGAGCCCCGGTTACCCGTTAGGTTCTCCGCGACTCCGATGTTTGTAAGACTAAGGAGTATATAATAGTATTCCTAGAACACGCAAACCTCACCAGTGGCCATCATCTCATTCAGCACCTGCAACGTGACCGGGTCCTCTTATAGACCTACTCTGGAACCCTTGCGAGGCTACGTCTGTTAAGGCATATCACTACTTACTGAATAACTTAGCTGTCTATACATTCTGCTGATCTCATAAATGCATAGAAGCTTGAATATGTATTTATCAGAAATTGAACGCGTATCTGTGTGTATATCTTTATGCGTTCGTCTCAGAAACGGCATCGCCGACCTTAACATAACAGGGCGCAATGGTACAGACAGAATATTAATATTTATTAAAATGTTCAAATTGAGACAATACTATAAAGTCAAAGTCAAAATGACGAAGATAAAGAATCAAATTAATGTTAGTTTACGTGCCGGAATCACATACAAAATTAACAAATTAAATTACCGTTTTTGACATAATTAATATAAGCAGGTACCGAATCTAATTTAATAATTTGACGTTTAGAATGTCACGTCATTATTAATTTCCGAGCGAACAGGAAAATAGGTGCTACCATATTTATGCTCAACAGATGGCGCTAGTGTGAACTTCTCGTTTTTCGACCAATAGGGAATTAGCTAGGGTTATCTTACACCATTCATTGGACGTTAAATAATCATTTCCCTGTTATTTACGAAGATTAAAAAAGAATTATAATCGTCGCCCCTAGGCGTTGGCTATTAGGTACACTATTCTTTAGGTACTTACTTAATATTTGCCTGACTGCTCATTTCATTCTTAGCAGCTTTAACTACTAACAAATTACATAAAACGAATGTCTAATCATTTTCACCTTTGTCTAATCAAAATATAATAATTATAGTAAAATGTCAGACATAATTATTACATTACATAATTATAAAACAAAATGGCGTGCTTTGAATTTGTCATTATTGTAAAATAATGTATTTAAGTTTGTTATTAACTTTCACTGGCTTGACATTTGATTCATGATGATATTTAAAATATTAAGCATGTTACTCCTTTGTAGCTTATGTACAGTTTGTCTATTTGTTAATGAAAATCAATGAGGGCGCCACAGGTCGTAAGTACCAACCAAATAAAATCCAAAGATAACCCATAAATAAATGTGCAATGTAAAAAATCCTTATTTTTGGCTGATAAAATATAAACGTTAATACAATTCCTACCCGTCATAGCTACTGTTTGAGCGAAAACATAATATTAATTTGATAAAATTTGTTAAGTTTCTTGTTCTATTGAAATTCACTTTCTACTCAACATACAATCAATCAAGCTCCACTCCGAATAGTTGTTTTGCATGTAAAAAAAAATAATCTACGTATTATTCACTTAAATTTCTTTCACTCTATGTTGTATCTTTTTAACGAAAAGTTATTCCCAAAGGAAACTCGATCACAGCTTCAACGTACTTTCATTGAGTGTTGCCATAGTTTTAATATTGGTAGTTCTTTTATCCTCGAAGGCAGAGGTGCACATTTCGGCACTTAATGCCACTGTACAACGTAACACCCACTTTTCACTATTTATGTTATGAGTTCCACGTAATAGGGGGTGAGCCTACTGCCATATTGTCACATTTCCAGAATCCGTGCTACAAATAAGATTTTTAAAAACCCATTAATACTTTGCCCGACCCGGGAATCGAACCCGAGACCCCTTGCCCGGCAGTCGCACTTGCGACCACTCGGCCAACGAGGCAGTACTTAAATATAATGTTATTACATTCTAACCAACATGAAAATCAAATGCAAAACCACACAACTCAACTAATGAGTTAGGTAAAGTTCGAAAAGAGTACCTTAGCATTAAACATAAAAAATAGCAGGTCAATAAGTAATACTCAACACCTAATGACCAAATTTCATTTAACCTTGACATAACGTACCACATTATTACTTATTATTAATAGTACGAGGATGTATCGCAATAAATAATAATAATAATATAATAACAGGTTGTCGTTGTTGACGGTACATGCGTACTTGACGACTGCACGGCATCCCGCATTCAGCCGCAAATGTCATAAACCATTGCGAACAGAAGCTGATGATTATGTAGACCGTACAGAGGGGACACTTCGACAGATTTTGAAAAACTGTTAAGATTTTGAATAATATCTACCTAAATTTACTAGTTTCGAACCACAGAGGGGTTCGCGGTCGCGTGCGCGGTCGTGGTGACGTCGCTCTGCACATAAGGAAGAACCCACCCCTCTGTGGTTCGAAACTAGTAGAGCTTTTCTCAGTATATTCACGTGAGTAACCCGCGATTTTAGTTAATTTAGTATGTCTCACGACAGTTATTATAAAAAAAATCTACATACTCAAATGAAGGATACTATATAGTTCAGTAATTAGATAGTTCTACCTGGAATGTTTTCCGGGAGTTTTGAAATGAAACGAAATGTGCAAAATATAAATCGAAAAGAGCACATCAAAATCTACGATTACAAAATTATCGATTTTCAAAACTCCCGGATAACACATTCCAGGTAATTCAAATTCCATATTTCCATATATATATATTAATGATCGACTTACAAAGGAGTAGACTTTCTTAACTTCAAGCTAATAAAACACATAGCGAAGCTAAAGCGAAGTCTATACTTTTTTGACTCCCCATTTGATAATGAAAATAATTATGTTACTGAAAGACGTCGAGTCATTTGAGATTAACGGCCATTCTCTATAATGATTGATTGGTGATCGATGTGGCCTATTTAACTTTTCGAAGAAGTTACTAAATTCGATTAAAGCCATATAACGGGACTATTACTCTAAGGGCGACTATTTCGCAGATTACTCTGGGCACTTATCAACCCTATAATGTTAAATCTTTATCAAAATAGGCATAAAACCAACCACAAGATCTTTTGTCTCATTTACTTATACATACTCTTTGCCAGCCGAGAGGTGCGTGCGATATATCTCAGTTATATGGCTGTAGCGTGATCAGAATCTGCGACTGTGCTAGTATGACCTTACCTCCGACTCAATGAGCGCATGCGACGGTCTTATGAATCTTGAATTACTTTGATCCTTGGGGATTTTTTTTTTTAAGGGGGGAAAATCATCGAATGATTGCTCCCGCCTGGGTGAGGCGGAAGGGAGTGTGAGACTCTTACTGACTAAAAACCACCCCGTTCCTTCTCCTGCACGTCGAGCCGGAGCCCCGGTTACCCGTTAGGTTCTCCGCGAATCCGAATCGGCATCGGCCCTATTGGGCCCCATCTGTGGTGGTCTGATGGCTCTTTGAGGCGCGCGCGGAACGCTACGCGCCGTACGCTGATCCTTGGGGATAAAATCAAATATATCAGGACTTGATAGTACCACTCGCTGCTTAGTCGCTTCTATTGATAGTAACGTGATGTTTTGTAGCCTATAGTCTTCCTACAAAGAGAATTATTGTATTTGAACTAGCCGTTTCTGAGATTAGCGCACTCAAACAAACAATTGATAATTGAAAGTTTGATATGATATTTTTGTTTATGGGATGAAGCCGGTAAACGATCAGACGTATCACCTGATGGTAAGCAATCGGCGTCGCCCATGGACACATGGAACACCAGAGGCGTTACAAGTGCGTTACCGGACTTTTGGAGATCTAGAAATTTGAGGATTATTAGGGATTTAGGGTTTGGGGAGATTGGGTAATTGGGCCCGTGTTAACCTCACTCACACGACAAAACACAACTATACTGCGTCACTTTAGATTTTATTCTGTATATTTGAAGTGTAGTACGTAGTAACGATAACAGTTAGCAGTAATGGTACAAATAAACTGTTAATTTTCCTTTCTATAACGAACTTTGGGCCATTCCTAAAAGCATCCTTTTTATTTTAACTGTAAAATTAAAAATACAAGTGTGTAATTGAAAGTAGAAACCTGTACTATATGCCTTGAATATTATTTATATGAGTAACCCCTAATTTTCTGCATAATGCATGGTTGGCACGGTGGCTGAGCAACTGTTTGCCGCGCAACGTGTAGCGGGTTCGATTCCCGCACGGAGCAACTCTTTGTGTGAACCACAGATTGTTGTTCCGGGTCTGGGTGTCATGTGTATGTGAACTTGTATGTTTGTAAATGCACCCACAACACGGGAGAAAAACCTAGAGTGGGGCAACGTTTAAAAATATTATGTCTCACGTGGTTATTACTGAACTGTGCAGTCCATTATTAGGATCTATATTAATCTGTCAAACACCAAGCGGTCACCGGTGACCGCGACCTATTGTTCTTTAATTGTGTCTATAAAACCGGTACTCGACGAGTTAAAACTAAACGCAATTTTATTCAGCCTTGTAATCGTCCTAGTATTAAACTAAAGATGATACAAATTGCGTGCTGTATTATAATAATATGATGGCATTTGCGGTCAGACATTTTGTGGCATATAATGATATATATCTACTTATTTTTATAATGTCAACATGTTGCAATGATAGGATAAACTTATTTAACTTATATGATGATGAATTGTAGTAAATGGTGTTGATTATTTGCAGATTTTGAAAGCAAAGCAAAGCCCTTTATGCCATGTTTGATCATGGCATAAAGGGATCCTGTTAACTTACTTCTTCTTATTTAATTCTTCTCTTTTTTTATGGGATAAGCCGGTAAACGAGCAGACGGATCACCTGATGGTAAGAAATGGACGTCGCTAATGAAAATCCGAGACATCAGAAGTGATTCAAGAGCGTCTGTTTTTTAATACCGTTAAAAATCGTGCGTTAACCGCCTTTTGGGGATTATGAATTTGAGGATTCTTGGGTATTCAGGGATTGGAGAGATTGGAGAGGGGGGTAATTAGGTATCCGGTAACCTCACTCAAACGATGAAACGTTAAAAGTTACGCAAGCGTTATTTCACGTCGGTTGAGCCGGACCATCCGTGCTGCCGAAGCATTCAATCAGCCCTTTGGCAAAAGGGCAGGCTCGACCCAAATTATACACATGCTGTCATAGCGAACCAACGTGAAAGAATCGAAGCGTTGTGTTTCCCAGTTTGATTGTGGTTATTTATTTATTTATTTATTTACACATAACATACACTGCCTCACTGCCTCATTGGCCGAGTGGTCGCAAGTGCGACTGCCGGGCAAGGGGTCTCGGGTTCGATTCCCGGGTCGGGCAAAGTATTACTGGGGTTTTTTAAAAATCTCAGTAGTAGCACGGAGTCTGGAAATGTGCCCGGTATATGGCAATAGGCTCACCCCCTATTACATGGGACTCATAACATAAATAGTGAAAAGTGGGTGTTACTTCTATGTGCACCTCTGCCTACCCCTTCGGGGATAAAAGGCGTGATGTTATGTTGTTGTTGTATAACATACAAATATCTTTACAGGCTAGACCCAATGCGATATTGCAGCAAATATTAAAATTTTTTTTTTTTTTTTTTTTTTTTTTTTACAAAAATACAAAATAGTTTATTGTGTCAATAAGTACATTACATGTTAACGTGTTTGGAGCCCCCTTTTAAGCAAACAATGCCTGTATTAGGAGGCTCCGCTCTTTTTACATCATTGTCGTACACATAATACCAACACAGTTAATATTATGGGTGAATATCAACAAGTGCATATTTTTGTCAATTTTGGTGGCGAAATTTTTTCTTTACTTTTCGTGAAAACTATTGACCTGGTACAAAAATAGAAGGCTCAAGCTTTAAGAATCTTCATGAGGTCTGAGAATATCCCGGTAATTTTTTGAGATATTTGAGTTCAAAGAGAAGTGCAGCCACCAAAATTGATATTTGTCCACCAAAATTGAGAGTGCTTAAAACAATACATTAAAAATCAATTTTAGTCAAAAACTTAAATCTCACTAATAAAGCTCAATGTCTGAAATACTCGGAAATGACCAAAAACTCCATCAGTTAATAAAACTCAGTCTTGTTATGATAATATTTATTATTACTTATCTGATGAACTCGTAATGATAATTATGTCTACATAAAACAATCTTTTTATTTTGAACAAAATTACTTGAAAAAACAACAATCTCTTTGGCTTTGCATTTTTGATATCGTCGAAACTTATTCCTAAACGCTCGTTTGAAGTCCACTGACGTTATTGATGTATCTGAAGTTGGACTCAGGGCATACTATGGAAACAGTTGTACTGTTGCCACATCATATTCACATATCAATACTGCTGACACATGGAGATGTAGGGGGTGACACCGCTGTAAGTTCAGCAGGGCTACTTGTGCGTAGATTTTGTGACTTAGATACTTGGAGTAATATGACTTGTGGTCGGCTGTAAGCTATCGAAGTATTGATGTTGCAAAGTCATTTTATTATTGCTTTTGGTGCGAGCATCTGGACTACTACAATCACGACTTGTTCGTGGACGTAAATTTCTTCAAACCAAGGTATATTGCTGCGTGCTCTCATTCACAAATCGTGTAGATCTCGTCACGGTGCTTGCAAGAGGGTCTTGCGGATTAACAACTGTACAATTGGGTTACGAAAACGTCTCCGTCAAACGTCTTGTTGGGAATCGCGGGAAGTGACACATTTGATCCTGCTTCAATTGCGAGTCTTCTTTTTTTAAATATTTGATGTGGCGTCGTTTGACCACTATCTCACCTGATGGTAAGCGATGATGCGGTCTACGATGGAGCACGTCGTCCCATAAGCAACCTATTCACTCGGGCCTTGAAGACTCCCTTCAGGAAATACAGACTCCGGCAAAGAATTCCACTCTTTAGCAGTACGCACAAGGAAGCTTGAAGCGAAGCGCTTCGTATACACACGGGCGGAACATCTACCATGAATCGGTGACGCTTCGCGGATTGTCTTGTGGTACGATGATGGATGAAAGGACTAGGGGGAATCAAGTTGTGCAATTCCCCCGCACACTCCCCGAAATGTAACCGGTAGAAAACCGAAAGGCTTGCAACCTTACGCCTGTGTTCGAGGCTTTGAAACCGAGCCTTCACAAGCGCATCATCGTCGATGAGCCTCCTGGCACGCCTCTCAATGTGCTCTAACGCGTCCAGCTGATATTTTGCCGAGCCGTCCCAAAGATGAGAGCAGTACTCCATACAGGACCGAACCTGTGCTTGGTACAGGCTCAGCAATTGTTTCGGCGTGAAGTATCGTCTCACCCTCCATAGGACACCCAACTTCCTACCAGCCAGTTGTGCTTTTGACTCTATATAGGAGCCAAAGTTGAGTGTGGGCGTCAGGGTTACACCAAGAAGCTCAAGACGTTCGGCTATCGGTACGGATACATTCCGGAAAGTAGGAGTCAGCGGAAATTGACTCCGTTTGGCGGAGAATAGACACGCCTGGGTTTTGCTAGCATTGAACCTAACCAATTTGGCGTCACCCCAGTCGGACACCGCCTTCAAGGTCGAGTTCAAACGTTCGACCATGGATTCTCTTAAAGACTGGATCTGTGTTCCGCTAGTCCGCGCACCGGACACATACCTTTCAACAACTGTGCTGTCATCTGCATACCCAAAGATATCGGGTTTAAGAAGGTCGTTTTTGTGCAGCAAAAAGAGCGTCGCTGAAAGTACAGACCCCTGAGGGACGCCGGCATTAATACCGAATTGGTCAGACGAGCAGCCATCGATGACTACTCGTATTGACCGATCCCTCAGAAAGTCTGCTATCCATCTGCACAGACCAGTAGGAAGTCCATATGCAGGACGCTTGCCGATTAGACTGTCATGCCATACCCTGTCAAAGGCCTTCGGAATATCGAGGGAGACTGCTAGTGCCTCTCCGTGCCCCTCTATGGCCTCGCTCCATATGTGAGTGGCATACGGAAGAAGGTCCCCAGTCGATCGGTTACGTCGAAACCCGTATTGCCGATCGCTGAGGAGATCGTTACCTTCAAGGTATGCCAGGAGTCTATTGTTAAGTACACGTTCCATGCTCTTGCAGAGTATGGACGTGACCGAAATAGGGCGGTAATTGTTAGGGTCGGCACGACTACCTTTTTTAGGCACAGGCTGTACGTTGGCCAGCTTCCATGCAACCGGTACTAGACCCGTCTCTAAGGAAAGGCGAATTTCGCTCCAAGATTAGAGACAACTCAGGCGCACAGGTTTTTAAGACCAGGGCTGGGATTCCGCCGGGACCACTGGCCTTGTTCACGTCCAGATCGCGTAGCGTCCTATAGAGGTATACCTCCCTCTGTCGAATGCGAATTTGCCATATATTCGTCTTGCATACGCTATTAACAGAAGGAGGCAAGGCGCCACCAGTGTCAAGACGCGAAGGCTCCGCAAATAGAGAAGCAAATAGATTCGCTTTCTCTACCGCAGTGTGAGCCAGCGTCCCGTCAGACCTCAGGAGCGGAGGAAGTGTGGAGCGACAGAAGTTCGATTCAACCGCCTTGGCCAGGGACCAAAAAGCTTTACTTCCCGCTGGGTAGGAAGCTAGTTTGTATCTTCTTGCTGCTTATTAATATTCTCGTTGATATATTTTGTTTTTTTAGTTTTTTTAAGCGGCCTGTCTTCCCTAGTCTGTTTTGGTATTCTAAAAAGTAAGAAAAATAGGTAAGTATAACTAATTAATTACCCTTATACAAATAATAATAGGTCAAATCTATTGCCAAGTATCTACATAAAACTTAGGTATCGATATAACAGCCGGTCGGCCTTAGAGTAGTGCAGAAAAATGACATGCATGTCAATTTAATTATAATAGAAGAAACAGAAAAACAAATACAATAGTGACGTATACTTAGATATATACATATAAATAAACAATTTGTTGTGAAAAACTATCTTTATATGCAAAAATAATATATAAACAGTACATAATACTAATTTGGTGGCTTATTTTCTATTTTGGTGGCGAAAATTGCCACCAAAGCCACCAAAATTGAGCCACCGAAATTGAAACCAGGCATAAAAAAAATCTTAAAGAATACAGTTATTAAGATACAATAGAATAAATATCACTGATAAATAAGTTACCCAAATCACTACCTACAATATGTAGCTCACTATTAAAACACTTAAAAATCAACAGCAAATCGATCCACCAAAATTGAAAAATTCTTGTCCCCTGTTCGACCCAAGATGATACTTACGTTTTTGGCGAGAAATCACAGCACTATGCACATACCTGCTATGCGCCACTACCTACGTACGACTGACAAATACAGAATATAAAACGCGATTGATCGCACACGCACGAATCTTCATGCTAAATGTAACTTGAAAAAGTGCTACCAAAATTATGATTTTTGCCAGGACAAATTTAAATCGAGTATCCTGTGCTTTTAAAATCAATTTTATAATACGGTTTAGTTGTTTTTAGATAGTGTGTCTTATGCATATACTAATGTAATAATTTGTTTTTTACTTCACTTTAAATTGTTTCTTTGGTATATACATTTATATCAAAAAATGGAGCTAGGACAAGCCACCAAACTTGAATTTCAAAGTTATTTATTTTTCCAAAGCTTCCACAGGTAAGCCTATTTAAAAAAAATGTGGCCCTAATTGGAGTAAGTTAAGTAGTTCACTATAAAAAAATATAAGAAACATGCCATCGTTTTACACCATGATTCTCAACGTGGACACGTAAAATTAGCGCCTGGGATATTCACCCTTATAGTGTACTGAGACCTTAGGGTAAATATGCAATGTAAGTACATTTATTATTTTTATTTTAGTGACAATGTAGATAATCTTAAGAAATTTAAAATATATTAATAAAGTTGTAGTTTAATTTAATTTATTAACAGCAAATCAAGTAAATCCAAACATATTCCCAGTCAATGCTTGTGCTATGTGTGGCGTGGTGAGCGGTATTGTAGGGTGTGTGATATATTATGGTGTGTGGGTGTAGTGTAGTGTGGTGTGGTGTGATGTAGTGTGGCGTGGTGTACTGTAGTGTGGTGTGGTGTAGTGTGGTGTGGAGTGGTGTGGTGTGGTGTAGTGTGTTAGTGATGTGATAAGGTGTGGTGTGTGTCGGTCTTTGTGTGTGAAATGTATGGTACATGGTGTGTGTTTTAAGTTATGGTAAGTTATGTATATTGTATATGTTATGGCTACTCAACGTGTTCCAGAAACGTCTCCGTTTCCTCGTAGGTAAGTGATTTAATCCAGTCTATTATACTTTTTTTACAGTCGTGGTAACTTTTATTATATACATAAACGTGTTTGTTAATTTTGTTATATAGTTGACTAGACCGTTTATAGAATTGTCTATATGCAGATCTAGTTTTAGTTTGGGGAACTTGGAGAACTAAATCTTTTCTTCTTTTAGATTTTTCTTTATCATTATAAGATAGGGTTTTGTGTGTTTTTAGAATAATTTGGAGAATGTACAGTTTTCTCACAGAGAGTAAATCACTTATTTGGTATAAACTTGAAGTAGGAAATCTTTTATTTTTAAAATACATCAGTTTTATTAATGCACGCTGAGCTCGTTCTAAATGTATAAATTTAGTTTTTGCAGCACCGCCCCAGATTGGAATACAATATAATAGCACGGATTGGGCTAGTGCCACATATATTTCATTTAGGAGATTTCTGGGACGGTTCTTACAACTCTCTAATTTAGTTGGAACAATATGTCTGAGGGTTTTAAAAACCCAACTGAGTTTCCTTATTCTCCCAGAAGTTTGCTCGAGATGAGGGTACCAGGACAGTGCTTGATCTAACACAACTCCAAGATATTTAGTTTGAGCTACTTTCTTAATGCATGGGCAATCACAACTCACAGAGGACATGTTTCCACATATGTGTACCTTCAAATCCAACTCTTCAATAGGTTGCGTACGGTTACTGATACTAAAGCAAATGTAGTTGGTTTTATTAGTATTTAGGGAAAGCAAGTTACTTTTTAGCCATCCAGCCACCTGAGCCATTCCCGCCTCTGCACTCAGTTTAACTTTGTGCCAGGATGGACCATAGAACACGATAGATGTATCATCTGCGTAGGTAAATACTTTAGCATTTTCTATTTCCATATTACAAAGATCGTTAATGTAAAGGAGGAAGAGGGTAGGTCCAAGAACGCTACCCTGTGGAACGCCGTAGGATACATCTACCCAGTCACTAGAGTACTGTCCTATTTTTACTCTTTGTTTCCTATTGAAGATAGTCTTTAAGTAAGCTGAGTGCTTTGCCCCTTATTCCGGCTTGCTCTAGCTTGTTCACAAGGATTGGGACAGAGACGGTGTCGAATGCTTTTTTGAGGTCTAAGAAAACAGAAAGACATCTGTTTCCTTTATCAAGATGCTCAGCTACGAGAGAACTTAACGCAGTTACTGCATCCTCAGTACATACACCTTGCCTAAAGCCAAACTGCGAGTTAGATAATAGATTGAATTTGTTTAAATAATTTGTCAGTCTAATATTTATAACTTTTTCAAGCACTTTGGAAATTGAGGTTAAAACGGAAATAGGCCTATAGTTGCTGACATCGTCGCTGTCGCCGGCCTTGTAAACTGGGGTTATAACGGACTGCTTTAGTGGAGCCGGGAAAACACCCTCTTGGAAGCAGAGATTAGCAAGGTGGGTGATAATGGGGACAGCCTCCTTTCTTATATGTTTTAAAAATTTTGTCGAAACATTGTCCCACCCAGGGGCACTATCGGATTTCAGATTCATCAGAATACTATGCACCTCTGAATCGTCCGTATCCAGTAGTACAAAGGAATTTAGTTGTGATCTTAGTGCAATGGTTGGGTTAAGGGTGTATTTAAATCCGAATGAATTTTTTTAGCAAGTTGTTCTCCAATATTCGCAAAATAAGAATTAACATAGTTAATAGACTCTATGGGGGTTGTTTTAATGTTTAATAATTCTACATTCTGACTTTTTAATCTATTTGAGTGTGTGATGGTTTTTACATTTTTCCAGAGTAATTTGTTGTTAGATACTGATTGTACAAGTAAATTCCTTTCATATTTTCTTTTTAATTTCTTTATTAAATTATTACAGAAGTTCCTGTACCTAGTATATGTTAGTTTTAAAATTTCGTTATGAGAGTCATTTTGATATTTTTTTTGCAATCTATTTCGGTTTTTGATACAACGGAGGATACCCAAGGTAATCCAAGGTTTTATGATACGTTGGTTACTTGGAATATTTTTTATATTTGTGTTTTCGTGTATTACTACGGTAACCATTTTAATAAAATTATTGATTAATAAATTAGGATCATCACAAAATAATAAGTCCGATAATTTTTTTTCCTGTAAATCTTTTAAAGCTTGATCGTAATTTAGAGTAGTGGAAGTTCTATTTATGATTGGGATATTTTTTAACTTTTTTATAGAAATAAATGTTGTGTAGTGATCAGTCACAGTAGTGTGCAGGATAGCGATAGATGCCGAGAACTCCCTATGTAGCTTAAGCATGTAATGATCAAGACAGCTTTGTTCCCTTGTGGGCAAAGTGTGCCCGAGAAGTATACCGAATAACGATAACATATTTAGGTAGTTAACTCTACTCTTCTGCTCCTGGGATGACTCAGTATCTCTGTGTTTGAGGTTAATATTTATGTCACCAGCTATAATGATGTTTTTTTGTGATGTTAATGTGTTTAACTGTGTGCTGAGGGAGTCAATGAAGCTGTCAGTATTTGAGTTAGAGGGAGATCGGTAGATACATAAAACTGTGTTACCTAATATGTCTAATCGTAGACAGGATGCTTGAGGCAGTTGAATTTCCTTGACTTTTGAGCTTAAAAAGTTCTTAACATATACAACTACGCCGTCATTCTGGTTTAATTGACGAGTTAAAATAACAATAATAAACAAAATATACAAACAAGAAATATCCATATACTCTATAGAATATATAATAAGTTCAAGAATATATAATAAGCTTTTACTACATATAGCAAATCCTATGCATGGCTGCTCGTGTAAATTCTCCTAAAGAGCAACAGAATATGTCTACGTCATTAGCAACGAGGTTCAGAGTGCGAAGCGCACACGTGAGCGGTGCCTCCCGCAGCAAGTTAGTTCGCGACCGTGGTTCTGCCAGTAACCGCGGCTGGCGACGACGACTCACGTATCCATCGGGCACGACCAGTTCAACCATTCGCAATATATCCGGATTGTGTATCTTCCCCTAATTATCTTAAAGATATAAGTCACCAATGCGAGTTGCCTCCTGACCTGTAGTTCATTATATCCAACCATACCCAAGACAAACAGAGTTGGATACATTAATGGGTAGAATGGACATACCCCGAACTCTCTCATATACTTATATCTCATGAATTTATTCTGTACTACCAAACTGTTACTGTTATACCGTACTGTTATACCAAACATATTAAAAAAAAACCGGTATCATACTTGTAACTGATCGCTTATCATCAGGTGATCCGTCTCTTCATTGGCTGTATCCTATAAAAAACAGTATAGTCTTCCTTGTTTTTTCAAACATCGCCAAAAATCTACCCATCTTCTCTTTGATTCCAAATTGTATAGTCGTTAGTGTTGACTCGATAATAAAGTGTAGAACAACTCATTAAACATAACATAACATAACACCTTTTATCCCCGAAGAGGTAGACAGAGGTCCACATTATACCACTGTACAATGTAACACCCACTTTTCAATATTTATGTTATGAGTCCCATGTAATAGGGGGTGAGCCTATTGCCCTATACCGGGCACAATTTCAGACTCCGTGGTACTACTGAGAATTTTTTTAAAACCCAATAATACTTTGCCCGACCCGGGAATCGAACCCGAGACCCCTAGCCCGGCAGTCGCACTTGTGACCACTCGGCCAACGAGGCAGTCTCATTAAAATGTAATCCCATAAATAAATGAATAAAGACAACTAATTACAAATCCTCCGAGAATATATCGATAGGGGAATGTCTCAACTGTCATCCATCGATTTAGGAGTTTCATTTATATTTAAACTCCTCATCAGGTAGTCCATGTATTAACCCAGTGATCCCCACGGCATCCAATAATGGTGATGGTGAGTTATGGCTGCGTGTGAAATTATTTTATGTTGCCAATTGAAATAATTGGACATGGTGCGTGTTTGTTTGTACTGGTTTTTATTACCTATCTGTCGTAGAAAGTCACTGACTATAGGTTCCAACTGGCTCGTCTGGAAGTCATTGAAGGACTGAACATGAAGATAGGCCATGGTATCCCTAAAAAATTATTAACTGATCAAGGTGTTCATTTCATAGCCGAGGTATATAAGTATATTACCAATCTATTTCAAGTAAAGCATTTATTTTCTACTTCTTACCTTCCTTACACCAATGGTGCTCAGAATAACATTTGGTTATTGAAAAGAACAAATACCATGTTCATATTTATTAGTTGATGATTGCGTTGCGGTTCGCCGATTTATTGAGGGGCAAATTAGGCATCAAATGTTTCCTGCCGCCCTGGGTGAGATGACAAAGAGTGTAAGACTCTTACTGACTGAACACCATCCCACTCTTACATCTGTTTCAAGCCGCAGTCTCGATAACCCTTGCAGTTTTCCGCAGACGGGTTCCCTGACCCCTCAAAAAGCGTTCTAAGGAACCGTAGGTATTTTATACCGAAAAATATCTAACTATATTAGTCAATGCTAGAATACGTCAATGAAAGTCTAGCCATTATGTCACTTAAACTTCCTGTAACCTTATTTCAAAGTGAAGTGTGAAATCTAAATTCCCACGGGAAATGCGAGCAACGCCGCGAGGCGCAACTATACGTTAGATAAGACTTGTTACGTTAAACTATCTTTAATTAAAGCAGTTACATGACCAGTGTAAGTAAACCTCTCTCACGTGCGACTTGCTAATATTAATACACCTTAACATATAAGAGTTAAAGTTGAGTTTCGTTTGTGTAGTGATGTGCGCAGAGGTCTTGATGTCTGGTTATGCGTAGACGCAGGTTCTAGGAGATTGAAGTGACCGATGTTTATCGGGTCAACTTGAATTAAAGTTTTGCGGTAACATTCTACTATGTGCAAGATAGATATAATTTTAGATACATTATTTTGATCGCCTTCTTCGAAAGTCGGCTTGATTCGAGTTTGGTAAAGTTAGGTATATTAAAGTCTTTTCGTAACGGTGGGATTTGGCTGGTGTATAACAAGTGACACAAGTGGAAGAAGTTAAACAACTTAAACAAATGTATTCATTCCTGGCAATAGTCTACAAGGCAGCACCTTTTCACGTCAGTTTTTTAAGCGAACGATGAGCTCGAGGTATGGGAATATGGTGAACAATATACCTCTGATAAGCGTATAGTGATTGATGTTCATTCCTTCTCCGTATGAGAAGAGGCCTTTGCTCAGCAGTGGGCTTCTGACAAGCTGACAGACAGATAATGTGATGATGACAAGGAATTAAAACCAAAAGCAAAATATTTATTTATATAAATATTTATATAAATAGGTTTTGTAATGTATTTTATAAGCGTTTCTTTTGCAGAGTATTACATAGGTACATTTTTTATAATTTTTTTTTAATAAAAGTAGTTCTTATTACACACTGATTAAAGGTGAAAATATAGGTATTTGAATTATATACAATATCTTAGTTTACTAGTATTAAAAAAAGAAAACAAATGAAACATTACAATTGATAATAAAATAGCTTATTCATTACTTTCTAAGAAATGCAATAAAATTGATTAAAATATACGCGATGTCAACAGTTCATGGTTATGAGCTCCGATGAGGTTTGAAACGGGTCGAGCATTTTTAAACACACGAAGCGACTATATTTCATTCAATTTAAGTATGTCTTACAATAGTTATTAAACCAAAATAAAACCCTAATATTGTTTCTTTGCCCATTTTTACGTTACTATTATTTTAGCCTTAATCAGCCATTTTACTGAGTCGTGGACATTATTTACACCACTGTTGTTCACGCGCCAAATGCAAGCATTTGCCCTACAATCGTCAAATCACGAAAACGTACGTATGAAGTGCTGTTTGCATGGACCGAACAGCAACCACGACACAGGAGAAAATCCTAGTGTGGGGCAGCGTTTCAAAAAGAAATTACAACTTTATCAACTTCAAATTAAGACTTATTTCCCTTTAAAACTAAAAAAAACAGAACGCATTACATGATTTTGTTTCTTATAAATAAATCAGAAAACAAATATGATATGAATATGAATTTTTATGTTAAACGGTTTTAATAATCACTAACCAAATTGAGAATGACAGTCACATATTTGTAGCACAATCATGATCGTTGGGATAGACGTATTTTGAAGAGACGGCATCCAGGCTAATATGCAGTAGGTGCCCTCCAGCTAGGTGGAATGACGATATTCGTTGTGTAGCTGGCAGTGGTTGAATGCGAAGAGCTGAAGATCGAGCTCACTAGCGGGACGTAGGAGAGGCCTATGTCCGGCAGTCGACCGGTTGATAATGATATTAATGCTGACGACGATGAAAGAATGGGGGCTACCGTAATTATTATTTGGTCATCGGATGACGCTAGTGTAGGAAGGAAGTTTTCTTGTCCAATCACACAATCGTTTTCAATTATCGAACGTCCAATTTGGTGACTAGCTTATTCCCTATTGGACAAATCTAGTTGAAAAATACGGTAGGCCCCATTGTGAAATTGGTATGTTTTTCTGTATGATTGGTTGCAATGAAGCTTTAAGTCTGCCAGATAAGTGGATACCGAAGCTTGAGAACATCTGCAAGACCAGAGGCATCACAAATACGTTGTGGACCATGTAGACAATTATTTAGTTGCTATTTTCTTTACTGTTGTAGCCTCATTGCATTAGTTCATCCCACATAGTTTCACTGCAAAGATAAACAAAAAGTTAATAAACATTAAGTTCATTTAAGCCGTTCTGTGCAGTAATTATAAACAAGTTCAGAAACGGTAAATCAATAATTTAATAACCTATGGTCTATATTTTAGACTAAACATACAAAAAATGTGTGGGAGACATTGCATCCAGAACTGTTCAGCAGTTTTCGCACAGTTAAGGGACAAATTTCTATTGACAACATTTCAGTTCTTCTTCAAATTACTTGCGTACAAAATGACAAATTACCCCGTATACTTTATTTTGATTTTTAATAGAAAAAACAATCTGCTTTAAATGGATCATCGTCGGAATGCCCAAAACTGTGAATGGGTTATGCAAAGGATAATATGAAGAAGGAGAAGAAAGGACTGCTGCGTTGCCCGAGTGGTCGCAAGTGCGACTGGTCGGACAAAGTATTACTGGGTTTTTAAATTTTTTCAGTAGTAGTATGGAGTCTGGAATTGTGCCTGGTATATGGCAATAGGCTCACTCCCTATTACATGGGACTCTATTAAATAGTGAAAAGTGGGTGTTACATTATACAGTGACATTAAGTGCCGTAAATGTTTTGTTATGAGAACAAAAAAGAAAAGAAGTTGAGATGGGATAATAGACTGTGATAAACTATTAGAGAAGAATGGAAAAGAAGGTATATTTTGGAAAGTAATTACTTTAACTTTAGAATGAATTTGGTCTACATAGAGGAGAACGAAAAAAAAATTTAATGCGAGCAACCCAAAATAGAACAAATAGGAGAGAACTGAAATAAACCAATACTAAACTGACTGAAAAAAGGTTGAGATGATTGAAATTACAATAAAATTATTTAGAAAAACCCTCTTTTCCCGAATATTGCTATTTTTAATTGTATTTCTGCACATCTCCCTTATCATATTACAGTTACATTGTTTTATGGTCAAATAATTGTTATAAAAATCTTCCCAAATAGTGCTAAATCACAAGACAAATCACAGTTAAAAACTAAAATAACTCAAAATACTTACGGCACACACAATGCAAAGTACTGCTTGTATCCTTCTGGACAGGCATATTTGATTTGTGGGTTAATGTACGTTGCACCCAAACCAACTATACAGATGAAAAAGAAAAGTATGAATTTAAACATTTTAATTTTGAATATAATTGACAGGAGCTGGAGGAAGACCGAACTGATCTGTTACTGTTGACTAAGTTGCTTTATATATTGGTCCCTAGTCCCTATCAGTAACAAAACAGGAAAACCAAATAAAGAAACTTGTGATGCGTAATTGCATGGAAGTAGTATTATTAAAACGAAGGGACAGTCTGTTTGTTTGCTGAATATTATAATAATGTTCACACCTTTGCTTCTCCGAAAAGCGGGACGCCACCCTTAAATGTTGGACATTCCACCCATTCGAACGAAGCGATTCGCGTCAAGCTTCCTCATGCGAACCGCTAAAGAATGGAATTCCTTGCCAGAGACTGTGTTTCCCGTCAAATATGACTTGGGTGTCTTCAAGTCCCGAGTGAACAGGTTGCTCATAGGTAGGCGTGCTCCATCGTCGGCCACATCATCGCTTACCATCAGGCGAGATGGTGGTCAAACGTCGACCTATAAAGTGTAAAAAAAGCACCTATCCTGATCAGATCTGTCGCGGAGAACCTAACGGGTAACCGGGGCTCCGGCTCGACGTGCAGGACAAGGAACAAAGTGGTTTTTAGTCAGTAAGAGTCAGACACTCCCTCCCGCCTCATCCAGGCGGGAGCAGTCATTCGATGATTTCCCCCCTTAAAAAAATCCTGATCAGATCTTTATTCAAATATTTTAAACGACCCTAAGATTTCTAAAGATACAGCAATTGACTGCCTCATTGGCCGAGTGGTCGCAAGTGCGACTGCTGGGCAAGAGGTCTCGGGTTCAATTCCAGGGACAGGCAAAGTACTATTGGGTTTTTAAAAATAATCTCAGTTGTAGCATCGAGTTTGGAATCGTGTCCGGTATATGGCAATAGGCTCACCCCCTATTACATGGGACTTATAACATAAATAGTGAAAAGTTTGTGTTACATTGTACAGTAGCTTTAAGGGATAAAAGGCGTGATTTTATGTTTATGAAACATTAAAATTGAATTGTCCGTCAGTCTTCCTGTCAGCGAAGCTATATGCTCATTCCAAAGTCGAGTTTCAAATAGAGAAGAACGAGAAAGAAACTCCTAGGATGGAAATAGAAGACATATTGTGTTGACAAATAGCTTAGGAGAAGGGCAAAAAGAAGATCCTTTTAACCTCCTAACTACTGGTATATGAGATACAATCATGTGATAGAAATGACATTGTGTCTCGGAGACCTATGATCCGGCACTAGAAGTAAACGAGTGATTCCACGGGACACACCTAGTTGTTATTACTTAGAATCTAATTTTAACTAATGGGAGTAGGTACCCTTATCAATTTGTCATAACCGTTAATATATTGTTTATGTCTATTTTGTTTATTGAATGACTAATTTTTAATTAATCTGGTTCATTGGACGACTGACGTAAGTGCATCTGTTTCATAGATGTTTAGTTTGACCTGCACATTTGGTATCAATTCAACAGCCTATAAATGCCCACTGCTGAGCAAAGCCTCTTGATACCACGGCCGGGTAGAAAAGCGACGTGAAACAACGCTTGTGTTGTTAGATAGGTTATCAGAGGCCAAATTACCCCCTCCCTAATCTCCCCAATACCCGAATCCTCAATAAAACCCTAAATTCCTAATCCTCAAAAGGCCGGTACCGTCCATGTTATGCCTCTAGTACTTCGGGTGTGATGGGCGGCACATGGTGATCCATATCCTCGTTTACCGGCTTAACCCACATCTTTGCGTTAGGTTTCGTTGGGTAAATGAGTTTACCCAAGGGTTAACCTCCCCAAAAGGCTGGCAACGCACTTGTACGTCTTGAAACTTAAGTACAAAAAGTAGATCAAATATGCAACTATCATACATATATGGGTATATGGCCATTTGCTTTTAAAATCGTATGTATATATTTTATATATATGATTCATAAATGACATGATAATACTTAATTAAAATCTAATGTGTACCAACCAACTATAAATTAATAATTCCTTTACAGTATGTTACTAACATACATAAGTAACTAATAAGTAACTACATAAGTAACTATGTCCTTTTATAATTTATAATGGACGCACACACGTTTTCTGTAATTAACGCACTATTAATTAAATGCAACAATTAATTAATATGCATTTATGTGCTTATCAGAACAACACCATTAATGATGTCGTCGTGGCCCGGAGGTTTAAGACCGCTTCTCATGAATGAGGGTACAGGTTCCAACGGCAAGTACCAATGTGACTTTTTGAGAGTTATATGTACTTTCTAAGATTATTTAGCACTTACAAACGGTGAAGGAAAACATCGTGAGGAAACCTGGGCTTATAATTTCTAATTATAAGTTTGTAATCGCCAACCCGCATTGAGCAAGCGTGGTGATTAATGCTTAAACCTTCTCCGTGTGAGATGAGGCTTTGCTCAGCAGTAGGCATTTATAGGCTGTCGATGATGATGAAGAGAAAAACACCATATTACAACCCACATGTATCCCTGTTTTCATTGTCATTGGAGTGTTTTTTTTTGGGATAAGTTGGTAAACGAGCTGATAAATCACTTGATGGGAAGCAATCGGCGCCGCCCATGGACACTTGAAACACCAGAGGCGTTACAAGTGCGTTACCGGCCTTCTGAGAATTGGAAATTTGAGGATTGTGGGGTATTCGAGGATGGGAGACTGAGGAGGTGGAGAGAAAATCGACGTGAAACAACGCCAACGCAAGCTTGTTTCACGTCGATTTTCTGTGAAGCCGTAGTATCAACATTCGTGCCAAAGCATGGCTCTCCCACACTTTATTTTTTAGTGAGGAAGATCATCTTACTTTACACGCTGCCAAGGGACACCCATAATACCAAAGGCCTCCCAAGTGCATTGTGGCATAGCCTTTTAGGAAATGGTTCAAATGTCATCATTCGATTAAAAAATAATTTATGTTAATACTTTCAGAGGTACTCTTTCATAGATTCTTTAACTATTTTTTGATCGTGACCGAACTCAAATCCCGGTCAATGTCCTTTCATATTTCTAGTGAATGAACGAAAAGTATATATGTATATATATATATATACTGTATGAAGTTCTTTATAAGCAATCAACATATTACACGGATTTGTTAAAATTAGATGCGCTTTTTAAATAAATCCTTATACTTATACAGATTTGCAAAAACGCTTGCTACTGCAAATTGAAACTTGAATGTATTATAACTTTCGTGAGACATACTAAATAAATTATTATGTTTTCGACTTACTCACGTAATTATTTGACGAGGAACTCGACTAGTTTCAAGCCATGGTAGAGGCTCATATTCATGAGCAGCATTTCGCGACTCTCGACGGGGCGACTGTCGCTTTCCTCTTTTTAATTATTGAAACTTGAATTTTAAAATATTTTTATTAGCTTGTTGAATGATTGAATGACAATAAATTCAACTTCAATAAGTAAGTGACTCCAAACTTTAAGTCCTTCATGCTAAAAAACTCTTAAGTTAAGAGATGGTTCGGGAGTGGTTGACGAAAATTATCATAGGTCTTTGGTTTAATTCCTAGGTAAGTTTTGTTTAAGTCCAGTGTAATACGATTGACGATATGTTATAGAAGGACGCAATTAAAAGTACCCTCAACCGACGAGCATGCATGGAAACACTGATAACTGTTGATGAAGTGAAAGATGTATGTACGAATCGTAGATACGTGCGTTCCATAGTCTTTTCCTACCCCCATGGGAGACAAGCGTAAGGTTACGTATTATGTATATTAAGATTTTATGTAATCGGAAATTAATATGATGCTTCTGCCTATACCCTTAGTTAACGCAAGGAGTGCCATTGTTATTGTTTATTTACTTACTATCAATAACATATTAATAAGTCGAGCATAACAAACAGACAACATGATTATAAATTAATTAATTAACCACGTACTCAATAATTGCCATTAATCTTCTACACAATAAAGAGGTATTATAACTATAATAATGAATAATGTTTTATAGTCCGTAGCCTTCCTCGATGAATTAACTATTTAACACGAAAATAATTGTCAAATTCGACACAATAGTTCCATAGATTAGCTCCATTAAACAGACTCTATAGCTTTATATATATTTTTTTATATTTATTGGACCGACGTTTGACCACTATCTCGCCTGGTGGTAAGCGATGATGCTGTCTACGATGGAGCACGTCGACCCATTAGCAACCTATTCACTATACTGGGGCCTTGAAGACACCCAGATTATACCCTTCAGGTAATATCTATAGAGTCTGATAAATTATTAGTATAGATTACCTTAAAATATTATAATACTACGCCCTCTTATCCTGAAAGGGTTAAGCAGAGGGACCACTGCACAATACTGATATACAAACCTTACAGCCAGGTTAGCCTACTAATAGGATGATGACAGGGTATGAAAATTAAAAATCTAATTAGTCCGTCAGTTAGGTAATGAAAAAATATTAGACACATATTTTTTATTTTCATGTACCTATAATAAAATTATACTTAGATATAACGAATCAAAGTTTAGGAGTGGGGGCGTAAACGTCATTTATACGTATAAAATGTACATATAAGTGACGTCACACCACATTTCAAATCAAAATATCGTCGAAAGTATTCATTTCTGTAAGAAAATAAAAAATACGTGTGTAATGTTTTATAATAATCTACCAGACGGACATTAAAATAAAAATGAGTCACCTACCCTATTTTTATGAAAACATAATTTGCGATATTTGCATGTCCAAACAAAGTGGCAGTGGTTTCATCGTGTGAGTGAGGTTACCGGAGGCCTAATTACCCCCCCCCCCTTCCCCAATCTTCCCAATCCCTGAATCCCCAACGATCCTCAAACTCCTAATCCTCAAAAGGCCGGTAACGCACTTTTAACGCCTCTGGTGTTCCGGGTGTCCATGGGCGACGCCGATTGCTTACCATCAGGTGATCCGTCTGCTCGTTTACCGGCTTATGGCATAAAAAAAACACAAAACACTAAGTTACAGATACATCCTTGAAACGTTTCTCATGAATTACTTCACAAAATAATACCTCCATTACAATTATTTTCGTAGAAAACGGTTACACGACATACAAACAAGATCCAATTTAAAGATTGTCTATGAAACCACGAATATTGACAAGGCTCTAATCATCACGACATCATTTTGACGGAACCCTAAAAGGATATAATAAAGCAAGGTCAAGCTGCAGTGTGCGAGGATCATTTACGGATGGGTGATCGTGTTTTGAAAGTGTGGTTTTGTTTCCAAGTAATCATTTTTATTTTACGTTGTTTATCTATGAAGAACATAACATAACATCACACCTTTTATCTCCGAAGGAGGCAGAGGTGCACATTATGACCCTTAATGCCACTGTATAATGTAACACCCACTTGTCACTATTTATGTTATGAGTCCCCTATAATAGGGGGTGAGCCTATTGCCATATACCGGGCACAATTTCAGACTTCGTGCTACTACTGAGATTTTTACGAACCCAGTACTACTTTGCTCGACCCGGGAATCGAACCCGAGACCCCTTGCCCGGCAGTCGCACTTGCGACCCCTCGGCCAACGAGGCAGTAACATCATTTCTAATATCCGATATTTCAAGGTTTCTTTTAATCATCATTAACAAAAACCAAATAGGAATTACCTATTTGGTTTTTCTCTCATGTAATTCAATAAATGACAAATATAATTTTAGATATTTGCAACCGAAAATTACTTATTACAGTCATTATATATGTACTATGTTTGTTTTTCATTACAATGAATGAGTAGGTGCCTGAGAAATCAGGTTTGAACAAATTCGAGCTAAAATTATAGTATTTTGCAATCTCACACTTTGGTAAGCATATCTATCATTTGGATTTAAGGATGACAATGTACCAGAATAACCATAAGAACTGGCAAAAACGAATATGACAACATATCTCTCGTATTTAATTTAAATTTGTCCAATTGGATACTTTTAACAGACAGGTGACGGAGAGAAACGAAACCTACGAGTTGTCATTCTAGCTTTCTAGAATATAATTTTTGTCTTTACAATCTAGAACTTATTTCGACTACATTCTTGAATTGAATCCCCAATTCCTTTATCCCTAAAAGGCCAGCAACGCAATAGTAACTCCTCGGGTATTTTGGGTGTCTATGGGCGCTAATTGCATACCAATAGGTGATATCTCTGGACATTTCCCGCCCTACGTATGAAGAAAATTAATTAATGACAGCAGTGCACTACTCAAATCCTTTTCTGAATAAGTTACTACTGAAACCTAAGATAAATAACATAGAAACCTTAACGTCTATAAGCTCATCTCACCTTACCCTCCTAAAAACAAAAATGGCGTGATCCTTACTTAATATTATAAATCGGAAAGTGAGTTTGTTTGTTTGTTCCACTTTCACGCCGTAACTACTAAACCGATTGCTTTGAATTTTTGCAGACGTAAAGTAAGAAGTCCGGATTAAATAATAGGGTACTTTTTATACCGGAAAATATTGATATTCCCGAGGGAAAACCAAAGTATTGGTATAGATGGCGCTGTGTGTATTGGTATATGTCACTTAGGCTATTTTTTATCCTTTTGTGACGCGAGCGACGCCGCGCCGGTAAAAGCTAGTATAACATAAATGATATTTTACCTTCCAAGTCAATGACAGATGAACAACAAAGGCGCAACTGTCAAAAGCTCATCACAAACTCATGGGAAAGAGTCCACAATTTGCACTTACGAAGCTATGCGAGGACACCTGTGACTTATATATTTTGGAATGTTCAAAAATTGCGCAACAGCATATCAAAATACACCCTATATTTCAAAATCTTGCTAATCTATTTTGAGACCTATTACTTAGGATGTAGAGTTGAAAATTCAATAAAGATTTGGTGTTGGTGTATGTTGACAAGCTGTTCTCTGTACATTGTTATAAGGTCACGGTTCATTGAATCGTGTTATTGTAGACCTCATTATGTTATGAACATCACAATTATTTTCACAAGGTCGCTTTGACACGCTAAAACTTAAGTTTAATATTTTTTTTAAGTTTGGATAACTTACGATAAAGGAGTGTTATGGCCGTTTTGACTAACCAAGCTTAAACCATCTCTTAACCAAGAGTTACTTAGGATTGTGTAGCACCTAGTATAACCATAGCTAGGTTTTATTTCATGGGATAAGCCGGGAAACGATCAGACGGATCACCTGATGGTAAGTAAACGGCGTCGCCCATGGACATCTGGAACACCAGGGGTGTTAGAAGTGCGTTACCAGTCTTTTGGGGATTAGGAATTTGAATATTGTTGTGGATTCAGGAATTGGGGAGGTTGGGGAAGGGTAGAGGATTGGGCCTCCGGTAACAACTCTCCAACCCTCGAATCCCCAACAATCCTCAAATTCCTAATCCTTAAAAGGCCGGTAACGCACTTGTAACGCCTCTGGTGTTTGATGTGTCCATGGGCGATGCCAATTGCTAACCATCAGGTGATCCGTTAGCTTGTTTACCGACTTATTCTATATAAAAAAATGTTTATTGAACTACAATAAATACATATATTATCCTACTTTTATATATAGTCCTACCTACTATGTACTATGAAATAACGACTTTTACAACTTATTTTATAGATCCCAAGTAATAACATAATGCATGAGTCTGGTGCCATAGATCAGGTACTTTCTAAAGCATACTGAGAAATTTTAGAAAAACACAATAACGCTTTATCCGGGTCCGTAATCGACCGGTGAGGCAGTAAGTACTATAATTAATAAATGATACTCCATGTACTTAGGTATTTTATACCTAACATCTGGATAACTTTAAAAATGGCCGGAACTGTGTCAAGGTGGCCGGAGAAAGGATCACATTGTTTCTGCAACAGTATTTATAACAATGGCGACCGACAAAACGTTTCGTTTCGTTACAATTTCGACTTATTACGTAACTTTTTCGATTTATTAACGTTTTCGGTTTACTACGAAAAAATACAGACTGTATATCACAATGTCCTTAACTATTTAAAGGACTATCGACTTAATTTCCAAGGAGAAAAGGTTGGAAATCTATTGAGAAAGTAGTGCCTATAAAGGATGTTCAATTAATGGTGATCCTAATTGCGAGTGATTTGTCCTTGTGTGGACATAGGTACATAATTAATTATTTTATTGTGTTCAGAGCTGTGTACTCGAAATGTTGCTTGAAGTCGTAGATTCGATATCTGAGTAAGGTAAGTAAACAAGCTTTTTATTTTGAAATTCTAAGTCACAATGGATTCATACTTTCATTCGTCATGAATAAGAAAACTGCAATCATTTAACGCAGTTTTTTTTAAACATTGCCCTACATTTGGATTTTCTCCTGTGTGCGTGCGTGCGTTTACAAACATACAAGTTCACATACACATGACACACAGACCCGGAACAACAATTTGTGGATCACACAAAGATTTGTTGTCTCTGATAAACCTGAAACTTTAAAACGCAAAGAGCATTGCTTAACCTGATTATGGTTACTTTTTACATACATACATAACATCACGCCTTTTATCCCCGAAGGGGTAGGCAGAGGTGCACATTATGGCACTTAATGCCACTGTACAATGTAACACACACTTTTCACTATTTATCTTATGAGTCCCATGTAATAGGGGGTGAGGCTATTGTCATATACCATTTCCAGACTCCGTGCTACTACTGAGATTTTTAAAACCCAGTAATACTTTGCCCGACCCGGGAATCGAACCCGAGACCTCTTGCCCAGCAGTCGTACTTGCGCCCACTCGCCCAACGAGGCAGTCGTTACTTTTTACAGCTGAATAAATAACCAAACCACAAGATCTTCAAAAGAAAACCCATTAAAAGATGTAACTTCACCTAAAACATGTTAAATGATTAAGATTACATAACATCACACACAAGAATCGAACCTTGAACGACCCGCAATTAACTAACGATGCACTGTAACGTGTAATTTGGCTCACTTGAGGTCAAAGAACAAATTATTTTCTATATTTTTTGGGCAAGGGGTCATGGATATGTACTTTTTTTGTTATATGAACAAACATACAAGTAGGTACATCTAACAAACATGTATCTATGTAAAATGCGTAGGTACTTATTTGGTCGCCATCTTTTTTATACACCGTGAAATATATATAGATTTTGTCGCGATGTAAAATGCATCATCACGCCTTTTATCTTCGATGGGGTATACAGAGTAGTAATGTACCTACACCATTACGGCACTAAATGCCACTATACAATGTAACATCCACTTTTCACTATTTATGTTATGAGTCCCGTGTAATAGGGGGTGAGCCTATTGCCATATACCGGGCCCAATTCTAGACTCCGTGCTTCTACTGAAATTTTTCAAAAACTCCAGTAATACTTTGCCCGATCTGGGAATCGAAACCCCTTGACATGCAGACCACTCGGCCAACGAGGCAGTAGATGAAACATGTTCTACTTTTTTTATTAGGAATTATAGATGCAACAGTGAAGTCAATATTCACGTATTTCTTGTATTTCATCTAATTAGTTCTTTTTTATGGAATAGGAGGCAAACGAGCAGACGGATTACCTGATGGTAAGCGATCAGCACCGCCCATGAACACCCGCAACACCGGAGGAGTCACAGGTGCGTTGCTGGCCTTTTAAAAAGGAATATGCTCTTTTCTTGAAGGTTTGAACACAATTTGACGTCATTATGATCGTCTTGTCCACAATGAGCTCATGACAAATGACATTTGTAGGTATATGACTTATGCCTCCTCTACACGTAGACAGATTTGTCTGCAGACGTCCGCAGACGCATCCGCAGATGAATCTCTACGAGCCGTCCACACGTCGCCAGGTCGTTCAGTCTATGTTGGTTCTCGTCAGATGCAACACGTACGCACGCAGAATGGATATAGAGACCGTTGCTGCCGCAGCTATTTATTTATTTAGTACCTACAAGTATTATTTAAGCGTCTATCGCAATAGAGTTATTAAAAAAAAATGGAGAAGAAGAAGGTGGTGGATGCTGACTATACATAGAAACCGAACAAAGTAAGTGGGATTTTTTTATTCATAATATAACTTGTACGCTTTTTAATCGACTTCAAAAAAAGAAGGTTCTCAGTTTGACCTGTATGTTTGTATGTATGTTTGCGGTTTTCATAAAAGGATTTGTTACATTTAGGTAGAGGTTATAGTATATAATACTTCTTAGTTTAATGATGACCTTCGGCAATATACTTGGATATTCTTACGGGTTAGTGTTTTTGAAGTCGGTTCTCTTTTCTAAAAGTTTTTTTTAACGTAGGTAACGACTTCTTACATTACTCTGTTTCTTCGCAGGAATAGCATGGAAAACCAGTTTGCAGAACTATATGCAGAGCCCTCTGGAGAATTTAATAATTTTGTTCGAATGTCTAGCAGCGATTTTGAATATTTACTACAAAAGATATCTCCAACGATTGCTAAAAAAGATACAGATTGGAGGGATGCCATTCCAGTGAAAGTGCGTTTGGCAGTAACATTAAGATATTTAGCTACTGGTGATAGCTATAGAAGCTTGCATTACCTGTTTAAAATTTCAAGCCAAGTTATATCCATTATTGTTCCTGAAGTATGTTTAGCGCTCAATAACGTGTTAAAGGATTTAGTGAAGGTAAACCACATAATTTAATCCAAAATCTTTATTATTAATTGTATTGTAATGAATAATCAACAGTTTACAAAAAACTTTGCTTTGACAAATAGGTAAGTAGGTACTTTCAGTTTGCTTTGACAAATTAAGGGTGATCGGTGTTATTATCGTCCGTCATATTTAAACAGCTTTCGTAATACATTTTACTTGTTTGTGGTACAAGTACTTCTTGTGAAATAATGTTAACCATTTCGGTTTGTTGATTGGCCATATTTTGTGGTGGTGACTGAACTGAATGGGGGGAGTCTACTACGTATACAGGTGACGGTGTTGATAGATACATGCTGTTGCTCGTGCTAGGTCGACTGAGGATTATTTGTGAAGGAGAAGAAACAGCATATGATCTACCCTGCATCGTGTTGTAACGACGACGTCTGTTCATCATAACACCATGAAGCTCGTACATTATTTCTTCCCTTTCAAGTTTTGGATACTCCCTTATTTGTTTTGCCAACATTTTACAAAATAAATCGCATTCGTCTTCTTCTTTTATGTTTTCTTTGTTAGCCAATGCTTTATTTAAACTGTCAAACACCAAGCGGTCACCGGTGACCGCGACCTATTGTTCTTTAATTGTGTCTATAAAACCGGTACTCCACGAGTTAATGCTGTAAAAGCAGTACTCATTTTTTTATTGGCTTCTTGCATTTCGGGTGGATCTTTAGCACGACGTTTTTGTGACTGAATAATTGGTTTGTTTTGAGATGTAGTAGGGATGTCGGCATCATTATGGTCTTCGTTTTTAGCATCCGGAATATTATCACTAACCTGCACGTTAGAAGCGCTATCCTCTTCATACAAATCAGGTTGTGTCTGGAAAAGAAAAAATTCAATAAAAATATATTTAAATAATAATATTACATTAAAGAGCAAACCAGCGTTTTTTTTTTAAATTGACTATATATTTTTATTTTCAGATACCTAACACTACGGATGAATGGCTTGCAAAGGCAAAAGGATTTAATTTTCCTCATTGTATTGGCGCTTTAGATGGGAAACATGTCATGATTCTACCGCCACCCAATACCGCAACGGAGTACTTCAATTATAAAGGGCATTTCAGTATTGTACTCTTAGCACTAGTTGATAGTGACTACTGCATTATGTTTGTAGATATAGGTTGCCCAGGGCGAATTAGCGATGGTGGAGTCTATAATCAAAGTGTTTTAAAGCAAAAAATTGACACAAATGTGATCAACTTGCCTTCTCCTAGTTGCTTACCCAATAGTAATACAAGCTTACCCTATGTATTTTTAGCTGATGCCGCATTTGCATTGAGTACACATATTATGAAACCATTTCCAGGGCATCACGCTCTTGGTACTCCAGAGAGATTATTCAATCAAAAGCTCTCTAGTTCGCGTGTAGCAGTCAAGTCAGAAAATACTTTTGGTATAATGTCTAGCGTATTCAGAATTTTCAAAAAGCCTATACCCTTGAATATCACTAAAGCATCTTTAATTACAATGACATGTGTCTTGTTACACAATTTCTTAAGAAAAAGTAAAACATCTCAACATTTGTACAGTCCCCCAAATTCAGAAGATAAGTATCTCAATGGAGAATTAATCCAACCAGGGTCTTGGAGACAAAATTACACGGGAACATTCGATCCACTGCAACCTATACCTCGAAGAGCGCCTACATGTGCAGTTGAAACGCGATTAAAATTTACCAGATATATTAACGAGAATAACCATTAATTCAAAAGTACCTAGTAATCTAGTAGTATCTAAATACCTATAAATTTAAGATAAGTATATAGAAATGTATGTTGTGTTGGCTACTCAAATAAATAAATAATCCAAAAATAAAGAATGTTTTATTTTTACTTACTTTTTCCTCTGTATTTAGAATACTTGTGGATTCGTAAACATCTGTTAAAAACGCAGCCATCACATCGTAAAATATCCATATGGGCTGATACACATCCTCTGTTCCCGCCCCTGACCGAATGGATGCATTTCTTTTTTTTAAATTCGTTCTAAATGTACATTACTAAGATTATCTTTTTTCTTTTTTAACTCATGCACTGGAATGCCCATCGTATCAGCAATACGTTTCCATGAATCATTAATCTGAAAAAATAAAATAAGTAAGTATAATCATTGTGGTTATATCAATGGGCATAATAACAGGTGGTCAAAATAAGTTGTCGTGTGTCGCGTTAACACGATCAAAATACCCATTCACATAAAACTGTATTATAACTTTGACCGTGTTTCAATGCGGCTTTAATTCGAACTAAAATAACAATTGCCTACCCGTCATAAATCCACATTGTTAATATCTAATAACCAATTTACAGTAAACTCAACTGAATTTGTAAGTAGATAGTTAAATAAAATGAATGAATTGTGTACTTAGAACATTTTTATTTTTGTGGTATTTATTTTTGGGATTCCACAGGCAGTTTTCTGCTTGATACAGCTCCAGAAATTTAAATGTTTCCTCTGTGCTCATGTTTGCCATTTCAAGAAGCAAGAAAAAAACGGCGGTAGGTAAAAAAGAACGGCGAAAATCACGCGTGCACTCTCACTCGCTTCCCGCTGAACACTGATGCGTCGTCAGACGTGTGGACACACCGCACGCTCGCGCCGGGCGCCCGCGCCAGATCCCTTTGATCCGTGCAACAAAAACCGACAACAAACGGATAAGTGCCGGACGCGTCTGCCGACGTCAAATACCTACCACAGACGAGCAAATCACTCCCTCTACACGTAGGCGGACGCGTCCGCCGATACCATCGGCGGACGCGTCCGCCGATACCATCGGCGGACGCGTCCGCCGACGTGTAGAGGAGGCATTATACGAGTAATGACGGATGCATTGCCTTTACAAGTAATACATTATTGTAATTAATAATTTAATATAATCCTAAGAATGTCACTTATCCATCCTTACTTATATTATAAATCGGAAAGTGAGTTTGTTTGTTTGTTCCGCTTTCACGCCGTAACTACTTAACCGATTGCTTTGAAATTTTGCAGACGTAAAGTTAGAAGTCCGGATTAAACAATAGAATAGTTTTTATCCCGGAAAAAATGATATTCCCGCAGGAAAACCAAAGTATAGTATAGAGGTAGATGGCGCTGTGTGTATTGGTATATGTCACATAAGCTACTTTTTATCTTTATGTGACGCGAGCGAAGCCGCGGGTAAAAGCTAGTTAATAAATAAATATGATTAATAGTAATTTGTAACAATAATAAGAGCAACGACACATTGCAAAGACGTCTGTGTGCATGTTTGCGTTCAATAGGCTACGAAACTACTAGACCGATTTGGAAAATTCTTTCACGATTAGACAGCTTAGTTTCGACACAAACGTAGTATAATTTATATCCCGATATTCTTCCAGAATCGGGAACTATTGGAGATGATTTTTACTGAGTCCATTAATATTTTTTAATAAGTAAAGCCGTAGCTTTAACGCTAGTTATTTATTTATATTACTAGCTTTTACTCGCGGCTTCGCTCGCGTCACAAAAGTATAAAAAGTAGCCTATGTGACATATACCATTACACACAGTGCCATCTATACCAATACTTTTGTTTTCCCTCGGGAATATCAATATTTTCCGGTATAAAAAGTACCCTATTATTTAATTTGGACTTCTAACTTTATGTTTGCAAAAATTTAAAGCAATCCGTTAAGTGGTTACAGCGTGAAAGCGGAACAAACAAATAAATAAACAAACTCACTTTCCGATTTATAATATTAGTAAGGATTTTCAGCCATGATCGTCCCACTGCAGGGCAAAGGCCTCCCTACCCTCCTTCCACTCCTCTCTATGTAAAGCTTTTTGCGGCCAATCCTTGTCATAGATGTCTAATTCGTCCCACCATCTCCTTTTGGGCCTGCCGCGACGTCTACTGACGTTTAGTAAAAGTAGTAAGTTTTGCCCACTGCTCGTCTGACATGTGGCAGACATAACCAGCCCAGTTAAAAGCATAACATAATATTAAAGCTAGTACAATATATATATGTCGCGGAGAACCTAACGGGTAACCGCGGCTCCGGCTCGACGTGCAGGAGAAGGAACGGGGTGGTTTTTAGTCAGTAAAAGTCTGACACTCCCTCCCGCCTCACCCAGGCGTGAGCAGTCATTCAATGATTTTCCTCCCTTAAAAAAAAGTACAATATATATATATACATATCTATCAATAAGGAGTGTCTGATTCTGTTATGGATAGGGCAATGCCTAATTAAAATGCTTCATATGGTCCGGCGTAGATTAATGATGCAGTGAACTGCTTTGCTTCGAAATTGTGATTATTTTGTGATGTTATTCTATTTTGTACAGAACTATTAATAACTATCGTTGAGACATACTAAATTAACTAAAAATCACGGGTTACTCACTTGAATATACGAGAAAAGCTCTACTAGTTTCGAGCCACAGAGGGGCTCTTCCTCATAAGCAGCGTGCGCGGTCATGAGCAGAATTTCATATCAAATTCAGATTAAATTCCAAAAAAAACTATGATACGCTGATATTTTGGTGTGTACTCTGTACCTCTACAACCTAGGACGGTCAATCATGAGCCCCTCCGCATCAGACACTTTGCCAGAATCTGATCGGCAGACGTGATCATAATTTGTTTTTACCAAAGAGGGCTGATGTCCGGTCTCTGTTCAATGTTCCTGTTCCTGCAGGAATATTGGTTTTTAATGGCATAAGCCGGTAAACGAGCAGACGGATCACCTGATGGTAAGCAATCAGCGTCACCCATGGACAGCTGAGACACCAGAGGTGTTACAAGTGCATTACCGGCCTTTTGCGGATAAGGAATTTGAGGATGGTTGGGGATTCAGAAATTGGGAAAGGGGGCGGTAATTAGGCCTCCGGTAACCTCACTCACACGACGAAATACAACACTAGCGTTGTTTCACGTCGGTCTTTTGTGAGAGGGTGATTTTAAATATATACATTCTGTTAATCATCCTATCTCTCAACAAGGTGTCTCTATACTTAAGTACTAAATAACTGAATTCCTATAAATCAACTCTTCATTCTTCGTGTATCATTCTTTACAGCAATGGCGCCGCTCTCGAATACCTGTGTCACGCATCGCCACATGCAATCCTGTCTGCCATATTTAATCTTACGTCAAAAATATTTCATACATTTTGATAGCCTATGCGTTATTAAAGGGTGCGCACTTTTATCATTAACGAAATCTATACTAATATTTTAAAGCTGAAGAGTTTGTTTTTTGTTTGACCGCGCTAATCTCCGAAACTACTGGTCCGATTTGAAAAATTCTTTCTGTGTTGTATAGCCCGTTTATTGAGGAAGGCTATAGGCTATAAAATATCACGCTACGATTAATAGGCGCCGTGCAGAGCGAGTGAAACCGCGCGGATGTAGCTATAAATCAAAGCTCGGCCTTGTATCATTCTACAGAAAAGTGGTTATTAGTCCCGTACATCAAGCTATTTCTAATCTATCCTTTAAACCAAGGATACATTAGAGGACATTAATGTCTTACGACAAGCATCGGCGACAGGCGAAGCCAGCCGTCTACGCCTGACATGTCTATGCGCGAGTAAGACGTGGTGTCGCGCTATGTTGCCAATCGTATCGAGCGAAGTCCAGCAATGTGTTGCTACTTCACCCAGCGTCGCCGGCGACACGTGTTACAGGACATTTAAGGAAACGTAACGCAACACGTAACATCACGCCTTTTATTCTCGAAGGGGTAGACAGAGGTGCACATTATGCCACTGTACAATGTAACACCAACATTTTCACTATTTATGTCATGAGTCCCATGTAATAGGGGGTGAGCCTATTGCCATATACCGGGCACATTTCCAGACTCCGTGCTACTACTGAGATTTTTTTACAAACCCAGTAATACTTTGCCCGACCCGGGAATCGAACCCGAGACCCCTTGCCCGGCAGTCGCACTTGCGACCACTCGGTCAACGAGGCAGTCTAAGGCTATTTAACTCGTCGAGTACCGGTTTTATAGACACAATTAAAGAAGAATAGGTTGCGGTCACCGGTGACCGCTTGGTGTTTGACAGTTTAAGGAAACGTGCCCCTAATATATCCTTTATTAGGTAGATTTCTGATTGAGTCTCACGACAATAAAATTGCAAATCTTTGATATCTATTAAAGAAATTGGACATATTATTAAGCAACCTTCAAGAAACAGTACCCACATTACGTAACATAATATTAAAATTCAGTCCAAAAAAACACGACTCATAATAATTTCAAAGTGCACCACAATAGAGCGAGTGACCTATAATACATCTCAACTCAGTTGATCTGAATTTAGCAAATCATCGCGAAGGTTTGCCCTATCACGATCATCAGGATGACGTCATTATTCATAATGGAGTCGCCTATATTACTGAACTCATAAATAATAATATCAACGAACAAAAAGATTTGTTTAGTTATTGAAGATAACTTTGGTTGTGTTGTAAAGGCAAAGTGAAAGCATTTATTTTAATTAAACCTTATTTTGGGACTTTTAAAACGTTAACAAATACAACATAAATAATAGTCTGTCAGTCAGTCCGTCAGTGAATCTAGGTGAAGCTAGGTGCTCATTCCAAAATGTAGATTCGAATGGAAAAGAGCGAGTAAGAAACTCCATTCGTTACTCTTTCAAAAAAAATATATTCTACAATGTCACTGATACATATTCCAATACTGTACGTATATGCGAAACAGCAAAGACACGCTTGACGCATCATATATATTACAAAAGGTGTCTGGCTGGTGCTGATTATGATTCATCTGTTCCTTTCTCGCCCTATCTCTTTGCCGAAAATTACTTTAAAAGTTCATCATCATCGTTTTTTTTACTATTAACTCGTCGAGTACCGGTTTTATAGACACAATTAAAGAACAATAGGTCGCGGTCACCGGTGACCGCTTGGTGTTTGACGGATTAAATGAGACTGACGTGTGACCACTATCTCGCCTGGTGGTAAGCGGCCGGCCTATGATGGAGCACGTCGACCTATAAGCAACCTATTCATCATCATCAACAGCCTATAAGTGCCCACTGATGAGCAAAGCCCCTTCACATTCACACACGGAGGTTTGAGCATTAACCACCACGCCAGCTCAATGCGGGTTGGCGATTTCAAACTTATAATTAGAAATTACAAGTCCAGGTTTCCTCACGATGTTTTCCTTCACCGTTTGTCAGTGATGTCTAAATAATCTTAGAAAGTACATATAACTCGGAAAAAGTCACATTGGTACTTGCCGTTGGCAGGTTATGAGCTCGCACCCTTATGCATGAGAAGTTTTAACCTCCGGACCACCACGACATTTTAAAAGTTGCTCTGCACGAAAATTAACTTTATATATTAAGTCTTTTAATTTAAACCGTTGCTTGGTAATCCCCGTCATTCAATGATTAACGTAATAATTTCAATTCAATACAAAACCTAATTTGATTTAGATTTATTTTTAATTACGGAAAAATACATAATTTATATTTTTCCTCAATGTATTACCAGAACTGTATTTTATGTTCTGATTTACCTCATATACTCTTATCTGTATTTAGGGTAATTTCACCTGTTTGCGTCCACCCACAAGTTTGCGTCCAGTTTACGGATCGCCATGAATATAAGATACTAAAAACGTGTAAGATCAGATGTGTATTAACTACTAATAATATGTATGTTTCATATTAGATAACATCACGTCTTTTATCCCCGAAGGGGTAGGCAGAGGTGCACATTACAGCACTTAAAGCCACTGTACAATGTATCACCCACTTTTCACTAATATCGATACCAGAAGTATCAATTAACGTAAGGGACATTTTGACGAAAATAAGTTATATATATCATTGGATCCAGAATTTTGCGCTCTATCGATTGGTATTATTAAAAAAAATCTATCGTTAAAAAAAGAGCCCTTACAGTAAAAATTTTTGGCCTGCATAAAACGATTTATGACAGAAAAATTGATGTAACAGACATTTATATATTTTTTTCTCTGAAAAATAAAGTAAGTCATAGTATTGAATAATTTACACCCTTACCTTAAACCTCAAATCAGTCGATTTAAATAACATGTCCCTTACTTTAATTCAAGATTATTGTTTTTTCTAAATTATTCTCTTACATTATTATCTCACTAAACTATCTTTATTTTAAGCTCCTGTCTTCCTATCTTTATATTATGCCAGTTGACAGCATGCATGCTGTTATTGAGAGGGAAGTCAGAAAGTTAATTGTTTGGGCACCTTCGCAATGGCCAAGTTTCATAGAGAGCGCTAGAAAACAGCCTAAGCCATATAACGTAAGTGTCTTAGAGCATACAGATTTCATTAACTTCCAGGATCTGGCGGATTCTGTATTCACTCAAGCTACTATTAAAAATAAAGATCTGCGTATGAAAAACATAAGAGTGTGCACATTTAAAAAAAATGCTTTGACGAAAATTGAAGTTAAATATATAATGTTAGAGACTGGTGATACTTACGACATAGAGCTCTCCAAAGAATTAATTCCAAAGAATTTTAATGCAAGAGGAAAGGGTAAAGGGATTGGGAAAAGAAGTGCTGCTAGAGGTAAAATTAAAAAAAAATATAGACAACAAAAATGAATCTGCAGCTGAAAGTACTAGCAATGACATAAGTCAAAGGAACACAGACAATTTGCCATCTCTATATAAAGAGAGGCTCCCAATTTCCATTCCAAAATACAATGATCTCAAAAAATTGTGCGACACGGGCATAATACCAAAAAGATTTCATGTTGAATATTTGAACCTGCCGACTAAATCGTCAGTTAAAGATACCCTCATTGAAACTGACGACGATGAAGATGTGAAGACAGCTGATGACGATAACTAGATAAAATACCAAATAGAAAAAGTTATTTCAACCCTTCCGATTTCACCATTAAAAAAGTTAAATTTACTAATAGTTATCATCATAATCTGTCTGCCCATTCCTAATTATTATATATTTATTCTTGTAATAATATATATATTAGTGTTCATGTTTTATATTATTTTATTCATTTTTTTCTTCAGTCAATTCATATTTTTTCATCGTCTTTCGTTTCCAGTACATTCATTCAATTACTCAATAAATAAGGCTGTTGATTAAGTTTGAGAAAATATTTTTTCTTTTTTATTATAAAACCAATGAAACGTAAATATTAAAAGTACATAGTTTGTACAACTGTTAATTAAGGCCTTAGCTTTGTTCAATCATAAGAGATCATGGAGTCAAATACATAATTAAATTGATTAAAAGGTGTGTAAGACTGTTAATTTGAAGACTGTTAATTTTAGGACATTTCTTTAAACTTAACAAAAACTGTTATAGACTGATTAGTGTTGAATTCATAATAATTACGCAGACATAAAAGTCGAAAATAATAAAAATATTTTAACAAGAAATCGTTTTATTTTTGTATCCCTAAATTTCATTTAAATTTGTGATAGCTAAGCTCATTAATCATGCAAAGAACCTATTTCCAAAGTATCAAAATACCATAATTTTAGTAGATAATCTATAGTTACATCAAACTGCAATACTATAAAAGTTCTTTACAGTAGAATTTCGTATAATTTTCTATTTCTTTTGCTGCTTACGCTATGCTTGACGGTTTACACATAAAATATTGGTAACGTAAGGCACAACTAAACATATTTTTTTAATGTAAGGGACATGCTATATTTTAAACCGCTGGGTATTCCAAAATATTAACTTTATAGCATGAAAGAAGAAGAAATTCTAAGAAACTTTGTCCTAGACACAATTAAAATAGGAAGCACCAGTTAAAAGTTATAGAGAGATTTAAAAAAATAAAATCGTTTTTTGGCTCTCCTGAAAATACGTGTTTTGTCCCTTACATTAATTGATACTTCTGGTGTCGATATGTTATGAGTTTCATGTAATAAGAGGTGTGCTTATTGCCATATACAGTGCACAATTAAAGACTACGTGCTACTACTGGATTTTTTTTAAAACCATGAGCTGTTAATTTACACCTTCGTTCTCAATACAAACAAATGAATAACATTTAACCTACTGTATCACTTTTCTGCATCACGCTGTGCGGTTGGCTGGCAGATGATGGCATCCAGCATAAAGCCCGCCATTGTATGATTGTCCAAAAATTGTTAAATAAATTAATAAATATGGTGGTAGTTACTTATTTTCAGGAATTTTTATACAGGATGGACGCGAATAGGCGAATTTACCCTACCCATATGTAAGTATACTTTAATTAAACATGTCTGATTAATTAATAACATTTTCCTTTACTGTAAAGCGTGTCCTGAAAATAACGAAGCTGTCATACACATCACATTACATCAACTTATAGGCATAAGTGGCCATAACTGACTAAAAACCTCTCGCATGGAGGTTTTGAGGTTTTTTTAAATTCCTGAATCCCCAACGATCCTCTAACTCCTAATCCCCAAAAGGCTGGTAACGCACTTGTAACGCCTCTGGTGTTCCATGTGTCCATGGGCGACCGACGCCGATTGCTTACCATCAGGTGATCCGTTTGCTCGTTCACCGGCTTATGCCATAAAAAAAAATTGATAAGACTACTCGTAGTTCAGCACGCTAAAGCTGTTGACTATTACCCGGACAACTACTTAACCGAACAAGAAGGTATGAGCATTAATCACCACACTTGATAGAAAAAATATCATAACCGATGCCAGAACCTTCACTAGCCAGTTTACCACTGGAGTATTAACCTCATTTACATAAGAGGTTTTGTCATAATCTCCATGTTTGGCAAATCTGTTGGAGATCGCTGTTCAAGAGGTTTTTTTTTAAAACATTGCCCCACACTAGGATTTTCTCCTGTATCGTGGGTACGTTTACAAACATACAAGTTTACATATACACACACCCAGACCCGAAACAACAATTTGTGGATCACACAAAGTGTTGTTCCGTGCGGGAATCGAACCCCCGACACGTTGCACGACAGCCGGTTGCCCAGCCACCGCACCAAACAAGCAGTCAAAGGTTAGGTTTATCAGAGGGACAAGCCCACCACAACATCCTAAAACTGCTGCAACTCCTGTAAGCCAGGATCTACAGTAGATACAACCATGAACACACCGGAACTCTAAAGTCCAACGTCCCAAGGACATGAACAGCTGTCTTGGATGCCTCAAAGAAATAAATCAGAAGATATGAATAGAGGAGTTGATGATGACTGGGGAACGTTCGTAAGGTAACTGAGGTCTAAATCAACTGGTGTAGACACAGCTATCTACACATGAAGCTATGAAAACCAATATAACCTGACCTCCGAATCATACAAAACAAGACCAGGACAAAATGGCTTTATATAGCTTGAGAAATAGGTACATCTGCCTAATCGCTTCAGGGAATAAAATGCGTAATGTTTATTTAATAAAAGTCAAAGTTGCTTCTATAATTATTTACTTTGCAGATTGCAGTATTTATAGACGTCATTTGAAGTGGCAGAAACATGATTCGAACCTTGTACCGAGAGGTTGTGGGTGATGAAAAATATGTCTACAGCAGCCTTAAGCTTGTCAAATTATAATAACTTGTACTTACTTATCTATATCTTGTTATTTAAAGATGATTTGATTGTGGGTTTGTATTGACTGTGCTTTGAAACGACTTAACATATTTTGATAACTTTTTCACTTATCAATACCTTTTTAAGGGATTAACTTAGGTTAATTTTCTCGATATTCTTAGGGCATCTAGACTTATGAGTATTGAATCTGAATTCTATACTCACGAAGTCCGCTGTTAATAAATTATAATGAGAAATGTTTGTCAGAAGTAGTCTCCAAAACTACTGAAACGATTTTGGAAAGAGAAAAACAACAAAAGAATAGTCAGGCCCGGAATGATAGAACCTTGTGTAAGTACCAGTGGCGTGCACAGATTTTTGAGACAGGGTAGGCAACTAAATATCGTATGATTAAAGCCCTCCCCCCCGGTCATACAATCATACTCCTACAAGACAGGTACATGTATAGAATACATTTTGTTGAAAAGTGCGTTCAAGAATATTGTGGTTTATTCTTTCGCCAAATTACATACACTGACATCTCGCGTATTTTTTGTAAAGTACTACATCAGCTATCGAATAAGCCAACAAAACTTACAAATAATGAAGCATCTATTTATTATACTAATAATAAATCATAAATTTGATGAACCAAATTCAATTATCAAATTGCTAAATAATCTATTCAAAATCATAATTACGACTTTAAGAACGTAGGTACCTACCAACAAACAAAACAACAACAAGCGCGGCCGGCTGTGGCCGAGCCGAGTATAAGCGGTACATTTGTTATTACATTACATAATTATTAATAATAAATTAATATGTAAATCAAAACAACCCGAGGTATAAGTTGATATTTTTAAGAATTATCAATCAATAAACAAGAACATCATATAAAAGATCCATTATAGTACCTACATATTTACATTACCTACCTTTGACTTGGGTCAATTATTATTATGGTCGAGAATTATTCTCGTAACTTGAGTTCTGCCTATGGTCATTACCTGAATCTAGTCGTTATAGGACACATTTTTGCGAAAACTTACTGTTTTTAACTTTAAACAAACACAAAAAATTACCTATTATCAACACAAACTTCACAATCGAATAATATACTAGACACTGATAAACAAATACACTATTTGAAAAACCGACACATATATTTTACTACTTCTACACATATTTATGCAACTTTATGTTTAAAACTAATTCCTTATAATTTAAACGAAAACATAAACAAAGCGATCGCACATCACATGAAAACAATATGGCCGAAAACATTGGAAAGTCATTACCCATCGTAGTCAATTGAGTGTTTATTATAAAAAAATTATAGCTAAAACATTAAGGCAACACAGTGTTTAATTATAAAAAAAAAACAAAACGTTAATTTACATAAGTCAAATGGAATTGCATCATTGTCTTATTATTATTTTCCAATAAGAAACATTCGTTGATAATAATTTGAAACTTTGAGTAGCGGCAACTTGACGTTTAGATAACTTCCTTTTAACTTTTAAAATAATAAAGTCAACTCCTTGTTTAAAGTTTCTATAAAGCGACAACGCGTAAAAATGTTAAGATTTAATTAAAACACCTGAAACATATTTTTTTAGTATGCATAATTATAAAAAGACATTCCCATTATACCGAACGCGTTCAGAAGTTTTAACAAAAAATTCAATAGATGGCGCAGATTCACAAATTTCATCAAGTCCGGCTAGATTGAATCGTGTAATAATTTTTTGCGTTTATGAATGGTTATTCTGTGCTGTGACCATAGTCAAGTGACCTTCACGCATGCGCGTTGCATACTTTTTGTGACGTCACAACCACCAACCAAGATTTAAGGAATAGCAGCGCATGCGTGGTGCGTGCGGCGCGCATTCATTGCTTTACAAAGGCGTGCGGTCCGTGTATAGTATATGTGAATGTATATTTATGTTAGCCGTTTTTTTACAAACTTTTATTATATTATTGAATCTTAATAAACGCGTTAGTACATTTTATGTCAAGCAAAGCCTATTTGCCTATATGGACTGCACGCCACTGGTAAGTACCTATATTTTTTTATGACAAAAGTCGGTAAACTCAAACTCAAAGTCTTTATTTGCATTTTAAGGTAATACATAGGTACAGGTCTTATGAAATATGAAAAACAGGCACAGCCTAACGGGCTTTTTCAGGTGTTGCAAATTTTAAACGAGCAGACGGATCACCTGATGGTAAGCAATCGGCGTCGCCCATGGACACCTGAAACACCAGAGGCGTTACAAGTACGTTACCGTTACCCTTTTGGGATTAGGAATTTGAAGATTGTTGCGGGTTCAGGAATTAGGAAAGGGGGATTGGGGTAATTGGGCCTCCGGTAACCTCACTTACACGACGAAACACAACACAAGCGTTGTTTCACGTCGGTTTTCTGCTCGGCCGTGGTATCACTCCGGTCGAGCCGGCCCATTCGTGCCGAAGCATGGCTCTCCCACACTTACCTATATACCAATATCCCTACAATAACAAAGCTACTTCAAAGAAATTATCCAAATTCGTCATGGATGAAGCTGTAGGTGGTACTGTGGTAAGTAATAATAATTCGTGTCAACGCCTATTCTTGTTTGGATGTAGTCGCCTACGCTCATTAGCTGTTCAGGCAATTTAGCCTACGGTATTTATTTAACCTTATCAAACAAAATAATATTACGCCTTTTAAACGCTGGTGGTACAAGGCATATTGAACGTAACTTAACATAACATCATGCCTTTTATCCCCGGAGGGGTTAGTAGAGGTGCACATTACGGCACTGCCACTGTACTATGTAACACCAACTTTTCATTATATATGTTATGAGTCCCATGTAATAGGGGGTGAGCCTATTGCCATATACCAGACACAATTCCAAACTCCGTGCTACCACTGAGAATTTTTGAAATCCCAGTAATATTTGACCTACCCGGGAATTGAATTGAACGTACTTAACTGATGTTTGTGTATGTTTATTTAAAACTTAAAGAAATGAAGTAGTACAAAATAAAATGACATTTTACATCTACAATTAAATAGAAGCCTAGATAAATTTCTCAATAGAATGGAATAGAACCCAAGACCTTTGTGTTCGCGGTAGCACTTAATCTAAATTACATTTTCTTATTACTTACGCAACCATTTTAAATGTATGTATGTATAATAAATAGATCTGTCAGTCCATCAGTCTGTCGGTAGCATTACATTAGAATGTACATATGTCAATCATTATGTGCAAATTGTATGTAACGTTTTAATTGTTTGTTTGAAGGCTTCAATCTCGAGAACTGTCTATCAATTTTTTTTATATACATAACTATTTTTTTAAGGATAAAATATCGAATGACTGCTCCTGTCTGAGTAAGGCGAGAGGGAGTGTCAGACTCTTACTGACTAAAAACCACCCCGCCCCTACTCCTGCACTTCGAGCCGGAGCCCCAGTAACCCGTTAAGTCCTCTGCGGTTCCGGATCGGGAATAATACTCACCCACATTTGTTAGAAAATACTTTGTGCCTCAGAATCGCTTAGATCTACGTTCCAGCATATCACTGGTCAACGGAGACGCAGATGTCCCTAGGAATATCTAGGGACAAAGATGTGAGTTTATGGATTTTTTTATGGAATAGGAGGCAAACAAACATACGGATTATCTGATGGTAAGCGATCAGCGCCGCTCATGAACACCCACAGCACCAGAGGAGTTACAGTTGCATTGCCGGTCTTTTAAAAAGGAATACGCTCGATTCTTGAAGGTTTGAAGGTCGTATCGGTTGGGAAATATTGCCAATGACAGATCATTCTACAGTTTTGCTGTGTGAGGCAGGAAGCTACGAGAAAAGCGAATAGTTGTGTCCTGCCAATCATCTATATGATGGGGATGGATATGATGTTGTGAGGTGTATACAAAAAACCAAATCACTGATTGTTTTAACTGAAATAACTTGAAAATAGTTAGTAATATATTTATGGTCAGTAATTTAAACAGTTAACAGATGTAGTGCTGTAGTTAAATGTCACAGTTAAAATATTCATTGCTGAACTTCGTCTCGACGTGGGAACTAATTTATTTATGAATTTTAACATCATTTAGTTTCACGAAAGGGTAAACAGAACTGTTATTAGACAGAAGTATTTATTTATTTATTTATTAACGCTTCATCCACAAGGTGTACACAAGGTGGACTTAATGCCGCAGGCATTTTCTCCCAGTCTGACCTTTGGGTGATGCAGAGAAGAGTGAATGGTAGGAGCAAGAAGCAAGCAACGATTTAATTGAGAAAATAGAAGATTAAAGTATTTACCTAACTTATTTTTTTTTCTTTAATGCGATAAGCTGGTAATCGAGTAGACAGACTACTAGATGGTAAGCAATCCACGTCGCCTATGGACACCTGGAACACCAGAGGCGTTACAAGTGCGTTACCGGGCCTTTGGGGATTAGGAGTTTGAGGATTGTTAGGTATTCAGGGATTGGGGAGTTTGGGAGGGGGGGTTTGTAATTGGGCCTCCGGTAACACTTTTCACTATTTATGTTACGAGTCCCACGTAATAGGGGGTGAGCCTATTGCCACATACCGGGCACAATTCCAGACTCCGTGCTACAACTGAGACATTTTAAAAACACCAGTAATTCTTTGCTCGACCCGGGATTTGATCCCAAGACCCCTTACTCTACACTTGCGACCACTCATCCAACGAGGCAGTTAACTATTTAACACTACACAAAACGTACAAACATACCTACACTTCTACCCATCCCTTTACAATTACAAGCATACTTCACAAGTCCCTTTATCAAACTGCCAGTACATAAATGACCTCAGAGAATTCGTCAGTCGGTTAATACATGTAGTTAAGTGTAGTAATGTTATCGTTCAGTTAAACTTAACCTTTTTCAAATGTTACCCGGTCAAGCTGCGCGATTGAGGAAGACGGGTTCTATAGAGACGTCTTATCTCCTTTGTTGTTATTTGGTGCCTTTTGTCTTAATTTAGAGTAATAAGTTAAAATATTTTAATATTTTTTTGTAACTTTAAAACAAATTCTTAAAAATTGTTAGGTATATAAGATTTGAAATAATTAAATTATTAACTGCCTCGTTGGCCGAGTGGTCGCAATTGCGACTGCCGAGCAAGGGGTCTCGGGTTCGATTCCCGGGTCGGGCAAAGTATTACTGGGTTTTTAAAAAATTCTCAGTAGTAGCACGGAGTCTGGAACTGTGCCCGGTATATGGCAATAGGCTCACCCCTATTACATGGGACTCATAACATAAATAGTGAAAAGTGGGTGTTACATTGTACAGTGGTATAATGTGCACCTCTGCCTACCCCTTTGAGGATAAAGGGCGTGATGTTATGATGATAAATTATTGCATTATTTAAATGATATTATTTTGTAAGTAGTTGAGTAATAACTTTTGCGATGCCCAAAAGGGCATATATTCCATATAGTTGGAACATATTTTGTCAAAAATTCTAAACTACCCTGTACACACTAATAGATGCATTAAAGTGATTTGAATTTGAATTTGAAATTTGAATTTTGAGTTGAATTTGACTTCGGACTACTATAGAAAAAAAGACTGTAATAGGTTTATTCAGGTTCAGTGGTAGTTTTGTAAGTCTTATTAGATCTGATGTAATTCTGCCTCGTTAACCGAGTGGTTGCAAGTACCACTAGGGCAAGGGGTTTCTCGATTCCCGGGTTTGACAAAGTATTACTTGGTTTTTAAAAATTTTCAGTAGTAGCACGGAGTCTGGAGTTGTGCCCGGTATATGGCAATAGGCTCACCCTCTACTACAAGGGACTCATAATATAAATAGTAAAAAGTGGGTGTTTCATTGTACAGTGGTATTAATTAAGTGCCGTAAGTTCACCTCTGCCTACCCGTTTTGGGGATAAAAGGCGTGATAGTATGTAATGTTATGTGTCCTATTAAACAAAACGGACGGTAAAAAAACCTGTAGTGATATGTCGTCCGATCCCTGTACCAAATCGTCCTTTTCTGTGAGGGTAAACTCATCAAAATGCCTCCTGTCGCCCTTAGTGAGGGTAAGGGGGAGTGTCAGACTCTTACTAACTAAAAACCATCTCGTTTTTACTTCTAAGCCGAAGCCATGATAACCCACAGGGGGGTCCGCAGACCCACTCTCCGTAGAGGCTCACAATCACAAGCCCCCTCTATATAACATGGGCTGAATTATGGTCCAGTTGGGATCTGTCACGGACTTGACACATGATTAAATACTTAGGAAGTTAAAAAAATCTTTAGCATACCATTAAGTTTCTATTAAAGTTAGGTAAGCTTTGTTTGCATGTCCAAAATGGAAAGTTAATAATTATATGATTATCTCGTTAGTCGTGTAGACATTTTAATATTGTTAGCTTTATATTTTGAAAAGGTTAAAAGAATTTTTGATCACATAATGACATGCAACGCGGTAATACCTTCTGGCATTTTCTGACGGAAGACGTTTGGAATATAGGTTAGGTTATATCAATTTAATTAGCTATGCGGCTACGGCAATGTAGGTAAAAGTGGAATATTCAACTTTTTTTTGAGGAAAATCATCCAATGCCTTCTGCCACCTTGGGTAGGCGAGAGGAAGTGTAAGATTTACTGACTAAAAACCACCCCGTTCCTACTCCTGCTCTTCGAGCCGGAGCCCCGGTAACCCGTTAAGTCGTCGCGGAGAACTGACACTCCCTCCCGCCTCACCCAGGCGGGAGTAGTCATTCTTGGGTTGTTCATGACGGTGCCAATGATCGAGCAGTCTTTTAGTTTATTTAATTTAAATAAATGTAATGATTGGATTATTTGGAGATAAAATAACAAACCACGTGTTGCTCTGTAAATCAAAGATTTTATTTAACAAAAACATAACATATTTGGGTACACTAATAATCTAGTAATAAAATAATAATGATCGTCTCACCTGTAAATCAAAGAAACAACGATTAAGCCTATTATTTAAATTCCAAATTCTCCCTTTTATCTATTATAATTACATTCCGTAAGATATTCAATTAACACGTCTCTTGTTTTGACAGTTCTCAATCCATAGATTCTAAATGTTATCTATGGTAACATAAAAAAGTTTAATTACTTAAATCTCATATGAATAATAATTATTAAAGAAAATATAATTTCTTTACATCTCCCCTTCCCAAAAATAAAAAAAAAATCTTTTTTTTTTTTAACTGTTACACACAATAGTTCAAATAAACTGATTTGTGTTAAAATAACATAGTAAAATTCTCTTATATACTTAGTTAAACTAACAATAATATATTCCTAACTTAAGTTATAATAAACGATATAAATCACCTTCTTAATTAGGTAGGTAATGGAATGAGTTTAGTGATATGAAACAGATTTGATTCAGATTTTTTATGACCTGTATCTATGTTATAAATAGAATTTGTAATTTTTTTAATAATTTTATACGGACCAATTTTTAATTCATCTAATTTATGTCTATTCAATTTGTTACCGTTTTCTACATAAACCATATCCCCTGTATTGAAATGATAGTGAATTCTATTTTTATCATACCTCTTTTTATTGTTGTTATGAGATTTTAATGAATTTTCAAACGCTATTTTCTTATCTTTTATCCAATCATCTTCTGTTTTATCTACTTTTAAATCGTTTGGTAAAAAGGAAACGTCTGTACCGTCTAATAAGTATTTTGGTGCAAATCCTGTAACTGTATGTTCTGTATTATTATATTTATCTACACAGTCATGGGCAATGGTTGTCCATGCTTTTTTATTTTATTACTCTCATTTAATTTGCATCTTATTTTATTAACAAGCGTTTGGTTAAGCCGTTCGTTTAAACCGTTAGAGAACGGGGAATTTACAGCAGTAAAGATTAAAGGTATTGAATTATTATTCAAAAATGATTTAAATTCCTTCGAGTTTATTCCCGGGTATTGATCAGAGAGAACCATCCCTATAGTATCAGATTCTGTTACCTTATTAATAAGTTTTATAAAATCATTAGCGTTTTGTGTCTTTGAAGTAAGAATGTAAGCATATCGGGTAAAGTGGTCGACTAGAAGGTGCAGGTACTTTTTTGTTGATCTTGAGCCACCAAAACCTCCAATTGTATCTATTGAGACAATTTCAAAAGGTTTTGTGGCTGGACCTAACTGTGACAGTAGACCATATTTATTTTTCCCTCTGCTTTTATTTTTTATACAGATTTCACAGCTTTTACAATGCTTTCTTATATTTGCAGATAAATGTTTTGCTGTATATAATTTACTTATTTTATTTTGCATTTGCTTTATACCTAAGTGGTACATGCTTTCGTGTAAATATTTAATAAGTTTTTTACTATAATCTTCTGATAAGACAATCTTTTCTTTATTTTTAATATTTTTATAGTATATTTTATGTTTCAGTATTAACTTTAATTTACTATTTTGTAAGTCTAAATTATTTTCTTGATCTGTAATAATATCATTTAATGTTATCATGTTTACAATTTTTAACTGTTCATCTTCATCTTCATTTGCATTTAATACTGGATTCCTACTCAAACAATCTGCTTCAGTGTTTCGTTTACCTGGTGCATATTTTATTATAAAATTGTATTGTGATAAATAATAGGTTAAAGCCCCTAATTCATCATCTGTCCTAGATTTAATATTTAAATTTTCTAGTGGTTTATGATCAGAATACACAGTAAATGTTTTACCTATAAGCCAATATTGCCAAAATCTTATAGCTTCCTTTACAGCTAGGCATTCTAAGTAAATTGCTGGTTTTTTTTTCTGAGCTTGGTTTAATTTTTTGAGAAGTATGCTACTGGTTTATCTACCCCATTTGGCTGTGTTTGTTTTAGAACTGCTCCAATACCTTCTAAAGACGCATCTGTATAAATCTTAATGGGCAAATTATGATCAAAAATCTCTAATATTGGTTGTGAGCATAATAAATCTTTAATAATGTCTAAAGACTTTTGACAATCTGGAGACCATATAAATTTAGTATTTTTCCGAAGTAAATTATGAAGCGGTTCCAATATTTTCGCTTTATCAGGTAAATATTCGTGATAAAAGTTTACTTTCCCAAGAAACTGTCGAACATTTTTCTGACTTTTTGGTATTGGAAAATTTTTGATTGAAATTAAATTGTCTCTCACGGGACGTACTGTATTATTATGTATTATATGACCAAGATATTTGACAGAATCTGAGGCAAACATACATTTTGTGAATTTTAATCTAAAGCCTTCCTTTTTTATAGCTTCTAATAATTGTGATAAATGATTTACATGTTCCGAAAACGATTCTGAAAATATTAATATGTCATCTATAAAATTTATTGTGAAATCAGTTAGATTATATTTTCTCAGAATGTTACCTAGTATCCTTTGGAAAATGGCTGGAGAGGTCTTCAATCCAAACGGCAAACACGTCCATTGGTAGTGGCCATCCTGCGTCACAAAGGCTGTTTTCTTTCTATCTTCAATTCTTAGAGGGATGGACCAGAAAGCAGAATTTATATCAAGTGTAGTGAAATATGTTGAGTTTCTGGTCTTCACCATCAAATCATTTATCAGTGGAAACGGTTGAGCTTGTGGTATTACAATTTTATTTAGGTCTCTAAAATCAATACATAATCTTGACCTTCTGTTGTCTTCTTTTTTGAAAGCTAACGTCACAGGCGCTGCAAACGGACTATAAGATTCTTCAATAAGGTTTCTATCAAGTAATTTTCTTATTTGTTCTTCTATTTCTTTTTTATCTTCTACTGAACATCTATAAGGTCTTTTACAACAATATTTATCAATGAGTAAGTCAATGCGTGCTTCATATTCTTTAACTGTGCCAATATCATATTTGTCTTTGGCAAAAATTGATTTGTATGAATTTACTAGTTTATATATTTGAGTTTTCTGTTCAGTATTCAAGTTACCCATATTTATTTTAAAATCCTTTTCTTGTATATGTTCATTGAAATTTATGAAACATTCTTTTTTTGTATCTTTGTCATTTTTCTGATTTATTTGTAAATGCTCATCTTGTATTAGTTTAAACCTTTTAATGATGTCCAATCCAATTAAAAAATCATATTTAAATTGTTCCCCATCAATTATATAAACATCGGCTTCATCCTCTATATCAAAAATTTTTATTTTTATAGTAGTCAAACCTACTGTTTTTCTCACACCATTAATTGTTATTAGGTTATCAGTTTTTGTATCAAATTCTTTTTCGTTTCGTAATCTTACTAACTTCGAATTAATTATTGAAACATTTGAGCCTGAATCATACACTCCAAATATCTCTATTTGTTTGTTTAATAACAGTTTGACTTTTATTAATGGTGTAGTTATTCGTTTTTTGAATCGTTATCATTAAGTTCAACATCAATCACCGAATGGTTTACTGTTCTGTTATAATTTTTCTTTTGATAATAATCATTAGTTTGTTTGAACCAACACTTTTCTTCAGGATGAAATCGAACACCTTTTTTAAATTTTCACATATCTTACATGGTTTCTTTATGTCCAATTTGCCTTTAGAATTCAAGCTATCTTGTTTAGAAGTGTAGAAGTTCTTTTTGTTCACTGTATATTCATATTTTCCAATTTCATTATACAAGCTTGCAGTTGATTTTACAGATTCTTTATCAATTTTACCCATTATATAACTTGGTAGTCCTATTACAATAAGATTTATCATTGTTTGTGTATCAATATGTTTGTTAACTTCTAATAACAGCTTTTCTTTTTTTGTAGCATATTCTAGTAAGGATCCATTTTGAAATCTAAAAGTGAATGCATATTTTATTTGTGACCAACCTTTATTTCCGTATGTTTCACAAAAATTGTCTTTCCATAGTGTCCACTCAGAGTTTACCGTTAATTTAATCAACATACTTCCATACCAATCTAAACATTCTTTTTCTAGGAGATGTTTCAAAAACTCAATTTTCTCTTCACTTTGTGTTACTTCATGTCTTTCACATTCATTTTCAAATTCGTTGATCCATTGGTTAGCATTTGAAGTTTTATTCGAAAATTTTTCTAACAAAAACCTTTCTGCAATTTTGCTTATATTTTTCTTTTCTTTTGGTATAGTATTGGATTTTATGTTATTTTGTGGGACATTCGTATCTTCTAAAATTTCATCTAAATATTGATCACTGAATTGCACATTCTTACCAGCATCTAAATACACGTTCGTCAGTTCTGCATTTAGTGGGATCCATACTGCTCGTGTTTGGTGTCTTTTTTTTAATGAATTCTTTATTTTCGCATAAACGTCAGTAGATATTACGGCAGTGTGTTTACTTGCGGGTTTTAGGTCATCAGGTACCTCATATAAGCGCCCGTCCGGTGTGCCAATTGAGGTTATGCCTATGATATTTGTCTTTCCATCTGCAGCCGCCATTAAAATAAATTTAAATTGCAGTTTCTCCATATTGTACGTATTGTATAGAATCGTTGTTTTGTAATGATTGGATTATTTGGAGATAAAATAACAAACCACGTGTTGCTCTGTAAATCAAAGATTTTATTTAACAAAAACATAACATATTTGGGTACACTAATAATCTAGTAATAAAATAATAATGATCGTCTCACCTGTAAATCAAAGAAACAACGATTAAGCCTATTATTTAAATTCCAAATTCTCCCTTTTATCTATTATAATTACATTCCGTAAGATATTCAATTAACACGTCTCTTGTTTTGACAGTTCTCAATCCATAGATTCTAAATGTTATCTATGGTAACATAAAAAAGTTTAATTACTTAAATCTCATATGAATAATAATTATTAAAGAAAATATAATTTCTTTACATAAATATTTAAATATACTCGACTCCATTCTTCACATTACTCCACGATCATAACTGAGTACGTTACCTTGGCTGTGCGGGCGCGGCTTTCTTCCGTTGCACGATGCGCGCGCGCATGCTAAATACCTCACACTTGATGGTAGTCGTAAGATGTCATATTCTTAATTGTTATATGGACCTGGAAATTTGTAATACAGGTATTTTATGCCTAACACAGACTCCAGCACCTCACAATAAAAATAGATTATAAAAAAATTGTAATACTAAAGTAAGTGAGTATGTGAGGAGAAATAAAGAAAATTTATTATTATATCTTTCTTAGGGATATAGAAAACATAATAACTTGGGAGTTAATATTGGAAGCTGTGTCGGACAATGATGATCGACCCTTTTTTTAAAGGGGGGAAAATCATCGAATGATTCTCCCGCCTGGGTGAGGCGGGAGGGAGTGTCAGACTCTTACTGACTAAAAACCACCTCGTTCCTACCGTCGATTTGTTCTCTGCGACATCATAGTGTATTTAGTTATCAAATTTATTTACAACTTAAATAAAAATTTTGCGCAAATCACATAACATAACATTACGCCTTTTATCCCCGAAGGGGTAGGCAGAGGGGTACATTACGGCACTTACAACTGCTGCTACTGTACAATGTAACACCCACTTTTCACTATTTATGTTATGAGTCCCATGTAATAGGGGGTGAGCCAATTGCCATATACCGGGCACAATTCCAGACTCCGTGCTACTACTGAGATTTTTTTTTTAGAACCCAGTAGTACTTTGCCCGACCCGGGAATCGAACCCGAGACCCCTTACCTGGCAGTCCACTCGGCCAACGAGGCAGTCATGGCTTATAAACCCAATAAACACGTCGCTGTGAACTACTCATATTATAATACCTTATTTTATAAATATTGAAGTCAATAATGGACATCCTAGTTATAATAACGCACGCATTATAAAGTAACGTGGTCTCCAACCGATCATTTATTCTGCAAAGGTCGTGAAGGTAAGTGGACCAATTCACATCTCCTTTCTAATGTGACGGTCCTTTGAACGGGCGATTGTGGTTACTTCATAGTGTATCTAGTTTAGTACCTAGTACAAAGTATCCTTACTTATATTATAAATCGGAAAGTGAGTTTGTTTGTTAGTTTGTTTGTTCCGCTTTCACGCCGTAACTACTAAACCGATTGCTTTGAATTTTTGCAGATGTACAGTTAGAAGTCTGGATTAAATAATAGGGTACTTTTTATCCCGGAAAATTGATATTCTCGAGGTAAAACGAAATTATTGGTATAGATGGCGCTGTGTGTATTGATATGTCATATAGGCTATTTTTATCCTTTTGTGACGCGAGCGAAGCCGCGGGTAAAAGTTAGTCTTCTTAATAAAAATGAATGTCCGTTCGTTAGTCTCGCTAAAACTCGAGAACGACTGAACCGATTTGACTAGTTTTGGTCTTGAACGTAACATAACATAACATAGTATAACGGCTTTTATCCCCGAAGGGGTAGGCAGAGGTGCACATTATACCACTGTGCAATGTAACACCTACTTTTCACTATTTATGTTATGAGTCCCATGTAATAGGGTGTGAGTCTATTGCCATATACTGGGAACAATTCCAGACTCCGTGATACTACTGAGAAGTTTTTTAAACTGTCAAACACCAAGCGGTCACCGGTGACCGCAACCTATTGTTCTTTAATTGTGTCTATAAATACGGTACTCGACGAGTTAAAATCCAATAATACCTTGCTCTACCCGGGAATCGAACCCGAGACCCCTTACCCGGTAATCGCGGTACTCGGCAAACGAGGCAGCTAGCTAGGTTACCAAAAAATAGAAAACACATAAAACGTGTAATAATAAAACATTTATTTCAAAAATCACAGAGATCGTATGTATTAACATCAATTTATACTAAGTACAGTCAGCGAAATCATTGAGACACTGGTTTTAAGCAAAATTTACACAGAAATGTAAGACTTATTATGAGATTGCGTGAATTACTTAAATTGTTTATAAAACTGACAATATTATATTAAAATGGCTGATTTATCCAACTGTACAATACAACTAATAGTAGGTAATGTCATAATGTATGTATTTATTTACAAAATAAATCTCTTATAAAATAAAATCACAAAATAATAGTAAGGGAATAACTTAAACTCGATTAAATTATTATTAAAAATCCAGTCGCATCAATTCAGACGTAAATAAATTAAATTCATGAAATAAAATTATAAATTGATTTTTGAATCTGACAATTGGAATATAAGTCTCTCGACCACGATTTATTTAATTATTAGATATTCAATGACAAAATTGAATCTTATTTTATTTTTAAAATTAACACGTTCGAGGACAGAACGAGATTATACGTCATCGTTCGAGATTTTAATATCGCACAACGTACGATGACGTTCAAATAACATTTAAATTATACGGCAGAACGTTCATTTCCGATGAAAGTTCAAGTAAAAATCCTTTTAAATGTATCTTGTGTCACAACATATAAAATACCCAACTCTGTACTGTCACGTAGGGTAAGTTTAGAACTATTTAAAATAAGTGTCGTTGATAGTGTGCGGTTACGGTATTCACATACGCACAACGTGTTTATACGTCCCGCGCTCCTACATTCAGCGCGGCTGTGTCACTGTGTACATTACTTTAATGCAAATTAATGATTTTACAGTGTGAAATTGATGTTTAATGGGTTATTGTGTGTTTTAGATGGATATAAGCGCAAAATAAGACACAAGATAAGCATGTTTGATGATTCCGACATCTCCAACGAGGCGGATCCTTACCTAGATGCATATACACGTTGACGTGATAAAACGATTGTGTCATGATATGTTTAAAACGATATTTCTTCATGGGACAATACGTACTGATACGTCGTATAATTTTGTATAGACATGTACTGTGTCATTTTGAAAACCCGACTCAAGTGGTAGCGTCCTCGAACGTGTTAATGTCAATTTTAAAAATGGAATCTCAGTCAGTTTGGTACTTATTATTTCGTTTTTATCAACATTTGTGTACGGCTGAATGTCCTATAAACTTATTAAATAATATTTTTTTAAATATATTAAGTACTTATATTACTTTGTTGTATACATTGTAACTTAGGGGCTAATAATAAGTTAAGTTAAGCTTAAACGTCACTTAATAATAGGAACATCGAGATTAAATCGGCGGGTAACGTTTCTGGTCAAACTGGTTGGGGGTAGGCGCTGGAATAAAGAAAAATGTATTTATTAGTTAAAGTTACTTGGTATAAATAGTAGGTAAGACTGTAAAGTTAATACATAGGTAATAGGTACCCACTTTAACTCTTAAGTTATCTATATATAGGTTGTAACGTTGAAAAGATCACTAAAATCTTTTTTCTTCAATGTCTCTTGATGACAGTGTTACTGTATTTTTCGCTTTTTTGGAATATTTAAATGGAAATCTAGACAAATCTATCTGAAATTGTAGAAATTTCTTTGCCCTGGTTCGATAAGTACCTATTGAAATCTTTTTCTATTTCCCCTTTCAGAAATACACGACGTGATTTTTATATGTCTACAGAAAATTACTACTGAATGATACTCACCATTTATGCTTTGGACGGCTTCAGAGGGTAAACGAAAGTGTCTACAGTATCTTTACCGTACGCATTCTTTGCTATGCACGAGAAGTTACCCATATCAGACCACAGCAATGGAGAGATTACTAAGTCACCAGAGGGCAGCACCTGTTCAAGAAATAAGTAGAAATAAACATTGTGCAAGGACTAGTAACGCCATCTATGTTGTGTTGAGGGAAAAGTAAGTTTAAATTTTGATAACGCTTTTTTCGATTTCCGTGGAATTTTCAATAATTTTATATAGAAATGTGGGTTGAAAATTAAATTTTGCATTGATTTATTTTGTTTTGACTTAAACCTGTTCAGTTAGAGAGTACAAGTAATCTTACCCGCATCCTGGGGTTATCAAAGATAAGTTCGTTGTTCTGGTGCCAAAAGACCTGGGACTCGCTGTTGCTATCCACTCGACAGGGCAGGATCAGCTCAGAGCCAATGTCTTGCAAGATATTCGTGTAAAAAGTGGTGATCACTGGCTTAGTAGGCATACGGAATAATTTCTCTAAGATTAGTAGGTTTTCTTCATCATTTCCTGTAAAAAAAAAGATATCAATGATTAATTTTGTTTCTAATTATATTAGTAACTATTATTTTACTTATTACTAAAATTAAACAAGAAAGAAACGGATAAAAAGAAAATGATATTTAGTACAGCGCCATCTGTTGTCGAGTAGCAGAACTTTAAGTAATATGCATCCAAACTAGATGGCGTTGGTTAGTAAAAATCTTACAAAATTTAATATTTTGACTATAATTACCTTCAACAGTCAAAACGGTAGTGGAAGCAGTTTTTTGGTTGAGTGCAGAGGTCGCCACACACGTGTACACGTCACCGTTGGCTGATGACCTCACTACGAGTTTGCTGGTGAGGAGCGCAAGGCTTGACGGATGAGCGGGGAGAATGTCGTTGCTTTCCACTTCGTACTGAAAATAGGAAGTACTTATAAAACACTTCACATAGTTTAATAAGCGCGCTGATGTTTTTTATTTCCCTTGTTTTCTCGAAGCCTAAGATGTATCAAATATAGCACTCAGCTTTTATCGTTTAAGTTATAAAATTGTAATGGGCGTACTAATATCTTACACGCCACAATTTTAGGCTTTGTTCTACTACCCCCAAAACCCCTAAATCGGTAATAGCACAAGTAAGAACTTAATTAATGAGGTAGTCAAGTGAAATGATCATAAAAACGTCATTTAAAGGTTGTCAAGTGAAATAATCATAAAAACGTCATTTAATACTTACATCCATGACAGGTTCTCCATTTTTCAGCCACTGCACACTCGGCGCTGGTTTCCCTAAGACTTCACACTGCAGCACCAGTCGCGAACCAGGTTCTAGCTGCACAGTCTCTGGAGGAGCGTTCCTGATGCGCACCATATCCCTTAAGTGTTTCCTCTTGGGTGTGGCTGTTGGAATCCAAGAGTTTGGCGGTGAGAAGGGCTCAATAAGAATAATGAATTCTTAAGCAGGTTATTCATAAGATCACCGGAAGGGGTAGGTGCACATTATGCCACTGTACAATGTAACACCCACTTTTCGCTATTTATGTTATGAGTCTCATGTAATAGGAGGTGATCCTATTTTTATATACCGGGCACAATTCCAGACTCCGTGCTACTACTGAGAATTTATAAAATACCCAGTAGTACTTTGCCCGACTTACTTTGCTCAGAGTAGGTTATTCAGTGATATCATATTACATGTCAGCATATTACAGGCAGTTTTCATACAGGAGACAGAGAAGCGAGACAACGTAACAATGTAACATAGGGGCGTAGCTTATTTGTTCCGTAATAAACTTATTTAATAAGACTCACAATTAGTACCTGACATTGCTACATTTATAAATTAGCTTATTATTAAAACAACATTTCGTTTTACTATTAAAATCTATATCATTGTCTTAAAAAACGCTAAAAGGGGATAATGTACCATAAAACGAATGGGTTCTAAAATATGCATGTCAAATTTTGGGGCAGACGGAAGAATTTTACATTCAAATTTTATATTATAAGGAATAATGTTCCAATAAGATGTAGATATACATAGTTATACTACAGTTTTATAGTGTACGGTTCGAACAGTAACATATTGAATTGTAAATCAACGCCGTCTCCATCCACACTAGAGAATTATAAAGTAAAATTAATTATTTCAAAGAATACATTGAGATTGTACCTATGTATGTAGATCTTGACCAGTTTTGAATAAAACAGTTTTTTTTTCATGTTAGCATGATTTTTTCTTAGATTTTTATGTGTGTTGATGAATATTTTTTTCGATATTGGTTTTTTATTGAGATTTTTTTGTTAGTATGGAGTGAATTACTTGTATGGTTGTACTTTAAGTACCTAATTTTTATAAATTTACTAGCTTCTGCCCGCGACTTCGTACGCGCAATCCCATTTCCCCCCGTTCCCGTTCGTGATTTTCGGTAAAAGTAAAAAAAAAAAATTTAAATAAAAAGTATCCTATGTCCGTCTCCTGGTTCTAAGCTACCACCCCGCCAATTTTCATCCCAATCGATTTAGTCGTTCTTGAGTTATAAATAGTGTAACTAACACGACTTTCTTTTATATATATAGTTTATGAAATTAGGGGTTTTGTTACACGAAAAGTGAAGACCGAAAAAATGTTTATTTTTTTATTTTTCAACAACTCAATATCTGATTAAATTGCGATAATCTTAACTGACACGTATTTGAGCTTATTTCATACAGAAAATACACTAAAATTCCAGTCAGTTCTGTTTACAAAAATTTAATCAGAGATCCTGTAGTTGGAATTTATACTTTTACGATTATACGAATAGTTCACAATTTATTTACGAGTTCATTTATTCATTTAACAAAGCCCCATTAAGATTGCCATTTTAAATATGAACCAGTCACATTGGATCGTTACCAAAAGGTCTTAAGTCCCAATGGCGACAGGGAAATCATGAAAGTCAACAGAAGCTGAATATTTCAATACGAAATCAATCTGAAAATGGCGATGATTTCATTTAGGCGCCATTTTTGATGAAAAATAATATCTTGACCCGTATTTTTGGGCGTGTACTATGATTCAGTCACCATTATATTTAATAATGTGGGTAGAGGGTACGTAAGTCTGAATTTAGATGTTTTTTGGGTAGAAGTGATTTTAATTTCAGTGTACGATGTACGTATATGTACATTATTTTTTGCAAAAATAATGCTTCAAATCTTTTTATATAATCTATCATTTTCCAGAGTAGATAGGTTTTGTAAACTATTGTCTGTGAATTAGGAACATTTGACGAAAATATATATTATTAAATATTCTTGAAATTACAGTCATATGAAGTTAGGTACTACACAGAGCAACTAAATAGTAAAACATTAAACCAAATAAAACTTACCATTAGGTTGTATATTGTTATCTAATCCTTTTCTACTGTCCGCGACATGGGCGCTCGCGAAAGTGCACAGTAGCGACACGAAGACAGCGGCGAGTAGCGAAAGTGAGTTCATCATTGTTGCTATCCGATAAAAGATGTCGCTAGTTGAGTATTTGATTACAGCCTGAAAAAAAGATAATTATTTTGTAAATAAAAACAATATTTTCTTATTAGGTTTGTGTTATCTTACTTAACATTAAAATCAAAAGTGGTAACTCAGAGATGAGCGACACAACTACGTTTCGTTTACATTTTAACTAAAGGACCTTATGCGCAACATCGATTACAAATCCAAACTCCATTTTGATGACAAAAAAACTTAAAAGTCGAAAGTTTCGAAAAATCTTATACTGACACAGAATTTGAACTTCTGTCTCTATAGTTCTCTCAATCATTCATCTCATAGTTCAGTTTCCAATCTATCTAGAATCTAGATAGACGCAGCTGATTACAATAATTGGAATAGGTACATAACTAGTCTTCCTATGTTCGTCATGGACTATATTCGAAACATATGTCGACTAGTCGTGGATGAACGGCCTCTCTGATTTCTCATAGAGATAATAGAACTTTGGATTGAAGTATACTTATTTACAGGGATAGGCAGAGGGGCTCATATTCAATGTAACTCAAATTTTCCAAGTTATTTATGAGTCCCATGTAATATGGTCTGGTTTTACTGCCGTTTGTTGGACATTATTCCATACCCAGGAAATTTTCGCGACACCGAAAGAAGTGCATAAAATAAGACTTCAAAAAAACGAACTCGAGACCCCTATTTCGACAGTCGCACTGGCTAGTACTCAACCAATGAGTCAGTATCCATTAATCATGTTTTCAGTATACAAAATGTTCTATAAAATACATTTTCCTTTAATTCCCGAGTCAACATCAAAGTATGGTTTAATACAATTTGCAACCTCCAAAGGGACATATGAATGTCTATTTATATCACAGAAACATTCTACTAATCATAGTCATAAGTCGCATAACAACAAGAAACCTATTTTCAAAATCCATTTACAAACTCAATACAAATAATGAGAATTTTGAGATCGAAAAACTGACAACAAACTAAATTAACTGTATTACAAAATAGTATACTCATGGGAGAACCATGTTTCGATACGAATGGGCCGGCTCAACCGGAGTTATACTACGGCCGAGCAGAAAACCGACGTGAAACAACGCTTGCGATGTGTTTCGGTAGTGAGTGATGTTACTGGACACCCCCATCTCCAATCCAACAACGCCAGGTGTGTATCTAACTCATCTGGTGTTTCAGGTGTCCATGGGCGGCGCCAATTGCTTACCATCAGGTGATCCGTCAGCTCGTTTACCGGCTTATTCCATAAAAAGTATTAAACGGGACATAGTGTGGGACGCACAGTTATCTCCGATATTTATTTTAGATTCGTCGAGTTGATTCCTTGGGGACCAAGGCACGATCATATTAATATTTTGAGTAGGTATGTTGTGTAGATAGGAATTCACAGAATTGTTTTTATCATCAACGAATCTTGTGACATTTCACTGATTGGATTTATTTTCGTTACCACGTGTGTTAACTAAAATAGTTTGATTTGCTTATCTGAAAATTGGAACTGATATATGAAAATTAGAATTTATGTCCCTAGGTACCTACTTTCTTAATTTTATACATACATAATATCACGCCTTTTATCCCCGAAGGGTTAGGCAGAGGTGCACGTTATACCACTGTGCAATGTAACACTCACTTTTCACTATTTATGTTATGAGTCCCATGTTATAGTTTTTATAATTTAAATAGAATTTGTTTGTCTAATTTTAAAATGTTGAATATTGAAGTTAAAATAACATTATTTGTCAAATTAATAAATTAATTATTAGATTAATGTGAGAACAGACACATTAGTGAATTTTGCGATAAGAATACCTTATTTTCAATGAGTAATCTGCAATATGGTGGTCACTATTATTGAAATGGAAGTTCTTTGATATTTTTGTTTTAAAAAACAAAATAATATTATACACGAAACGATTGATTTGATAACTTTTCAGATGTACGATATTAACATAATACTCTATATCTATCTAAATAAATTTATCACACGCCCAAATATATGAATGATGAGTGATTCATACATACTATGTCATATACTATAGTATACTGTAATTCATTCACTGACGTTCACTGAGTTCAATTGAGTGTAATTTGGGCTTCATTCAGGAGTTATGTGATGACGTATGTATTCATTGAGTATTTGAGATGTATAAAGCCAAGGGTACACTAGGGGATAAATATCCTGCGACACGTGTAGCCAGCGACGTCGGGTGAAGGAGCGCGATGTTGCCGTACTTTGGTTGACATATCTAGCAACGACTGCCTCGTTGGCCGAGTGGTCGCAAGTGCGAGTATTGCGGGCAAAGTATTACTGGACTTTTTAAAGAAAATCTCAGTAGTAGCACGGAGCCTGGAATCGTGCCCAGTATAGGGCAATAAGCTTACCCCCTATTACATGGGACTCATAATATGTATAGTGAAAAGTGGGTGTTACATTGTACAGTGGCATTAAGTGCCGTAATGTGCTCCTCTGCCTACCCCTTCAGGGTTAAAAAGGCGTGATGTTATGTTATGTTATCTGGCAACATCAAAGACACTGTGGACATCAGTTGCGCGTTGTCACCGTATATTATGTCAGGCGACATCGGCTGGCATGTCATTGATACAATCATGTCTTGGGATATTTTTCCCGGAGTGTATCCTAAGCTTAAATTTCTAGTATGTAGAACAATTATTGTAGAGGAAAGATTTGAATATTTCTTCTATTTAATTTGTATTATTAAGGTCCATTATGTGGAAATGGAAGCGTCGAATATAAGGCCTCAAATGAAATGTCAGTCGGATTTTCGACCTCGTTGTTTTCAAATTAATGTATTCTGGAATTTAGACGTCCCATGTCATTACAATGTTTCATTGATTCAGTGACACTAAATACGATACAAGAGCACGCCATTTTTACAATACTTTGATATATTGATTGAGCTTGCATGAAAAGATTGATGACTGTTGATGAAGCGAAAGAGGTGGGAATCGTAGCAATTGGCGTTCCATATTCTCTGCCTACCTCCATGGCAGACAGGCGTGAAGTTGCGTATGTATGTATATATATTTAATCTAAAGTGAGTTTCTATAATAAAAAGCTAATAAAAAGGATCCGAAATGCGAAAATAGCTTTCTTCATTGTTACCTCAAAGTTATAAGATATTATAGAAATGAAACATTAAAGAAGGAATTTTGTATTGTTAATACTTTTACTACGTGAAAAAGGGTGATATTAATAAAGTCTACATATTTTATATGTCTAAAAATAGCTTCCTTTTTTGAGGGGGGAAAGCCTTCCAATGACTTCTCCCGCCTGGGTGTGGCGGGAGTGAGTGTCAGACTCTTACTAACTAAAAACCACCCCGTTCCTACTTCTGCTCTTCGAGTCGGAGCCCCGGTAACCCGTTAAGTCCTCCGCGACTCCGTATCGGCATCAGCCCATTTTCAACTAATAGTGATATGTCAGTTTTCAAACATGAGGGCGCAGGTTCGAAACCTACCAACGGCAAGTACCAATATGACATTTTTCGAGGTATACGTACCTAATTTCTAAGATTAATTAGACACCACTGACAAATGGTGAAGGAAAACATCGTGAGGCAACCAAGACTTACAATTTTTAATTATAAGTTTGAAATCACCAACCCGTATTGAGCAAGCGTGGTGATTAATGCTCAAACCTCCGTGTGAGAAGAGGCTTTGCTCAGCAGTGGGCAGTTATGGGCTGTGTGATAAGATGATAATGTATCTACCTACATATTCCAATGTTAGTCACTTTTCTCTCCGAACGATTCTATGTGGGATTTAAGATGATAAATATGAAAAATATTTTCACACAAATGTTGAGTCAACGTCGGAAAATGATGGTTTACGTCACAACTGAAATATTTTCAGGGACGATGACTACAATGATATTTAATTTAAATTTATAACTATCTATGTATTCGAAGAAAAAAAGATTCCGAGAAAAGATTTCAGCAACTGTAGCCAAACGCCATTAGCGCTTGTCTACATGTAGAATAGAAAACCAAATTATATGGAATGGACGTAGATTTTGACACTTATCAGTGTCATCCCCATACATTTAGTTTTCTACTCTCTCTGTAGACAAGCGCTAAAGTGGCGTTTGGCTAAAGGCACTGAATAGAAAAATTGTCGACTGTACGGTTGGCGCTGTGGTTGGGCAACTAGCTGCAGCACAACGTGTCGCGGGTTCTATTCTCGCACGGAACAACTCTTTGTGTCAACAATTTGGACAACAATTTGTAGATCACACAAAGTGTTGTTCCGTGCGGGAATCGAACCCGCGACACGTTGCACGGCAGCCGGTTGTCCAGCCACCGCACCAACCGTGCAGTCATGCACACCAACTGTGTTTTACACTTACAAGATTTTGGTATATTTATTAACCGACTTTAAAAAAGAAGGTTAATATCGGAACTTAGTTTATAAACAAAAATAATTATTTTAAAATTTTTGCGAATTGATTCTTTTTTTCTTGTGGCAACTACCGAGCAAGACAAGTTTCGGTTTCGATTCCTGGGACAACTAACATAACATAACATAACATTACGCCTTTTTATCCCTGAAGGGGTAGTCAGAGGTGCACATTTCGGCACTTAATGCAACTGTACAATGTAACACCCAGTTTTCACTATTTATGTTATGAGTCCCATGTAATAGGGGGTGAGCCTATTGCCATATACCGGGCACATTTCCAGACTCCGTGCTACTACTGAGGTTTTTAAAAACCCAGTAATACTTTGCCGGACCTGGAAATCGAACCCTAGAACCCTTGCCCGGCAGTCGCATTTGCGACCACTCGGCAACGAGGCAGTCCTGGGACAACTAATATGTATGATATTATGAAAAACGCGAAAACCCGTTTTTTCGCATAATGAAATTTATATAGTAAACTAGCAAATCCCACGAACACGTTTTATGTAACATTTCGTTTAGTGATTAAAAGATGAAGATTTTTTTTGTTTTTATTTTGTAAACCTCACGGCGCCCGAGACCTTTGAAACGAATGCAAAACCGTGGACATCGGTTTGTGCGTTCTGGAGTTACAGCGTCAGGAAGGAAAACCCGACTTATTTTTATATAGTAGATATGTATATCTATGCATCTTGTTATGTAGTGTGACTTTGATCAAATTCTGTCCAGTAATTTCCGGATAACACTTATGAATGAACGCAATGATTTATTTATTTCGTTTGTATGTCGGTTCGACCCCTTATATTTAAATAGTATATCCAGAGGTTGTCTGGTAGATAACGTATCGGAGATAAGATTAACATGTATATTAAATAAGAGTATTATGATAAATTATTATAAGTCACTGCCTCGTTGGCCGAGTGGTCGCAAGTGCGACTGCCGGGTAAGGGGTCTCGGGTTCGATTCCCGGGTCGGGCAAAGTATTACTGGGTTTAAAAAAAATTCTCAGTAATAGCTCGGAGTTTGGAATTGTGCCCGGTACCTATATGGCTATAGGCTTACCCCCTATTACATGGGACCCGATAGTGAAAAGTGGGTGTTACATTGTGCAGTGGCATAATGTGCACCTCTGCCTACCCCTTCGGGGATAAAAAGCGTGATGTTATGTTATGTATTATAACTGTTTTAAGGGATAGGCAGAGATGCTAAAGTAAGATGGAAAAAATAATCGTTGTCGTTCGGCGTTGAGGATTAAGGGGGAGGCCTTTGTCCAGCTGTGGATGTGTTCCAGCTGTTGGTGATGATGATGATGAATCATTGAAGGTTTGATTTAGCATATAATGAATATAACATCTACTTTTCACCCTTTATGTTATGAGTTTCATGTAAAAGGTGGTTTGTTATAACCCCATGCACTGAATACTAATTCAAACGAAAAATTAAATAAAATTAAGAAAAGATTTTTTTTCTAAATTTGCCTTAAACTGGGAATTGAACTTGAGACACTTTGATCGGCAGTCGCGCTTGCGACCACTTAGCCAACGGGGCAATCAGTAATTAATCCCTACATTTTATTTTACGTATAAATAAGTATTAGACTCTAGAATGGCTTGAAATATAGTCGATGTACTTATAATTGGCCTGTACCTACAAAATTAAAATTACATAAATACATAGTACATTTCTATGTTACTATGAAAGTAAGAAAGTACATACATTTTCTATGAAACCAGCACTTTCATATCTATAAACAATAAGCCTATGATTGCAATTAAGCAATATTTAGTAATTCTGTAATACTTATTGAATTGTATCCGATATCAAATGTCTGTCTATCAAATATTATGTCAATATATCTCATATTTCTAGTTTCATAATGAAATTGTTAATGAAAGCGTGTAATTTACCTAATCATAAAATTATTTTATTTAGGTATTAATATCAAGATTTTTATCGTTCAAGAGGATAGATAGAAGTACACATAAGTATGAAAATAAAATAATAAAGAATCGTAGGTATAATCGTTATTTTTTGTAACCAATTATTCGATATAGAATAACGACAGAATTTAGTTTGATTATAATAGTTCTGTTAGAACAATAATAAATTCAATAAATATCATAAAATAAATTACGAAATAAAAATAAATCTCAAGTTAAATTAAAAAATAAACTTGTTACAAAAAATTAATCATAAAAAAATTCGACATTCGAATTATTGCACTGTGTTCTAGATTTAAATCGCCTTTAGTCACAGAGGCCCAGTGAACCAGTATGTCTTCAAGTACCTAGTTAGTCATAATTTAGTAGCCACAGGTCCATGCCAGTTGTAAGCACTATGTACCTTATCGACGGCGCGTGTTACGATATTACAAACGATTTTATTAAATAATATGTGACATTGGATTTTTGTAACATAAAATTTATTTTTATTTCATAAAAACACGGAAAGTGAACGAGTGTGTCATACTGGAAATTAGTTGCTAGATTTTCTATTGAAGTTTTAATTTTTTCGATAAAATAATGTTGTGGAAATTCTACGTGCGTAATCTTTATTTAAAGAATATTTTATTTTAATTTATATTTTAACGAAGGAAAATGTAAACGTAACTTTATCACTGTGCTAATCCCAAAAAAAAACAACAAATTTTTTTTACGACAAAACGATAAATAAAAATTAAACACAAAAAATGGATCACAAAATAAAAAAAAGGAATTAATCGTAAAATCCACTAACCTTATTAATCTCGTTCTCACAATACACACGATTAAATATAAAAATACAAAATTTTCTTGAGCTCTTGTCTGTTTGCGAGTTGTGATAGGAGTATGGACAATTCCTTTTCGCCACCCTTTATATATAGAACGGGCATCTAAGAGATAATAGTCTGCGGTATCAGCTCTGCTTTCGTAGAAGGATTTTCTCTCTACATTCAGTAAGTAGGCACTTATAATGTATTTTACGTATTAACAATAGACTTTTTTCGTAACATTTACGTTTAATTTATTTTTGAAGTTTGATTTTAGAATTGCATTTTTAAAATGTCATAGTGTTACATTTATTTGTTTCGTATTTTATTTTATGATTCGATTCTGTTGTGTTTTTATTTTATTTTTTGATGTAATAATTTATTTGTATTCATGAAATAATTATTTTTATTTTTATGACATTTAGGTAGATACTTCTATATCTTCTATGTAGTCGTGCGTCAATCTTAATTATTATTACTTATAGCATGATTATGAAAGATCTAATTTAATTTCATCATTAATTGGCTATCATTATCCTTAATTTTTAATTAGGGAGAAAGGGTTTTTTCTCTTTTTCCTCATAGTTACAAGAGAACTCTGGAGTTGCGATAAAAATCTAACCTAATGGATTTAATTACTGTTGGTTACTGGGAAAAAACTGGGATGACGGGATTCCCGTACAGATTCCTGCATGGTGTGTATCACCATATAGGAATATGTCATATCTTAGTACCTATCTTAATGGTAATTTTATATTTTATTAGCCTATTTAGACACATAGTGACCTAAATCATCCGTAACATATGTTTCTTTCGACATTATAACCTTTTTATTTTTAGTATTCTTGACTATTATAGGTATTTTGTGCTTTGTAGATAATGTTAAAATTAACTTCTAGACAAGCTAATTTAGACTATAGATTACATGCCCCGTGGTTGAATCGTAAATTTCATTTTGTTATTAATTTTTTTTATGGCATAAGCCGGTAAACGAGCTGACGGGTCACCTGATGGTAAGCAATCGGCGTCGCCCATGGACACCTGGAACACTAGAGGCGTTACAAGTGTGTTACCGGCCTTTTGAGGATTAGGAGTTTGAGGATCGTTGGGAATTGGGATGATTGGGGAAGAGAAGGGTAATTGGGCCTCCGGTAACCTCACTCACACGACGAAACACAACGCGAGCGTTGCTTCACGTTGGTTTTCTGTGAGGCCGTGGTATTACTCCGGTCGAGCCGGCCCATTCGTGCTGAAGCATGGCTCTCCCACACTTAAAAGTTAAAAGTTAATATTATGTATCGAAATGTTTGATTTTGGTTATCTTTTCTAACCGATCGGTTTGTAAATCATTAGGGTAGGCATATTTTCAGCAATGCAAGCCTTGTGGCTGGTATGATGATGATTACGCTGTCTGTATTACCTGAAGTCTAGCAGAAATTAATCTTTGTACCTATGTTTATTTAAGTCTAGTGTTATTTTAGTTTTTTTTGATGTTTCTACTTTATGGCAATTTGTTTTTTAACACTTTTTGTGTTTGATTTTGCAGTTTGTGTTTTCCTCACGACTCTCTAGATGTTAAGTGGTAAATCTTTTATGTAATCTTGGTATGTCATTTCTTTTTAACCGGGTATGCTGAAGAGCGTCTTCTGTACTTGAGTGTGTGCCAGTTTGTTTACATTAACGGTTGGTTTGTCCAGGGGGCTTACTCCCCTGTTGGCTTACTCTTGAATCCAATTCCGATCGATCGACATTTGGTATTGTAAAATTTCGTACTCTTGAGTTGCAACACTAGTTGAGTGAGTTGCCCATTGCATCCGTATTGCGTGGATATTTAATGAACTAAGTTGAGTTTGGCTTTATATTCCGTACTCTGAATACTATTTTAACAGCTGCGATGGGCTGTATAGTTTTGATATTGAATAATTATTGAGATTTTATTTTATTTTTTAAGTTGTAATGAGTTTCCATGTTTAAAAAGATTTAAATAAAATTCTGCTAATTACCTCTCAACTACCGTATTCCGGAAATGTGTGCGCGACATACTACTAAGTACGTCTTTAGTCTTCGATTGCAAGTAAAGGCTAATGCCTTTTCATTTCAATAAAATATTTAAATGTATTTGAGATTTTATTGGATTGAAATTGCATTGACATTGAGATTGGTTTCAAGAGTAGGTAGGTACCCTGGCGTTTTCAAATATAAATGTTAAATGTTTAAGGGCCCTTTGCATCTCGGGGCCCGACCCCCACCTACTCCGTCCCTGCCAACATGGGTTCTCAATGTTACGTCATATTAGGAGCACGACACTACCTGCAAAGTAGTTGACAAGTGAAACACCAATGTAGTCACGTCAGCCCGGATGGTGTCAATGCCCGGATTTCATAGACAAAAGAGGTTGTTCTCAAATTGATCTACGGATTAGAAGGTTTTAATTTTTGTTTTTTTTTTTTTAGATTATGTGCGTCGTAGTTAAGTGGTTGTAAAGTCAAAGTCAAAGTCAAAGCATTTATTTCAATTAAACCATAGTTTGGTACTTTTGAAACGTCAACAAATACAAAATAAATAATAGTCTGTCAGTCAGTCCGTCAGTGAAACTAGGTGAAGCTAGGTGCTCATTCCAAAATGTAGATTCGAATGGAGAAGAACGAGCAAGAAATTCCGTTCGTTACTCTTTTTAAAAAAGTATGTTCTACAATGTCTCTGATACATATTTCAATAGTAGTAAGTTAGTTTGATTGCTGATTAGTGGGGGTCTTCGGTGTGATTCTTGGGTCAGGTAAAGTGGTGATGAGTTTTCGATTTATGAAATGATGCCTGAAAATGTGTAAAAAAAAATTATAACCTATCTATCTGTAGATTTACTTACTGAGATATAATTTTGACACATTTTGTATGGAGCTTCTATCTCAGTAAGCAAATCTATAGATAGATAGATTATAGAAAATGGCCGTTAGACAATTTTAACATAAGTATTCGGTGAAAAGGGATGATACTATAAATTTTCGCATTTCTGCTTATCCCCTGGAGATTAAAAACTGTTCTACAACTTCACCAAAGTTAATATCTATAAATTTTTTCTTCGCATTTTTATCTAGTTACTGCATTGGATATAATTATTTAGTTATATTCTTACTACTGGGGTTTTACGAGGTTTTTTTTCTGATTCGCATTAATTAATATGAATTGTGCAATGCAAAATTTGACGCAAATGCTTGCGTAGTTCTTTATACGTGGAACAAAAATGTAATTTTATTTTCGACCAATCTTTTAATCTCTTGAGAAACTTTTCTCCAAAGACAAAGAACCAGGATATAACCAGTATATCATTGTCCCATTTTGTATGAACTTCCCACACGTTCGACGGTTTAGTTTATACTGGTTTTGTATAGCTTGATATGTAGCCATCTGTAGTTATATCTTGTGAAGTTAATAGTTTTAGTTTGACCCATGTGATAATAACCTATAAACCTATGGAGTTTCTTGCTCGTTCTTCTCCATAGGAATCTACACTTATAAATTTTTGTAGTTTGACGTTCAAAAGTGCCATTCTGGTCTAATTGAAATAAATGATTTTGACTTTGAATAAATTAAAATGAAAAGATAAATCTTTTAATAAGAAATTATATTAAAAATAATAAGAAATTTTAGTAGAGTAATCTCTCTATTGTAAAATAATTGCGTAGAAACTTGACATTTAGGAATTTTAATTTCTTCATTATGACGTCATTGAATTGATTTCATGTGTCTTATTCAAGAAAACAATTGGCAGAATACTTACGAATGATTTAAAAACACTATATTCAGTTTGATTGTAAAAATTAAAAAAAAATACGATTTTGTAATTCCAAATTACAGAACAATTCCTTAATCCCCAACGATTCTCAAACTCCTAATCCCCAAAAGGCCGGTAACGCACTTGTAACGCCTCTGGTGTTCCAGGTGTCCATGGGCGACGCCGATTGCTTACTATCAGGTGATCCGTCTGCTCGTTTACCGGCTTATGCCATAAAAAAATGTTTTATGTAAATTCTTCGTAAGAAGCTACCTATCAATGAAACTATATATAATATAACTATATATAATATTTAAACTATATCGTATAGTCACGTAACTTCAAATCGTCCTTAGTCATACACAAATGACATAACTTTTCGGAATCCACTTTTAATATTTATTTAAAGAAAAAAAAATGATAAAAACTAGAATACAAGGAACTGATATAATCAGTCATACAGACTGACAGATTTTTACTATACTAGCTGTTACATATGACTTTGCTTACGCAGTAAAATATGAATCTATGGAAAAATCATTACTTTCGTCTAATCTACAACAGTTTCTGCACTGGTATAGAGCTAACGTTACATAAGAACAAAATTTTTTTCAGGATGAAATATCTCATTACAAAATTCTATCCAAATTCATACAGTAATTTTAGAGAAATGAAACAACAAACACAAACATACAAACAAACACATTATCTATATATATAAAATTCAAAGGTGATTGACTGACTGACTGACTGACATAGTGATCTATCAACGCACAGCCCAAACCGCTGGATAGATTGGGCTAAAATTTGGAATACAGATAGATGTTATGACGTAGGCATCCGCTGTGAAAGGATTTTGATAATTTCCACCCCCAAGGGGGTAAAATAGGGGATGAAAGTTTGTATGAAACTTTGTCAGTTTTAAACCGATCGGGTTGAAATTTGGCATGCAGATAGATGTTATGACGTAGGCATCCGCTGTGAAAGGATTTTGATAATTTCCACCCCCAAGGGGGTAAAATATGGGGATGAAAGTTTGTATAGGACTTTGTCAGTTTTAAACCGATCGGGTTGAAATTTGGCATGCAGATAAATGTTATGACGTAGTAATTTGCTGTGAAAGGATTTTGATAATTTCCACCCCCAAGGGGGTAAAATAGGGGATGAAAGTTTGTATAGGACTTTGTCAGTTTTAAACCGATCGGGTTGAAATTTGGCATGCAGATAGATGTTATGACGTAGTAATCCGCTGTGAAAGGATTTTGATAATTTCCACCCCCAAGGGGGTAAAATAGGGGATGAAAGTTTGTATGAGACTTTGTCAATTTTAAATCGATCGGATTGAAATTTGACATGCAGATAGATGTTATCATATAAGCATCCGCTAAGAAAGGATTTTGATCATTTCCACCCCTAAGGGGGTTAAAATAGGGGGTGAAAGTTTATATGAAGCTTTGTCAGTTTTACACCGATGCAGATGAAATTCGGCATGCAGGTAGATGTTATGACGTAGGCATCCCCAAGTAAGGATTTTGATTATTTCCACCTCCAATGGGGTAATGTAGGGGATGAACGTTTGTATGAAGCTATGTCAGTTTTACACCGATCGGGTTGAAATTCGGCGTGCAGATGGATATTATGACGTAAACGTCCCTTTAGAAAGGTTTTTGAACATTCTCACCCAAAGTATGATACTTTGCCAGTTTTAAATTGATAGGGCTGAGACCTTGCATGCATAAATTTACTATGACATAGGTATTCCTTAGAAAGGATTTTGATAATTCCACCCCTAAGGGGATAAAATAGGGAATGAGAGTTTGTATAAATCTTCTTAGCCATTGAATTTAGAATCATTGAATCTTTTTGAATTACATTCGGTAAAACGAAGTTTTGGGACCTGGGTAACGTTTGATAGTTTTTATCACAGATGTCCCACGGGAACGGGAACTATACGTCAATGCCCGGGACTGTCTAACTCTTAACCACTGAACTTTTTCGATAGAATAGTTTTTATTACTCAAACCTTACGTGATCGGGCACTGTACTGGTAAGATCCCTGCGGGATTATTTATTTATTGAAACTACGATAAATCATTTCAAAATAGGTAAATCTTACTTGGGCACTGAATTGATTCTGTCAGAAGTCATTAATCTACGCGGACGAAGTCGCGGGCAACAGCTAGTCTATATATATAAAATTCAAAGGTGATTGACTGACTGACTGACTGACATAGTGATCTATCAACGCATAGCCCAAACCGCTGGACAGATTGGGCTAAAATTTGGCATACAGATAGATGTTATGACGTAGGCATCCGCTAAGAAAGGATTTTGATAATTTCCACCCCCAAGGGGGTAAAAAAGGGGATGAAAGTTTGTATGAAACTTTGTCAGTTTTTAACTGATCGGGTTGAAATTTGGCATGTAGATAGATGTTATGACGTAAGCATCCATGTGAAAGGATTTTGATAATTTCCACCCCCAAGGGGGTAAAAAGGGGGATGAAAGTTTGTATGAGACTTTGTCAGTTTTAAACCGATCGGGTTGAAATTTGGCATGCAGATAAATGTTATGACGTAAGCATCCACTTTTAAAGGATTTTGATAATTTTCACCCCAAGGGGGTAAAATAGGGGATGAAAGTTTGTATGAGACATTGTCAGTTTTAAATCGATCGGGTTGAAATTTGGCATGCAGATAGATGTTATGATGTAGGCATCCGCTGTGAAAGGATTTTGATAATTTCCACCCCCAAGTGGGTAAAATAGGGGATGAAAGTTTGTATGAGACATTGTCAGTTTTAAATCGATCGGGTTGAAATTCGGCATGCAGATAGATGTTATGACGTAGGCATCCGCTGTGAAAGGATTTTGATAATTTCCACCCCCAAGTGGGTAAAATAGGGGATGAAAGTTTATATGAGCCTTTGTCAGTTTTAAATCGATCGGATTGAAATTTGACATGCAGATAGATGTTATCACATAGGCATCCGCTAAGAAAGGATTTTGATAATTTCCACCCCTAAGGGGGTAAAATAGGGGATGAACGTTTGTATGAAGCTTTGTCAGCTTTACACCGATCGGGTTGAAATTCGGCGTGCAGATGGATATTATGACATAGGTATCTCTTTAGAAAGGATTTTGATAAATTCCATCCCTAAGGGGATAAAATGGGGAATGAGAGTTTGTATAAATCTTCTTAGCCGTTGAAATTAGAATCATTGAATCTTTTTGAATTACATTCGGTAAAACGATGATTTAGGACCTGGGTAACGTATGATAGTTTTTTCACAGATGTCTCACGAGAACGGGAACTATGCGTCAATGCCCCAGGACTCTCTAACTCTTAACCACTGAACTTATTCTAGAGAGATTCGGTACAACAATAGTCGATAGAATAGTTTTTATTACTCAAACCTTACGTGATCGGGCACTGTACTGGTAAGATCCCTGCGGGATTATTTATTTATTGAAACTACGATAAATCATTTCAAAATAGGTAAATCTTACTTGGGCACTGAATTGATTCTGGTTAATTCTGTCAGAAGTCATTAATCTACGCGGACGAAGTCGCGGGCAACAGCTAGTTTTACATAAATAGACACTCAGTTTTAATTTTAAAACAGGATTTTGATAGGAAATATAAGAATTATGGCGCCGTGTTATACATAGCTATACGATATAGTCATTCATCGTTAGTATTGTGCAATCATCATACGTCACATGATTGGCGACCACGCGGTCGGCGCACGCGCAAGAGACGAGCCCCCAAGCTTATCTTGATAAATAGGTTAGATAAAATGATTGGTTTACGTTCCAAAGGTTGGATGGTACACGTTTTTATTACAGTTTGGGGGTCTAAAGGTTTTGGGCAGATGGTTAAACGGTTTTATTTCATAATGATTTAGGTTTTTGATTGTTTTATATTGTAATGATATTGGAAATGATCATGAAATCGATATATATATTTTTGGTGATACTTTTCTCTGTATTGTTTTTATGATATGTTACATGTTTATAATTAAACTAATTATTGGAATTTCATTTTTTTATTCGCTGTTCTTATTCACATACTACATAACACCACGCCTTTTATTCCCGAAAGGGTAGGCAGAGGTGCACATTATGCCACTGTATAATGTAACACCCACTTTTCACTATTTATGTTATGAGTCCCATGTAATAGGGGGTGAGCCTATTGCCATATACCGAGCACAAATCCAGACTCCGTGAGAGAGTACTACTGAGAATTGTTTTTAAAAACCCAGTAATACTTTGCCCGACCCGGGAATCGAACCCGAGACCCCTTGCCCGGCAGTCGCATTTGCGGCCACTCGGCCAACGAGGCAGAATATATGGAACTACTCATTCACAAATCGATGTATAAAAAATACTATTAGAGGTACAAATATGCATTTGACATGTAGGTACTATGATTATCAAATTTATACAAGTACCTACGTACCTAATATATTATAAAAAAACTTATCCTCAAATATTTACCTAATTAAACAAATAATCCGCGGAAGTAACGCTACTGATGATTCTGGTTATACTAAAACAAAGCGATTCAAAAATAATTGCGTCATATTAATTAATCGTAGGAATTCCATAAGATACAATATACATATATTATTAACTATCAACCTACATATGTGACTCATTCATAAGTTCTTAGTAATTCATAAAACCGAGACGCAGGAAAAAACTATACACGCATTCTTTATGTCGTGACACTTTTCAGTGTAAAAATTATTGTTAAACAAAAATGATCTTTACGACATCTAGTATTTTTTGACAGATGAGTGTCGCTAGCTGTCTAGAGAATGAATACGTAATTGTTTAATCATCATCATGAGAATCTACTGGTAGTCCATAGACAGTAGTAGGTTCTGATTAATAAGACCTACAATCTATAAGATTTTTTTATAATCTACACGCTTGGACAACTGGTTGGAGATTGTAGTTTAAAAGAATCAGGTTTATCAAATAACGTTGCTTGGTCTCCGTTGATAATCTTCGATACCCACGAGAAGAACAGGGGTGGTGACATAATGTTTTCTACTTCGCCGTCACCACATGGCTATCTGTTAAATTATAATAATCTGTATATTTTAATTTAGTTCCAAATACAACCACGTGGCAAGGTAAGGCAGCTATATACGCAATAAGGTCGAAAATAGCTTGTCGTGAGTTTTGTAAATATGCTGATCCTTTGACTCGTGTCAGTTATCACGTAGGGAAAAAATTTGATTACTATCGGCCGAATGAATGGCATACTTGTGCCACCACGTAATAAAAATACCTGTGTTCGGAATATCAGGAAATAATCTTAGATTTACGACAAAACTTTTTTTGTTATCTTAATCTAGGTTTTATGTTTAGAATTAATGCACTATCAAGCATATTTTTGACTGATATAGACTTTATAAATTATTATAATTACATACCCTGGCTAGACATATTTAATTATAATGAAAACATATTCCATAAATATTTAAATCTAAAATTTCCACAGTTTAAAAAGCAAGTACCGAAATTTCTAATTAATCTGTAATTAATTAATCATTATTCCCGCCAAAACGAAACGAGCTGTCAAAAGTGACGTAACATTTTTTTTTATAACCACAGACACATGTCATGTGTTACGGCCAGTGTTAGATCGTAAACCTTTTTGGTTTTTAAAGATGGCTATAAAAAATAAAAGAGAGGTTATGTTTGACGAAAGGGGAATGATAAAAAAGTTAGAATTTGTTGCGTACGTGACTCAGGAAGCGTATCTTGATTCTACAGCGATAGAGGACTGATCTAATAGATATACAGTTTTGTCACTTAATATTTATTTAGTAAAAGATGTATTAAAACTTTTCCTTTAATAAGTGCGTGGTATTGACATCAAAAAATAAAAGATTGTAATGAATTTTAATTATGTTTTATACACATGAATTGTTATAGGATATGTGAATTTATAGAATATGTGAATTTATAGAATTAGTACCATGATGACAGAGCTTTGCTTAAACTCAAACTCAAAATCAAGGTCGCTGGCTGTCCGTTGTGGGATGTTGGCCCACAGGTTTGCACGCTGTACGGCTCAGGTAAAGGTGACGCTTTTCAAAGCCTACTGCCAATCCTTTTACACGTGCAGCCTGTGGGTGGACTTTACGCAGAGGGCATACGGTGGCCTGCGCACCCAATATAACAACACGTTCCGGGTGTTGATGGGGCTGCCGCGATTTTGTAGCGCGTCCGGCATGTTTGCCGACGCCGATGTTGATAGTTTCGCTACCATCATGCGTAAGAGATGCGCATCTATGCTTCGCCGGGTTCGCGACAGCCCCAACACCATTCTCGGAGCGTTGGCTGAAAGGTGGGACTCTCCGATCTTGGGGCGGTGGATACGACTGCATGCAGTCAAGTAGACATCCCCAGGTTCGGCGAGCCTCATGCTCGTATAATATATGTACTAACACTAGTTTATAAGTTCATACTGTTACTAACAATAATGTAGCTACAACAATAGTTTATAAGTTTGCATTGTCTGTCTATCGTATATGGAATTTATTCTGAAATAAATGTTTATTATTATTATTATTATTATTTATTTAAATTAAACCTATCTTGGTACTTTTGAAACGTCAATAAATAAAAAACAAATAAAAGTCTGTCAGTGAAGCTAGGTGCTCGTTCCAAAATGAAGATTCGAATGGAGAAGAACGAGCACGAAACACCATTTGTTAGCCATATGTTTTATAATCTCTCTGATACATATTCCACTATTGTACTATTATGTGACAACAATGTAAAGATACGCGTGTTCAGTGTTTTATTTTTAGTAAACGTATTTTTTTTTCAATGATACCTTACTACTTTAATCGATTTATCACTCCAGAAACCTCTTTGATGCAATTTTTTTAGAAAATAGCTGGAACTGAATTCGACATTGTTTATACACAGGTGTATGTATACAAGAATTGTTCGTTTAAAAGTATTAGATAAAGTTTCCTTTGCATAAAAGCAAGCAGGTTTTGACAAGTTCAGACACGAAAATGAGCACATTACATAGAAAATATAATATTAACGAGTCTACCTCCTTTTTAGCACTTTCCAAAAGAGAAGCTCTAGTAAATTACGTTGTCAAAGTCAAAATCATTTAGGTATGTCAACACAACAACACAACAGACACTTTTGATCGTCAATAAAGTAAGGTAAAAGTGAAACTATTTACTCGTTTCAAGGTGTAGCTTCCTATTTTTTTTATTTATTTATTTATTAAGGTCAGCCAACGACTGTTTACACATCATATTACAACAAATCGGTTTAGATACAATATGCATTTGCTAGTGTAACAATCAAATAAAGGCTAACACATCATGCTCAAGAGAATAGTTAGGTAGGTCTATGGAGAAGAGCGAGCAAGATACTCCATAGGTTACGTACTCCTTTTCAATCAGGTTTACAATACAATTCTTTCAAATCAAATCAAATCAAATCAAATCAAATCAAATCAATTTATTTGTGAACACAGGTTATACAGAAGGTGTTTAACATACATTAATAGAATCTCTATGTTCTACCAATAAAATTGGTGTACAAATAGTTATGAAGTCAGGCAGGTACCAAGCATTATTAATATATTTAAATTAAACAAGTATAAAAGAATCATAATGGTATGTCAAAATTTATCATTTAGAAATAAGTCAATAGAATAATATGTCTTGTCAATTAAAAATAATGTCAGTTTTCGTTTAAAAAGTCTAATATTATTTTCGTTTCTTATATATTTAGGTAGTTTATTATAAATTTTTGGAGCCATTGCAAAGATACTGTTCCTGTATAGTGCAGTTCTAGATTTTAATAAGTGTAACTGGTCACAACGACGTTGACTGGTTACTCGGTCAAAATTATTAAAATTGTTTTTAACGAACATACCAGTCTCATAGATGTATAATGAGGGGACCGTCAAAATTTTGAGGTCTTTAAAGAAAGTGTAGCAGCTGTCGGTAGACTGCAGATTACAAATAGCCCTAATGCATCTTTTTTGACACTTGAAGACCATTTCTTTACCGGTTGCATTCCCCCAGAAAATTATTCCATATCTTAATGTTGATGCTACTAGACCATGGTATGCTGTCAACACTGTTTTTCGGTTTGCAGTTTTATTTAACATGTGTAGAGCATAGGAATATTGATTTAACTTATTACACACCTTATCTATATGAACATTCCATTTCAATGTTTTCTGTATACTTAGTCCTAGAAATTTTGTTACATTTGTTTCATTAATACTTTTTCCGTGATATTCTACAATTAAATTTTTGTATTGATCCATTCGCTGTTCAAATTTCATTATTGCCGTCTTTTCTAGGTTTATGATCAAATTATTATGTTTTAACCAATTTACAACAGATTCAATGTTAGCATTTATATCTGCTTCTAATGTTTCTAAGTCATCACCATCAAATAGTTCTTTAGTTACATAGTTACATGGTCAACCAACAAAAATGTGTTAAGAAATGAATGGTGTGTTTAGGAAGTTAAATAAACAAGTTAGTTAATCTTAAAAGTTATAAGTACCACGAGATTTTTAGTTAGTTAATCTTAAAAGTTATAAGTACCACGAGATTTTTTGTATACGTACATAACTTTACACCTGTCTCCCATGAGGATAGGCAAAGACTATTGAACGCCCAATGCTACGACTCTTACCTCTTCGCTTCCTCAACAGTCATCAGTCTTGTCATGCATGCTCGTCGGTTAAGGGTACTTTTAATTTGACCCTTCATTAACACATCACTCTAGTCGTTATATGTCCGTCTTTTTTTTTAAGGGGGGAAATATTATCGAATGACTGCTCCCTCTTGGGTGAGGCGGGAGGGAGTGTCAGACTCCTACTGACTAAAAACCACCCCGTTCCTTCTCCTGCACTTCGAGCCGGAGCCCCGGTATCCCGTTAGGTTCTCCACGAAGGGCGTCCTCTCCCTCTATTTCTTTAGTAAATAAAATTTAATATATTCAGCAAAAAGCACTGAATAAAAAGTCACTACATTTCCATTCAGAGAAAATCCTCTTTGCAATGGAAAAGGTCAATTGGGCAATTTTCCCATTGTTTTTCTTTACATACACAAACACATTTGTTTGTGTATGTAAAGAAAAACAATGGGAAAATTAAATACAAATATTATGGAACCGTTATTTTGGGACGGATTAAGAAGGCCAATTCGCCCACTCAATGAATCTATGGATCAAAGGATCAAAGCTATTTTTGTCCATACTATATACTATCCCAATTTCACTATTCGCAAGATTCCTTAGTACATAATTCTACATGACTTATAAAGAGGTATGCTTAAATTCTTCAAAAGAAGGTCTTAATTAATTAGAACAAAGGATAGTGAATTAGGATTTTCGAGTACAAAAGTAGTGCCACGGATTCTAGAATAGACACTCACGCACGAATGTACTTATGAATTTTTTTTGGAGACATAAGTTACTCTGACGCATGCCAAAAGCATTCTATTGAGCATGCTCCAAAATTTTCAAAAATCGAACGCCTGTCGATTCGCAAACATGCGCCGGAAACTAGCGTACTAATTTTGGGTACCATTCCGTCATACATGCTTCTAAGTGACAAGTGCTCAATTGAAGCATGCTTTCGTGCTTAAATTAGCATGTGTACCTTTACGGTATTTGCTTTTTAGGAATTGACTAAATTGGCCAATCAAAAATTTAAGTGTTGGAGAGCCATTCTTCGGCACGAATGGGCCGGCTCGACCGGAGTGATACCACGGCCTCACAGAAAACCGACGTGAAGCAACGCTTGCGTCGTGTTTCGTCGTGTGAGTGAGGTTACCGGAAGGCCCAATTACCCTTCCTTCTCCAATCTCCCAATTCCTGAATCCCCAACGACCCTCAAACTCCTAATCCCCAAAAGGCCAGTAACGCACTTGTAACGCCTCTGGTGTTCCAAGTGTCCATGGGCGACGCCGATTGCTTACCATCAGGTTTTTCTGCTCGTTTATCGTCTTATGCCATAAAAAAAATCAATAAAATCTGTTAGCACATATTTGTCAGTTCTAATGGGTGTAGAGTATAAAATTTGAGGCATTTCTTTTTTGAATGGGGAAAATCATCCAATGGATTCTCCTGCCGTGGGTGACGTGAGAGACAGCGTAAGACTCTTACTGACTAAAAACCCCTCCGTTCCTACTCCTGCACTTCGAACCGGAGCCCCGGTAACCCATTAAGTCTTCCGTGGCAACACAAATATAACTTAAGGGAATAAATTGAGCGCGTAGTATTTATTCTCCAAGGACAATTTTGTGACTACTGATTTCTATTTTTTATATAAAACTATATCAAGATATATTTTATCGGCAAACAACTAAAGCACACGTGTGAATATTAACTGTCTGTAATCGCTGAAATTTGCCTGAAAAAACTGATTCATGAAACGGGGAATTTTCTTGTAAAAATGTCTGGTAATATGACGAATTTTCCACTGAGAAATTTTAATATATCAGTTGCCTACTGAAAAATTATTTATTCAGTAATACAATGCGGTACAAAGAAGTCCACATATTAAGTTATAGCTTCTGCCCGCGGCTTCGCTCGCATTCCCGTGGGGTAAAAAGTAGCCCATGTGTTGTTCCAAACTATAATCTATCCCTGTTTCAAATTTCATCTCGATTTCTTCAGCCGTTTTGACGTGACACATACATACATCCGAACAATCTCGTATTTATAATATTCATTTGTACATATTTATAATATTAAGTAGGATAGGATAGTAGGAAGTAGGACTTGGGAGTAAAATTTAGTATGATGTAATAAGGTAATTCAGTCAGTTAAATAGTAGTCTATATACCTATATAGTTGCCTCATTAGCCGAGTGGTCGTAAGTGCGACTGCCGGGCAAGGGGTCTCGGGTTCGATTCCCGGGTCAGTATTACTGGGTTTTCTAAAAAAAAATCTCAGTAGTAGCACGTAGTCTGGAAATGTGCCCGGTATGTGGTAATAGGCTCACCCCCTATTACATGGGACTCATATAACATAAATAGTGAAAAGTGGGTGTTACATTGTACAGTGGCATTAAGTGCCGTAATGTGCACCTTTGCCTACCCCTTCGGGGGTAAAAGGCGTGATGTTATGTTGTTATGTTAAAATAGTAGTATTATACCCACGACACATGAGAATACTAGTCGATTTATTTTTCTTTATTAAAATTTGTAAGGAAGGGTTTGTTCATACTTCACATCACTTATCTCGCACGAGGACGCCGGCGTAGCCGCTGGCACTAGCTAGTATTATCTACATTTCAAAAGTATATCATCGTGAGCTAGAATACTGCAGTCGACTAAGTTTGCGCCGTGGCTCTCCTCATTACAGTAAGTGCTTGCCTTGTCATGTCATGTTCAACATCAGACGAGCACCCTGGCTCTCTGCCAGGTGCCTTTTTGTTTGAGGAAACATTCTTATTGTAAAGTTCAAGGATTCTTTGTTACTTTTAAAGATTATTGAAGAAGTTAGTTGTTAATGTTGTGGTGTTAAATAAAATACACATACCATACATACATATTTATTTATTTATTTATTACACACACAAGTTAACATTACAGGTTTAAGACCCAATGCGATAACAAGGTATTATTAAATCTAGCGACTACTTACACCATATTAAACTTATACTAACGAATAAAGTAATCCAAACAATTACAGAGAAAAACAAACCTTGTATTAAATTTTATAAAATAAAGACAAATAAATAGCATTATTATTATTGTCTATCTATAACATAAATTATATAACAGAATCTTTGTGAATTCATATGTATGTATGTATCCATATTACGTTATTTTCTATATAGATAGTGAGATGTAATTACTTCTTAGATGTAAGTCCTTTCTTTTTCTTTAAGTGTGGGAGAGCCATGCTTCGGCACGAATGGGCCGGCTCGACCGGAGTGATACTACCAACGAGCAGAAAACAGACTTGAAGCAACGCTTGCGTTGTGTTTCATCTTGTGAGTGAGGTTACCAGAGGCCCAATTACCCACTACCCTTTCCCCAATCTCTTCAATCTCTGAATCCCCAACGATCCTCAAACTCCTAATCTCAAAAAGGCCGGTAACGCACTTGTAACGCATCTGGTGTTCCAGGTGTCCATGGGCGAAGCCGATTGCTTACCATCAGGTGATCCGTAAGCTCGTTTACGGGCCTTTGCCGTAAAAAATATTCACATATATTTAATGGCATAAAATTAACCTCTAAAATTCGATAGTTTCTCAGTTTCACTTAAGTACTTTTTTTTCTTTTTTTTTAATGGGACAAGCCCGCCACAACCTCCCAAAACCGCTGCAACTCCTGTAAGCCAGGATCTACAGTAGATACAACCATGAAAACACCGGAACACTGAAGTCCGGCGCGTCCCAGGCACATGAGTAACTGTCTTGGTTCCCGCAACGAAGTGAATCAGAAGATATTATAAGAGGAGAATAAAAAAAAACTATAGTTTCCCTCGGTGAATTACTGCAGGAGACAGAATGAATTAAGCCTAAAGGCACAAAGAAGAGACTATACAACTGGGTGAAGCCCAAGCACCACGGAAATTTGACTAAAAAACTAAGTGGGTCCTATGTGTAAGCCACTTAAGTACTTATGTATTTAACATTACATAACATCACGCCTTTTATCGCCGAAGGGGTAAGCAGAGGTGTACATTATACCACTGTACAATATAACACCCACTTTTCACTAATTAAGTTATGAGTCCCATGTAATAGGGAGTGAGCCTATTGCCATGTACGATTGCGCGATTATCTCGCGATTGGCTGAACCGATCATGATGTGGTTTTTAGAAAACTTTTTGTTACACATAAGAGAAGGTTTTTGTATATTAATTACTGACTTCAACAAAAAGCGGGGTGTTTGTGCAGTCGGTTTTTTTTAATGTAGTTTATGTATAAATTATATTGAAAATTTACTGCATACAAACTTTGGAGCTATATTTAATACCTATAGATAAAAACAGGCATTATATGCAAAGCCTAATGTACTAGGTACGTAGACCTATCTATATAATCTTTCTTTCACCAGGCCTATCCCCAAATAGATTTGGTGTCACCACTGAATCTTAACCAGATTTGACCAAATAATACATGCCTACAATACTACGAATTTGCAAAAACTACTACAGGAAAATCGTAGTCAAAATATCGTCACAACACAGCTGAAACATCTGAAAACTAGTATTAAACTATTATAAATCATATTGCATTATCATAAGGCAGATTTCTAAGTATTGCTTCATAAGCAGATGGTCACACATTTGTCTTTTAATATTCGCATCTTTGAAAAACGTCTATTGTACAACAGCAGCAGTTAAACGTATTACTTTCTGTAAAATTACATTTTAAACTTTATTCTTTTGGAATTATAATACAAAATTCATTGAAAAAATTGACAGAATGGAGTAGGTTGATGTACCTACTGGTCTAAACATCGATTGTGTTTTGATAAAGACCCAGGTGTGGAATACTTTTCCTCAACCATATTTGAATGGCCAAATGTATGAATGTGATGGAAGCTAAAGAAGTTTAGGATCGTTATAGGTTTTAATAAACCTGAAAATTATAATGCGTCAAGCGTGTCTTTGCATTGTTCTCACATATACGTACAGTATTGGAATATGTATCAGAGACATTGTAGAAATTACTTTTTTAAAAAGTGTAACGAATGGAGTTTCTTGCTCGTTCTTCTCCATTTGAATCTACATTTTGGAATGTGCACCTAGCTTCACTGATGGACTGACTGATAGACTATTATTTATTTTGTATTTGTTGACGTTTCAAAAGTACCAAATTATGGTTTAATTGTGATAAATGCTTTGACTTTAACTTGAGTCTTTTAAATTGGTTTCTCTAGCCTGCCAGTCAAACGTGGATATTATGGCAAATTCTAATAAAGAGGATGACCATAGTCACAGATAACTGCCATGGGGTGTTCATGATGAAATAGAATTTCTTTGCAAATTTTTGTTGCAATAGTTGCCTAATCTTGTCTGATTATCTCTTTAATTTTTAAGTCATAAAAGACTTTTCGATTAACTAAAATCGCGGGTTACTCACGTGAATATACTGAGAAAAGCTGTACTAGTTTCGAACCACATGAAGAAGAATTAGTAGATCTTTTCTCAGTATATTGACGTGAGTAACCCGCGATTTTAGTTAATTAATTTAGTACGTCTCACGTCACGATAGTTATTATATAGACGTTTCGATTGTTTTGTATGATGACTATCGTGAGACATGCAGAATAACTAAAAAAACTCTACTAGCTAGTAGGCTGGTCGACATCGCCGCGACCGTGCACGCTGCTTATGAAGAAGAGTCCCTCTGTGGCTCGAAACTAGTAGAGCTTTTCTCAGTAACTTTACGTGAGTAACATTAGTTGACATTTCGATTATTTATTGTTTACAATTATTACGTTCCTTCGAGACACCGCTTTACTTCGCTTACAAAAAAAAATAGTCATGTTAACGTTTTTTTTTAAAGTTGCTATTCGTCAAGCAGATGTTCAGATGTTTTTTCATTCAGTTCAAAGTACAAATTAATGGTATTGTCACATTTTGAAATGATTCGAGTCCGTCTGTGGATCATAGATGCCATTTTCTTGTAATGATAGGGCATTTGTTGTCTGTGGTTTGTGTTGATAGTCTGTGGTGATTCTCATTTTTGATTTTGACGTGGTTCTGTACATTTTTTTCTTTGAATTATTTGTTTCAAATTCATTTATTTTAATTGGTTAAGTAGTCCAGATATCAGTTTTATGTTATTGTTGGTTTTAATTATTTTACTTAGAAAAATATTTAATTAAGGGCCGTTAATTATAAATGTAAAAACGCGAGATTTAAACAACCTTGTATTTTAAGTAAAAATACAGATTTTAAAAAGTCATTACGAGAAGTTTACAAATTTTTAAATCTATAATGAACCTTCTATGTTCTATAATAGCCTAATTTACCTTGAAAACTGTAAGATAATTTCGAAAATGTAACTCAACCACTCAGTACCAACATTTTACATCTGAAATTCTGAAATTCAGTCGACTAAGTTTCAGAATATGTGAAAATGTAAACCAAGCATACAAATAGTTGAAACTACGTTCAATCTGACCTGAATTTATTCAGTTACAGTGTAAATTTTCAGTTCAAAGCACTGAAAGGTTAGTGAACCTTTCAGTTGACTGAGCTACTGTCCTTGTGTATGTAAAGTAATATAAAACTGAAATTATTTGTTTCAGGATAAAAAGGTTAGTGTCAGCTGTAAGTACAAATAAGGGACTACTTTTAAAAGTAACAGAATGCTTTTAGGACCAAAATTTAAACAGAATCAGGTTTTTTTAAGGGGGGAAAATCATCGAATCACTTCTCCCGTCTAGGTGAGGTGGGAGGGAGTGTCAGAGTCTTACTGACTAAAAACCAACCCGTTCGTACTCCTGCACTTCGAGCCGGAGCCTCGGTAACCCGTTAAGTTATCCACGGCTCCGTATCGGCATCAGCCCTATTGCGCCCCATTCGTGGGGGTCTGATGGCTCTTTGAGGCGCGCGTGGAACGCGATGCGCCGTACGCTTGGTTAGAATCAGGTATGCCTTAAAATTACAATAATAATAATAATAATAATATGAATTTATTTCAGATTTCTCCATAAATTGTTAGTAACATGAAAATACTTAAAAACTATTGTTAGTAAACAAATTACACCCAAAAATAAAAATACAATTAAAAATACATAGATTGTAGGACCAATCCCACGCCAGAACGCATCACTGTATTTTATTTGACTGCGTGCAGTCGTATCCAACGTTCAAGCATCGGGGAATCCCATCGGTCCGTCAATACGCTCAAGATGCTGTTGGAACTAGCTCGCATGCGAGTTAGGGTCGACGTGCAACGTTTACGCATGACTGTCGCAAAACTGTCAACGTTGGCCTCGGCAAACATACCCGAGGCACTACAATACCGCTGTAGCCCCATCAGCATCCTGAAAGCATTGTTGTACTGCACCCGCAGGCCCCTGTATGCCCCCTGCAAGTAGCCAACCCACAGGCTGCAGGTGTAAAAGGATTGACAGTAAGCCTTAAACAGTGTTTTCTTTACTTGTGTGCTACAGCGTGCAAACCTGCGAATCAACATGTTACACCGGACAGACAAGGACCTGCGCTCTCTCTCAATGTCAGTATTGTCTTTTTGATCATCAGTAACCCAATGGCCTAAATACTTGAATTTAGAAACTCTTTTTAACGGGGTACCGTTCAGGACTATATTAGGTACATTATCATAGTGTTTAGTACCCGATTTAAATACCATGAGCTCAGATTTAGTTGAGTTGTACTTAAGGCCATGGGTGTTTGCGTAAGTCTCACAAATCTTTATGAGCTCCCTCAACGCACAGATGGAGGGGCTCAGGAGCACCATATCGTCAGCATAGCTTATATTGTTGATACATACACTATCTATATGACAGCCGATTCTGGCGCTTCTGAGCCCCCCAATCAGCTCGTTCATGTAAAAGTTAAAAAGAAGAGGGGAGGAGAGTCCCCCTTGTCTCACTCCGCACTCCAGTTTGTACTCTTCCGAGAGGTACCAGCCCATCTTACCTGATTTTTCTGTGCACTGTACCAATGCCTTAGCATAGCAACGATCTCCCCGGTACACTAGTATCCTGTAGTTTATTCCATAGTTTGTCATAAGATACAAGGTCAAAAGCTTTTGACAAGTCTAAAAAGCAGGCATAGACAGGAGTTTTTCTAGCTGTGTAATAGTGGACCGTCTGCTTGAGCGACAGAATAGCACTCTCGGTTGAGAGTCCAGACCTAAATCCAAACTGTGCATCATCCAAGTTCAGGTGTGACTCCAAGTGTCGCTCAATCAGACCGTCCAGTACCTTAGCTATAGTGGTAGCCAGAGAGATCGGCCTATAATTTGTGACATCTGAAGAGTCCCCTGTTTTATTTTTAATAACAGGGACTACGATGGTATGCATCATTTTCTCAGGCAAATAGGAATGAGACAAGCATATATTGAAAAATAACGACAGTACTCTCGGAAGGTGAACTCCAGCATACCTCAGATGCTCGATGCTGAGGCTGTCATGCCCCGGAGACTTTCCGCTCACCATTTTCTTTATTACCAAAGCCACTTCACTTGCGGCAAATCTAACACTCAGCTCCGATGCAAGACCCCCAGCATCGAGCAACGTTGACGAGGCTGGCCCCAGAGGCGATTGTACTTTAAAATGATGCCGAAAAACATTTGCAATATCACTTGGGTCATGGGTACCAGCTACGCTCACGGGAAGGCTAGGTCTAGGATTTGATTGGTTACTCAATTTCCAAAACTTATTGAATTTCTTATTTTTATGGTGTTCAGCGACAATGTCCATTCTAATTTGTTGCTGATTGTTTTGACACCATTTTAATTTTGACTTAAAATAACGTCTCGAAACACACATGTCATTATAGATAGTACCGCAGTTTGGTTTATTATTCGATAACCACACCTGGTAACAAAGTCGCGCCTTCTCGTGAGCGCTGCGCACATATTTATTCCAACCCGTAACACATTTACCCCTTCGTTTTGCCACAATAAAGCTATATTCTGCTGCTTCGGAAAGTATCGACACAATATCATCATACATATTATTTATAATTGATCTATGCGTAGTATTATTACACATATGATCGGCACAGGATGTTAATTCACTAGGAAAATCGATGTCTCGTAATTTGTAATTACAGATATTTCTATACATATCAATCTGATCTATATTTCGCTCACCCCATTTTATTTTATTTTCATGTAAAGAGCTACACATACAAATTTTTGATTTTAAAAGTTTAAAGTTGCAAGTCAACAAAATAGGCAGATGGTCAGACCAGTATGTGTCATACAATACAGAGCTACTTATAACTGAGCGGCACGCAGCTTCGGTCACCACACAATGATCCAACCACCTCCGGCTACCGTGCGCTTCACTGATAAAAGTAAATGTGTCGGCAGGCAGCAACTGCATGGTTACACAGGACCATGTCTGGTCAGCACAAAAACTTAACAATTCAGATGCAAATAACTCACCGGGTGGGCATTAAAATCACCTAGCACGTACACTGATTCCACACTTTGACTTTCAATTATTGCGTTAATTTCACCTAAACAGTCAGTAAACTCAATTAAATTGTCCCTTGAGTCTGTGGGCATGTAAACCGAAAATACAATTGCTGAGCAATTATTACGTAACTCAATTTTAATTGCGGCTAGACGCACACTTTCACACTCCACAACGGTAACCACTGGGAACTTGTCCCTTTTCCACAATAAGGCCACGCCACCGAAGGGTCTGCCACGGAGTAAGCCAGCCGAGGTGTCGACTGCTGAGGTACCCGTGCATCCAAAATCGTCGTGAATACTGTTGAGGTACGCGAGATCATGTGGCAGCAGCCATGTCTCCTGAAGCGCTATGATGTCGGCAGTGCCACACAGTCTTCGCACGCAGTCCACGGACCTCACAATATTTTTACAGTTGAAGCTAATCAAGTTTACTGCATCAATTTCTAAACTATTTTCACTGTTTACGCAGCTATACATAGTTTTATTGATTAGTTAATTCATTCCGGTCACCGATGTCACTTGTATTTTCAACAATATGGTCATATTTATTCCTGTTGAAATACACAAAACGTCGAAACTGTATTCCCTCCGGCCAGAGCGCATCGTCAAGAAACACTGACAACTTGTTGTGTGGTACAAAAATTTTATATGCATCATACGATTTTTGTGTCTTCATTTTAATTTTCTTCATAGTAACGGATATGCTCGTCTTTTTTATAATGTAATCCATAATATCGCTTTCACTCGTCTCCCTATCTACATAATTAATAAATAGAGGAATTTTATTATCAGCGGCTTTAAACTTAGTATTTGGTTCCGCTTTTCCTTTTGTCCCAATGAACCGGTTAGTTAAACGCTTCTTTTGCACTTTGATCCATCCTTGGTCGGATTTTTCGTTTTTCCATTTCCCGCTACTGCTTAAGGTTTCCGCGAACGTTTTTGTATTGGGGCAAGCGGCTACCGGTTTATCATTTATCGTATTTATTTTGTTCTCGCTGATTTTAAGCAATGAGTTCTGGTAAAAAATCTTTTAAAAATAAATATCTCTGTCCAGCAGCGGTTTTCCGGCTAATAGGTAATCTATATTATAATTTTTGTGAGACATAGGTACTAAATTAATTATTATGTTTTCCGGTTTAATCACGAATTGTTAGACGACGAACTCGACTAGTTTCAAGCCATTCTAAAGGCTATATGAGTAGCATTCTGCGACACGCGACCCGGCGACCGTCGCGCTGGTACTCTACGTAATAATTAATTACAGTAATGTTTTTTTTTAAATAAAATAAGTTTTTAGATGTGAAACCAATTGTTTTTTGGAACCATTTTTTTCTAATGTCAGTCAGTTTTTGTTCTGAAGAAAATCCTTCTATTTTCATTTAATTTTCAGTGTTATATAAACCTGAAAAATTGTAATAAAAAATCTAATGTTAACTGTACTTTATACCTTATCTTCATATAGGAAAAAGCTGAAGAGTTTGTTTGTTTGATCACTCTTATGTCCGAAACTACTAGCCCGAATTTTATATTCTTTTTGTATTGGATAGTCCAGTTATCGAAGAAGGCCATAGGCTATAAAACATCTCAATAAAACCAATAGGAGCCGAGTAGCGAGTGAAACAGAGCGGGAGCATATAATTTTTATAATTAACTCGTCGAGTACCGTATTTATAGACACAATTAAAGAACAATAGGTTGCGGTCACCGGTGACCGCTTGGTGTTTGACAGTTTAATATATTTTAATTTTAGGTAATTTTAAGTTGATGATATTTATGTAGTTGTCTGTATTTAATAACTAGCGACCCGCCCCGGCTTCGTACGAGTGCAATATGCATGTATTATACTTATAAACCTTCCATAAGAATCACTACCTATAAAAAAACCGCATCAAAATCCGTTGCATGGTTTTATAGATCTAAGCATACATAGGGAGAGATAGACGGCGGATAGCGACTTTGTTTTATACTATGTAGTGAACATATAAACCTTCCGTAAGAATCACTCTACCTATTAAAAAAAAAACCGGATCAAAATCCGTTGCATAGTTTTAAAGATCTAAGCATACATAGGGACAGACAGACGGAGGATAGCGACTTTGTTTTATACTATGTAGTGATAGGCCTTCTTACCCCAACATTTACTGATTTGCTTAATGTCACAATTTTTTATATATATAATGTACACACCTTAAAGAAAGTCTATTTTTAACCAACGTCCCGTGCGTACCGTAACTTATAACCCAAAAAAAATAAACTTTTTACAAAAGGAACTCTGAAAAATGTATGTGTATTTAAAATTATAATATAGTAGAGGATGATATCATGCTAAACGTATGTATTTCTATGTCAAATGTGTCGTATATTATCAGAAAAAATTTAAATATCAAATTTGAAAAATTCAAAATCTCGTCTCGACGGCAGAATTTTTTTGTTCTCATGTGAATTTTCATTATTTTTTCCTTGTAATGTGATTTGTCATGCACTAGCTTCTGAGCACGACTTCGCCTGCATTCCCGTGGTTTAAAAGGTAGCTTATATGTTGTTACAGACTATAATCTACCCCTGTTTCAAATTTCATTCTGATTCCTTCATTCGTTTTGCAGTAATGGAGTAAGAAACATACACGCATACAAACAAACATAGACTATCACATTCATAATGTTAATAAGATTGTTTTTTTTTTTTTTAATTTAAGTGTTGTGGAAGTCGTAAGGTATTTCCATTTAGCAGTTTTCCTTTCCTTTATTTCTTTGATCTGCTGATGATTATGTGATTTTGGGCTTTGCCTCCTGCATCAGACAATATATTCGGGTTTTTTCAGTTGATGAAGTTTTTATAGTGCATTGGAAATATCCCGTGTAAAAAGAAAGAAAAACCATGTATTCTTGCGTAGAACACATATAAAATATATATTTATGTATATCTTATAATATTATATAAAGCGGAAGAGTTTGTTTTTTTGTTTGAACGCGCTAATCTCCGTAACTACAAGTCTGATTTGAATAATTATTTTTGTGTTGGATAGCGCGTTTATTGATATAAAACATCACGCTACGACCAATAGGAGCTAAGCAGAGCGTGTGAAACTGCGCGGAAGTAGTAAGTCAACTATAGTCGTGTATATCAACAGGTTAACGTCCCTATTATATGAAATTTATAAAAAAACTAATGCAAAGTTACATTGTATGCACCTCTGTCTACCCCTCCGATGTTTAAACGGCGCGGCCAAGGACGCACTCAGACCAAAGAACAAACAATTGAATCAATTAACACCCTTCTTAATCAAAAAGGTCACAACACATTACATCTTAACTAGATATTTTTCCGAAAAAACAAAGATGGCTGACCCTAATATTATAAAGCTATCAATAAATAATAATTGGCCAATGGCTTAATTATATGAGACAATTGATTCGCCGCGGGAGATACGATTGTTGACCAAACAGCTCTATTAAGATCTATTTGTTTCTATACTAAGTTTTACACGTGGAATTCTCTGTATTTTATTGTACTTGAGTTGTAAGGAACTTTAATTAATTCGGTGGACACTGGGGTTCATCTTCCTAATTCAAAAAGAGTAAACTATGAAGTGTCTTGCTTATTCTTCTCCATAGGAATTTACACCTTGAAATGAGCAAATAGTAGAGAGCCATGCTTCGGCACGAATGGGCCGGCTCGACCGCAGTGATACCACGGCCTCACAGAAAACCGACGTGAAATAACGATTGCGTTATGTTTCGTCGTGTGAGTAAGACTATCGGCGGCCTAATTACCCCCCAGCCCTCCCCCCCAATCCTCAAATGTCTAATCCCAAAAAAGCAGGTAACGCAATTATATCGCTTCTGGTGTTCCAGGTGCCAATGGGCGACGCCGATTACTTACCATCAGGTGATCCGTCTACTCGTTTACCGGCTTAACCAGTATAAAAAAGCTTCACTTTAAAATTTTTTGTTGACGTATAAAAGGGCCTTTCTGGTCTAATTGAAATAAATCATTTTGACTTTGATTTTGACTTTATTAAAGACCGTCAAATGTATAGTTCCTTTGTTGGCTCTCATGATAACTGCGGAAAGAACAGGGGTTTCAACTCTGACGTCACTACATTGCCCAAATAAATAAGTGAAGTAACCCCATCGGGTAAAAACCGAAGTAGAAATATTCAATTATATACCCTAATCAACTAAGAAACCTTACAAATAATATTACTTGCTCCATTAACATCCAAAAATACCATCCCATATGACGTTCGTAACAAACTTATCTATAAGAAACGAAATATGTATATAGTGAATCTAACACTTATGTATTAATTAATTAATGTACTTTTATACGCGAGTCCGCAGGATAAGATTAGTTTTATAAATAGTCGGGGATCTTAGTATCGGAGATAATAGTCATTATGTACCTACCAAGGATATAAAGTCAATGGAAGGCGTTGTAATTAGGTGAAGACGTGCTCGTAAATAACTTTTTTAAAAAGGTTTTTAACGGCCTTTTCGGGATTAGGAATTTGAGGATTGTTGAGAATTCAGGGATTGGGGAGATTGGGAAAGAGAGCCGGTATCCTCATTCACATTACGAAACACAACGCAAACGTTGATTCACGTCGGTTTTCTGCTCGGCCGTGGTATCACTCCGGTCGAGCCGGTCGAATGGAATAACTTCTTATGAATAGGTCAAATTTTGGACTGAGCACAGCACCTAGCTCCACTGACAGACAGACTGACTGACGGAAAGATTTTGACCTTAAATTATAAGTTGTACCTATAAATACTTAGACTTTTGATATTTATGTAAATCTCTATATAACTTAAAAAATCATTACATTGCTAATTTTTATAACAAAATTCTATACAATAACGTAATAATTATGCTACAATAGAACCTATAGCTAGAGCAAATATTCCTGCACCTTCTAGCACCCATAAATCCGTAACCATCGGAAACATAAATAGTCTGTTGTTGCTAAGTCAACAGTCATCAGTATTACCACTTATTTTAGCAAATTACAGACCTTCCGAGAACTTCGACACCCTGTGTGTAGCCTGAATAACAACCCCCTGTATAATTACTTGGCTGTTTATTATAGTTTGTTCGGAGACAGTAATTAACATGGATTCAAGTGCTATTAAAAGTTAATAAATAAGAATTTGAGCTATTTTCTTTGATAGTGAAGACCTTTTTTTCAATTACCTATCAATTTGTTTTTTTTTTATATTTGATAGCTTTTACCCGCGGCTTCGCTCGCGTCACAAAAGGATATAAAGTAGCCTATGTGACATATACCAATACCTACAGCGCCATCTATATCAATACTTTTGTTTTCCCTCGGGAATATCACGTTTTTCCGGGATAAAAAGTACCCTATTATTTAAACCGGACTTCTAACTTTACGTCTGTAAAAATTCAAAGCAATCGGTTAAGTAGTTACGGCGTGAAAGCGGAACAAACAAAGAAACAAACAAACTTACTTTCCGTTTTATAATATTAGTAAGGATAGTAAGGATGGGCCGACCTTTGGCCACTATCTCGCCTGGTGGTATAAGCGATGATACCGTCTACAATGGATTCCCATAAGAAACCTATTCACTCGGGCCTTGAAGACACCCAGGTTATAATATCCTTCAGGAAATACAGACTCTGGCAAACAATTCCACTCCTTTGCAGTACGCACAAGGAAGCTTGATGCGAAGCGCTTCGTGCGTGTGGGTGGAACATCTACCATGAATCGGTGACGCTTTGGTTTTTGGTACTTAAGCAATTATTTTGTAAGTAGTTGTTAGGGAAATTGATGAAAGAGTGGATTTTACCAATTGATAAGCATTAATAGACTCAACGAATAGTATTTGATTTGTAAAGGAAAGCAAATGATAGGCTTTCTACTCTTTAATTTTTTAAGCAAGAAGTAGGATTGAAACTTGGTTTATCCTAGATAGGTAATGGTTCTGTCTCGTTTGCTAATTTCAAGATCGGAAGAATGCTTTAATTAAGCACTTATGGTATGTGTATCGAAATGTGTTCGACTGCGGTCGGTGCGGTGGTCGGGCAACTGGCTGCCGTGTAGGGACGGGTAGTGGATTCGATGCACGCACGGAGCAACTCTTTGTGTGGACCACAAATTGTTGTTCCGTGTCTGGGTCTCATGTTTATGTGAAATTGAATGTTTGTAAACGCACCTACGACACAGGTGAAAAAACTAGTGAGGGTCAACGTTTTTTTCAAATAAAAATGTGACTCAAAATTAGTATGCCATTTCGGGCGTGCTAGCGAATCGACAGGCGTGCGAATTTTTATTAGCATGCTCAAAAGATGCTGATGTCCTTCAGCATGCTATTTTACAGCATACACCTTAACTGTACTTTAACCTATGTGTATTCGACTCGGGTATGTCGTAAACCAACCAATAATTTAATTTACTCTTAGCATATTTATTAGTCGTAAGGTCTAATGCAGATTGGGTTAGAATTCTCTAGTGAACTGTGAAAGTGATTAATTCTACTCTAAGAAATTGCAACTTCTAAGTAAACATGGCTGTGTACCGTTGTGATGTTGCAATAGTGTGAGATTTTAAGTTATTCTTTGTCCAACATAAGAATTTCATCGCCGGACTGAATGCTTTTTTCAAGGGGGGAATGTCATCGACACCGCCTGGGTGAGGCGGGAGGGAGTGTCAGACTCTTACTGACTAAAAACCACCCCGTTCCTTCTCCTGCACGTCGAGCCGGAGGGTTACCTGTTAGGTTCTCCGCGACTGGACTGAATGCTTAAGAATATTACAGAATAATAGATCTGTCTATTGTATTAAAGTTATTATTTCCAAAAAGGCTTAATTTTTGCACTTTGACCCGGAGGCCCAGCAACTCACTATGTCCTCCGCGGCTCCGTATCGGCATTAGTCCTATCGGGCCGTGTCTATGGTGGTCTGATGGCTTCTTGAGGGGCACGACGAATCTTCTTCTTTCTTTCTTCTTTCTATACATAACCTCACGCCTGTCTCCTATGGGGGTAGGAAGAGACTATGGAACGCCAATTGTTACGATTCTTCCATACCTTTTTCGCTTCATCAACAGTCTTTTCACGCACGCTCGGCGGTTTAGGGTACTTTTAATTTGGCCTTCTTTAATATATCGCCAGTCTAGTCGATATATGTCCGTATTTAGGTCTTATTATGATTTTTACATAAGTAAGTAAACAATATACATAAATATATGCTACGGATATTGACACGAACTTTTAAATAAATAAAGAATACACGTGTATTCGCACTACACGTGTTAATTATAGGCTGAGTCGGCTGTTTGTCTGTTTGTAAAAATTATTTACGTCAATTTAAGTATTTATATTCATGTGAGAATGAGTTTTGTCAATACAGCTTTGTAGATCAAAATACAAGGTGTAGTTTTAAAACCGTGTCATTTCTCGGGGGCATGTCACAGAAGTCATAAAGGTTCAATGTAAGAGAAAGTTTCGGGCCAATAGTTAAAAATACGGCTATAATAAATCGTTTAAGTTCGACAGTATTTCAGAATAATCGACAGCAATGTTTCTTATTGGAGTTTTATGGAATTAGGAATAATATCAATTACGTGTTTGAGTTTGTGTGTGTAAAGCCGCTTTATAAAACTAGTTACAAGACGGCGGCGTGTAGTTCGTACTTACGGATTTCCGTAATTTACAGAAAAATAAAAAATATTTACCTACAATTTTTTTTTTATTGATTCGGTCTCAGAATCTCTATAGTCGAGTTACATCCTAGAAAATGACGCGGCTTTAAAACAACACTTTGTATATCTATTATGATTTTTTATTAACTGTCTCGTTGGTCGAGTGGCCGTGACTATTGAGTCAAGATCTCGTCAGGTTTAAGTCTTGGATTGGGCAAGGAATTAGACAAGTATTTCAGATTTTTGTTATCACAATGGTAATATAGAAATTTTGGGTGGTGCATAATGAGCTGACCACAGAGAGCTGACCTATTTTATTACATTTATGACGTATCTGGTGAAAAAGTGGTCACTATAGATGGGCGTCCCTGCCTACCTATTTGATAATAGGGTAGTTTCCTAAATATTATTTTAATGTCCGTCTGGTACATTAATTTAAAACTTTAGACACGTATTTTTTTCTTTTCTCACAAAATTAAATACTTTCGACGATATATTAATTTAAAATAATAGGGGTGAGCCTATTGCCATATACTAGGCACGAATCCAGACTCCGTGCTATACTGAGAATAGTTTAAACACCCAGTAATGTTTTGCCTGACCCGGGAATCGAAGTCGAGACCGCTTGCCCGACAGTGGCATTTGCAAGCTCCCGGCCAACGAGGCAGTCAGTCATCAAAAAAAAAGGTTTCATAATCTAGTTTTCATGACACGATAGAAGCTGACTTTCTACATTCATATAATCTGACAGTAATTTACAAATCCTTACTAATATTATAAATCGGAAAGTGAGTTTGTTTGTTTGTTCCGACTTCACGGCGTAACTACTAAACCGATTGCATTGAATTTTTGCAGACGTAAAGTTAGTAGTCTGGATTAAATAAGAGGCTATAAATAAGAGGAAGACTTTTTATGCCGAAAAAATTTGATATTACCGAGGGAAAACAAAAGTATTGGTATAGATGGCGCTGTATGTATTGGTATATGTCACATAGGCTACTTTTTATCCTTTTGTAACGCGAGCGAAGCCGTGGGTAAAAGCTAGTAGGATATAATTTTTGCCAACATCTTATTACCGACAGAAATACAGACATCTTGATAATTATTATAATGTTTGTAAAAACTACAGTAAACCTTACTTATGCCTTGTCTGTGTGTGTGTGGATGTGTGCAATCATATGCATCTTACATTTTAAACGATTATCTAATAATAATAGAATGTGTTTGTCTGTTGTTACGTTTAGATAAATCTCCGAGCATGATTTTTTTTTTATTTGACGGGCCGACGTTTGACCACTATTTCGTCTGATGGTAAGCGATGATGCGGTCTACGATGGAGCACGTCGTCCCATAAGCAACCTATTCACTCGGGCCTTGAAGACACCCAGGTTAAACCCATCAGGAAAAAGACCCTGGCAAAGAATTCCGCTCCTTATAGAAGTACGCACAAAGAAGTTTGATGCGAAGCGCTTCGTGCGTGTGCGTGGGGTATCTACCATGAATCGGTGAAGCTTCGTCGATTGTCTTGTGGTACGATGATGGAAAGGCCTAGGGGGAATCAAGTTGTGCAAGGTCAGGACTTGAAATACCTTTTGAAAGTGCCAGTTAGTAAAAATTTAAATTGGGCGTGGTAATGTATTTGCTTCTACTACAAAAGGATATATCTGCCTAAGCCTTCGGCGAAACCGGGCGTCATTAAAACAAAATTAATCCCCCTAAGGTGAATAAAAAATTTTATTTTTAAGAAAAACATTAACATAACATAATGTAACGCCTTTTATCCCCAGGGGAGTGCACATTACGGCACTTAATGCCACTCTACAATGTAACACCCACTTTTCACTATTTATGTTATTTGTCCCATGTAATAGAGGGTGAGCCTATTGCCATATACCGGGCTCAATTCCAAACTCCGTGCTACTACTGAGAAATTAAAAAAAACATTAATACTTTGCCCGACTTGGGAATCAAACCAGAAATCCTTTGCCGATGCACTTGCGATCTCTCAGCCAATGAGACAGTTGAAAGAAATAATATCTATAAAATTACAAGCAACATCAAATGTCACACTAGTATACAAATAATACATATAAAATTGTCTACTTCCTGGGATCATTAGCGTTTGTAAAAACAACAAAGAATTCGACGGAAGCTATGAGAGCTTATGTCATTATTTAGAAATGTCAGATTTTTTTTTTAAATAAACTGTACAGATAATTTTCTGTTGCTAGGTAACAGCTAAAGAGTGGAATAGGGTAGATGCCTCATTTTTATTCTAATGTCCGTCTTGGTGATTATTTTAAAACATTAGACACGTATAATTTATTTTCTTACAGAAACGAATACTTTCGACGATATATTGATTTCAAATGTCGCGTGACGTCACTTCTATGTACATTTTATACGGAGAAATAACGTTTTAGCCCCCACTCCAAAACTTTCATTCGTTATATATAAGCATTGTTTTATTATACGACAAAATAAAAAATACGTGCTTAATATTTTTTCATTAATTAACTTACGGACGAAAATAGATTTTTAATTTTCAAACCCCGTCATCATCCCTATTCTATGACAAATTCTGTGTTTGTAGAAGGAGTGTGAGTGCCTTCAAGGCCCGAGTGAATAGGTTGCTTATAGGACGACGTGCTCCATCGTATGTCGCATCATCGCTTACAGCCAGGCGAGATAGTGGCCAAACTATTTGGTGGTATTATTTTTGTGTTGGATAGTTCTTTTATGGAGGAAGGCTATTGCCTTCCATCCTATGGATCGTAATCAATAGGAGCCGAGCAGAGTGGGTGAAATCCTTACTTATATTATAAATGGGAAAGTGAGTTTGTTTGTTTGTTTGTTCCGCTTTCACGCCATAACTACTAAACCAATTGCTTTGAATTTTTGCATACGTAAAGTTAGAAGTCTGGATTAAATAATAGGGTACTTATTATCCCGGAAAAAATATATTCTCGAGGGAAAACGAAATTATTGATATAGATGGCGCTGTGTGCATTGGTATATGTCACATAGGCTGCTTTTTATCCTTTTGTGACGAGAGCGAAGTCGCGGGTAGAAGCTAGTAGTAAAGTAAATTGAAAATAACTAAAAAGCTTTTCAAGAATGTCAGATTCAGCTGATACAAGGGTACTCTTTTTTTTTCTTTATTTAGAGCATCACTAACGTGGCAGACACGTGTCCCGTTTATGGCCTAGACCAAAAAGCCAGTCGGTCATAAAATGAAAAATATAGCAAGACTTCATCATCAACAGCCTATAAATGCCCACTGCTGAGCAAAGCCTCTTCTCACACGGAGAAGGTTAGAGCATTAATCACCACGCTTGCTCAATGCGGGTTGGCGATTTCAAACTTATAATTAGAAATTATAAGTCCAGGTTTCCTCACGATGTTTTTCCTTCACCGTTTGTCAGTGGTGTCTAAATAATCTTAGAAAGTACATATAACTTGGAAAAAGTCACATTGGTACTTGCCGTTGGTAGGTTTCGAACCCGCACCCTCATGCATGAGAAGTGGGCGTCTTAAACCTCCGGGCCACCACGACTTAATATAATGATATTCGGTTAAATTTAATATCACAATATCACAGTACAGTGAGCATTTCTTATAGTCTAGTGCCTCGGTATATGAAAAACTAGTTTCTTCATACGGTTTTACTCTAGATTTAACTTGTAAGTTGTCCATAATAAAATATTAATGGTGTACAATAGGGTAGATGCCTAATTTTTATTTTAATATAATGTATTTTTTATTTTCTTACAGAAACGAATATTTTCGACGATATATTGATTTGAAATGTCGTATGACGTCACTTCTATGTACATTTTATACGTAGAAATGACGTTTTAGCCCCTAAACTTACTTTACTTCTAAACTTTGATTCGTTTTATCTAAAGTATTGTTTTATTATACGACAAAATAAAAAAATACGTGTCTAATATTTTTTCATTACCTAATTTACGGACTAATTAGATTTTTAATTTTCATACCCTGTCGTCATCCCAATTCCCTATGTTATTAGAGACTAATTAGGTGTGCCATATTCATCAACGTCTGCTAAATTTTAAGGAACCTCTCAGTTAAGATAGGTGGCATTTATCGTCATGTTGTTCACCAACCTATGTTACGCTAAGTAACTCTTAGTTAAGAAATAGTTTGGGAGTGGTTGGTGAAACCGGCCATAAAGAGTCCCATGTATGCCTACTGTCATATATTGGGCAAGTTTCCAGACTCTGTGCAATTAGGGAGAAACCTTTCTATCACTTGTACAACCCGGGTATCGAAGAGATCTCTTGTTCGGTGGTTGCATCCGTAGATGACAAAAGTCTTTAACTTATTATAAAACTTACGAGACATTTTTAAAAATTTTTTTCACAAACAATCAGACACATCTACTTTCTTGCATTAGTATAGATATTTCTTAGATATTCATGCGCGTTAAACTCGAGTAGGTACTGCCCGATAAACTAACTGTGACTGAGCAGAATTGAATTAAATCTGAGTAAAAGTATTATAACTGAACATAATATGAATTTGGGGTTTAGGGAGACGCCTAATCTTAAATCGTATAATCTTCTTATAAATCTAATCTTAAGACGCCTAATATAATCGTAAATCATGCCTTTTATCGCCGAAGGGCTAGGCAGAGATGCACATTACAGCACTTAATGACATTGTACAATGTAACACCCACTTTTCATTATTTATGTTATGATTCCCATGTAATAGGGGGTGAGCCTATTGCCATATACCCTGCACAATTCCAGACGCCGTGCTACTACTGAAGTCTTTTTAAAAACTTAGTAATACTTTGCCAGACCCGGGATTCAAACCCGAGACCCCTTGCCCGAGTCGCACTTGCGACGACTCGGCTAACAAGGCAGTCAGTTAATGTTTATATGATAGAGCATTTCTCCAAAACTGCTGAATAGATTATGATTTGACTTTCTCTTTAGCAATTAAAGGGCTTAATCTTCCAATAATTACGGCAAAGAAAGTTTATATGGGAGAAAGAAAGTATCTAATAACAATATGTTGGTATATATATGCATGTATGAATTTAGCCAATGGAATGATAGTTTTTATTAAAAAGTTTATAGACTGTTTCGTGATTGTCGAGCAAGTTGGTAAGCAAGCGATTAAATGTAGGTATTCCTTCTGTATTTAGGAAATCTAAAATTGTGTCCAGTATATAGTAATTTTCTTTAAGAGGGGAAAATCATCGAATGACTGCTCCCGCCTGGGTGAGGCGGGAGGGAGTGTCAGACTCTTACTGACTAAAAACCACCCCATTCCTTCTCCTGTACGTCGAGCCGGAGCCCCGGTAACCCATTAGGTTCTCCGCGACAGCATATAGCTCAATATCAAAAAAGCTCCTAATAAAATCTCCTTCAAACACCAAGTTCAAGAATTTTATTTAAAATCGCTGCAACGCTAGATCTAGGTCTTCTTCGATATATGTATATTTATGTATGTATTTATACCTATATATTTTATGCATATGACTATATACCTATACTATTTACTATTATGTAATATATGTATATGTGTAACTATATTATTTAATAATTACCATTATTTTTTCCTCTCTCTCTCTCTCTCTCTCTCTCTCTCTCTCTTTGTTGTTAGTTTATTCTCCGTACCACAGTTTTCGCAGATTTTCTACTTAAACCCTAAGGTTGACTGGTAGAGAATGCCATATGGCATTAAGTTCGCCTTATGTACCATACAAATTATGTACATTAAAGAATAAATAAATAAATATAGCAATGGGCTCGATTTTAGGAACATGAGACTTTAAACATACGGCGATTTTATTTTCCTCTTCTAGGAATAAAAAACGTAATTCAACGGAAGGGTAATTCCCATGATAAATTTATCGCAATCAAGATAATGAGAAGTGCACTTTTAATACTTCTAGTGTTATGACAACAAAACTACATTACCAATATTGCCAGTACTTCATTTTGATTGTCAGTTTTAGGCTTTTGGCAATTATCGGTAATAGCTCAATATTTGAGAGCTTGATATCTATATTATAGCAATTGGTTCGTCCTATATTACATGCCACTTAATACCGAAAACTGATGTGAAACAATTTTTGCGTTGTGTTTTGTCGTGGGAGGTTAGCGGAGGCTCAATTACCCCCCTCCCAAATCTCCCCAATCTCGAATCCCTATTGTCTTGTTCGAGTCCATTTCACGGATAGGGATGAATATAAGATATACTTAAAACGGTAATTGGTCAAACAGGTCTATACTCTTCTCCTATGTCGTGCGTGCGTTTACAAACATACAATTTCACATACAAATGACACCCAGATCCGGATCAACAATCAAACAACAATCACACAAAGAGTTGTTCCGTACGGGAATCGAAACCGCTACACTTTACGCGGCAGCCAGTTGCTCAACCACCGCGCCAACCGTGCAGTCAAATCCTCAAATTCCTAGTCCACAAAAGGCCGGTATCGCACTTGAACCATGGTGTTTCGGGTGTCCATGGGCGCCCATTGCACACTGTCTGATTATCCCATTAAAAAAAAATTAGGTATAATGTAATTGGCAAAAACTGACGTAAAATCGATTTTTAATAGTATGAAGTTTCTGCCATCGCTATATCGAGCCAGTGATTTTGGAATAACATATAACATATAACTACATGACAGAAACCGGGCAGCGGCGCTCTCTGATAAACTAGACTTCTTAAAAACTCCGATTCTCTTCTACATTTTATGTAGAAGTCTCTTGGTGTGCGTCTCTTGCCGCTTGACATGTTCTTGACATTTTGCCACAGAGGACTTAACGGCCGCGGAGGACTTAACTGGTTGCCGGGGCTACGGTTCGAAGTGCAGGAGTAGGAACAGGGTGGTCTTAGTCAGTAAGAGTCTGACACTCAGCCTCACCCAGGCGGGAGAAGTCATTCGACGACTTTCCCCTCTTAATAAAAAAGCCATTAACATTTTAGACTATGCTGCTACCTTGGTAACTGGTTGGAGTTTTAAGATGTACCCTAATCGAAGGAATATCCGTATACCTATACATACATATTTTCCCGGACCTACTAAACAATACAGATACATAATAATATTATACCTAGTTATTAATTACTCGTCAGATAAATGGATTCTAAGGATGGCCGGCATTACGTGCGTCACCAATTACGTCAATATCAAATGTGATCTTTGTCCACAGGGTTCCTTATTACTTCATGGAAGTCGTTTAAAAAAAGCAATAAGTCTTTTAGGAAATACCATTTTTAAACAATAAAAGATACAGAAATCAGTGACCAAATAAATAGAATTACAGCTCTGATGTAAAAGAAATAAGGTTGGAAATCTAATAGGAACAGATTTGGGGGAGTCTTATATGCTGATGTGAAGACATTTAACATAAACATTTGGATTGACGTTGATTGAAACGGTTGCATACGTAATTTCTGATTATTTTTCAGGGTCTAGAGGTCAATCGCTATGTGGAGAATAGTGTAGATAGTTTTTTAAGTATTAATAATCACTATCAGGTATATAAACCTGGATACTTTAGGTATATACTAACCTTGTAAAATAATAGAACTGTTGACATACATAGGTAATTACTGGACTTCAAAGAGACCCTGTTAGTCCTAATACGTCCTAAACCTCCAGTCAGCTATCAAAGGACTGACTGAAGCATTCTCCAAGATTTTAATGATCCAAGAGCAATACCAAGCTACCTGCGAAACGTGGCGATTATGGCAAACCAGTTCTTAGGATGAATGGCCTTTGTTTAGCAGTTGATGACTTCTGAAATTTGATGAAGAAGACTATGGTCCTTGATGACGTCATCAATAAATATCCCCAAAATACAAACATATTAGATATCCATAAACATGACATTCTTCTCGACAACTGTGCTCGTCTTTCGTAGCTTTCTGCCTCGCACAGCAAAACTGTGGAATGATCTGTTGTCGGCGGTATTTCCGAACTGATACGACCTTCAAACCTTTAACAAAAGTTATTCCTTTTTAAAAGACCGGCAACGCACCTGTGACTCCTTTGGTGTTGCAGGTGTCCGCGAGCGGCGCTGATCGCTTACAGGTTATCAGTCTGCTCGTTTGCCTCCTATTCCATAAAAGATTTTACTTAATATTATAAAGCTAAAGAGTTTGTTTTTTGTTTGTTTGTTTGAACGCGCTAATCTCCGAAACTATTGGTACGATTTGAATAATTCTTTCTGTGTTGGATAGCCCATTTATCGAGGAAGGCTATAGGCTATAAAATATCACGCTACGATTAATAGGCACCGAGCAGAGTGAGTGAAACCGCGCGAAAGTAGCTAGTCAAAGATAGACGGAACCCAAAATCAACATGAAACACAATTTTTTTCCAGTATCATAGAAAATATTCCATATAAAATGTACCTATGAATGACATGAGTTGTGGATTCATGTTCGACTGAAGCTAAGCTGATTATAATTGGCATATCATTCGGGGTTTTCCCATCACATACATACATGTTAGAACATGTGGCACTTCGTCATAATTATACATATCTAATAGTGATTGTCATGTATCTATTTACTAATCATTTTCATTGCAAACGCTGTTTGTAACATTTTGTTAATAAGCACAAAGTTATAGAAAACTTTACCTATAACTTGAATTACTATATATAGTATAATCTTTATATATATAATTCTTCTGTGAGTGTGTATGTCACTGAACTTTTCTCAAACGACTGAACCGATTTTGATGAAATTTTTTGTGTGTGTTCAAATGTGTAAAAATGAAACCCGGTTCCCGTTGTCACGTCATAACTTCAGAATGGCTGGACTAATGTGGCTGATCTTTTTTTTGTTGTGTTTGTTATTATCAGGAGAAGGTTCTTATGATAGAATAAAAATCCTGAAAATCTTATGGGAACGGGAGAAAACGGGATTGCACGTACGAAGTCGCGGGCAGAAGCTAGTTTATCATAATTTTGGCACAAACCAGCCACATTTTATCCTGTTTGGCCTAAAACGACAGCTTTAATATATATTTGGAATTAAGGTCAATAAATATTGAAGAAATTTGTTTAGTTTTAATCATAATAAGAACTTAAGTAATCAAGATAATTGAGACTGAGACTGCCTCGTTGGCCAAGTGGTCGCATTTGCGACCGCTGGGTTTCGGGCCCGATTCCGGGGTTGGACAAACTACGTTTATTTATATTTGTATTTGTTGACGTTTCAAAAGTACCAAATTATGGTTTAATTAAAATAAATGCTTTGACTTTGAATTTGGGTTTTTTTTTTAATTCTCAATAGTAGCACGGACTTTGGAAGTGTGCCCGGTATATGGTAATAGGCTCACAACTGGGTCATAGTGGCATTAACTCGTCGAGTATCGTATTTATAGACACAATTAAAGAACAATTTTTTTTTTTAAGGGGGGAAATCATCGAATGACTCCTCCCGCCTGGGTGAGGCGGAAGGGAGTGTCAGACTCTTACTGACTAAAAACCACCCCGTTCCTTCTCCTTTCTGGTCGGACGGGGAGCCACCCATGCTCGCCGTCCGCAGGCCCGCGCTTAGGGTGGCCGGAGATCGTCCCACGATCCCCAACGCCCGGTGTGTCCTTCGCGATGGCTGGGTTGCGAGGAGGCAGCGCTTCGCTGCCTCACGCGTCCCGCCTCCTCCTTAGCTAGCATGACTGCTTCGCAAAAGGAGGAGACGGCATCCCAGTCCCCCTCGCTCCGCAAATAAAGAACAATAGGTTGCAGTCACCGGTGACCGCTTGGTCTTTGACAGTTTAAGTGCCGTAATGTGCATCTCTGCCTACCTCTTCGTGGATACAAAGCGTATCACGACCAGTCTAGTGGCTAAGAATTGCAGTAATGTCTCAAGAAAGGCTTCATTATCAAACAATTAAAATTATTCAATACACCCAATAGAATTATAAAACCTAACGTCACACATAGCAGAAAAAAATCCGTAGTTGTGAAGAGTATTTGATGAGTATTTTTTGTAAAGGCTTAGCCTTTACAAAAAATACTCATAAAATAGCTCAGTGTACACCAGCCCTACACGAGGACACGTAGGCAGGCTAAACTAAGGGAAATAACTAGTTACTTGTAAAGTGATAGATTACTTACTGACTGACTGACTGACTGATTACTCACTATTTTTACACTATGATGGAATCTTCGTCATTGTATTACTTGGGGTCAAGTGTCTGAGAGGAACTCGGTGGATGCGTAATCATTTACTATTGGGTACGTGTTGTCCACATGACGATGTGTAGATTATGACATTTAAGAAGATTACAGCTGAATCTTCGACATTCAGGATCACCAGAATCACCAGGTGGACAGAATTTAATGTTACCTGAATGTGAAATATTGTTCCTTTATCATGTATTTTTTCTTAACGAAAACTGAATAAAACTTATTGCCCAATTAATAAAATAATTAAGTATTAAGTAATAACGCAATCATGAAAAATGTTGTGCAATCGAAATCCAATCTAGTTGTTTAATCTTATACAGAGTGGAATAGGTTTGGACTAAAGAGTTTATACACTAGGACTTACCTTCAAATCTGCAGTTTTGTTACTGGCCACTCATAAAATATTGAAGTTTGGAACACTGCGCGTCAAAAATTTAAAAATAAGTTTAAAAATAGACAATACAAAATGGAGGCACTTTTTACGCGGGAATTGAAAATATTGATGGTTGTCTATAGTTTGTTGTTATTTTTTACTTTTAAATGTGTATTTTTAAATATTATAATCAAAACTTGAATACACTTTCATTACTTTCGCCTGATATCGATGTACTGAACGAATTTGCGTGGAAATACTAAATCATATTGATTGCTGATTATGCTAATTACAAATTGCGCTTGTGTAAATCAAATTGCGTTTTCAAACAATAAGAACGTGGTATCATTGTTTGTATGAAATGTATGTGTGTTTTACTACGAGTCTACGTTTTAGAAGCACATCCATTTACATGATTTTTGTAGGCTTCTTTAACATACTATTAACAAAGCCCACGTGTGCCATATCCATCATATATATTGAAGCATTTTTTTAAGACTACTTCTAACTCATATTCGTATTCCCCTAAGTCATAACTAGATGCAGTCAAATGTCAATAGGTTGTTTTTAAGGGGGGAAAATCATCGAATGACTGCTCCCGCCTGGGTGAGGCGGGAGAGAGTGTCAGACTCTAACTCACTAAAAACCACCCCGTTCCTTCTCCTGCACGTCGAGCCGGAGCCCCGGTTACCCGTTAGGTTCTCCGCGACAAATGTCAATAGGTCAGTACTTTATTTTACAAGAGGCAACTGCTATATATGCAGTCCACGATTCACTATTAGTGAGTTTTTTTGGTTAGACACGTTGTCAGATTTTTGAAGCCTCCAACATAGCTATAATCATTCTCATTATATTTGTATAAAAACCAGGATTGAAGATTTGGCTTGCTTTTCGAGCACCGATCGTTCGGATCGTTAAGCCTTTGACTGTCGACAGAAAACTGTTGAGGGTAAATCCTTCGCTATCGTGGCCCATACCTTGTCCCCCATGGCGTTCAAGGTGTTAAATAACACTGAACTTCGAATCTCCAGTCTCCCAATTAGCCCTTTTTGACCAAATCTGATAGAAACCTATTCAAACTTGTATTAAATTACACAGTAATCAGTTCCCCAGCCACTACGCCACCGTGCAGCCTTCTATCTAAATCCTTACCCGAGATAGCAAAAAAGTACAACATAAGCAAGCAAATCAATGTCATAAGCCAAGTTCTAGACAATTCGTCATAGGTTTTTTGTTAAACAATCTCTATGTAATTAACTCATATCGCAATGTATCCGGTTATAACTGGTTATCAGGCCTAGATTACCGAGAAATTACCGAATCGTTATAGGTAGTTAAAATTACATTATTAACTCGACTTGTTCTTAGAAGAGGTCGGCAGAGAATTTTTGGTCTAGTACACTTTAAACGAACTTAACGCCATCTATGATTTAAAAAAGTTAATCAAAGTTTTATGTTAGTGGTTTTTCTTTGATTTCTTATATGCTTAACCAATTTAATAATAAACAATCAATTTAATTTATTTTTGCCTTAACAAGAACTGCCGAGCCCAACTAGATAGTTCAAATAGATTTTCAGTCGAAATTTTAGTCATTTTTTTCTTTTGTAGCTCCTGGGGTTTCGGGTCCATAGACGACGAATTGCTTACCATCAGGTGCTCGTCTGCTTGTAACATAACATAACATAACATCACTACATTCACATTACGGCACTTAATGCCACTGTACAATGTTACACCAACTTTTCACTATTTATGTTATGAGTCCCATGTAATTGAGGTGAGCCTATTGCCATATACCGGGCTCAATTCCAGACTTCGTGCTACTACTGATTTTTTTTAAATCCCAGTAATACTTTTTCCGATCCGGGAATCGAACCCGAGACCTCTTGCTCGGCAGTCGCACTTGCGACCACTCGGCCAACGAGGCGGTCTATTGTTTTGTTATGATTTTTGTGTCGAAAGATAATTACAAGGCTTTTTTTAAGGGGATCATCGAATGACTTCTCCCGCCTGGGTGAGGCGGAAGGGAGTGTCAGACTCTTACTGACTAAAAACCACCCCGTTCCTACTCTCTACTGGGATTTTTTTTCAAAAACCCTAGTAACCTATGATTTACTAAAAAAACTATTACTTTTCCTACTCCATTATGCGCCAAAAACCTTCTAATTTATTACCAATTGAACACATAAAATATATTCCACATTTTCTTGGAACACAAATCATGTGATCACACCGTGTCATCCGATCGATTTGTTGCACAGCTAATTTTAATACAAAATTGTAGACTAAGCTAAATACTCGCTGTTTACTTGGAATTATGTGTCGACCTATATATGGATATATGTATATTGTATAGTAATACTTGAATGAGGTTGGGACAGGTCAGGAATTGATGATTTAAGAGTCAAGCTGGAGTCGTTTTTTAGGTTGGGTTTTTATTTTTATGGAGGTTTAAATCCAATAAAATTTTTGAACAACGGGACTTGTGTAGACATACGTATATACATAACCTGTCTCTCTTGGGGGGTATGTGTTAGGCCCACCCCCTATTACATGGGACTCGTAACATAAATAGTGAAAAGTTGGTGTTACATTGTACAGTGGCATTAAGTGCCGTAATGTGTACCTCTGATGATATGTTGCTGTTATTATCAAAATAACACAGCCCCGAATACTAAAACGCCACTAAATTTTAATTCGCGCTTCAGTATAGGTCTATCACTACATACTCTTTGTAAAATGACAGAGATGGCACGATATTTAAGTAACGTAACATATAACATCACGCCTTTAACCTCAAAGAGGTAGACAGAGTTGCGCATTATGCCACTGTACAATGTAACACCCACTTTTCACTATTTATGTTATGAGTCCCATGTAATAGGGTGAGCCTATTGCCATATACCGGGCACAATTCCAGAATCCGTGCTACTACTGAGATTTTTTTTTAAAAACCCTGTAATACTTTGCCCGACCCGGGAATCGAACCCGAGACCCCTTGCCCGGCAGTCACACTTGTGACAGCTAAAATTTAGTAGCCTTTTAGTATTCGGGCGATACCTAATGTCCCCAAAAGGTTAGCTACTACGCTGGTAGTCAACAATTTCCTCTGTGCGTAATTTATATGAGCGAATGAATTGATGGCGTGATGAAATACCACACGTTTTTACGAGATAAACATTGCCCATTTGTTATTCCAAACTACAATCTATCTCTCTGACACATTCCATCCGCATCCATTCAGTAGTTTTTGAGTTTATAGCTAACAGACATGCCTAATAAGAATGGTTAAGATAATTTAGGAAAATCTAAATTCTTTCTTGATTTCTTTGTTACAAAAATTAATTACTACTAATATCGGTTTTTTATTTGATAGCCTAATTCTTCAGGAAGGTCATGGGTTATCTAGCATCACGCTACAATGAGATAAGGGGTGTGACAGAGGAAGAAGTGATATATCGAGGAAATGATAAGAATTATAGTATAGTATGATTTAATTTGTCCTACTTTTTATGTTGTAAAATCACGGCTATTGTTACTTAAGAGGGGTAGGTAGGAATGGTTAAATATGTAACATGTACACGTAATTTTTGTTTGTAATATTCACCTTAAAGTCTTTTCATATTACTTTCTAGTATTCTTGTAAAAAAATGTTTCTTGATACAAACTTAGTCCACTTTCCTACGAATAATATCTACGCATTAAAATTATTGTTGAAATGCTTAATAAGTCAATATTATAATGAAATTAATATATCTAAGCAATTCAATTCGTTTGATATCTAAGTATCGATGTGTGCCGCCACATCGGATTCCCACGTTGTCACCCGATTTCCCGCAATGCGTAATCATCGAAAATCGATATAACCTCACAACTGCACAATCTTTTACTGACAATGTTGATATTACAGCTTAAGCCACTGATAAGTCGCCGGCGCAACACTAGTGCCTCACTTCGTACTTCGCATTCGAACACAAAACACGTACTATCGTATCGATACTCGATAAACTTTTCGGGAGTGGGACAACACTATTTTGTGATTGAAACGTCACTTGTGATTTTTAATCTGTGCAAGTTTTATCATATTTTTTTTATTATATTTTTTCCGTTCCGTCGCGTTCACTGTGCTCCCGTTTCGAACGTTTGTGTTCGAATTTTTAAATAAAACCTCGTTTTTTTGAAGATGTTAAATAGTTATACTTACAAATTACAATATTTCTTATATTTTGCTATAAAATAGTTTGTGGTTGAAGTTTAAATTATTATATTAAGTCGTTCAGTGAGTTTTTACAGTGTTTCATCATTCTTGGCTCCGGTAAGTACTAACATATTTAATTTTATTAGCTATGGTTGCGAGCGCAAACTAACCTAATCTGTGAAATTAGTTTAAACTGGAAAAAACGTCATAAAACCGTTCATATTACACTTGTAGGACATTTAATACATAGCACTTATATGGAGTGCAATGTCATTAGTTTCACATATAAAAGGGAACGGATTCTCTTTACCATTTCAAGTAGTAAGCCATGCTATTATAACCTTTCTCCAAATGTAAAAAAGTATGTTTTAAAATGAACCAACTGCCGTGTGCTCGCCATGACCCACTAGAAGTGACAATACTTCTTAAACTGTCAAACACCGCGTGGACACCGGTGACCGCAACCTTCTGTTTTTTACTTGTGTCTATAATGATAGTACTCAAAGTAAACTGTAGTTATAGAAACATTATGTTGCGCATATAGGTATATATCGTACAATTAGCGGAATATCATCTACTTACGACAACCTTTACTTCATGCCGGTTTAAAGTATTTCGCTCCTGACCTTTGGGATCCCTCTAACGAAACCAGCAAATGTTTTCTAGAGACGACTGTCGACTGACAAGTCCACAACCTGATTTCATATTTATGACAATTATAATACCCTAAGTTTCAACACGTGGGCTAGCCATGCTTCGGCACGAATGAGCCGGCTCGACTGATACCATGACCTCGGAGAAAACTAACGTGAACCAAGACTTGTAATGTATTTCGCATGTGTCAGAATACCAGAGGCCTTTAGGGAACCCCGACGTGATTGGAAGCTACCTTCACGTCATCCTTATCGCCATCCCTCTCATTTATCACTTCTCCGCTGAGCGGTAACCACGTCACCACTTTAGGGAAACAGAGTGGAGAGTTCCCTAATAGCGGAAAAGGAGGATCCTCCGACTAGGCAAGGTGATCGTGCCTGGCGGGTTTTCTGCCCAACAGTTGCTCGTTGGGATTTTCTATCCGTGTTTATTCGCTTGTAAACTTTGCATGTGCGATGTAGGATTTTTGTGACGTCATCCATTGATATGTACCATGTGTCGTCTCAGGCCCAAAAATATTGCATTTCCAAGTCCTTTTGTATTGTGTTTGCCCATGGGCGTTCCCACTTGCTTGCCACTAGGTGATCTGTCTGTTCGTTTAAGAGCGACACCTACCTTTCCCTTTGTTAAGGGGGGAAAATCATCCGATGGCTTCTCCCACCTTGGGTGAGACGAAAGAGAGTGTCAGACTCTTACTGACTAAAAACCACCCCGTTCCTACTCCTGCTCTTCGAATCGGAGACCCAGTCGTTCTCTGCTGCTCTAACACCTAACCGTCCCTTGTGTTGTCCCTTTCTCTCAAAAATTTAGACCGAATCGATAAGATCGATTATTAATTTCAATAAGCGTTCTCTACACTCACAATTTCTGAATTTCGCAGTATCAGTGTATGCAAATATAAACTAGAACACACATATATACATCTAGTTTAAATATTAACATTGAAATGTACTTGGTATGTATAATTTTATAATCTCAAGATACCGTGCAAATAATTACACGAGTGCAGAGGAACCTATATCATTACATTAATACTATTTCTATTCTAGAAATTACTAGTTTTGCCTTAATATGTAGCTATGTGGTCTACTATATGAGATATCGCTTCGACCCTCGGGTACGTAAAGATATGACAACCAAAGTCGAAGGAAATTTTACTGCAGAGATCTCCATGCTTTTCTATTACTAATATATCGACCAAATATATGTCGATCTAAGTGTGGGAGAGCCATGCTTCGGCATGAATGGGCTGGCACGACCGGAGTGATACCACGACTTCACAGAAAACCAACGTGAAACAACACTTGCGTTGTGTTTCGTCATATAAGTATGGTTACTGCAGGCCAATTTACTCTCCTCCCCCTTCCTCAATATCCCTAATACCTAAATCCTTAACAATCCTTAAATTCCTAATTTCCAAAAGGCTGGTATGCACTTGTAACGCCTGGTGTTCCAAGTGTCCAAGCCAATTGCTTACCATCAGGTAACCCGTCAGCTCGTTTACCGACTTATCCAATTAAAAAAAGATCTGCGATATATTAAAGAAGAGCCAAATTAAAAGTACCCTTAACCGATGAGCATGCATGAAAAGACTGATGACTGTTGATGAAGCGAAAGAGGTATGTACGAATCATAGTAATTAGCGTTCCATAGTCTCTACCAGTCTTTGGGAGACAGGCGTAAGGTTATGTATATTTGTATGGGTCCAATATGTTCCCTGTCTAGATCTCCAATACTGATTGCATGCATGTTCACAAGTTACTCGGGTGCGTTTGTAAACCTGGGCCTTTTAAACTGGTCGTGTTATCTGAGCAGACCTGACAAGACCTTCCAAAGAGTTTCTAACTTATGGTCCGGAACCAAGATGAACGATTTTTGAACTTACATAATATGCACCAACTGCTGAGCAAATGTCTCTTTCAGAGTGCCAAGCACGAGCGTTCTGGTTGGTTGGTTCACTTGAGCCGGCCAATCAGAGCGTCGAACGCGCTCGATACTATTACGTTACGAATGCGATAGTTATTCGTAGTTAGATTACGCCATTTTGCCGTTCTTTTGGCGCTAGCATCCACTTTGTTCCTGCCACTCTCAGCCTAACTGTCACCTATTTGTCGACCGACAGTTTTAAGTTATTGTTAGGTACAATACACTCAGACCTCAAACCAATAAGCTAGTTTCTTTCCAATATTACTATTCTAAATACGGATGTTAGTAGAACCTATTACTATACAATATCTTGTACACATACTGTATATGGGTTTGACGTAAACTACATTAGCGGTGACATCTTAAAATAACGCGCTATTTGTGACCAAATTTATTTACATACAAAACTACAATATCATGAAAATATCATATTTACATATAAATCAACCACCTCGTGTTCACTGCAACAGTTGGCATGTAACATGTTGCGTGTTACGTGTTGTAAGTAAGTCCGAAACTTTTGTTTTGCGACGTTTTATATGGCAATAGGCCCACCCCCTATTACATGGGACTCATCACATAAATAGTGAAAAGTGCGTGTTACATTATACAGTGGCATTAAGTGCCGTAATGTGCACCTCTGCCTACCCCTTCGGGTTGTATCTACACATCTTTATTTCGCAACATCTAGTGTTGCGCCGTTGCGCGTCACGTTGCGTCTTCACTCGACAACATAGTTGTTGTTTAACAGAATGTTGCACCGCATGTTGCAAACAGTATGACACGTATCATGTTGCGCGTCTGCCGGCAACGTGATGGTAAAGTACTCTGTTGCAGAACTTGTTCAGCGCAACGTGTTGCGTGTCAAATATAGCTCAGTGGATATTGTTTATTATGAACTATATTTTTTCCCTTTCGTGTATATGGCCAATTATGAACTAGGTTCTGCCTAGTTGGCCAAGTGGTCGCAACTGTGACTGCCGGGCAAGGGGTCTCAGGTACGATTCCCGGATCGGGCTAGGTATCAGTAAAATTTTGTCAAACAAACCCTTTTGGCAATAGGCTCACCCCTTATTACATAAGACTCATAATATAAATAGTGAAAAGTGGGTGTTACATTATACAGTGGCATAAAGTGCTGTAATGTGCACGTCCTATGCCTACCCCTTCGGAGATAAAAAGTGTGATGTTGTGTTATGTTATGAACTAGGTTCATTACCCTGCTTCTACATTTATACCAAAGTCATTTGAATCAATGCAATCTTACTCTAAAATCAGACCATAATTGCACCCAAACCAGTTAGGGTACAATAATAAAAGCCGCCATATTTATTTTATAACTTCACATTTACTTAAAACCACAAACTTATTTTTAAATCGTTGATGTCCTACTTTGGCTGACTTTCACTCAGTTACTTCAATATTTAAGTTAAAAATATCCTTAGCTTCTTTAATATTATTTTTTTATGTTTATCGAGTGGTTGTAAATGCAACTGCCAACCAAAGAGTTGATATAGTCCACAGATGGGGCCCAGTAGGGCTGATGCCCGATACGGAGCCGCAGAAAGCCTATAGGGATGCCGGGGCTCCGGCTCGTGCAGGAGTAGGAACGGGGTGGTTTTTAATCAGTAAGAGTCTGACATTCCCTCTCGCCTAACCCAAGGCGAAAAAGAAATTGGATTATTTTCCAACCTCGAGTCGATTCGATTTTCGGGTCCAGTAAAGTAAGGTAAAGAGTCTCAACTACAATTACCATTATTTAAGTAACGTATGGTAGTTCTAGTTAGGCTCCAGAGCCTAACTATGGAAATAGGGTAGATGACTAATTTTTATTTTAATGTCCGTCTGGTAGATTATTTTAAATCATTAGACACGTAATTTTTATTTTCTTACAGAAACGAAGTCTTTCGACGATATATTGATTTGAAATGTCGCGTGACGTCACTTCTATGTACATTTTATACGCAGAAATGATGTTTTAGCCCCCACTCCTAAACTTTGATTCGTTTTATCTAAGTATTGTTTTATTATACGACTAAATAAAAAAATATGTGTCTAATATTTTTTCATTACCTAACTTACGGACTAATTAGATTTTTAATTTTCATTACCTGTCATCATCCCAATTCCCCCTTTATATGTTCTGTGGCACATACCCAGGTATGTGGGAGTATTTCCATCAGTAATTTCATGAGACTCATAACATATCTGGTGACATATAGTTGTTACATTACATTATGTGAAGCTTGTCGTGGTGGCCCGGAGGTTAAAGATGCTTCTCATGCAATGAAGGTGCAGGCTCGAAACCTACCAACGGCAAGTACCAATGTGACTTTTTCCGAGTCATATATACTTTCTAAGATCATTTAGACACCACTGACAAACGGTGAAGAAAAACATCGTGAGGCCACCTGGGTTTATAATTTCTATTTATAAGTTTAAAATCGCCAACTCGCATTGAGCAAGCGTGGTGATCAATGCTCAAAACGTTTTCCGTGTGAGAAGAGACTTTGCCCAACATTAAGCATTTATAGACTGTTGATGCTGATGATGATGATGATGTGAAGCTCTGCCTATCCCCTCGGGAAATAAAAGGTATCATGTTATACTAAGCTTACAAAAAAATCCAAGTTTTCCTATCTAAAACTTACCTACCTAAAATAATAAATCAATTTGGAAAATTACAACGCTCTAGACCAAAATAAGTGTAAAAACTACAATTTGAACCAAACATCTAACTAGGTTTCAGTCTAAGTCTAGTTCCTAGTTGATGACGTCACAAACAACCTTTGTATCTAGACTAATTTTGTAGAAAAAACTGTCTAGAATCAAGTGAGTCAGTCAGTCAAGGATTTTAGATCTTAAATCTAGATTTTAATCGATATAGTTTCTAGACTATCACATCAGAATAATGTAAAAGAAACTGTATTGGTTGCAAGTTTTGATATGTCAGGTTTTGTAATAGATTCCCGTGTCAGATATCTATAGCGACTAATTGGATGAATGTACGCATTGGAAATTGTATTTTGAATCAACCTGCCGATGCCCGAAGAGGCACGCAGAGGTGCACATTACAGCACTTAATACCACTGTACAATGTAACACACACTTTTCACTATTTATGTTATGATTCCCATGTAATAGGGGATGAGCCTATTGTCATATACCGGGCACAATTCCATATTCCGTGCTACTACTGAGATTTGTTTTAAAAAACCCAGTAATACTTTGCTAGACCCGAACATCTAACCCGAGACCCTTTGCACGATAGTCGCAATTGCGACCATTCGGCCAACGAAGCAGTCTTTTTGAATCAATACCTATTAAAATAAGGGATATATACAGTTAGGAAACAAGCATAATGTGGTTTAACATGTGTGTATAGAACATTATACAAATTATAAAAACATAAGAACATCCAGCCACAAGGTGGACAGGCGACCTGATAGAGATTACAGGTAGTCGCTGGACGCAAATCGCTCTCAACCGGCCGATCTGGTTATTTAAGAACATTTAGGAATGTATGGTGATGATGAAAAATTGACTGCACGGTTGGCGCGGTGGCTGGGCAACTGGCTGCCGCGCAACGTGTCGCGGGTTCGATTCCCACACGGAACAACTCTTTGTGTGATCCACAGATTGTGGTTCCGGGTCTGGGTGTCATGTGTATGTGATACTGTATGTTTGTAAACGCACCCACGACACAGGAGAAAATCCTAGTATGGGATATGAGGCAACTTTTTTAAAAAAAAAAAGAATAAAGAAAAGAAAAAAAGAATAATTGGAGGAATCAAACATCACGTTTACGACTTAGTAATCGAATACAGAGCCACCACGCAATACGCACCACGCCAAAAATACAATATAATTAAAAAATCTTAGTTAATATTTATAAAGATGATGTCACCATATCGTGGGTGGGTAACAATTACTATCAATGAACGTAACGTTTATTTAACTTTAAAATTAACTGATTAAAAGTTAAAACAATATTTAAGTTTAAGTGCAAAAAATGGAGTGTCTTGTTTACATAACGGTTTGTATTACCTATCCAGTGGTTATGTGGTAGGTCAAGTTGGGTAAAGTGGTAATATGATCAACTGAAATTTTTGTGGTTTTATCCATCATGAGCACTCAACGACATTAGCGTCACCGATTCATGGTAGATGTTCCGCCCACACGTACGAAGCGCTTCGCTTCAAACTTCCTTGTGCGTACTGCTAAAGAGTGGAATTCTTTGCCAGAGTCTGTATTTCCTGAAGGGTATAACCTGGGAGTCTTCAAGGCCCGAGTGAATAGGTTGCTTATGGGACGACGTGCTCCATCGTAGACCGCATCATCGCTTACCACCAGTCGAGATAGTAGTCAAACGTCGCCCCATCAAATATAAAAAAAAAACATTAAACTGCTGAACTTTTGATGTTCTATTGTTTACTATAGGGAACAGAGTGGAAAGTTCCCTGATATCGGAAAAGGAGGATCCTCCGACCAGGCGAGGTGATCCTGCCTGGCGGGCTTTCTGCCCAACAGTTGCTCGTTGGGATTTTCTACTCGTGTTAGTTCGATTATAAACTTTGCATGTGCGATGTAGGATTTTTGTGACATCATCCATTGATGACGTCATAAAAATCCTACATGACATGTGTCGCCACATTTACTGCTTGCTATGACCTCTCCACTTAGCAGTAAAATCATTCCATGACTCTTCCAACCTTTAGCGAGGCAAGAGAGAGTGTCAGACTCTTACTGACTAAAAACCACCCCGTTCCTACTCTTGCTCTTCGAGCCGGAGCCCCGGTAACTCTTTGAGTCTTCCACGGCTTCGTACCGGGCATTAGCGCCTCTGGGTCCTATCTGTGGTGGTACTCAGCAGCCCCTTAACTCCTACCTCTTACGACACACGCGGACTTAAGTCCAAATCCCCAATGCCGGCAGGCAGGCAGGCAGACAACGCAATGGGAAATCCTAATGCTACGGGTGTCTATTGTGGCACTGATTGCTTACCATCAGGTGACGCGTCTGCTTTGAAGCCATATCTCTTAAATCATATTTTTTTTATTTATTTATTTACACTTCTTGTAGGTATACAATTGTCGTGTTTGACACTTCGTAAAAGGTATTTAATTTGACTAGTTGTCGGATACCGCATTCTATCTCTATCTCTATTTACCAAAATCAACTGATGGACTATACTTAAACTGGCTTTAAGTACCTAACGAGGTCTCTCTAACTCACAAAATAAGATCAAAATTGCAGTAGTTAAATTATAGAACAGTTTCGTCCATTCACAATGCGTGTGCGCAGCCATTGAGCTAGGTAACAAGGTCATCTGCATTCGGTGGCTGAGGTCAATGACCGTTCGTAACCAGATCAAGGCTAGGATAATCTTAAGTATAGGATTATGGACTTTAATGTGTTGATTGTGAGGTGGAATTTGTATTGAATTAATATTAAAATGCATTTTATTCTTTGAAGTGTAAGTAGAGATCTATGAAGACAATAAATATAGTAACGTAAACGGTTTTATTAAGAAAGATATAAAATCAGATATTAGAAAAAGACCGAAGAATCCAGTGAAAAAAGCAATTACGAAGTTATTTTAATTTACAAATAATAAACTTAGATAACATAATTATGAACAATACAACTTAAAACTAACTAAAACTGAAACAATGAATAAAAAAACATAAAAAGAAACTAATAAAAAATATAAATGTGTTAGGCGTCAAAGAATTCGTCCGCATCACTGTCACTAGGGAACGTTCCCAGAAGACTGGCAGCATTGCCACGTTGAATGGCAATAAGTACTTATTTTCTGTCCGAAGAAATAGCCAGCCCTCTGGTCACGAGTAGACTCGATTAAACTACGAGCAAATTTCTTTTTAAACCGAATGTGCCCTTACAAAACTTATTTGACGATGCCCCACGCTTTGTAGACCCAGTTGTGTCCACAATTCCACATGATTTCTCATTCATTTTCTTCATTGCAAATTAGACTCTTTCTTCTTTCTAAGAAGTCATAAATTTAACTAAGCCTTATGTTTAATACCTATGTAACATATGATGCAAACTTAACATTATACTTGTAATATTTTATCGTAAACAATTCTCAACGGTCCACACGCTACATTAGGTTGAAAATTAAAAATTATACCATTTTATAACCGTGCTCCAGTTCGGTTAATTACTTAGATTCTATTTATTGAAGAAATATTAACTTAAAATAGTTTGACAGTCGGTCTTAAGTGTTAGATTTGGCATTGAGATCACGCAAAGTAATTAAGGGATTTTTTATTCGGAAATTATTACTGGGTTTTTAAATAATTATCCTCAGTAGTAGCACGAAGTGTGGAATCGTGCCCGGTGTATGGCAATAGGCTCACCCCCTATTACATGGGACTCATAACATGAATAGTGAAAAGTGGGTGTTACATTGTACAGTGGTATAATGTGCACCTCTGCCTACCCCTTCGGGGATAAAAGGCCTGATGTTATGTTATGTTATTCGGAAATTCTCATATGGTACTCTCTGGTCACTAACTAAAATATAACGTCAACTGGTAAAACGTTTGTTCATGACCGTTGAGATCTCATCTTGTAGAGCGGAGACCTCATCTAAGCACTGCAGGAGTATAGGACTCCAGCCTTATGGAATATAAAAGTAAGGATATCCACTGTGTCATGTGAGCTTGATAGTGAATGAAGCAGCTAAAGATCGAGATGAGTGGAGCGCCCGTGTGCTATTGGAAAAGCCTATTATTATGATTATTTATGAAATTTTAACACGGTTCCTTTTTCTCTCTTGTTAATATGTTTATCATCGATAATTTAGGATTCCAACGGTAAAAGAATTGTTCAAATAGGCCCGCTAGTTTCGGTGGAGATTCCATTCAAACAAACAAACAAAAAATCAAATCTCTTTATACTATTAGTATTTTTTTTAAGGGGGGAAAATCATCGAATGACTTCTCCCGCCTGGGTGAGGCGGAAGGGAGTGTCAGACTCTTAGTGACTAAAAACCACCCCGTTCCTTCTCCTGCACGTCGAGCCGGAGCCCCGGTTACCCGTTAGGTTCTCCGCGACTCCGAAAATACTATTAGTATAGATGTAGATTATTCTATTTTTGCAACCCGAAACTGCATGATCAGAACGACGAGACAAATAAGTAACTAGAAAAAAATAAATTCAAAGCAAAAATAATGATGCTATATCAGTAAAAGAGATATTAGAAATCGACAAATAATTCTTGATCGCGTGATCAAATTGCCCTTAATATTCTTCTTAGAAACACGTAGTACTATACACGCATAATACAGAAAAAGTTACGAAATATCAATTTCAAATATTTACTTGATCAACAGTAATTTGTATTTCATTCATAAATACCAAGTATTTCGGTGCTGACTGTAAAAATGTTTGTGGTATGCATTGGTCTAGAAAAAATTGCGCTTCTGTCAGCTGTTTGAAGCGCTTTTGAAATCTTCGTTCGATTTATTAATGTGACACACAATTTGCATGTATGAGTAGATGTATGAATGTGATAGAAGCTCTGTAGCTTCTAAAATATAAAAAAACAATATGTAAGGGATGTGTATCCCTTACATATTGTTTTTTTTTATGGAATAGGAGGCAAACTAGCAGAGGGATCACCTGATGGTAAGCAATCAGAACCGCCCATGGACACCCAACACCAGAGGAGTCTCAGGTTTTAAAAAGGCCTCCATATAAGAGAGTTTACCAAAATCTTCAAGTTTGCCAGGTCGGTGGAGGTCGCACTTTGAAATAATAGAGGTAGGGGGTGAGCGAATTGCCATATACCGGGCACATTTCCAGACTCCGTGCTGCTACTGAGATTAAAAAAAACAGTAATTCTTTGCTCGACGACGTGGGAATCGAACCCGAGACCCCTTGCCCAGCAGTCGCACTTGCGACCACTCGGCCAATGAAGCAGTCACACAAAAAATACTGTCGCAAAAACACAAAACCCAAATCTTTGACATTAATTAACCGTAGGTCTTAGGGTCAATGTCCTATCGACTTCTACTACAGTATCCGTTTAGGAGCAAAAAAAAAACAAATATATTTTATTTAAACCCTACCTAATGATCATAAATATAAAGATCAAAGTAACCACAAAAACGTTTCAACTATTTTTTTTTTCTATAAAAGGTTACATAGAATTCGATAATTAAAATAAAAATTCGTTAAAAAACTTAACCGTTAGTGATGCGATGATAGAACGATTAATTGACGATCGTGATCGGCAATTATATCGATGCTTATACCGAGAAATTAAACGATGTTAAATGTATTTATTTGAAATTGGAATGCGGACGCTATGGTGTGAAAGTTTAAACTATTTAGGGATCGTTGGCTGAGTCGTCACTAGCGTAACTTTTAAGTAAGAGATCTCGAGTCAATAGTCGGGTTGGAAAAAGTATTATCGAGCTGTTTGTTTGTGTCCTCGATTAAAGTGCAACCCTGTATTATAATAAATATTATAACAGTAGCTTCTGTATTAATACAGGGTACAATTAAAACAAAAACAATCCCCAAACAGGAAGAAATTCTAAATCGAAAGAAGAATAATATTTTTAAATGAGGAACCAAATCTATTTGCGCAGCAGTTAAACCTCTGACCAAAATGACGTACAAGGCAGCCTAGTTGATCCATTTCGAGAAGATACTACGTATTGTTATTAGAAATTCTCAGAAGGACATAAGGACCTACTATTGAGGAGTGCGCAAACTGTGGAGTGACGCGCAAAATCTTCCTTCCATAGGCTGCGCAATATAACACATTGTATCACAATCCTAGGCCTTTCATAGTGATAACAGGATGCTGATTATGTGATAAAAAATTTGCGCCGCAAATCTTTTTGCGTTTTAGTCTGGTGGCCGTAGGTATTACTGCCGAGTTCGGAGCCTCTAGCAAAGAAGTATTAAGACTCATTTTAATATTTTAATGACAATACAGAGCCTTGGATAGTTTAATAGACACTATGAAAATTTAAAATAAAATTAGTCCGTCAATTAGATAATGAAATAATATTAGACACATATTTTTTTAATTCTGTCGTATAAAAAAACAATACTTGGATAAAACTGAGTTAAGTTTAGGAGTGGGAGCTCGTTACGTCACTCTACCCTACAAAATGTAGTAAATCGTGACGTCACACGACATTTCAAATCAATATATCGTCGAAAGTATTTAATATTGTGAGAAAAGAAAAGTACGTGGCTAATGTTATAAAATAATCTACCAGACGGACATTAAAATAAAATTTAGAATACTATACCCTATTGTGATCAGTGTATGGAAATAGGCTCATGAACTTATTAAATGTGATTCATTAAGATATTTTTTTTTTTATGGCATAAGCCGGTAAACGAGCAGACGGATCACCTGATGGTAAGCGATAGACACCGCCCATGGACACCTGGAACACCAGAGGCGTTAAAAGTGCGTTACAGGCCTTTTGGGGATTAAGAGTTTGAGGACATTTTGTTTCATCTTTTTCACAATGTGAATATTAACAAAATCTATCCCGATCTGCTCTGTACCACTGCACACGCAGGTAAACGTGAACTCGACTTCCGATGAACCGATCGCAAGCAGTTAGCGGATTAAATAATTTAGTTCAAACTACTACGCTGTAACAAAGTAGTGAATGGATGTATGTGTCATACGGAAGCTGGACAATGGACCAGCTCAGATGACCGTGGGAGAAACATTTAGGATGGGAGTGCGCGGGCAACCTTCCGGCGGAGGAAGGATTCTGTGAACGGAGGTTTTTACCAGTGAATTTTTAATGCAGTGGTGGAAAATGAGTTTTGAGTACGTTTAAGTTGTTTGGCAAAGAAACGTTCAGTGATAGGATCGAATTTCTTTAATCAATCAATTTATTTAATCTAAACTGTTAATGGGTGGCTTGTTCGTCCGCGAGTCACTTAAACTGTCAAACACCGCGAGGATACCGGTGACCGCAACCTATTGTTCTATAATTGTGTCTATAATGACGGTACTCGAAGAGGTAAGGGGCCAGTAGAATACCAGCGCCAGCGCAAGGCCCTGTCTTGCACATGCTGAACTGGCCCCATTTCACCACAGACTTGAGACATGTACATGTATCCATCAGTGCCTACTAATACAATGGCTTATTTGTACACGTCACTTGTTTTTTTTTGTGTAAAAGAAAGTTTTTTCTTTCTTTCTTTCAAAAAAAAATTTGTACATGTTGATGTCACCGACTGAGACTTAAGCGAATAGTAACCAGAGTACGTAATTAGACAAAAATGCAATCCACTCTTTCATCACAATTTAATTCATATCTTTCTAAAAAGAGCTTAAATGGCATAGAATGGAAATGTTATGTTATTGCTTAGGGGTATCTCGAAATTTAAGCAAGGTTGGTGAAAACAGATAAGAATCAAATAACCCTATCCTTTTATTTAAAACCACTCGTCGCTCAATCCCTTGAATTTTAAAGTATCTTCCAGCGATTTTCAATCCACGTGGTACGCGATAAAATATCGTCTACGTCTGACATACATACGTCGCGATTCACAATTGTGTCTGCAATAAAAATGTCATACGGCTGCCATTTATTTAGTGGGGCCATGAAAACAGCGGCTGTAAAGATTATTTTAGAGTTGTAGAAGCAGATCACTTGATATGACATTGGCTTTGTGTGTTCAGCCAATCATGTGGATTTTACATACATATTGTACATACATGAATGTGGTGGTACGGATGTACCTATATTTGTTACTGCTGTGGCGACACATATCATATGTCAAAAGTGTGTGAGGCGGGTGTCCATGAGCGGCGCGCCGATTGTTACCACTAGGTCGATCACCGGTGGTCTGTTCGTTTACTGGCTTATCCAATATGAAAAAAACAATTTAACAAGTCAATCAAGTCAAGGTTGCTTAAAGGTCGACGTGGTCCATTGTAGGCCATAACATCGCTTACCACCAGACGAGATAGTGGTCAAACGTCAGTACCATCTAAAATAAAAAAAGTCGAATAATTGGTCTATAGAATATTTTTTTTTTATATTTGATGGGTCGACGTTTGACCACGATGGAGCACGTCGACTCATAAGCAACCTATTCACTCGGGCCTTGAAGACACCTACGTTATACCCTTCAGGAAATATAGACTTTGGCAAAGAATTCCATTCTGTTCATAAACAACTACATAACATTCAATTCATTATATTCATTAACAACTAACAAACCCGGCGAACTCTGTTTCGCCACCAGATGGCTTCGTATTATGTAATATTTCGTTTGTTGATTAAAAGATGAAGAAATTTTTTTTCCTGAATTTTCTTTGCTATAAACCTCACGGAGCCCGAGACCTTTCCAACGAATGCAAAACCGTGGAAATCGCTTCGTGCGTTCCGGTGTTATAGCGTCAGGAAGGAAAACCCGACTTATTTTTATATAGTAGATTATTATTACATTGTGTTTGAATTTGTACAATACACCTATATTGCCACATAGCCTAACCTATTGTAGATTTCCACTGGACATTAGCTTATCTAATAAATGGAAATATTCTAAAATATTCGTGAAAGTGGGTTGGTCTACAGTCATCTTAGATGTTTGGGCCACGCCTTGAAAAACCGTTAGTTTCTCAATCGCTGGCTTTGTGGCCACACCCAAGGCCGGCCGGATGAGGAAGAAATTTCAATGTGTAGATACCTGTTAGAGTTGTGGATATTATTATCATTATTGGTTAGGTTAATATTCTGTTATTTTGTTGATATATTAAATATGACTACCTCGTTGGTTCGATTCTCGGATCGGGCAAAGTATTACCGAGTTTTTTGAAAAAATATTCACTATATCACCCATTTTTCACCAGTACAGGATTTAGGAGTTCCCTATCTTCTAGTAGTATAAGTCTTGTGCCATACATCAGGCTCTAAGATGTTCCAAAGAAACGGAAAGACGAAAAAATCTCAATAACCCTATAACAGTTTTTTTCCCATTTTTCAGTCAGTCATTATTTTACTCACTATCAACAACATCAACAGCCTATAAGTGGTCAAAGCTAACCAAAAGAGAAGCCTGACCTCTTCTCGTACGGAGAAGATTTGAACATTAACCACCACGCTTGCTCAACGCGGGTTGGCAATATCAAACTTATAATTTGAAATTATAAGCTTAGGTTTCCTCACGAAGTTTTCCTTCACCATTTGTCAGTGGTGTCTAAATAATTTTAGAAAGTATATAATAACTCGGAAAATGTCAGATTGTTACCGCAAAGGGGTGGATAGGGGTCGAGAGGTAAATAGAGACAGAAAAGGGGTGAATCGATATTGGGAAATTTTTCATAGCACCAATCCACCCCTCTTCTGTCCCTATTCACCCCATTTTACCGTTAGTTACTGTAGGTAGGTTTCGAGCACCCTCATGCATGAGAAGCGGGCGTCTTAAACCTCCGGGCCATCCGACTCCCACTATTATTACTTCCTAACTCAGTCTACACGTGCAGAAAATAATCACCAGTAGGCTAGCAACAATATCATCAGCACGTTGACAGCTGCTGATCAGTGGAGTGACTGAGTGTGCTGAGTAACTAGGGGTCTATTAGCAGTGTGTCACTGTGCGTATTAGGTCTGGGCTGTAGTGAGAGTGATGCTATGCGAAGCTTTTTTTGTGGAAAGTAGAGAAAAATGTTTAAAATCAGTAATTGGAATGAACAAACCAGTTATTTTATTTTATAAAGTCAACGTCAATAAGAATAATAATAATTACCTACAAGATAAAAATAAAGAAATGCATAAATAAAATGTTGCCTCTACCTTCCCCTTCGGAGAATTAAAACTATTATTTAATAGTTCAGTAATAATATATCAGATATTGTCAAAGATCCAGCACAATATAAGACACCGAGCAATAGTTGATTGTTTTTTCGAATTTAAATGCCTAGCAAGGTCTATTCAAAATCTTTATTAAATCCACTTCAAATCAAACTATTAAAAAAATTGTTTTGTCTTAATTTCTCTGTATTTTAAACAAATAGTCACTCAAAGTCAAAGTCAAAATCATTAATTTCAATTAGACCAGGTCACTTTTGAACGTCAACGACAAAAAAGAAGTGAAGCTAGTTACTCATTCCAAGATGTAGATTCCTATGGAGAAGAACGAGCAAGAAACTCTTTAAACTCTTTTTTGGTTACCTACTCTTTTTCAGTTCACAATACTATTCTCTAGTTACATAGTTTTGTTGGTTCGAGTGTGAATACAATGGAACACCTAAATCCACTAAAAGCTATCCTCAAAAAATAGCTTCTAATGCCTCTAAATATCTTCAGCATCGCTCCATACTGGAAGCTCAGCCTCTGCCACAAATTGCCTGCAAGCGCGCGACCTGCCCCGTTGTGATGCTAACCAGTATCGTTTGGTTATTACTTGACTAATATGGTTACGGGGACCATTGTAACCAACAGGACTGGTTACTTAATTAATTCATTAATAACCAGTGACAAGATGATTATGATACCTTCTCTACGTGGGTATGTGCGATTAGACATTTAAGCATTTTACTGACTGCCTCGTTAGCCGAGTGATCGCAAGTGCGACTACCGGGCAAGGGGTCTCAGGTTCTATTCCCGGATCGGGCAAAGTACTACAGCGTTTTTTACAAAATTCTCAGTAGTTGCACGGAGTCTGGAATTGTGCAGGGTATATGGCAATAGGCTCGGCCCCTATACATGGGACTTATATCATAAATATTGAAAAGTGGGTGTTACATTGTACAGTGGCATTAAGTGCTATGTAATGAGCACCTCTACCAACAGGGCGTGATGCTGTCATGATATGATATTATATATGTATTTTGCGAATGTCATACGATCGAATTTGCTAGCGGAGTATCAATCAATTAATTTACAAAATATCAATTAAAGAATTTTCGGAATTTTCCAATCAGGATTAATATGTTCAAAGAAATATTTAATGTTCCGATAATCATGATAAACTATATAAATTCAGACACGGAAGTTTCGATAATGTGTATTACATTGAATATCAAAATGTCATATTTATACATATGTACCTACATATCATTAAAGTCATATTGGCATAACAATATTGTACCTATCTATTCATATATTTTGACCTAGTCTCATGAAATAATCATAAATGAAATAAACTGCTAAACTGCCTGCGGCTTCGCCCGTGATGTTAAAAAAATAAACAAGTTACACAAGCGAATTCATTTCTGTAAATAAGCTACAAGGTAGCACTTTTAGAACGATGAGGCCGACATTTCCTAACTGACTACTCTGAGCACAAGCCGAAACAAACTCAGAGGTCCGTAAAACAATGACTGCCTTGTTGGCCGAGTGACCGCAAATGCGACTGCCGGGCAAGAGGTCTCGAATTCGATCTCAAAAGTAGCACAGAGTCTGGAATTGTGCCCGGAAAATGGCAATAGGCTCACCCCCTATTACATGGGACTCATAATATATATAGTGAAAAGTGGGTGTTACGTTGTATAGTGGCATTAAGTGCCGTAATGTACATCTCTGCCTTCCCCTTCAGGGATAAAAAGGCGTGATATTATGTTATGTTATGCTACAAAAATTATACTACAAAAAAGCTTCGTTTTGTGACGTGAAACAAGACAAACAATTATATACGTTTAATTATTAGTGACAAAGTGAGGAGTGTGTAATCAAATATTACTTAGATTACAGTCATTACGGATCTTTTTTAAATTGGTCTCTATAATTTACAATTTTGGACTTTCCACAATTCTTATCCAGTAGGGCTATATCAAAGAAAACATAAATTAAAGAGTTATTGACTTATCTTAATTTTATCTTGACTGTTCTAGAATTTAATAATAAAATGGTGGAAAAACATACATACATACATAACTTCACGCCTGTCTCCCATGGGGGTAGGCAGAGACTAAGGAACGCCAATTACTACGATTCTTACATACCTCTTTCGCTTCATTAACAGTCATCAATCTTTTCATGCATGCTCGTCGGTTAAGGGTACTTTTAATTTGGCCCTTCTTTAATATATCGCCAATCTGGTCACTATATGTCCGTCTAGGGCGCCCTCTACCGACGCGACGGCTCCATTCATATCCGCTCTGTATACTTCTTTCGTTACTCTACTTTCATCCATCCTTTCTACATGTCCAAACCAGCGTAACATTCCCTTTTCAATCCTTGTCACTACATCGTCTTTCAATCTACACCTCTCTCTAATAACACTATTTTTCACTCGATCACTCAATTTTAGTCCACACATACTTCTCAGGGCTCTCATTTCCACCGCATTAATCCTGCTTTCATGCTTCTTCTGCCACACCCATGATTCACTACCATACATAAGCGTTGGTGTCAATACACACTGTATTACAGCAAGTCGAGCTTTGCTGGATATTATTTTACTCGACATTACAGAGTGTAAAGCACCATTAACACTATTTCCCGCTATCACTCTCTTTTCAATATCCCCGTCACACTTTCCATCTCTCGTAAATAGTGATCTCAGATACACAAATTCATTCACTTGTTCCAATTTTTCATCACCTATCATTACCTGACATTCTATTATCACCTCATTTCTTTCTATCACCAACACTTTCGTCTTGTTCACATTTATTTTCATACCTTTCCTTTCAAATGCATCACTCATAGCAGTGACCATTTGTTGTAATTCTTGGGCCGACGAGGCAACAAGCACCTGGTCGTCGGCATACAACAATGTTTTAATCACTGTGTCCTTCATCCTTAATCCAGACTCTCCTACTTTCAGGTCGTTCAAACAGCTGTCCATAAATAGGTTGAACAGCCAAGGAGATGCTACACAGCCTTGCCTAACACCTCGATTAATGTCAAACCACTCCGTGTAGTCCCCATTTATTCTGACACAAAAGGAAAATAGATTATTCCCATTTTCCAAGTAAGTTTTTTGACTGCCCCATTAGCCGAGAGGTCGCAAGCGCGACTGCCGGGCAAGGGGTCTCGGGTTCGATTCCCGGGTAGGGCAAAGTATTACTGGTTTTTTAAAAAAATCTCAGTAGTAGCACGGAGTCTGGAATTATGCCCGGAATATGGCAATAGGCTCACCCCCCATTACATGGGACTCATAACAAAAATAGTGAAAAGTGGGTGTTATATTGTACTGTGACATTAAGTGCCGTTTTAGGGCAACTATCATTAATTTTCTTTTTAAACATAAATACACTATACTATAATACTTTTTAAACATAAATTGCTGACACACACGTCATACTCGTGAACGGGTGCCTTCTGCTGGGTCAGGTCAGCTCTCCCATCGAGTTGGTGGGCTGATTTCGTTCGATGAGCCGTCGAAATAGATGTAAATGGATAATACTTACTTACTATGTAATTATTCTTGTAGTAGTAATTCTAGATGTGGTTAATTGTAGTGTGTAACTAGGTACTTACTTTATAAATATTGATTAGAAGTATTGTAAAAAAAAATGTATGACAAGGGCATGAACCAAGAGTCCGAAAAGAATTAATATGTAACATTAAAAAAACCAATAAAATAACCTGAATGATTAAAACACAGAGGTTATCATTCAATCACCTATGTTTAATCAATGTAAATCAATCAAAAATTTATACAACCCAGAAATCAAACCCAGTCATACTCAACAAACGACATCCAACTGACGCAATAACTTTCCAACCTAACTACAACATCTGCCTACCCCCTTTTGAAGGCAGAATGCGTCATTGGTGCGTATGCGCAGAATTTGAGTAGATGCACGTTTTCAAAGTGTGTCGAGGACGAGACACACGTCAATGTGACGTTGTGTATAATCGTAATCCGATGTATGCGCGTGCGACAATACGATCTATGATTTGTGATTTATCGATTTCTTTTTTTGAATTTTGTGATGTTGATTGGTGTTTAGTTTTGTGAGTAGAGAGTGGTGTTAATGTGTGGATAATAATTTTATGTTTGCAATTATCTGAATGTGACTTACCCTTTTAGAATCAATCGGGCTGATGCCGATACGGAGCCGGGGAGGACTTAACGGGTTGCCGGGGCTCCGGCTCGAAGGGCAGGAGTAGGAACGGGGTGGTTTTTAGTCAGTAAGAGTCTGACACACACTCCCTCTCGCCTCACCCAAGCGGGTAAAGGCATTCGATGATTTTTCCCCCTTAAAAAAATCCTACTTCAGAATTGTTTAAGTACTTTCTTAGTGCGTAGTTTTTCATTTCCCTTTAGATAATAGGATACAAAAATAGACCACTTCAAGACCTAGAAGAAGTTTTATTAACTTAAATTACTAAAAAAAATGAAAGAATAATTGGATCAAGAGGTTTCTTTGTGGAAAAATGGATTTTATTTTTATATTGTTTTTATTGAAAAGTACTCGTAATTATATTATATTCGCTTTGTAGAAACCTTTTGTGGTTGGACTTTATGATAGATGAAAATTTGCCTAGCATAGCAACACTGTGATGAATATTTTTAGGAGGATTTTCATAGAAATAGGAAAAGTTATTGGGGAACAATTTCATTTTCCGTTAAAATTGGGATAAGCTTCTAAATAATTACAAGTCAAAAATTTTGGGATATATAGGTAAGTTATATATAACTAGGATTATCAAAATACTTAAACATATATATATATGTATAACTCTAGTCACTGAAGCATTCTCCTCTTTGAGTTTTCGTATCACTCAGAAATAAAGCTTAAGAATTCCCGCTCTGATGGAAAATCACCCAGGTGGGAGCAGTCATGCTCATCGAATGACTGCTCCCGCCTGGGTGAGGCGGGAGGGAGTGTCAGACTCTTACTGACTAAAAACCATCCCGTTCCTTCTCCTGCACTTCGAGTCGGAGCCCCGGCAACCCGATAAGTCCTCCGCGGCTCTGCAGTCGCGCAATACTGTTCCATCAATCAACCGCAGGGACTTTTTTCATAGGATAAGCTGGTAAACGAGCAGACGGATCACCTGATGGTAAGCAATCGGCGTCGCCCATAGACATCCGGAACACCAGAGGCGTTACAAGTGCGCTACCGGCCTTTCGGAGATTTTTAGGGATTCAGGATTAGGCAGATTGGGATTCTACTATTTTACACTAACTAGAATTTTTAAGACAAAATCGAATCTGTATCCTTAACCAACGAAGACAGTCAATACACGTCCCTTTTACACGCATAGCAACACCCTCTTTAATGAAACAGAGTGCATATAGACATAAAGAACCTAAGTTTATATATAAAAGTCAAGTGTTATATAAGGGGCGATCTTATTAATGGCTGGAGTTGCCTGACGTCCTAACTGTTGCTAAGGAGACATGGTAAAGAATCACACACACTTACGATTTCTAGTAGCCAATAGAAATATTTTTGTCGCATAGCGGGTAAACTGATCAACTCGATGGTTAGCGCTCAACGCCGCCCATGGAATTGCGGGCGCTCCAGAGGAGTCGCAGTTGTGTTGTCGGCCTTTTCAATGGAATGCGCTCATTTCTTGAAGGTTTGAAGGTCGTATCAGTTCAAAGGTGTCGCTATAGAAAGTAACTATTCAAGATGCAGTGAAGAAACCAATGTTTTCCACAATATCGGGTCTACGCTGTTTTCTTTAGTTAAAGTGTATTTTAAGCTTGTATCACGTCTAAATGCTAGATTATAATGTTTTAGGCGTTGACCTAACGCCTATTAACTACGCTTTAGAAACTTGCCAGTTCTGTAGCGGATGCTGACACTACAAGCCTCTATTTAACAAACTCTACACTTTACCGACTGAGGGAAGTGGAAACTATCGTTGATTTTCTTCTCCTCTTATAATATCTTCTGATTCACCTCGTTGCGGGAACCAAGACAGTTATCCATGTCCATGGGACGCGCCGGACTTCAGTGTTCCGGTGTTTTCATGGTTGTATTGACTGTGGATCCTGATGTCAGAAATTGTGATTTTGGAAGATTGTAGCGAGCTTATCCCATTAAATAAGAAGTCACACTTTAATAAAAATGCCTTAATCTGATCTCTCAATCTGAAGATTACTAAAACATATTATATAATCATTTATCATAAAAGAATTGCGATATTAGACCATATCTCTTCCCTATCTGTACAACTAAGCATAATTTAGAATAGAACACGCCTAATTGTTATCTCTTTATATTATAGTCTAGCCGGACTATTTTATCACAGGTTACCTCATCGCTCGAGGGATTACATAATTTTACTGTTAAATACAAAATCATTTTTGTGTTTTTCAATTTTCAGAATGTTCCTTGTAATATTAAAAATATAAAAATTATTAGGATGGCTACATGCACAAAAAATCGACGTGAAACAACGCTTGCGTTGTGTTTCGTCGTGTGAGTGAGGTTACCGGTGGCTCAATTACCCCCCTATCGGCCCATTCGTACCGGCTTGATAGGAGTGATGCCACCGCCTCACGCAATACCGACGTAAAACAACGCTTGTGTTCAGTTTCGTCGTGTGAGTGAGGTTACCGAAAATCCAATAAGCCCCGTTCCCAATCTCCCCAATCCCCGAATCCCCAATAATCCTGAAATTCTTAAACCCCAAAAGGCCGGTAATAAATGAATGAATGAATAAAAATACGTTTATTCGACATAAGACATGCACGCTAGTAAAAAAACTTATACAATGTGACATATAAACGTAACGCACTTGTAACGCCTCTGGTGTTTCCGATGTCCATGGGCGACGCCGATTACCATAAGGTGATCCATCTGCTCGTTTACCGCCTTATTCGATACAAAAAACTTGGTTTTAACATTTAATAAATCTCACTGGCATCCCTATAAAAAATAAAACGTAGATATATATATATATTTACAAAGTTTTATCATTTCCATCTCACGATATTAATTTATCTTCTCACAATATTTAACACAATATACTTACGGAACTGATAATATTCTTATAGATAACTTTATCAAATGTTTGAAAAGCCTTTGTGATATTTAATTAGACATTTATTATCTAAAGTACTGAGATTCTTATTATCTTAGTGAATTTGTTTTAATGTTCGTTTTAGGCGTACATATTGTGTTCACAAATTGAAGAATGATGAAAGTATAATTTGTTTTAGAAATGTGTACCTACTGGTAAGTAATATATATACAGTGCTTAAGTTGAAAAAAGACATATATATATACTTTAAAGGGCATATTCTAGTTGAAATTGACTAACATAAGAAAATGGCACAAAAGAAAAAAGAAAAGAATAAGCACAAAGACAATTTTCTAATTTTCATAAATTCTTAATCTTATACTTATCTCAGTAGTATAAAACAAAGTCGCTATCCGCTGTCTATCAGTCCCTATGTATGCTTAGATCTTTAAAACTGCGCAACGGATTTTGATTTGGTTTTTTTAATAGAGGTAGATAGTGATTCTTAAGAAACATTTATATGTATAATACATGCATATTGCACCCGTACGAAGCCGGGGTGGGTTGCTAGTATAAATATATAAACCTTATAATATATAATATAAATCTTATAATATTATTATAATAATAAACCTGAAGAATTTGTTTGTTTCATCGCGCTAATCTCAGTAACTACTGGTCTGATTTGAATAATTCTTTTTGTGTTGGATAGCGCATTTATCGAGGAAGGCTATAGGCTATAAAACACGTTACGATCAATAGGTGCCGAATAGAGCGGGTAAAACCTCGCAATAGCAATTATTACTATTATACTGTAACTTAATTTAAACAAATATTAAAAAGCAATGGGCTCACTCTGTAACTGTCGATAGATCTCTTCCTTTCCCTTCAAAAATTATAAATATATCCCGAATATAAGCCACATATAGTTCAGTAATTTGGTAACTCTGAACTTTCCGGGTAGCTCTCATATTTCCCTCCTTAATGATCGGACTAATATGACATTTAATAAACAATAAAATCAAGACGTTGCATGATCAAAATACTTAGGCAATTATCAATCGCTGCACTCGTATTATTTTTACCTAACCGACAAGAAGAACATCCGACAACCAACTCAAAAGTCGCACGACACAGTCGCATCTCTGCAACTAGCCAGCTAAAGATCCAAAGTCCACAATTAGATTGCACACACTCGCAGTACCCGATGACGGTTGCAGTCGCCATGCAGTCTCCAATGCATGAGCAATTGACTCCTGACATTAAGACCTGATGATGACGTGACTCCAAGATAATTAATATGACTGACGAAACACCGGCTTTTATTGCGTTTGAAGATTTTAGTTTATTGTTAACCGACTTCAAAGAAAGGAGATTCTCAATTTGATCTGTATATTCTTTATTTAAATAATTCTTCTGTAAGTGTGTATGTCACTGAACTTCTCTCAAACGATTGGACCGATTTTGATGAAATTTTTATGTGTGTTCAAGGGGATCTGGGAATGGTTTAGATTTACAAATCAGCCCGGCAGATGGCGCTGCAGTCGGTTTCTAGGTTATTTATCTATACCTATTATTACAGGAAAACGTCTGTCGGGTCCGCTAGTTTGTATATATTATATATATATACACATTTACAAAAATGAGATTACACATTTATAAAAACCATATCAAAACATATATGTTTTATGTTTGTTAGGTACATTTAGGAGAAGGTTTAGTATATTAATTATCTGACTTCAAAAGAAGAGAGAGTTGAAGTAAGTTTTTTTTTTAAACGTAGTTTATAAGAGAATTATTTTGTGAATAAGGGCCAAGTGGTTTCCGGTTTTTCAATAATCAAGAACCGAAAACGTAAGAACGTAAGAATTTCTGGAGTGTATTTTAGGATCACCTTTATTACAATTAAGGCTCTTAATACATATATAATATATAGGGTACATTTTTATGGTATAAGCCAGTAAACAAGTAGACAGATCACCTGCGTCGCCCATGGACGCCCGAAACACCAGAGGCGTTACAAGTACCTTACCGGCCTTTTGGGAGTTAAGAATTTGAGGATTGTTGGGGATTCAGGGTATGGGGAGGTTGGGGAGGGGGTAATTGGGCCTTTGGTAACCTCACTTACACGACGAAACACAATGCGTTGTTTCACATCGGTTCTCTGTGAGACCGTGGTATCACTCCGGTCAAGCTTCGTGCTGAAGCATGGCTCTCCCACACTTAATACCTATTGAAAATATTTTCAGGAATAGCAATTTTGATGCTATTTTTGTAACTGCCCTATATTTTATAACGGTACCTAACAGTAAATGTAGGCTCATGGTCGATTTTTTAAATGAAATTCATCACTTTTCAATTCATGTGACCGCCTTGAAATTCAGACATGTTTCGACATGTCCGATCACGTTGTCACATGTCTTTATAAAGCACATTTGGTTGCCATATGCCTTGTTAACTTAATTTTTCTGTACTTGTAAGTACGTGACGCATTTCTGTGGTGGAATCATCTTCTCGAAGGGATTTTGCAATCGCAAACAACAATATCGAACTGCCTATTCTGTGAAAACATCTCAAATGTGATTGTTCTATTATTTTTATGGGATAAGCCGGTAAACGAACAGACGGATCACCTGATGGTAAGCAATCGGCTTCGCCCATAGACACACGCAACACCAGAGGCGTTACAAGTACGTTACCGGCCTTATGGGGACTGAGTTTGAGGATTATTAGGGAATAATAAATTGTGCCTCCGGTAACCACACTCACACGTCGAAACAACGCAAGCGGTGTTTCACTATGGTTCATGAGCAAAAAATATCTGGATCGATCCTCTCCTAGCGAGCAAGTTGGTATTATTAACTCTAATAGTGCAGAATCTGTATTCTGCAATTGGTACTTGGGAAGCCCTGCACCTCGGAAAACATAAGTGGCGAATTTTAATACGCCTGTCTTTTAAAAATGCAATTTTTGACGCCAAATCTAAATTGGGATGATGACAGGGTATGAAAATTAAAAATCTAATTAGTCCATAAATTAGGTAATTAAAAAATATTAGTCACGTATTTTTTTATTTTGTTATATAATTAAACAATACTTAGATTAAACGAATCAAAGTTTAGGAGTGGGGGCTAAAATGTAATTTCTACGTATAAAATGTAGGTACATAGAAGTGACGTCACGCGACATTTCAAATCAATATATCGTCGATAGTATTCGTTTGTGTAAGAAAATAAAAAATACGTTTCTAATGATTTAAAATAATCTACCAGAGGGACATTAAAATGAAAATTAGGCATCTACCCTATTTGAAGTCCGTTGACTTCAATCAACTTCTGTACTCTGTCTACCTGGGTAACCTAACCCGGAGCTGCAAATGATTTAACTGGTTACCGAAGGCTTAGCTCGAAGCGAAGTAGGACCGGCTAGTTTTTAGTCAATAAGAGTCTGACGCTACGTCGTCCCATCTAAGACGGGATGACATTGGATGATCCTCCGTCAAAGAACAGCGTATGACAGCTGTGAATAATAAGTCTACAATTCTGACACGTGTAATTTATACGTAGCAACAAAAAATGTTCATCTGTTACATACCGGCACATAAATTAAGTACCTAGGTCTTAATTGTCATTCATTAAAATGCACTCGTGTTGCTTCAATTGCTCTATAAATTGAACACGTGTATGTATAGAGGGGGAGGTGGAAGGGGGGATGTTAGTCATAGAGATAACAATCTCGCATAGACACCAAGTCTAAGACTGGTTCGTCGGTCTAGTGTTGAATGAGGTGAGGTTTTAACTTCAGTAGGTCACAATATAACGTTTAATAACTAAGGAATAACAAAATTTCGAAATTTGTCATGATATCTGAGTAAAATTTAGATTCATTAAATTCTCAGTAGTAGTGTACGGTGTCTGGAATTGTGCCCGGTATATGGCAATAGGCTCACCCCCTATTACATGGGACTCATAACATAAATAGTGAAGAGTGGGTGTTACATCGTACATTGGCATAATGTGCACCTCTACTAGCCCTTCAGGGATAAAAGATGTGATGTTATGTTATGTAATTTAGATTCATAATATTTTATGTCCAGTACACCATCCATAAACGATTTAAGGATCAAACTGATAGCAACAAGTGCTTCGCAGTCAGAATTTCTTGATTAAACAAGGTCAGCAACGCACTTTTTTTTATATTTGATGGGGCGACGTTTGACCACTATCTCATCTGATGGTAAGCGATGATGCGGTCTACGATGGAGCACGTCGTCCCATAAGCAACCTATTCACTCGGGCCTTGAAGACTCCCAGGTTATACCCTTCAGGAAATACAGACTCTGGCAAAGAATTCACTGGCACTTGGGACTCCTCTGTTGTTGTGGATTCCCATGGGCGACGCTGACTGCTTGCCATCAGGGGATATGTCTGTTCGTTCACCTCTATTCCATGAAAAAGAATAATTTACATATTGTTATTGTATGTGACCCTATTTAATAAAGTATCGTTTTTACGATGTACAATTTAATCACTCATATTGGTTTCTTTTTTCCAGATTATTCATGTTCGCTCCGTACTTCAAGCTACAACAGATCACGCCCAATACCTAAGTAAGTCATGTTTTACTAAGCTTTTGATTGGCAAACATACTTTTGAAGGCAAATTCTAAACAAATTCTACAGATTAACCTTTACTTATATGTAAAGAAGCAACCAGTCGTTTGAGTTTCAAGCGGAGGGCGCGTGAGTACATTAGCGGAAAGCTGGCAGTTTCATAACATCCTTCCTAATTTTTCATCTTGTTGTAAGATAGGATAAATTCATATACGGTTCACAAATATATTTATGTGTATAATGATACTTATATTATATAAAATTATATATATGTATACGATTATATTTACGTATTTTATGTATGCTTTTGATACCCTTTTATTAATTTGGATAATTACCACTATCTCTCATAACAGTTTTGCAGCTTACCACCTACCACATACATTTCTGCACTACCCAAAGGATGACTGGCAGAGAATGCTGTTAGCATTAATTAAGTCCTTCTTACGCAATTGTATATAACTTAAATAAATAAATAAATAAAGAGTCAAATTGAGATCTTTAAAATTTAGTCAGCAAGCGAATCGAGTTGAATGTTTGCATGGTTAGCGCAGTAGCTGGCCTACCGGCTACAGCACAACGTGTTGCAGGTTCCACACAATGCATATTACATGGAAAAAGTATTTGCGTGATATATGAAACTATATCTTTTACCCGCGGCTTCGCTCGCGTCACAAAAGGATATGTGACATATACCATAACATACAGCGCCATCTATACTAATACTTTTGTTTTCCCTCACCCGAGGGTATGTATAGATACCGGAAAAATTTGATATGGGTATATCAAATTTTTCCGGGATAAAAAGTACCCTATTATTTAATCCGGACTTCTAACTTTACGTTTGCAAAAATTCAAAGCGGAAGAAACAAACAAACAAACAACCAAACTCACTTTCCCATTTATAATAGTAAAGATTGTATGTTCGTAAACGCACTCATGACATAGAAGGAAGTCCTCCAAAACCAGTGTTAGTTGTCACAAAATTACAACGTGTTTTGAAAAATGTTTTAATCATTTAGTTAAATATTATTTTAGTTTGACACTTGCTTGTCTGTCTTCCTATAATCTACTCTTTAAAATCCTTAATATCATACTTGTGAATAATGGATAGAATGCATAATATTGTATACTAGCTACTTCTGCGTGGTTTCACACGCTCTGCTCAGCTCCTATTGGTCGTAGCGTGATGTTTTATAGCCTGTAGCCATCCTCGATAAATGCGCTATCCAACACAAAAATAATTATTCAAATCAGACTTGTAGTTACGGAGATTAGCGCGTTCAAACAAAAAAAAACAAAAAAACAAACTCTTCCGCTTTATATAATAGTATAAGATAATAGTATAAGATTTCAAATAAATACTTTAACTTAACTTGGTTAGAGTACATGATTATAACAGTAAATACGATGTAGCTACTTGGCCTAACTGTTTAATGAATAAGTTAAAATTATAACTATCTTATTTGCTATGGTGATCCTTGGTGATACATTCATTGACCATAGCGTAAAGGGTTTGACTACTAGGAATTTGAACTTCGATATTGTTTTTTCAAATTACAAAGGCAGTTGGACTTTGTGAAGGTTTTGTTGACCTAATTATTATGTATGTATATTAACAACTTAACTGTCGCCATACATTAAAATATACAATTACCCTACATCCATTATTTTTTTAAAGTTCAGGTTTCTGCTACATATCCCAGTAGATTTTATTAGAATTTAGTGCCACACTTATATCAGAAATACTTCCGCGCGGTTTCACACGCTCTGCTCAGCTCCTATTGATCGTAGCGTGATGTTTTATAGCCTATGGCCATCCTCGATAAATGCGCTATCCAACACAAAAAGAATTATTCAAATCAGACTTGTAGTTACAGAGATTAGCGCCTTCAAACAAACAAACAAAAAGACAACCTCTTCCGCTGTATATAATAGTATAAGATACACCCCAAAATTGTACCAAAGATTAGTCACATGTGACACATTAACATATTCCAAAAGGTTATCGCTAGTTGTAGGTGCTTGGACAGTTAACTTGTTAATTAGGTGACGCGACTACCAAATACGAAATTCTGGAAATTAACTGAAAGAGGACCAAAATCCGATGATGCTTGTAAAAATTAAACCAAATACAATACACCAATTAGGAATTTGATTCTGTCTTCAATATGCTCGGTATTTCTATTATTTGAACAAAATAATGCAGTACAATACAAGACCTTTTTTATTGACGAAGATCAAGAAGACAGGCAGAGAAAGAGAATAGGGAGTGTGGGATTTTTACCTCACTAAAACCTCTCCGGTGATCATCAGCACATAAATGAGGCACCGGGTCCTCTTAGTAGTTACGACACAAGACCATGCCCAATCTTACTTTAATCCCCTCAATCAAATGAAACAAGTGAATTTATTTCTGCAAATAGGCTACAAGGCAGCACTTTTACACGTCAATTGTATCAAGCGAACGATGAGGCCGACATTTCCTAACTGACTACTCTAAGAAGAAATGCCGAAACAAACTCAGAAAATCACCAGACCAGAATCAATCAGAAAGCCACCAACAAAAAAGTCCCAACTCCACAATCTTCACAACCAAACCATTAACTTGATTCTTTAGTATATTCCCTCGCTGACGTACATGCAAATATGGAGCCCATCAGATGCAACAATCTGACCTATTTCTCTTCAACACGTCAGTATTATATCTACATAAGTAATTCAGCTTTCCTTTTGGAGAATAATTCAACATTTTCATTGTACCTTGAGGTGGTTTTATAGGATTTTGCTGTAGGAAAAGGAAGGGAATTACATATATAATTATGCTTGTTTAGGAGTAGAAATGATAAAAACTGATGACTGTTGAGGAAGCGAAAGAGGTCTGTAAGAATCGTAGCAATGGAGACTACCGTTTTTTATTCTTCAGATGGACCTAGTGTGAACCTCTCAAAAAGTCAATAACCAATAGTGTCACTCTAGCTAATTCCTTATTGGACGAAGAGACCAATAGGGAATTAGCTAGAGTCACACTATTGGTTATTGAATTTTTGACAGCTACAGTGATTGGACAAAAAAGCCTGTTTCTATATTTGCGTCATCTGGTGAGCAAAAAGCGGTGGCCTCCATTGGCATTCCAAAGTCTCTGCCTACCCCCATGGGAGACAGGCGTGTGGTTTTTTTTATGGGACAAGCCCGCCACAGCCTCCCGAAACCACTGCAACTCCTGTAAGCCAGGATTTACAGTAGATACAACCATGAAAACACCGGAACCCTGAAGTCCGGCGCGTCCCAGGGACATGAGTAACTGTCTTGGTTCCCGCAACAAAGTGAATCAGAAGATATTATAAGAGGAGAAGAAGAAAAGGCGTGTGGTTATGTATGTGTGTACATATGGAGTAGAAATTAATGGAAAGGGTGTGGCAATAGTAATTAAATAGTTTTGCATGAAAAAGCTTTTAATCCTTTGAGTACCGTCATTATAGACACAATTAAAGAACAATAGGTCACCGGTATCCTCGCGGTGTTTGACAGTTTAATGATAAGGTCATATTGCAAGCAAAATATGGCCGTTGGCCCTATGAAAATTTTCACATATCTAGTTTACTGAATCTCGTAGAACAATTAACTCTTGGAGTACCACAGCAGTCACCGGTAGGTGCCTGACGCTAGTGGAGGTTTTACTTTTATCATTTTAGACTTGACAGTTAAATTGTAAAAAAATTCGAACTTTAGAAGATTTTTAAATTACTTTGTGCGTTTAAATTTGTGTAGAAAGAACATAAAGATCTTGTTCGCCTGAGTTTGTCACCCTTTATAAGTCCTATTTGAAACTTTGGAACAGCTTACTTTTTAATCTCATTAACCACTACGACAAAAAGGTCTAATCCCTAATCAAAGTTATCCAAAAAGTAAAGACACCCACCTATTTCTACGAAACTTAATCCATCAAGGCTATCCAACAAAAACCGATACATACATACATACACACGAACAAACATACAGACAAAAAAGCGTATAAGAAAGTTTATGCATAATAGCTAGCCACGGACAAGTCTGGGCTTTCTTGTGCCTTTTTTATTTCTTTGACAAGTTTTAAGTTTCTTACAAAAAATAATACAGGTCAAGATCAAGGTAGCTACACTAACTTACGCACCTTGGTTTGTCTGCTCGATAGACTTGTAACAGTATTATCGTTCAGTTTCAATTCATAATCTGATAATTTTCACAATCAATTTTGTCATGTAAAACGTCAAACTCAAAGCAGTTATTTCGTTAATATTATTTCTCGTATACAAGGAAAACGATTAATTATACAAATACCTGGTAATCTGTCAGTCATTCATGAGAATGGAATACAGAGGTTTTAACCAAAATCTCTTACTTGCGCCAGTCTAAGCAGAACAGGACTCAAATGGAGGAAAATCATCCAATTACTTCTCCCGCCTTGGGTAGGAGAGAGAGTGTCAGACTCTTACTGACGAAAAGCTGCTGTTCCTACTTCTGCAGAGAGACAGAGGCCCGGTAACCAGCTAGGTTGTCCTCAGGTCCAGAACTCAAGTATTCCTAAATTACGGTCCCTTAAAATCCGATCTCGCTATTTTTTGTATTAGTGTGTATATAAGAATGTTGACGCAACGGCTAATACCTTCTAATGATTTTTATACTCCAATCAATGTTCTTATTTCGTTCGTAAAGTCGTTTATTATCTCCTTTGTTACAATTAACACAGTCACAATTAACTTTCCAACCTTTTCCGCAAGGAAAAGATCGAAGATCTTAAGTGTCGACTACTAACTCTTTCCTGTGTCGAATCACTTTTAAAATCACACAAAAATGTGGTTCATCCACATTTCTTCACTCTTCTTTATAACATTTTATCTGACAAACAAACGGACAATCAGTTAAGTTTCCCGGTAGTAAGGTCATCAGCAAACCAGTACGGGGAAGCTTACGTCATATTACACGTTCGATGCTTTTTTGTTTCACTTTTTTGCAAAAAAACTTTACTGCGCAGCGGAGAAATGGAGTGTGGTAACGTTGTGAGAATATTTATTCATGGTTCTGTATGTATTTGGTCTATAAAGACGAGTATATTAATTTTTTCATGGAATAAGCCGGCGAACATAGTATCTCCTGATTGTAAACAATCCGCGCCGTCCATGAACACTAGAGATGCCACAAGTGCGTTGCCGGCCTTTCGAGGGTTAGAGGTTTGCGGATTGGAGAGAGGTGTAACTGGGCCTCTAATAACCTCCCTTACACGATGAAACATAAAGCAAGTAGCTTCTCGTCAGTTGTTAGAATGAATTGATGAATTGGTTAGCTCAAATCAAAACTTGATAACTAATGGACCTGCACCTGGGATTATCCTTGTACCGCTAAATAAGATTAACCCATTTCTTTTTATCATACTCCAAAATGTAGCTTACTTAATAGATATAGGACTTGTTTTTTTAAATCAACGTTTGGTTTCAAATTAATCGGAAGACCACCTTACCAAAACAGCTTATGATACGTTTTTAAATAACAAGAACATTTGTTACAAAACCATTAAGTCAATATGAATAGAATAATTACAAACACCAACGCTTAATTTCGAGGTACAAAAGCAATATTGGTTACGCCCTTCCAATGAAAGAATAAATAAACAACAGTAAAATAAAGATAGAATTCTTAATTAAACTAAGAGATATTGTAGCTTGAGATCACAAGGATAAACGATCCTTTCTTTAGAAGAGATATTTTTAGCAAGACCTATTTTTTTAACTCCTCTGTTGATAAAATGACGGATGAATACAACGTATAGCCTATTGCCATATAATCTTGGTAATATCCCAAAAAAAAGAACAAGGAAGGGAAAATTCTCTAAAAAAAACGTTCTATATTAAAAAGGAGCACATAATTTATGATCTCTAATACACTTTAAACACGTACTTTCACGTCCTTCGACATTTCCTTCACACCTGCCAGTTGCAAGTTTTTTTCGCGCTCTTTTTGTCCACCATCTTTTTTTTATCTTTTTTAAACGTCGCCGCTCTGACTCATTCGTATAGAGCCAAGCTTTCTTGACAGTGAGGTTGCGTAATCAAAAAAGTTTTTATTCCGTAATTATAATTGACAATTGTGCGATTTTTTGTTGGGATTCTTCAACTTTTTTATCTGTGTTGCTCGGTGAGTGTTATTTTATTAATCTTTTTGTAACATGTTGCGGTTTCGAGTTTTTTGTTTGTTTTTTTTGTGTTATTACTTATGTCATATTAAAGCTTTTCCTTTTAGTTTGAGCTTTTTGTTGATGGAAAGATTGAGTCATCAGTTGCTATGTTTTTTTATTGTCAGTATTAACATAATGTACATAGTATAAGTGCGGTACAACTACAAGGTGATCTCTTTTCATTTTATATAGGGTATCTCCGAATAAGAAATTTTTAGTATTTGTTTTCACGAACGTTTGTTTATTTCTGCGAACTTTCCTTCACTTCCTTATTACCCTAGTCTATAAAATAAAAAGGGTTGTTTTTCTTACCCGGTTAATGAAGATTACATGCGAATTGAGTGAACCACCTTGAGTAATAATGTGTATTTTAGGCTGTTGGTATTACGCATTCTGCTTCGATTCATTGGATACTTTTATCAAATTAATTTAGATTTTTTTTATTATCATATAGGTATTAAAAACCTAAGTTATTTACTTATAACAATTAGTAATGAAGATCAAGCTAAGCTCTAAATTCTTGATTCAATTCTAAAGAATCGTTTTTTTTTTCAACATTTAAATGACTTTTAACTGTTTTATCATCGTTATAATAAACGTCCACTTCCCCCATGACTTATAGTTCCTAGTGCAAGTTCGTTTTACGTTAACGCGATCGACACGTTTATGACGTTCGGCGCTCTGATTGGCCTCCTCCAAGTTAACCCACCAATCAGCGGCTAGACGCGGTGATATATTGATTGCGTTAACGTAAAATAAACTAAGCACTTTGATGGTTAGATACAGTTTACAGTACGTGAAAATAACTCGCACTCAGTATCCAGTTCGTCCGAATTTCATTGTTTGGAGTTGGACAATCTGAATGTACCTTCTTTGCGTTTTTTTTTTTCTGAGGTGCGATAGTCATTCTGTGACTTTCCCCCTCGGGTGAAGCAAGTGGGAGTATTGGTCTCTTACTGACTAAAAACCACCCCGTTCCTACTCCTGCACTTCGAGCCGGAGCCCTGGTAAACCGTTACGTCCTCCGCGGATCCGTATCGGCATCAGCCCTATTGGGCCCCATCTATAGTGGTCTGATGGCTCCTTGAGGCGCGCGCGACGCACCGTACGCTCTGGTCTGGATATCCGTGCTTGCCGTCCGCAGGCCCATTCTTACATACAAACATAACCTCACATCTGCCGCCCATGAGGGTGCAAATACTATGGAATGGCAATTGCTACGATTCTTACACTTTCGGTTCATCAACAATCGGTCGGTCAGTTAAGGGTACTAATTTGCCCTTCTTTAATATATCGCCAATCTAGTCGATAGGTATACCTCCGTCTTTTTTTAAAGGGGGAAAATTATCGAATGGCTGCTCTCGGCTGGGTGAGGCGGGAGGGAGTGTCAGACTCTTACTGACTAAAAACCACCCCGTTCCTTCTTCTGCACTTCGAGCCGGAGCCCCGGTAACCCGTTAGGTTCTCCGCGTCTAGGGTGCCATCTACCGACGGCCGCAGCAAAAATAAAATGGATTAATTTAGTTTAGAGACTGTTGTTATAGAAAATCGTATGTTTCATAACAATGACTATTGTAATCGTCGATTGGTTCAGTGCTTATCAATTCTCTAGGTTCCTACTGAATAAAAACTAATTTCTTAAAACTACTTGGCTGGCTATAAAACAAAGTAAACATCTAAAATAAGCTTAAAATGAAGCCATAAATTATTAGTTTTAAACACAAATCATTTGCCAGGTACCTACAAGTAACGTTCAAATAGAAAAAACCGTTACCACACACGATTCAAAATTCAAATATGGAATTACAAGAACATTATACTACAGTTTTAATACATAATTCTAATTGCCATTATCAAAAATTTAAATTTGAATTATTGAGTCGAAATCGAACACTCAAATTCAAACTCTATACTTGAATATTAAGGTTGGTTTTTCAACGGTTTGAAGAGTCATAAATTACATTAAATGTAAGTTTATTACTTTAATGACAGGTCCACGGATTTCGAGTGATTTAAGACATGAGTTTTTATACAAGAAGAATGAAGGTGATCGGATCAACACGTGCTCTTAAAATATAATTTTCGGTCTGTGGTACTCAAAGTTCGTTTTAATTAACGTTGACATAAAAAAATCATATGTTTGTAGTATGTAGTATATCTATAGTATATAGTGCATAGTGTATCACATGAATATTATAAATTTGAATGTTTATCCGTCAATCACGCTGAAACTACTGAACGGATTTTGATGAAATTTTATATATAGGCAGGGTATGGACTGACTTAGATGGATAAGATACTTTTTATTCCGATGCTGATAAATGCTCCCATGGGAAAAAACAGGAATCATATTCTACGCGGACGAAGTCGCACGCAACAACTCATAGTGTATATATATATATAGTAAAAAATCATATCTTTGTAAGATTTATTCTTAGATCGGAAGTAATAGGTACCTATTGTTGGGATTAGGAAGTAACCTTTTTATGAATCTCAGTTTTAGAACAAAGTCTATATTCTTCCCAGTGCCTTTAGCCAAACGCCACTTTAGCGCTTATCTACAGAGAGAGTAGGAAACTAAATATATGGGGATGACAGTGACAAGTGTCAAAATTTACGTCAATTCCATATAATTTGGTTTTCTATTCTACATGTAGACAAGCGCTAAATGGCATTTGGCTACAGCTGCTGGTATCTTTTTGAAATAAACTGACGTAGGTAAATCGGTTACATTTGAAGTCGAAGTTAAAGCATTTATTTCAGTTATTAATCCTGGGCACTTTTGAAATTTCAAAAATTGAATGTCAAAATAGGTCTTTACTAATAAGGTTATCACAGGATTAATTAATTGTTTATCGTGCACACCTGCATATATTGGCGATGACGCCATGTCATTCATGTTCCTAAATTAAATTAGCTTTATCACTAAAATTACTTCATACACACACACACACACCCTCACACACATACACACACGAAAAGAACACTTTATCCAAATTCCCAAACAACATTTAAAAAAGAAATACAAAAAAAGATCTCCAATTAAACAATTACACAAAAAGAAAAAATTACATCCTTTTTATTCGAAGAATTAACAAAGATTTTGTAGGAAACCGGGTTCCATTAGCCCTGATCCTGCATACCAAGACAATGAACCAATTACGGAGCTGATCTTGAACTTCTTAGCGGTCAAGGATAGAGGTTAGCTGACATTTCGCGCCATCATTCATTGGGTCAATCCAAGATGGCCGCCAAAGGGATATGGGCAATATCCTGAGTTACGTAACGCGCTAATTTTAATGGTCCTTTTACGATTTGGTGTTGGGGAATGTACAGTCGACATGGAATGGAAATTATATATATTTTAACCAACTTCAAAATTAGGAGGTACTCAGTTTGACCTGTATGTTTGTGTGATTATCTCGCGATTGGCTGAATCGATTTTGATACGGTTTTCAGAAAAGTGTTTGTTACACTTAGGAGAAGGATTTAGTATCAATTAACATAAAATAACTCGACTGCCTCGTTGGCTGAGTAGTCGCAAGTGCGACTGCCGGGCAAGGGGACTCGGGTTTGGTTCCCGGGTCGGGCAAAGTATTACTGGGTTTTAAAAAAAATCTCAGTAGTAGCACGGAGTCTAGAATTGTGCCCGGTATAATATGGCAATAGGCTCACCCCCTATTACATGGAACTCATAACATAAATAGTGAGGAGTGGGTGTTACATTATACAATGGTATAATGTGCACCTCTGCCTACCCCTTCGAGGATGTCGCGGAGAACCTAACGGGTAACCGGGGCTCCGGCTCGACGTGCAGGAGAAGGAACGGGGTGGTTTTTAGTCAGTAAGAGTCTGACACTCCCTTCCGCATCACCCAGGCGGGAGCAGTTTCCCCCCTTAAAAAAAAAAACCCCTTCGAGGATAAAAGGCGTGATGTTATGTTATGTTTAAACCTTCTCTTAAGTGTTAGGAATTTCTATTCTTTCTGCAAATTGGTAACAAAATTGCATCGAAACAAATTCAGGAGTCATAGTCGTTATTAAAGTCTAAATGAAGTAATCATAGTTTGTTTAAGTTAAACTAGGTGAATTGTCCGGTTAGCAGCTAAAAATACGTAAATAAATAAACTTCGAAATATATATAATACTAGCGGACCCAACAGACGTTGTCCTGCATATCCACTTGAATGTATAAACAAAAAATCATTCAAATTAGTTCAGCTGTTTAGGATAAATAACCTAAACATCGACTGCAGCGCCATCTGCCGGGCTGATTTGTGAATCTAAACCATTCCCAGATACACAAAAAAAAACGGTCCAGTCGTTTGAGAGAAGTTCAGTGACATACACACTCACAGAAGAATTATATATATAAAGATTTAGTTGTATATATAATATTTTAATTATATATTTGTGTATACCACAGCAGGTCCTTATTCATACTTTATTATAAAAATAATATTTCTAGAAGGATATAATAAGATATATAAGGTAAAGTATATAGGTATAAGGTGAGGTAATAACGTATTTTCCAAATTGCATTTGCTTATTACAATAACGACTAATTAGGTAAAATGTGTGTTACCTATTTCACATCAAAATGATGTAACAATAACTTAATTTTGTATTTATATTAAGTAATTTTCCTTCATTATTAGCATGATAAGAGTACTAATATATTTTGGTCCATTTTTAGAATAAGCGTAGGCGGTTATACATGTACACCAATTTATTAACTTAACTGTACTTATATTTCTTCCTTTAAAATTTAGTCCCATCATAATATATGACAAAGATTTTTCTTATGTTTTTAGACATATATCTTTTTTATAATAAAGATATTTAAATTTTGTTCTCGCCGCCTGTATATATTTAGACCTCCATTTATTATTTTTACCTTTGTAATTAGATAGGTTCAAAAGAGGTTTTACTAGAAACCTTTTTGTTAATCCGTTCAGATTATATTTTTTAAAGTTTTTTTAACAAGAATGTTCATATATTTAGACAAGGCTAGACTAATTGGCTACCCTTGTTATTTTTTAGGATTCTAGGTAATTTTTCAGTGCTAAAAATAGATATTAGACATGTTCTCTTTATTATAATATTACTAGCAGTTTATATTATAACTTTCGTGAGACATACTATATACCTATATTATTATGTTTTCGGCTTACTCGCGTAATTATTGGACGAGAAACTCGACTAGTTTCAAGCCATGCTACAGGCTCATATTCATGAGCTAGTCTACTAAAACTAGTCGAGTTCCTCGTCAAATAATTACGTGAGTAAGCCGAAAATATAATAATATAATTACTAGCAGTGTAGAATACATCACTAAAACAACTCTTTTCGTGAGCGTAATAAAAGTCAGTTACTGTAATTGGTATTCTACAGTTGTGACTATCTTCCATACATATAATAAAATCATCAGAAAGTCCAAACTGTCCATTACATATATTTTTTTAAACAATACTTGGGGTATGATCTTCAATCGACACCGAAACTTTGAAAGCGCATACGAACTCATAGTACATTATCGAAACATCACGCCAACGCAACACAAATATTTCATAACGTCACGACTTTTATCCTCGAAGGGGTAGGCGGAGGTGCACATTATACAAATGTACAATGTAACACCCACTTTTCACTATTTATGTTATGAGTCCCATGTAATAGGGGGTGAGCATATTGAATATTTCATACTTGTATCAATAATAAGATTCTTTGATATAACCTTTAGATAACCAAGAAATTCCTAAGGAACAGAAATATAATATTTTGAAGGTGAATGAATAATGTATATTTAATTGTTATTGCAATTTATTATTTATAGTAATAAAATAATAATATAACCGATACTGTCCTAGTATTAGTATCAGGGACATTTTAATAATAATTTTTATATGAAAGTAATAAAATATTTGTTACAAATATAAAGTAATAATAGTTTGGAATTGAGCTTAGTATGGCAATAAACTCACGCACGCCCCAATACATGGGACTTATAAAGAAAACCTCTGTTTAAGGGATTTGCAAAAAAAGAAATAAAAAAATATAAAAAAGTCCACCAAACCGCAATAATATGTGGTGCGTATGTTTGTAGTGTTAGCTCCGTAAACGTCCTTGATGTTGTTCCTTGATTGCCACGACGGTACTCATATTCCTCGATTTAAAAAATCGAGGAATATAAGTTTAGCGTATCCATGATGACGAAAAAGATTGAAATGCGATGAAAATGTAACACTAATCAATAAACAAAGGACGACTTTTGGAAAACAATCCATGTTTTTAAAATAAAATTAATTTGAAATTAGAATTCGTAAGGTGTGTCCAAATCGACCGCGGCTGCCGCGCGCGGCTTGCAGCCCTGTGATTGGACTATTGCCGCGCACGAACATGTAGCTTGGAGACCGTCTGCGGTGCAGTATGAGGTTGAAGCAGAGCTACAAAACACATTTGAATATATAGGTATGTAGTTTGAATACCGTGCCGTGCCGTGTACACACCTTAAGCCAAGCAAACATTGTTTTGATTTGAAATGACCAGTGCAAACGACAATTTCATAGATTATCCTAGACCTATCATCTTATCAATATGATAGTTAAAATTAGGTGTTAATATGTGTTTAAATAACTCATCAACAAAAACAGTTATTGACGTTCAAAAGTGCCTTACTGGTCTAATTGAAATAAATGATTTTGACTTTGACAGTTATACAACATCCAATTTTATTAAACACTAGCTTTTACCCGCGGCTTCACTCGCGTCACAAAAGGATAAAAAGCCAATGTGACATATACCAATACACAGCGCCATCTATACCAATACTTTTGTTTTCCCTCGGGAATATCAAATTTTTCCGGTATAAAAAGTACCCTATTATTTAATCCGGACACCTAACTATACATCTGCAAAAATTCAAAGCAATCGGTTGAGTAGTTCTGGCGTGAAGGTCTAACAAACAAACAAACTAACAAACTCACTTTCAGATTTATAATATTAATATAATATTAAATATTAATATTAGTAAGGATTTTCTAACGTATAAATATTTCAAATAACGAACGAAAGATGTTTGAGAACCACAGTCGAGTGACTCACGCATTCGTTCAATCATATAAAAGAAATGATTTGTGCAAATCACGAATCCAGTACGTTTTACACCATTGCTATGAGTGTGTACAGATCCTTATCGTGCAGTGTGTCTCGGACCTTACATATTGTGAAAAATAAATTATAATATATGTGAGTGAAATTTGTACCTGTATTTAGAATATATAGGTAAGTTATTGTTTTAAACTTAAAATTATGAGAAAATAGATTAAACCTATAGAGTTTCTTGCTCGTTCTTCTACACTTTGGTACGAGTAAATTGTCTTCATTAAATATTCGATGAACTAACATAATTTAAGTTTTGTTTTTGTTTAAAAAAATGGTCTTATTTAGTCTTATTTTTATTTAGCCTACCCCGTTTGTTTGTTTGGGTCGTAAGTATTTGGAATCTGATAATTGGTGCAAACTCTTTCTATTAACGACCATAAAGTATTGTTACTTTTTAATTTTATTTTAAATGAAGATGCATTATGGATATCAGACGTAAATCCTTGATTGATAGAATGGAACTCATTATGACCGTTTAACATAAACATATTTTTTTATATATTGCTTGTTAATTTGAAACCTAAGTCAAGGTCAAAGTCAAAATATTAGACTAGAAAGGCACTTTTGAATGTCAACATTTTTTTATAGTGAGGCCATTTGACTGCCAGGTCGACTGCCAGGCAAGGGGTTTTGGGTTCGATCTCCTGGCCAGGCAAAGTATTACTGGGTTTTAAAAAAAAAATCTCAGTAGCAACATGGAGTCTGAAATTGTGCCCGGTATATGGCAACAGGCTCAAACCCTATTACATGGGACTCATAACATAAATTAATAGTGAAAAGTGGGTGTTACATTGTACAGTGGTATTAGGTGCCGTAGTGTGCACCTCTACCTACCCCTTCGGGGATAAAAGGCGTGATGTTATGAAGTTATTTGCTCATTCATAGTGTCTGACTTTAGCATTCTTAAGGAAGGTCATAGATATACTATCTAAAATCATGTTACATCACCGAGAAACCTGACACACTGGTGAAATTAATTGTTAAGGAGATACTTCCATTACTCAATTAATGATCCTGCTGGCCAAGCTTGGTGGTTATAGCAAATCTTCTTTCTTCTTTATGTAGAGGAGTCATATAGTTCAGAAGTAAACTAGATACGGACTATTGATGATAACAGCTGCATGCCCTAATTTTTCCGTCCCAATTTTTCTTTCACAAAGTCAAAGTCAAAATCATTTATTTCAATTTAGACCAGGATGGCACTTTTGAACGTCAACAACAAAAATTTAGAAGTGAAGCTAGTTGCTCATTCCAAGGTGTAGATTCCTATGGAGGAGATCTAGCAAGAAACTCCATAAGTTACTCTTTTTCAATCAGGTTCACAATACAATTCTCTCACAGAACCTTTTCCTAACAACAATGAAAGCGTTTTCAAAATTATCATATTTGGTGCAGTCGTTTAGGAGTTATCCGCGCACATACATGTCGACTGGGTAGATATGTATTTTAATTGCCAAAGCGAAATGATTTTATGTTTGTACTACATTTTGTACGCCGACTTTATTATACTGTATTGTTTATTATATCGTACGGGTTACTCATGTGACTGTTTAACAAGGTCCTTCGACTAGTTTCGAGCTAAACTGGGGGCTTATAGTTGTCCAATAGTAACTAAGCCTTAAAATATGTCTCACGAGAGTTATAATACCTCGACGTTATTCATGGGATAAGAAGCTAACGAACAGACAGATCACCTGATGGTAAGCGATCAGCGCCGCCCATGGACACACGGAACACCATAGGAGTCATAGGTTCATTGCCAGCCTTTTAAAAAGGGATACTTCATAAATACATGTCATTCTACTGTATAAAATATGTACTAATATAAAATGCTTTTGTTATTCACAATTCCAAGGTCATTTAAGGTCGTTCTTAACCTCATCAAAATCGCTTCAGTAATAGGGTAGATGCCTAATTTTTTTTTAATCATTAGACACGTATTTTTTATTTTCTTATATACAGAAACGAATACTTTCGACGATATATTGATTTGAAATGTCGCGTGACGTCACTTCTATTTACATTTTATACGTAGAAATGACGTTTTAGCCCCCACTCCTAAACTTTGATTCGTTTTATCAAAGTATTGTTTTATTATACGACAAAATAAAAAAATAGGTGTCTAATATTTTTACATTACCTAACTTATGGACTAATTAGATTTTTAATTTTCATACTCTGTCATCATCCCAATTTACGTGTGGGACCTTCACAAACGAATTTAATTTCGTAAGTACTTCTTTACACAGGTGGGATTGAATTGAACTACCTGTTTGTATATTTAGCAAATCATCGTATTTTATTGATTAAAGGGTCTTACAGGTAGGTACTTGTAATTTCATTTTACGTTTTTTGTTTATCAGGTGGTACATGGTAACTTCTTAGGCGATGACTGATGGAAAATCATTTGATGATATCTATATATTTTGAACTAGCTTTTACCATCGCATTTGTCTGGGTTCCGAAGGATAAACAGTTGCCTAGTGTTACTCCATTTTTTTTTTAATAAACGTTGCCTCGCATTAGGATTTTCTCCTGTATCGTGCGTGCGTTTACAGACATACAAGTTCACACACACAATGACACCCAGACCCGAAACAACAATTTGTGGATCACACAAAGTGTTGTTCCGTGCGGGAATCGAAACCGTGACACAGTCAATAATCTACCCCTGTTCCAAATTTCATTTCGATCTCTTTAGACATTTTGATGAGAAGGAAGCCAACCCGCATTGAGCAAGCGTGGTGATTAATGTTCAAACCTCCGTGTGAGAAAAGGCGTGGCCGCTAATAGGCTGTTGATGTTGTTGCGTGTGTATTCCTCTCTATTCGGCTCTTATCCGGATAGAATAGAGTTGGTGATACGATATATTCTCCTGGCACCACATGACCTTTAATTTTTTTGTTTAACATTAACATAATATCACGACTTTTATCCCCGAAGGGGTAGGCAGAGATGCACATTACGGCACTTACTGCCACTATACAATGTAACACCCACTTTTCACGAGGTATGTTAGGTACGAGTCCCATGTAATAGGGGGGGTTAACCTATTGCCATATACCGGGCACATTTCCAGACTCCGTGCTACTACTGAGGTTTTTTACAAACCCGACCCGGGAATCGAACCCGAGACCTCTTGCCCGGCAGTCGCACTTACGACCACACAGCCAATGAGGCAGTCTAGAGATATTTTTGTTTATTTTTTATAATAGACTTAAAATACTGCTCATGAAATAAAGATGTTATTATACCTTATTGTAGGGCATTAGGATAGGTATTAAAAAACGTTTTTCAGTTTTCTTATATAAACAAACATTTACGGATATTATTTTATCAATGAATGGTATAATATAAATATAGGAATAATAATAACATTACTATAGATTACTGTATCGGAACTGTTTCATGTAAACACGGTTTATCTGTCTGTCGTAACTATACCGGTCCGGAACTGATGTAATTTATACCATTATGAATAGATCAGCGCTCCTTTAGTGATATATTTATAGAAATCTTTCATTATTAAAACAAATATTTTTTTTTCTTTTAATGAACCCATAAGCTCATAAACCATATGATTAGAGACAGTTAACGACTATTTGGTTTACACTCAGCACACTCAGTCACTCCACTGTCAACTACTGGTAAATATTTTCTGCACGTGTAAGCTGATTTTTTTTATTTTATTTTTTATTTTTAATTATCGGATCGGAGGGAGTGTCTGACTTTTACTGACTAAAAACCACCCCTACCCCTACCACTAGTCGCGGAGAACCTAACGGGTAACCGGGGTTCCGGCTCGACGTGCAGGAGAAGGAACGGGGTGGTTTTTAGTCAGTAAGAGTCTGACACTCCCTCCCGCCTCACCCAGGCGGGAGCAGTCATTCGATGATTTTCCCCCCTTAAAAAAAAACCCCTACCATTACCAAAACACTATTTAAGATGAACTCACAATTGGTATAAACAGAAGAAATACTTAATATTATAACAATAAAAATTTCTCAATAAAAAAAAATTAAACTTATTTAAGACTCATGATTAAAAATTAATGAAATGGGGCACCTCTGCCTACTCTATCGATTATTAAATGATTACGTTACACTATAACCATGCGTTATATAACAAAAATAGGTCATTCACACCCAAAAAATGGCTGCCTCTATAAATAGAAGGCCTTGGATATCAAGAACCACGTGTTTAACAGTAACTGTCCTAGTAACACAGTACAGCCCAAAAAACAGCACATCAAGCTATACCCTTTCCTTCAATACATTTTCAGCTTTACTCCAAAGTAGTTAAGATTGAAAATCACTTGGGTTTCAATACAATAGTTCCGTACAACCAAAAAACCATTGCACATCAAGATATATTTTTATTGTTAGTACATTTGCAACTTTATATAGTTGTGTTATAGTTGGTTGTTGAGTGAAGGTGTTAGAATTAAGGATAGCTTGTTGTGCTGTTTCATTCATGGTTTGGCTGATGCAATAAGCAAGGTGTGTGGATCAGTATTGTTAGCAGTAGAGATGATAATAAAAGGGAGAATGTAAAAAATGGGGATTGGATATTTACACAACCCTCAATATCTATACATATGTATAATAAAATCGTAGAAAAGTCAATACTGTACATTGAATATTTTTTAAAAGAATACTTGGGCGTGATCTACAATCGATACCGAAGCAAAAATATGGTTTTTAGAATTTTGATCTGTTTGTCTGTATGTTTGTCTGGGATGATCTCAGAAAGTACTGCATGGATTTACTTCAAATTTTGCATGAATATTAAGTAACAGGTTGGGTCAATATATAGGCTACATAATTATTACCACGCTATCATCTACGAGCGAGGAGTCCTATACTAGGTACTGAATCAATTTTGAAGACATTCGTTACCTATCATAGAATATCCCTTGGTAAAGACTAAATCAAAAGCCTAAATTCTGCCAGAATTCATTATTCTACGCGGACAAAGTCGAGGGCATCAGCTAGTTTTTTAAATAATTTGAAAGGAGAAATTGTACGAAATTTATCAAAATACTATCTATTGCCCGCGAAGTCCGCGTAGAATATGAATTTTAGAACATATTTTTTTGTTTCTATTTTCTAAAATAAATACAGCCTATGTTACTCCTTAGTTACAAACCTAGTTCAGGCACATGGCATAACATAGCAATAAGAATATAGAATTAAGACATATGAAATTTCTGTTTATATTTTTTGAATAAATGATTTATTTATTTATTAGTAAAAGTCTTGCAAAATCGGGCCAGCCATTTCAGTGATTAGCCAGTACAAATAGACAAACAGACAGACAAAATTGTAAAAAATGTTATTTTGGTATGTGTGTCGTATGTATACCTATAAATGGTAAAATGTTAAATTTAAATAGTGAAAAGTAGGTGTTACATTGTACAGTTGGTATAATGTGCACCTCTGCCTATCCCTTCGGGGATAAAAGGCGTGATGCTATGTCGTGTGTATATTCATAATGCATGTAGTAAAATGCGGTTATATTCATATTACAAACAGACAGAATTATTTGTATACAGTTGTGACAGTCATTTCATTTACGTTTGATCGAAATTCTACATAGTGACGAATTATGTCCTAAACTAATTATGTATTTTCAAGTATTAATGTATGTTGCAGTACAAAGGGCAAACAAATTCAGACCAATTTGGTACAATCAATAACGTAATCGAAAACCATTCACAAATGAATATTCCTTGAAAATTAAAAAAGGAGTTCTTATTAGTCAGCTAAAAAGAGCATTACAATCATATAATTTGTTTAAGACAATAAATCAGCAATAATTATTTAAAAAAAGAACACAAATCAGCAATTTGTGCTGAATGAAACAGGACGCCATTTTGTAGTCACGTGACATCGCGCGACTATCCCCATAGATAAACAAGTCTATCGTAGTGCCCCCATTCCCAATGGCTGATGCAATAGACAATACGCATGCATCAGCGTTTAACTTTTTTTAGCTCAAAAATGCATGACATGTAGCGTAGCATTGCATAATCGATTCTATTTTAATTTCGTTAAAGTGCATTTTTAATTATATTTGCAACACAAATATGTTGCAAATATAACCGTTGCAAGTATGACCGTGATAAATGAAGTTGAGTTGAGATGTTTTAGGAAGGTTGACGTTATAAATATTTACCGAGATATCAGTTAGATATGACAATATTAATAATTAATTTTTATATTATGGGGGCTAAAAGCACGACTTTTAATTTATTAAAATAAAAGTAAGTTCAAATAACGACATTTTTATAATTGGGATGATGACAGGGTATGAAAATTAAAAATGTAATTAATGCGTAAGTTAGGTAATGGAAAAATATTAAACACGTATTTTTTTATTTTGTCGTATAATAAAACAATACTTAGATAAAACGAATCAAAGTTAAGGAGTGGGGGCTAAAACGTCATTTCTACGTATAAAATGTACATAGAAGTGACGTCACGCGACATTTCAAATCAATATATCGTCGAAAGTATTCGTTTCTGTAAGAAAATAAAAAATACGTGAGTAATGATTTAAAATAATCTACCAGACGGACATTAAAATAAAAATTAGGCATCTAGCCTTTTCTGATTTTTCATAAGATTTTAAGTAATTTAGGTTTATAACAACATGAACTAATAATGAACTTCATCATGAAAATAATTATAAAAATCGATTCTAATAGGTACTACAAAAAAAATCCTAGTCTCATCATATTTCACTGAACTACCAAGGAAGGAAGATTGCCAAAGGAAATAGTAGGAAGCCATTAAAATCGGATGACATGATCTGATCTCCCTCCACATTCCTTCGTCAGTCGTAACCTCCTCTCTCAACTGATGCAATACAGACACCTGGTTACGCATCAAGGTATACAGAACCAGTATAAATAGACCTTTGAATGTACGTTAACATCATACAAAGCGGTACCATAATAAACTGGTTTAGTATACTTTGATGTGTCCTGTATACTATGCAAGTATCAGCATTTTTTGTCGCAGTTAAACTAAGATACTAGACATTCTTTACAATACACGCTAAAAAATCAAGGTCAATAAAAATATTAATTCGTCTAGAAAAAAAAATGTGAATTATTTTTTTACAAACACAAAAAAAATACGATCTGTTAAAAAAATTAATCTGAATATGTTTTGGACGTCAAAAAAAACAGTTTTCGAATATGTTAAAAAATTTTATTGGTATTAAAAAATGAGCTGTGTGAATGAAACACGTGCGTTAAATAATTATGATTTTATAATTGAGCATTTATTTTGTAAAAAAAGGTACAAAAAACGTGTTCGACATATATTATTATTGCGTAAAAAAATACTACGCACGATTTTTTCTTCTTGCACATGTGTCTGTGACGATTGTAGTTTTAAATGTGAGACAAAAAGTTAAATACATAATTATTTTTCTTAATTATAGGAAACTTTGATGTTAATACATTATATTAAAGTTTCTAAGTAAGGTAACATTGTGATAATAGGGTGTGTCTCATATTTCTTTAAAAATAGGTAAGAATACATATTTTTATCCACATAATAAAAATGTAACATCAAATTTTCGCCTTATTATGACATGTATTAAGTGAGCCTTTTTATTTCATTGTTAAATGTATTTTTTTTTTATTTGCCTTTTGCATTTTTATGACGAGCTCTATATACATATAATTTAACCCCAACCCCTATGTGTGGCATCACAACTCTGACAGAGCTTACATACACGTAACAAAAACTGGAAAACAAACCTAGACATTTTGAAAAACGCCCGAATTCCAAACACGACTACTACAATAGTATTCATTCATATGAACATACGATGTAACATTTCCGGAGCTCGGTCAAGGCCAGAGATTAGGATATTGTTACTGAGGGGTCACAGGTTCAATGCTTGGAAGTTGGAACTAGGCTAATTTGATTTTAGCACTAGATTTATAGTATCACACCATTTCTTTTGAAGGGGTAAGTAGATGTAGAGAGACAGTGAAATATTACAATTATGACTTTCAAGGGGTCTCTGAAGGGGTACCATGTATACAATGTAACACCCACTGTTTAGTGGTAGACTCACCTCCTATTATATGGGACTCATAACATAACTTCAAACCTTCAAGAAAAGAGCGTATTCTTTTTTAAAAGGCTGGCAACGCACCTGTGACTCCGCTTGTCGCTGATCGCTTACCATCAGGTGATCCGCCTGCTCGTTTGCCCCTATTCCATAAAAAACCAGTGAATAGTGGATGTTTTTTTTAAGGAGGGAAAATCATCATTCTTCTCCCGCCTGTGCGAGGCGGGAGGGAGTGTCAGACTCTTACTGACTAAAAACCACCCCGTTCCTTCTCCTGCACTTCGAGCCGGAGCCTCGGTTACCCTTTAGGTTCTCCGCGACTCCGAATCGGAAAAGTGAATGTTATTCATTGTATCGTATGTGCAACTCTGTCTACCCCTTGGAGCTTTAAAAATCGTGACGTTAATTATGTTCATGTATATTCATAAAATAATTTCAGTAATTCAGGTTCAACTTGAAAGCTAAATTAAAACAACAAACAAATTACTTTTGATGGAACACTGACATTAATTTAAATGTCATGGCAACATTTCCAGGAACTTAGAGTTCCCATGCCGGAAATAGAACTCGGGACAAATTGTTCTTCTTATTTTATTTAAATGAAATAATTAGGAGAAATGTCAGCTCTTTATTATTAATAAAGCTCGTTGCTTTAATAAATTATGTAAATTAGACTTTCAGGATATTTCAGCTTTTCAGAAGGCCGTGCTGAAATTGTTGCCAAGTGAAGTTTCTTAGACTCTGTATAGACTTTAACCCCGTAAATGAGTGTGGGAGAGCCATGCCTCGGCACGAATGGGCCGGCTCGACCGGAGTGATACCACGGCCGAGCAGAAAACCGACGTGAAACAACACTTGCGTTGTGTTTCGTCGCGTGAGTGAGGTTACCGGAGGCCCAATTATTCCCCCACACACTCCCCAGTCCCTGAATCTCAACAATCCTCACATCCCAAAACGCCGGTAACGCACTTGTAACGCATCTGGTATTCCAGGTAGGCGACGCCGAATGCTTACCATCAGGAGATCCATTTGCTAGTTTACATGAAAAAGTCGTGTAAGTTGCACTATTTATAACTCAAGAACGGCTTTGGCTTAGATTACCGATTAGGGTAAAAATTGGTGGGGTAAAAATTGTGCTTAGTACCAGGAGATGGATATGGACTTTTATACACATACTAGCTTCTGCCCGCGACTTCGTACGCGCAATCCCGATATTACCCGTTCCCGTTCTTGATTTTCGGTAAAAAGTAAAAAAAAAAAAAATTGGGTAAAAAGTATCCTATGTCCGTCTCCTAGTTCTAAGCTACCTCCCCACCAATTTTCATCCAAATCGATTTAGCCATTCTTGAGTTATAAATAGTGTAACTAACACGACTTTCTTTTATATATATAGATTTCCCGAAAAATCGCAGGCAGAAACCAGTGAGTGTTAAAAAAATTACACACTTTTAAATTTAAAACTTTAATAAACTAACAATAGTACTTTGCCAAGTCAAATGGTCCCTTTAAATCACTCGACAATCCCAAATTAACTTATAAACTGACTCCAAAAGAATTTACTTTGCAAAATAAATAAGAACACACAACACCACATCAAGCTATGCAAATCCAGTATAAACTGACCGACGAATGTCCGGAAAGATCACACAAAGCGAGGTCATGTTATAGTGGTTATGTATAGAACAACATGTAGACAAATCAAGAGATTTTCGACCTTACATCAAAAGCAATAAAGTTCAAAATGTTGTGAATATTGATATAGTTTGTCATGCGGTTTGGCTTGTCACTTTGGCTCGCCCACATAGGCTTTGTCTTATATTATTAGGCTTTTATTTAGATAATAGGAACATTAACTTCTGTCCAACAATAAAGCTATTTTTAGACCTTTTATATTTCATATAGAGAATTCCTACACGAGGTTAAGCTACGCTAACCAAGGTTAATTTGTTGATGGGATACCCATTCTTACGCTTGGAGCTTGAAACCCTAAATAGACTATTTTATAATTTGATCCATTAGTTACATTTCCCCCCTCAAAAAATCACTTTAATCAAATTGCCTGCCTAATCAGAAGCTACCGACAACAATGACTTAAACATCACCAATCATTAATTGTTTTTTCAGCTTACTGACATTTTTTTTCTTAAAAAGCTAAGAGATAACAGTTAGACCATGAACTATGTAGTGATAAGTGATAACCGCACGCGTGCTGTCTTATCAGTTCACAGCTAAATTGTTTCAATTGAGGTCTAAAGTTAACTGTGATTTGAATCCATTGTTAAAATTATTTATTTTAGGCCCGAGTGAATAGGTTGCTTATGGGACGACGTGCTCCATCATGCAATTGTAAGACCTTTTTTTTTTTTGTTGACGGGGTAAACCCTCCAAAGGCGTCTAGCTTTTTGGGGAAAAAGACTAGGGAGTGTGCGATTTTTACCTCACTAAAACCTCCCCGGCGGCCACCATCCGCACTTGAAGGGGGCACCGGGTCCTCTTAGTAATTAATTGAAATCTGATTGTAGGTATAATAATAGTAATTGTAATTGATGATCAAATTTGTGTTACTAACACTAGTTGTATAAGTAAATTGTTACTAACCGTTTATGAGCTCTGAGCCTGAAATCAAGATTACTATTCTATTCTATTCTATTCTATTAGTAGACCAACTCCGGCGCCCTCATAGTGCAACGCCTGTTACGGCACCTCCCTATGGAGACCTATGTGTCTCTCCTAGAGCATCTCTGTGCACTGCACGGCGGCACGTGACCACTGTGCCGCCGTCATCCTTGAGGTCATTAGGTGGGCGCCTAGATTCCCCACTCTATTGCAATTGTAAGACCTACCAACGGCAAGTACCAATGTGACTTTTTCCGAGTTATATGTACTTTCTAAGATTATCTAGACACCACTGACATACTAGAAAATATCGTGAGGAAACCTGGGCTTAAAATTTATAATTATAAGTTTGAATTCGCCAACCCGCAATGATTGATTAATGCTCAAACCTTCTCCGTGTGAGAAGAGGCTTTGCTCAGCAGTGGGCATTTATAGGCTGTTGATGATGATGATGATGATGATGAGAGATTGTAATACATGTATCGTTGTAGGGTGAACTCATCTAACTTCGTGACATAAGCATTTGAGTAATAAAATACCAATAAATTATTAATTAATTTAATTCAGTCTCCGCATGAGTTTTAATCAGTCTTTTATGAGGAATATTAGCACAAATAATCAGATTTTTTTCTAGAAACCTAAGAGTTCTACCAAATTTACTAAATTGAATTATTAGGCGAGTCACAGAATTAGATGAGTTCACTATAATTAGCATGATGCCTAACCGAAACACTCAGGTAAAATTAAATTTTAAAGTTCATGTTATGCTATGTACTAAGTACCTAATAGTGGCTCCAACAAGGGTTCGAACTCGACACATAAACTTTATTACCATCAAAATTTCGAAACTACTCCATAAATAACACGTAGGTAGGTATATTGAATGCCAATAATAACTTATTTAATCATAACTACACACGGCTACACATCGAGCTTTACATAACCAGTATAAACTGAACGTTAAATGTGTGGAAAGACGATGCGACGGGACACCAGGATAAATTGGCTTTGTATAGATTGATGTGTGGCCGTGTGTACATAGTTTCAAATAAAACAAATTAGTATTTAAAAAACTACTGGTCATGTCAAGTCTAAAGTTCAAAACCCCGTCCAAGGGATCACTAGGAAAAAACTCAATGACTTCATATGACGCTAATTGTAGAAAAAGTACCTATGTACATATGTATCTAATATAAGTTATGTACAGTCTTGTCACATGCTGTATATGGATAGTGCTAAAACGCGGGTTACTCACGTGAATATACTGAGAAAAGCTCTACTAGTTTCGAACCACTTAGGGGTTCTTCCTCATGAGCAGCGTGCGCTGTCGCTGGCGCGGCTTTACTCAATATTTTCAGGGGTGGGGACAGATGTGTTCTACTCTGACGTCATCACACGTGTCTGACGTCACCAGGTACTCATAACCGGCACAAACTTGATGTAACAATTAACACGTGCTCCCCTGTTTACACCTAAATCCATGATTATTGAATTTCTTTGAAGGAATTCCAAAGCAATAGTTTCCACTTCCCTTCAAAAGTGCGTAGTAACAATATGTACAGACGCCAGCAAGTCAAGCTACCCCTTTCTGTAAAATTTCTTTATTAGATTTTGAACTTTATATTCTTATTATAAAGTCGAAAATCCAATGAAAAAATAGACAGATTGGAGTAGGATGATATGCTTGCGGTTGTACGTTATAATAGACATTTTCCTGATTACGCCGTAAATAGGGAATGTCCGAATATACCCTAACTCGCTACACCGGACGCACGTGGCTAACGTATACTATGTACGGTGACGTCATACTAGCACGTGGATTATGTAGCTAATGGAGTGTTAATAGAGCGGCAATTTTAGGTTATGTCGTCTGACCCTAAGAAGTGTGATGATAATTTAAAATTTATAAAAAAATCAATAAAAGCGGTAGATAACTTTGTGAATAGAAAAAAATTATACCTCTCAACTTCTATTGCAAAAACTCTAATGTACCTATGTATAGTAACTCATAGGATAGTAGGATTCATAATAGGAATAATATAGCTTATTGATGTCATTTATCTAATAGCATTTCTTAGGTACATGAAGAAGATTACCTTTTAATCAAATAGTTGTACAAAAACCAATAAAACGACATACCAGGAAAAAGAAGCGAATAATCTTTATCATTTACAACTTCTAATACATTCCAAAGCAAAGATAAAACATTTTATTACACAATTATCTAAATCTAACTTTCACATTTATCATATACTTAATCGTAATTACTTCTAATCCTTTTGGTAGTAAACACATACGTATCATTATCATAATAAGCTTCTTCGATGTCTTGCGGATCACGACTTTGCCACACACACACACACACACACACACACATACACACATACACACACACACACACACACACACACACACACACATCAACATCCCGTGGCAGTGCATTGCTGGACTATACTCCTCCTTTTGCTATAGCCTCATGCAGACTGAACAGAATAGAATAAAATAATCTTTATTGTACACCATTAATAATATAGAACATACAGAAGAAGGAAATGATAAACATAAATACTTAAAAAGTGCTGCCTGCCTAGTTGACCGAGTGGTTGCAATTGCGACTGCTGCTCAAGTTCGATCCCCGGGTAGGGCAAAATACAAAAAAATCAGGTTTTAAAAAAAATCTGTGGTAGCACGGAGTCTGGAATTGTGCTCGGTATATGGCAATAGACTATAGACTAGACTAGAGATAGACTCACCCCCTATTCCATGAGACTCATAACATAAATAATGAAAAGTGGGTGTTACATTGTACAGTGGCATTAAGTGCCGTAATGTGTACCTCTGCCTACCCCTCAGGGAGAAAAGGCGTGAAACATCACGCCTTTTCTCCCTGAGGGATTATTTGTATACATACATAACAATGTATGTATACAAATAAAAAATAAAAATGGGCACAAAGGCGGTCTCATCACTTATAGTGATTTCTACCAGACTCAGGACTCAGATATCAGGTTTATTAGAACACTCTGCAGTTCAGTGTCATTTATATGTGTGTAATCCATAGTCAGCTCACACGATACCAGCGCAAAGAGTAGACAAGTATTTACCGTCACCACGTGATGCGTGACAATCACTACACTTACCTACCTTTGTCTTCTTTCATGCCTCCATAGATGAAGTGAAAGACGTATGCTAGAATCTTGTCATTTGGTTGTTTCTGCTTTTGTAAGAAGACAGGTGTGACAATACTTATGTATATTCTTCCTGTCTGTATGTACAGATATCTGTCTCACGTGTAATGCCCTCGCCACGCATACTTATCATTACTGTCTTTCATGTCTCGCGAGTGTGGTCTCTGTGTGTTGTATAATCTGTGTTTGACTCCTGCGCATAAGATAAGACATGGCATGATTCGGAGCTGGGCAGGAAGTGAACACGTCAGTGTGTTAACTACTTTGTTACGTCATATCGTTTAGTGTGGGGGATTGTCAGTAGAATAGATTGCAAGTACATATTTATTCAGTTTGTTTGACATATTTGATTTGTACTATCTTTTAGTGCCTCTTTTATGTAGAATTTTGATGATGGGAAGCCTCTTTTCTATGTACAAAGTTTTATAACAACAGTACCCAAATCACTTTTTAAAATAAATTCAGTCTAACCAACACTGAAATTAAAATTCCCCCACAATTTTTACTTATTTTTAATCACAACTTATAAATAGAAATCAAGTCCATTCTAAAAATAAAAACATCCTTTTAAACTGCTTATCAAAAAGTGTAAAGGTATAATTATATTTTCAAATGTCGTGAATACCTGAAACTGAAAGGGTGACATTTAAATTGACGCGGACTCGAAGTCACTGACCGCTGAAACGATACCTGTGGTATAATCAAATCATACATCATAGTTGACACTCTGGAATATTCACTTACCCGTGACACAGAAGGAATTTCCATGAAATTTTGGCATAATCCGAATCTTTCAAATACCTATTTATTTGTTAGCCATTCAACTGACTCCGTCGTTGACCTCTGACACGAAGGTTTTTCGATTTGATTCCTGAGTCAGGTAAATTAGTGGTATCTTTTTAAGTTCTCTAATTTAGTTATGGTAAGAATCCCTTGTATCTAAGGGGTTGCCTATTGCCATATATCACACACAATTCTAGACTACGTATTATTACTAAGATTTATTTTTTAAATCTTAAAAGACAATAGTAGGTACTGCTAAGTTATTCTGTACCTTTCAATTCGAAATATTTAAGTGAACTCGATGGTGGTCCGCCATGCCACTAGCTATGACAATAATCCTGACCAATGACGGACGAGGATGCAATCGAGCTCAGTTCGAGAACTCATATTGATATTTTACAAAATAGCCGAATATTACGAACTGAAAGCCATCTTGGCTATCACACTTACGACCACACGACTATAGGTAGACACTCAAAAACTTGAATAAATAATGTAAACGACCTTTGAACAAATAAATAAACCGGATGTGGGTAAGCAACAGTCAATGAACACTGGAACAGGATGGGTGTGCATAAATAGACATAAATGTTTAATATTTTGAAAGTTTTATAATATTTGTCTATTAAAGTTAAAGTTTTAAAAGTGATTCGGCTATGAAAACTGGAAAAATATCTAGAAATGTAAAGACTGCCTCATTGGTCGAGTGGTTGAAAGCGCGACTGCCAAGTATAGGGTCTCGAATTCGATTCCCAAATCAGGCAATCTACCTGGAGCTCCGGACGAACTAACCAGGGCTTCGGTACGAAGCCGGAGTGGGAACGGAGTCGTTTTTAGTCAGGAAGTCTAGCACTAGGAATCTCGACTCGAGTCGCGGAGAACCTAACGGGTTACCGGGGCTCCGGCTCGACGTGCAGGAGTAGGAACGGGGTGGTTTTTAGTCAGTAAGAGTCTGACACTCCCTCCCGCCTCACCCAGGCGGAAGCAGTCAGTCCATGATTCTCCCCCCTTAAAAAAAGGTATCTCGCCTCAGTCAAGGCGGGAGAAGTCATTGGATGATTTTCCAGACTTAAAAACCAGGCAACCACCGAAACCCTAGCTGTTTATCAGTAATAAAGTTGTAGCAGCAAGATAACATAACATAACATCACGCCTTTTTATCCCCGAAGGGGTAGGCAAAGGTGCGCATTATGGCACTTAATGCCACTGAACCATGTACCACCCACTTTTCACTATTTTATGACATGAGTCCCATGTAATAGGGTATGAGCCTATTGCCATATACCGGGTACAATTCAAGGCTCCGTGCAAACAATGAGATTTTTTTTTAAACCCAGTAATACTTTTCCCGAACCGGAAATCGAACCTTAGACGAACCCACTCGGCCAACGAGGCAGTCATATAGTATAATTAATTTCTAGAATAATACAAGGTCAAGTAGTCTACGGGCAATATAACATTTTCCTTAAATTTCAAATTTCAGGTACTGCATTGTTTCATTTTACAGGAATCTCATGTATAATAAACTTGGCTGAAAGGTCAAACTCATTTTGTATGTATTTTCCATACAACCTTGAATTTTCTCAATGCCTGTATTTTTCCTTAAAACTGTATAATTTTTGAAAAAACCGGTGTCGTATGCGCAGAGTAGAAATACATTTGGTCAACCTTAGTCTTTTCGTGGGTGTTATAAGAGGCAAGAGCTGACTGAGAATCTATAAGAAGCTCAAGTGGACCATGGGCATCCGATGATCTGATGGTAGCAATCAGTGCTACCTATGAACACCTGAAACACCAGATGCGTTACAAGTGCATTACGGTATTTTAGGGGTTAGAAATTAAAAGATTGTTGGAAATTCGGGGATTGGGGAGATTGGGGAGGGGGTAATTGGACCTCCGGTAACCTCGTACAACACAACACGACAAAACACAACGCATGCGTTGTTTCACGTCGTTTTTTCTGTGAGGCCGTGACGTGACGAAGCATGGCTCTCCCACATCGGTATGCCATAATATCAGCCGCGGAGAACTTAACGATCTACCGGGGCTCCGGCTCGAAGTGCAGGAGAAGGAACGGGGTGATTTTTAGTCAGTAAGAGTCTGACACTCCCTCCTGCCTCACCCAGGCGGGAGCAGTCATTCGATGATTTCTCTTCCGACGGCTCATAGGTTGGAAAGATCACAATTTAAAGGTTCAAGTTTTATCAATGATCTGCTCGGTCTCTATTAAATGAGTCGTCTCTTAATCGGGTATACTACCTACCACCCACAAGAAGAGAAAAATTGGTAACCAATGTATTCTACTCTGACGTCACTAAACGGCATACAAAAGTTTACAAGTGAGTTTGTTTGTGTGTGTTTGTTACCATAATATGTCAAACGGCTGTAGGGATCAGAATATTAGGAACAGTGGTAGATTATTAAACTGTCAAACACCGGGAGGACACCGGTGACCACAACCTATTGTTCTTTAATTGTGTCTATAATGACGGTACTCAAAGGGTTAAGAGGGAAAATCATCAGATTACTTTCCCCACCTAGGTGAAGCGGGAGGTAGGGTTCTCTGTCCTCTTACTGACTAAAAACCACCCCGTTCCTACTTCTGCACTTCGAGTCGGAGCCTCGGTAACCTTTTACGTTTTCCGCGGCTCTCGTATAGGCATCAGTCCTATTGGGCCCCATCCGTGGTGGTCTGATAGATTTTTCGGGCGCGCAGAACGCGACGCGCCGTACACTCGGGTCTGATTCTCTGTCTCTGTCTGGTTCTCTGTTGGTTCTGGTCAGGCGGCGAGCTACCCATGCTCGCCGTAGATTATGTTCTAGAATAACACATAGGCTAATTGTTATCCCACGTTGGCACGCTAGTTAACATCTAAATGTACTCCAAAATCGATCACAATTTCCTAATACGTCTACCTACAATTCTGCCCACCCTAAATTAAACCAATACTAAAATTAGCTGTTTAATAATGCTTCAGCGGTTTCAATGTACAATCAACCAGGACCCAAAATAATCTGTACACACAGAGCCTTTATTACTAAACCCATAAGGTCGATATTCCCTTAAACTCAATCCTGAATCGTACTATAAATTCCGTTCAGAATATCGTAGTCAGTTTAATGAAATTATTATTTTGAAAACACACTGTAATTGTACACTCAAGAATTTGCATCAGGTATTCAGTTATTTCGGTGCAGGTTTGATTCTCGGAATGGTTTATTATGAGCTCTGTGAGGTAGATGGACGACCTGGTATAGGAGGGCACATAGAAGCAAACACCGGACATTATTGGGGAGTACTTAGTTAAGTGGTGTTAGGTATATTGTTAAATTATAACATAACAACACGCTTGTTATCCTCGAAGAGGTAGGCAGAGGTTCGCATTACGACACTTAATGCCACTGTACAATGTAACACCCACTTTTTACTATTTATGTTATGAGTCCCAATTAATAGGGGGTGAGCCTATTGCCATATACCGGGCACAATTCCAGACTCCGACTACTGAGAATTGTTTAAGAAATCCAGTTATACTTTGACCGACCCGCGAATCGAACCCGAGCCCCTTGCTCGGCAGTCGCACTTGCGACCACTCGGTCAACGAGGCAGTCAGGCAGATTACTAATATTATGACTATTTAATTTATTCTTATCATCAAATAGTACAATGTTTATCTATTTCTATGATAAGCAGAGGTCGTTAACCCATAGCGGTAGGTCTATCTTTTTAATTAGGCACTTTTATAGTAGGAATTTATTGAATTTCATTTCACTGTATGTGTACCTATTACATGGTACTCATAACATAAATAATGAAAATTGGGTGTTACATTGTACAGTGACATTAAGTGCCGTAATGTGCACCTCTGCCTACCCCTTCGGGATAAAAAGGCGTGATGTTATGTAAATACTTATCATGCGTAAGAAATACAATTCTATAAGTATTATTATGATGCGTACTCTGTATGCTATTTTAACAGCTACGATAGGGGTTGTATAGTTTTGACATTGAATAATTATTGAGATTTTATTGGATTGATATTGGGATTGGTTTCACCCAGGTCTCTTACCTACCACTTTATCTGTAAGTCAATCGTCTCCCCATTCTCTGACAATTCTCATTCTCATTCTCTGACTCTCCCATTCCCCAGTCTCTGTTATCTAGTGCCTGAGAATTAATTATGATGACGATGTTTAAAAATGCTTTAAAATTTGAAATAGAGAAAAACCCTCACACAATCCACGTGGATAGCTCAATCGTCAGGTTCACCGCACTACATCTAAGACCTAAAATACTAAAACAAATAACCAAAAACTGGTGATCTGGATCTCATCTCACCTTTCAACGCTCCACAACTATATACAGATAGACAAATAAACACATTTTTTAATATAAATATATGTTTACCGGATTAATTTGTTATACTCTGGTAGATGCGCAAGCGATGCTGAAAGATCTGCCTGTAAACATGTCTAGGAGTGATTCATTCAGATTTTTTCCTGGTGGTTTTGTTGGGGTAGTAATTAGACAATGTTTAAAATGAGTAGGTAGGTAGGTAGTGATATATTTGTGATTTGAAGACAATGGTGTCATTGTTAGACGCACACAACTGATATATACATATATTAAAATTAAAAAGTATGGTTATAGGTTATTTTTAACCGACTTCAAAAAAAGGAGGAGGTTCTCAATTCGACCGTATAAATGCTTTTTGTATAACAGTGTGGTGTAAAAATAGCTTGAGATTTTAAAACTCTATCCTATCTAATACACAGAACTCTTAGTGCTTAGTAGCTAAAAGTAAATTAACTAAAATCGCAGGTTACTCACGTGAATATACTGACGTCGCGCAGCTCACTGTCGCCGCGACCGCGCACGCTACTAATGAGGAAGAACCCCTCTATGGTTCGAAACTAGTAGAGCTTTTCTCAGTATATTCACGTGAGTAACCCGAGATTTTAGTTAATTTAGTATGTTTCACGATAGTTATTATAAAAACATAAAAGTAAATTAATATTGGTTCATTTATTAATATCGATATGAATAAATTTACAACTATTCTGTACTGCACTCCTAATGAAAACAAAAGATTGCTTGAAGTCACTGAATTAATTAATTAATTTATTTATTTTTTTAATAAAACAAAACGTTGTAATGTTGTAGCTGCATTCTGTAGAACTGAGCTATATGTCACTTACGAACGGAGCGTTGCACTAATAAAATGCGCTCTTTCTCACATTCATACCCTCACAACATCTAATAGTTGAAATTTTTATATATAAGTACTCGGAATTTTCTGATATGAATCTCTGCACTTTATTAGCATCGTGTTAACTTTCTCTTGAGTGCATTCAGTGCAACTATTTCAACGATTTTCAATGCAATTCTAGAATTAACCTTATTATTTACTTATTACAATCCATTTTTTTAATTCATTACAATAATTCTAATCAAATTTAAATTAAATAAATATTTACATCTTAAAATATAAAATGCTATGTTAAGGCATCAAAAAAAATATTTCCTCGTCGCTATCGTGAGGTAGGATGCCCAAAAGACTGGCAGCATTGCCACGTTGAATGGCAATGCTTAGCCTTTTCCCAAGCCCTTTGATCACCTGAACCCTCAACCATCCTCCTCACAATATCTTTGTAAAGAAGATGTGCAAGTTTCAACCCCAAACGGTTCGAAAGCACAGTATCTAAAATTAGACAACTTCTCTTTTCTAAGGGTACTCCTGGTACTCCTGCACTTCAAGCCGGAGCCCCGGCAACCCGTTAAGTCTTCCGCGACTCCGTATCGGCATCAGCCCTAAAATTACATAATACCTAATGCTTAAATTAACAAAGAATAATATTACATTGATATCCTAAGAAAACACTCTCATTCATTTTGAATTCGGGTAAATGCTTACGTTTTAACCCTTCTTGGAAAATACATGAAAATAGCCTTTCAATAATAATCGAGAAATCTTACGTCATCATCATCAACAGCCTATAAATGCCCACTGCTGAGCAAAGCCTCTTCTCACCCGGAAAAGGTTTGAGCATTAATCACCACGCTTGCTCAATGCGGGTTGGTGATTTCAAACTTATAATTAGAAATTATAAGCCCAGGTTTCCTCACGATGTTTTCCTTCACCGTTTTTCAGTGGTGTCTGAATAATCTTTGAAAGTACATATAACTCGGAAAAAGTCACATTGGTACTTGCTGTTGGTAGGTTTCGAACCCGCACCCTCATGCATGAGAAGTGGGCGTCTGAAAGCTCCGGGCCACCACGACAATTTTTGTTAATTTAAAGTCATCACACACCTAACAAGCATGGCTCCGGCACGCCTCCAAACCAGAAATGTCATTGTCATTTAAATGTGAACTTTAAATCGTATGTCGTATGACGTATTTCATAACGACGATATAAGAAAGCTGCAAGTACGCCAGCCGCGTCGGCGCGCTTACAGTCTTTTTCTATTGTGTCCAAAGCAAACAACGCCGCGCCGGAGCCGTACCGGAGCCGTGCTTGTTTAGTGTGCAATGACTTTTAGCCTTCACACCCACGAGTATTTTTTTTTTTCAGTAGTTAAAGAAGACAAAGGCTCATGTGGGACAACGTTTAGATTTATTGGATGTCTTAGTTTTGTAAATTCTTTGTAAAATCTGCCACGTTGTGTGGTCATATGTGCCACTATTTAGGGATATTGTCAAAGTAGTTTTGTTTTTTTTTAATCCCATAGTCAAATTAAATACTTTTTTCGTACTGTCAAAAACGACAGTTTTCTATGAATTTGGTACGAGATTGTGTATTGTGACGTCACGTTTCTTTAGCGTTAAACAGCATACTAATTTCTTAAAAATTTGCTAGAAAAACACTAAAATTAAGTTAGTCATAAAATCAATTAATGAAAGTGTGATTATGTTTCAATATTTTATTGTATTGACAGTCGAAATAAATTATTTTTGATTAAGGCAAGTACCTAATCATTAAGTGCGTTTCCATTCAAAATATTTTCTTGGTGATCAACTGAAACTTAAGACACACGATAAATATAGCTCCTTTATATATTAATTAAAATAAGTGCTTCGACTTCGACTTCGACTTTGCATACGTGTTATGTCGCCCGTGTCACACCGTGGCTACTTATTGCTAGCCTTATTTATAGCCGGAGAGTATGTCTACAAGACACGCGCGTGTCGTCACGTAGGCATATCCGACACTTTTCCTTGTATATCTACATAGTTTGATGTACAATCAACGAAATTACTGGTGTACAGGATTGTAGGTTTTAATTTTTATGGGATTTTGTGTGACTGAAAAATTGTGCAATGTCGTGTATGCAAAATCATTTTATTTGAAATCTATCTTAATACTACTGTAATTAACTACATTTTCTCATCATCATCACCAGCCTATAAATGCCCACTGCTGAGCAAAACCTCTTCTCACCTGGAGGTTTCAGCATTAATCACCACGCTTGCTCAATGCAGGTTGGTGATTTCAAACTTATGATTAGAAATTATAAGCCTAGGTTTCCTTACGATGTTTTCCTTCACCGTTTGTCAGTGGTGTCTGAATAATCTTACAAAGTACATATAACTCGGAAAAAGTCACATTGGTACTTGCTGTTGGTAGGTTTCGAACCCGCACCCTTATGCATGAGAAGTGGGCGTCTTAAACCTTCGGGCCACCACGACATCGACTTTTCTACATCTACAATATTTTAGTTATCCATCCAATTTTATTAAACATATTAGAGTTTATAAACAAATTATTGAGTTATTGCCAATGAGCACTAGATTAATTTTTTATACGTACAAAAATTAATGAACTAATTGTTATAGTCGCCTGTTACACAAAATTAATTAATAAATTAGCGCAAACACCTGTGTTCAGAGCACGTTATGATGATGCAACATAGATACAATGTTACTGGGTTATAAAAAGATTTGTCATTAGTACTTCCTATTAGCTGTTCTAGGAATTAAATATAGCAATTACATGTGCCCTCGATGTGTTAATTAATTGTGAAGAAATTTATCTATAATATTACTGCAGTTTCCTAGTTACAATTGATTTTTATGGGGTAAGTTGTAAACGAGTCGATGGATCACCTGATGGTAAGCATTTGGCGTCGCCCATGGACAGATGGAACACCAGCGGCGTTATTAGTGCGTTACCGGCCTTTTGGGTTTAGGAATTAGAGGATTGATGGGGATTCAGGGATTAGGGAGATACACGACGAGATACATCGCAAGCGTTGTTTCACGTCGGTTTTCTGCTCGGCCGTGGTATCACTCCGGTCGAGCCGGCTCATTCGTGCTGAAGCATGGCTCTCCCACACTTACACTAGGGATTATGGGTTTTAAGGAACAACTTTGTAAGATTTTAACAATTCCTTTGACTAATAACGCTATACATATAATAGACCAATGTGACCAATACTTACTTATTCATGTCTAATTTGGTCAACTAGAAGTTAGCATCTACGACTTGTAAATTAATCAGACAGATAACTTGTAAAAAGTTATTTTTTTCTAAGAAAAATACACTTTTATAAAACCTTTTTGTCTCCTGACTATGAAGCTAGACGATTATGTATAAAAACCCGTCATTTTCAAAATTCGATCGATCATTCTAAATTCAAATTTCAAATTGATTTCAAGTATTCGTTATTCAAATACCCGTATTACATTGATGCGTAATTCGGTAGTTTTTTTTACTCAATGTGATATTACTTTCAAATTAACGGTCAAGGTAAAATCGACATAATTTTTAACTACTCTAAGGAGTAGGTATAAACATACATAGTAGGTATCGAAACTAGTGTTTTTTCTTTCTTATATTAAAAATATAATATTTAAACGTTAATTCTATATTAAATATTATGTTTGTCGCCTTACTCACGTTATTATTTGATGAGGAACTCGATTAGTTTCAAGCCATGCTAGAGGCTCATATGTCGAGGGTAACGGAATGAGTAAGTCGAAAAAAAACAACATAACATGTTATGTTTTTTTTGACTGCCTCTTTGGCCGAGTGGTCGCATGTGCGACTGCCGGGCAAGGGGTCTCGGATTCGATTCCCAGGTCGAGCAAAATAATACTGTTTTTTTTTTTAATCCTAGTAGTAGCACGTAGTTTGGAAATGTGCCCGGCATATGGCAATACGCTCACCCCCTATTACGTGGGACTCATAACATAAATAGTGAAAAGTGGGTGTTACTTCTGTGTGCACCTCTGCCTATCCCAAAAAATGTTATTTTATGTTATGTTATGTTTTTTAATAGATAGAGTAATTCTTAAGAAAGCTTTATATGTATAATACATGCATATTGCACCCGCGCGAAGCGGGGCGGGTCGGTAGTTTAACAATAATTAACTTAAATAATAATAAATAAAAAATATTACACACCTATTTTTTCGTGTCCTGTCATCATCCCTATTATTGCGAGTGGTCCAGCAGCCGCGATGGGTTACACCAGCGCGCTCTGCGATCGGTAAGCGGGCGGGTAAAAATCGCATCGTGAATCCGTAGCGTAAAGCTAAGCTGGGGCCTGTAGCATTTTGCTGGATACTATTCACATCCAAACATTCTTATTTTTCTACATCTACACTTCAAATATAAACATTTAAAACCAAAAAAATACAATGTCTATAGAATTACAATATTGTAATATGTCCTGTAAAGTTGCGTAATAGTATGTACTGAATAATTTCAGTGTAATAGACACGTTTTACATAATGTGACTTGTTATATAATCATATGCCCTTAGTCATAGAAAAAAGATAGAAAAACGTACTGTCAACGTTTTTCTCTAGTTTAAATTTGATTTTGTAAACAGCAAATTAGGTTTTTTGATAGTAAACTGACTGAAAAACGAAATAGTTTTAGTGTGTAACTAGCTTAAGACTTTGACTGCCAATAAAAACTGTTGAAGGTGAATCCTCCGCTAACGCCTGTCACCGGTGACCCCCATGGCGTTTAACGTGTTAACTCTTACTTATATCTCTTTTTAAGTGTTATCCTATGGCTTTAAATAGATCAAGAGGCGGTACAAGTACACCACAGGCCTTTGAGTATAAAGAATTTAAACACTGTTGGGGATTTACGTAATAGGGACATTCATCAACAGCCTATAAATACCCACTGCGGACCACAGGCCTCTTTTCACACGGAGAAGGTTTGAGCATTAATCACCACGCTTACTCAATGCGGGTTTGTGATTTCAAACTTATAATTAGAAATTATAAGCCTGGGTTTCCTCAGGATGTTTCCCTTCACCGTTTGTCAGTAGTGTCTGAATAATCTTAGAAAGTACATATAACTCGGAAAAAGTCACATTGGTACTTGGTATTGGTACTTGAGGAGATTGGGGAGGGGGTAAATCGGACTTCGGTAACCTCACTCACACGACAAAACACAGAGCTTTGGTTGTTTCATGCTAGTTTTCTGCTCGGCCGTGGTATCACTCCGGTTGAGCTGCCCCATTCGTGCCGAAGCATGGATCGCCAGGCAAAAAAAAATACAGAATCCATGCACATACAGTGTAATCATGTGGTAATACAAAACAGTATTTGAAAGTAATGCCGAGACATTATTCCACGACTTTTCATTGAAAGTAAAACTTATGGAAATTTGTAAAAAAAGGGGGGAATATTGTCAAATCAGTCACGTTTTCAAAGAGAGGCTTCTCACGTGTATAGTGACACGTTTTAATAAAAAAAATCGTCAGGCAGTGAAAATCATTCCGTGTTACCGTAATGTCCAAGCTTATAAGGCGGGTTGGAGATCTCGCTTTGAAGAAGGATGGAGTCTTGGATACCTCATCTTCCCATCGATATAAAACGGAAGCCGTATAAAATGTGTAAAAAAAAAATCTCAATACTTACATGGAGTCTGGAATTGTGCCCGGTATATGGCCATAGACTCACCCCCTATTACATGGGACTGATAACATAAATAGTGAAAAGTGGGTGTTACATTGTACAGTAGAATAATGTACACCTCTGCCTACCCCTGCGGGTATAAAAGGCGTGGTTTTATGTTATGTTACGTTATTTTACGTCAGTTTTCTGGTCATGGTTTGTTTCATAAAACTAAAGCATTTTAGATGTACTAAGTTATTAAAATTAAGAACAACATAATACAAAGAAGGCCACGTCGCTCGACGGACTGATGTCAGATGGACCAGTAAAGTCCTAGAGTGGAGATCACGGACCGGAAGACGAAGCATGGGTATGCCTCCCGTTAGGTGGACCAATGACATCGCCAGAGTTGCGGGGAGCCAGTGAATGCAGGTGGCGAGTTGTCGTTCGACGTGGAGGACTAAGGGGGAGGCCTTTGTCCAGCAGTGGACGTTGATGATAATAATGATAAAAAAGTATTTACCTATCTTAAGATTTCCTAGTCGTACCTGAAATGCAATAGTACCACGTTGAAAAGCTACATTCATAATGTAACCAAAGTACTGCATAATACCTTTCTCATCATATATACGTACATACATTGAAAGACTTTTGAAATTTTCATGAACTTTTTAACAATTTCCTCCCACGTGTACTTGTCACGTGCAACTTAGAACCTTATACTTAGGAGTGGTGAACTTTATGAGGGTTATAAAAACATTTTGAACCATGCTTCGGCACGAATTGACCGGCTCGACCGGAGTGATACCATGGTCTTATAGAAAACCGACTTGAAACAACGCTTGCGTTGTGTGTCGTCATGTGAGTCCTCACTCACCAGAGGTGACCGGTTACGGTTACCGGAGGCCTAATTATTCTCCCCTCTCCCCAATCTCCCCAATCCCTAAATCCCCAAAAAAACCTCAAATTCCTAATCCTTAAAAGGCCGGTAACGTACTTGCAACGCCTCTGGTGTTCCAGGTGTCCATGGGAGACACCGATGGCTTACCATCAGCCGATCCCTCTGCTTGTTTACCGGCTTATCCCATAAAAAAATCTAATAATTCTCCTCCCGCCTTGAGTGAGGCGAGAGGGAGTGTCAGACTCTTACTAATTAAACATTCTACTCTCTAATTTTTCTTCTGTACTGTATTATTAAACCACATATAAAATATCACTAATCTGTAGTTAATATCAAAAAACTAAAGTTACATCTTACACGTCACGCAATGACGAATTGATTTCATGATTTCTCGTCTCTTTTTTAACAATACATATAACCGACTTAGCATTAATAGATTATTCCACGTTTTCCTAAGAATAACGTAGACATTGTCAGCTTTTATATATAATTTATATATTCTGAGAATTGGACATGAGATTGACACGAAACCGTTGCAAGGAATAGATATAAAGGAATAACATCGACCTTCTTATTCTTAGTCACGTGGCTTACTATTTTAACTCTTTTTTCCTGGTTTTTTCAACTTGGTTTTAACCAGGTTTGACTGAAATGTTAGCATAACATCATAACATCACGCCTTTTATCCCCGAAGGGGTAGGCAGAAGTGCACACAGAAGTAACACCCACTTTTCACTACCTATTTATGTTATGAGTCCCATGTAATAGGGGGTGAGCCTATTGCCATATACCGGGCACATTTCCAGACTCCGTGCTACTACTGAGATTTTAAATCCTAGTAATACTTTGCCCGACCCGGGAATCGAACCCGAGACCCCTTGCCCGGCAGTCGCACTTGCGACCACTCGACCAACGAGGCAGGCAGTGAAATGTTAGCATTTTACAAGAAGCTACTGTCATCTGTCCTCCACAACCCGGTAACGATGTGGAGGAGGTATCTAAGACCCATCATTCGATTTTTGCACTTATAACGTTGTTCGTTGTTAGGTGCTTCGTCCATGGGATATAAAAAGTTCTTGAAAGTTTCTGACAAAAGTTCTGTGCTTTTTGTCATGAGATTGTGGCAAACTGATGGTATGTGAAAGTGAAAAGCGTGGCCCATCACCCGCGGAGGAATTTAGAAGTGCGTTTGAAGAAAGTTTTGTTGTATGAAACAGAAAGTGTGGGAAAGCCATGCTTCGGCACGAATGGGCCGGCTCGACCGGAGTGATACCACGGCCGAGCAGAAAACCGACGTGAAGCAACGCTTGCGTTGTGTTTCGTCGCGTGAGTGAGGTTACCGGAGGCCCAATTACTCTTCCCTTCCCCAATCTCCCCAATTCTTGAATCCCCAACCATCCTCAAACTCCTAATCCCCAAAAGGCCGGTAACGCACTTGTTACGCCTCTGGTGTTTCAGGTGTCCATGGGCGACGCCGATTGCTTACCATCAGGTGATCCGTCTGTTCGTTTACCGGCTTACGCCATAAAAAAAAAGTTGAATATTATGTCTTGCTGTTCCATTGTGACACTTTAAGACCTTCGATAAACTTCATACTTTAATAATATTATATTATTTTCCATAGAAAAAACCAATTTCCAAATCAATAAGCAGTCAAACCGACAGCCATAGCCGTCCTATAATGTTTAATAATCATTAATACTGCGAACCATCAGAAATGAACTTTGAATTGCCTAACGCTTATGAAATTCATGATTTTTTAGACATAAAAAGTTCAGATTTCGAATAAATAAATCTAGATTATTTGCCTAACAATGTACTACGCAGTTCTGAATCTAATAATGCCTGGTCATTGATATGTCTAATAGACATTATGATTTACATGTCTACGTCATCAATAGACTACCTCATTGATCGAGAGGTCAGGAGGCTTAGTACAAGTTTATTTTACGTTTAAAGTAATCGAAATGAGACCACGTTCGATACTCTGATTGGTTGGTTCATTGTGGCCAGCCAATCAGAGTGCTAAACGCGGTCTCGAAAAAGCTCCCAATCCTTAAAGGCCGATTACTCCTATGGTGTTGTGAATGTCCATGAGTAGCGCTGATTGCTTACCATCAGATGATCCATCTGCTCGTTCGTCATATACAACACCAAGAAGGTAGTTGCGAGAAGTAAGTTGTAATTGAATTCCATAATTAACTACATGAACCTTCAATTGATAATTAATCGGAGACTTTATTGCTAAGGAGTGGAATTATTTGCCATAGTCTGTGGTTCCTCTGGAGGTTGGTCTTCAAGGCCCGATTGAATAGGTTACTTATGGGCAGATGTGCTCCATCGTAGGCCGCATCTTCGCTTACCACCAGACGAATAGAGGCCAAACGTAAAAAAAATACGTAGTTACCTTTCTAGCCCCATAGAAAGAAAGAAAATCAAATTATTCCTGAACCAAATAATACCGTCACATGTCAGAATACGCTTTGTATAAAAAAAAAACTTAAAAAGATCCGTCTTTTTTTCTTTTTATTTAAAAAAGCCGTCGATCTTCCAGCCAGTTTATTTAAATGCGTAATCGATTAACATCTGTGCGTTTTGAAAGTCAATCGATTCGTTTTGAAATCGACTGGGCACAGTTGATGGGGCTGCTGACTGGGGCTTGGTTTTAACCCTTTAACGTTGTGGTGGGACTGAAATAACCAATGACCAATATGGTTTTGTTTAAACTGGCTTAAGTTTTATAATTACTTGTTACCTTAGACAATGTGTCTGACCTTATATTTTAGTTGTCTTGTCAGAATCTGATTCTATGAAAGTCGTTATAGAGCTAGTCAAAAGTTTATTAATCTCACAATAAAAATAATCGTACTTCAATATCTTGATTTAGTTCATGAGATTGTCGTATGTGTTCGTTGGCCTCGTTGGCCTAGTGGTCGCAAGTGCGACTGCCGGGCAAGGGAGCTCGGGTTCGATTCTTGGGTCGGGCAAAGTATAACTGGGTTTAAAAAAAAATCTCAGTTGTAGCACGGAGTCTGGAATTGTTCCCGGTATATGGCAATAGTCTCACCCCCTATTACATAGGACTCATAACATAAATAGTGACAAGTGGGTGTTACATTGTACAGTGGCATAATGTGCACCTCTACCTATCCCTTTTAGAAAAAAAGGCGTAATATTATGTTAAACATGACATAATATCACGCCTTGGTTAGTAACATAACAACGTTACTGAGAATAATAATTACATTCAACAATACTTTAAATAAATCGAAGCAATCTAATCAAGATTATCTTTAACAAAATATATTTAGATTACACGCAAAATGTAAATAACACAATCAAAATGTTATTTTTAGAAACATCAATTTACATCAGTTATTTTTATTGCGAATCCTATATAAACATACCTAAAACCATGATTAAATAACCGTCTTTTTGTTTTATTAACAAACATTAGTTGAACAACACAATCTGAGTTACATAACGGATTTAAATAGATTTATTACAACTGCGGTTTTAAAATCATTAATTTTATATTGTTGGTAAATCCCAAAATTAATCTCACACATTTATCGTGGGTTTGTCCAATGAAATAAGATCCGTAAGCATAAATTAATCTATTAGTTAGTTTTAATTAAATATGTTTAAAATATAGTTAGTTTTAATTAAAAGTGTGGGAGAGCCATGCTTCGGCACGAATGGGCCGGCTCGGTCTTACAGAAAACCGACGTGAAACAGCACTCGCGTTGTGTTTCGTCGTGTGAGTAACGTTAGCAGAAGCCCAATTAGCCCTCCCCTCCCCCATATCCCCAATCCCTGAATCCCTAACAATCTTTAAATTCCTTATCCCCAAAAGGACGGTAACGCACTTATAACGCCTCTGGTGTTCCGCCTGACATCAGGCGATCCATCAGCTCGTTTACTGGCTTATCCCATAAAAAAAAAAATATAAAATGAACTCATCACCATTACTACGTAGCTACTAACTACCTAACTGCTTTTCACCAGTTAAATTTATTGATTACATACAAGAATACCTTAATATTAAAACAGAATAAGAATAGAATAATTATTCTATTCTATTCTAATATTAAAACGCTAAATGATCAGAAAAAATATACTGAAAAGCTTTTCTCCGTCCATGAATAGGACCTAGACTTTACCTCAGTCATCGACCTTTCCTAGGATCAGACAAATAGGCAAGTAATTAAAATTATAAATTAAACACACGTGTAGTCTAGATATATAATTAGTCTGAGCTATTTTGTTCAACTTCAAAAACCTAATTTCGACCTAAAATAGATTTCCAACGAAACTATAATTTTAACTCTCTCACAATTAATTAAAAGTTAACAATTCAAAATTAAGGTTTTGTTAGCTAGAGGAATTAAGATACCTCCTTACCTATTTTTAGAATTAAACCTATTATCGTCTCGTTAAATAAAATGAAGCTTCGGTCGACGAAAGTTTAATTTGATCCTCAAAATAGGTGCGGTTAAGTTAAAAAGTAAGCTGAGAATTTAATTTTAACTTGTAACATGAGATAATGGATTATTTAATAAAAAGTAATCGCTTGTTTGTAACGTAAAACCAATTTGGAACACCATCGAACAATTTAATAATAATAATTGTATCAACAAACATAATAACAAGCTTTGGTATCCCAAAATATGTTATAAATTTGGTGCAGTAGGTGCGCTTTTCAATCATAGGGGAACAAATCAAGACTAAGGAAATATCTATCTTCTAGAAATACAGTAAAAACCATGGAAATACTTATGAACAAGATAAAAAAAGTTCATAAAAATTTAGTCCCAGAAAAAAATAACTATGGGACATAATATACCCCACAAGCGCAGTAGGGTTTTGACCTCGATATTGCTTATTAACATGAAAAAGACATGTTAATTCTTCAGTTCTAGAATAAAAGTTCCAGCAGATGGGCAGACTACAAGGGCATTGTGTATTTCCCACCCAGACGTACCTCTGGAATTGTCTGGAATCCAGAACGAAATTAAATATCAGTTTTTTAAACATTCAATGTATTTACCTTGTTCATCGTCATAAAATAATGTGGTGATGGCAAAGTACAATAGGGTACAGGGTACAATAATGTACAGGGTACAATAGGCTATACTATTGTACATACATAGGGTACTTATGACAGAAATGTACCAACTAAGATTTACACATTTAACAAATCGCTGAGCATCAGGTGATCTGTCAGGTCGTTTGCCTCCTATTGCATAAAAAAGGCTTCAGGTAGCAGTTGCTCTCTGAACTCTAATAAACGTAGATATTGATCCGCTTACCAAGCAAGAAGATAATTATGGCAAGACCGTCTTGTGAAGAGACAGACCTATAGTTTAACAATAGACTGTTTTGAGACAGAGTCCCTTAGGCTAATGACTAACGGCGCGATTTTATCCCGCGCCTGCCACGATTGCGGGCCCGCAGCCTTAGTAGAATACAAATATACATATATGTACAAAATCAAATAACTGCCTCGTTGGCCGAGTAATCGCAAGTGCGACTACCGGGTAAGGGGTTTCGGGTTCGATTCCCGGGTCGGGCAAACTGTTATTGGGTTTTTTAAAAATCTCAGTCGTAGCACGGAGTCTGGAATTGTGCCCGGTATATGGCAATAGGCTCACCCCCTATTACATGGGACTCATAACATAAATAGTGATAAGTGGGTGTTACATTGTACCTACAGTGGCATAATGTACACCTCTGCCTACCCCTTCGGGGATAAAAGGCTAAAAAGATGTTATGTTATCTTTAGAACTTTATTCACTCAAATCAAACACAGTTTACCCTTAACAAAATCGCCCTAGCAACTGAAGCTCACATACATATAACATACTACTGATTCGTCCGCATTATTGCAGCTGACAGGCTCAATGAACAAATATTGTCATAATCAAGTTAGCATCAGTAGCAATTTAGCTGGTATCACTGGGCGAGCGGTGGCGTTCTGTGTTGCCTCAATTGAAATATCTTTAGGACTTGTAATTGTATGGGCTGTGGTATTATTATATTTATAATAAACTAGCTTCTGCCCGCGACTTCGTACGCGTACCATCCCATTTTTTCCCGTCCCCGTTCGTGATTTTCGGAAAAAAAATGGTTAAAAAGTATCCTATGTCGGTCTCCTGGCTCTAAGCTACTTTTCTACCAATTTTCAGCCAAATCTATTCTGCCGTTCTTGAGTTATAAGTGGTGTAACTAACACGACTTTCTTTTATATATATAGATGTCTCAAATATCTCTCTCATTATTATGGAATAAGCTGGTAAACGAGTGGACGGATCACCTAATGGTAAGCAGTCGGCACACCAGAGGCGTTGCAAGTGGGTTACCGGCCTTTTGGTGATTAGGAATTTGAGGATAGTTGGGGATACAGGGATTGGGGAGATTGGGGAGAGGGGATAGTTGGGTCTCCGGTAACCTCACTTACACGACGAAACACAGGCAGGCAGAAAGTATGACACGCCAATAAGGTACTTGCCTTAATCAGAAATAAATTATTTCGACTGTTCAATACAATAAAATATTAAAAAATAGGTAATCACGCTTTCATTACGTAATTAATTTTATGACCAACTTAATTTTAGTATTTTTCCAGCAATTTTTTAAGTAATAAATATACTGTTTGACGCTAAAAAAACCTGACGTCACAATACACAATCTAGTACAACATTCATACTGTCGTTTTCGACACGTTGGAAAAAAATATTGAATTTGACTAGTCGCATGACAAGTACCCAATTGCTTCGGTTCTTACATACTTCTTTCGCTTCATTTACAGTCATGCTCTTTAGTTATAATGTGTTAATAAAAGGGTGCAATAAAAAATACCCATAGAAACAAACTAATTATCGTAGTTTTAAATTTAAATTGCATTTCCTTTAAAATTGCGCAGCTGCATGCCAAATTCGATTCGTATAATATAATCAATTTTTATTCCGCCTATTACCAGAATGCAAGCATTCTTTCAAATTAAGGTATATTCAAACTTAGGCGTTATAGCATTTAAGTTTTAAAAAATGCAAACAATATTTTTTTCTTCTCTTTAAGAAGAACCGGATTAATAATTTTGACGAATCAAACAAACAAAATTCTTCTTCAAATAATCATAATTTGGGGTATGTAACTTTGTTAGTTTATATTACCTGATGGTAAGCAATCGGAATCGCATATGGACACTTGAAACACCAGAGGCGTTACAAGTGCATTGCCCGCCTTTTGGGGATTACGAATTTGAGTGTTATTGTTGATTTCGGGATTGGGGAGATTGGGGAAAGGGGTACCAAATTAAGCTTCCGGTAACCTCAATCATACGAAGAAACAAGCGCAAGCGTTGTTTCACGTAGGTTTTTGTTTTTTGTGGTATCACTCCTGTCGAGTCGGCCTATTCGTGCCGAAGCATTCTCTCTCAAACTTAACTTATAAGTATTAAACGTCCCACATTTATGATATAAAATGTTAGCGATGATGGTGCGTGGCATCTACAGTAGCGTTTATCACTTTTGCGACTAAATTAACAAAATCAATTCAACCACAAATAGTCTTAATTAACTTAATTGTTGATTTGTTGTACAAAATGAGCTTAAGAAGTCACTTAGGTAATAAGGGCAAACAGACAAATTATTTTAGCTAAGAGAGAAGAGATCAGAAATAGAAATGACAAGGAAGACAATAATAAGGTTATCCCTGACGTATGAAAGAACAAAAAACAATTAATCATTTGACTAAGTCATTTACGCATAATAATTAAAATTGAGTTTCTTTTTATTACAATATTTGTGTAATTGGAATTAAAACGTTTTACTAAGCATAGATACTGAACCTTAACTTTTAACCAAAAATATGTCTTTTCACTTTTATTTCTTCTAAAATAATTTGAGTATTTAATTCAGTATTTTCACACCTACATTACGTCTTACTCAATATTTTGCAATCTAATCACACATGCATCATTCAAATTTCAAAACATTTTTGACAAATCCAAGCAATGACAATCGTATTAGCATATATCCCTCTTTTCTAGCAAAATCCGCAGGCAAAGGAAACTGCAATATAAATCCTATATGTGGTGCAGTTTCAGTAAACGTATGGAACTTTCTTTGTTCATTACAAAGTCAATACGAATGCGATTTAAATTTTTCATGGCGCCCGTTCAATTGCGCTACCTCATTCGCCTATATAAGTTTGTGTTCTCTAATATCAGTTTTCATTCAGCGATCATTTCGACCGATGGTCTCGTGCTAAAAGGCGTTTACCCGGCCCGTGGTTCGTTCAGTGAATTGGAATTCAAAATTAGAACGCATTTATTTTTTATCTAAATATTTTTTTTATTTCCATCCTGTGATCGTGTTTTTGTTTTTGGTAGTTTATTTTTTATTTAATTTAAAAAATTATGTGACAGTTTTGACGGATACGAGTGGCGGGAATTTTGACAGGTATTATTAATTTTTGGTTTCTTTTATTTATGTTTTATTATGTTTACTTATTTTACATTTTTTTTTATTATTTTACGACCCTTCAAATTGTTTTCAATATAATTTTATGGTGAATTGTAACGACAAAGATGTTAAGAATAACATCATGATGTCATTTATTAATTAATTAATAAATAAAAAAATAAATCCTAATTCGTCATAGTTTCTAAAACCTTCGAGACGTCATTAATTCAAGGATATGAAAATATTATGAGTTTTAAATTCAAATTACGTAAAACACGAAATTGTTTTTGCACTATAAATGACAACGCTATTTAGCCCTTCGGTATACTTACTGGAGATCTACGATACTCCGTAGATACTTGACTGAAACTGAACTGAAAACTTGCTGAAAAAGCCCTACTGGTCAGTGGTACTGTTGTTAAAAATGCACCTGAATTAATAGATAATGTTAAAAGTAAAGAGAATGTAGACAAAGACTACAAACATTTGAATTAGAAATAGTTCTGGTAGAATAGAAATATTATAGGAATTTGAAATAATAAGTGGGCTACTCCTTGAAAGGTAAACTAAACGTAGGTATTTCCAGACCAGTCAAATACTTTTTGGAACTAGTGCAAACAAAGGATAAAGTCCATCCTAATACCCTTAAAAGTGATACCTCATCTACACAGAAAAATTAAATTGGAATGTCTGTTTTTAATATTAAAACAACCGCAATTTTACTACATGTACACGAATCACTACATACTATAAAACAAAGTCGCTGACCGCCGTCTGTCTGTCCCTATGTATGCTTAGATCTTTAAAACTACGCATCGGATTTTGATGCGGTTTTTTTTAGTAGATAGAGTAATTTTTAATGCAGGTTTATATGTATGTATAATACATGTATATTGCACACGGGTCGCCAAAATAACATCTTTTACAATTTTTGTTCATCTGCCCGTTTGTACTAGCTAATCTCTGGAATGGCTGGGCCGATTTTGACGGGACTTTTATTGGCAGGTAGCTAATGTACTAAGGAATAACACAGGCTACTTTAATTTTGGAAAATGGAATCATAAAAAGGTTATGTTCTAAAATTCATACTTTACGCGGAACAAGTCGCGGGCAAGCGAAGTTTTATATCGTTTCCAGTCATCATCATCGTCAGCCCTTTACAAAAACTTGACATAAGTAGGTGTCTTCAATAACGCTATACGCTCTTCGCATCCCACCACTGCTAATATCCTCAGCATTTTACGGGGCGTTGGTCTCTTAAATAACACCATACTGAGCTCGATCAAAGTTAAAATCATGTGTCTTAATTATACTTTGCACTTTTGAATGTCAAAATCAAATATGAAAAATATTATCAATCTGTCGGCCAGACCTCTAATTATTGTTCTTTTTCTCGTTCCAAAGTTTAGATTCCTATGGAGAAGGACGAGCAAGAAACTCCATAGGTTACTCTTTTTCAATCAAGTTCACAATACAATTAGGTACATTGTTTCGTTGATTCAATTATAAATCTTCAGCCTCTTCAATAAACAGTTTTTGCTTAATGAAAAAAACCCTTGAAGACATCAAAGTCACGATTAAATGACATATGTATATATATACGACACGGCTATATATAATAACCGTATCAACCAGTGTACCATGACCCCGCTTTGTATGATCATTTCACATATTGCACGGTCAGTTTATACTGGGTATTCCATACATTTGCACCCGTGTATCTACAATTATGATTCACTCATTGATATCGTCACAATTACATAATAAATTAATGTTGACTTTATTATAATTCTAATCACATATTTTATATCGATTTTACGTGACTTGCGTGGAATTCTTTTCTATTATAGAGGTAGATACCTAAATAATAAAGTAACGATTTTACCTGTAGTAGTACCCTTTTTGAATTATATTATGTTGCCTATATTAAAGAAAATATTTTTTTATTCCTGCAACTGATGCTGACATCCACAAGATGGGGTGTCTTGAGCGCGCCAATCGCCGCGTCGCTAGTCGCGGAATGCTGCTCATGAATATGAGCCTCTAGCATGGCTTAGAACTAGTCGAGTTCCTCGTCAAATTATTACTGACTGACTACGTAAGCTGAAAAATATGATAGGCGACCTCTCGCGTCCGGCTCTGGTTCTGGTCTGGCCGACCATGGTACGAGGGGGACTGGGTTGACATCTCCTCCTTCTGCGAAGCAGTCATGCTAGCTAAGGAGGAGGTGAGTGAGGAGCGTGAGGGAACGAACCTCCTCACCCCCCGGCCGTCGCGAGAGACACTCCGGGCGTCGGGGAAAGCGAGACGATCTCCGGCCACCGTAAGCGCGGGCCTGCAGACGGCGAGCATGGGTGACTCGCCGCCTGACTAGAACCAGGCCCGAGCGTACGGAGCGTTGCGTTCCACGCGCGCCTCAAGGAGCCATCAGACCACCACAGATGGGGCCTAACAGGGCTGATGCCGATACGGAGCCGCGGAAGACTTAACGGGTTGCTGGGGCTCCGGCTCGAAGTGCAGAAGTAAAAACTGGGTGGTTTTTAGTCAGTACGAGTCTGACACTCCCTCTTGCCTCACCCGCGCGGGAGAAGTCATTCGATGATTATCTCCCCTCAAAAAAAAAAACAAAAAAAAGGTAGCTTTGAAGTAAAAGTTCTTTTTTCAAGCTATAGTATGCTTTATGAACTTTTCAGTAACTTACTTCATGAAAGTTGTACAATTAATTGTTGTTCCGGGTCTGTGTGTCATGTGTATGTGAACGTGTATGTAATGTTTGTAAACGCACCCACGACACCGGAGAAAATCATATGTGGTGCAAAAGTTAAAAAAAAAATCTTAACGGCAATTTATTGTAAAAAAAATCTACCTCCAAAGGTCGATATGCAATATTAATCGCCGGGTATAATATCATAAACTGATTTTCAAAGATTACAGTACTCCACTATCAAACTTTTTATTATCAGAAGTAAATAATATAAGAAGTAGCGACCAGTTCAAACCAGATTATCTTTTACTATCAAACCATTTCCTGTAGTGACACGTGCAGGTTACGATACCTACCACGTAAGGTAAATGCTACATTAATCTATCTACTCTAGTCCACCTCTTTTTGTGTGGCGAAAACTGAATGATTCTAATTATCTATGAGAACCAACATGTCTGCGTATTATGAAGGGAATATGAAGTATCTTTTTATTATCTAAACTAATATTTAAAAAAAGTTTTGTCCTCAACGGTTTTTTGTCGATACCAAAAGGTTTATCTACCTAAAATGTCAGCTTGAAAGATCGCAGAAAACTGAAGTCAGATTTATAGATAGTAAATGGATGAGTAACATGAGTGAAATTACAGTACACATGATTATGATGTAGAAAGAAAGAATGAAAGAAAAACAATTTATTACGATACGACACACAACAAGAATACAGAGGTCTTAGTACGAGTTTGCGAGAACGCGTTCGGCGCACTGATTGGCCGGCGCCAATGAACCAACCAATCACAGCGCCGAATGCGTACTCGTTACGATTACTTTAAAAGTAAAATAAGCTCGTACTAAGACCTCTGGTACACACAAAACGCTCATGGTGCGTCGCTGCACAAAAGGCTGGAGCTCAGCTTAATACTATGGTACAGCTAAGCTTGTAGAGTATAGATAATGATACATAGGATGTAGCTCTAATGTGACCTACGTCCTATGCTGGATAAGCTTACAAATATTTTGCGTACAATTGTGTACTTAGTGTTCAATTAGTGTCATTAAGAGGGGATTTCTCTTATAATATCTTCTAATTCACTTCGTTGCGGGAACCAAGACAGTTACTCATGTCCCTGGGACGCGCCGGACTTCAGTGTTCCGGTGTTTTAATGGTTGTATCTACTGTAGATCCTGGCTTACAGAAGTTGCAGCGGTTTTGGGAAGTTGTGGCGGGCTTGTCACATAAAAAAAGAGGGGATTTCCCAAGATTCCTGTAGAGATAATAAAAAACACCGAGTGTTCTTCTCGACACAAAATACAGACAAGAGATCTGTTGTAACATTACCATAATCACCAGCTCACCGTCTCTCCAATTACCACACAGTTACATAATAAATCTATAATTAAACTACAATATTATGACGTATGAAATTCGATAAGGAAACTCCCAGTGACGTATTCAAATTCATTGATAAATTTAAACATGTACAATGATCATTTATAATCTGTTAACCGAACAATAGACAATTATATGTACGTCAAAATACTTATTAGTAGTCCAGGAACACCATTTCCAACCAATATGATTTTTATAAGGAAAAAGAGTTGTTTTTTTTTAAATAGTGAGTTAAGTTTGTGTATCTAGGTTATAAGTTTATCTTGGGGCTTTTTATTGTAAAATTAAATTATGAAGTTTAATCTAATTACACCTATTTTAGGCTATTGTTATCTGTAATAAAGTATACTATGTTAAAGAACTAAAAATATATACAATAAAAATACTTACTAAGTTAGTATATTTATCAATTTTATCACCAAATACAAAGATTAAAATTAAAAGAAATGCATATTTCGTATTGTTTTAAAAACGGCAACACTTTCAATAATATTATTCTGTAAAAGTTGTATTGCGTATTATTTACGTATATTATTGAAAAAATGTACATTTTATGGCACCCAAACTTTTAGACAACATCGTACCCACTTACCTACTATTCATTCATAACATTCGTCAACAGTAAATAGTCAATAAAATAGATAAAAAAGTCTTTTATTTCTTGCAAAATTACTTATACTACTTACAAATGAAAATTATTGAAAAAATCTTGTCTAAAAAAATCTTGTTCGTTATTACTATAAAAGTTATGGGAATCATCATAATATTAATTTAATTATTGATTTAACACTTTTACTACTTACTAAAATAATTATAACGTCAAGTAGGTATACTTTTAATAATTAAAATATCACTACTACCTAATAATTAAAATGTCACTTATGATAATTAAAATGTCACTTATAATAATTACATCAACAACACTACATAAACAAAAAAAAATGAATCACCAAAAAGTTTTACTTAAAATAATCTTATGACCACGAAGTCGACACCTACCCTACTACACATGCCTCGAAGCTGTTGCTAAGCGGAAGAACATAAAAATTCCTTCAAAAAGGGACCCTTTATTACCTTTTAACGTGTTTGCAGTATGAATCACTCGCCTTAAGGACAGTGGCTCCCAACTGGTGGTCCGCAAGACAAAGTATCAAGTAGCGTTTCGCTTCAAGCTTCCTTGTGCGTACTGCTAAGGAGTGGAATACTTTACCAGAGTCTGTATTTCCTAACGGGGTGATGATAACCTGGGTGTCTTCAAGGCCCGAGTGAATAGGTTGCTTATGGGACGACGTGCTCCATCGTAGACCGCATCATCGCTTACCACCTGGCGAGATAGTGGTCAAACATCAGTTCCGTCTAATATAAAAAAGTGTAGGCCGCGAAATGAAATAAGATTTTTTTTATATTGAACGGTTTTAATAAACTCTATTCTACAAATCAACCCCTTTCGTTTGTCAAAGTCAAAGTATTTAATTCAATTAATCCTTAATTAGACACTTTTGAAACGTCAAACATTTTATTTTCCATCCGTTTGTATGTCAGTGAAGGCGCTCGTTCCAAAGTGTAGTTTCGAATGGAGAAGAACGAGTATGAAACTCCATCGTTACTCTTTCATGATATCCGTAGTGAAAGTAGTTGTAGAAAAATCACATTATACATATTGTATGGTCATCAAGATTAGGAGTGTATACCAAATATCAAATCGATCTGTCGTCAAAAAGGGGTGAAATTCCAATGATTAACCCGTCGAGCGTCCGCGTTCCTTATGATCCAACGGGTGCACACGTGACATTTGGAGAAAGAAAGATAATGCATTTATTTGGCCATTGGCACACGAAAACAAGGATCATTACAATAGAAATAAAAAATACAGTCAAACTAAAACTTTTTCCGAGTTATATGTACTTTCTAAGATTATTTAGACACCACTGACAAACGGCGAAGGAAAACATCGTGAGGAAACCTCGGCTTATAATTTCTAATTATAAGTTTGAAATCGCCAACCCGCATTGAGCAAGCGTGGTGATTAATGCTCTAACCTTCTCCGTGTGAGAAGAGGCTTTGCTCAGCAGTGGGCATTTATAGGCTGTTGATGATGATGATGATGAAGAAAAAAAAAATATTAATAATAGATTTTATAAAAGAGAAAGCAGCATGGAGCATTTTTTCTTATGATCCACCGGGTGCTCATAAGGACGCTCGAGGGGTTAAATTTAACAAAAACAAACAACGGGGCAAGCTAAATAAAACTTATAGTATAATTAAAACTAAAATATTAACACCTTAAAAAATAATAATAATGAAAAAATAATAATACCTAATGAAAAAATAATAATAATGAAAAAAAAAACTGGTAATTAAAAGTGGTCCTTGACCAAGGAAAGATTGGGAACCCCTGCTTTAGGAAGACCCTTTTTTACAACAGAGCCACACCTCCAAAAACCCTGACGTTTGTCGGTAATTTTGAAAAAACTCCTGCGCATACATTCTGTGAAATGTATGAGATAAGATTTGAATCTGTAAGTTTTGAATGTGACAATGTCTTTTAAGGTCTCATAGATAGTTGTTCGGAGAATTTGTGATTTGCAACTTTTTTTTTCTGCTTTCTGATGAAACTGTTTAGATGGTTAACTTTTTTTGGAAGTAAGTTACTGAGTTACAGTTAGCTTAGTATTGACGTTTATTCACATCGGATCCTTAGATTGTTTATTTGTGTCAACTTGGAGTTGTCATGTTCACTCAAAAGTCTCATTCGCAGTGGAGAAAAACGAGCGATCCACTGCGCGAGTGGATCGCTCCTTAGGAATCTACACTATGGAAAGAGCAAATAGAGCAACTAAAGGACTGGCCGGCAGACTGACCTTTTTTTTCTTTAAGTATTTAAATATTTTGTTTTGACGTTCAAAAGTGCCTTCCTGGTTTAATTGAAATAAATGGTTTTAACTTTGACTTTGATTTCATAAATTATGTTTTACATGATATTTAACCTAGGTTATAATATCTTACGAGTACCTACTACTAACTAATTTTACAAATGCGAAAGTCTCCATAAGCGCGACTATCGAACAAAGAGTCTCGAATTCAATTTCCAGCCAACGCAAAAAATTATTGATGACTCTGTCAGTTTTTCAAAGATTTTCAGTAACAGTACGTGGACTAAATATGTACTCCGTGTATGACTATAGATTCATTTTTTATTATCTAAATAAAAGTATTCTACTAAATAAAAGTATATTTAATTGGTTTCGTAAATATAGGAATTATATTTAAATTAATCTATAAGTACTTATTAAATAAGTAAGGCTAAAATAAATATGTCTAAGCTAAAGTATTTACAACTAAAATCAATATAAGAGATATAGAAAAATAGGATAGGAGAAGAAAACAAGAAAAAAATCTAACTTAACACATCAATGCTAAATTCTTTATGTGCAGTTTTACGTATCCTTTCGGGGATCACATATTATTTTTAGTAATATTTTTGTCCTTTCGGGGATCACATGTTATTTTTAGTAATATTTTTGTCCTTTCGGGGATCACATGTTATTTTTGTAATTTATCTAACAAGAAATTTCCAATTGTTCCAGATAAGTCGTCAACAAGAATCTCTGCAGTATTATACGTACGTTTAGTAATTTATTGAGAATGTATCTGGTGCTACTGTTCACCGCGTCCCTGCTCGGCGTAAGCCGCTGCGCCAACGTCAACAAACACATGAGGCTACTCTCAGACTTAGATAATCATATTGAACATAATGGTGAGTTTTTAACATAATAAAAAAAAGCAACATACCGGCCGAACGTATAACCTCCTCCTTTTTTGAAGTCGGTTAAAAATGTAACATAACGAAATGTAATGTAACATGATGTCATATAAACCAATATTTGGGTTTAAAATATTATTGAGAACGCATACTTCTTTGTTTTCGATTTATTGAATGTAGTGCATAATTATTTTTGCGTGTTATACAATGTATAACTAGCGCCATCTCTTAAGGAATAGACGAACTACCAAACAAAAATAATTCGACGACAAACTTTTAAATTTTAATAAATATATAATTTAAAAACATCATATTTAATTCTTTTGTAATTGTTTTCCAGTAGCTCAAAACAACTTACAATCCAGTGCCCGCCGCTTCCTTACGATAACGCAGCGCCCCGAAGCGATGTACACGCACGCTCGTGGCGAAATGCTGGAACTAACGTGTGACGCCGTCGGTGTGCCAGCGCCCTCTATACACTGGTTTAAAAATGACGCTCCGGTTTATGAGGTAAGAAATGTTTGAATTATCTTCATGTATGTAGCTTATTAAACCAAAGCAATAATTCATTTTTATTTTTGAAAACATAATTATATATTTTTAATAACCATGGAGTTGCTTACTCTTCTGATTTCTGATGATACAATTTTGAAACGAACAAATTGACTTAGCTTATTTTTTTATTATTTACGACATTCAAAGATACGGTAAACCTAAATTAAATAAATAATTTGACTATCCAGTAAAAAACCAAGTTCCACTGAAACTCTCCTACTCGATAATAGATGGCAGCACTAATAACATTTAATAATTTCTTTGCAGTATGACGTAGAATCAAATGAACTAATAGACAGTAACCCGAGTTCTCTTGCGCGGGTCATTTCGACCCTGTTGGTAACGAGGACGTCGGGTCATGACGTGTACACTTGCCTCGTCACGTCTGGCACCAAAACTGCTAGAGCTACCACTGTCGTTTATGAAAAAGGTAAGAATGGATTTTGAACGTTATGATCTGTAATTATGCAAGCTTTTTCTCCCTGTTGCAATAAAAAAAAAATTAAGAATTCGATTATTAGTACTCGCTGAAGTTGTGAAACTTTAATAAACTTTCAAGTTCAATCAATAAACCTACTTTTATCTGAACTCTTAAAGACATTTGATAGATTGGATACAGTTTATCTGCTTGACATTGTACAGTAAACATACGAATGAATAAAGCACAGTAATAATAAAATTATTATGATACTAAAGCTAAAACAAACTTTAACTAGTTCTTTCTACTCACCAACAGATGGCAGCAGTATACTGTCGGAGCGCGCAAAACTATTACCTTTAGAACCTCGGATAGTTGTCACTTATGAGATGTACGTGGATACGATGGGCAACAACATAGTGCTGCCATGCCGGGTTAAGGGACACCCCAAACCTCATGTCACGTGGTTCGACAACAAGGGAACCCCCATTAGGAATGATTCCGCGAGAATGAGGGTAAGTAGTCTTTTTTATTGGTTATTACCGTTTAGTTCTTTTTAATACAGCACTTCCACATATTGTACACAAATTCAGATTGCATATTCTAACAATTAATCTTATACCTAGCTTCACCTAGCTTCACTGACGGACAGACTATTATTTAATTTGTATCTGTTGACGTTTCAAAAGTACCAAATTATGGTTTTATGTAATAAATGCTTTGACTTTGACTTTATAAACTTAAGTTTTAGGTACTTTAACTCAATTTTATATAACGTCAGTAAGCCGAAAACATAATAATTTAGTCAAAACAAAATGTTTAAATATTAAAGAAAAAATGTCAGGCTATCGCTCAGTTCTCTAATGAAGCTGTTTGCTTATTCCAAAGTGTAGATTCCTATGGAGAAGAACGAGCAAGAAACTCCATAGGTTACTCTTTTTCAATCAGGTTCACAATACAATCCTTGGTTACATTGTTCACTTCAAATTTCCTTGTGTGAACATCAAAGGAATGAAACACTGTTAGAATCTATGTTTCCTGAAGGGTAAAACCTTCAAGTGAGTGGCGCGAGTGAATAGGTAGCTTATATATCTTAGCTTAAAACCCACCCTGTTCCTACTCCTGCACGTCGAGCCGGAGCCCCGGCAACCCGTTAAGTCTTCCGCGACTCCGTATCGGCATCAGCCCGTGGTTAAACACCTACCCATTAACAATAAAAAAAACAGGATTAACAATTTATTTTCCTTATTGCCAGGTGCTGCGTTCAGGCGAGCTAGTAATAACGTCACTGCGCTGGAGTGACATGGGCGAGTTCACTTGCCAAGCCACCAATGTATTCGGCTCACAACTCGCCAAGACGTTCGTTTATCCGGCTAAAGTAAGTTTTATTTTCTTTTCTGTCTGTTTGTATTTCCACAATATTGTTCAGTGTAGGTACATGTCTTATATAGTTATATTATTATTGATCTTTTTTACACCAGTTATGATAACTTCATTCTGATGAAACTAGTAAAACTCTTCTTTTGTTTTTCTTTTTTATTTTATTGTTTTCTAAAAACGTTGCTCCGTACTAGGATTTTCTCCTGTGTCGTGGGTGCGTTTACAAACATACAATATCACATACACATAACACTCAGACCCGGAACCACAATTTGTGGATCACACACAGAGTTCCGTGCGGGAAACGAACCTGCGGCACGCTCGTATTAATTAGTACTGCAATATTTTTCGAAATACGCGTTTTAAAAAAAAATTATAATAATAATCTTGATTTCTGTTTGTTCCAGGCCGGATAGACAGACAGACATGCACACAGCGTCGAGTATACTTAATTGGATGTTCCTGGTACTAAATAAGTTTATATTAGGGCCGCATCACACTGTGCGCGACAAACGCTGCGATTTTAAATCGTTTTCATAAGTCTTTCCGTCTTGCTACTACGCTAATATGAATTTTGAAATTGTGTTAGGCGCCTATAATTGTTAATTTTATTTTTATTCTTACATTTCTTCCATTATTCACCTCTTACTTACGTTACAGAGAAAAAAGTATTAATACCATTTTAATTCATAGTTGTAATTGTATCATAAAATCTAAGCAATAAGGATGAATATAAGTATGTTTAATAGTTTATTTTTATGAGTTACTATTGATAATAAATATCTACTTATTAATATTTCTTACTATTATAGACTATTAAATATTGTCTAAAGCAAGCCTTAAGACAAGTCGACGGCTGGTCCGTCGTGCGATTAGTCGCAGCGTATCGTCACCAGTGTGTAACCACCTTAAGAATCGAGTCTGCCTATTATATTTTTATATTATTTTCGTTTTATTAAATTTTGTTATTTTAATAAAATAGTAAAACTTAAACATTTGTGCTAAATCTGAATAATAATGTAATATAATAATTTAATAATTAAAAATGAATTTATTTGTATCGATTCATACGTTGAATAGTTGTGATGTTGGGTACTTGATAGAAACTTCTGATCCTAAGATTTTTTTACTTAAGATTTTTTATATTTTAATTCACCTTTTATGTACAGAAAACTAATTTAGACATCTCAAATTGTAGAATAAAGTTAAGACCACGCACTTTTGTATTTAACAATCAATAGATTAATAATAAAGAATAATAATTACACTGTATAACAAATAATGATAAAAGTAACGATAATTGTACTACCCACATAATATTGTCTCCTAATTGTAAGTACCCAATGGACGAAGTGATAGATTGTACTCCTAGATACATTTACCTATTGTTTCATTATACTTACCTACTGTGATTCAGAATAATTCATGAAATAAACAAACGGACGAATTTATAATATTTCTTTTTATTTCGCTAAAATTTGGAGCACAAGCGCCATCATCATCATCATCATCAACAGCCTATAAATGCCCACTACTAACCAAAAGCCTCTTCTCACACGGAGAAGGTTTGAGCATTAATCACTACGCTTGCTCAATGCGGGTTGGCGATTTCAAACTCATAATTAAAAATATAAGTCCAGGTTTCCTCACGACGTTTTCCTTCACCGTTGGTCAGTGTTTAGATAATCTTAGAAAGTACATATAACTCGGAATAAGTCACTGGGTGCTTGCCGTTGGTAGGTTATGAATCTGGCAATAGGAGACGCTCGCTTCTCAGCGTCTGAGCGTCTTAAACCTCCGGGCCACCACGAGTTTATTGCTAACATGCATTTTTTTAAGTAATAAGCCGGTAAACGAGCAGACGGATCACCTGATGGTAAGCAATCTGCGTCGCCCATGGACACCTGAAACGAGCACCACTTGGAATGAGCACCTAGCTTCACCTAATTTCACTGACGGACTGACTGACAGACTATTCTTTATTTTGTATTTGTTGACGTTTCAAAAGTACCAAACTATGGTTATAATTGAAATAAATGCTTTGACTTTGACTTTGAACTAACGATCTCCGGCACCGTAAGCGCGCGCCTCAAAGAACCATCAGACCACCACGGCTGGGGCCCAATAGGGCTGATGCCGATTCAGAGTCGCAGAGCACCTAACGGGTTACCAGGGCTCTAACTCGAAGTGCAGGAGAAGAAACGGGGTGGTTTTTAGTCAGTAAGAGTCTGACACTCCCTCCTGCCTCACCTAGGCGGGATAAGTCATTCGATGAATCTCCCCCCTTAAAATAAGGGATGGTGATAAATATAATAGGGGGAAGTATCTAGGGGGAAGTCTTTAAACGCCGGACGGCACCTAACACTTGTATTATCTCGATAACTAACAAAGCAAGCGATTCAACTTTAGGCGGAAATCTCCCAGTGGCAGACACCTAAGATTTTTGGTAAAAATTGAATCGCTCATGTTATCAGTTATCGAGACAATACAAGTGTCCGACGTTAGGTGCCGTCTGGCGTTAAGGGACCCCTAAATATGTGTGTATACCGTATAATCATTGTACTTAACTCCTATATATGTATATATAATAATTTACAGACGTTCAATCTATCCGTCAGTTCAGTAATTCGGCCATATTGTTGCGACAGGCATCACTCGCTCTATATTTATTGACGCAGCGTCTCTGCCTAGCCCTATAAATCTGACCTAACTACAAAGACATAGTAATACTAGATGTCCTAAGTATGTGTTATAATGCACTAGCTTTAGCTTCTGTTAGCGGCTTCGTCCGTCCGTTCCATAACATAACACATAACATAACTTCACGCCTTTTATCCCCGAAGGGGTAGGCAGAGGTGCACATTACGGCACTTAATGACACTGTACAATGTAATACACACTTTTTACTATTTATGTTATGAGTCCCATGTAATAGGGAGTGAGCCTATTGCCATATATCGGGCACAATTCCAGACTCCCTGCTACTACTGAGAATTTTTTAAAACCCAGTAAGTAATACTTTGCCCGATCTGAGAATCGAACCCGCGACCCCTTGCCCGGCAGTCGCACTTGCGACCAATCGGCCAACGAGGTAGTATTACATGATAGTGGTTACTCGCAAATATATGTTCTACGATAGTTTTAATACAGATCTAATTCATGATTGTATTGTAACTTTCGTGAGACATACTAAATAAATTATTATGTTTTCGGCTTACTCACATAATAATTTGACGAGGAACTCGACTAGTTTCAAGCCATGCTAGAGGCTCATATTCATGAGCAGCATTTCGCGACCCGCGACGCGGCGACTGTCGCTACAGCAGAACATGAGCCTCTAGCAAGGCTTGAAACTAATCGAGTTCCTCGTCAAATTATTACGTGAGTAAGCTGGAAACATAATAATCTATCTAATTCATGATTATTTTAACAAGTCATTCGAAACTGGATGTTACCTAGTCCACTAGTCTATTCCAGTACCCAACTACATCAATGTATAATAACGATCAAACATAGAGCCGTGATGCGCGTGCTCATCTTACGCAAGTTGGCACATCAGAGCTCAGAGCGCACTGTACGCGGTAATCATCTGAATTTATTATAGCGCAGTCAGGCCTGAGGCTAGTGGCACTAGATCTGTTTAGTACGTACTATAGCTTTACTATCACTATGATACGAAATCTTTAGTTGAAGTATTTGATTTGGTAAGGCAAAATTAATGGGGCCTACCGTATTATTGGTAAACAGGTGGAAAGTGTATGAACCTTCTGTTCTTTGTCCAATAAATAATTAGCTAGTGACACGTCATTGGACGTTGAATATTTGATAGCTTCAGTCATTGGACAAAAATACGATCGCCTCCATTAAGATGGAGAGTGACATCCTTCTTAAAATTGATTAAAAATGTTAACACTTGAATCAATAATTGACTGCACGATTGCTGCAGTGGCTGGGTAACTGGCTGCTGCGCAACGTGTAGCGAGTTCGATTCCCGCACGGAGCAACTTTTTGTGTGATCCACAGATTGTTGTGCCGGGTCTGGGTGTCATGTGTATATGTAAATTTGTACGTTTGTAAACGCACCCACGACACAGAAGAAATACTAGTGTGGGGCAACGTTTAAAAAAAATCCTTCTTTACACTAGTATTCTATGCGAATGTTTCTTTCATTCTTTTCTATGTAAATACTCACGTAAACTGGGTAGGTATTAGAGAAAATCTTTGCTACTTTAGAGTTACAATAAGACATATTTATGAGCAGAGTGCGCCAAAAACATACACATATTTTTTAATTTAAAAAATCACACAATCCAATGAAGAAAACGTAAATTCACATTTTGTATTCCGTAAAAATTGTAGGCAGAATGGCAAACTGAGTGTACACTCAGTGTAGTGGTAGGTACCTACACTCACTTTTGGCCAGATAATACTCTACTAGGAAAATCAAAACTCTGAACAATATAATATTGCCCGAACCGAAAGTCGACCCCCGTAGATAATATGGTTGACATGGAAAAACGCAATACATACTCACACATGCACACACTATATTTTTGCACCATCAAAAATCAAACTCACACTGCTAGAATCCCACCCACATAACAATCTCCATACATTAATCCTTCAATAAACAGACAGACAATAATTCTCTATGGAGCAATAGAGTCGTGATGATACGGTAAGCAGAAATGTAGGTGACAGTCGTGCGCGTGCGCCTACAATTTATGGAGACACGAAGGACAATGCAAGAATGGGTATTTGACGAAATTACTAAAATTTCGCAATCCATGTGCCTAAGTAATTTGGTTTTAACTTTAGACTATGTAAATTCGTCTTAGGTTTCTTTAACTGCTTAGACTGCACGGTTAGCGCGGTTGTTGGGCAACTGACTGCCACGCAACGTGTCGCGGGTTCGATTCCCGCACGGAACAACTCTTTGTGTGAACCACAGATTGTTGTTCCGGGTCTGGGTGTAATGTGTATGTGAACTTGTATGTTTGTAAACGCACCCACGACACAGGAGAAAATCCTAGTGTGGGGCAACGTTTTTTTTAAAAAAAAAAAAAAATGAACTCGATTGAATAGGTTGCTTATGAATAGACATGCTCCATCATCGATAGTGATCAAACACTGATCAACAAGTGCGAGAGTACTGAGTGTGGGAGAGCCATGCTTCGGCACGAATGGGCCGGCTCGACCGGAGTGATACCACGGCCTCACAGAAAACCGACGTAAAACAACGCTTCCGTTGTGTTTCGCCGTGTGAGTGAGGTTACCGGAGGCACTATTACCCCCACTTTCCCCTAAAGCTTCTAGTGTTCCGGGCGTCCATGGACAATGACGATTGCCTACCATCAGATGATCCATCTCCACGTTTATCGGCTTATCCCATTAAAAAACTGCACTTAAATCTGTCTAAACAATTGCACTATTTACAAAATAAAACATAACTTTAAACCTTTTAATTCTCGATGAGGTAAGTAAAGATGCATGAGCAAAGATACCTAAAACTTTCAACGAAACTTTGCCATACCCGGGAAATGAAGCCAGGACGCATAATGCCGAGTTAAGAGATGTTAGAGCAGATTTCTTATACCAAAATCTTACTTGCACCTCTGTCTACTCCTTTTTAGTGAATAAGACATTATAGTGAAAAACAAATCGATACGAACGATCGACTGCCTCGATGGCCGAGTGGTCGCAAGTGCGACTACCGGGCAAAGGATCTCGGGTTCGATTCCCGAGTCGGGCAAAGTATTACTGGGTTTTTTAAAAGAAATCTCAGTGGTAGCACGGTGTCTGGAAATGTGCCCGGTATATGCCAATAGGCTCACAACCTATTACATGGGACTCATAACATAAATAGTGAAAAGTGGGTGTTACTTCTGTGTGCACCTCTGCCTACCCCTTCGGGGATAAAAGGCGTGATGTTATGTATGTATGTACAAATCGATTAAACAAGGAAGAGATGTCTAACACAGCTTAATGATAAGACCCAATAATGTCGAACTGACGTAACATTAAGTGATCGATTGAAAAATAATTACACAGCTTTGTATTGAAAAACTAGTTATTTGCTAACTAGAACATATTAGAGAGAGTTAGTTGATGTCACGACACACATTCATACATCGTACCATCATACACTTAATGATGGAGAACTGATTATGATATGAAAAATAATTATACAGGTAATTGAGGGCCTCGTTGGCCGAGTGGTCGCAAGTGCGACTGTTGTACAAGTGATATCAGGATAAATTCCGAAGTCGATCAAAGTATTGCTGGGTTTTTTTTAATCTCAGTAGTAGCACGGAGTCTAGAATTATGCCCGGTATATGGCAATAGGCTCACCCCCTATTACATGGGACTCGTAACATAAATAGTGAAAAGTGGGTGTTACATTGTACCGTGGTATAATGTGCACCTCTGCCTACCCCTTCGGGGATAAAAAGGCGTGATGTTATGTTATGTTGTTATAATATTTATAAATATGAGTATTATAAATTATAAGTTATTAGTTTAAGGAAACGTTATAGTACACTCGTGACAGAACAAAATTGCTAAGCGTTTGTGGTGTGTGGTCCAAGTCTTGAGATATTAGCGAGTTCACTAGGCTTAAACTCTTCAGAGGACTTCGGCGCTCTGATAAGTTGGTTCATTGTAGCCGGCCAATCAGAATGTCAGACACGTCCTCGTAGTTTCGATAGGTTCCTGTTTCGGATTGGGCGAGAGACAACGCCCGGGTGTCATCACTGCGAGGACCGCCCGGTGGACACGGTGGAGCATACGGTGGCGCAGTGTCCTGCTACGGGCGTCGGGGTTCACGAGATGATCTCCGGCTACCGTAAGCAGGGGTAACTGGCCGTCCGACCAGTCCGACCATACGGCGCGTCGCGTTCCGCGCGCGAGTTAAGGAACCCCAATATACACATATTAGCTTCGTAAGCAAGAATAAAGTAACTAAATAATGACTTTTTATCTAGGTCATACATTATTACGAAATTACTGAATTAGCAGATAATTAGTATATAAGAAATCAATATTGTATTAAATTTAGATTATTCTTGTTGTAACTCTGTTCAAATAAATATATATTTTTAATTTCAACGTTGTCAGTCACTTAAATGGCGCAGCCGGTAGGATTTCTGTAGTCAGTGTTCCAGTATTAGTACCTACTAGAAGACCGACGTCCGTTTCAACGGTTCAACAGAAATACCGATCAAACAAATTTTTTAAGAAGACTTCGTGGACAACAGCAGAGCTAACCAAACAACAAGAAGTCCGACACGAGATGGGAAAAGCTGCGGAACTGTGAGTAAATCTTTTCACCTTCCTTTCAGCTATCCATTTTCGAACCTTGTAATAAGTTTTATGTGTTTGTGTATTATTAGGGATTGGAAAACGCCGTGATAATACTTTGCAATATTATAACTTGTAGGCACTTAGTTAAGTGACATTATTTTTACATCGCAGTAAGGCATATTTTTACGTAAAAAATTTTTTTTCTCGACTTCTCCTTACTTCTTATTAATTAATAATCATGGAAGGAATTAACCGTGTTCCACAGGAAATGGTTAAAATCATTCCTATTTTTAGCGGAGATGCTAGGACATTAGCCCTATATATAAAAAAATGTGAATACATATTATCTACATTCCAAGGAACGAACATCAAAATGAATATTTGTTCCATGTAGTCACTAGTAGGTTAGCAGGTGAAGCAGCCACTTTGGTAGGAGAAAGAGACACCATAGGCACTTGGGATGAGCTTAAACAATTACTAAACCAACATTTCGGTGATCCGCGTACAGAAGAATGTTTAGCAATGGAGTTAGAATCCTGTAAAATCAGTAAGGGCGAAAGTTATTTGGATTTTTGTCACAGATTGCAACACATACGTAGTGTTCTTTTTGCTAAGTTATCCGAAACCGTTAAAATCGAAGCGGTACGAGCAGCAAAACAAGTTATTTATAGTGACAGAACAATGCACGTTTTTCTCTATAATTTACCACAGTATTTAGTTCGATTAGTTCGTTTACGTAATGTCTCTACATTAGAAGATGCGTTAAAAGTAGTGTTGGAAGAACAAAATTTTCAAACAGTTTACGACTCTAAAACAAACCAACGTCGTAACAATAATTTTAGATCTTTTAATTTTAATTTTTCTAACCCTAATAATCAGAATAATTTTTTAAATAATGCGATAAGTTCACCTGTCCCAAGTAACGTATACAATAATTCTGTACCGTCTAATAATTCCTTCCAATCTAGGAATTCTCGACAGTACGAAAATAGAAACAATTTTTTAAATAAAGCGATAAGTACACCTGTACCAAGTAATACGCATAACAATTCTGTACCGTCTAATAATTCTTTCCAAGCTAGGAATTCTAGACAATACGAAAATAGAAACAATTTTTACAATTCGAATCATACAAATAATACCAGTCCGCGTATGAATAGACCAACGGTACCATATCACCAAAGTCAGCAGTTTACAGGACAACACGTGTCGCCTCATGTTGCGCAAGCATCGGGTTCAAACACCGATGTCACTATGCGTACTGCAAGTTCGCGTCGTATTAATTACACCGATAATAACAATTACGATAATTTTACTACTAACGATTACCACGAATCTTCGGGTAGTAATAACGATTCGAGTTCGGATTTTTGCCTGACGGCCTCTCCCCCAGGGAACGAATAAATTTAAATTATAATACTCGTATACATTTACCACATATTGTATTACCGGAATTAAATGCTATTTTTATGATAGATACAGGTAGTTGCAGGTCATTTATAAGTCCAAGTTTAGCGAACAAATATTTTAGTAGCTATTTGCAATATGAGCCGTTTGAAGTTGTTAGCACTCACGCTTCAAGTATCCATAATGAAACTATAGTTATTCCTTTACCAAAATCATTTAGAAGTACCGAATTACATAAATTTTATGTTTATAACGTAGATAAAAGATATGGGTCTAATTGGGAGTAATTTACTTAAACAATTACAGGCAAAAATTAACATGGAGAGCCAAGTTCTACAGTTAAAAAATACTAATATACCAATAATTTATTCACCACCTATGAAGGAGGTGTACCAATTACCTTTTCGTAGCGAACTTAGAGTTTCTTCCGGTCAATTTACAAGATGGAGAAGCTATACTAAATTTTGTACAGTTCGGAGACGGGATAGAATGCCGCCGCATTAGTTAAGTGTCACAAAGGATACGCAACCACCGTTATTCAAAATTATACGGATGTATCTAGAGATTTAGTAGTTACGGCACCTTTCAAAGTAGAACCGTACATACGAAACCCGACAACTAATATTAACTTCACAGGTTGTAATGCCGATACCGACAGATTACTAACCGAAAATTTAGACAAATTAAGACTAGACCACATGAATGTAGAAGAACGTAATGCTATAGAAAAGATTTGTAGGGAATATAAGGACATTTTTATTGTGAGGACATACCGTTATCATTTACGAATCAAGTTAAACATCAAATTAGAACTAGAAACGAGGACCCCATTAACATTAAGGCCCATAGATTACCACCCATGCAATCGAAAGAGATTAGGAATCAGGTAGAGAAAATGTTAAGAGATAACATCATCCAGGAATCACATTCTCCTGGAGTGCTCCTGTACATTTAGTACCAAGAAGATAGACTCAACGGACAGCAAAAATGGCGAATGGTAGTCGATTACAGACGGCTTAATGAAATTACCACAGATGATAAATACCCGTTACCGAACATTAATGACTTGTTTGATATGCTAGGAAAAAGTATGTATTTTACCACCCTCGATTTAGCAAGTGGGTATCATCAAATTGAAGTTCGGGAAGAAGATAGGGCGAAAACTGCATTTAGCACTCCCTCAGGGCACTTTGAATTTAATAGGATGCCTTTTGGACTTAAAACTGCACCAGCAACGTTCCAACGGGCAATGGATAACGTCTTAAGGAGGTTTACAAGGCTTGCATTGCTTGGTCTACCTTGATGACGTCATCATATTCTCAAAAAGCCTCACTGAACACATAGAGAAACTTAGAACCGTTTTTGAACGTTTTCGTAAAACTAACCTAAAAGTCCAACTTGATAAGTCCCATTTTCTCAGGAAAGAAGTACTATACTTAGGCCATACTATCACAAGTGAAGGTCTGAAACCAAATAATGATAAAATAGAAGCCATTTTAAAGTATCCATTCCAGAAACTGTAACTCAAATAAAAAGTTTTCTAGGATTAATAGGTTACTATAGAAAATTTATAAAAGTTTCGCTAAAATCACGAGACCCTTTACAGCATGTCTAAAGAAAGGTAGTAAAATAATTATTAATGAGTATAAAGAATGTTTCGAGACTTGTAAGAAACTTTTAACTAATGCACCATTGCTGCAATACCCTGATTTCAGTAAAAGTTTCATATTAACTACTGACGCATCAAACTTTGCGATTGGGGCTGTTTTATCCCAGGGAAACATTGGCTCAGATAAACCTGTTGCTTACGCAAGTAGAACGTTAAGTGACACTGAAGTCAAATATAGTACGATTGAAAAGGAACTTTTAGCCATAATTTGGGCCGTTAAACACTTTAGACCCTACCTATATGGTAACAAATTTACAATTTTTACTGACCATAGACCTTTGGCTTGGCTTTACTCATTAAAGGAACCAAATAGTAAACTTACACGTTGGCGGTTACGATTAGAAGAATATCAGTTTGAAATTAAGTATAGAAAGGGCCTCAGAATACAAATGCAGATGCATTATCTAGAATTAAAATTAATACATTAGACGATGATTTAGATTCGATATTTGTAAATGTGGGAGATAGAAAAGAACGTATACAAAAAATAATTGAAGAATTAGAAAACGAATTGCCAAATAACGACCCTCCCATAGAGACGATCGAAATTTCGGACTCTGATGACGGAGCTACGGCCAATTCGGTCTCAAATAGGGAACACGAAGGTATTCCGATTTTAAACGAGGCAATAGATTCTAAGCCTAAACAAATTTTAGTACAAACATGGTATAAGGATAAGTTATCAGTTAAAGATATTTCTAATAAAAAACAACGTATACTTGAAGTGCATTTACCAGTTAATAATGATAAAATTGTGAAAGACTTTTTAAAAGAATATATTCAGCCAAAAAATAAATATTTTATATACTTTGAACATCCATTACTCAGAAAAACATTCTCAAATATGGTAATCAAGTTATTCAAAAAAGATACAGTTAAAATAACAGAATGCACCGAAAGATTAGTTAATTTATCAGAATCAGAAGAGGACCAAAAATCAATCATTATGCAATATCATGAGGGTAAAACTTGTCACCGTGGCATTAATGAAACTCTAGCTAAAATAAAACGACACTATTGGTGGCCGAATATGAAAGATACCGTTACAGCAATAATAAATTCTTGCGAAGCATGTAAGAAAATGAAATATGATAGGAAACCTATAAAACCACATATACAGTTAACACAAAATCAAGATACTCCTTTTCAAGAAGCTTTTATGGACTTACTATTCATAGAAGGACAATACTACTTAACTATTGTAGACGCTTTTAGCAAGTTGGGACAAGCTATCGACGTACCTAATAGGAGTACACCGGAAATTGTAAAAGCATTAATTAAATACTTTAACATGTATGGATTACCAAAAAAAATTAATTGCGATTCAGGAACAGAATTTAATAATACTTTAATCAAAGAGTTATTAAGCTTATACAAAATTGAATTACACATAGGGACCCCGAATAACCCTAACTCAATGGCAATAGTTGAGAGGTTTCACTCTACCATAATTGAAATTTATCGTTTAGCAAAATATGACAAAAGTGACCAGGATGCGTCAACTATCATGACATATTCGATTATGGCTTATAATAACACTATACATTCTGCAACAAATTTTACACCATTTGAGATACTATTTGGACATACCGATTCAGGAAACATATTTAATATAGAAAGAGAAAGAAATCTTACACAAAAGCTGCTATTAGATCATAGAAAACGTCTTAAAATACTTTACGAATTTATCACTGAAAAACTAGGTACAGATAAAATAAAAGTCCGGGAAAAGAAAGGAGGTGAAGAACCCCCTACGTTTAATACAGGAGACGATATATTTATGAAAAATACACGAACTAGGAAAGCTAAGGAAAAACCTCGTTACGAAAAAGCGAAAATAACCGGGAAAATTGAGCATAACATTATTCCAGTAGAATTAAATAAAAGACCCACTAGAGTAGCTATAAAGAACGTTAAACGACCTCCACAGATCGTGCCTGGTACTCATGGTACTGATGAAGATAACGGAGCCGCTGGACCTTCAAAACCTTGGTCAGAACCCGGGGATAACAGCACTAAAGATGGGAGTAGCAGTGAAGAAGAGTAGTTATTGGACTATTTTTAAAACTTTTGATTTAGATTCCATAGGATTACAGTTAGATAATAATTTACAGGATTTTAGTGATTTAAATAATGTCATACACGTAAATAATTTAGATAATGATTTTGTAGGAATTAAGACGCAAATAGAATATTTAAGTAAACTAAGCCAGGATAGATTATCTCAGATTTCACCATTAAGGAATCGCAACAAACGAGCAATTCTTAGCTCTTTAGGATCCTTAGTGAAAATTATCTCTGGTAATTTAGACGAGAATGATGCAATTAGTATAACAATGAGATTTCAATATTACAGAATAGAGAACATGCAGTTGAACGTAAGGTATCTGCAATACAAAAAGCTTTTAATAAATTAATAAATACATCAGATATTATTAACTCTAACTTCAAAAAAAAAATAGGGTTAAAAACTAATGAAATAGATGAACTTTTAAGCAACGAAACTAGATTTAATAAGATATTACATTTCACCAATTCTATGTACCAGATTCTAAGCAACTTTCGCACTTGCTATGAAAATATTCAAGAAATAGAAACTGCTATAGCTTTCAGTAAATTAAATATTTTACACCAATCTATTATTAGTAACAGCGAATTGTTTAATGCTCTGTCCATGATCAGTAAACAGGCAAAAACTATCTATCCAGTGGCTAAGGATAATTTAGTGAAATTAGAACATAATATCGTAGTTAAATCATATTTAGATAGAAATAAGTTAATTTTTGTTTTAGAAGTCCCTCTAATAGACGCCGATACGTATAATTATTACAAGGTTGTTCCCATTCCTATATCTAAATCCTTAAATACCTTTACCATAATTCCAAAACATCCTTATCTAATGGTGAATCGATTACAATACATGCCCGTAGCTAATCCTTGCGAAGAAATAGAGAAGAACAATTCTTATGCTCTGAAGACAACTTGGTCCAGTATCCAGCAGAATCCTGCATCGAACAAATTATGTTGATGAAAAATAACTACAGTCGATGTGTCCAGACCCATATCAAAATTGAAAAGTTGAAAATACAAAGATTAACTGAACATCAGTGGCTAGTTTATACAGATAATATATCATCATCACCGAAAACTGTAATGAAGAACTTCGTAAACACAGAATTCTCGGCACATACATCATAACGCCAAGTCAGATGTGCGAGACCCAAGTGGGGGAAACATTTATCCATGCTGCCTCCAACATGACAACTTACAGTCTACGCGAACCTCTTGTCGAGATGCCAGAACTACAACAAAACCTGGAAAGAAGAACCAAGAAACTAGACCTAAGAAACGTGGATTTCAGTGACGTCAAGGAACTAATACAAAGTGCAAAATTAAGTGACATGGACTTTGACAATAATGGACAGTTAGTGACAGTGCAAGTTAGCATTTGGACAATTTTCTTATATATTACTATTATTATTGTAATAACAATATTTCTTGTTCTAAAATTTCGAAATGTAATTTTTTGCCGAAATTCTCTGAAGTCTCCTTCAGCAACTCCAGATAATTTCTCTCTTGAGGAGGGAGGAGTTAAGGAACCCCAATATACACATATTAGCTTCGTAAGCAAGAATAAAGTAACTAAATAATGACTTTTTATCTAGGTCATACATTATTACGAAATTACTGAATTAGCAGATAATTAGTATATAAGAAATCAATATTGTATTAAATTTAGATTATTCTTGTTGTAACTCTGTTCAAATAAATATATATTTTTAATTTCAACGTTGTCAGTCACTTAAATCGCGCCTCAAGGGGCCATCAGACCACCACAGATGGGGACCCAATAGGGCTGATGCCGATACGGAGCCATGGAAGACTTAACGGGTTGCCGGGGTTCGGGCTCGAAGTGCAGGAGTAGGAACGGGATGGTTTTTAGTCAGTAAGAGTCTGACACTGCCTCCCGCCTCCCCTAGGCAGCAGAAATTATTCGATCATTTTCCCTTCTTAAAAAAAAACTTGGATTTCCTCCTGTGTCGTTGGTGAACACATACAAGTTCATATACTCATGAAACCCAGACCAGGAACAACAATTTGTACAGTACACAAAAAGTAGCTCCGTGCAGGAACCGAACCCGCTACACGTTGCGCGGCAGCCGGTTGCCCAGGCACAAGAAATGAAATAAAAAAGCACTTGATACATAACATCACATCACGCCTTTTATCCCCGAAGGGGTAAGAAGAGGTGCACATTACGGCACTTAATGCCACTGTACAATGTAACACCAACTTTTCACTATTGATGTTGTGAGTCCCATGTAATAGCTGGTGGGCCTATTGTCATATACCGGGCACCATTCTAAACGCCGTGCTACTACTGAGGATTTTTGAAAAACCCACTAATCCTTTGCCCGACCTGGGAATCGAACCCGAGACTCCGTGCCCGGCTGTCACACTCGCGACCACTCGGCCAACAACGAGGCAGTCAAGCACTTGACCATGATACCATGTACATTATCGCTTAAGTCTGTCCCTCGGCCCACATCCCTTTCCTAACTGATCGATATTCAAGCCACACACGATCCTTGCACAACTAGATAATACTGAACGCCAATTTCGCTTGAAGGAAGAGAACCATCATATTTACACGTCACTGACTTACTGACTTACTTTATTTGTGTAAACACAGGGAATATTACGCTGGTTTGGACATGTAGAAAGGATGGATGAAAGTAGAGTAACGAAAGAAGTATACAGAGCGGATATGAATGGACCCGTCGGTAGAGGGCGCCCTAGACGGACATATAGTGACCAGATTGGCGATATATTAAAGAAGGGCCAAATTAAAAGTACCCTTAACCGACGAGCATGCATGAAAAGATTGATGACTGTTAATGAAGCGAAAGAGGTATGTAAGAATCGTAGTAATTGGCGTTCCTTAGTCTCTGGCTAACCCCATGGGAGACAGGCGTGTAGTTATGTATGTATGGACAGCACCTCTCTTTCAATCTTTAACAGTACTACTAGTACCTGACTGCTTTCATATCGTACTAATATTGTAAAATGTGAACATTTGTAGGTTTGTTTGTTTGTTTGTTTATCCTTCACGCCATAACAGCTGAAGGGATCGAGGTGAGATTTGGAATAGGAGTAGATTATTAACCGACTTCAAAAAAAGGAGGAGGTTCTCAATTCGACCGTATATATGCTTTTTTTTTATGTTTGTTCGCCGATATCTCCGTTGTTTATAAACCGATTTTGAAAATTCTTTTTTTGTTAGAAAGGAGATAGTTCCAGAATGGTCCCATGATAAGGAAATCAGGATCTGATGATGGAAGACCAGGGAAACCGAAGGGCACTTTTAAAAATTATAGGGGTGACTAGGGCATTTGTTAATTTTTTCATTAAGTATTAAAAACCACTACAATCTGATAAAGGTCTGGAGCCGATCTGATGATGGAGCCGAGAGCCAGTTGAGGGAACTCCTCAACGGTTAACAGTAGCTACCTTGTGTTTGGGTTTGATTAATTTGTATTGATGAGGACTTTACATCTGAGTGGGGTGTAATTGTCAATAAGGGTCTGATGATGAAGTAGTACGATAGTTGAGGGAACTCCTCAACGGTTAACAGTAGCTGCCTTGTGTTTGGGTTTGATTAATTTGTATTGATGAGGACTTTACACCTGTAGGGTGTAATTGTCAATAAGGGTCTGATGATGAAGTAGTACGATAGTTGAGGGAACTCCTCAACGGTTAACAGTAGCTGCCTTGTGTTTGGGTTTGATTAATTTGTATTGATGAGGACTTTACACCTGAGTAGGGTGTAATTGTCAATAAGGGTCTGATGATGAAGTAGTACGATAGTTGAGGGAACTCCTCAACGGTTAACAGTAGCTACTTTGTGTTTGGGTTTGATTAATTTGTATTGATGAGGACTTTACACCTGAGTAGGGTGTAATTGACAATAAGGGTCTGATGATGAAGTAGTACGATAGTTGAGAGAACTCCTCAAAGGTTAACACTAGCTACCTTGTGTTTGGGTTTGATTAATTTGTATTGATGAGGACTTTACACCTTGGTGGGGTGTAATTGTCAATAAGGGTCTGATGATGAAGTAGTACGATAGTTGAGGGAACTCCTCAACGGTTAACAGTAGCTACTTTGTGTTTGGGTTTGATTAATTTGTATTGATGAGTACCTTACACCTGAGTGGGGTGTAATTGTCAATAAGGGTCTGATGATGAAGTAGTACGATAGTTGAGGGAACTCCTCAACGGTTAACAGTAGCTACCTTGTGTTTGGGTTCGATTTATTTGTATTGATGAGGACTTTACACCTGAGTGGGGTGTAATTGTCAATAAGGGTCTGATGATGAAGTAGTACGATAGTTGAGGGAATTCCTCAACGGTTAACAGTAGCTACTTTGTGTTTGGGTTTGATTAATTTGTATTGATGAGGACTTTACACCTGAGTGGGGTGTAATTGACAATAAGGGTCTGATGATGAAGTAGTACGATAGTTGAGGGAACCCTTAACGGTTAACAGTAGCTACCTTGTGTTTGGGTTTGATTAATTTGTATTAATGAGGACTTTACACCTGAGTGGGGTGTAATTGACAATAAGGGTCTGATGATGAAGTAATACGATAGTTGAGGGAACTCCTCAAAGGTTAACACTAGCTACCTTGTGTTTGGGTTTGATTAATTTGTATTGATGAGGACTTTACACCTGAGTGGGGTGTAATTGTCAATAAGGGTCTGATGATGAAGTAGTACGATAGTTGAGGGAACTCCTCAACGGTTAACAGTAGCTACTTTGTGTTTGGGTTTGATTAATTTGTATTGATGAGGACTTTACACCTAGATGGGGGGGGGTGATGGTCATTAAAGGTCCAATGACGAAGTAGTATGATAGCTAAGGGACTCTTCAATGGTTAAGAGTACCCACCCGGTGTTTGAACTTGCATAATTTGTATTGATGAAAACTTTGCATCCATGTGGGTTTTGTATAATATAATATATCAAAGTACTAAACTAAAAAGTATAAAATAAAATTAAAAAACTGCGTTTAAAAAAAACCGACTTCAAAAACAAATGACAAACAAAAAGTAAAAACTAAAAAGGAAAAAAAAACTATTAGTGGTCATACGTACTTATAGCTTACACACCCACTGATAGGTTAGAAGTCGGTGCCACAAACCCACAATAAAATATAAAGTAGACAAAAGTCACAGCAAATTGTAAACAGCTCAATAATGTTAGGTATCTATTAAGGTTTTAATGAATATATAATAATTAGGTTTAAAACTTGTGGCACCGACTTCTAACCCACACCCACTGATAAGTGGGTGTATCACACGAAGAAACACAGTGCAAGTGTTGTTTCACATCGGTTTACTGTGAGGTCGTGGTATTATAGACTAAACTATCGCAATGAAGAAAACTGTAATGATAGTTTTAGATAAGGTTTTAAATAAATAAATAAATCACGGTTCACAATCAATTGACTGCACGGTTGGCGCGGTGGCTGGGCAACTGGCTGCCGCGCAACGTGTCGCGGGTTCGATTCCCGCACGGAACAACTCTTTGTGTGATCCACAGATTGTTGTTCCGGGTCTGGGTGTCATGTGTATGTGACATTGTATGTTTGTAAACGCACCCACGACACAGGAGAAAAATCCTAGTGTGGGGCATAAAAAAAAATAAAAAACAAAAAAAAAATCATTCCGGTCGAGCCGGCCCATTCAGGGCGAAGGCTAAATGGCTTTCCCAAACTTTTTTTATGGAATACGGGGGCAAACGAGTAGACGGATCACCTGACGGTAAGCGATCAGCGCCGCCCATGGACACCCGCAACACCAGAGGAGTCACAGGTGCGTTGCTAGCCTTTTAAAAAGTACTATGTACTATGTGATTGTGTAGTCCTTTAGTCGGCTTCTATATGACATATTACCATCTAGTAATAACAATTTAAGTCTGTGCTTTTTATGTTACAAGTCTTCTGTAATAGGAATATTTTTCTATAAGTATGTATTAATAATAATCCTTACTTATATTATAAATCGGAATGTGAGTTTGTTTGTTTGTTTGTTCCGCCTTCACGACGTAACTACTGAACCGATTGCTTTGAAATTTTGCAGACGTAAAGTTAGAAGTCTGGATTAAATAATAGGGTACTTTTTATCCCGGAAAAAATTGATATTCCCGAGGGAAAACAAAAGTATTGGTATAGATGGCGCTGTGTGCATTGGTATATGTCACATAGGCTACTTTTTATCTTTTTGTGACGCGAGCGAAGCCGCGGGTAAAAGCTAGTTTCTAAATAACTTAGTCGAAAATAACAAATAATCGTGACAAAATCATTAAAGATGAACTCCTTATTAAAGAAGATCAAGTAACCATATTGAATTAAATTCTTTCTAAGCCCAGTTCACATGAATATAAGAACAAATTGAATTATTTATTGCACGGAGAATACTCATCTAATTACTGACAAGGCCGGTCGTGCTATCAGAATCGATGGTTAGAAGACGTGATGTGTAATATCGATAGAATTATTTATCGATAGAATTCTTTTACTTAAGACTGCCTCGTTGGCCGAGTGGTCGCAAGTGTGACTGCCGGGCAAGGGGTCTCGGGTTCGATTCCCGGGTCGCGCAAAGTATTACTGGGTTTTAAAAAAATCCGTGCCCGGTATATGGCAATAGGCTCACCCCCTATTACATGGGACTTATAACATAAATAGTGAAAAGTGGGTGTTACATTGTACAGTGGCATTAAGTGCCGAAATGTGCACCTCTGCCTACCCCTTTGGGAATAAAAAGGCGTGATGTTATGTATATATGTATGTTCTTTTACGTGGGAGAATCAGACGATACCACGGCCGTGATAGATGTGATACTAAGACCTCATAGAAAACCGCCGTGACAAGAAGTCTCGGGTTTGACTCAGGGTGGTGCTGTATTTTTCGGTTTCTAAATAATTACTCAATAATAGAACGGAGTCTGGAATTGTGTTACCCTTTGGAGTAAGAACAGGGTAGTTTTTAGTCAGTAAGAGTCTGACACTCCCTCCCGTTTCACCCAGACGGGAGAAGTCATTCGATGATTTTCCCCCCTTAAAAAAACCCTTTAAAACTCAAAACATAGGTAACTTAATACATCGTATTTACACCTCTGCCTACCCCTTATTTATTAAAAGGTGTGATAATACTAAGAAATCTAACAAACAATCACAAAAATACTCTAACGAAACAACGATAAAAACTTGAATTATAAACCCATCGATAGATACACCACACATCACTATCACTATCAGATTTCACAAGCGTAGCACGAGCCGCTATTATGACAATCGATTCGATAGCAAAATCGTAATCGATACATCGGTATCTCAGATCGAGAGCAAGGTCCGACTCTAATAGTTTGATTCATTGAAATTGTACATCCTTTCCCTCAGCAGAATCGAGTTAATTTTAACTCCCTGACTTTATGGTTTAAATTTAACTGATGGGTAAATTAGTTATTGAAACCGCCATAAGTTGTTACCTTTCAATACGATTAAATCTTATTCAATAATACAGGTAATAAAATCAAATTTGGTATCAATCGTCGACTAAGCCTCACGTACACATAACACATAACATCACGCCTTTTATACCCGAAGGGATAGGCAGAAGTACACATTACGGCAATAAATGCCACTGTACAATGTAACACTCACTTTTCACTATTTATGTTATGAGTCCCATGTAACAGGTCATGGGTGAGCCTGTAGCCATATACCGGGGACAATTCCAGACTACGTGCTACTAGTGAGAATTTTAAAAATATCTGATTAATACTTTGCCCGACACGGGAATGGAACCCGAGACCCCTTGTCCAGCAGTCGTACTTGCAACCACTCGGCCAGTGGCAGTCTCACATACCTATGTATACCTCTATATAACAGAGAACGGGCAGCTACGTTTTCTGTTAAACCAGATTCCTACTCAGCTTCTCCAATTCCTTCCCTCCCCAACATCACCAATCCTAAATTCTTGGACATTCCACCCATTCGCACGAAGCGTTTCGGGTCAAGCTTCCTCATGCGAACCGCTAAGGAATGGAATTCCTTGCCAGAGCCTGTGTTTCCCGTCAAATATGACTTGGGTGTCTTCAAGTTCCGAGTGAACAGGTTGCTCATAGGTAGGTGTGCTCCATCGTCGGCCACATCATCGCTTACCATCAGGCGAGATGGTGGTCAAACGTCAACCTATAAAATGTAAAAAAAATCTCAAATGCTTAACTCCCGAGAAGCACGCTTCGCCACGAGAAGGCTGACAACGCACATGTTACTTCACTAGTGTTACGGGTGTCCAAGGACAGATCCGATTGCTTACCATCAGGTGATCCGTTTGTATGCTTATCCGCCATTCCATGAAATACAACTGTGGACTCTCTATTAATGTGTCACCACAAACCGACCTTTAAAATTCTGTCCACCATGCTCCATGACCTAAAATTGACGTGGTGCCCCGGTGGTTTAAGCCCGCTCCTCATACATGAAAGCGCGGTGTCGCCAATCCATCTTTTTTTTAAGGGGGGAAAATCATCGAATGTCTTCTCTCGCCTGGGTGAGGTGGGAGGGAGTGTCAGACTCTTACTGACTATAAACCACCCCGTTCCTTCTCCTGCACGTCGAGCCGGAGCCCCGGTTACCCATTAGGTTCTCCACGACTGCCAATTCGTCCTAAGCAAGTAATTAAAGCTCAAACCTTCTCCGTATGAGAAGAGGCCTTTGCTCAACAGAGGTCATTTACAGACTGTTGAAAATGTGACCCATATTTGGTAAAACTATGACTTCAAAGAAATATAATCATCATTTCAGACTCAAGTATCGCTGGATTATATTAAACATAATTATATGAAACTATTTATTGAAGATTATATGCTAAACCAATATTATATTTTATAGCAAAACTACCATAAGTGGTTTTAAGGGCCATTTCAGCTACCATCCCGCAAAATGTCATAATGTTATTTAAAAAATATACATACATACACATTAGCTTTCTATCCCCGGTTTTGTCCACGTGCTGACGTGCTCAATATCATAATAAATTATACACTCTAAACCTTCCTCAGTAATTATACTATTTAATGGTAATTTGTATCAAAATTCGACTGCACGGTTGGTACGGTGGCTGGGCAACCGGCTGCCGTGCAACGTGTCACGGATTCGATTCCCGCACGGAACAACACTTGGTGTGATCCACAAATTGTTGTTCCGGGTCTGGGTGTCATGTGTTTGTGAAGTTGTATGTTTGTAAACGCACCCTCGACACAGGAGAAAATCCTAGTGTGGGGCATCGTTTTAAAAAAATCTATCCCGTAACCTTTGATTTTGTTGTGTTCATATATATAGATACACAGACGAAAAACAAGATTTACTATAAAAATAAGGAGATGTAAACTCATTTTCCCTTTATACCTCGTGCCCTATTATCGACAGTGGTGCCCTCTTGGCTAGCAAAAAAAACAAAGAAACAAAACGAACTCCATTTTATATTAATTACAGTGCAATCTCTGAGATAATTATATAGCTGCCTAAGTATATAAAATGAGGATGACACTTATAAATAACGTTTTATGTGATAGTTTAATAAACCGTAGTATTTGATCCGTTTATATGTGAGAAAATTATATTATGTTATGTGGTAATTCTCTGGAAACATTTTAGTGTTGTACATAAATATAAATTAATTTTAACGACTGGCTTTTAATTGATAACCAGGACCATATAATATAGATGACGGTAATACAGAAAAGGGGAATTAATGTCAGGAAAATGTTCTTATATCTATTCAACCCATTCCTGTTTCTATTCACCTCTTGAATTCTATTCATCCTGTTTTACGGTACACAAATAATACCCACTTTTCACCAGATATTAACCAATTATGACTGTCATGCCATATAAGGACGTGACCTGACCTGACCTTTTGACAAGTCCAGGCTGAGTGATTTTCAGAAACCGGAAAATACTTCAAAATAGTTTTGGACCTCATAGGTACTCAGATGTATTTTTTTCATATTCCAAGATATGGTCTACTTTACTCACATGGACAGGAGTCCGAAAATCCAAACCTTGCTTAGTGTCTGATCCGGGTACCAAATCTAGGTACTTCGCTCAGTAGTCACAATCACGACCTCTCGACTTATCTCGAATTCTATGGTTGATTTATCTCCAATCTTCTCTTTTTGAAAACCTAATTAGGATTGCATCTAATGTACTATAATTGACTTAATTTTGAAACGATCCCATATAAACTACAACACGCATACCTCTGTCGATCCTGTAATAACGTAAGCGTGATATTAATGCAACAATTTAATGGACATCACGATGCGCCGGCGCATCATGCGAAATTATTCGATTATATTATCGCAATTCGAATTGCAATCGGTATCTAGACATTTTATCGATTCATTACTTTTACACGAACTTAATACCTGTGTTGGTATATTTAAATCGATTTTATACTTATTAGTTGGTTTCGAAATGGACTTACAGTTACCAGAAGCTAGTATTATATAACAGGGGTGCGGTGCCAGAAGACCTCCCCGTGGTGCACCCTGGGTGCGGGCGACAGTCTCCCTAGCGGGGGTGATAGGGTTGGAGTGACTGTCGCCCGCAGCAGACTTCTGGACTGGGCGGGCGAACCCAATAGGGTTCTGGAGGCGGCGGGCTGTGTGCGGAGGCTCATAGCCCGCGCTTCCGAGGGGCGCTTCTCCGCCCGTCTCTCTGGACATAGCAGAGAGCGTGGCGGAGAGGCAATGGCGGTGCTCGTTGTGCACTCACCCTGCCAGCGAGCAGCATCGGGACACAAGCTGTCCCCGATTGCAGCCGTCGATATCGTAATCCATAAGGAGGTCACGGTCATGTTTTGTGACTCTGAACGGGACGAGGGTCTTGGCTTGGTCGCCCGGACCGCGAGGAAGATAACCTCTATAAAAAATTCCTCCAATACTAAGTTCTGGTGCGCGGCGAGAGTATGCATGGCTGAGGAGTAGTGTCAGTCGCGAGCGCACCCCCAGCTAGGGGACCAGTGGAACCTCTAGTTGGGAAACAAATGAACACTTACCCAGGTACAGGGGGCACTGCCTGGGTGGACCGAATATTTCCCCCATACTCGTGGGAACTTTATGGAGTTGAACAACAAATTAAAAAAAACCACACAACCGGAGGAGGAGAGTGCGGGTGAGCTTGGCTCGCCTGCAGTAGCAGGAGAAGGGAGCCCAAGTGGCTCCGGGACTCGTGGTGAGGCGCTGGACTCGTCCAGCAGGCCCCACACACGGGAGTCTAATAGAAGGGGGTCGGACTCAGAGTCCGACACAACATTGGCGGAGCGGCTGAGCGTGAGCTCGAAAGGCTCACGCCGCCGCGCGACGGGGACGTTCAAGCGCCCCAGGCTGGAGGAGGACAGTTTGTCCCCGTCCTCCGGCGCTCAGGAGGCGCCTCCCCCCAAGGTCCCCACGGCAGCGCGGGGTAGGGGCGGCAAGGGCAGCGGTCGCCGGAAACCGGCACCAGCTGCCTGCGCGGAGTCAGCCGAGCAGCTGGCCGCGGAGGGCAGGGCTCTCTCAAGTGCTGCCCGCTCGGAGTCCTCTGCGGCCGAGATGTCCGGCGTGGAGATGTCGGAGGGCGAGCGCGGCTCTGAGAGCGAGAGCTGCTCCGGGGGCCTCCAACAGGCCATTACGGCGGAGCTCTACAAGCTGGCGATGGGGAAATCCCAGCCGGTTAGGCTCCGCCTCCTCAGGGCGGCGGCGGCCACAATAACGGAGGCGGCCTTGGAGCAGTGTGCGGTGCCCACTGCGGGAAAGGTGCGCTCCGAGCTGGCCGAGATGCGGCGAGAGCTGGCGCGCTTGGCAGCCTCCAATGCGGCTCTGGAGGCCGAGCTGCGGACGGCCAGGGCCGAGCTCGCCGCTGCTCGCGGCAGTCGCCCCCAGCCCCCGGCGGAGGCCGACGTAGTCGGACTGCTGCGGGCGGAGTTGGCTGCCTTCCAGCGACGTTTCGACGTGCTGGAGGGCAGGCTCTTGCGCCCCCCACTCGCGGCGAGTCAGGTCGCCCCCGCGGTCCCGCGGTCGTACGCGGCCGCTGCGGCCAAGCCTTCGACCTCGGGTCAGGCTAGCCGCAGCTCCCAACCGCTAGCAAGGGCGCGACCGGCTGCCCCAGCGAGGGCCTCGGCGCCCCCGCCGGCGCAGACCCCAGCTGCGCCGACGGCGCCAGCGCCCACAGGGCGCAAGGAGAGGAGAGGCGCTCCAGCCCGGCAGGCTGGAGTTGCGGCAGCGGTGGTGGAACCCGCCCCGCGAGCGGAGGACGGCGGCGGGTGGCAAATCGCCGGCGAGGCGAGGAGAGTC